>OX336395.1:145643605-146893605 GCA_946902985.2 Meconema thalassinum | reverse complement strand
ATTAGGTTTATTTTATTAAAAATATCTCTTAACATTCTATCAGAATACCGTAAAGATATCGTCTGTTGGCAGACTGTTAGTACTCTGATATAGAACGCATCCCAACGGACGTTAAATCCACTGCGTATTAGGTTGTAGTGACTGCCGCTAGCTTGTATAACGCGGTGGGACTAATTCCCCGAATGTATTAGAGCGAACGTCTTCTACGTGAAAGGGGCGGATAGTTCCTATCAGTGTTCAGTTACGTTCTAATAACTGGACTATTTCTTACGTGTTATGTGGATTGGCTAGGTCCCTGAATCTGAAATCATCGTCCTCGGTCCCTGGTTGTCAGCACTATTCTGACCAATATACCTGTAACTAATTCCTTCCCTCTTGGCGTGACGTTCCTATTGGAGCATCTGGCTTGCGTAAAATGTGGGCTTTGGGCATGGTGTGGACAATAATCTTATTTGTTAATGGCATTTGTTATCAACGTAGTTATGTTAATATCTCCTATATCTCTTCCATTCTTCCCTTATCTCAAGGCGAGGTAAACCCTTGTACCCGCCGCAAGATATCAATAATATACTTTCTCAACTTATTGAAAAAATACTCTCTTAACGTCGTTGCCTCGAGGCTATGCGACCCCTTGTTCCAGCCTCAAGATATTTATATTTCTTTACTTCACTTAAAAATACTTAATAATTATTAATAATATACTAACGATGATACTCTTGATAACAATTGTCGTACGTTGCTATGTTGCCCTGCTGTGCCCAACCCTGTGATTACGCTTGTAAGCTAGATTAATATTGCCGTTCATCTGTCGGCTACTTTATGAATTCCTACTTGATTACTTTCCTATATATGCTGCTTCGTGAGGGAACGGTTTCTTAATTGCTAACTGCATCTCCTGTTTGAAATGTACTGCTGGAAAAATAATTCTACATTATGAGTGTACTCCATGGTCACAAGGTTAAAATTATTAGTGCGTTTTTTTTACTATTGCACGCTTCGCAATACGTGAAGAAATGTATGTAAAACAAAAAGAATAAAGGCAAAGCTATGCAAAGTCATCTGGCGTGTTAGTGAGTACTGCCAGGAGTTGAACTTAAGATGTCTGGCTTCCGCTCGCGTGCGTGTGCCCTCTGAGCTAGCAACACAGTGTCGGGTTTAATATCCTTGCCCGGCGGGTGGTGTGGTCAGCACGTGTTTGCCATGTGGCACAGCTGATTGTGTTGAAATGGACAAATAAGCATTTCTTCTGGGGTCGGATTGCATAACAAAAGAGAAATTGTAGTATGTCTTGACGGAATGCGTGTACAAACTAATTACTGTGGCACCTTGCAGAAATGTGATTGCAAGGTCTCCTAATTCTATGTATGCATGTTGCCAATACTACCTTTCACTAAGCTGTACCAATATGGATTCAAAAGAAAATTTTATAGCCTACAATCATATACAAGGTACAATTGCAATGCTGTAATAAAATACATAGTTATTTACTCATTCCAACTTATCCTATGGGATATCACAATCTTAATCCTAATAGAGCTTCATTTTGGGGGGTTGAATCTTAAATAATGAGCAATTTTCTTAATAGAGTAGGATAGTTATCTATACTTCTTCATACTAGGCTTCCGTTAATATTCCTAGTTACTTATATTTTAATGAAACTTTCAAGTCTGCCAAATGTGCAGCACAAATTATGTCAACAATGCAATATGGAATGTAGACAGATACAGAGAACTATCTGCTATGAACTGACTGTAGAACAAACCACCCCACTCCCTTGCCACGCCCTCCACCCCCTAGTACGGCACACTTTCACTCACTCTCCCATCTACGAAGAAGAACAAAAGAAACGAAGGACGATACGAAGAATCCAAGGCAAATTACAGATCGACGGAAGGAAGAAGAAGAAGAGGAAAATGAATTTGGGCTATTTGGCTTCCAAATTCTTAATTCTCCTTCTGACAGACTGCTAAAACCTTATCTTCACTAGTAATGTCTTGGCGGCTTCGGTGGCGTAGTCGGTAACATGCTGAGCTTTTATGCCCAAGATAGTGGGTTCAAACCCGGCCGAAGCCGTCGGATTTTTTAAGAGCGTTAAAAATCCCTCAGAATGCCTTCCTTCGGAGGGGAAGTAAAGCCAGTGGTTCCATGTCATAGATTTATGGCATGTTAAAGAACCTTCCACTAATTGCACCTGTGTGAAGCTAAATTGGATAGGTTAAGAATGTAAACAACGCTCTTAGGTTTCTACGTTCGTTGCCAAGAGCCGACTGCGTTGGCGTCTTGTAGCTACGTTCTGAACTTGGCCTAGTAGTCGTTGACGGTGGCACTTGGCGGCAAAAGTGGGAACTATTTAAAAAATTCTAAGTTGCAGTACTTAAATTAAAAAACAGATAACACACACTAACACAGTCATCACAATTAACACCGGTTATCAGACAGATTCTACACACACACAAAGTACACGGAGCTACATGTCCGCGTTGCCGCAGCCCCTAAACTTAAAAACTAACGAACCAGTGATGTCACCCATGTCCAAATAGGATGATCACTGCTTCTTATATTTGGAAATTCCATCATTTACCAGATAATGCAAAGACAACTTTCCCGAGGATTACAGTTTCCAAAACCATCATTAAAACGTTTCTTTTCATGTATATTTATATAACCCTAATGCCAAATCTTATTGTTTAATTATAGAAATATTTGCATGAGCGATAACATCAAAATAAAATTTTCAGACAAGAAAACATGTTTCATAACCCTGTTGCAGCACCACTGACATTAAGGAAAATAAATGTGTTAGCTACTTAGGGAATATGGGTACGGGTTACAGTGATATCGTACATTCAGCGTGTCAGTTTGCCAGACGGTTAAGGACGCCGAACAAGAATAGTTTGCCAGGCCCTGACGACAACAACAGAAGATGGTGCATCGGATACTGGAGGATATCAGGAGATGGAACAAATAACTGGCCCTAATTCTCTAAAAATGAAATATACTGCAACAGTTGCAGCAAACAGCAAGCAATAGCACATGTTGAGGACGTAGCGGTCATTGTTTTGCCCATAAGAGTTTCTACCACCCTTCGCCTGCTGAGAAGGCAACTGTCAGGCTTCTGCGAAGCCACAAGCTAAATAAAGCTAATAATCTAGTTTAAGATCCAGACTAAGATCGAATTCACCCATCTGTATATCTACAGAAATGCAAATATGTAGACAAAGGTGGATGTGTTGTCTATTATATCATGTCAAGGCTACCCTAAATTAAAAATAATGTAATTAATAGATGGTATATGGGCTCTGACAGCCAAGAAATTAAAACTCAGCATTTTTCTAGGTTTGTGCCGTGTCTTGTGTGGGGTTTCACTAAGCTGGCTCATCAGCGGTCTCTTGCCCGGCCCCCCACAGATGTAGCGAAGTGTGTACTACCTCCCTTCTTATGAAGCGCATCTGCGCTGTTTTACTGGGAGAGCTAAGAGTACAAGGATCATGCCACCTCCCTACAAAGGCTTCCTAAGAGATGGTATATCCTGGTCTTTCACAGTCAAGAAATTAAAAGTCAGCAATTGTTTCTAGGTTTAACCCAGCCATCGGGGCAGCAATCCAGCCTAACTCGATGCATGTCCCAAGCCGGAGAAAATGGGGAGGGTAAATGGATGGTTAATGAGTCTCAGTGGAAGCACTAATGTTGAGTAGGTGCCTCTATTAAGTACTGAGAAATGCTCTGGTTGGTAGGCTAGCCTACTTATGATACCATCAAATCCTACTCCTATGGGGACGGATGAGGGTGAGTGTCTGGCGCCATAAAACGAGACTATCTCAGCTAAGGTAAGGTAACCCTGACAGAAGGCTCCCTGGCCCTCCAGGTTGGGGGTTGGGCGTGGTGCTAACAACCCTTCCTTGAAAAAAAAAGCATTGTTACGGAACCAACACAATACATGCTTCGGACAAGTGCACCTGAAGTGAATGATGGCAGTGAATGATGGAATAATGATAAATGGGCTTCGATATTAAATTTAGCAATATGGAACGTGAGAACCATGCAGCAAGCAGGAAAAATGGCAGTGATACCTGAAGAGATTCTTAAATAGTTACTGTCTGTCAGCTGAAGAAGAACATTTTTAGTATCTTCTGTGAAAAGATAAGTTCTAACCTTTAACTGGTGCCGTGAGGTCATCCAGATTCCCAAGAAATTAAAAAAGATCCGTGCTTCGTTAATTAAATCTTTCATCTGTAGTTTATGTTACCTTCTTATCTGTGCGCTGACACTACACACCCTCGTTGTTGAAAGTTTAGTGATTTAATGACTTTAATAGCCCTGGTTAGTTCCTCTTCGCCTCGCGCAACCCTGCGGTACGAGCTCGGTTGGCTGGCGGAAGGCGCTATTTTAAAACATGATGGTGAATCTTCTTGGGTAAGCTGTGGTGCGGCAGATTTGTCACACCTGACTCAAAAGATTAAGAAACATGAAACTGCCGAATCCCATATAAATTCTATTGTTGAATTTAATATTCTGGAGAAAATTGATATCCGGCAGCAATTAGACAGCGGATATCGCCTGAATATCGATGGACATTATGAAACTGTGACAAAAAATCGATATGTGCTTTCAAAAATTATAGATTGCATTAAATTCTGCTGTGCATTTGATTTAGCACTTTGAGGTCACAATGAAAGTGAAGAATCGTCGAATCCTGGAATTTTTAGGAGCCTCATAAATTTCTCATTGGAGCTTGATGCATCTCTGAAAGACCATCTTGATAGTGCAACAGTTTTTAAAGGAACGTCCAAAGAAATCCAAAATGATTTGCTGGATTGTATGCTCACTGTGTGTCAGGAACATATAAGCCAGGAAATAGGTGCTGCAAGTTTCGTGTGATGTATCATCTGCATTTGAATAGGTGGTTGTTTTCCGTTACGTTTTGGCTAACGGACAGCCAGTTGAATGATTCTGGCACTTCGTAAATCCTTCAGGTCATGACGCGACATCTATTGCTGCGTGTATTCAAGAAGCATTGGTAAATGTAGTTCAAAATTCTGACAAACTGATTTCCCAGAGCTACGATGGAGCCAGTGTGATGAGTGGACATATAAGTGGCGTTCAGGCAATTATTCGGCAACAATACAGATACGCTAGTTTTGGGCACTGCTATACGCACCATCTTAACCTGATTGTAGCACTGGCAGCAAGTCAAAATCAGCATGTACGAGTGATTTTAATTTTTTTATTTGGCTGACTTCTTCAGCAATTTCCCCCAAAGTATTTCTTTTCTGGATAAGGTTGTTGGCAAAAGTATCTCTCATGCTTCTACCACAAGATGGAGGCGGCTTCGGTGGCGTAGTTGGTAGCATGCTGAGCTTCTATGCCCAAGATAGCGGGTTCAAACCGGGCCGAAGCCGTCGGATTTTTTAAGAGCGTTAAAAATCCCTCAGTATGCCTTCCTTCGGAGGGGAAGTAAAGCCGGCGGTCCCATGTCATAGATTTATGGCATGTTAAAGAACTTTCCACTAATTACACCTGTGTGAAACTAAATTGTATAGGTTAGGAATGTAAACAACGCTCTTAGGTTGCTACGTTCGTTGCCAAGAGCCGACTGCGGTGGCGTCTAGTAGCTAAGTTCTGAATTAGTCCTAGTAGTCGTTGACGGTGGCGTTTGGCGGCAAAAGTAGGAACTACTTGAAATTAAATGTCTGAAGTCCTCACTTGAATTGAAAACAGATAAAACACACTAATACAGTCATCACAATTAACACCGGTTATCAGACAGATTCTACACACACCCAAAGTACACGGGGCTACATGACCGCGTTGTAGCAGCCCCTAAACTAAGGAACCAACCAACCAACAAGATGGAGCTTCAAGAGCCGAATAGTGAATACTCTATATGAATACCACACAGAACTAATTCAGTGCATGGATGAAATTGAGTCATCAGCTAAGCGGTCGTCACCAATTAACTAGGTGGGAGGCATTCGACGTATGCTTAGAGCTCCAGTGTTTATCTTTTGGCTGCAAGTCTTTCTTAACATCAAGCCTCATATTGATATGTTATATAGTCATCAGAAAGAACTGTGGATGTAGTGCAGTCTACAAACAGATTGAGATTCTTTGGAGATCCATTGAAAAGGTAGGGAATCCATGAACAATGTTAGGCAGCAGGCAGAGACATTGTTTGCAGAACCCGCTTCAAAGAAAAGGAGAGTTGAAAATGTGCACTTAACTAGAACCGTAGCACCAAAAGGAGTGTGTGGTGTGATCGTTAATCAAATAAGCACAAGTTTTTCTTTCACAACATGCTACTATGCGGCGTCTCTGTTTGACGCAAGGCAATTTGAGCAGCATGACAGGAAATTTCCAGATCATTTACTTGAACAAACAGTGGAAGAGTACACCTTTTAGAGATAGAACGCCTAATTTACAGACGGCAAGACTTCTGACTCATGAGTGATGCTACATGTTTCCTGCAGTTCATTGTAGAAAACAACATGGAGACCACATTTTCAGAGACTTACAAACTATTAACGGCAGTCTGCACCATACCCATGGCTACCTCAAAAGCTAAATGGTGCTTCTCGACTCTAAAGCGGATAAAGTCATTTCTGAGAAGCACAATGGCTGAGGACAGATTGAGTGCTTTAGCAATGTTGTCAAAAGAAAAGAACATGATAAGTGGCATGCCAAATTTCAGTGAAAACGTGAGTGATATGCTTGTATCAAAGAAAGACAGAAAGAAAGAAAGAAAGAAAGAAAGACGAATTAATTTTGTTTTTTAAGAACTGTACATAATTATCTGTTGGTTCATCATTATAATTATAATTGTCATCATTATATAACTATCATTACTTCGTAAATATAGAAGTGTCTGCCTAAATGCTATTAGTTAAATTCTGTACTTAAGTTATTATTAAATTCCTTTAAGTCACGAATGTAACATTTCAAGTTTTCGTATATGCATTTTACAAAATAAATAAATTTGAGAATTAATTGAATTCACCGTTTATTTGATTTGTTAATTATTAATGTCTTTTTATGTTGAATAAACCTGCGTTTGATGCACTTTGGAATCCTATATATAAAACGCTATTATATTTAATTTCAATTCTTCTCACAGGCCTTGTTCTAAAGTGTGACCCCCATTTCCATGACGCACGAGCCGCGACTGTAAGGTGGGGAAGGAAGACTTTTTGAAATAGTAGCGGATATTAAGGTGACGAGAGTGAAGAGCCTCTTCCCTGGCCATCTCGTAAAATAAACATTATTTTTTCTTATTTAAAAACAAAATAATCCATTGTCTTGGTCTACTGTTATTTCAACACTCTGTCGCAAGATGGCACGCAAGCGAGGCTGCATGACGTCCTTGTGTCAGTTGTACTCCAGAGACGAAGTAACTTGTTTATGTCAGCCACTTCGTCTCGTTGACATGGTAACCTAACCTTAGTTGTGACGTCATTAGCTGCTGTTCGACAGACGAGTGAAGATGTTGCTGTGTCTGCAAGGCAATACGTCAAGTTTAGTTGACGAAAGTTCACATTGCGACAAGCTTCATTTTCTTTTATGTTGAAGCTTTTATTTATTTTCTCAATAAATAGTATTTATTTATAACGTTACATACCCTGTTGTTGATGAAAGTTGATGGGATTTTAGTGTATAATGTTTCCAGTGAAAGGCACGGTATTAATTTTATTAGACATTCCCTTCAATAGGTGAAAAGATGAAGACAAAAGGGATTTATTAATTTGTGGGTGGCCAAAGAAATTAATAGAAATGTGCACTAAAGAAATAAAACCGGTAAGTCCTATAGCCTTCATCGTAAGGGATCTTGGTTCGAACAGCTCACATAGTTGTGCAGTAGTTATAATCTTAAAAGTGAACTGTTCTGTTGGTCTTGCTTACTTTACAGTAAAAAATGTGGTTTCGGGAATAAACAAGGTTTTGGTGATTTCCAAAATATTACGCGCGGGTTGAACAAACAAACACAGTGAGCAACATTTAAAGTACCAGTTACCACTTAGAACATTCGAAGGAAACACAAGCACGATATCTGACACTTTGAGGGAAAATGCAAGAATATGTGCACTTAAATGTAATGTGAATGTGACTTTAAATAGACTGATTCTGAGGCTTGTGATTAGAGTTGTTCTATAAGTTTACAGGAACTCTCTTCTAGAGGTCATGACGAGACCTATTTAAACCGTGGGAACTTTAAGGAATTGAAGATGCTGATTTCTGAAAAGCGCTTAGAACATCAACATTATTAAAAGAATATTCAAAGTGTGTTTGCTGAAAATAGAGTATGGCTCTTCACCTGATATTAAATCTGTGAGCTGCCACTGAATCAGTGACTGGGAAATACTCACTTCATGAAGAAACTATCGTTAATAGAAAATTATTAGCTCAATTTGCCGAATGTAACAAATTAATTATAAAGAGACTTGCTTCCCATAGAGATATTCATAGATGAACATGGAAAGTTCCGTACTAAATACTGGAACTGTAAATAAAAATGGTGACGTATTAATATCAAGGAGGCACTCTACCTCGATTATGGATGTACGCTCCTTAGGTGGCCCAAACTGTGGCTCCGATCACTACCTATATGGTGAGAACAGTACGGTACCGGTGCTCAGTGCCGGATTAAGACTCACAGTGGCCCTAGGCAATTGTTAATTTGAGGCCCCTTTTCCCCTGTTTTCAAGCCACTCCCCCTTCCCCCTTCATAAAAAGTCAATCATAACTTTGAAAGAGATTTTATTTACAAATTTACAATGACTGATGAATACAATACATATACAAATACATATGCACATTTTTCCTGCATATTGTTTCGCAGAAAGTTTTAATAACATCATCGAAGTTGATTTTCCTTAAAATGTCTGATTCTGATAGAAGCCAAAATTGAATCCCACCAAATTAACATGAACCCGAATTCGAATTTCTGCATTCTGTTTGCGATGCACCCCGCTTCATTCCGAGTGTCATTATTTTCCGACTCGTCATCTTTAATGCTTTCTAAAGCCTCGACAATATTATGAAACGAATCATAAACTGCGTTCGTTGCATTAGCATGTGCTTCCCAGCGCGTATCTGACAGTGATTTCAAAGGTTTAGCATTTTTATATAATTTTTCAACACGCCCCAAATGTGAGGGTTTGCAGAAAAGAAGTTATACAATGATTGCATTATCGAAAAAAAAACTGCGTAAAAACAGTTTTTAACAGCAGATTGTTCAACTAAATCGAGGGAATATGTACCTCAAGGAACACAAATCGCATATTTATTCAGTTCTAATATTTTGGCTGGCAGACCCTGATACTTTCCAGACATGTTTGGTGCGTTGTCATAGGACCGTCCTCTACAATCTTGAATTTCCTAACCGCAATCTTCAGTGATCACAGTTTGAGTTTTCAAACTTTCGCCAGTACCAGTATGACCTATTGTTTCAAGAATTTATTTGACTACCCCCCCACAAGAAAAAAAATGCTTTTTTCTTTTTCTTTCATTTTAAGGTGGGATTTTTTCATTCTTTGGAGACCCTTTTGAGCCGGGGCCCCAGGCAATTGCCTATTGTGACTTATGGTTAATCCAGCACTGCCAGTACTGAAGGAAAAACTTGCAAACGTGAGTACCTACAAAGGGAAAAGAAAAAAAGACGGAATATAGAGAAATTGAAATCAGATGAGACCAAAACACAATATCAGGTGTCATTAAATAGGAACTTGGAGCTGGAACTAGCTGATGTGGAACATTTAGTACAAGGAAGATGGGATGGAATGAGGAAAGCCATTGAAGAAAGTGTAAAAGAAGTGATAGGAGAAAGTAAGAGAACTAGAAACGAAGAATGGTTTGATGAAGACTGTGGCTTGGCTATAAGAAAGAAAGAAAAAAGAACATCGATAGAAAGATCATGCTTCAGAGGGAGACAGGAAAATCATATGAACAGGATAAACAAAGTAGAAGAGAGGCTGATAGAATCCTAAAAAAGAAAAAGAGAACGCTTCTTAAAAGACAAAACAGAGAACTAGAAGAACATAAGTCGCAAAACGAGAGTAAGAAATTCTATCAGGTTGTTAAGCGAATGACGAAGGACTTTCAACCTAAAATTGATTTTAACGGTAAAGAAAGAGACGTTGTTGGGTTGGAGGAGGGAGTGTTGGAAAGGTGGGCTGAGTATTTTGAAGAAGTATGAAATGCATGTGAAGGTGACGTAGTAGATCATTCGGTATTTATAGGAGACTAGCATTACCCGTCGCGGCTTCGCCCGCGAATATTATAGTTGTAGTGAGTACACTTAGCTACGTTTTAATCATGAATGCTGTGACTGATGTATAATTTTGAGTAATACCGTACTGGAAATAATTTGGTAAAGACCGTAAACAATCACACTATAAAGACACTATAGCACAACAATGGCACATACATATCAAAATCTTCCCAACGACATGTCGCATCGCATGTATAAAATTCGACTCAAAATCACAACACGGTTTCCGATCACAAACGAAAATAGGAAATAAATGAGATGCAGTATATTAAACACACTGACTAAACACAAAATCCATTTACTTAAATTCCTATAAAAACAGTACACATCATAAAATTACACAAGTAAATTGCCTCTACGCCCACATTTCCCCCCTTTCACTTCATAATATACACCACATCGAAAAAGACACGTGTCTGCTTATTTTTAAAATCATTAGTTAATATACCGAGTATCACATCCCCAAATGAAATTACTCGTGGGATATTGTTATTCAAAGAAATGCAGGTTTAACCCCCTTAACACCCCTTTAGAAGTTGAATGTCCAAAAATCCTTCCTTAGTCGATGTTTTCGACATACAACAAACATATCCCCAAAATGTAATGTTTCGAACTTTAATAGTTTTGGCTGGTCGATCATGAGTGAATATCCAAAAATCCTTCCTTAGTAGATGTTTTTCGTCCAGAATTTTACCCCCCCCCCCACATGGGTCCTTAAATTTGATTTATGAAAAAAAAAAAACGGTCGAACACCTATTTACTTATTTTTTTTAGCTGTTTTTTACCCTGAGTTTGATGAGTGAGTGAGTCAGTTAAGACACTTTCTTTCCTTTTTTTCAGAATTACACCCCTCCCCATAGGCCCCTTTAATTTGATTTATGAAAAAACGGTCGAATATCTATTTACTCACTATTAAGCTGTTATTTTCCTGAGTTTGATGGTCAGTCAGTTGGTACACTTTCTTTCCTTTTTTCCCCCAGAATTCCACCCCCCACCCCACATAGGCCCCTTAAATTGGATTGATGAAAGAACGGTCGAAAACCTATTTACTTATTTTTTAAGCTGCTTTTTTTCGCTGAGTTTCAAATTTCTCGCCTACGTCGTTTATGAGATACGCGCTCCGTTATGAATTCTTCAACTCCCCCCCCCCCACGCTTTTCAGCCCTTTCACCTCATAATATACACCACATCGAAAAACCCTTAGGCACCTGTCTGCGTATTCTTTTAAACATTAGTTAATAAGCCGAGTATCACATTCCCAAATGAAACCGCTCGTGATATATTGTTATTCAATGAAATGCAGATTTAAGCCCCCTAACACCCCTTTAGAACCTGAATATCCAGAACTCCTTCCTTAGTAGACGTTTTCGACGTACAAAAACATATCCTCAAATTGTCATGTTTCTAACTTTATTAGTTTTGGCTGGTCGATGATGATTGAATATCCAACAAGTAGTTCCGTGAAGAACGAAATAGCCTACTTTCATATATCCTACTAATATCAATTGCCTCTATCAACATACAAATTGTCAGTTTGATTGCTGTAATAGATTCGTAGATATTGAGAACCGTCTAAATATTTTGGATGGTTACCATGTTGGAATTTTTGTATTATAGGCCGTAGATGTATGAATATTATTGTGTAGGTGTTTTATTCAAACTTCAATCGCATGATTAGGACACAAGAAACAAAAGCGGCATTTTAAAATTTCGCTCAGCAGCCTTCTTGTGGTTATGAAAATAATTTAAATGAATAGATGCCAGCCGATTCAAATTTGTATAAGCATATACCGTATCAAGTTTCACTGCGCTCGGAAGGTTAAAACGCCAGAAACGTCCATTTGAACGTTTACATTTCGCGTCGCCACCATGTTGGATTGTGCTCGCCTGGTTATTGAACGTCCCATAGGTGACCTTATGCTTATAGCCTCTATACACTTCCAAAATTTCAGTTTAATTGCTGTAGTAGATTAACAGATATTGAGAACTGTCTAAATACTTCGGATGGTCGCCATGTTGGATTTTAATATATGTAGGCCATAGAGTTATGTACTATTAGATGATGATTATTGTGTACGTTCATTATGCAAATGTTGATTTCGATCGCATGATTAGAACACAAGAAACAAAAACTTAATTTTCGAAATTCACACAGCCACCAGCTTGAGGTTATATAAACAATTGAACTAAATTAGATACCAGTGCATTGCAATGTGTATAAACATTTGCTGTACCAAGTTTCATTGCGTTTGGATCATTAAATGGCGACAAAAGTCTATTTAAAACTTTCAACTTCGCTTGGCCGCCATGTTCGTTTTGTAGTTAACCGGTTTTTGAAAGTCTCATAGATGAACTTCCAGTAGTGCCCTTTATCTCCGTACAAAATTTCATGGTGATACCGGTACGGTAATAGTTTCAGAGATATAGAATGCCGGTGAAATATTTCGCACAGCTGCCATCTTGAGGTTATGTAAACAATTGAAAGATGTTAGATGTCGGTGCATTAAAATGTGTATAAACATATGCTGTACCAAGTTTCATTGCAATTGGTTGGTTAAATCGCGAGAAACGTCTATTTAAATGTCACAACTTCGCTTGGCCGCCATGTTGGGTTTGTAGTTACCAGGTTTTCAAAAGTCACATTGATGAACTTCTAGTAGTTCCCTTTATCACCGTACAAAATTCCAGGGTGATATCGGTATTAGTTTCGAAGATATTGAATGAAGGTGAAATATTTCGGACAGCCGCAATGTTGGATTGGTGAGACGTTACAAAATTTGAAGGGCACTGTCGGGGTCACCCGGAATAGTGTTATGAACTTACCGAGTTTCATTGAAATCGCTCCAGCCGTTTAGACGTTATTTGGGGGACATACAAAAATCCATCACATACACACGCACACAAAGACAGACACACCGACAAAAGGTAATCTCATAAGCCTATTTCTTCATAACTGAGAATAGGCTAAAAATCCTTCCTTAGTGGACGTTTTTCTTCCAGAATTTCACCCCTTCCCATGGGCTCCTTAAATTGGATTTATGAAAAAAAAAACGGTCAAACACCTATTTAGGCTACTTATTTTTAAGCTGATTGTTTTCCTCTGAGTTTCAAACTCCTCGCCTATGTCGTTTAAGAGATACACGCTCCGTTAGGAATCCTTCAACCCCCACTTTTTATCCCTTTCACGTCATAATATACACCACATCAAAATATCCTTAGACACGTGTTTGCTTGTTTTTAATGATTAGTTTATGTGCCGAGTATCACATCCCCAAATGAAATCACTCGTGATATATTGTTAATCAATGAAATGCAGGTTTAACCCCCTTAACACCCCTTTAGAACCTGAATATCCAAAAATCCTTCCTTAGTGTAGGTTTTCGACATACAACGAACATATCCCCAAAATGTAATGTGTCCAAGTTCAATAGTTTTAGCTGGGCGATGATGAGTGGGTGAAACAGTCAG
Source organism: Meconema thalassinum (assembly GCA_946902985.2). Lineage (NCBI taxonomy): Eukaryota > Metazoa > Arthropoda > Insecta > Orthoptera > Tettigoniidae > Meconema > Meconema thalassinum. The sequence goes on along the minus strand of OX336395.1, from coordinate 146,879,876 downwards.
GACATATTCTTTCATTTTTTTTCTCCATAATTTCACCCCTCCCTTTTGGCACCTTAAATTGGATTTATGAAAGAACGGTCAACCACCTACCGGTATTTAATTATTTTTAAGCTGTTTTTCCCCTGAGATTGATGAGTTAGTGTGTCAGTAAGTCAGTTAGGACACCTTCTTTCCTTTTAAGCCTACTTTCGACTTTTGCAAAAAATGAAAGTAGACTTATGAGATCAACACAGGGCGAAAAAAGTGTGTCTGTCTGTGTGTGTGTATGTGTGTGTGTGAGTCTGTGTGTGTGTGTGTGTGTATGTGTGTGTGTGAGTCTGTGTGTGTGTGTGTCTGTGTGTGTGTGAGTGTGTGTACTCTGAATGTCGGTCCCCCCCTATCAATTCGAACACGGTGAATGCGAATTGAACGAAATTTGGTGCAAAGGTAGCACTAGCAAAGGACACCTCAGTGTCATGTTTTATATCGCCGCCATCTTGACGGAAACGTAATGGCGGCCACACAAATGTTCAAAGCTTAAATCAAATTATGACTAACCTAATCATCCGATCTCTACCAAATTTTGCAACAACATACCTTTGTGGGGGGAGCATCCTTTGACCAAACCAATAGGCCATCAGCGTAAAAGTTTGCGGATGGCGGCCATCTTTGTGTGAAAATCGATTCCCCCTATTAATTCGAACACGGTGCAACCGAATGGAACGAAATTTGGTACAGAGGTAGTACTAACAAAAGGCACCTCAGTGTCATGTTTTATATTGCCGCCATCTTGACGGAAACGTAATGGCGGCCACACAAATGTTCAAAGCTTAAATCAAATTACGATTAACCTAATCATCCGATCTCTACCAAATTTTGCAACAACATACCTTTATAGAGGAAGCATCCTTTGACCAAATGACTAGGTCAATAGCATAATAGTTTGCGGATGGCGGCCATCTTTGTGTCAAAATCGATTCCCCCTATTAATTCAAACACGGTGTAGCCGAATGGAACGAAATTTGGCACAGAGATAGCACTAGCAAAGGGCATCTTAGTGTCATGATTTATATCGCCGCCATATTGACAGAAACGTAATGGCGGCCACACAAATGGTTAAAGCTTAAATCAAATTACGACTAACATAACCATCCGATCTCTACCAAACATTGCAACAACATACCTTTATGGAGGGAGCATCCTTTGACCAATCTAATAGGCCATTAGCCTTATAGTTTGCGGATGGCGGCCATCTTTATGTCAAAATTGATTCCCCCTATTAATTCGAACACGGTGGAACCGAATGAACGTAATTTGGTACAGAGGAAGCACTAGCAAAGGGCACCTCAGTGTCATGTTTTATATCGCCGCCATCTTGACGGAAACATAATGGCGGCCACACAAATGTTCAAAGCTTAAATCAAATTACGATTAGCCTAATCATCCGATCTCTAGCAAATTTAGCAACAACATACCTTTATGGAGGGAGCATCCTTTGACCAAACTAATAGGTCATCAGCCTAATAGTTTGCGGATGGCGGCCATCTTTGTGTGAAAATCGATTCCCCTTATCAATTCGAACACTGTGAAACCGAATGGAACGAAATTTGGTACAGAGGTAGCACTAGCAAAGGGCACCTCAGTGTCATGTTTTATATCACCGCTATCTCGACGGAAACGTAATGGCGGCCACCCAAATGTTAAAAGCTAAAATGTAATTACGACCAAACTAATAATCTAGTCTCTACCAAATTTTGCAACACCATATCTTTATGTGGGAAACATATTCAAACCAAACTGCAAGAACATCAGCCCAATAGTTTGCAGATGGTGGCCAAGTATGTGTGCAAATCGATTCCCCCTATCAATTCAAACACGATGAAACCGAATTGAACGAAATTTGGTACAGAGGTAGCACTAGCAAAGGGCTCCTCATATTCATGTTTAATATCCCTATAGCACGTTGTATTTCAACAAGCTACTACAACCAACATTCAATCATACTCCTTGAAAAGGACAAAGAGTTATAACAATACCCATGCATTTAGGAGAAAGTAGGCTATATGTTCTTTACTGAACATCTTGTTTATTTCCAGAATTTCACCCGTCCCCATGGGCCCCTTAAATTGGATTTATGAAAAAGAACGGTCGAACACCTATTTACTTATTTTGAAGCTGATTGTTTTCCTCTGAGTTTCAAACTCCTCGCCTATGTCATTTAGGAGATACACGCTCCGTTAAGAATCCTTCAACCCCCACGTTTCACCCCATTCACCTCATAATATACACCACATCGAAAAACCCTTACACACGTGTCTGCTTATTAGCCTACTTTCGATTTTTGCAAAAAATGAAAGTAGACTTATGAGATCACTACAGGGCGAAAAAAAGTGTGTCTGTCTGTGTGTGTGTGTATGTGTGTGAGTCTGTGTGTGTGTGTGTGTACTCTGAATGTCTGTCCCCCCCTATCAATTCGAACACGGTGAGCGCAAATTGAACGAAATTTGGTACAAAGGTAGCACTAGCAAAGGACACCTCAGTGTCATGTTTTATATCGCCGCCATCTTGACGGAAACGTAATGGCGGCCACACAAATGTTCAAAGCTTAAATCAAATTACGACTAACCTAATCATCCGATCTCTACCAAATTTTGCAACAACATACCTTTATAGAGGAAGCATCCTTTGACAAATCTAATAGGTCATTAGCCTAATAGTGTGCGGATGGCGGCCATCTTTGTGTCAAAATCGATTACCCCTATTAATTCGAACACGGTAAAACCGAATGGAATGAAATTTGGTACAGAGGTAGCACTAGCAAAGGGCACCTCAGTGTCATGTTTTATATCACCGCCATCTTGACGGAAACGTAATGGCGGCCACACAAATGTTCAAAGCTTAAATCAAATTTCGACTAACCTAATCATCCGATCTCTACCAAATTTTGCAACAACATACCTTTATAGAGGAAGCATCCTTTGACAAATATAATAGGTCATTAGCCTAATAGTTTGCGGATGGCGGCCATCTTTGTGTCAAAATCGATTACCCCTATTAATTCGAACACGGTGAAACCGAATGGAATGAAATTTGGTACAGAGGTAGCACTAGCAAAGGGCACCTCAGTGTCATGTTTTATATCACCGCCATCTTGACGGAAACGTAATCGCGGCCACCCAAATGTTAAAGGATAAAATGTAATTACGACCAACCTAATAATCTAGTCTCTACCAAATTTTGCAACTACAAATCTTTATGTGGGAAGCATATTCTGACCAAACTGCTAGATCATCAGCCCAATAGTTTGCAGATGGTGGCCAAGTATGTGTGCAAATCGATTCCCCCTATCAATTCAAACACGGTGAAACCGAATTGAACGAAATTTGGTACAGAGGTAGCACTAGCAAAAGGCACCTGAGTGTCATGTTTTATATCGCCGCCATTTTGACGGAAACGGAATGACGGCCACCCAAATGTTAAAAGCTTAAATCAAATTTCGACCATCCTAATAATTTGATCTCTACCGGATTTTGCAACAACATGCCTTTTTGTGGAAAGCATCCTATGACTGACTACAAGGTCATCAGCCCAATAGTTTGCAAATAGCGGCCATGTATGTGTGCAAATCCATTCCCCAGATCAATTCAAACACTGTGAAACCGAATTGAATGAATTTTTTTACAGAGGTAGCACTAGCAAAGGGCACCTCATATTCATGTTTAATATCCCTATAGCACGTTGTATTTCAACAAGCTACTACAACCAACATTCAATTATACTCCTTGAAAAGGACAAAGAGTTATAACAATACCCATGCATTTAGGAGAAAGTAGGCTATATGTTCTTTACTGAACATCTTGTTTTTAATGATTAATTTATATGCCGAGTATTACATCCCCAAATGAAACCGCTCGTGGGATATTGTTATTCAATGAAATACAGGTTTAACCCCCTTAACACCTTTTTAGAACCTGAATAATTATCCAAAAATCCTTCCTTAGTGGATGTTTTCGATATACAACGAACATATTCCCAAAATGTCATGTTTCTAACTTCAATAGTTTTGGCTGGGCGATGATAGTGAGTGAGAAAGTCAGGACATTTTTTTTAGAATATCACCCCTCCACATGGGCCCCTTAAAATGGATTTATGAAGGAACGGTCGAACACCTATTTACTTATTTCTTAAGCGCTTTTTTCCTGAGTTGAGTGAGTGAGTGAGTCAGTCAGTTAGGACACTTTCTTTCCTTGTTTTTTTTTTTTCAGAATTTCGCCCCTCCCCATTGGCCCCTTATGTTGAGTTTATGGAAAAATGGCCGAACACATATTCACTTATTTTTAAGTTTTTTTTCCCGCTGACTTTCAAACTTTTCGCCTATGTCATTTAAGAGATACACGCTCCGTTAAGAATCCTTTAACCCCCACTTTCCACCCCTTTCACCTCATAATATACACCACATCGAAGAACCCTTAGACACGTGTCTGCTTATTAGCCTATTTTCATTTTATGAAAAAAAAATAGGCTTATGAGATCACCTATTGTCCGTGTGTCTGTCTGCGTGTGCGTGTGTGGTTCGTGTGTGTGTGTCCCCTAATGAAATCTAAACGGCTGGAGCGATTTCAATGAAACTCGATAGGTTCATAGCACTATTCCGGACGACCCCGACCATGCCCTTCAAATTTTGTTACGTCTAACCAATCCAACATGGTGGTGGTACGAAATATATCACCAGCATTCAATATCTCTGAAACTATTACCGATATCACCCTGGAATTTTGTACGGTGATAGAGGGAACTATTAGAAGTTCACCTAAGTGGCATTTGGAAATCTGGTAACTAAAAAACCATCATGGTGGCCAAGCGAAGTTGCGACTTTTAAATAGACGTTTCTCGTGTTTATACACATTGTAATGCACCGTCATCTAGTTTCGTTCAATTGTTTACATAACCTCAAGATGGCGGCTGTGCGAAATATTTCACCGGCATTCTATATCTCTGAAACTATTACCGGTATCGCCCTGAAATTTTGTACGGAGATAAAGGGCACTACTGGAAGTTCACATATGGGATATTCAAAAACTAGTTAACTACAAAACAACCATGTCGGCCAAGCGAATTTGAAAGTTTTAAATAAGACTTTTCTCGCGATTTAATGATCCAAACGCAATGAAACTTGGTACAGAAAATGTTTATACAAATGTTAATCTAATTTATTTCAACTGTTTCCATACCACAAGATGGCAGCTGTGCGAAATTTTAAAATCTCTTTTTTACCTCTTGTGTCCTGATCATGCAATTGAAGTTTGAATACTACACGTACACAATAATTTTCAAGTAAGAGTACATAATTCTAAGACCTACATATATAAAAATCCAACATGGCGACCATCCGCAATATTTGGTCGGTCCCCAATATCTACGAAACTATTACAGCAATCAAACTGTAATTTTGTATGATGTTAGTGGCAATTAACATAAGTAGGATACATGAAAATAGGCTTTAGTTCTTCACGGAACTACTTGTTTTTAATGATTAGTTTATATGCCGTGTATTATTAAATTAAATGCAGGTTTAACCCCCTTAACACTCCTTTGGAACCTGAATATCCGAAACTCCTTCCTTAGTGTGCGCTTTTGTCTTACAGCGAACATATCCCCAAAATATCATGTTTCTAACTTTAATAGCTTTGGCTGGGCGATGATGAGTCAGTCAGTCATTCAGTCAGTCAGGACACTTTGTTTTATATAAGAGATGAATAACACATTGCAATAACCTCGATAGTGGAGGTGAAAGAAGCTGTAGATAGAATAAGATCTGTTAGAGCACAAGGTGAGTATCAGATTGTGTCTGAAATGTTGGAAAGTGGTGGTGCAAAGCTGTTAAACGAATTGCATAATCTCATAAGTGATATTTGGAATACGGAAATGATACCAAGGCATTGGAAAACAGGACTCATCTACCATGTTTTCAAAAAAGGTGACAAACTAAACTGCCTTTAACTACGGTATCGAGAAATTACGCTAATCAATGTAGGGTATAAAGTGTTCTCAAACATTATCTACAAGAAAATGTCTGTTCATGCTGTGAGTAACCTATAATTGATGAGTATCAGTGCGGATTCAGACCTAGAAGGAGTACCATTGATCGAAATTTTTGTGAGACAATCAATGGAAAATTGCTTCGAGTATGGAACTGATCTGCATCTCTTGCTTGTCAATTTTACCCAGGTATTTGATAGCATTGTAAGTAATAAATGCAAAACACCCTGAGGAGATTTGGTAGTCCATGTAAACTAATACGAATGGTTGCATTAACATAGGAAGAATCTAGGGCTAAAGTATATATTGGTGCTAAAATTAGCAAAGAGATTCAGATATCAATATGAGTGCGTCAGGGTGATTCTCTGTCTGCTGTAGGCCTACTTTTTAACTTAGCTCTTTATGCTGCAATGAAGGAACTAAGGATGGGAGGAATTATAGAATACAGTATAAAACAAGTTTGTGCATATGCAGATGATGTTGCCCTAATAGCACGCACAATGAATGGATTGCAAGAGATGTTGGGGATTGTAGTGGGAAGAGCAGAGCGTATAGGGCTTAAATCAAATGTTAATAATAATTATAATAATTATAATAATGATAATATCGTATGGCCTCGGTGGCCGGGTGCAAGCTTTGTTAATTGACACCCAGAGGGCAACTTCAATGTCGAAATTTGTCGTTCCTTGAAACGCTATGAAATTCAAGGAAGTTAGATATCTAAGCTCCTTGACAGTATAGCGCTTTCTAGTAGAGAATGGAGGAACTTTGTGTTGGCAGTAAATCCGGAGATTAATTTTGCCATTATGAACACGGCCTACTGAATTCAAATGGGTTCATTAACATGCCAACAACGTATGACATGAATGTCGTGATTTTTGTCGCCTTTCAAAAATCACTTACCACGGCCAGGAGAAAACCTGCAAGCTTGGGGTTGGTAGTCTGACACCTTAACCACCCACCCACCGTGGCAAGCTAAAACAAAAGTAAAAAAAAGACTAAATACCCGAAGATGGCAGCCAGCAAGGATGTAAGATGGCATGAAAGTGTTACCCTGCGATGGTATAAATTTGATAGAGTCAAATGCTTTAGTTACTTAGGGACCATCATAGACAGTGAAAACAAAATCACAGTGGAGTATAATAAACGAATGGTGATGGGCAACAACGCCTATTATACTATCCAAAATTTTATAAAGTCTACGTTGCCATCTAGAGCAACTAATTTAAAGACCAGAGCCCAAGGCTCACCCAGGGCTGTAGCGCGGAGGAAGTAAAAGGTTTATGCCGTGTGTTGTGTGGGGTTTCGCCTACGAACATCAAGCTGGCTCATCAGCAAGCTCATGGTAACCGTGCCAACACAAGACGCGGCATTAACCTAGAAGAATTGCCGAGTTTTAATTTCTTGGCCGTGAAAGCCAATATACCATCTCTAGGAAGCTTTTATAGGAAGGTGAAATGCTGCTTGAGCTATTAGCTTTCGGAGTAAAGCAGGGCAGGTGTGCTTGAAAAGAATGGAGGTAGTGCACAGTTCGCTACTGCTGCGGAGGTCTGGGCACGGACACCAAGAGCCCTCTGATGAGCCAGCTTGGTTTTCCTAGGCGAAGCCCCACACAAGACACGGCATAAACCAAGAAATGTTTGCTGAGTTTTCATTTCTTGGCAGTGAAAGCTCATATACCATATTTTAGGAAGCCTTTATATGCAGGTGAAATGCTGCTTGAGCTGAGAGCTCTCGCAGTAAAGCAGGGCAGGTGCACTTCCAAAGAGGGGAGGTAGTGGACAGTTCGCTACTCCTGTGGGGGTGCGGGTACGGACTTCAAGAGCCCGCCGATGAGCCAGCTCCGTGTTCTTAGGTGAAACCCCACACAAGACACTGCATAAATCTAGAAAAAAATCCTCATGGCACGCCGGAAGGCGGAGGTAGATTTCACCGGGCAAACTTGGGGATAGGCGAAAATAGGCAGAATATGCAGGTTTTCGTAGAAGGGGATCAGACTTCATTTATTGCGAGAAAGTATTTTATAATTGCAGATTAATTAAATTTGTTTTTCGTCATTTTATGCATATTTTAAACATTTTATTGTCTTACGGGGACGATAACCTTCTCGTCATTTGGGGCCCATTTTTATACTTCTGGTCACACTGTCCTTATGCCAGGTTTCGACACTGATGTGTAACTATCTATCGGTATGTTACTTCTTCACGCAAAATTGTATCTCCCGCAGAGATTTTGGTTGGTTCATTAGTTTAGGGGCTGCGGCAACCAGTGGCGGTTCTAGAAGCTTAAATCTGGGGGGGGGGGGGCAGACATTTTCCTGGATCGATCTCATTAGTCTACTTTTTCCTCATTTTTGGAAAATGAGAAAAGTAGGCTAAAAACTATCATTGGTAAAAAAAATAGCATATTTCACTGTCACTTAAATATATTCTTCTGTTTCTACTCTGGGCAAACTGGTTCACTATATTGTTGCATCCGAGGGATGCATCCCTATCCCCCTCTATCTACGAAATATACATTTAGCTCCAAACAGACGCCTGCGGCATACAGTAGCTACATTCTAGCATAAGGCCAGGTCCAAGGCATAGTAACAACCTCCAGTGATCTCAGCCAACGCCGCACATCCTGTTAAAACTGCAATTCCACAGACGCGGCACTCCTAAACCTATATAAATGGAGAGGGGAGGTACCTCAGGATCAATCGATCACTCATTCTTGGTCAGACAGTCAGGCACTTTGCCTCAGTGCTTCTTTGTGACGAACCGCTGCCACGAGCCACATCAACGCCGAAGGGTAAGTGTCATAGCGATACACCATCCTCAGTACAGACATTTATACTACCACCCCTTTGTGCTCGGTTTATAAAAGTATCTGTTTTAATAACTGTTTTGCCACTGCAAGAAGTACTTAAAGTCTGAAGTACCCCACATTAAACTCATTAATATTAGAAGCAACTGGTCTTTCTAGTTTATTTAATTAGTTATTAAGATCCTGTTCTTCATCCCTTGTTCCGGTAGAAGCCAGGTAGACATTTAACTAATTGTTTCACAGCGCACGTAGCAAGTTACTCGCTGACGTCACACTGCGTGCATCGCTCAGTAGCTCGAGCCAGTCGCTGCTCACGCGGCAGTATTCCGAACAGCGGCTCTGCTGTTCAAAGCTCATAGCGTCAAACCGCCCCTCATCCCTTAACCGCATATCCGAACTACCCGATTAAGCAGTACATTTGGGAGTTCTCCTTTCGAGCGCTTATACGCTCTCGAACCCGTCCACGTTTACTCTCACAGCCAAGCTACGAGCAGCCCCCCAGCTACTCTTATTTCATCCCCTAAGACAATACATTGTAGAGGACACCCTCACGGGTACCCTACAATATCAGAAGGGTCGTGAAGTAATTTTCCTCTTAATTCTCTTTCAATTGAAAGAATTGCGAGATTGGAAAGCCTCTTTGTTGCCATTGTTGCTCTGAAATAGGATTTTATTCGTTTCACGACAGAGAAACTGCGCTCAGCAGAAGCAGATGACACAGGAAGAGTCAGCATTAACTTGAAAAATAATAGTAGCTATGGAAAAGCAACTTCCATTTTCAGAAGTTCAGAAAAAGAGAATGAGGAAGTGTTTGGATATTTGCCTCTAAATACATTCTTAGCTAAACTGATTTCAGTCTGTAGCACCTTACGGTCTGTGAAGATTAGATTATACTTTTCACAGAACGTGAGAATATATATATATTCAAAATTTAAGAAGTTTTTACTTCTTGGGTTACAGGCATCCATTGCATTGCACACAAAATCATTTTCAGTAAATCTACGCAGTAACTCTTCTACCATGTTGTCTAATATTTCAAAAAGATTTCTTTTACATGTCTCTGATAATGTGACATTTTCCTTTCCTTTCTCCGCAGAGACTGGCATTAATAAAACGTAGTCTGAAAAGTTCTTTGGAATACTTGAGACTCTAGATTGCTTATAAACGTTCATGCCTAACGACTGAACAGAGTCACATGTAACAGCCCTTAGTTCCTTAAAATAAAAATCATTTCGTTTTTCTTGCAACGATTTTACAAGACCCCTCCGAAGTTCACATGTTTTTGTTGTAAGAACATAGAGGCTCCATTGGCAAGCTCGAGAATATCAGAAAAGATTTGTAACACAAATATCACCTTCACTTTACAAAGCTGTTTCAACAAACCTTTTGCTTCTGCTGCCTCTTTCTTGGTAACTGACTTTGAAAAATACTCCAGAGCTGCTTTAACTGAAGCAAAACGTTTCTGAAAATACATTACTCGTCTATATTTACATACCCATAACGTGTCACTTTGAAGAGGTATCTTTAAAACACGTTCTCCTGGATGAAGATCACTCTGTATCTCAACAAACTTTTGGTGTCTTACAGTAGATACAGACTGAAAAGCATAAATTGCTTCCAGTAAACCAAAAGTGTCCCCTACCACGTCTACAAACTGGCTTTGAAACGTCCGCCAAAACTAAATTTAACCGATGTGCATAACAATGCACGTAAACACACGGGTTATTGACCTTTTGTCGCAATAAACGCTGCACACCGTTTATCTTCCCTGACATAACCGCGGCTCCATCATATGCTTGTCCAATGCACTTACATGGATCGAAATCCACTGAAACAAGGTACTCTAAAGCTGAATTAGCTATACTCTCAGCATTCAGTTGAGACAAATGTATAAAACCAATGAAACGCTCCTCTATAGAATTTTGTCCTACATATCTGACACATACGGACATCTGTTCCTCTTTACTAACAACTCTAACTTCATCCAGGATTAAGGAAACATAACCATTGTTATATTTTTTCGTCTCTCCTCCAATATGTTCAACTATTATATTAGCTGAGATTTCAAGAAATTCATTTTGAGAATCTTTAGATGAGTAAATTGCATTCTTTGATAGACTGTTTACTTGTGCATTGACTTTGTAGTTTATTTACATTTAAAATTTCATCAAAATTCCCTTTATTATTAACACTGTCATCATCCGAAACTGTTTGGCGATGACCTCCAAGCCCAATGTCTTGCTGAGCACAAAGTAATGCGACTCGGGCCATTGTTGCCACAGCTGAGCGGTTACGCAATATAACCAGAGGTTTCTCGCTTAGCTTCGAAATCACTGTGCTGCTATGTTCACTTACCAGAAAACTGTTTCACTTTACTATTGAAGATTTATAACATTCACTATCAGCATGCTTTGCACGTTTTTCTCATATTCTTTTCCAATTGCAAAATCCAGATTTACTGAAAACATGTTCAGCATTGCTTGAATCAGATTGAACGAAAAGACGACACAGAAAACAGCATCTTTGTTCTCAGAGTATTCAATAAATGTATACCTATCAAACCATTTACTGTTAAAACTTCTGTTCTTATTGTATAGTAACGTTTGTTTATAAACTGATTTACGTGGTTGACATGGACCATCATAGATGGATGCACTGATATAAAATGGTACTGGTTCGTCTATATTAGAAACAGTTGCACTCACATTTTTGTCACCGAGTTGGGGAGATATCGATGCACTTGTATCGCATGGAGGTTTCTCTACATTGGAAACTTCTGAACTTGCATGTCATAAAGATGGGAAAAGAGTTTAATACTCTTGGTGTAAGCACTACGCATTTTAAAAATATTATATTTATACACGATTTCAATTGTGTGTTTAAATTATATATAATAAAAGAAATAAATTTTGAAATTGAAAGAAAAATCAACTTAATTAAATGCATTAGTTTGTTTTATATCAGACAAATTATATCTGTAAATAATCAATTTATTTAGTAACCAAGGAATTTTAAAATAATTATTTCACTAAAACTGGGGGGGGGGGGGGGGGGCGGGCCCCCCCGGCCCAGGGCTAGAACCGCCTCTGGCGGCAACACGGTCATGTATCCCCGTGTACTTTGGGTGTGCGTAGAATCTGTCTGATAAACGGTGTTAATTGTGATGGCTGTATTAGTCTGTAATTCAGGTACGGACTGCAGACGGTCAATTTCAAGTAGTACTACCTAATTTTGCTACCAAATACTACCTTCAACGACACCTAGCTGCGAACTTGGCTACTAGATGCCACCGCAACCAGCTACCCGCAAATAACGTTGGAACGTTCCCTCCAAAGGAAAGCATACTGAGGGATTTTTAGCGCTCTTAGATAAACCGACGATTTCGGCCGGCTTTGAACCCGCGACCTTGCGCATAAAAATTCAGCATGCTACCAGTTTCTTTTCCGAAGGCGCTTCCCACAGAGTCAGATGGAAAACTGAATGTGATCTCGTGCAATGGCGTTGTCACGGCAACGTCTGATGGCTCATCCCTCATCAATTTAGCAGTGTTGTCATGGCAATCTCTGATGGCTCTTGGCATTTTCTTTTAATTCCGAAATCATTTTCCTCATCCCTTGGCGTAATGGTGGGTCATATCAAAAATTCTTTCAGACAGAAGTTTTTTACGGTTTTTATATTGTGCATATTAAGAGATATATGATTAATGTTTCCCGAAAAAAAAAAAAAAAAAAAAATTTTCCCACCCCTTTGGTCAATGGTTGATGCTACCAAAAAACTTTTCAAACATAAATTTTTGTGCCTTATCCGATACATTGTATGAACTTTGAACGGATTCGATATTTCAAATACGGTATTAAGAGAGTTATAGCGATATTTCACTTTTTCGAGAAGAAAAAAAAAAACATTTTCACCCCTGTCGGCCGATTTTGCCCATTAACTAACTCGACCGATATTTTATAGTGATACATAATATGTACAACATTCAAAGTGATTGGTGCAAAATTGCGATATTTATCGTGTCCAAATGAAAGTGATATATGTACATATATAGGCCTACATATAGCCTATAGGCCTACATAATGTATAAACTTTTGAACTGACGGTGGTTTTGGGGTTCAGGGGATGTGAATCGCGAAGATACCAGTATGTCGAAAATTTCCGGAAGTCGAAACATGGTACCCATTGCAATAGTTACCTTTCTAATGAAATCTACCTAATTGCTGAGTTTGAATGTACCGGTAATTAATATTTTTGTAATTTGCACACTTATTTCTTTTACAATGAAATATAGGCCTACTGTAGGCTACATTAAAATAAGGATAATTTTAGAGGGAACGGTGTGGAATTAGGTTACCTAAGCAAAATTAGTCACGACTCACGGTACAGTTTCCGCCCCAAAATGCGAATATTTGAGTAAACTAGTGGTGCGCAAAAGAAGAAAGTTTTCTGTGATTCGTTCGACCGAAATTTGCATGTTTAATTTTGAAGTGGGCTCTTTGTAACAGAAAAGGAATTGTTCTCTGGTATTGTGTTGTCTTAATATCTGTATGCAAATAGAGCTTATTTCTAAGGACACTCTTCCAATACCGGTAAGTGGAGTTTGCGTGAATGTAACCTAATTCTGGTGTGTGGTTATCTTTCTTTTGCACTTATGTGTCTGTGTCAATCGGATTTTCCTGCCTGGCCCCAACATCATTTATAAATATCGAAGTGCGTGACAAATGCTGCGGCCATTCAGTAGTAACCCCGTAATCTGCGGTTGGGTGGTGATTTTCAACATTTTGAAATCAGAAATTTAGCATCTTTAGTTTATAATTTAGTGTTCATACTTTTGCAATATAGCATTAAAAATAGTAATAATAATAATCGGAATGTGGGTTCAATCGTATAAACGATTACAGTACAGTCTTGTGAAATTGCTTTTTAATGTTTTGACAATGTGATAAAAATGCACTAAGTCAGTTGTGCATTTATTTCATATCAATTGGGTTATAAAGTAACACCGATTAAAACAAAGAACGTTGGACATATACAAAAGCATAACAGAGAAAAATAGAAAATTTACTCATGAAATACCGTACCAGAGTAATAATGAGAAAATACACAAAATTAACTGAAGTCCTTGTTTGAATATCCTCACCATTGGGTAGATTCCTGCAAGTTTTATGAAACAGTTACACTGTTGAATAAAATCGTGTACATTAGATGTTTTATACACATTTTCGATCTCAACATCTTAGCACTTACTGACTTGACCTACACAGAGGGAATTAAAGCAACGAGTTGCAGTAGGGATTACTTTCTGCATTCCAGACAGATGGCCAAACCGTCATAAAGTTTCCAAGGGTGTACGAATCTCTCACTTGAAGTTTCCGAAAGAAAAGAAAGATAAAATAACATTTACTTTGAAAAAATAAATAAAAAATGTGGATTTGGAATTATGGTTTTATAGCATTTTTGGTATAATTTTCGCATTTAGTAGGTTCCTCAAAGCTCATTCAGAAATGGTGGTAAGAAATATGAAAATAGAAGAGTGTATTTCGCGCTTTATAAATTTGAGAAAAATCACCACCTACTTTCGGAAGATGTTCGATTGTTTGGTCTTCATCTCTATCATTGTTGCCACCGTCGAGTTTGTATCGTGTGATCTAAATTGAGTCTATCCATTTAGCATGTTATCTTCATGAGCTGTAAATAGCCTGGATGCAATTTTTCAGCGGCAAATTTTTGTCAAATGACAAACAGTATATATTTAGTAATATGTAATTTATGCCCAGTTTTTTTTCGTATGTCCTAGTAATTGGGATTATATTGTGTTGACTGACTGAGATGATGCAATATGAATTTTTGAGCAATTGTTTGTCTATGTAAAATTGAATTTGTTCTAGTGGTTTGTGATAGTGCCATTTGGGTGTAAAAAGTGTGGGACTTTTTTTTTGTTACGGTAATTCTTGTATAGTTGTGTCCTGTGTTTATCAAATCAATTATATTGGAAATCGCTATCTAAGTACAGTTAATATTTCCTACATTAATTACAATTAATCTTAAGGGTAATACTAATATTACTAACTAGCTGAAGTAACCGTTCTTCGAACGGCCTTTAGTACTTGCTGGCCTAAATCATTAATATATATATGATCACACATTCCTAATGTAGTTATGTTATTTCCATGTTACCAATAATATGTGTATACTACATGCATTTTCACTCACCAAATTATTAATCAGAGGTAGGAAAGTGAAAATCCTTAGCCTGCTTTCAGTCGACCGACCGGGTCAGGGAATGGAATGAATAAAATCCCCATGTTACAGCAAGGATATGAACTGTGCCGGCTGCCGAAGCCTGTCGCACTCCCCTGAGGCAATGATTAAATGAATGACGGATGAAATGAAATTATATTAGAGATACTTGCTGGAATGAAATTGTGACAGGGAAAACCGGAGTACCCGGAGAAAAGACTGTCTGTCTCCGCTTTGTAGGTGAGAAAGAGCGTTTATATATTGAACCCTTATTAATCTATCGATGAATAAGTATTCATGATTTTATTATTATTATTACTGATGCCCAGGCAGTACATGTTGAAATTGACAAAGGGGGAGCCAAGGTAGTGTGTTGCAATGATTACAACAGAAGCAAGCTTGGTAGTTATTCCTGAAGACGACCGGTTAAGCCGAGTTCAAGGACAAATTTTGTAACAGCGCGCACCTAAATTAGAGTCATTGAGGGAGTGTCATGAGTAAAGTTTCAACCGACCCAGGATTGAATCACCCAATCAGAAGAGACCACGCCGAAGCCACGCGGTAAGTTGCGTACCCTGGAAAAAAAGCGAAAACGTGTATCTAAAGAACCGCCGATCCGAATTAAATCCGCAATAGTGCACTGAGACGTTTGGATAAAATGATGAAGATTGATACTAGTCCCAAGTTTGTGTGATGAAAACTCCAGATTATTTTTTCAAATTATCCCCACTCTACCTCATTCTGTCAGTTTCCAATAAATTGATCGGTGAGAAGAACAACCTTATTGAGCTCTGGTGAGCAAGGTTCACGTCACTCTGCGTCACGATTTTCAAACGCTAATGAGCGTACTTTACTAACATTTTACTTTGTGCTCAATTGAGCAAGGTTCACGTATAGCAGTGGAGATCTCTGGGCGAGATAAGGACTGCAAGATAGTCATGTTTAAGACTTGTTTTCAAGCCAGTGGCGATGAGTTTGAAAAACGTCGCCAAGATGTCCGACGTTTGGTCATGTGATGGATTGATGTGCATCGCTTCTACAATGACGTCGACGATGGAGAGCTAAATTTCCCGTAGGGAAATGCACCGGGACGGAGGTTAATGTTCTGAAAGCTGAAACGGTGATGTACAAAAATTGATTTACTCAATATGTAGTTGGATAAGGCGCGGGAACATTGTAAATAGTTCATTCATTCTTTTTCTTGTGTTTAGATTTTATTTTTGTGCTGACACTATCATCTTTAAATGTACGTTGGCGCGTGGCCAAATTTGTTTGTTGTATATTTTTCTTTGGAGTCATATTTAGTGTACACGGCGCGTGTATTTGATTTTATCCATGCGAATGCGAAGCTCGTTACATTCGATAAGTGGTGCTTTATTAAAGTTCATTTTGTTATAGGAAAGGGAGGTAATTATTGTAAGATGTTTTATGAACAGGTTTTAGTTCTATTTTTTTAAGCATTTTTGAGTCCTTTTCAGGTTTGTTAGTCACGGACTAGAACGGAAGCGCAAACTGGTGGAAAAATATCTATGTCATTTATTTCAGGTTTCTTTCAAACCCATACGTGTGATTCTGTGTGTGTTCATGTGTCAGGTGTGTGTATTGATTCTTCGTGATGAGGGGTAGGTGGTGCTACCGCCCTCATATTGTTGTTGTTGTGGTATTTTTTTATGGAAAGGCAGAGCGCTCCTTGGAGGCTACTGTACCTTGTCCAGTGTTGATTTTCTTGGATTTCCTAGGGGAATTGCTGAGATATTTTTTCTGACACACACACACGTATATTGTGCTTTGGGAGCACGCTTCTTCGAGACTCGATCCCGTGCCACGGGAGGTCGAGGTTATTGACACTGGGTTGACAGATGTGCAGATTTCCACTTAGCGCCCGTTTAGTTTCGGTGACTCATTGTTAGCCAGTCCTGTTGACCGACTGACCCCTATAAGCTATCATTACTAAACCTGTTCTTTTGTGATGGTCATTTGGACCGTGATTAATTGGGGAGTTCGCCATGTCTGTTACGAATTATCGCATATCGTATGAATGGAATATTTTTTTAATGATGTAAATGTTGGCTTTGAGCCTAGTGATTTTCTATGACTCAGGTCATGTTAGTTTGTCTGTTGTGACACCCGTGTGGTGTAGTTGTATTTACTTGTAAAAATGACAGGCGGTCATATGTGTATTTCTTTTGTTGGTCACGTGTTAATTTACTTGTGTTGATTTTGAAAAGTCCTAATTTTAGGCAGTAATGTTTTTGCTACGGCAGTTCTTGATTCCAATTTCAAGCGGAAATTATTTGTTGTTTATTTAGTGTAGAAAGTGTCAGATTAATTTAAGTAGTGTATAGTTGGTTCCCCGCGTCTGTCTAGCTCTAAACAATGCAGATTCGTCCTCTGAAGGTTTACCGGATGATGACGAATCTCGCATTTATTTGTACTCATCGTTAAGCATGTAGAACAGCCGCACACATACACAATGTCATTGAAGTCATTTGGGACATTTGGTCCAATTTATAATCTCTCCTGAGATTAAGTCTAGTTATGGCAAGTAATTTATTCAGTTGGGAGTCATTTGGGAGTTTTTGTTTTGTTTATTTTTACCTGTAAATAGTTGATCTGTTTTTAAATTCATTTGTTATAACCCTGGTATTCACTTCTTCCTGCATGTTATTTTGTTATGTGTTACCCTGCATGTTAATGAAGCACTTTAACAACAACTTACGAAATGGACTGTCACACCCCCCGAAACTGAGTCTCATAAGCTTCTTTGCAAGGGTTCATATATCAAAAATGGCTGCCCAAGTGGGACTGTTGTTGTTGTTGCTTTGCTGATCTCATACTTATTTCGCTGAGAAATAATGCCAGGTCAGGCGGGCAAGTGTAAATTCAGTAATTTGAGGCGATGTTGTACCGCCATGTGCATTAGTAAAATCACTGAGTTCTTAAAGTTAGAAATATTGAAGAAGGTTAGAAGTTGATATTGCATTTGTTGTTAACTTGTTCTGGCGCCCGGCATAAAATTAGAAAATTTGCATATTATTGAACTCAGTCAAAGCAGGAAGGTGTTGCCTTATTTTTACATTTAATTAACTTCGGTTAATTGGTGTTGTTCGTAAATTCTGTTGGTTAGGAATTTAAAAGCAGATCACAAGGGAGTTATTTTGTTGTTTGGAAATAAGAGTCTTTATTCAGTAAAATTTTGATTACTGAAAATTTTATTAAATTAAAATCAGTAGTATTTAAAGATTAAGACATGTGTGCGTGTGTATGACTGAAATCCCAGGTGCATGACCCTGTTTTTCTCTGAGTATATATTTGTGTGTTATGCGATGGCTAGCATCGAAGAGATCAAAGTGTTGTTAGAACAGATGTCTATGCAAATGTCTGCGAAAACGGAAGAACAGTTAAAAATTCAGAATGAACACAGTGATAAACAGTTACAGGACATGAACAGTAACATTACGGTGCAATTACAAACCCAGAAGTTAGACAGTGATAAACAATTAAATGACATAACTACGCAATTCCAAGCTCAGAAATTAGACAGTGAAAAACAATTACAGGACGTGAACAGTAGTATTACGGTCCAATTGCCGATCCAGAAATTGGATACCGACAAACAGTTACACGAGTTGCGGGAGATTAATAATAAACAGTTAAATGAATTACGCCATAAACTATCGGAGCAGGCAACAGTACAAACAGTGCAGATAGAAAAGATCACCCATGATATAAACCAGAGTACTAGAGAATTGGAGAAACTGGCAGGTGAGGTAGCGGAAAATAACTCAAAGCAATTAGGAGAAATTAATAAGTTGGAATCTAAATTCGACATTAAACTTGTACAATTAGATGAAATGGTAGCCGAAAAATTAAAACAGATTGAGACAGCATGTGTAAACAACATGGCTGGAATAAAAAGCACGCAGGATGAATTACAGGGGCAATTCGAGAGACTAGAGGCAAAGAACGAGAACATAAAGGAGCAGATAAATTCAGTCGATCATAATGTACTCGAATTAATAAAGGAACTCGACAAGCTTGAAGTAAAAACGGAGAAAGAACTGATGCACTTGCGCTAAAAGTTGGAAGACCAATTAATTAAAACCCAAGAGCAAATACGAGAAGAAATAGGAGAACAGCTAAGTAAGAGTCAGGAAGAGGTAGGAGAACAATTAATCAAAACCCAGCAGCTGATACAAGAGCAAATACGAGAAGTGTTAGAGAAGAATCAGGAAAGGAGCGAAGAAAAAATTAGTAGTTTGAAGAACAGGATCCGGAAAGATTGGGAACAGCAGGTGAACGAAACTAAAGGAGATAGGCTGACGATCTTAAAGCGGATAGACGAGTACAATTCTAGGATGCAGGCTATGGAGGAAAACATTAAGTCCAAATTCCAGGAACACGCAGACCTCATAATTAAGAACGAGATAAGGTCCTTAGAAAACGCTACTTTAACTCTGCAGAAAACACAGTACGCAAACAGGGAAGTGGGCTCGAAGCTGGCTGAGGATACGAACCGAGGTCAGAGTCCAAAGATAACGTGCGACACATTCCAACACTACAGAGGGGAGACATCAACTCCACAACCCGGCTTGGCACCTGCCCAAGTGATACAAGTAATTAGGGGGAACGACTTTAAACCTGACAAATTCAGGGAGAACTCAGGATCCACTCCTAAAGCATTTTTTCGTCAGCTGGATGACTACTTTAATGATCAACACGTCAGTCCCGCAAAACAGCTGCGGCTGGTTGAGAAATTTTTGGAGGGCCCAAGTTTAATTTGGTTCCAGAGTTTCAAATACACATTTAATGACATGGCCCAGTTTAGAGAGGCATTCTTGAGAAAGTTCTGGAGTCCTTTGCAGCAGGGGTTGAGGATGGATTTATACACCAGGAAATATCACAGTCCACATCCCACCAGGTTTTCCGAGTTCTTTAGCCAACAGCTGGTTAAATTCCGTGATTTTGACGACCCGCCTACAGAGGAAAACATGGTTATAACCATCAGTAAGCAGCTTCCAATGAATATTCAGCAGTTTTTAGTGGCCGGTAATATCAAGACCGCAGTTCAGGCCGAGGAGATACTCCGCCATTTGGATGAGACGAGTATGGTCAGTCCG
Organism: Meconema thalassinum; assembly: GCA_946902985.2. NCBI lineage: Eukaryota > Metazoa > Arthropoda > Insecta > Orthoptera > Tettigoniidae > Meconema > Meconema thalassinum. Next base: position 146,859,690 of record OX336395.1, on the reverse strand, counting down.
CAGACAGGGAGACGGAACATGGAGTGTGTAAACACAGCTGAAGTTGTTCAAGGGCATCAAACTAATCACAATCAAAATAATCAAACCAAGACACAGTCTACCGGAACGCAATTTACGCCCAGACGACAGGAGTTCGATGGCCGAAACCAATACCATAACAACAATAGGAACTTCCAGAATCGCCGTGATAATTATAATAATAATAATCAGAACAATCACAATCAGTGGAAGTACCAGCGAGAGTATACCAACTGGAGGGGAAATCCAAGGCAGGGTAGACCTTACCAAAGGAACGGAGAAGGCAGGTGGAACAATACAAGGAATTATCGGCAAGATAATCAAGGGGATTATCGCAATGATTGGAACGAACGGTACGCTGAATCACAGAAATATTTGGACGAGTTAAATGCCGAAGAAACAGAGAAAGAGAAGTGGGGACGTGCGATGGCGAATAGGCAAAGCCCAGATAATCACCAAGGAGCGGGGGCGGAAAGCTTATTACGGCAGCAGGAGAGACGCGATGACAACCGGCGGAACTCAACGAATGGGTCCCAGGATTTTAAAACATCACGATTGAACCAAAATCAGATATCCTGAGAACGGAGGACACCAGGGAACGAGAGGATTTGATTGTTGCAAACATAGAAGAGTGGGTAGCATTCCCGGACGATTGTCTGGAGGAAGTGGTGAAGGACCGAGACAATGTAATCAGACAATTACCGATTATTTATGCACGTATTGGAGGTATTAGAGTGAGGTGCCTGGTTGACACGGGTAGCCAGGTGAGCTTAGTCACGGAAGCATTGTTGAAAGAAATTGGAAATAAACAAACCGTTCCAATTATGCCTGTACCATTAATGAAAGTCCGAGGGGTCATTCCTGACAAGACCATAGTTTGCAAGCACCAAGCATATTTAGACCTGGAGATATTAAACCACACATTTTCGCAAACTTTCATCGTGATACCAAAGATGAATTATAATGTCTTTCTGGGAACCAACTTCATCTCTGATTTTCATGCTATAATTGACTTACATAATAACACTGTGAGTTTCAAACAAGTCGAGGGGTTGAGCCATGTGGGTCTGAACATGGAAGAGAGTCCACTAGAGAGAGAGGCGAATACTTGGGTCATTGAAGAATGCACTAATGAGGCGATCGAAGATAAGAACTTGACGGAGGGACGAGTAAGCCAGACAGCAGTGGTTGAAATTGATAGTCGAGATATTTCGCAGGAACTTTGGGTACATTTGGCGGAAGAAGAAATTACCGGGTCCAAATTTGAAATTTTGCTTCTGGAGCGACTTAAGGAGGCAATAGTAGGGGAACCTGACAGAAGAAAATTAGAAGAAATTTTGAAACATCATAAGGGAGCTTTCGACACGATTCCTGGAAAAGTTTTAAATTTCCAGTATGCCATGCAAGTTACCGACCGGACCCCATTTAAGAGTAAATTGTACCCGATCCCAGAGAAACATTTTGCTCAGGTGAAGGACATTATTAGTAACTTATTAGATTTCGGCATGATAAGAAAAGCAGCAACCCCATACTTCAATGCAATATTGGCTGTGGCCAAGCCAAATGGATCAATTAGATTATGCCTAGACGCTCGGGTTTTAAACAGTAAACTGCTAGTTGAGCATGACCAAGCACCAAGGATCAAGGATGTATTGAAGGGCTTCCGTGGGAAGAAGATATATTCTAGCGTCGACCTAACGAATAGTTTCCACCATCTCGAACTTGAGGAAAAATCCCAACTATTGACGGGGTTTTTATTTGATAACCAAAGCTATATCTGGTCTCGCATGCCCTTTGGTTTAAAAACAGCTGGATGCGCATTGATAAGAGCACTAGACAGGAATCTTACTGAGGAGGTCAAGAGCTTCACTACGAGATATGTTGACGACATACTTATTGCATCAGAAACAATGGAGGAACACTTGGTAAACCTAAACAAACTATTTTTTTTTGTTATTGGTTTTACGTCCCTTTTAACTACCCTGGCTTTTAGAGACGCCGGGGTGCCGGAATTTTGCCCCGAAGGGGATCTTTAACGTGCCAGTAAATGTACTGACACGGCCCCCTCGCATTTGCGCACCCTCAAATGCCAGCTGACTGCGCCAGGTTTATCGTTAATCGAATGACGAAGGACTTTCAACCTAAAATTGATTATAATCATTCGGTATTTATAGGAGACTAGCATTACCCGTCGCGGCTTCGCCCGCGAATATTGTAGTTGTAAAGAGTACACTTAGCAAAGTCTCAATCATGAATGCTGTGACTGATGTATAATTTTGAATAATACCGTACTGGAAATAATTTGGTAAAGACCGTAATCAATCACATTATAAAGACACTATAGCACAACAATGGCACATACATATCAAAATCTTCCCAACGACATGTCGCATCGCATGTATAAATTTCGACTCAAAATCACAACACAGTTTCCGATCACAAACGAAAATAGGAAATAAATGAGATGCAGTATATTAAACACACTGACTAAACACAAAATCCATTTACCTAAATTCCTATAAAAACAGTACACATCATAAAATTACACAAGTAAATTGCCTCTACGCCCACATTTCCCCGCTTTCACTTCATAATATACTCCACATCGAAAAAGACACGTGTCTGCTTATTTTTTAAATCATTAGTTAATATACCGAGTATCACATCCCCGAATGAAATTACTCGTGGGATATTGTTATTCAAAGAAATGCAGGTTTAACCCCCTTAACACCCCTTTAGAAGTTGAATGTCCAAAAATCCTTCCTTATTCGATGTTTTCGACATACAACAAACATATCCCCAAAATGTCATGTTTCTAACTTTAATAGTTTTGGCTGGTCGATGATGAGTGAATATCCAAAAATCCATCCTTAGTAGATGTTTTTCGTCCAGAATTTTACCCCCCCCCCCACATGGGTCCTTAAATTTGATTTATGAAAAAACGGTCGAACACCTATTTACTTATTTTTAAGCTGTTTTTACCCTGAGTTTGATGAGTGTGTGAGTCAGTTAAGACACTTTCTTTCCTTTTTTTTCTTCAGAATTACACCCCTCCCCATAGGACCCTTTAATTTGATTTATGAAAAAACGGTCGAATATCTATTTACTCACTATTAAGCTGTTATTTTCCTGAGTTTGATGGTCAGTCAGTTAGTACACTTTCTTTCCTTTTTCCCCCAGAATTCCACCCCCCACCACACATGGGCCCCTTAAATTGGATTGATGAAAGAACGGTCGAAAACCTATTAACTTATTAGCCTACTTTCGATTTTTGCAAAAAATGAAAGTAGACTTATGAGATCAACACAGGGCGAAAAAAGTGTGTCTGTCTGTGTGTGTGTATGTGTGTGTGTGAGTCTGTGTGTGTGTGTCTGTGTGTGTGTGAGTGTGTGTACTCTGAATATCTGTCCCCCCTATCAATTCGAACACGGTGAAACCGAATTGAACGAAATTTGGTACAGAGGTAGCACTAGTAAAGGACACCTCAGTGTCATACTTTATATCGCCGCCATCTTTACCAAAACAGAATGGCGGCCACTCAAATGTTCAAAACGTAAAATCAAATTACGGCTAAACTAATCATCCGATCTCTACCAAATTTGGTGACAACATACCTTTATATAGGACGCGTCTTTCACCCAAAATCCAAGGTCATCGGCCATGCCATTTCAGGATGGCGGCCGTGTGAATTATGCAACCATTTTAATAAATAGCTTAAGACCCACCAATTCCGATTATCGAGCCTAGGGGGGTTTAAGCTATCCTGAAGGTCGTGATCCGTTATTTATTATAATTTAATATTATAATATTATACAGTATGAGTGGCTTAAAAGAGCTGAGCCGTTTGTGTCACACACAAGATGGCAGCTGTCCTCATGTGCCTGTCTTATATTTCAGTAGTTTTAGTATGTTGTATGTGATATACCGTACTTATACAATAATATAAACTTTGTATGAAATGATCTTTAATGAAGATGTACTGCAGTGAAGAAATCGTTTATTTAAAGTCATTATTTGCCAACAGTTTGTATCTAATATGCCAGTTAAGAACACCTGACGTCATGGATACGGTTAGCTCTGGGCTAGCATGTTAGTCTGACACGCAGTTGACTGGGGATCGAGTACTGTTACAGTTAGGTTTTTTTTTCTTGAATTCTTTTACAAATGATGTGCACGAGCTTTTTCCACAGATACTGAATAAAATGTCATTTTGCTCAAAGGAGAGGATAAAGTATACACTCGTATATTAATAAAATCACAGTCCCAGCATCGCACATAAACAGAAGACATTAGAAAAAGGAGAATAGAAGAACTAGATACACGTTGTCATTAACCACAGCCTTCTTAATGCCTCTGTACGGTGCTGTCCTCTTGTGGGTTATGTGGGTAATATTGTTCCAAACATAACGCTGTGTAAATGCCTCAGCTGGCCTCCTGAAGTATGGCAATTTTGTAATACTGGTAGTTCAACTTAATACCTTTAAACACTGCCAGCTGGATCGCCTCCCTCTTGGCTACTTTAAACTGCCTACTCATTCAACACCCATAGAACACTGCCATCGTAGTACATTACGATGGCAGTGCATAGGCGTACAAGATAAAGATTAATTCACTGATAGGTCGCAGCACCACCTACTGTGATTGGGGCGGAAGATTCTTAATTTTGCAGGCTGGCTTAATATAGAGATTAACGGACGTGAATGCATTACAATAAGTTAGTAGTTTTGTTATTCAATCATCATAAAGTATATAATATTGATCTTGACACCTACTGGCTTATTATCAATATAAAAGAAAACAAACAATACATTGTGGTTGGGGTGATTGTTTTAGGGATGAGGACAAAGAGTCATAAAGATACCCATACATTTAGGAGAAAGTAGGCTATATGTTCTTTGCTGAACATCTTTTTTAAGCTGTTTTTTTCCTTTGAGTTTCAAATTTCTCGCCTACGTCGTTTAAGAGATACGCGCTCCGTTAAGAATTCTTCAACCCCCCCCCCACACTTTTCAGTCCTTTCACCTCATAATATACACCACATCGAAAAACCCCTAGGCACCTGTATTCTTTTAAACATTAGTTAATAAGCCGAGTATCACATTCCCAAATGAAACCACTCGTGATATATTGTTATTCAATGAAATGCAGATTTAAGCCCCCTAACACCCCTTTAGAACCGGAATATCCAGAACTCCTTCCTTAGTAGACGTTTTCGACGTACAAAAACATATCCTCAAATTGTCATGTTTCTAACTTTATTAGTTTTGGCTGGTCGATGATGATTGAATATCCAACAAGTAGTTCCGTGAAGAACGAAATAGCCTACTTTCATATATCCTACTAATATCAATTGCCTCTATCAACATACAAATTGTCAGTTTGATTGCTGTAATAGATTCGTAGATATTGAGAACCGTCTAAATATTTTGGATGGTTACCATGTTGGAATTTTTGTATTATAGGCCTTAGATGTATGTACTATTACATGAATATTATTGTGTAGGTGTTTTATTCAAACTTCAATCGCATGATTAGGACACAAGAAACAAAAGCGGCATTTTAAAATTTCGCTCAGCAGCCTTCTTGTGGTTATGAAAATAATTTAATTGAATAGATGCCAGCCGATTCAAATTTGTATAAGCATATACCGTATCAAGTTTCACTGCGCTCGGATGGTTAAAACGCCAGAAACGTCCATTTGAATGTTTACATTTCGCGTCGCCACCATGTTGGATTGTGCTCGCCTGGTTATTGAACGTCCCATAGGTGACCTTATGCTTATAGCCTCCATACACTTCCAAAATTTCAGTTTGATTGCTGTAGTAGATTAACAGATATTGAGAACTGTCTAAATACTTCGGATGGTCGCCATGTTGGATTTTAATATATGTAGGCCATAGAGTTATGTACTATTAGATGATGATTATTGTGTACGTTCATTATGCAAATGTTGATTTCGATCGCATGATTACAACACAAGAAACAGAAACTTAATTTTTGAAATTCGCACAGCCGCCAGCTTGAGGTTATATAAACAATTGAACTAAATTAGATACCAGTGCATTGCAATGTGTATAAACATTTGCTGTACCAAGTTTCATTGCGTTTGGATCATTAAATGGCGACAAAAGTCTATTTAAAACTTTCAACTTCGCTTGGCCGCCATGTTCGTTTTGTAGTTAACCGGTTTTTGGAAGTCTCATAGATGAACTTCCAGTAGTGCCCTTTATCTCCGTACAAAATTTCATGGTGATACCGGTACGGTAATAGTTTCAGAGATATAGAATGCCGGTGAAATATTTCGCACAGCTGCCATCTTGAAGTTATGTAAACAAATGAAAGATGTTAGATGTCGGTGCATTAAAATGTGTATAAACATATGCTGTACCAAGTTTCATTGCAATTGGTTGGTTAAATCGCGAGAAACGTCTATTTAAATGTCACAACTTCGCTTGGCCGCCATGTTGGGTTTGTAGTTACCAGGTTTTCAAAAGTCACATTGATGAACTTCTAGTAGTTCCCTTTATCACCGTACAAAATTCCAGGGTGATATCGGTATTAGTTTCGAAGATATTGAATGAAGGTGAAATATTTCGGACAGCCGCAATGTTGGATTGGTGAGACGTTACAAAATTTGAAGGGCACTGTCGGGGTCACCCGGAATAGTGTTATGAACTTACCGAGTTTCATTGAAATCGCTCCAGCCGTTTAGACGTTATTTGGGGGACACACAAAAATCCATCACATACACACGCACACCAAGACAGACACACGGACAAAAGGTAATCTCATAAGCCTATTTCTTCATAACTGAAAATAGGCTAAAAATCCTTCCTTAGTGGACGTTTTTCTTCCAGAATTTCACCCCTTCCCATGGGCTCCTTAAATTGGATTTATGAAAAAAAAAAAAACGGTCATACACATATTTAGGCTACTTATTTTTAAGCTGATTGTTTTCCTCTGAGTTTCAAACTCCTCGCCTATGTCGTTTAAGAGATACACGCTCCGTTAGGAATCCTTCAACCCCCACTTTTTATCCCTTTCACCTCATAATATACACCACATCAAAATATCCTTAGACACGTGTTTGCTTGTTTTTAATGACTAGTTTATATGCCGAGTATCACATCCCCAAATGAAACCACTCGTGATATATTGTTAATCAATGAAATGCAGGTTTAACCCCCTTAACACCCCTTTAGAACCTGAATATCCAAAAATCCTTCCTTAGTGTAGGTTTTCGACATACAACGAACATATCCCCAAAATGTAATGTGTCTAAGTTCAATAGTTTTAGCTGGGCGATGATGAGTGGGTGAAACAGTCAGGACATATCCTTTCATTTTTTTTCTCCATAATTTCACCCCTCCCTTTTGGCACCTTAAATTGGATTTATGAAAGAACGGTACCGGTATTTAATTATTTTTAAGCTGTTTTTCCCCTGAGATTGATGAGTTAGTGTGTCAGTAAGCCAGTTAGGACACCTTCTTTCCTTTTTAGCCTACTTTCGACTTTTGCAAAAAATGAAAGTAAACTTATGAGATCAACACAGGGCGAAAAAAGTGTGTCTGTCTGTGTGTGTATGTGTGTGTGTGAGTCTCTCTGTGTGTGTGTGTGTGTATGTGTGTGTGTGAGTCTGTGTGTGTGTGTCTGTGTGTGTGTGAGTGTGTGTACTCCGAATGTCGGTCCCCCCCTATCAATTCGAACACGGTGAATGCGAATTGAACGAAATTTGGTACAAAGGTAGCAATAGCAAAGGACACCTCAGTGTCATGTTTTATATCGCCGCCATCTTGACGGAAACGTAATGGCGGCCACACAAATGTTCAAAGCTTAAATCAAATTACGACTAACCTAATCATCCGATCTCTACCAAATTTTGCAACAACATACCTTTATGGGGGGAGCATCCTTTGACCAAACCAATAGGCCATCAGCGTAAAAGTCTGCGGATGGCGGCCATCTTTGTGTGAAAATCGATTCCCCCTATTAATTCCAACACGGTACAACCAAATGGAACGAAATATGGTACAGAGGTAGTACTAACAAAAGGCACCTCAGTGTCATGTTTTATATCGCCGCCATCTTGACGGAGACGTAATGGCGGCCACACAAATGTTCAAAGCTTAAATCAAATTACGACTAACCTAATCATCCGATCTCTACCAAATTTTGCAACAACATACGTTTATGGGGGGAGCATCGTTTGACCAAACTAATAGGTCATCAGCGTAATATTTTGCGGATGGCGGCTATCTTTGTGTGAAAATCGATTCCCCCTATTAATTCGAACACGGGCCAACCGAATGGAACGAAATTTGGTACAGAGGTAGTACTAACAAAAGGCACCTCAGTGTCATGTTTTATATCGCCGCCATCTTGACGGAAACATAATGGCGGCCACACAAATGTTCAAAGCTTAAATCAAATTACTATTAACCTATTCATCCGATCTCTACCAAATTTTGCAACAACATACCTTTATAGAGGAAGCATCCTTTGACGAAATGACTAGGTCATTAGCCTAATAGTTTGCGGATGGCGGCCATCTTTGTGTGAAAATCAATTCCCCCTATTAATTCAAACACGGTGAAACCGAATGGAACGAAATTTGGTACAGAGGTAGCACTAGCAAAGGGCATCCCAGTGTCATGTTTTATATCGCCGCCATCTTGACTGAAACGTAATGGCGGCCACACGAATGTTCAAAGCTTAAATCAAATTACGATTAGCCTAATCATCCGATCTCTACCAAATTTTGCAACTACATACCTTTATGGAGGGAGCATCCTTTGACCAATCTAATAGGTCATTCGCCTAGTAGTTTGCGGATGGCGGCCATCTTTGTGTCAAAATCGATTCCCCCTATTAATTCAAACACGGTGTAGCCGAATGGAACGAAATTTGGCACAGAGATAGCACTAGCAAAGGGCATCTCAGTGTCATGATTTATATCGCCGCCATATTGACAGAAACGTAATGGCGGCCACACAAATGTTTAAAGCTTAAATCAAATTACGACTAACATAACCGTCCGATCTCTACCAAACTTTGCAACAACATACCTTTATGGAGGGAGCATCCTTTGACCAATCTAATAGGCCATTAGCCTTATAGTTTGCGGATGGCGGCCATCTTTATGTCAAAATTGATTCCCCCTATTAATTCGAACACGGTGGAACCGAATGAACGTAATTTGGTACAGAGGAAGCACTAGCAAAGGGCACCTCAGTGTCATGTTTTATATCGCCGCCATCTTGACGGAAACGTAATGGCGGCCACACAAATGTTCAAAGCTTAAATCAAATTACGATTAGCCTAATCATCCGATCTCTAGCAAATTTAGCAACAACATACCTTTATGGAGGGAGCATCCTTTGACCAAACTAATAGGTCATCAGCCTAATAGTTTGCGGATGGCGGCCATATTTGTGTGAAAATCGATTCCCCTTATCAATTCGAACACTGTGAAACCGAATGGAACGAAATTTGGTACAGAGGTAGCACTAGCAAAGGGCACCTCAGTGTCATGTTTTATATCACCGCTATCTTGACGGAAACGTAATGGCGGCCACCCAAATGTTAAAAGCTAAAATGTAATTACGACCAAACTAATAATCTAGTCTCTACCAAATTTTGCAACACCATATATTTATGTGGGAAACATATTCAAACCAAACTGCAAGAACATCAGCCCAATAGTTTGCAGATGGTGGCCAAGTATGTGTGCATATCGATTCCCCTTATAAATTCAAACACGATGAAACCGAATTGAACGAAATTTGGTACAGAGGTAGCACTAGCAAAGGGCACCTCATATTCATGTTTAATATCCCTATAGCACGTTGTATTTCAACAAGCTACTACAACCAACATTCAATCATACTCCTTGAAAAGGACAAAGAGTTATAACAATACCCATGCATTTAGGAGAAAGTAGGCTATATGTTCTTTACTGAACATCTTGTTTATTTCCAGAATTTCACCCGTCCCCATGGGCCCCTTAAATTGGATTTATGAAAAAGAACGGTCGAACACCTATTTACTTATTTTGAAGCTGATTGTTTTCCTCTGAGTTTCAAACTCCTCGCCTATGTCATTTAGGTGATACACGCTCCGTTAAGAATCCTTCAACCCCCACGTTTCACCCCATTCACCTCATAATATACACCACATCGAAAAACCCTTACACACGTGTCTGCTTATTAGCCTACTTTCGATTTTTGCAAAAAATGAAAGTGGACTTATGAGATCACTACAGGGCGAAAAAAAAGTGTGACTGTCTGTGTGTGTATGTGTGTGAGTCTGAGTGTGTGTACTCTGAATGTCTGTCCCCCCCCCCTATCAATTCGAACACGGTGAGCGCAAATTGAACGAAATTTGGTACAAAGGTAGCACTAGCAAAGGACACCTCAGTGTCATGTTTTATATCGCCGCCATCTTGACGGAAACGTAATGGCGGCCACACAAATGTTCAAAGCTTAAATCAAATTACGACTAACCTAATCATCCGATCTCTACCAAATTTTGCAACAACATACCTTTATAGAGGAAGCATCCTTTGACAAATCTAATAGGTCATTAGCCTAATAGTTTGCGGATGGCGGCCATCTTTGTGTCAAAATCGATTACCCCTATTAATTCGAACACGGTGAAACCGAATGGAATGAAATTTGGTACAGAGGTAGCACTAGCAAAGGGCACCTCAGTGTCATGTTTTATATCACCGCCATCTTGACGGAAACGTAATGGCGGCCACACAAATGTTCAAAGCTTAAATCAAATTTCGACTAACCTAATCATCCGATCTCTACCAAATTTTGCAACAACATACCTTTATAGAGGAAGAATCCTTTGACAAATCTAATAGGTCATTAGCCTAATAGTTTGCGGATGGCGGCCATCTTTGTGTCAAAATCGATTACCCCTATTAATTCGAACACGGTGAAACCGAATGGAATGAAATTTGGTACAGAGGTAGCACTAGCAAAGGGCACCTCAGTGTCATGTTTTATATCACCGCCATCTTGACGGAAACGTAATCGCGGCCACCCAAATGTTAAAGGCTAAAATGTAATTACGACCAACCTAATAATCTAGTCTCTACCAAATTTTGCAACAACAAATCTTTATGTGGGAAGCATATTCTGACCAAACTGCTAGATCATCAGCCCAATAGTTTGCAGATGGTGGCCAAGTATGTGTGCAAATCGATTCCCCCTATCAATTCAAACACGGTGAAACCGAATTGAACGAAATTTGGTACAGAGGTAGCACTAGCAAAAGGCACCTCAGTGTCATGTTTTATATCGCCGCCATCTTGACGGAAACGGAATGACGGCCACCCAAATGTTAAAAGCTTAAATCAAATTTCGACCATCCTAATAATTTGATCTCTACCGGATTTTGCAACAACATGCCTTTTTGTGGAAAGCATCCTATGACTGACTACAAGGTCGTCAGCCCAATAGTTTGCAAATAGCGGCCATGTATGTGTGCAAATCCATTCCCCGAATCAATTCAAACACGGTGAAACCGAATTGAATGATTTTTTTTACAGAGGTAGCACTAGCAAAGGGCACCTCATATTCATGTTTAATATCCCTATAGCACGTTGTATTTCAACAAGCTACTACAACCAACATTCAATTATACTCCTTGAAAAGGACAAAGAGTTATAACAATACCCATGCATTTAGGAGAAAGTAGGCTATATGTTCTTTACTGAACATCTTGTTTTTAATGATTAATTTATATGCCGAGTATTACATCCCCAAATGAAACCGCTCGTGGGATATTGTTATTCAATGAAATACAGGTTTAACCCCCTTAACACCTCTTTAGAACCTGAATAATTATCCAAAAATCCTTCCTTAGTGGATGTTTTCGATATACAACGAACATATTCCCAAAATGTCATGTTTCTAACTTCAATAGTTTTGGCTGGGCGATGATAGTGAGTGAGAAAGTCAGGACAATTTTTTTAGAATATCACCCCTCCACATGGGCCTCTTAAAATGGATTTATGAAGGAACGGCCGAACACCTATTTACTTATTTCTTAAGCGCTTTTTTCCTGAGTTGAGTGAGTGAGTGATTCAGTCAGTTAGGACACTTTCTTTCCTTTTTTTTTTTTCAGAATTTCGCCCAACCCCATTGGCCCCTTATGTTGAGTTTATGGAAAAATGGCCGAACACATATTCACTTATTTTTAAGCTTTTTTCCCGCTGACTTTCAAACTTTTCGCCTATGTCATTTAAGAGATACACGCTCCGTTAAGAATCCTTTAACCCCTACTTTTCTCCCCTTTCACCTCATAATATACACCACATCGAAGAACCCTTAGACACGTGTCTGCTTATTAGCCTATTTTCATTTTATGAAAAAAAAAGGCTTATGAGATCACCTTTTGTCCGTGTGTCTGTCTGCGTGTGCGTGTGTGGTTCGTGTGTGTGTGTGTGTCCCCTAATGAAATCTAAACGGCTGGAGCGATTTCAATGAAACTCGATAGGTTCATAGCACTATTCCGGACGACCCCGACCATGCCCTTCAAATTTTGTTACGTCTAACCAATTCAACATGGCGGCGGTACGAAATATATCACCAGCATTCAATATCTCTGAAACTATTACCGATATCACCCTGGAATTTTGTACGGTGATAGAGGGAACTATTAGAAGTTCACCTAAGTGGCATTTGGAAATCTGGTAACTAAAAAACCATCATGGTGGCCAAGCGAAGTTGCGACTTTAAAATAGACGTTTCTCGTGTTTATACACATTGTAATGCACCGTCATCTAGTTTCGTTCAATTGTTTACATAACCTCAAGATGGCGGCTGTGCGAAATATTTCACCGGCATTCTATATCTCTGAAACTATTACCGGTATCGCCCTGAAATTTTGTACGGAAATAAGGGCACTACTGGAAGTTCACATATGGGATATTCAAAAACTAGTTAACTACAAAACAACCATGTCGGCCAAGCGAATTTGAAAGTTTTAAATAAGACTTTTCTCGCGATTTAATGATCCAAACGCAATGAAACTTGGTACAGAAAATGTTTATACAAATGTTCATCTAATTTATTTCAACTGTTTCCATACCACAAGATGGCAGCTGTGCGAAATTTTAAAATCTTTTTTTTACCTCTTGTGTCCTGATCATGCAATTGAAGTTTGAATACTACACGTACACAATAATTTTCAAGTAAGAGTACATAATTCTAAGTTATATAAAAATCCAACATGGCGACCATCCGCAATATTTGGTCGGTTCCCAATATCTACGAAACTATTACAGCAATCAAACTGTAATTTTGTATGATGTTAGTGGCAATTAACATAAGTAGGATACATGAAAATAGGCTTTTGTTCTTCACGGAACTACTTGTTTTTAATGATTAGTTTATATGCCGTGTATTATTAAATTAAATGCAGGTTTAACCCCCTTAACACTCCTTTGGAACCTGAATATCCGAAAATCCTTCCTTAGTGTGCGCTTTTGTCTTACAGCGAACATATCCCCAAAATATCATGTTTCTAACTTTAATAGCTTTGGCTGGGCGATGATGAGTCATTCAGTCAGTCAGGACACTTTGTTTTATATAAGAGATGAATAACACATTGAAATAACCTCGATAGTGGAGGTGAAAGAAGCTGTAGATAGAATAAGATCTGTTAGAGCACAAGGTGAGTATCAGATTGTGTCTGAAATGTTGGAAAGTGGTGGTGCAAAGCTGTTAAACGAATTGCATAATCTCATAAGTGATATTTGGAATACGGAAATGATACCAAGGCATTGGAAAACAGGACTCATCTACCATGTTTTCAAAAAAGGTGACAAACTAAACTGCCTTTAACTACGGTATCGAGAAATTACGCTAATCAATGTTGGGTATAAAGTGTTCTCAAACATTATCTACAAGAAAATGTGTGTTCATGCTGTGAGTAACCTATAATTGATGAGTATCAGTGCGGATTCAGACCTAGAAGGAGTACCATTGATCGAAATTTTTGTGAGACAATCAATGGAAAATTGCTTCGAGTATGGAACTGATCTGCATCTCTTGCTTGTCAATTTTACCCAGGTATTTGATAGCATTGTAAGTAATAAATGCAAAACACCCTGAGGAGATTTGGTAGTCCATGTAAACTAATACGAATGGTTGCATTAACATAGGAAGAATCTAGGGCTAAAGTATATATTGGTGCTAAAATTAGCAAAGAGATTCAGATATCAATATGAGTGCGTCAGGGTGATTCTCTGTCTGCTGTAGGCCTACTTTTTAACTTAGCTCTTTATGCTGCAATGAAGGAACTAAGGATGGGAGGAATTATTGAATACAGTATAAAACAAGTTTGTGCATATGCAGATGATGTTGCCCTAATAGCACGCACAATGAATGGATTGCAAGAGATGTTGGGGATTGTAGTGGGAAGAGCAGAGCGTATGGGGCTTAAATCAAATGTTAATAATAATTATAATAATTATAATAATGATAATATCGTATGGCCTCGGTGGCCGGGTGCAAGCTTTGTTAATTGACACCCAGAGGGCAACTTCAATGTCGAAATTTGTCGTTCCTTGAAACGCTATGAAATTCAAGGAAGTTAGATATCTAAGCTCCTTGACAGTATAGCGCTTTCTAGTAGAGAATGGAGGAACTTTGTGTTGGCAGTAAATCCGGAGATTAATTTTGCCATTATGAACACGGCCTACTGAATTCAAATGGGTTCATTAACATGCCAACAACGTATGACATGAATGTCGTGATTTTTGTCGCCTTTCAAAAATCACTTACCACGGCCAGGAGAAAACCTGCAAGCTTGGGGTTGGTAGTCTGACACCTTAACCACCCACCCACCGTGGCAAGCTAAAACAAAAGTAAAAAAAGACTAAATACCCGAAGATGGCAGCCAGCAAGGATGTAAGATGGCATGAAAGTGTTACCCTGCGATGGTATAAATTTGATAGAGTCAAATGCTTTAGTTACTTAGGGACCATCATAGACAGTGAAAACAAAATCACAGTGGAGTATAATAAACGAATGGTGATGGGCAACAACGCCTATTATACTATCCAAAATTTTATGAAGTCTACGTTGCCATCTAGAGCAACTAATTTAAAGACCAGAGCCCAAGGCTCACCCAGGGCTGTAGCGCGGAGGAAGTAAAAGGTTTATGCCGTGTGTTGTGTGGGGTTTCGCCTACGAACATCAAGCTGGCTCATCAGCAAGCTCATGGTAACCGTGCCAACACAAGACGCGGCATTAACCTAGAAGAATTGCCGAGTTTTAATTTCTTGGCCGTGAAAGCCAATATACCATCTCTAGGAAGCTTTTATAGGAAGGTGAAATGCTGCTTGAGCTATTAGCTTTCGCAGTAAAGCAGGGCAGGTGTGCTTGAAAAGAATGGAGGTAGTGCACAGTTCGCTACTGCTGCGGAGGACTGGGCACGGACACCAAGAGCCCTCTGATGTGCCAGCTTGGTTTTCCTAGGCGAAGCCCCACACAAGACACGGCATAAACCAAGAAATGTTTGCTGAGTTTTCATTTCTTGGCAGTGAAAGCTCATATACCATATTTTAGGAAGCCTTTATATGCAGGTGAAATGCTGCTTGAGCTGAGAGCTCTCGCAGTAAAGCAGGGCAGGTGCACTTCCAAAGAGGGGAGGTAGTGGACAGTTCGCTACTACTGTGGGGGTGCGGGTACGGACTTCAAGAGCCCGCCGATGAGCCAGCTCCGTGTTCTTAGGTGAAACCCCACACAAGACACTGCATAAATCTAGAAAAAAATCCTCATGGCACGCCGGAAGGCGGAGGTAGATTTCACCGGGCAAACTTGGGGATAGGCGAAAATAGGCAGAATATGCTGGTTTTCGTAGAAGGGGATCAGACTTCATTTATTGCGAGAAAGTATTTTATAATTGCAGATTAATTAAATTTGTTTTTCGTCATTTTATGCATATTTTAAACATTTTATTGTCTTACGGGGACGATAACCTTCTCGTCATTTGGGGCCCATTTTTATACTTCTGGTCACACTGTCCTTATGCCAGGTTTCGACACTGATGTGTAACTATCTATCGGTATGTTACTTCTTCACGCAAAATTGTATCTCCCGCAGAGATTTTGGTTGGTTCATTAGTTTAGGGGCTGCGGCAACCAGTGGCGGTTCTAGAAGCTTAAATCTGGGGGGGCCCAGACATTTTCCTGGATCGTTCTCATTAGTCTACTTTTTCCTCATTTTTGGAAAATGAGAAAAGTAGGCTAAAAACTATCATTGGTAAAAAAATAGCATATTTCACTGTCACTTAAATATATTCTTCTGTTTCTACTCTGGGCAAACTGGTTCACTATATTGTTGCATCCGAGGGATGCATCCCTATCCCCCTCTATCTACGAAATATACATTTAGCTCCAAACAGACGCCTGCGGCATACAGTAGCTACATTCTAGCATAAGGCCAGGTCCAAGGCATAGTAACAACCTCCAGTGATCTCAGCTAACGCCGCACATCCTGTTAAAACTGCAATTCCACAGACGCGGCACTCCTAAACCTATATAAATGGAGAGGGGAGGTACCTCAGGATCAATCGATCACTCATTCTTGGTCAGACAGTCAGGCACTTTGCCTCAGTGCTTCTTTGTGACGAACCGCTGCCACGAGCCACATCAACGCCGAAGGGTAAGTGTCATAGCGATACACCATCCTCAGTACAGACATTTATACTACCACCCCTTTGTGCTCGGTTTATAAAAGTATCTGTTTTAATAACTGTTTTGCCACTGCAAGAAGTACTTAAAGTCTGAAGTACCCCACATTAAACTCATTAATATTAGAAGCAACTGGTCTTTCTAGTTTATTTAATTAGTTATTAAGATCCTGTTCTTCATCCCTTGTTCCGGTAGAAGCCAGGTAGACATTTAACTAATTGTTTCACAGCGCACGTAGCAAGTTACTCGCTGACGTCACACTGCGTGCATCGCTCAGTAGCTCGAGCCAGTCGCTGCTCACGCGGCAGTATTCCGAACAGCGGCTCTGCTGTTCAAAGCTCATAGCGTCAAACCGCCCCTCATCCCTTAACCGCATATCCGAACTACCCGATTAAGCAGTACATTCGGGAGTTCTCCTTTCGAGCGCTTATACGCTCTCGAACCCGTCCACGTTTACTCTCACAGCCAAGCTACGAGCAGCCCCCCAGCTACTCTTATTTCATCCCCTAAGACAATACATTGTAGAGGACACCCTCACGGGTACCCTACAATATCAGAAGGGTCGTGAAGTAATTTTCCACTTAATTCTCTTTCAATTGAAAGAATTGCGAGATTGGAAAGCCTCTTTGTTGCCATTGTTGCTCTGAAATAGGATTTTATTCGTTTCACGACAGAGAAACTGCGCTCAGCAGAAGCAGATGACACAGGAAGAGTCAGCATTAACTTGAAAAATAATAGTAGCTATGGAAAAGCAACTTCCATTTTCAGAAGTTCAGAAAAAGAGAATGAGGAAGTGTTTGGATATTTGCCTCTAAATACATTCTTAGCTAAACTGATTTCAGTCTGTAGCACCTTACGGTCTGTGAAGATTAGATTATACTTTTCACAGAACGTGAGAATATATATATTCAAAATTTAAGAAGTTTTCACTTCTTGGGTTACAGGCATCCATTGCATTGCACACAAAATCATTTTCAGTAAATCTACGCAGTAACTCTTCTACCATGTTGTCTAATATTTCAAAAAGATTTCTTTTACATGTCTCTGATAATGTGACATTTTCCTTTCCTTTCTCCGCAGAGACTGGCATTAATAAAACGTAGTCTGAAAAGTTCTTTGGAATACTTGAGACTCTAGATTGCTTATAAACGTTCACGCCTAACGACTGAACAGAGTCACATGTAACCGCCCTTAGTTCCTTAAAATAAAAATAATTTCGTTTTTCTTGCAACGATTTTACAAGACCCCTCCGAAGTTCACATGTTTTTGTTGTGAGAACATAGAGGCTCCATTGGCAAGCTCGAGAATATCAGAAAAGATTTGTAACACAAATATCACCTTCACTTTACAAAGCTGATTCAACAAACCTTTTGCTTCTGCTGCCTCTTTCTTGGTAACTGACTTTGAAAAATACTCCAGAGCTGCTTTAACTGAAGCAAAACGTTTCTGAAAATACATTACTCGTCTATATTTACATACCCATAACGTGTCACTTTGAAGAGGTATCTTTAAAACACGTTCTCCTGGATGAAAATCACTCTGTATCTCAACAAACTTTTGGTGTCTTACAGTAGATACAGACTGAAAAGCATAAATTGCTTCCAGTAAACCAAAAGTGTCCCCTACCACGTCTACAAACTGGCTTTGAAACGTCCACCAAAACTAAATTTAAGCGATGTGCATAACAATGCACGTAAACACACGGGTTATTGACCTTTTGTCGCAATAAACGCTGCACACCGTTTATCTTCCCTGACATAACCGCGGCTCCATCATATGCTTGTCCAATGCACTTACATGGATCGAAATCCACTGAAACAAGGTACTCTAAAGCTGAATTAGCTATACTTTCAGCATTCAGTTGAGACAAATGTATAAAACCAATGAAACGCTCCTCTATAGAATTTTGTCCTACATATCTGACACATACGGACATCTGTTCCTCTTTACTAACAACTCTAACTTCATCCAGGATTAAGGAAACATAACCATTGTTATATTTTTTCGTCTCTCCTCCAATATGTTCAACTATTATATTAGCTGAGATTTCAAGAAATTCATTTTGAGAATCTTTAGATGAGTAAATTGCATTCTTTGATAGACTGTTTACTTGTGCATTGACTTTGTAGTTTATTTACATTTAAAATTTCATCAAAATTCCCTTTATTATTAACACTGTCATCATCCGAAACTGTTTGGCGATGACCTCCAAGCCCAATGTCTTGCCGAGCACAAAGTAATGCGACTCGGGCCTTTGTTGCCACAGCTGAGCGGTTACGCAATATAACCAGAGGTTTCTCGCTTAGCTTCGAAATCACTGTGCTGCTATGTTCACTTACCAGAAAACTGTTTCACTTAACTATTGAAGATTTATAACATTCACTATCAGCATGCTTTGCACGTTTTTCTCATATTCTTTTCCAATTGCAAAATCCAGATTTACTGAAAACATGTTCAGCATTGCTTGAATCAGATTGAACGAAAAGACGACACAGAAAACAGCATCTTTGTTCTCAGAGTATTCAATAAATGTATACCTATCAAACCATTTACTGTTAAAACTTCTGTTCTTATTGTATAGTAACGTTTGTTTATAAACTGATTTACGTGGTTGACATGGACCATCATAGATGGATGCACTGATATAAAATGGTACTGGTTCGTCTATATTAGAAACAGTTGCACTCACATTTTTGTCACCGAGTTGGGGAGATATCGATGCACTTGTATCGCATGGAGGTTTCTCTACATTGGAAACTTCTGAACTTGCATGTCATAAAGATGGGAAAAGAGTTTAATACTCTTGGTGTAAGCACTACGCATTTTAAAAATATTATATTTATACACGATTTCAATTGTGTGTTTAAATTATATATAATAAAAGAAATAAATTTTGAAATTGAAATAAAAATCAACTTAATTAAATGCATTAGTTTGTTTTATATCAGACAAATTATATCTGTAAATTATCAATTTATTTAGTAACCAAGGAATTTTAAAATAATTATTTCACTAAAACTGGGGGGGGGGGGGGCGGGCCCCCCCGGCCCAGGGCTAGAACCGCCTCTGGCGGCAACACGGTCATGTATCCCCGTGTACTTTGGGTGTGCGTAGAATCTGTCTGATAAACGGTGTTAATTGTGATGGCTGTATTAGTCTGTAATTCAGGTACGGACTGCAGACGGTCAATTTCAAGTAGTACTACCTAATTTTGCTACCAAATACTACCTTCAACGACACCTAGCTGCGAACTTGGCTACTAGATGCCACCGCAACCAGCTACCCGCAAAGAACGTTGGAACGTTCCCTCCAAAGGAAAGCATACTGAGGGATTTTTAGCGCTCTTAGATAAACCGACGATTTCGGCCGGCTTTGAACCCGCGACCTTGCGCATAAAAATTCAGCATGCTACCAGTTTCTTTTCCGAAGGCGCTTCCCACAGAGTCAGATGGAAAACTGAATGTGATCTCGTGCAATGGCGCTGTCACGGCAACGTCTGATGGCTCATCCCTCATCAATTTAGCAGTGTTGTCATGGCAATCTCTGATGGCTCTTGGCATTTTCTTTTAATTCCAAAATCATTTTCCTCATCCCTTGGCGTAATGGTGGGTCATATCAAAAATTCTTTCAGACAAAAGTTTTGTACGGTTTTTATATTGTGCATATTAAGAGATATATGATTAATGTTTCCCGAAAAAAAAAAAACTTTTTCCCACCCCTTTGGTCAATGGTTGATGCTACCAAAAAACTTTTCAAACATAAATTTTTGTGCCTTATCCGATACATTGTATGAACTTTGAACGGATTCGATATTTCAAATACGGTATTAAGAGAGTTATAGCGATATTTCACTTTTTCGAGAAGAAAAAAAACCATTTTCTCCCCCGTCGGCCGATTTTGCCCATTAACTAACTCGACCGATACATAGTAATACATAATATGTACAAAATTCAAAGTGATTGGTGCAAAATTGCGATATTTATCGTGTCCAAAAGAAAGTGATATATGTACATATATAGGCCTACATAATGTATAAACTTTTGAACTGACGGTGGTTTTGGGGTTCAGGGGATGTGAATCGCGAAGATGTCGAAAATTTCCGGAAGTCCCCGTTTACCTGGATAGTAGGCTGTCAGATATCCGCCCCCTCAATCGGATTGCCAATAATCAATCGCACCGGCACAGTTACATCAATGAAAATGGCACTGACAGATACTATCGAGATAAGAGCACAGAAATTCACAGGAAATCATTGTGGAACACACCAAAATAGACGGGGGTTTATACTTACCGTTGCTTACCTCTTAATTATCTCGGGGTTTGAGTTGACAACAGGATCACTAAAAGTCTGTTCACACAATAATCTCCGCCATGACATTTAAAAATGAACCAGAAACGAAGACGAGAACTTTGAACTGTACAAAAGCTTTATTTCTAATAAAGGGTATGATTTTCCTATCACAACAAAATATACGTGGCTATCAGTAGCCCAAGTCAATCTGACTACGTCCTCCAGTAGGACTTGCAAAATTATTATACAACATGATATAAACATTTTAGCTCCCAAGAGCTCCAAATACCGTAATATTCATAACACTATTGGATTGGAAAAGGACGTCAGGGTGTGACATATATAGAGCATTTGTTTCCTTTTAATAAACAAGAGAATGATATTTATAGTCGCAAGGCCGGAGTGTACGACCTCACTCTCTGAAAACCATATGTTGACACAGCTGCGGGCTACCTTCCAGCCTGACGCATACTGGTCAAATGCACTCCCTTCTCACACGCTATGTTACGTAAGAATCCAGCCTGCACTCTCAAGCTTTTAAATGTCTTACAAGACAACTCACATTATATTTACGCAAATCTTTCAATTACTTTGATCACATCCTAATGGATCATTACATAAATTTCTTAAACTTGTTAACTTCAATCCAAATGTTTAAATTAGCTCTTAAATGTTTATAACAAAATCAGATAAATTATTTATAACAATTAGAAATTGTTTATAATATTTGTCAAAGACAATAAAAGTATTATAAGCACGCCTTTAACATCACTCTCGTTTCACATTAGTTTCGAAATATTTACAACAATTATTTACAATATTAACATTTAAATTGTTTAAATTATTAATTTAATAAATACATTAGCCACATGTTCATTCGGTTGGTAATTTTATAATCCTGTTTAATATAATCGACCAATGAAGGTTAGTTATACATATTAGTGTCACAATCTGTTTTAATAAAGTTTTTAATAATGATTTGTGACGGCAACCTTCATTCAACATCTTGTCTCAAATTCTTTCAAAACTCGTGTTAATTATAACAGTAAATCACTTGATTAATTTTCAACGAACTATAACAATCTTACTCCAGCGGAAAATCCTTCGCTAACAAGTTAATGCACAATCTGCATTAAAAATATATGCCCAAAATCATCATATATTAATCTATATGGCATTTACAACTTTCACATCACTTACAAAACCTCCACAAATAATTCTTTAACATTTATTCCTGTGGGAACTTCCTTCATATTCAAGGGCATTATATCTCAGCGACTTTCAACACGCGCTGCACTAGCGATTATACATTCATAGTTCCACTTAAAAATTTTATAATCATAATTTGTTTCAAAACTGTTTTTCTATTTAACCTTCGTAGATTTCATTCATGAACTGAAATGAAGTCAAAACTTGCCAATCACAAACAAATTTAATAGTGAATACGCTTATATACGCCTATCTGGTCTATCAAAATTTAAGATTAACATCTTAAAAAAATTGTAGTATGAAAATACTATCTTCAAATAAAGTGCGACTAAACTGCAAAGTAGTCGAATAGAATCCAATTAGACTGGGGAATGCAAACATCGTTATATAATTCTCTAATTGAGAAAAAACTCCTAACAAAAGTACTTGACTTTAATGCATTCAATAATTCATTATTAACATTACTCTTTCACAAAAGTGTCTATGATGCAATGTTCATTCATAACTGACGATAAATGTCTGTGTTGCAATCAATACAACTAACGACTAGTATTTCCAAGATCGTCGATAACGTAAGAGATTTTAACGCTCTAAAATCATTTAAATGTTCTTCCTTCTTGATGATGACAGAAAATTGTTCAAAGTAATTAAACTGGGGTTGAATTACTTTAATAAAGTGACACGCTGTCTGAATTTAAATCTGCCATAAAATCATTAACTTACAGTCAAATCGTGACTACAAAAATATTAATTACTGAAAAATCTAACTATCAGTCTCAACTGATTCAAAATCGTTAACTATGCCCATGACATAACAATGTCTTAATAAATCGTCGAAAAATGCAAAATTCATCAAGGTGTACTGAGAATAAGAATCTCAACAAGAAAATAAGGCAAAAATACATGAGGATAAAAATATGGGAAAAATGGTTGCTCAAACATTACTAGGTTACTCAAATACAATAAACGTTCACGACTACCTTATCTGCCGATTGACGTTCCAGAGGAAAATTCCCCAAAGAAGACTGCTGATGGATCCATTTCACCACGTTAAAGCTGAGCTCCATCCTCGAAATAGGAAATAGCACCCTCGGAGAATCGAACTGCTTCCTTCTCCGTGAATCGCTCTGCTCCTCGAATACGAATAGACATCCTTCCGGCAATAATCTTCTTTGTGAGTTGGGACTACCCTGACCTCTCTTGAAAAATTCCCTGAAGTTCCAGTAGACAATCATCATGACGTTTTGTAGAAATTTCCGAAGAAATTATTCATATACAGAGTATGAAATTGTTTCTATGGCTGTTCGATGGTATTCAGCCTTTACTTACGAAACATGGGTGTAGATGGTATTCACCGCATGTTCGCTTATGTGGAATAGCAATTAGCGAAGTTCCATGTCGCTATCTTACTCCATTGAAGTATGTCCCAATTGCAATAAGCCTTCTTAGCCTTCCATCTGCACTTCGGTGTTAGTGTCAGAAGAACAAACTGCCGTATTCAAATGCTCCATTATACTGTATCGTTCTGTAAGCAAGCAATCTGAAGTCCTTTCTACTCCACTCGCAGCGTTAGCCTTGCGTTAATTCTGGCTTATACAAAAGTGTTTCTCTAGTGGTGAGATAATCACTTTTGTCAGTCATATAAAACAGCTAATATCTTTTGAAGTACTCGGTCGAAATTGTTCAGCTTTTCTCTATAATTGCATGTAGTACTGCACAATACAATTATGTTATCGTAGACCGCTAACTGTTTGAAGCTAAACTTTTATAAGCTTTCTAAGGTCCGTTTCAACTTCACCTAGTTTGACCTGTATCTCGTTACTATAGTGGCCTCGCCACGCGTTATAAACACGATTCTTTTCACTTGCTATTCACTTTCGATGTCTCACTATATTGAATGCATAAGAAACTGACTTTCACAAATACTTCGATGATCTGAGCATTAGATCTCAGAATGATCAGCGAACGAAAGAGAAGAGAAGAGAAGAGGCTCCTTCCTTCTGCGCAAGCCCTTTTATTACCGTCTCGAGGGGCGTTACCATCCCTTCCAAAGCGTGATACTACGTCATCGCTAGAACTTCCAACTTCGTTAATACATGACGGATTTTCAAAATTCGAAAACTGAAAATAAATTTCATCAAAATTCCAAATCAATGCTTTTACTGCAAATGGATTTCCACAATTCTGCATTCAAAAAGTCATAAAAATACCATAGTTTCAGCAATCTCCGTCTTCCTTTAAACTATCGTTCATTGGTTCATGCCTCTCCTCCAATAGCATAGTTTCTTCCTCAGCAGAATTCCTCGTTTCCTGCGACTGCGTCGTACATCTTGGAACATTCTGGACTAAAATGCTGACGTCACTGAGAATCTCAGCTCAAGTAGCTTGCTGGCATAACATTTACGTCATCCGTGCTTACGTCATGACTACCCACGTCATAACTATGACAGCCATAACTCTAATCATAATTTCAAAAATAGCCACCGTGGTCTCTACATAATTCAATTACGGGGGCATTCTCCTCCCACCACGTTTTAAAAACAGTTACAAATTGTTTTTAAACTCAATGTTACAAGTATCTCAACTCTCTTGAACACGAAATTGAATTATTACTGGCTTACTCTAGGATAGTATCTTTTTAAATTTCCAGCATTAAACTTGCCGTAAACGACATTATTCTCTTCATCATAGAGTTCATAACAGTTGTTTCCATAAGCGTTCGTAATCCTAAACGGCCCCAGGAACACTAATCCAAATTTGGGGTAGATTTTCTTGGTCATATCAGCCTTGACAGGTCTGCGTAATAATACAAGATTTCCAACTTGAAAGGGTGTACCAAAACGTTTTCCAGCTACTCTCTTCAATCGTTTCTCTGCTGCTTTCTGGAGTTGTTCCTTTGCCTTGTCAATCCTCTGCTGTCTTCCTATGTCGGGATCTCTCGGTATGTGGTTGAAAAGATTATCCCACGGCCTTTCTGGGTTTCTTCCTAGATGAAGTCGCATTGGCACTTCTCCTGTGCTCTCCTGCACTGTAGAGTTCAGACATTCCTCAATAAGGGGTACAAATCTCACCCAACCAGAATGATCATTAGGACAGAAAATTCGACAGAATTTCGAAAATTCAGCCATATATCTTTCTGAGGAATTCGATTCAGGGTAACGCACGCTTGAAAATAAGTGCTTAATGCCAAGCCTTTCCATATCCGCTGCAAATTCCACGGACGTAAACTGCGTTCCATGATCCGACAGTAGATATTCCGGTATACCAGCTTTAGGAAATACAGCATTTTCCAGTCTGCTTACTACGTTCCTCGTGTTAGCTTTCTGCATGGGACTCATTGTAACAAATTTTGAGAAAACATCCACGGTCACCAACAGGTACTGGTTACCCTGGTATCCCTTCGGACAGGGGCCAAATATATCCGTCGCCATAAGTTCGTTTGGCTTAGAAGGAATCATCGCCTTCGGTTTTCCCTTTAATAAAGCAGAAGCATACTTTGCTCTTTGACATTTGTCACAGGATCTAATGACCTTGGCAATGCTGGAACGCATGTTAGTCCAGATAAATCTCTCTTTAAGTGTATAAAGAGTTTTATCTAAACCGGCATGTCCAGTTGCATGATGAGCTACCCACACTAAATTGACAACAAGTTTAGGTGGCACGACTATTCGAAGTTTTGTATGCGCAGGGTCAGCATACTTGCATACAATGTCTCCACTCAAGACAAAGTGTCGTGAATTTCTCCGTGTAGTCTCATAGTCAACATCCGTATTGTCCATGTAACCCTTGAGGAACCTGTACATTTTCCTTATTGGAGCGTGTCTCTTCTGTGACACACCGATTCGGGCTAACCTCCTAACGGTTTCTTCATCTTCTTGCTCCAATTGTACATGGTGTATCTGCACATTTTTAATAGGGTTACGTGATAGAGCATCAGCCAGTAAGTTATCTTTCCCAGGCTGGTGGACGATAGTAGCGTTAAACTGTTGGGTGAACAAAGCCCAACGTGTCAATCTATCACTAGACATGTCAGTTTGCAACATAAACTGTAGTGCTTTATGGTCAGTAATAATGATGACCTTATGTCCCAGCAGGATTTTCTTCCAGGCTTGTAAAGCTGTCACAAAAGCTAACGCTTCAAGCTCTGTCGTGAAGTAGTTTTCCTCGTGCTTTTTCAACTTCCGACTAGTGAACGCAATGTAGTGCTTGTTGCCTGCCTCGTCTTTCTGGTATAAGACTGCACTAATGCCTATTCTTGATGCATCAGACTCAATATAGAACACCTTCTCAAAGTCTGGGTACTCCAGTTTCACATTATTTTTGAGCATCTCTTTTGCTTTCTCAAAAGCCTCGTCTGCAGCGGTACTCCATTTCCATCTGTTGTTCTTCTTGAGTAAGTCATACAGAGGAGCCATAATTTCCGAGTATCTTGGACAGTGGCTGCTAATAAATTGGCATGCACCTACAAATTCTCTGACTTGTTTTACCTTAGTTGGCTTTGGAAATCTCGTGATCGCATCTACTTTTTTCAGGTTTGGATGATATCCATCTTTATCAATAGTATGCCCCAAGTAATTTATCTCCTTCTTCAAAAATTGACATTTTCCAAAGTTCACCTTTATGTTGGCCTCCCTTAAATTCTCGAACAACTTTCTCAAGTGCACTAAATGTTCTGCGGCGCTGGGTGAAGATACGATTAAATCGTCAATGTAGCAGATTACATTTTCTTTCACCTCGTCAGTGAGCTTACTATCAAGTGCTCGAATAAGTGCTGGTCCACTGTTAACCATTCCAAAAGGCATTCTGGCAAAGACCCATGACGTCTGGTCAAATAGGAATCCAGTGTACTGCATACTATCCTCTTCTAATTGAACTTGATAAAATGAAGATGTCAAGTCAAGAACGCTGAAACAAGCTCTTCCTTTGAATTTCCGAAGCAGATCTCTAATCTTGGGTGGTCTGTCATTTTCTGGAAGAATCTTCAAGTTGATGGTCCTGGCATCGAGACAAAGACGTATCTGACCATTACTTTTCTTCACTACTGTGATGGGGTTTATATAAGACGACGCCTGTTTTCTAATAATCCCGTCTACCTCCATTTTTCTGATTAACCCTCGTACTTCTTGATAGTATTTCTCAGGAATGGGGTATATTCTCTTCTGGTAAGGGGTTTCATCTGTCAGTCTTATCTTGTACTTATAATCCTTAATCAATCCAGGCTTTTCATCGAAAATATCATGGAATTCCTTTATCAGATCCTCAAATTCCCCCTGAATTTCTTCAAATCCTTCAGTTTTTCTACTGGGTATTTCTTCTAAGTTTTCCACTTCATTAATTATTGTATTCAAAATTTCTTCCCTAGGGTCTATATCCAGACTGTTTTTCACGTCCTGTTCTTCTATCTCTTCTGTGATTATGTACCCATCATTAAAGCTAATACGTCTGTTCTTCATGTCAATAATAGCTCCAACCTTCGATATAAAATCGATTCCAAGCACCATATCAAAATTGATCTTGCTCACCACAATGAAGATTTGTTCATAATTCCTTCCATTGATCTCAAAGTTCAATAACACTTGAATCTTGCATTTCACTGCCTTATCTTGGAATATCCCTCTCACTTTGACGGTAGAAACAGGTAGAACTGTCATGTTCTCTCCTCTTAGCAGACTTTGATAACATTCCTCTGAAATGATGGAAATAATAGCACCAGTATCCAGCAGGGCTTTGTACTGCTGTCCATCTATCCGTACAGCAATAATCGGTAAGGCACATGGTCTTTCCTCTTTAACAATACCCCTCTCTTCTAGTAAATCTTCATCGGTAACTTCGTATATCTCATTAATCGTAATCAGGTGTGGTGTGGCAATGTATTTACAGGTTCTCACTGACGTTGAGAAATCGGCGTTTTTTTTTTATGTTACCGACCTCAAAATTCTGTTGGCTCGTAGAAGGCCCAGGATCGATTACAACATCCTGCCTTTTCCTTTGATTGTCAGCTTCTTTATCCCTTAATTCTTTTAAGTATTGCTGGCTTTCCTTTTCTCTTTGCTGATATTGCTCAGGTGTCATAACCTGACTTTGAGTATTCTGGTTTCTATTTTGGTTTTGGTTATTCCTATTATAGTTACGATTATACCCATTATTGTTATAATATCTGCCTCTTCCATTATAGTTTCCTCGGTTGTAGTTCCAACCTCTTCTCTGTTGATATGGTCGGTAACCTTGTGATCTGTAATTTCTAAACTGATTATTCCTGTGAGGACCTACATTGTCAGTTTTCTCCTCCTCTGGCTTGTCAGTTTGTTGGACTTGGTCCATGTATACCGTATTGATTTCCTTATACTCTTGCCTTTGACCTTTCTGGACTACATTAGGCATTGGACTTGTGTAGTCTAACCTTCTTAGTAATTCATCCATGCTGGATAAATCCCTGATGTTGGACGAAATTATAAGTCTCCTCACCTCAACTGGCAGCATACGAGAAATCGCATCTATTAGTTGCTCCGTGGACAATGGGGGTTGCAAAAATCTCAAGCGGGACAACTGACTCGTAAAGAAATCCGCGTACCTCGTTGGAAGAGTACCTGAGTATTTTCTTGAATATACCTCCGCTCTTAACGAATTCTGCGCTTCTATGGACCAAAATCGTTTGATTAATGCCTCTGCAAACTCGTCAAAGTTGCTGAATGTATATCTAAAAGCTCTAAACCATTCAAGGGGTCCTCCAATCAGATATCTCTCTACAATCTTCATCTCTCTCTCTCTGGGAATGTGAGCTTCGATGAAATAATCTTTGAGATTCCTTACATACTCTATAGGTGTCAAACTATCAGTGTTACTGAATTTTTGTGGTTTGTCCTCGAAATTCCTAATGACCGTCACGTTCCTTGGATATGAATCCGGATAGTTTTTCCCACTATCTCGATAATTCCACTCAGATTCCATATTCCTCTCGTCATCCTCCTCTCTGAATCTGGATACACGTTCTTCAGGAGTCACGTCTCTTTCTTCTAGATCTAGGTGACATCTTCTGGTATGCTTCCTGTTCAATTCGCAAGCTAAGCCTTCTGTATCCTTGTCGGTGATTTCTGTTAAGACTTTCTTGACTATCTCTTCCTTGTAGTTCTCCATTAAACTAGCCTCTCCTAACTTCAAGTTTTTCAGTTTACTCGTCGTTTCATTTACGTCAGAGACAACTTTATGAATTTGATCCTCTAATGTAGATTTTAAAGTTTGCATATCCTGATCTAGTTGTGTTCTATCGTCAACTTGTTTTTCGGATAGCGAATTTATCCTGACGCTTAAATCTTTTCTAATCTGTACTACCTCATTGTTAATTTCTATCTGCGTACTGGCAAGTTTTCTTTCAATCCTTTCCTGAATTTGGGTTACATGTTCCCCACTTGACTTATTCCACTCGTCTTTCCATACCGCTACGTTTGCTGTTAACATCTCGGCTATGTCTACTTCGATATCCTCTTTTAATACTCTATTGTGGTCTAATACCTGTGTTCTCATAACCTCTACGTCATACTTCAACTCTGCTAAAGACGTTGTTGTTCTAACTGATTCATCGACTAACCTAGTCGTTAATGCAGTTATATTACGCGTACAAAGAGTTTTTGAGTTTTCGATTTCTTCCCTGACTTTATTTACATCAGTTTGGACTTTAGTGATATCTACGAAAACTGTGTTGACCTCTACCTGAATCTTAGTTACATCACTTTGCACCTCAGTTATATCCGCATGAATGTTGTTAATGTCTACCTGAACATTAGATACATCTGTTCTAGCTTTTTGAATTTCTTTCTGGACTTCCTCGACCTTGTCTTGGACAGTCGCTACATCGTTTTTGACAACAACAACTTCGGCTCTAGCACAAGAAATATCCCCTCGGACATTAGCTACATCTAAATTTAACATTGTAAGGTCCCTCTGTACCTTAGACACATCATTTTTAACATCATCAACACTTTTATGCACAATAGATACATCTTTATGGACATTAGACACCTCTGTGCGCATGTCCGTTACAGTATTCTCAATTCCTAGGGTATTAATCTGTAAACGCGACATGTTATCCTCCAAATTAGCAGCACTAGTTTGGATATCCTTCAAATTAGCAGACACATTACTAGCATTCTCCTCCATTCTTGCATTTAAATTAGCAGACAAATTACTAACATTCTCCTCCATTCGACTATTATTCTCCTCCATTCTTGCATTCAAATTAGCATTTTCCTCCATCATCTGCTTCATGTTAGCAGACATCTCCTCTAACATTTTCTTCAAACTTTCATCTGCCATTACAATATTATTATTCAAAATGGATTGCTGTAGGGACATACATCAAAAGAGCAAAATAACAACGTTTGAGCAACACTTTTCACCATATATAATTTTGATCAATTTTCTGTCTTAAATCTAACTTATAACTACCTTATAATTAATATTCGAAGATACTTCATGTTGAAACAAACTCAAGCACATGCTCAAATTTCTCTGGCTCATTTTAAAATATCCTAACACAAATAATTTACATTTACAATCCAAATAATTAATTTTATCTTTAATATGACTGAAGTGTCATAAGCCGGTCAAATAAAATAAGATTCCCGATCATAGGCGATTTTTCTAAGTTTCCAGCCTATTTAACCTTTCTCAAGTTGTATAATATCTGATCTTTTCTGAGTGTAATTTTCCTAATACAATACAACATTTAATTCCTATATAATCACACTCTTAAATACTACAATTGGCCTAGACATCTAACAAAGAATCAACCTCTTTATTTGAGTCTAATCGAACCTCACGTTTTAGGTTTGTCAATCTTTCTAGTGTTCAACCTGGTAATCCAGTTTTTGTCGAATTCGTCCCACATATTAGGGTCAATCTTACTGTTGACTCAGCCCCACGCTCTTGGATCGCCAATCTTTCTGTCCCCGTTTACCTGGATAGTAGGCTGTCAGATATCCGCCCCCTCAATCGGATTGCCAATAATCAATCGCACCGGCACAGTTACATCAATGAAAATGGCACTGACAGATACTATCGAGATAAGAGCACAGAAATTCACAGGAAATCATTGTGGAACACACCAAAATAGACGGGGGTTTATACTTACCGTTGCTTACCTCTTAATTATCTCGGGGTTTGAGTTGACAACAGGATCACTAAAAGTCTGTTCACACAATAATCTCCGCCATGACATTTAAAAATGAACCAGAAACGAAGACGAGAACTTTGAACTGTACAAAAGCTTTATTTCTAATAAAGGGTATGATTTTCCTATCACAACAAAATATACGTGGCTATCAGTAGCCCAAGTCAATCTGACTACGTCCTCCAGTAGGACTTGCAAAATTATTATACAACATGATATAAACATTTTAGCTCCCAAGAGCTCCAAATACCGTAATATTCATAACACTATTGGATTGGAAAAGGACGTCAGGGTGTGACATATATAGAGCATTTGTTTCCTTTTAATAAACAAGAGAATGATATTTATAGTCGCAAGGCCGGAGTGTACGACCTCACTCTCTGAAAACCATATGTTGACACAGCTGCGGGCTACCTTCCAGCCTGACGCATACTGGTCAAATGCACTCCCTTCTCACACGCTATGTTACGTAAGAATCCAGCCTGCACTCTCAAGCTTTTAAATGTCTTACAAGACAACTCACATTATATTTACGCAAATCTTTCAATTACTTTGATCACATCCTAATGGATCATTACATAAATTTCTTAAACTTGTTAACTTCAATCCAAATGTTTAAATTAGCTCTTAAATGTTTATAACAAAATCAGATAAATTATTTATAACAATTAGAAATTGTTTATAATATTTGTCAAATACAATAAAAGTATTATAAGCACGCCTTTAACATCACTCTCGTTTCACATTAGTTTCGAAATATTTACAACAATTATTTACAATATTAACATTTAAATTGTTTAAATTATTAATTTAATAAATACATTAGCCACATGTTCATTCGGTTGGTAATTTTATAATCCTGTTTAATATAATCGACCAATGAAGGTTAGTTATACATATTAGTGTCACAATCTGTTTTAATAAAGTTTTTAATAATGATTTGTGACGGCAACCTTCATTCAACATCTTGTCTCAAATTCTTTCAAAACTCGTGTTAATTATAACAGTAAATCACTTGATTAATTTTCAACGAACTATAACAATCTTACTCCAGCGGAAAATCCTTCGCTAACAAGTTAATGCACAATCTGCATTAAAAATATATGCCCAAAATCATCATATATTAATCTATATGGCATTTACAACTTTCACATCACTTACAAAACCTCCACAAATAATTCTTTAACATTTATTCCTGTGGGAACTTCCTTCATATTCAAGGGCATTATATCTCAGCGACTTTCAACACGCGCTGCACTAGCGATTATACATTCATAGTTCCACTTAAAAATTTTATAATCATAATTTGTTTCAAAACTGTTTTTCTATTTAACCTTCGTAGATTTCATTCATGAACTGAAATGAAGTCAAAACTTGCCAATCACAAACAAATTTAATAGTGAATACGCTTATATACGCCTATCTGGTCTATCAAAATTTAAGATTAACATCTTAAAAAAATTGTAGTATGAAAATACTATCTTCAAATAAAGTGCGACTAAACTGCAAAGTAGTCGAATAGAATCCAATTAGACTGGGGAATGCAAACATCGTTATATAATTCTCTAATTGAGAAAAAACTCCTAACAAAAGTACTTGACTTTAATGCATTCAATAATTCATTATTAACATTACTCTTTCACAAAAGTGTCTATGATGCAATGTTCATTCATAACTGACGATAAATGTCTGTGTTGCAATCAATACAACTAACGACTAGTATTTCCAAGATCGTCGATAACGTAAGAGATTTTAACGCTCTAAAATCATTTAAATGTTCTTCCTTCTTGATGATGACAGAAAATTGTTCAAAGTAATTAAACTGGGGTTGAATTACTTTAATAAAGTGACACGCTGTCTGAATTTAAATCTGCCATAAAAATCATTAACTTACAGTCAAATCGTGACTACAAAAATATTAATTACTGAAAAATCTAACTATCAGTCTCAACTGATTCAAAATCGTTAACTATGCCCATGACATAACAATGTCTTAATAAATCGTCGAAAAATGCAAAATTCATCAAGGTGTACTGAGAATAAGAATCTCAACAAGAAAATAAGGCAAAAATACATGAGGATAAAAATATGGGAAAAATGGTTGCTCAAACATTACTAGGTTACTCAAATACAATAAACGTTCACGACTACCTTATCTGCCGATTGACGTTCCAGAGGAAAATTCCCCAAAGAAGACTGCTGATGGATCCATTTCACCACGTTAAAGCTGAGCTCCATCCTCGAAATAGGAAATAGCACCCTCGGAGAATCGAACTGCTTCCTTCTCCGTGAATCGCTCTGCTCCTCGAATACGAATAGACATCCTTCCGGCAATAATCTTCTTTGTGAGTCGGGACTACCCTGACCTCTCTTGAAAAATTCCCTGAAGTTCCAGTAGACAATCATCATGACGTTTTGTAGAAATTTCCGAAGAAATTATTCATATACAGAGTATGAAATTGTTTCTATGGCTGTTCGATGGTATTCAGCCTTTACTTACGAAACATGGGTGTAGATGGTATTCACCGCATGTTCGCTTATGTGGAATAGCAATTAGCGAAGTTCCATGTCGCTATCTTACTCCATTGAAGTATGTCCCAATTGCAATAAGCCTTCTTAGCCTTCCATCTGCACTTCGGTGTTAGTGTCAGAAGAACAAACTGCCGTATTCAAATGCTCCATTATACTGTATCGTTCTGTAAGCAAGCAATC
This sequence comes from Meconema thalassinum, assembly GCA_946902985.2. NCBI lineage: Eukaryota > Metazoa > Arthropoda > Insecta > Orthoptera > Tettigoniidae > Meconema > Meconema thalassinum. Next base: position 146,825,580 of record OX336395.1, on the reverse strand, counting down.
TGAAGTCCTTTCTACTCCACTCGCAGCGTTAGCCTTGCGTTAATTCTGGCTTATACAAAAGTGTTTCTCTAGTGGTGAGATAATCACTTTTGTCAGTCATATAAAACAGCTAATATCTTTTGAAGTACTCGGTCGAAATTGTTCAGCTTTTCTCTATAATTGCATGTAGTACTGCACAATACAATTATGTTATCGTAGACCGCTAACTGTTTGAAGCTAAACTTTTATAAGCTTTCTAAGGTCCGTTTCAACTTCACCTAGTTTGACCTGTATCTCGTTACTATAGTGGCCTCGCCACGCGTTATAAACACGATTCTTTTCACTTGCTATTCACTTTCGATGTCTCACTATATTGAATGCATAAGAAACTGACTTTCACAAATACTTCGATGATCTGAGCATTATATCTCAGAATGATCAGCGAACGAAAGAGAAGAGAAGAGAAGAGGCTCCTTCCTTCTGCGCAAGCCCTTTTATTACCTTCTCGAGGGGCGTTACCATCCCTTCCAAAGCGTGATACTACGTCATCGCTAGAACTTCCAACTTCGTTAATACATGACGGATTTTCAAAATTCGAAAACTGAAAATAAATTTCATCAAAATTCCAAATCAATGCTTTTACTGCAAATGGATTTCCACAATTCTGCATTCAAAAAGTCATAAAAATACCATAGTTTCAGCAATCTCCGTCTTCCTTTAAACTATCGTTCATTGGTTCATGCCTCTCCTCCAATAGCATAGTTTCTTCCTCAGCAGAATTCCTCGTTTCCTGCGACTGCGTCGTACATCTTGGAACATTCTGGACTAAAATGCTGACGTCACTGAGAATCTCAGCTCAAGTAGCTTGCTGGCATAACATTTACGTCATCCGTGCTTACGTCATGACTACCCACGTCATAACTATGACAGCCATAACTCTAATCATAATTTCAAAAATAGCCACCGTGGTCTCTACATAATTCAATTACGGGGGCAGTACCCATTGCAATAGTTAGCTTTCTGATGAAATCTACCTAATTGCTGAGTTTGAATGTACCGGTAATTAATATTTTTGTAATTTGCACAGTTATTTCTTTTACAATGAAATATAGGCCTACTGTAGGCTACATTAAAATAAGGATAATTTTTAGTGGGAACGGTGTGGAATTAGGTTGCCTAAGCAAAATCAGTCACGACTCACGGTACAGTTCACGCTCCAAAATGCGAATATTTGAGAAAACTAGTGGTGCGCAAAAGAAGAAAGTTTTCTGCGATTCCGTTTGACCAAAATTTGCATGTTTAATTTTGAAGTGGGCTCTTTGTAACAGGAAAGGAATTGTTCTGTGGTATTGTGTTGTCTTAATATCTGTATGCAAATAGAGCTTATTTCTAACGACACTCTTCCAATACCGGTAAGTGGAGTTTGCGTGAATGTAACCTAATTCAGGTGTGTGGTTATCTTTCTTTTGCACTTATGTGTCTGTGTCAATCGGATTTTCCTGCCTGGCCCCAACATCATTTATAAATATCGAAGTGCGTGACAAATGCTGCGGCCATTCAGTAGTAACCCCGTAATCTGCGGTTGGGTGGTGATTTTCAACATTTTGAAATCAGAAATTTAGCATCTTTAGTTTATAATTTAGTGTTCATACTTTTGCAATATAGCATTAAAAATAGTAATAATAATAATCGGAATGTGGGTTCAATCGTATAAACGATTACAGTACAGTCTTGTGAAATTGCTTTTTAATGTTTTGACAATGTGATAAAAATGCACTAAGTCAGTTGTGCATTTATTTCATATCAATTGGGTTATAAAGTAACACCGATTAAAACAAAGAACGTTGGACATATACAAAAGCATAACAGAGAAAAATAGAAAATTTACTCATGAAATACCGTACCAGAGTAATAATGAGAAAATACACAAAATTAACTGAAGTCCTTGTTTGAATATCCTCAACATTGGGTAGATTCCTGCAAGTTTTATGAAACAGTTACACTGTTGAATAAAATCGTGTACATTAGATGTTTTATACACATTTTCGATCTCAACATCTTAGCACTTACTGACTTGACCTACACAGAGGGAATTAAAGCAACGAGTTGCAGTAGGGATTACTTTCTGCATTCCAGACAGATGGCCAAACCGTTATAAAGTTTCCAAGGGTGTACGAATCTCTCACTTGAATTTTCCGAAGGAAAAGAAAGACAATATAACATTTACTTTGAAAAAATAAATAAAAAATGTGGATTTGGAATTATGGTTTTATAGAATTTTTCGTATAATTTTCGCATTTAGTAGGTTCCTCAAAGCTCATTCAGAAATGGTGGTAAGAAATATGAAAATAGAAGAGTGTATTTCGCGCTTTATAAATTTGAGAAAAATCACCACCTACTTTCGGAAGATGTTCGATTGTTTGGTCTTCATCTCTATCATTGTTGCCACCGTCGAGTTTGTATCGTGTGATCTAAATTGAGTCTATCCATTTAGCATGTTATCTTTATGAGCTGTAAATAGGCTGGATGCCATTTTTCAGCGGCAACTTTTTGTCAAATGACAAACAGTATATATTTAGTAATATGTAATTTATGTCCAGGTTTTTTTCCTATGTCCTAGTAATTGGGATTATATTGTGTTGACCGACTGAGATGATTCAATATGAATTTTTGAGCAATTGTTTGTCTATGTAAAATTGAATTTGTTCTGGTGGGTTGTGATAGTGCCATTTGGGTGTAAAAAGTGTGGGACTTTTTTTTTGTTACGGTAATTCTTGTATAGTTGTGTCCTGTGTTTATCAAATCAATTATATTGGAAATCGCTATCTAAGTACAGTTAATATTTCTTACATTAATTACAATTAATCTTAAGGGTAATACTAATATTACTAACTAGCTGAAGTACCCGTTCTTCGAACGGCTTTTAGTACTTGCTGGCCTAAATCATTAATATATATATGATCACACATTCCTAATGTAGTTATGTTATTTCCATGTTACCAATAATATGTGTATACTACATGCATTTTCACTCACCAAATTATTAATCAGAGGTAGGAAAGTGAAAATCCTTAGCCTGCTTTCAGTCGACCGACCGGGTCAGGGAATGGAATGAATGAAATCCCCATGTTACAGCAAGGATATGAACTGTGCCGGCTGCCGAAGCCTGTCGCACTCCCCTGAGGCAATGATTAAATGAATGACGGATGAAATGAAATTATATTAGAGATACTTGCTGGAATGAAATTGTGACAGGGAAAACCGGAGTACCCGGAGAAAAGACTGTCTGTCTCCGCTTTGTAGGTGAGAAAGTGCGTTTATATATTGAACCCTTATTAATCTATCGATGAATAAGTATTCATGATTTTATTATTATTATTACTGATGCCCAGGCAGTACATGTTGAAATTGACAAAGGGGGAGCCAAGGTAGTGTGTTGCAATGATTACAACAGAAGCAAGCTTGGTAGTTATTCCTGAAGACGACCGGTTAAGCCGAGTTCAAGGACAAATTTTGTAACAGCGCGCACCTAAATTAGAGTCATTGAGGGAGTGTCATGAGTAAAGTTTCAACCGACCCAGGATTGAATCACCCAATCAGAAGAGACCACGCCGAAGCCACGCGGTAAGTTGCGTACCCTGAAAAAAAAGCGCGAAAACGTGTATCTAAAGAACCGCCGATCCGAATTAAATCCGCAATAGTGCACTGAGACGTTTGGATAAAATGATGAAGATTGATACTAGTCCCAAGTTTGTGTGATGAAAACTCCAGATTATTTTTTCAAATTCTCCCCACTCTACCTCATTCTGTCAGTTTCCAATAAATTGATCGGTGAGAAGCTGTTTCGAGAACAACCTTATTGAGCTCTGGTGAGCAAGGTTCACGTCACTCTGCGTCACGATTTTCAAACGCTAATGAGCGTAATTTACTAACATTTTACTTTGTGCTCAAGTGAACAAGGTTCACGTATAGCAGTGGAGATCTCTAGGCGAGATAAGGACTGCAAGATAGTCATGTTTAAGACTTGTTTTCAAGCCAGTGGCGATGAGTTTGAAAAACGTCGCCAAGATGTCCGACGTTTGGTCATGTGATGGATTGATGTGCATCGCTTCTACAATGACGTCGACGATGGAGAGCTAAATTTCCCGTAGGGAAATGCACCGGGACGGAGGTTAATGTTCTGCAAGCTGAAACGGTGATGTACAAAAATTGATTTACTCAATATGTAGTTGGATAAGGCGCGGGAACATTGTAAATAGTTCATTCATTCTTTTTCTTGTGTTTAGATTTTATTTTTGTGCTGACACTATCATCTTTAAATGTACGTTGGCGCGTGGCCAAATTTGTTTGTTGTATATTTTTCTTTGGAGTCATATTTAGTGTACACGGCGCGTGTATTTGATTTTATCCATGCGAATGCGAAGCTCGTTACATTCGATAAGTGGTGCTTTATTAAAGTTCATTTTGTTATAGGAAAGGGAGGTAATTATTGTAAGATGTTTTATGAACAGGTTATTACTCATACTAGGGTTGCCGAGCCCAACAAATTAAGATGTAACTGTAGAACACTTTAGTTCTAATTTTTTTTTAGCATTTTTTGAGTCCTTTTCAGGTTTGTTAGTCACGGACTAGAACGGAAGCGCAAACTGGTGGAAAAATATCTATGTCATTTATTTCAGGTTTCTGTCAAACCCATACGTGTGATTCTGTGTGTGTTCATGTGTCAGGTGTGTGTATTGATTCTTCGTGATGAGGGGTAGGTGGTGCTACCGCCCTCATATTGTTGTTGTTGTGGTATTTTTTTTATGGAAAGGCAGAGCGCTCCTTGGAGGCTACTGTACCTTGTCCAGTGTTGGTTTTCTTGGATTTCCTAGGGGAATTGCTGAGATATTTTTTCTGACACACACACACGTATATTGTGCTTTGGGAGCACGCTTCTTCGAGACTCGATCCCGTGCCACGGGAGGTCGAGGTTATTGACACGTGGGTTGACAGATGTGCAGATTTCCACTTAGCGCCCGTCTAGTTTCGGTGACTCATTGTTAGCCAGTCCTGTTGACCGACTGACCCCTATAAGCTATCATTACCAAACCTGTTCTTTTGTGATGGCCATTTGGACCGTAATTAATTGGGGAGTTCGCCATGTCTGTTACGAATTATCGCATATCGTATGAATGGAATATTTTTTTAATGATGTAAATGTTGGCTTTGAGCCTAGTGATTTTCTATGACTCAGGTCATGTTAGTTTGTCTGTTGTGACACCCGTGTGGTGTAGTTGTATTTACTTGTAAAAATGACAGGCGGTCATATGTGTATTTCTTTTGTTGGTCACGTGTTAATTTACTTGTGTTGATTTTGAAAAGTCCTAATTTTAGGCAGTAATGTTTTTGCTACGGCAGTTCTTGATTCCAATTTCAAGCGGAAATTATTTGTTGTTTATTTAGTGTAGGAAGTGTCAGATTAATTTAAGTAGTGAATAGTTGGTTCCCCGCGTCTGTCTAGCTCTAAACAATGCAGATTCGTCCTCTGAAGGTTTACCGGATGATGACGAATCTCGCATTTATTTGTACTCATCGTTAAGCATGTAGAACAGCCGCACACATACACAATGTCATTGAAGTCATTTGGGACATTTGGTCCAATTTATAATCTCTCCTGAGATTAAGTCTAGTTATGGCAAGTAATTTATTCAGTTGGGAGTCATTTGGGAGTTTTTTTTTTACCTGTAAATAGTTGATCTGTTTTTAAATTCATTTGTTATAACCCTGGTATTCACTTCTTCCTGCATGTTATTTTGTTATGTGTTACCCTGCATGTTAATGAAGCACTTTAACAACAACTTACGAAATGGACTGTCACACCCCCCGAAACTGAGTCTCATAAGCTTCTTTGCAAGGGTTCATATATCAAAAATTGCTGCCCAAGTGGGACTGTTGTTGTTGTTGCTTTGCTGATCTCATACTTATTTCGCTGAGAAATAATGCCAGGTCAGGCGGGCAAGTGTAAATTCAGTAAATTGAGGCGATGTTGTACCGCCATGTGCATTAGTAAAATCACTGAGTTCTTAAAGTTAGAAATATTGAAGAAGGTTAGAAGTTGATATTGCATTTGTTGTTAACTTGTTCTGGCGCCCGGCATAAAATTAGAAAATTTGCATATTATTGAACTCAGTCAAAGCAGGAAGGTGTTGCCTTATTTTTACATTTAATTAACTTCGGTTAATTGGTGTTGTTCTTAAATTCTGTTGGTTAGGAATTTAAAAGCAGATCACAAGGGAGTTATTTTGTTGTTTGGAAATAAGAGTCTTTATTCAGTAAAATTTTGATTACTGAAAATTTTATTAAATTAAAATCAGTAGTATTTAAAGATTAAGACATGTGTGCGTGTGTATGACTGAAATCCCAGGTGCATGACCCTGTTTTTCTCTGAGTATATATTTGTGTGTTATGCGATGGCTAGCATCGAAGAGATCAAAGTGTTGTTAGAACAGATGTCTATGCAAATGTCTGCGAAAACGGAAGAACAGTTAAAAATTCAGAATGAACACAGTGATAAACAGTTACAGGACATGAACAGTAACATTACGGTGCAATTACAAACCCAGAAGTTAGACAGTGATAAACAATTAAATGACATAACTACGCAATTCCAAGCTCAGAAATTAGACAGTGAAAAACAATTACAGGACGTGAACAGTAGTATTACGGTCCAATTGCCGATCCAGAAATTGGATACCGACAAACAGTTACACGAGTTGCGGGAGATTAATAATAAACAGTTAAATGAATTAAGCCATAAACTATCGGAGCAGGCAACAGTACAAACAGTGCAGATAGAAAAGATCACCCATGATATAAACCAGAGTACTAGAGAATTGGAGAAACTGGCAGGTGAGGTAGCGGAAAATAACTCAAAGCAATTAGGAGAAATTAATAAGTTGGAATCTAAATTCGACATTAAACTTGTACAATTAGATGAAATGGTAGCCGAAAAATTAAAACAGATAGAGACAGCATGTGTAAACAACACGGCTGGAATAAAAAGCACGCAGGATGAATTACAGGGGCAATTCGAGAGACTAGAGGCAAAGAACGAGAACATAAAGGAGCAGATTAATTCAGTCGATAATAATGTACTCGAATTAATAAAGGAACTCGACAAGCTTGAAGTAAAAACGGAGAAAGAACTGATGCACTTGCGCGAAAACTTGGAAGACTTAAAACCCAAGAGCAAATACGAGAAGAAATAGGAGAACAGCTAAGTAAGAATCAGGAAGAGGTAGGAGAACAATTAATCAAAACCCAGCAGCTGATACAAGAGCAAATACGAGAAGTGTTAGAGAAGAATCAGGAAAGGAGCGAAGAAAAAATTAGTAGTTTGAAGAACAGGATCCGGAAAGATTGGGAACAGCAGGTGAACGAAACTAAAGGAGATAGGCTGACGATCTTAAAGCGGATAGACGAGTACAATTCTAGGATGCAGGCTATGGAGGAAAACATTAAGTCCAAATTCCAGGAACACGCAGACCTCATAATTAAGAACGAGATAAGGTCCTTAGAAAATGCTACTTTAACTCTGCAGAAAACACAGTACGCAAACAGGGAAGTGGGCTCGAAGCTGGCTGAGGATACAAACCGAGGTCAGAGTCCAAAGATAACGTGCGACACATTCCAACACTACAGAGGGGAGACATCAACTCCACAACCCGGCTTGGCACCTGCCCAAGTGATACAAGTAATTAGGGGGAACGACTTTAAACCTGACAAATTCAGGGAGAACTCAGGATCCACTCCTAAAGCATTTTTTCGTCAGCTGGATGACTACTTTAACGATCAACACGTCAGTCCCGCAAAACAGCTGCGGCTGGTTGAGAAATTTTTGGAGGGCCCAAGTTTAATTTGGTTCCAGAGTTTCAAATACACATTTAATGACATGGCCCAGTTTAGAGAGGCATTCTTGAGAAAGTTCTGGAGTCCTTTGCAGCAGGGGTTGAGGATGGATTTATACACCAGGAAATATCACAGTACACATCCGAGTTCTTTAGCCAACAGCTGGCTAAATTCCGTGATTTTGACGACCCGCCTACAGAGGAAAACATGGTTTTAACCATCAGTAAGCAGCTTCCAATGAATATTCAGCAGTTTTTAGTGGCCGGTAATATCAAGACCGCAGTTCAGGCCGAGGAGATACTCCGCCATTTGGATGAGACGAGTATGGTCAGTCCGCAGACAGGGAGACGGAACATGGAGTGTGTAAACACAGCTGAAGTTGTTCAAGGGCATCAAACTAATCACAATCAAAATAATCAAACCAAGACACAGTCTACCGGAACGCAATTTACGCCCAGACGACAGGAGTTCGATGGCCGAAACCAATACCATAACAACAATAGGAACTTCCAGAATAGCCGTGATAATTATAATAATAATAATCAGAACAATCACAATCAGTGGAAGTACCAGCGAGAGTATACCAACTGGAGGGGAAATCCAAGGCAGGGTAGACCTTACCAAAGGAACGGAGAAGGCAGGTGGAACAATACAAGGAATTATCGGCAAGATAATCAAGGGGATTATCGCAATGATTGGAACGAACGGTACGCTGAATCACAGAAATATTTGGACGAGTTAAATGCCGAAGAAACAGAGAAAGAGAAGTGGGGGCGTGCGATGGCGAATAGGCAAAGCCCAGATAATCACCAAGGAGCGGGGGCGGAAAGCTTATTACGGCAGCAGGAGAGACGCGATGACAACCGGCGGAACTCAACGAATGGGTCCCAGGATTTTAAAAAATCACTATTGAACCAAAATCAGATAGCCTGAGAACGGAGGACACCAGGGAACGGGAGGAGTTGATTGTTGCAAACATAGAAGAGTGGGTAGCATTCCCGGACGATTGCCTGGAGGAAGTGGTGAAGGACCGAGACAATGTAATCAGACAATTACCGATTATTTATGCACGTATTGGAGGTATTAGAGTGAGGTGCCTGGTTGACACGGGTAGCCAGGTGAGCTTAGTCACGGAAGCATTGTTGAAAGAAATTGGAAATAAACAAACCGTTCCAATTATGCCTGTACCATTAATGAAAGTCCGAGGGGTCATTCCTGACAAGACCATAGTTTGCAAGCACCAAGCATATTTAGACCTGGAGATATTAAACCACACATTTTCGCAAACTTTCATCGTGATACCAAAGATGAATTATAATGTCATTCTGGGAACCAACTTCATCTGCGATTTTCATGCTATAATTGACTTACATAATAACACTGTGAGTTTCAAACAAGTCGAGGGGTTGAGCCATGTGGGTCTGAACATGGAAGAGAGTCCACTAGAGAGAGAGGCGAATACTTGGGTCATTGAAGAATGCACTAATGAGGCGATCGAAGATAAGAACTTGACGGAGGGACGAGTAAGCCAGACAACAGTGATTGAAATTGATAGTCGAGATATTTCGCAGGAACTTTGGGTACATTTGGCGGAAGAAGAAATTACCGGGTCCAAATTTGAAATTTTGCTTCTGGAGCGACTTAAGGAGGCAATAGTAGGGGAACCTGACAGAAGAAAATTAGAAGAAATTTTGAGACATCATAAGGGAGCTTTCGACACGATTCCTGGAAAAGTTTTAAATTTCCAGTATGCCATGCAAGTTACCGACTGGACCCCATTTAAGAGTAAATTGTACCCGATCCCAGAGAAACATTTTGCTCAGGTGAAGGACATTATTAGTAACTTATTAGATTTCGTTATGATAAGAAAAGCAGCAACCCCATACTTCAATGCAATATTGGCTGTGGCCAAGCCAAATGGATCAATTAGATTATGCCTAGACGCTCGGGTTTAAAACAGTAAACTGCTAGTTGAGCATGACCAAGCACCAAGGATCAAGGATGTATTGAAGGGTTTCCGTGGGAAGAAGATATATTCTAGCGTCGACCTAACGAATAGTTTCCACCATCTCGAACTTTAGGAAAAATCCCAACTATTGACGGGGTTTTTATTTGATAACCAAAGCTATATCTGGTCTCGCATGCCCTTTGGTGTAAAAACAGCTGGATGCGCATTGATAAGAGCACTAGACAGGAATCTTACTGAGGAGGTCAAGAGCTTCACTACGAGATATGTTGACGACATACTTATTGCATCTGAAACAATGGAGGAACACTTGGTAAACCTAAACAAACTATTTTTTTTGTTATTGGTTTTACGTCCCTTTTAACTACCCTGGCTTTTAGAGACGCCGGGGTGCTGGAATTTTGCCCCGAAGGGGATCTTTAACGTGCCAGTAAATGTACTGACACGGCCCCCTCGCATTTGCGCACCCTCAAATGCCAGCTGACTGCGCCAGGTTTATCGTTAATCGAATGACGAAGGACTTTCAACCTAAAATTGATTTTAATCATTCGGTATTTATAGGAGACTAGCATTACCCGTCGCGGTTTCGCCCGCGAATATTGTAGTTGTAAAGAGTACACTTAGCAAAGTCTCAATCATGAATGCTGTGACTGATGTATAATTTTGAATAATACCGTACTGGAAATAATTTGGTAAAGACCGTAATCAATCACATTATAAAGACACTATAGCACAACAATGGCACATACATATCAAAATCTTCCCAACGACATGTCGCATCGCATGTATAAATTTCGACTCAAAATCATAACACAGTTTCCGATCACAAACGAAAATAGGAAATAAATGAGATGCAGTATATTAAACACACTGACTAAACACAAAATCCATTTACCTAAATTCCTATAAAAACAGTACACATCATAAAATTACACAAGTAAATTGCCTCTACGCCCACATTTCCCCGCTTTCACTTCATAATATACTCCACATCGAAAAAGACACGTGTCTGCTTATTTTTTAAATCATTAGTTAATATACCGAGTATCACATCCCCAAATGAAATCACTCGTGGGATATTGTTATTCAAAGAAATGCAGGTTTAACCCCCTTAACACCCCTTTAGAAGTTGAATGTCCAAAAATCCTTCCTTAGTCGATGTTTTCGACATACAACAAACATATCCCCAAAATGTAATGTTTCGAACTTTAATAGTTTTGGCTGGTCGATCATGAGTGAATATCCAAAAATCCTTCCTTAGTAGATGTTTTTCGTCCAGAATTTTACCCCCCCCACATGGGTCCTTAAATTTGATTTATGAAAAAAACCGTCGAACACCTATTTACTTATTTTTAAGCTGTTTTTATCCTGAGTTTGATGAGTGAGTGAGTCAGTTAAGACACTTTCTTTCCTTTTTTCCCCCAGAATTCCACCCCCCACCACACATGGGCCCCTTAAATTGGATTGAAAGAACGGTCGAAAACCTATTAACTTATTTTTTAAGCTGTTTTTTCCGCTGAGTTTCAAATTTCTCGCCTACGTCGTTTAAGAGATACGCGCTCCGTTAAGAATTCTTCAACCCCCCCCCCCCCACACTTTTCAGTCCTTTCACCTCATAATATACACCACATCGAAAAACCCCTAGGCACCTGTATTCTTTTAAACATTAGTTAATAAGCCGAGTATCACATTCCCAAATGAAACCACTCGTGATATATTGTTATTCAATGAAATGCAGATTTAAGCCCCCTAACACCCCTTTAGAACCTGAATATCCAGAACTCCTTCCTTAGTAGACGTTTTCGACGTACAAAAACATATCCTCAAATTGTCATGTTTCTAACTTTATTAGTTTTGGCTGGTCGGTGATGATTGAATATCCAACAAGTAGTTCCGTCAAGAACTAAATAGCCTACTTTCATATATCCTACTAATATCAATTGCCTCTATCAACATACAAATTGTCTGTTTGATTGCTGTAATAGATTCGTAGATATTGAGAACCGTATAAATATTTTGGATGGTCACCATGTTGGAATTTTTGTATCATAGGCCTTAGATGTATGTACTATTACATGAATATTATTGTGTAGGTGTTTTATTCAAACTTCAATCGCATGATTAGGATACAAGAAACAAAAGCGGCATTTTAAAATTTCGCTCAGCAGCCTTCTTGTGGTTATGAAAATAATTTAATTGAATAGATGCCAGCTGATTCAAATTTGTATAAGCATATACCGTATCAAGTTTCACTGCGCTCGGATGGTTAAAACGCCAGAAACGTCCATTTGAATGTTTACATTTCGCGTCGCCACCATGTTGGATTGTGCTCGACAGGTTATTGAACGTCCCATAGGTGACCTTATGCTTACAGCCTCTATACACTTCCAAAATTTCAGTTTGATTGCTGTAGTAGATTAACAGATATTGAGAACTGTCTAAATACTTCGGATGGTCGCCATGTTGGATTTTAATATATGTAGGCCATAGAGTTATGTACTATTAGATTATGATTATTGTGTACGTTCATTATGCAAATGTTGATTTCGATCGCATGATTACAACACAAGAAACAGAAACTTAATTTTCGAAATTCGCACAGCCGCCAGCTTGAGGTTATATAAACAATTGAACTAAATTAGATACCAGTGCATTGCAATGTGTATAAACATTTGCTGTACCAAATTTCATTGCGTTTGGATCATTAAATGGCGACAAAAGTCTATTTAAAACTTTCAACTTCGCTTGGCCGCCATGTTCGTTTTGTAGTTAACCGGTTTTTGAAAGTCTCATAGATGAACTTCCAGTAGTGCCCTTTATCTCCGTACAAAATTTCATGGTGATACCGGTACGGTAATAGTTTCAGAGATATAGAATGCCGGTGAAATATTTCGCACAGCTGCCATCTTGAGGTTATGTAAACAATTGAACGAAGTTAGATGTCGGTGCATTAAAATGTGTATAAACATATGCTGTACCAAGTTTCATTGCAACTGGTTGGTTAAATCGCGAGAAACGTCTATTTAAGTGTCGCAACTTCGCTTGGCCACCATGTTGGTTTTGTAGTTACCAGGTTTTCAAAAGTCACATTGATGAACTTCTAGTAGTTCCCTTTATCACCGTACAAAATTCCAGGGTGATATCGGTAATAGTTTCGAAGATATTCAATGCTGGTGAAATATTTTGGACAGCCGCCATGTTGGATTGGTGAGACGTTACAAAATTTGAAGGGCACTGTCGGGGTCACCCGGAATAGTGTTATGAACTTACCGAGTTTCATAGAAATCGCTCCAGCCGTTTAGACGTTATTTGGGGGACACACAAAAATCCATCACACACACACGCACACAAGGACAGACACACGGACAAAAGGTAATCATAACTGAAAATAGGCTAAAAATCCTTCCTTAGTGGACGTTTTTCTTCCAGAATTTCACCCCTTCCCATGGGCTCCTTAAATTGGATTTATGAAAAACAAGATGTTCAGTAAAGAACATATAGCCTACTTTCTCCTAAATGTATGAGTATAGTTATAACTCGTTGTTATTATCAAAGAGTATAATAGAACTATTCTTTGTTGAAGACCTTAGAAACGATTTACCTCTACCAAACGCCACAACCTAGATAAAAACTGCTACCATCATTGAAGAAAGAAAGATAAGAAGTATCTAAAGAATGTTATGGATCTGGAGACATAATCGACCGGACTGGCGGCGTGGCTCAGCGGTAACGTTCTCGCTTGCTGGACCGTATGTTTCAGGTTCGTATCCTGGCGCAGTCAGCTGGCATTTGAGGGTGCACAAATGCGAGGGAGCCGTGTTAGTAGATTTACTGGCACGTTAAAGATCCCCTTCGGGACAAAATTCTGGCACCCCGGCGTCTCTAAAAGCAACAGTAGTTAAAAGGGACGTAAAACCAATAACATTATTATTATTATTATTATTATTACATAATCGGCCTGACGCGGGCAACATCCAACTTTGAGTTGAGGCATGTCTTTACACGTCTGGCTGCGTATGACTTTCACAACCCTAATTGAATTAACAAATCTTTCCATGACCCTACAGAGACGTGTGTGTACCAACTATGTGGATATTTTCGATTGCTATTTGGCTGAAATAGAAGTATTAATTAATATCCTGAACTAGCACCAATGGTAGAGTTCAGATACTATGTGAAATCGTTTTGTTCTTTACTTCAATTAACATTTTCAAATAACGCACAATAGGCTGTTACAAACCCTTTAAAATAGAAAGTAAAAATGTATCGTAGTATCATCTTGTCATTCTTCAAATTCGATGCGCATAGAATGCAAATGGTATAGTAATCAATGGAGCCCCACGTAGACTAGTCGTGATATCTAGTGGTGAAATATCTAACAATATAATCCTAACAGAGCGAGTGCATTCTAGCGGCCAGAAGAAGAAACTTTTCAATAAAATCTGGTCGGCGTGCAGTTACCTTTTTGGCAGCTAGATGTCTCGAGTAAATCTGCTGGCGAATTATGTTTTAATTAAATATATATTTTACACCATAATATGCACAATATAACGCTTAATTTTAAAACATCTGAGTCATTACAAAACAATAAACATATAAAATTTCAAGTAAAAAAACTAGCTCTAATCGGGTTTGAACCATAGGTATTTGAGCGATAGGCTAACTCTCTACCACTGAGCTAATTGTGTCAACGAATATCGTTCTATATAAAATGACTTACATAAAACTTGTTAGCAAATAGTGATTTATACTAAACGATTTCATCACTGGAGTATATTATTTATATATAAAGCATTTCATACAAAGTTTATTTATTTTATATCAGTACGCTATATTGCATGCAATACTCAAATTAGTGAAATATAAGTCAGGCACAAGATATCCGCTGCCATCTTGTCTTATTAGTGAATCGGGTCAGCTTTTTAAAATCACGTCTGCACTATAGTATTACAAAATAAACTTTTAATTTCGAACGTGCCTCTTCCTTTAGAACAGTTAAAACGATTCTCGGCTCGATAATCGGAACTGGTGGGTCCCATGATATGGATTATAAAGTTTGCATAATTCGCACGGCCGCCATCCTGAAATGGTATGGCGGACGACCTTGTAGTTTGGTCACAAGACGCATCCTATACGAAGGTATGTTGTTACCAAATTTGGTAGAGATCGGATGATTTGGTCAGTCGTTATTTGATTTTACGTTTTGAACGTTTGAGTGGCCGCCATTCAGTTTTAGTAAAGATGGCGGCGATATAAAACATGACACTGAGGTGTCCTTTGCTAGTGCTACCTTTGTACCAAATTTCGTTCAATTCGCATTCACCGTGTTCGAATTGATAGGGGGGGGACAGACATTCAGAGTACACAAACTCACACACACAGACACACACACACACAGACACACACACAGACTCACACACACACATACACACACACAGACAGACACACTTTTTTCGCCCTGTGTTGATCTCATAAGTCTACTTTCATTTTTTGCAAAAATCGAAAGTAGGCTAAAAACGGTCAAACACCTATTTACTTACTTTTAAGCTGATTGTTTTCCTCTGAGTTTCAAACTCCTCGCCTATGCCGTTTATGAGATACACGCTCCGTTAGGAATCCTTCAACCCCCACATTTTATCCCTTTCACCTCATAATATACACCACATCAAAATATCCTTAGACACGTGTTTGCTTGTTTTTAATGACTAGTTTATATGCCGAGTATCACATCCCCAAATGAAACCACTCGTGATATATTGTTAATCAATGAAATGCAGGTTTAACCCCCTTAACACCCCTTTAGAACCTGAATATCCAAAAATCCTTCCTTAGTGTAGGTTTTCGACATACAACGAACATATCCCCAAAATGTCATGTGTCTAACTTCAATAGTTTTAGCTGGGCGATGATGAGTGGGTGAAACAGTCAGGACATATTCTTTCATTTTCTTCTCCATAATTTCACCCCTCCCTTTTGGCACCTTAAATTGGATTTATGAAAGAACGGTCAACCACCTACCGGTATTTAATTATTTTTAAGCAGTTTTTCCCCTGAGATTGATGAGTTAGTGTGTCAGTAAGTCAGTTAGGACACTTTCTTTCCTTCTTTATTTCCAGAATTTCACCCGTCCCCATGGGCCCCTTTAATTGGATTTATGAAAAAGAACGGTCGAACACCTATTTACTTATTTTGAAGCTGATTGTTTTCCTCTGAGTTTCAAACTCCTCGCCTATGTCATTTAGGTGATACACGCTCCGTTAAGAATCCTTCAACCCCCACGTTTCACCCCATTCACCTCATAATATACACCACATCGAAAAACCCTTACACAAGTGTCTGCTTATTTTTAATGATTAATTTATATGCCGAGTATTACATCCCCAAATGAAACCACTCGTGGGATATTGTTATTTAATGAAATACAGGTTTAACCCCCTTAACACCTCTTTAGAACCTGAATAATTATCCAAAAATCCTTCCTTAGTGGATGTTTTCGATATACAACGAACATATTCCCAAAATGTCATGTTTCTAACTTCAATAGTTTTGGCTGGGCGATGATAGTGAGTGAGACAGTCAGGATATTTTTTTTAGAATATCACCCCTCCCCATGGGCCCCTTAAAATGGATTTATGAAGGAACGGTCGAACACCTATTTACTTATTTCTTAAGCGCTTTTTTCCTGAGTTGAGTGAGTGAGTGAGTCAGTCAGTTAGGACACTTTCTTTCCTTGTTTTTTTTCCCAGAATTTCGCCCCTCCCCATTGGCCCCTTAAGTTGAGTTTATGGAAAAATGGCCGAACACCTATTCACTTATTTTTCAGCTTTTTTTCCCCGCTGACTTTCAAACTTCTCGCCTATGTCGTTTAAGAGATACACGCTCCGTTAAGAATCCTTTAACCCCCACTTTACACCCCTTTCACCTCATAATATACACCACATCGAAAAACCCTTAGACACGTGTCTGCTTTAAAGCCTATTTTCATTTTATGAAAAAAAAAATTGGCTTATGAGATCACCTTTTGTCCGTGTGTCTGTCTGCGTGTGCGTGTGTGGTTCGTGTGCGTGTGTCCCCTAATGAAATCTAAACGGCTGGAGTGATTTCAATGAAACTCGATAGGTTCATAGCACTATTCCGGACGACCCAGACCATGCCCTTCAAATTTTGTTACGTCTCACCACTCCAACATGGCGGCTGTACGAAATATATCACCAGCATTCAATATCTCTGGAACTATTACCGATATCACCCTGGAATTTTGTACGGTGATAGAGGGACCTATTAGAAGTTCACCTAAGTGGCATTTGGAAATCTGGTAACTAAAAAACCAACTTGGTGGCCAAGCGAAGTTGCGACTTTTAAATAGACGTTTCTCGTGTTTATACACATTGTAATGCACCGTCATATAGTTTCGTTCAATTGTTTACATAACCTCAAGATGGCGGCTGTGCGAAATATTTCACCGGCATTCTATATCTCTGAAACTATTACCGGTATCGCCCTGAAATTTTGTACGGAGATAAAGGGCACTACTGGAAGTTCACATATGAGATATTCAAAAACTAGTTAACTACAAAACAACCATGGCGGCCAAGCGAATTTGAAAGTTTTAAATAAGACTTTTCTCGCGATTTAATGATCCAAACGCAATGAAACATGGTACAGAAAATGTTTATACAAATGTTAATCTAATTTATTTCAACTGTTTCCATACCACAAGATGGCAGCTGTGCGAAATTTTAAAATCCCTTTTTTACCTCTTGTGTCCTAATCATGCAATTGAAGTTTGAATACTGCACGTACACAATAATTTTCAAGTAACAGTACATAATTCTAAGACTTACATATATAAAAATCCAACATGGCGACCATCCGCAATATTTGGTCGGTTCTCAATATCTACGAATCTATTACAGCAATCAAACTGTAATTTTGTATGTTGATAGTGGCAATTAACATAAGTAGGATACATGAAAATAGGTTTTAGTTCTTCACGGAACTACTTGTTTTTAATGATTAGTTTATATGCCGTGTATTATTAAATTAAATGCAGGTTTAACCCCCTTAACACTCCTTTGGAACCTGAATATCCGAAAATCCTTCCTTAGTGTGCGCTTTTGTCTTACAGCGAACACATCCCCAAAATATCATGTTTCTAACTTTAATAGCTTTGGCTGGGCGATGATGAGTCAGTCAGTCATTCAGTCAGTCAGGACACTTTGTTTTATATAAGAGATGAATAACACATTGAAATAACATCGATAGTGGAGGTGAAAGAAGCTGTAGATAGAATAAGATCTGTTAGAGCACAAGGTGAGTATCAGATTGTGTCTGAAATGTTGAAAAGTGGTGGTGCAAAGCTGTTAAACGAATTGCATAATGTCATAAGTGATATTTGGAATACGGAAATGATACCAAGGCATTGGAAAACAGGACTCATCTACCATGTTTTCAAAAAAGGTGACAAACTAAACTGCCTTTATCTACGGTATCGAGGAATTACGCTAATCAATGTAGGGTATAAAGTGTTCTCAAACATTATCTACAAGAAAATGTCTGTTCATGCTGTGAGTAGCCTATAATTGATGAGTATCAGTGCGGATTCAGACCTAGAAGGAGTACCATTGATCGAAATTTTTGTGAGACAATCAATGGAAAATTGCTTCGAGTATGGAACTGATCTGCATCTCTTGCTTGTCAATTTTACCCAGGTATTTGATAGCATTGTAAGTAATAAATGCAAAACACCCTGAGGAAATTTGGTAGTCCATGTAAACTAATACGAATGGTTGCATTAACATAGGAAGAATCTAGGGCTAAAGTATATATTGGTGCTAAAATTAGCAAAGAGATTCAGATATCAACATGAGTGCGTCAGGGTGATTCTCTGTCTGCTGTAGGCCTACTTTTTAACTTAGCTCTTTATGCTGCAATGAAGGAACTAAGGATGGGAGGAATTATTGAATACAGTATAAAACAAGTTTGTGCATATGCAGATGATGTTGCCCTAATAGCACGCACAATGAATGGATTGCAAGAGATGTTGGGGATTGTAGTGGGAAGAGCAGAGCGTATGGAGCTTAAATCAAATGTTAATAATAATTATAATAATTATAATAATGATAATATCGTATGGCCTCGGTGGCCGGGTGCAAGCTTTGTTAATTGACACCCAGAGGGCAACTTCAATGTCGAAATTTGTCGTTCCTTGAAACGCTATGAAATTCAAGGAAGTTAGATATCTAAGCTCCTTGACAGTATAGCGCTTTCTAGTAGAGAATGGAGGAACTTTGTGTTGGCAGTAAATCCGGAGATTAATTTTGCCATTATGAACACGGCCTACTGAATTCAAATGGGTTCATTAACATGCCAACAACCTATGACATGAATGTCGTGATTTTTGTCGCCTTTCAAAAATCACTTACCACGGCCAGGAGAAAACCTGCAAGCTTGGGGTTGGTAGTCTGACACGTTAACCACCCACCCACCGTGGCAAGCTAAAACAAAAGTAAAAAAAGACTAAATACCCGAAGATGGGTAGCCTCCGTGGCTTAGGCGGCAGCACGCTGGCCTCTCACCGCTGGGTCCGTGGTTCAAATCCCGGTCACTCCATGTGAGATCTGTGCTGGACAAAACGGAGGCAGACAGGTTTTTCTCCGGGTACTCCGGTTTTCCCTGTCACAATTTCATTCCAGCAACACTCTCCCTTATCATTTCATTTCATCTGTCATTCATTTAATCATTGCCCCAGAGGAGTGCGTCAGGCCTCGGCAGCCGGCACAGTTCATATCCTCGCCGCTAGATAGGGGCTTCATTCATTCCATTCCTGACCCGGTCGGAGACTGGAAGCAGGCAGTGGATTTTCATTTTCACCCGAAGATGGCAGCCAGCAAGGATGTAAGATGGCATGAAAGTGTTACCCTGCAATGGTATAAATTTGATAGAGTCAAATGCTTTAGTTACTTAGGGACCATCATAGACAGTGAAAACAAAATCACAGTGGAGTTTAATAAACGAATGGTGATGGGCAACAACGCCTATTATACTATCCAAAATTTTATAAAGTCTACGTTGCCATCTAGAGCAACTAATTTAAAGACCAGAGCCCAAGGCTCACCCAGGGCTGTAGCGCGGAGGAAGTAAAAGGTTTATGCCGTGTGTTGTGTGGGGTGTCGCCTACGAACATCAAGCTGGCTCATCAGCAAGCTCATGGTAACCGTGCCAACACAAGACGCGGCATTAACCTAGAAGAATTGCCGAGTTTTAATTTCTTGGCCGTGAAAGCCAATATACCATCACTAGGAAGCTTTTATAGGAAGGTGAAATGCTGCTTGGGCTATTAGCTTTCGGAGTAAAGCAGAGCAGGTGTGCTTGAAAAGAATGGAGGTAGTGCACAGTTCGCTACTGCTGCGGAGGACTGGGCACGGACACCAAGAGCCCTCTGATGAGCCAGCTTGGTTTTCCTAGGCGAAGCCCCACACATGACACGGCATAAACCAAGAAATGTTTGCTGAGTTTTCATTTCTTGGCTGTGAAAGCTCATATACCATATTTTAGGAAGCCTTTATATGCAGGTGAAATGCTGCTTGAGCTGAGAGCTCTCGCAGTAAAGCAGGGCAGGTGCACTTCCAAAGAGGGGAGGTAGTGGACAGTTCGCTACTCCTGTGGGGGTGCGGGTACGGACTTCAAGAGCCCGCCGATGAGCCAGCTCCGTGTTCTTAGGTGAAACCCCACACAAGACACTGCATAAATCTAGAAAAAAATCCTCATGGCACGCCGGAAGGCGGAGGTAGATTTCACCGGGCAAACTTGGGGATAGGCGAAAATAGGCAGAATATGCAGGTTTTCGTAGAAGGGGATCAGACCTCATTTATTGCGAGAAAGTATTTTATAATTGGAGATTAATTAAATTTGTTTTTCGTCATTTTATGCATATTTTAAACATTTTATTGTCTTACGGGGACGATAACCTTCTCGTCATTTGGGGCCCATTTTTATACTTCTGGTCACACTGTCCTTATGCCAGGTTTCGACACTGATGTGTAACTATCTATCGGTATGTTACTTCTTCACGCAAAATTGTATCTCCCGCAGAGATTTTGGTTGGTTCATTAGTTTAGGGGCTGCGGCAACACGGTCATGTATCCCCGTGTACTTTGGGTGTGCGTAGAATCTGTCTGATAAACGGTGTTAATTGTGATGGCTGTATTAGTCTATAATTCAGGTACGGACTGCAGACGGTCAATTTCAAGTAGTACTACCTAATTTTTCTACCAAATACTACCTTCAACGACATCTAGCTGCGAACTTGGCTACTAGATGCCACCGCAACCAGCTACCCGCAAATAACGTTGGAACGTTCCCTCCAAAGGAAAGCATACTGAGGGATTTTTAGCGCTCTTAGATAAACCGACGACTTCGGCCGGCTTTGAACCCGCGACCTTGCGCATAAAAATTCAGCATGCTACCAGTTTCTTTTCCGAAGGCGCTTCCCACAAAGTCAGATGGAAAACTGAATGTGATCTCGTGCAATGGCGTTGTCACGGCTACGTCTGATGGCTCATCCCTCATCAATTTAGCAGTGTTGTCATGGCAATCTCTGATGGCTCTTGGCATTTTTTTAAATTCCGAAATCATTTTGCTCATCCCTTGGCGTAATGGTGGGTCATATCAAAAATTCTTTCAGACAAAAGTTTTGTACGATTTTTATATTGTGCATATTAAGAGATATATGATTAATGTTTCCCGAAAAAAAAAAACTTTTTCCCACCCCTTTGGTCAATGCTCAATGGTTGATGCTACCAAAAAACTTTTCAAACATAAATTTTTGTGCCTTATCCGATACATTGGATGAACTTTGAACGGATTCGATATTTCAAATACGGTATTAAGAGAGTTATAGCGATATTTCACTTTTTCGAAAAAAAAAAAGCCCCCTATTTTCACCCCCGTCGGCCGATTTTGCCCATTAACTAACTCGACCGATACATAGTAATACATAATATGTACAAAATTCAAAGTGATTGGTGCAAAATTGCGATATTTATCGTGTCCAAAAGAAAGTGATATATGTACATATATAGGCCTACATAATGTATAAACTTTTGAACTGACGGTGGTTTTGGGGTTCAGGGGATGTGAATCGCGAAGATGTCGAAAATTTCCGGAAGTCGAAACATGGTACCCATTGCAATAGTTAGCTTTCTGATGAAATCTACCTAATTGCTGAGTTTGAATGTACCGGTAATTAATATTTTTGTAATTTGCACAGTTATTTCTTTTACAATGAAATATAGGCCTACTGTAGGCTACATTAAAATAAGGATAATTTTTAGTGGGAACGGTGTGGAATTAGGTTGCCTAAGCAAAATCAGTCACGACTCACGGTACAGTTCACGCTCCAAAATGCGAATATTTGAGAAAACTAGTGATGCGCAAAAGAAGAAAGTTTTCTGCGATTCCGTTTGACCAAAATTTGCATGTTTAATTTTGAAGTGGGCTCTTTGTAACAGGAAAGGAATTGTTCTGTGGTATTGTGTTGTCTTAATATCTGTATGCAAATAGAGCTTATTTCTAACGACACTCTTCCAATACCGGTAAGTGGAGTTTGCGTGAATGTAACCTAATTCAGGTGTGTGGTTATCTTTCTTTTGCACTTAAGTGTCTGTGTCAATCGGATGTTCCTGCCTGGCCCCAACATCATTTATAAATATCGAGGTGCGTGACAAATGCTGCGGCCATTCAGTAGTAATCTGCGGTTGGGTGGTGATTTTCAACATTTTGAAATCAGAAATTTAGCACCTTTAGTTTATAATTTAGTGTTCATACTTTTGCAATATAGCATTAAAAATAGTAATAATAATAATCGGAATGTGGGTTCAATCGTATAAACGATTACAGTACAGTCTTGTGAAATTGCTTTTTAATGTTTTGACAATGTGATAAAAATGCACTAAGTCAGTTGTGCATTTATTTCATATCAATTGGGTTATAAAGTAAGACCGATGAAAACAAAGAACGTTGGACATATACAAAAGCATAACAGAGAAAAATAGAAAATTTACTCATGAAATACCATACCAGAGTAATAATGAGAAAATACACAAAATTAACTGCAGTCCTTGTTTGAATATCCTCATCATTGGGTAGATTCCTGCAAGTTTTATGAAACAGTTACACTGTTGAATAAAATCGTGTACATTAGATGTTTCATACACATTTTCGATCTCAACATCTTAGCACATACTGACTCGACCTACACAGAGGGAATTAAAGCCACTAGTTGCAGTAGGGATTACTTTCTGCATTCCAGACAGATGGCCAAACCGTCATAAAGTTTCCAAGGGTGTACGAATCTCTCACTTGAAGTTTCCGAAAGAAAAGAAATATAAAATGACATTTAATAAAAAAATAAATGTGGATTTGGAATTATGGTTTTATACCATTTTTGGTATAATTTTTGCATGTAGGAGGTTCCTCAAAACGCATTCAGAAATGGTGGTAAGAAATATGAAAATACAAGATTGTATTTCGTGCTTTATAAATTTGAGAAAAATCACCACCTACTTTCGGAAGATGACGTTCGATTGTTTGGTCTTCATCTCTATCATTGCTGCCACCGTCGGGTTGTATCGTGTGATCTAAATTGAGTGTATCCATTTAGCATGTTGTCTTTTTGAGCTGTAAATTGCCTGTATGCCATTTTTCAGCGGTACCTTTTTGACAAATGACAAACAGTATATATTTAGTAATATGTAATTTATGTCCAGGTTTTTTTCCTATGTCCTAGTAATTGGGATTATATTGTGTTGACCGACTGAGATGATTCAATATGAATTTTTGAGCAATTGTTTGCCCGTGTATAATTGAATTTGTTCTAGTGGATTGTGATAGTGTCATTTGCGTGTAAAAAGTGTGGGACTTCACTTTTTTTGTTATGGTAATTCTTGTATAGTTGTGTCCTGTGTTTATCAAATCAATTATATTGGAAATCGCTATCTAAGTGCAGTTAATATTGCCTACGCTACATTAATTAAAATTAATCTTAAGGGTAATACTAATATTACTAATGATTTACATTTATTGTATTTCTCTAGATTCTTCAGAATAATGGAGGAACCGCCATTCATCAAATGTGAACCAGAAGAATCCTTTATGATTGTAAGTTGTATTTTAGTACCATGTACTGTGTAACATTGCCATCTAACTTGTGTTCATGACAGAACTTTCAGTAGTTGATATATCTTTATTACCAGTACTGTTTTTAAAATAAAGGGCTCATATGCTTTATATTTACACATTGAAACATTTATGTGCATCTTTTGAGCAGCTACCCTCAGATAGGATGGTGGAGGTGAAGGCTGAAGAACCTGAAGATGTGTGTGAAGATACTAAAGTCAATCATGAAGAAGTCACTATTAAAGAAGAGCTACTTGATATCCAGGTGATTATGGAAACTATGCCTTTTCTTGCAATGTTTCTCCTTGTTAAATCTTCCATTTTTGTCAGTATGATTTTCTACTTTCACCCGTGGCTCATGAGCGCAAGAATAATGGTCACGTAAAACTACAAACTTCCTTCTTTACTTTAGCTTTCTACTTTCATATAAAACAGTAGAAAAATATTATTTTTAGGGACCGATAACCTAGATGTTAGGCACCTTAGAAACAATTACTGAGGCGTGCAGATGTTATAGGACGCGGACCTAGAGACCTTATCGAACTCTTTCACACATTCTGAACTAGATGGAGCACCGACCATCCAATGACTACACTTTTCGAGTGGCGATTGAACAAATTTAATAACAACAGCAAAGCACATAACAAAGGGGACATGAGTAGCGCATGAAATGATATAATGAGGGATGATGGGTCTGGAATAAAGGTACACATATTATCAAAAACAAATAAACAATAGTATAAAAATAAACCGAGTAGTAAAGAGAATAATTCCGAGATGCCTAACGTGTTCTAGATTGGAGATCGTTCAAAGCTAAACTCAAATTAAAACGGGATAGCAAAAAACAAGTTAATAATAGTGCAAATAGTATCTTTCTTCCCACCACAGGCTAACTACAAATCGTAGTTAGGAGAGATATTCTAGGAAGTTACGAAGTCACGAAACCCCAGAACAGAAAACCTTACCCTTAAACAAGTATGTCGCTTACAGAAATACAACCCAAGAACAAACGCAAACCTAACGCATACATCAATGCAATCAAATCCAAACCTGACATTACCCCAACGAAAGATTACAAGTACACTTGACATACAATACTAAAAACAAAACGCTTTACCAGAGACTAGTTCAACCGAACAGCAACACACCAAGGAAACGTAAATATCAATGACTTCGTTTACTTCCTGAATAAATCCCCTTTCCGGAAGAAGTACGAGACTCGGTTATCTTGCGAAAGACAAGATGAGGGCGCACTGTAGTCCCGGGTACACACAATGCACACACATTCTATCATCTCGAAAGGGTAACCCATACGTCTCATTTAATAAACGTAATGAGTTCACGTGTTGTTTCTCGACTGAAGCCACGCAATAAAACAAGAACAAACTGACATGACCCTAGGCGTTCAGTCGAGCCCACTTAAGCAATTAACCTTAACCCACCCTTAACATTAGGACACTGCTTATAAATAAATGACCAGAAGGGTGTCGAGGCCCTAAATCATTTACCCATTACACAAATAAATAACACAACACAACACCAATTAATTAGCTCACGGCATTCATCCATCGTGGCTTCATCATCAACAAAACAAAATACATATTACATCATCACCTCCAGGTAACGCCCGAAGCAGCTTCCCATGCTCCTGGTCATTTAATTATCCAGCAAAATAAACGTAACACACGCGTAGGGGAAAAGGGACAAAAGAAAATACAATGCAAATAACAACAAGAGACCCCAAAACGATTAACCCCAAAACCAACACGATTCCTCAATACGTACATCTACACAAGGGAAGAACGTAAACATAACCAAGACAACGTAATATAAGAAACGCGATCTCCAATCTAGAGAGGGACATGATAACACTGAAAGTTGGTGGACAAGGTATTCCTAACCAACTTCACGTTACACATATTTATACATGTTGACACTTCAAAAATATTTAAGGACTTATCTTTTCCAGAGACGGTCTGAAGATCTCGTCGACAGCTTTTAAAATACATATTCATTTTCGTGTTACAACCAGGTCTCCATTAGAATAAGTATGATGAGTAGACTCGAGAGCGAGAACGAAGTACACATATTTATATATAATTTCTAAACTTCTTTTTAAAACCTTTTTGGATCTTACTGACTTTTAAACCAGCCATCATGATTCTCGATTTTCATCTCTCCGAACCCAACAAATCTCTCTGACGCATATTGTTGTTATCCGTTCCATTAGGCGAGAAGACATACGCTATGGGGCACTTTCTTTTTGACAAGACGAGCCGATAAATGATCGCTCAGACATTCTACTAGTGGCCACTAGATGGACATAGCGTCAAAATCACGGACTTAAAATAGAAACGGGTCAATTACGATTACTTTTTCTTGTAACTATATCTCATTCATAATGAATACGGTATTAAGTTGGCCACCGTACGTTGAGCCATCGCTGATAATATCAGTGCTATATACAGTAATTATGAATGTTATTTTATTAAAAATGGACCATAAAATTGGTTATTCATTGTACTTTAAGAAACACTCATTAGGCGGCTTCGGAGGCGTAGTCTGTAGCATGCTGAGCTTCTATGCCCAAGATCGCGGGTTCTAATCCGGCCGAAGTCGTCGGATTTTTTTAAGAGCGTTAAAAATCCCTCAGTATGCCTTCCTTCGGAGGAGAAGTAAAGACGGCGGTCCCATGTCATAGATTTATGGCATGTTAAAGAACCTTCCACTAAATACACCTGTGTGAAGCTACATTGTATAGGTTAAGAATGTAAACAGCGCTCTTAGGTTCCTACGTTCGTTGCCAAGAGTCGACTGCGGTGGCGTCTGGTAGCTAAGTTCTGAGCTAGTAATCGTTGACGGGGCGTTTGGCGGCAAAAGTTGGAACTATTTGAAAAATTCAAAAGTCTGCAATCCTTACTTGAATTAAAAAACAGATCACACACTAATACAGTCATCACAATTAACACCGGTTATCAGACAGATTCTACACACACCCAAAGTACACGGGGCTACATGACCGCGTTGTCGCAGCCCCTAAACTTAAGAACCAACCAACCAAACACTCGTACAATTATCTTCCCAGTTAATATAGTGAAATTGTTTAAGAAGCTAATCCAGACCACTGCAAAAGGATGTTTTGAACTTTCTCTGCACTTGGTTTCTTAGACCAATTCTCTGATGTAGGTAAACAAATATCTGTTCTAGTTTTAGAAAATAACTTTGAAGGTTCTTTATAACTATGTGTATGATCTTTAAATTCAAATTTCCGACCTGCTTGTTTTAATACAAGCTCTCAATCAATCTAAATCAATATGTAGTTTAAGGCTTTCATGGCCCGGATTACTATTCAAATAATGGTTTTTAGGCTAATGCCGTGTGAAATTCAATTAAATACCGCCAGACGTTTCGAAGGAACCTTGCCTCCTTTTTCAATGGGAATCAACATAACATTCGGCTCAACAAAATGCCGTTATTCTAGTCTGAAATATTTCTCAATTTCTGTCTACTAGTGGACAATTGAGTAGCTGTCTGACAGTTAGGTCACGAAAACCAAAATTAATTCTCTCTCATATTTAATGTAGCAATTTACACTCAGATTGTCGGCTTGCTTGCCTTTCTCAAAGTCGCAATTTCAAAACTTCAACAAAAAGCTTGCTTTCACTTTGAATAATTTCCACAGTCGACCACTGTCTACTGAATTCTTCTCATATTTTCAAGCTTCTAATCGATGTGCTTGTGCTCAGATACACTCAGAATAAAACATTCATAATTACGGTTCATGCTTGTCCTAGCAAATTGTACAGCTACTATTATACAAAGTTAGGGTTATTAACAGTACTGAAGAAATTAGGAAATAAATCTGCATTTCATGAAGATTACAATAAGTTGAAGTTATTCATATCTGTACCTTCAAATCATCAGCGTCTAGTTCCTGGATATTAGCCCTTCGATCCTCGTTTGGGCTAATTCCTCCTGGCTCGAATCGGATCGCCATCGTGTTAAGGAAGACACCTCCCCCGCAGCTTGTGAAATTTAGTTGGCCATGAAGCGATTTGGAACCTTGGTATGATATTTCAATTAACGATACCCTGCTTCTACACTTTCTGATAATAATTGCACTAATTTGAATGTGGCAATGATAATTTCGCTATCGCACTTGGTAATAATTTTACAGAGCCCATCCGCGTGGCAAGCTCCTCGTCAAATATTATATTAGTTTTATCTGATTGTATCCCTGCAATCTGTACTTTCATAATGAAGTTACTCTGCACACAGAGTATTATAGAATATTATTTAAGCTCTGATATAAAACTTCGCAAATTCTTGCATGCTTTCACAAGGGACGAAGCTTGAACTAGCGGTTATCAGTTTACAAGTATTTATTTAATCCACCAATAATTATTGTTACTCCCCAAAAGATGATACCGACCAGGTAAGGGTAAACAAAAAAAGGCAACGAGATGGCAGTGTTGCCACGCCTGTAGGAGTAAGAGGATAAACACAAGCATACTTACCTCTCTCCGATCAGTTCCGCTGGGTGGTACTCTTCTCCTACCAGGATCCTACGGACTTTGCCCCAAGGAACCTAACACACAGGACCGAGACAGGAAGATGCATTCTGGACAGAGCTGGGATATGTATCTAGGGATAGTTCGGTACGAAATGAATGGGAGTCGAGGAAACAACAACCGTCTCCGGAAGTCCCGGGTTCGATGTCCGCCTCCTTCAGGGATTTTAGAACTTGACGTGAGGGCTGGAACGGGATGAACTCAGCCTCGTGAGGACAATTGAGTAGCTGTCTGACAGGTCACGAAAACCAAAATTAGCGATCGAGGGGACCCGATGCGCTGACCACGTGTCACCTCAATATCTGTGAGCCTAATGTCTGGGCAAGGGTCACTTAGTAGGCCAGGACTGTAGTGCATGGAAACAAAAATGTGTTAAGATTAATACAATATACAATGATAAAGAGAAAGAGTATAAACACATCCTAAACATATGTGCCCAATTACATTTACTTTTAAGGAATTTAGAAAGGGGATTTAGAATTTAGTGTTCACGTAACTCCTCCAAGAATTAGCGGTCCTTCGGTGTTAATTCTAGGTGTTGTACCATCGCTGTTTCTTCATTGTCAGGCTCTGGGTTCCTGCTGAGTGCATCCGGGATTACATTCATCTTCCCTGGGCAATGTTCAATTTCAATATTAAACTGCTGAATATAGATAGACCTACGTGTCACACGTTCGCTAGCCATCGACGTCTTAAACAAGAATGTTAATGCCTTATGATCTGTCCTGATAACAATGGGGTATCCATAAACTATCTTTTTCCATGGTTGGAGCGCATGAAGTATTGCCAACAATTCCAATTCCGTTACAGTATAATTGCGCTCGTGCTTACGCATTCTACGGCTTACAAATGCCAAATATGATCTATGTTGCAGGTTAGCTGGATCCTCTTGGTAGAGCATGGCACCTATACCAATTAGTGAAGCATCCGCTTGGATTATAAATTTGTGTTTGAAATCTGGATATCCTAATTTAATGCAGTTTTCCAGCAGTAGTTTGGTTGCTTGGAATGACTTCTCACAGTCAGCATTCCATAACCATTTATTTCTCTTTTTGAGCATTTCTTGCAATGGTGCTACAGTCTCCGTATAACCTGGACAGTTCTCTTTAAAGAATCCCGTTACGCCTAAGAAAGCTCGAATGTGCTTGACTCTCGTAGGTGTAGGAAAATTCTTTATTGCCTCGATCTTAGCCGGGTTTGGCTTCACTCCCTCCTTGTCAATGATGTGACCCAAATACAATATCTCGCTCTTGAAGAAATGCGATTTCTTCAGGGTTACTTTGAAATTTGAAGTTCTGAGGTTGCTTAATAATTTATCTATGTTTTGCATGTGAATTTCAATGACGTCGGATGCCAGCAGAATGTCATCAATGTAGCGTACCGTCATCTCCTTAACCTCCTTGTGTAGATTTCGATCCAGGGCTCGAATTAATGCGCAGCCCGCTGTTTTGACTCCAAAAGGCATGCGGACGAAGCAATATGTCTGATTATCGAACAAGAAGCCAGTAAGAAGCTGTGACTTCTCATCCAATTCGATATGGTGAAAGGAACTCGTCAGATCTACAGATGTATAAATACTCTTGTTCTTAAAGCCTTTTAATACGTCTCTGATGATTGGCGCTCTGTCATATTCAGGAAAAATGAGTCTCATGTTGAGATTTCTGGCATTTAAACAAAGTATAATAGATCCATTTGGTTTTGTGACTGCCAAAATCGCATTTAAATAAGGTGTCGGTGTCTTCCTTACCACTCCAGCTTGTAGCATCTCATCTGTAATAATTTCTACTTGGCCTCGATATTTTTCGGGAATGGGATACAGTTTACTTCTGAATGGTGACCAATCCTCAACTTGCATTGAATATTTAAAATTTATTATTTTCCCTGGTACTGTATCGAATGCTGCTTTGTGCTTCCTTAAAATCTCTTCCAATTGTTTTCTGTGTTCACCACCAAGTTGAATGTCATTGAGCCGCTCCTGTAGTAGCTCTTCAAATTGTGCATCGCTGTCATCTCCTTCTGTTAATAAGGACCATATCTCCTGAGATTCACTCTCCTCATCAAGTTCCACAACAGCTCCTTCTATGATGTCATCTTCCGCCTTTCGTACCTCCTCTTCCGTCTCTTCCAGTATCGCTTCCAATGCCCATGAATTCACGTTCCTTCCGGTAGTGATTTCATCCATATGCAATCCCACGTTCTTCAATTGATCAAACTCTTTGAAACTGACAGTGTTCTTGTGCAAATCTATCACAGCATGATAGTCACAAATAAAATGAAATTCTTCTTTGCCATGATAATAAACGTTTGCCCAAAAGTGTGTTCTAATATGTCCAGCTCTAAGTATGCCTGACGTTTACAAGTGACGGTGCGTTCAGGAATAACACCTCTCACTTTGAGTTGTGGTACGGGAATCACAGGAATATTCTGACTCCGTCCCAGCTCTCGAACCAAAGCCTCCGATACAAGACTGATCTGCTACCCTGTGACCAATAAACATCTTATTTTAATTCCACCAATTCTTGCGTAAATAACGGATAATTGTTTAATTTCATCGTTCCGAGGTTTCACTGTCTCCTCCAGGCAATCTTCTGGCAAAGCAATCCACTCATGGATGTGAGCTACTATCCATTCCTCTTCACATTCCGGCTGTTGCATTCTGAGGTAGTCTTCTTTATCAACATTTTTTTTTTTTAGCTCCATTGCGACTTCCATCATCCTTCTGTCGTGCACGCCCCTGACGTTCCTCTTGTCTCAGTAGACTTCCAACTTCCTCGGTATGTGTATCCGGATTTTTCATGTTGTCAATGGCTCTCTCCCATCGTCCTTGCTCTCCTCCTTCGTTAGCGTGAACCTCCTTCAGATAATTTTGCGTTTGAGCATGCCTTTCATTTCAGTCGTTACGGTAATCTTGCGACTCTCCTTGGTTTTGGTCTCTCCTTTCTCTCCATCTTTGATTTCCATTGTAATCACCGTATTTTCCATAAGGCCCCTTATTTCTTCTATTGTTGCGCCATTGTTGGTATCCCCTCTGTTGGTGTCTATTGTTGCCTTGATATGGCCTATTGTTATAATTATTTTCATTTCGCTGGTACGGTCTATTTTCTATTTCTTCCTGATTTCGCCTAGGTGTTGACGTACTCGTATTTGTACCCTGTGATCTAGTATTTGCTTGTGTAAGTTTTATAACCTCGGTTGTGTTGACTAACTCCAGGTGTCTTCCTCCTCTGTGATGATTATGAGATGTAGTCTCATCTATTTGGCGTAAGACTTATTCTGCATGTAAAGCCGAATTTACATTTGCCGCTACTAATACCTGCTGTACATTTACTGGTAATTGCCGTGCTATTGTCATTACCAGGTCCGCCTCTTCTAAAGGGTGGTCCAGATCTCGAAATTTAAGCATCTGCATATTAAAGAAATCTGAGTGCTTCGTATGTTGGGTAGTTTGGTACTTTCTAGAGTAGAGCTCCATCCTTAAACTCTGTTGTAATGCTGGGGACCAATATTTGCGAAGAAACGCTTGTTTGAAATGATCCATACTTCCAAAAGTGTATTTAAAACTCAAAAACCATGTCAAAATATTCCCAGAAAGAAATCTCTCCATCATTCTTAATCTTCGAGCTGGAGGTACGCCTGTGTCATTGTTATAATCCTCAACTTCTTTAATAAAGGCTTTTGGTGTCACTCCTTAATTTTCAGTAAACTTTTGCGGTTTATATTCGTTCGAGCGAATTACTTGAATAAGCTGCGTGGGCTGCTGACCTTCATGTGGAGTTGAACTTCTCTCAACGTGATTGTGAATTCCGTCCGTGTTTGTAGTTAATGGGCTCTCTGCATGTACCTAACTTCTTGTTGTACTGGCTGCCTCCGGGCTAATTGACTCGTTCTCCTTATCTTTAGTTGCTCCAGTGTTAAATAGTGTGGTTTGTCCCATCGATCTTAGCTCCGCTTTAATGATTCTGTCTGTTCTTTTAATTTATTCTTAATTTCTTGTTCTAATGCTTGAATACGAGTGTGATTTTCGCCTACCGTCTTAATGATGGATAATCTCTCTTCCTTGGAATCACTACTCATTTTTCGCCAATCTTTCCTGATAGGCCGATAACCTAGATGTTAGGCCCCTTAAAACAACAATTATCATCAATATCTTATCTTTCCTGATATCCTCTTTAATTATGCCGATTTTCTCCTCAATCTGACGTTTGGTGTCTCCCTGATTACTTTCTATCTGGTTCAGCCTATCTTCCAACAGCACATTATTTTCATCAATAGTACTCTTTAACTGATCTTGGTCCGCTTCTAGGTTCTTCCATTGCTCCGCTGATTCTATTTCCAGCCGATCCATATCTTTAATTATGCCCGATATATTCTCATCTACCGCTGATAATTGCTTCTGAATAACCTTGCCGCTTTTCTCCATTTCACTGAATCGCCCTTCCATCTTATCCTGAGCTGCTTTGACCTCGCTGTTATTCATAGTATAAGCCAATTCTATTTGCGCTAACTTAGCTAAAACCATTTCATCCATATTGTTAAGATTCCGATTAAAAAGTCTTCCATTTTCTTAATTTGATCTAGCTGTTTCTCATTGTTTTTGCTAACGTCTAGGGCCAGTAGTACCATTTGTTTATCCGTATGTTCTTTCATTTCCACTGTTAATGAAGCTAGTTGTTGTGTGTTTCTAACGTTCTGTGCTTCTAACTGGTAATTTATAGTGTCATTTATTTCACTTTTTAATAGTTTCGCCTGCTCCGCGCTGTATTCATTTTGAATTGCTAATTGTTTATTGATACTTCCGTTTATCTGTGTTTGGAAAGATTTACTCTGTTCTGATAATTTATTGTCTAATGATTCACCTTGTTCTGACAATTTAGTGTTTAATGATTCACTTTGTTCTGACAATTTAGTGTCTAATGATTCACTTTGTTCTGACAATTTAGTGTTTAACTTCTCGCTTTGGTCAGATATTTTACTGTCTAACTTCTCACTTTGTTCTGACATTTTATTGTCTGTTAACTCATGTGTCCTCTTCGCGGCACTCTCAATAATCGCCTGTATTTGCTCTATCGTTGCCATCTTATACACTTTATATGAGAACATTAGGGAAATGGCATGAAGCAATGCCCATTGACACACACATACATTCTTAATACACATTTAATTCACTTTACCCTACTCAGTTCATTTACTTTTGCATTTAATACCACTAGTAGTACCTTGCATCATTGAGTAGTTCTAATTTTATTCAATTTAATTTAACCCATACACATCTTCAGTAATTCAATCGTCATCCTGATCTGATATTAACAACAGACACATTAACCAAATATTAATTGTCTTTCAAAGCCACAGGCTTACATTCATGGAGTTTGACTTTTCACAACAAATCTAGTTTTAACTTTAATCATTGGGCGCCCGGTTATCACGTACTTTACTTTAATACTTAATTCAATAGACAAAAACGTGACCCGTATTTTACATTGCAAACTCCTGATTTTAATTTATCATTCACACAGTTGGCGGTACCCTCTTCGCCTCATTTACTTTACATAAAATATCACTTTCCGGTTATTTAAACACTGTCATATCTGCCTCCACTTGTGGCATGTCAGTTTTACTCAAATACGCCATCTAACGTGTTATAGCAGCGAACTAGCAAAAAAAATGCACCACGTGGCGCGCCAGTTTTTATCCTATGAGCCCTTCAGTATCGCCGTGTTTATCTGCAAGAATCTGTTCTTCGGGGTCGTGCTCAGTTCATCGGATGATATAATATGTTCGCCAAAACAACAGCTCTACTGGATGATGGGTCATATGGTAAAAATACTAAACTAAGTAAGAATGAAATAAGATGTAAAGTAAACAAAATTTAATGGCTGAAATATGCATAAACAAAGAAATATATAACAAACAAACTCCTCCCTGACATCCCACTCCTCAACAAAAATCAAGATAATAAAATGAGGGGTTACTCCGACCCACTCCTCATAAAGAAAACTTGGATACCTGATCCACCGACTCGTATCAGAAATTGTATGTGTGCGTTCTGACTACTAAAAGGAATGAGTACTTGGATGAGTGTTCGTTTACAGCGGGTAACAGCCACGGTGCTCACGAACCCCCATCTTGCAAGTCAAAATTTATGGGTATAGGACACTACACTTAATAAAAGCAACTAAATTAATTCGGACACACACAAAAGTTAAATGTCTAAATATTTACAAGAATCTCCCAGATTCTCCCCCTCAGTGCGATGACGCATCTGACAAATGAGCTACCTGCAAGGCCAATCGCTCGACACAACAAACAAGGAAAAGACAGCATCGCACGTGACTGCACGGGTCTCTGACATAAACATAAACATGAAATATAAACCAACAACAACAAAAGCCTCGCCGGCTGAGATTACCTTACATGAATAAAATGCACGACAAGCTAACGCTTCGGAGATTATAGTACGATGTAGACAACACGCCATTTACTCATAAATATTATTTACAATTGATCATTTTTCTGAATACATCATCATCATCATCATCATCATCATCATCTTCCTTCCTAGTATTGGGCCAAATGTCCCGTTACGGTCTTGAACTTCCCCTCCATCTCTTCATCGGACGTCCTATCGATCTATTTCCCCGTGGCTGGTAGCGAAGAATCTCCTTTGGTAATCTTCCAGGTTCCATCCTTTGGACATGACGCTTCCAGTTCTCTTGGTAGTCACAAATGTACGTAATTATTGGTTTCACTTTTAGTTCCTTCAGCACATCCTCGTTTCTCTTATGATCCCATTTAGTATAGCCTGCTGCTCGGCGCATAAAGGTCATTTCGCGTGCTGTGAGTCTGGAGATGTCCTGAGATCTTATTGTCCATGCCTCGCTGCCATAGCACAGGGTTGGTCTGGCTAATGTGTTATACAAACGCAAGCGTGTATGCCTTTGGACAAGAGATGACTTCATGACGTGATTGATGATTCCTGTTGTTCTGGTATAATTAGTTATTTTTGCAGTTATGTCTCGTTCTTCTTGAAAAGATAAATTATATCCTAAATACTTGAATTCGTTAACTCTTTCTAAAATTTTACCATGCAGACAAATTTTACTGGGGATAGGGTCCTTACCTTTAAAGGCCATTACTTTAGTCTTTTCAGTAGAAATTCACTTGCTGAATTTTGATGCCACTTTCTGGAGGTTGAATACTGACCACTGCAGATCATCTTCAGATGCTGCTACCAATGCAACATCATCAGCAAATAGTATAGCGTCTAAATTTCTTAGATGCCTGCTGATAGGTATTGAACCATGCCTTTCACACCTCCATTCCTTTATTATAGCATCCATGTAGATTATGAATAGCAATGGAGAGAGTCCACAGCCTTGTCTTACCCCTCTACTGATTGGCTTCCACTAGGATTTATGATTACTTAACCTCACTGCAATAAGAGTACCACTATACATGTTGTAAATGTTATCAATTAACTGTTGGGGGACACAATCCCTGGCCAATATGTCAATAAGTCTGTTTCTGTCAACAAAATCAAAGGCTTTCTTAAAATCAACAAATGATATGTGTGTTTCCAAATTGAACTCCCTGCGTTTTTCGATCAAAATTTTTAAGGTGAAGTAGGCATCTGCACATGTGCGACCTTTTCTAAACCCATGTTGTTCATTAACTATCACCTCAGAGTAATGTTTCAGTAATTTTTCTTTAACAATATTTGCAAAAATGTTGTATCCAGAGTTAAGTATACTTATTCCTCTATAATTTTCCAAATCTTTAATATTTCCCTTCTTATGAAGAGGAACTACTATTGCCTTTTGCCAATCTTCTGGAGGCCTGTTACCCGTCCAGATTAAATTCATTAATCTGAGAAATCTCTTCTTGAAGGCATCGCCTGAATATTTCAACATTTCTGCATTTATTGAATCTTCTCCAGGTGTTTTCCCATTTCGAAGTTTCCTCAAGACCTGTTCTAATTCTTCGAGTGTAATATTTTCTTTTCTGAATACAAAATGTAATAATGAACAGGCCAGCAAACTCTCCCCCTGCTAATGACCAACGGCCGTCTTTTCTGATCAACCCGCCTCAACATGTGGTTACTTACACCACTCCACATCACTATCACCTGTCAGTTCCCAAGCGTGTCTAAAAATAACGATTTGAACCAGTGGCCTCGTTAACATCGTAGAATCAACAGCAACAAATCTCACCCATTTTACACAAATGGCAAGAAAACATCATATCCATATATGAGCCTCGCGAGGTCGCAAAAATGAATGGATCTGGCTTATTGCGGCAAGACGGAAATCAGACGCCATGCTGAATTTCCCGCAGACAATAACCAGTATAAATCACACATGACACTATATCTTGGACTGAATAAAAAATTCACATCTAGGAGGTCGGTTTGATCCAGATTTTCCTACATTCGCGTGCAAGACGCTCACAACATTATTACCAAGATTAAACCCTCGAGTTACGGTAGCTGATTGCTACTCACAACAAAACTACATTGCAACAATGGCAATTAACAACAATGAATCTGATCAATCGTAAACTCTACACAAAGATCAAAATCACCCCCAGTCTATTTTATATTATATTAATTCAGTTCTACTTGTGTCGCATTACAAACTCCGATCTACGTTACTTAGCGGCGTTACGTTAACATATGCGTACACGGCAGTGCATATAGTTACGTACATTACAACAATCAAAATATACAAATATCTACAAATTAGTGCTAGCTGTTTCCATGGAACTACTGTGTGTCAGACAAATATAAACTCTACGATAATAACCCACAAACAAAATATTTACACAAATTGGTACCATATACCATAAATTGACTTGTCAATAATAAAATATTATTTAGTACTCATCCTTCAGCAACCCAGCGTCATCGGACATCGGCAGGCATCTCCCTACTTGAATGCTTTTAGCTCATGGCACACATTTCAACGAAGTGATGATGATTCCAGACTGCTTCCATGATCGACGCTGCCATCTCTCGTGCTGATACAAAAATGTTTGTCAAATTAATACACACTCGATTTCTGTTCTACTAAATTCACCTTTTCTGGGTACTCAGTTCCCCAAAACAGTCTGTTGGCGAATTGTCGAATATACTGGCCCTACAAAATAGTACAGTGACTAGCTATCAAACACTGAATTTACAATACATTTGGCTCAATAAAATCTGTGTCCTCATGACACACACAAAGTACAAGTGACTGCGTCCTCAGACGCACAAAATAAAACTGATCAATCTGTGTCCTCCGACACTCAAAATAAAGTCTTAGCCTGTGTCTTCCGACACACAAAAATAAAGTCTTAGCCTGTGTCTTCCGACACACAAAAATAAAGTCAGTCTTCGTGGCTTCTCACGCCACTTATATATGAATCGTTCGCTGAGAGCCTATGGAGAGGGAAAAATAAAAATCTTTTCCATAATAATTGTCTTACAGGCTTGTAATAAACATAATTGAACTCGTAGAAATGCGCAGGTCAAAGTCATGCTAATTTAGTCGAGAATCGATCGTAGGGATAATCTGTGTCCAGTTTCCTGCCGTAATCCAATTTCTTGAGCGTGACGCCAGGTCTCCCGCGTTAAAGTAGCATTCTTCTTCTATTGGTTGGCACTCACGTAGACCTCGTGATTTTTCTTACAGCACCCCGCCCTGTAGGGGTGTCTAGTTGATCAATCAGCCTCTCATATCATTGCATTTCTTTTGGCTAGGCGCGAAACAGAACAAGGAAAATGCCAAACGCATGTGTCATCTCGCGTCTTCCTATTCTAAGCCAGCCAGCACCTGCTTTCTGATTTATCGCTAGGCTGAGTTCCTTCCACAAATTCCACTAGCGATTAAGCTTTGTCTTTCTGCACCCAGGTACATTCTTACTGTCTCCAACCAATGCTTATAGTTTCACCATTTCTGTCTGGTTTTCATGATACTGGTAGAAATATTATATATTGCAGAAATAAAACATAGAATCATTTATACTATCAGAGTATAAAGGGTTCAGTATGAAGTTGCCAGGATACGATGATTTATCTTACACGTCGACCCCCAAAGGCAATATATTAATATGACATGAAAAATGACCCTGAAAAAAAAAACTAAAATTAACCTCCCCCCTCCCTTTTCTGGGCGCCCCTCAACACACATACACGTAACAGTAAGATACCCTTCCCAAGTAGCACTTACTTACTGGTCAGCGCTACAGTCCCTGAAGAACCTTGGCCTCATTTATCACCTGCCTCCATTCATCTCTCCTTCTTTCTCCAGTTCCTGCATCTATCCACCTTCACCTGGGTCTTACATTCCATGTCGTTGACAGAATATCCGATTTCCTTCTCATTAACCTTTTCCTTTGCCGGTTCGTCACCGGGTGATAAGCATTCCGAGGCACTTGTAATGTATCCGTAACATTTAATTTTTTCAGGGTAGGGTTGTTAACACTACGCCCAACCCCGAACCTGGAGGACCAGGGTATCCCTCTTCGTCTGGCCCATCACCTTTGATATGTCCGGCATGGGTGGTCCTACCAGGAGTTTACGCTCGCGCCGGCATAGCTCGCAGGATCATTTGGGCTCTCAAGGCCCCACATCACTCCCAAGCAGCACAGAATTACAGAAATGAGATAACCATCAAGAATTAAGCAGAACGTGAAACACAACGCTGAACCAAACCAAACAAATTCTCCCCTCCCAAAATTTA
Source organism: Meconema thalassinum (assembly GCA_946902985.2). Classification (NCBI taxonomy): domain Eukaryota; kingdom Metazoa; phylum Arthropoda; class Insecta; order Orthoptera; family Tettigoniidae; genus Meconema; species Meconema thalassinum. The sequence continues at coordinate 146,786,275 of OX336395.1, read as the reverse complement.
GCTAGAAAAGGGTACAGGAAGAAAAGTCGCCCAAAGGCCTGCAGAAAGAGGCAGAACAATAGTATGACAAGAAAGTTAGTTTCTCTCCGAGATGGAAAATAAATAAATCACACAACAAATGCCCTAGGCTTTTCCAACCTTCACTCTTTCATAAAAGAAAGACCTAAGTCCCTGATCACACGACACGAGGAAACACACACAAACTTACCCTCACAAAATCCTACCTGACCCATCCCTCTCGGAGAACAAACAGACCAGAAATAAGTTTACACCCGACATCAAACTGCAAGGCGGAATAAAACAGTAACCTCCAATCCCCAGATCATAATTTACACACATCGAGGACCAGAAATACCCCCAAAATTAATAAAAAATAAATTTAGAGAACGAGGTGTTAAGAACAGTTTAAAAAATAAACTTGTTACCTCGTAAAAACATGCACGTGGCCAAATACCAAACATAGACCAAAAACCTATCCCCCGTAATATGCCACGAGGCGATCACTAAACCTCGTTACATAGTGAAACAAAATACTAGAGAAACACACACAACCAACCCCCTGAATAATGATAAAACTTAACCAGCCACGTGCATGAGCAATTTAATCAAACTTTCCCTCATGACTTGATTTCCCAAAAGTCCAGCATAAAAATTCAATTTCATTTCACGTTTCCAAATCATCAGTCACTCGGTTCAAATTTCATATACCGGCCATATTTTGAAGCATTGATGGGGATATCCAAGTGAGCCTGGCGGCTCATCCCTTCACGAAGCAACCTCTTCACATAACCGCTTTCTTCAAACGCCAGGGTCAAAGATAATGGATACAGTTTTGCGCGTCGCAACAAACTCACTTTTGGCTATTGCGTCAGGGCTGCCACCCCAACATGGGTGGCAAATTTAAATTCTTATGGGAACTCAATATTTTTCCCCCCAAAATAAGTTGGTACAGTTGCCCGCCATAATCATTTAAAAATCCGCGCCAACTCGCAACATTTACAATGTACATTGTTGCCGAAACCAGACGTCAAAGTCGAATTTCAATAGATTTTGTTTAATTTTTCGAATATGTTGTTAACATGACAACATCCAAAAAGCCAAAATAAAACAGGGCTTCTTCACTCTTAGTCCCCACGCAGACTTTCAGTGGCGTAGTACTCTCGCCGGTTGATGGGGGTGGGGGTAGGGCACGGGAGATGAACGCCCAATGTACCGAAACGGTACTATTATGTGCAAAATGTTCGACTCGTTACTAGGGTATTCTGCACTGACAAGAAAATTCTCAACAGTATTAAGGATTTCGGTCAATTTCCACAGCTTTCAATACCATGCGGTCTGATGCACAATTCTCCGCACCCACGCAGTCAAGCGTTGGAGAAGTACTGTACGGTAGCTAGTAGGCTTTTCCTGCTTCCTACTGCTGCGATCAATCAGGTTCATTTTTCACAATTCCTTCCGGATCATTCCAAATGTTTATTATTCCCACGTATATTATGTCCGATATCATCCAACTCAGTTTACTGTATTGTCCATATCTTCAGTTATTTAAATATTTATTTCCATATCTTGAATCTGGTGAAGTTTATAGCTCATTCGATCCTTCCACAGCCTTGGCAAGCACCTTTCTCCGTGTCATATCATCGTAAGTACTGTAGATTAAGCTCGCAATATCGGTTTATTATTTGATGTTGCTACGCGGTTTGACGTAATATTGGCGCGGTATATGAACAAGAAAATTGGAAAAAGGAATATGGATATAGGCCAATAATTAACTGAAGCCTGGGATGTTGACTAGGATAACAGAACTTCCATTGAGTACACAAATTATGATTTAGGTCTTGCATGCCGCAATGCGTTAAATGGTGAGATTTACTAACATCTGTAGGTTTCAAATGGATATTTAATGAACGCACCTAGACATAGCATTCTACTGAACAATATGCAATGCGAATTGCTTGTTGTTAATCATGTCATGAGGTCAGCCATGTTAGCTTACAATGAAATAAAATACATTCGAAATGCAAATAAAACGAAAGTATTACAGATACAACCTTACATCCTTCCACCTTGAGTTGCGAGACAACTCAACACAGCTCATTGGTTTAGTCTCTCCGGTACTTGGCCAAACTTTGTTCTATATTTAGACGCTTTGCGTTCATCTCTCGTGATTTTATGATCAACACAACCAGGTTTTTCATCTCCATTAGTAGATGTTCGAGGAGCAGAACTCTCTGACTAGCCATCAGTTGTGAATACCTACAAGGGGTAAAGTCTCCGTACAGGTCTAGTCAGTTCACCATTAGCGTTCTGTAGCTTCACCACATGTACGACACCATCTCAACCAGGGATTATCTCGATAACTGCCAGAGGCAGCTTCAAAGGAATCACTGCCAATTAGCACAATATCTCCTACATTAACGTTGGGATGATTTTTCTTCACCTTAACTCGCCGAATCAGTTGTCCCAAATACTCGTTTTTGATTCTATTTCATAGATCTTTCTGCAGCGACTGTCTATATTTTACTCTTCTGTGTAAGCTTGGATGGCTAAACCCATGGAATGAATAACATCAAGCACATTGAATATTGTTGTTCCGTAGAATGTAATGTCGTGATGTGTTATTTAAATATTGATTTGTAACCTGCAGATGTGAGTTAATCGCGCCATATAACACATTGTGTTTGGAAGATATTCAAAGTAATGGAAACTTGTTTAGGACATAATTCCACCTATGCAAAGGAACGTGTTTGTGAAATAAGTCATTTAGCTGCAGGATGATGCTGATCCCACTGAGGATATCAAGATAGAAAACGTTTCAATAGCAGAGTTTGTTCCATGCATCAGAATAGAAACACCATCTTTAGTGAGTGTTGGGGATTTGGAAGAGGTAAGTACCTGATTGAGTTACTACTTAGTGCATCTTATAAAGGACATGGCCTGATCACCATCTTCTTCTCACCATTGCAATTAAGGGATTACAGAATTGTGTATTCGGACTGTACTGATGGCAAATGGAATCTGTCAGCTATTAGGTTAAGTGTGGTATGGAAAGTACAAGGTGTGAAGATGGATGGTAAAGCATTGTATTGTCTGACTAGTGCTGGTCATAAACCCGTGACCTCTCTCTACGTATATCATTGCTCTGTCCACTGAGCTAATGGAGGATAGATCATAATTCTCATAGGTGAAAGGCACAGTCTGTGAAATCTGAAATACCTTGGCGCAAACAAGTTGTATTAATTGCCTGTTGTGAACATTTTATTTTTGTGTGAAGAAGTTACAGTATTTTAATGGTACACCAAATCATATCCGGGGTCGAATAAATTACTGTGTTCTAAACAAAGGAGTGGTACAATATCCTGCCATGAGGGAATTGTCTTCATTGGTCTTCCTTGGCTTGAACTTTACCTCCAGGCATTGGAGAAAAGCAGTGGCCAGTTTTTAGGGGCAGAACAGCAAGGTCATCTGCCCCTGTAGAGGCCAACCTCCTTCCTAACCTTGAAAATTTTAATTTAATGCACTTGGCCATTTTATTCTTTGCTCTCAGTTATCCATCATGTGTGATGTTTCGTTTATGTTTTGAGATTAAACCATTATGTTACTTCTATGTACTGATCACCAGAATTAAATATGGTGAGCAATTGGAAGGAAGTGTCCATGGCCTATTAAGAAGTATTTTCCCTGAATTCCTGGAATTTAACATGAGAAAAAAGGCTCAACCATTTCAATGATGGCCGACGGTGGGTTCAATCTGACTTGTCTTCTGAGGGTGGAAGTACCCTTAATTTCGAATTTATGTGATATTTAAAATGATTTCAGCTCCATTTTCAAGGCTATTTTTATTATAACTATATTCATGAAAGCTTTTTAAATAAACTCGATATGCAATGAGTGGGGAGAAGCTATTGAAATGTTAGTTAACGTCACTGCAGTCAGAACTGCTCCAGGCTTTTTTTTTTTGATGGTGAACTCTCCCGGCGATTTCGCAGGGAGATAGAAAAACTGTCTCAGGTCCGTGGATCATTTCCAGTTTAGTAACAATGTACTCCCAGCATCATAAATTCATGCCGCTCATTGTTTTAAGTTGAAACGTTTTACCGTGCATGAATAAGTCGGTGTCACAGTCTACAAATCATTCTCTCCAGAGGCACTTACTGCAATCGGATTAATGGATTTTTTTTGAAAATTAGCAGACTATATCAAATATTGTGCAGTGGTTTATGAAAATGTTTTATAGTAGAATATTGTTTATATGGCAATAGCAGTACCTGGCAGGCATCGCAATACCAATCAACGAAAGAAAGAGTTGTCATTTTGTACATTGAAGAGCTTTCGGATACCACATTTTTTGTTTTTCTTTGTCTTGTGCGTACATGAGTAAATCAGGATGATTTCTGACGCACAAGCAGGCCACAAACAGCTGTCCAAGTGAGAATCCTAGATGTTCCAAATTTAGTCTACGCACTTGCTTGGATTGTCCCTGTGCTTTGTTGATGGTCATCGCAAATTCGAGTCGCACCAGAAATTTAAAACGCTTGGAGACCCATAAACTGCCGCTAAACTGTATTGAATATACTCAGTTTTTATAACGACTTAAGAGCCACCTATTCTAAATTGGATATACTAATTCAGAAACCTTCACGGGCGTGTGCCCAAAAACTCACCTATGTTCATTTCTTAAAACAATTAGTGAGCCATAGCTCATTTGTTGATACGATTCGCGTGCCACTGATTGTGAAATAGATTTACTAATTCAGACACCTTCGCGGGCGTGCACAACAGTTGACCAAAGTTTATTTCTTGGAACGATTTGCGTGCCATGTATTGTTAAATGTATTTTTTAAATTCAGAAACCTTCGCAACACAACAGCTCACAAAAGTTCATTTGTTGAAACTATTAGCGTGCCAACACTCGTTTGTTGAAAAGACTTGCGCTTCACCTATTGAATCATAGATTTAATAATTCATAAACCGTCGCGGGAGTGTGCACAACAACTCACCAAAGTTTCTTCTCCTTCGGATTAATGGTATATGAACGCATACGGGACTTAGTTGAAACGATTTGCGCTCCTTGACTCATTTGTTGAATCTACTCGTGCGCTACGTTTTGTAAAATGGATTATTTGGAGTCAGTAACATTTGGTAGTGTGTACACATTAACTCACCAAAGTGTCATTGCAATCGAACGAAGGGTGTATGAACACACATGGGACTTTGTTGAAACTATTTGCGCGCCGTCACCCATTTGTTGGATCTATTCGTGCACTTCGTATTGTAAAATGGATTTACCAAGTCAGAAAACTTCGCAGGAGTGTACACAACAATTCAACTAAGTTTCCTCGCAATCGAATGAATGGCATATGAACGCATACTGGACTTTGAAGAAACGATTCGTGCACCGTTCCTCATTTGTTGAATCCATTTGTGCGCTACCTGTTGTATAATGGATTTACTAAGTCAGAAACCTTCGCAGGAGTGCACACAACAGCTCACCCAAGTTTCATCGCAATCGGATGAATGCTTTATGAACGCATAAGGGAAATGCATACAAACTATCAGGGTGATTCAGCTAAGAGGGTCACCTCAAATGTCTACGGAACCGTTTAAGATATCGTCATTATGTTTTCAAATTCTAAAATCGTATTAAGGGCTCATACAACATGGTCCATTTTGCTCCCAGCACGTACGTATTTACCGAGAAACTGTTGGCAACTTTGGTTTCGTAAATGGGACTATATTAATTTCACCGTCTGAAACAACTAAGAATCAAGTGACAAGTTCAGTCATCTACTTATTTTGTAAATTCGACGGGTACTTTTTGAGATTTTAAAGGTTTCCATATGTGTCGGCATTAGACCGAGACGATGCTCCTGCCGCTGGAATGTGGAGTGCATGGTTCTCTTGCGTGACCCACTCCTTGTTGACAAACTCTCATACCGAATTTATTCCATCATAGCATAGTGTAATGTGTACATAATAAAAAATCATGTCTCTTATGTACGTGTGCCCTTTCCCTCTCCACTTCGTCCTGAATCCTTGCGGAAATAACTGAAGACACCTCAATGAAGAGGATACATGATGTACGGAATTCTTTAGGTCTGTCGGACTTGTGACAATATTAAAGTCAGAAATGTAACAAAACTCGCCCATTTAGTTTATTGCGAACGTCTCGTCTATTGTTAATTCTTACGAGCCCGGTTAGTCATCAAACAATTCGAGAATGTACACATTACAGTATGCATAGAATGGAATAAATGTGGCATGTGTGTTGTCAAGAAGAAGTGGGTCATGCATGAGAATGATGCTCTCCACATTCCAGCGGCTGGCGCATTGCTTTGTACATAATGCAGACACATATGGAAACCCTTAATATCTCAAAAAGTATTCGTCGGATTTGCAAAATAAGCATATCACTGAAATTCTCACTTGATTCTTAGTTGTTCCAGTGGGTGAAATTAGTATCGTCCCATTAAGAGAATCAAAGTTGCTACCGGTTTCTCGGTCAATACGTATGTGCTGGGAGCGAATTGGACCGTGTTGTATGAGCCCCTTAATACGATTTAGGAATTTGAAAACAGAATGACGATATCCCAAACCTGTCCGTAGATATTTGAGGTGGCCCTCTTGACATAATCACCCTGTATATAGAGATATATGAGTGTTTTATACGTTCATTGTTAAAAGCTGTGCTGGTACAACCATTGAGGGACATGTCATTTGTGCAGGTATTAGGGGCTGTGACTGGAATGGGACAAAAGTTCGGACTTGTAAGGGAGAAGCCCCTGATAGTCTTACTGCTAGAATTTCGAAATAATAATTATTTCTTCAGTCCTGAATCCTGTTCTCCTCATTTGCTATCACGGATTTATTTGACCTATAATGGAGGGTATAGATGTACTGTAGATAAGACTTGTATAATGCAGTGTGATATATTATGAGGATTAAGAAAGTATTCTGTCAGATTTACAGCTCATATATCCTTACTTTCAGTTGAGTTACATTATTTGTTGTTCATTGTGTAGCGCATGTGAAGATAGTAAGGAAATTAATGATTCATTCTTTCACTAGGTTATAAAACAAGAAACCCACGATAAAGAGAGTGATGCAAGTAGGAATCATCTAAATGAGTAAGTGGACAACATTATAAGGAAAAGTATTAATTCTTTATCAAGTTTGGTTGGTTGGTTATTAAGTTTAGGGGCTGCGACAACGCGGTCATGTAGCCCCGTGTACTTTGGGTGTGTGTAGAATCTGTCTGATAACCGGTGTTAATTGTGATGACTGTATTAGTGTGTGTTATCTGTTTTTTAACTTAAGTACTGTAACTTAAATTTTTTCAAATAGTTCCTACTTTTGCCGCCAAGCGCGACCGTGAACGACTACTAGGCCAAGTTTAGAACTTAGCTACTAGACGCCACCGCAGTCGGCTCTTGGCAATGAACCTAGAAACCTAAGAGCGTTGTTTACATTCTTAACCTATCCAATTTAGCTTCACACAGGTGCAAATAGTGGAAGGTTCTTTAACATGCCATAAATCTATGACATGGGACCGCCGGCTTTACTTCCCCTCCGAAGGAAGGCATACTGAGGGATTTTTAACGCTCTTAAAAATCCGACGGCTTCGGCCGGGTTTGAACCCGCTATCTTGGACATAGAAGCTCAGAATGCTACCGAATACGCCACCGAAGCCGCCAAAATTGTATATAGGTTAAGAATGTAAACAACGCTCTTAGGTTCCATACCATTCAAAAACTCTTTCAAATCCTCAGCCGTGTCGGCCAAGATGACGATGTCATCAGCAAATCTCAGAGTTGAATTTATATCTCCTTGAATCTTCGCTCCCACTTTAAAATTTTCACAAATTTCCTTCATTGCTTGTTCAATGTAAAGATTGAAAAGTATGGGTGATAAGTTGCAGCCTTGCCTTTCAGCTTTCTGAATACCAACTTCTCTCCCATTTTCCTCTCGAATGACTGCTGTCTGGTTTCTGTATAGATTTTAGATGACCCTCCTATCCCTGTACTTTATTCCAATTGTTTTCAAAATTTCAAACATTTTAACCCAATCAACGTTTTCAAAAGCCATAAAGGTTCTCTTATCTTTCCTTATTCTGCCTTCTAAGATCAACCTAAGACATAGTACAGCTTCCTTTGTTCCTACATCTCTCCTGAAACCAAACTGGTCTTTACCCAACTCCGTTTCTATTTGGCTTTCCATCCTCTTGTAAATTATTCTAGACAGGATCTTTTAAGCATGAGTAATCAAGCTGATTGTACGGTAATCTTCACATCTGTCACCTCCTACTTTCTTCGGTATAGGGATGATAACATTCTTCTTGAAATCGGAGGGTACCTCACCTGTCTCATATATCCTACACACCAAGTGAAATAGCCTGACCAGACCATCATCACCTATGCAGTGTACAATCTCAATCGGTATACCATCTATGCCGGGTGCCTTGTTCCTTTATAAGTCTTCCAATGCTCTGTCAAATTCTGATCTCAATATTAAATCTTCTTTCGCATCCTCATCAATTTCCTCTTCCCTTTCCATTACGTGATTCTCAATCTCCTTTCCCTAATACAAACACTCTATATAAGCTTTCCATCTCTCAACCTTTTATTCCCTAAATATTACAAGCTTTGTCCTTAATATTACAGCACTTAGTCTACTTTTCCCCAAAAGTATTCTTAATCCTTCGATAAGCTGTATCTACTTTTCCTAATTTCATACAATTTTCTATACCTGCACATTTCTCTTTCAACCATTCTTCTTTCGCTTCATTACACTTCTTGTTAACCTCATTTTTCTGACGTCTGTATTATGCTTTTCCCCTTTCATCTCTTTCATTCTTTTGCTTCCGCCTTTCGTCCATTAATTCTAGTATACCTGGCGTGATCTACGGTTTTCTACGTATTCTTTTATCCTACTATTTTCTTGCGGATTTTGTTTTCTCATTCTTCAAAAGTGCCCATTCCTCTGCAAATGTAGCTTGTTCAGGGGTTTTCATTAGTTCTTCCTTTATAATCTTTTGAACTTTTCGTTTACATCCTTCTCATTCTGTCTCTCTATTGCCCACCTGTTTGACTTTTGACTTTTCTTCAGTTTTTTTACTTTAATCTGCATTTCATAACGACCAGATTGTGGTCAGAGTTTATGTCAGCGCTGGGATATGTTTTGCAATCCAAAATCTGGTTTCGAAATCTCTGCTTGACCATAAAGAAGTCGATTTGGTAACGCCCTGTATCTCCTGGTCTCATCCATGTGTTTATTTTTCAATAGTGGTTATTGAACAAGGTGTTAGCTATGACCAACTCATGCTCGATGCAGAATTCCATCAGCCTGCTTCCTCGATCAATCTTTTCACCTGATCTGAAATTTCCTACTATCTTCACTTCTCTTCGTTTTCCCACCACAGCATTCCAATCTCCCATTGTTATAGCATTATCATCACCCTTGACATACATCAGAATTTCATCTATTTCTTCGTAGACTTTTTCAACATTTTCATCATCTGCTTTACTGGTAGGCATATAGAATTGTACCACTGTGGTGCACGTGGGTTTTGTATTGATTTTGACTACAATAATCCGTTTTCTATATGGCTCATAATATTCCTACTTAATAAGAGACCTACCCCCGCATAGCCGTTGTTTGATTTAGTGCTAATGACCCTGTAGTCTCCTGACCAAAAGTCCTGTTCTTCCTGCCAGCGCATTTCACTAATCCCAACCAAATCCAACCTCAACCTATCCATTTCCCTTTCTAAGTTTCTAACCTTCCAGTGCCTAGCAGACTTCTTACATTCTACGCTCCGATCCGTAGAATGTCAGATTTCCTCTTTGTCATTTCGGTGATGTTAACCCCCTCCCGAGTAGTCCCCACTCGGAGATCCGAACGGGGGACTAGTTTACCTCCGGATTGGAATTTTACAATGAATGTAATTGTAAATATCCTCGGAAATAGCAGTACTGCTGTAGTTTCCCGTTGCTTTCAGCCTTTAATATGCAATAAATTCGCATCATAAATGTCAATATCATGTTACATAACTGATCTTCAAATATCTCACCTCAGCATAAATATTTAATCTCTTAATAGGGTCAATTATCTTGATATCACTCAGGCATTTTTAATTTCTCACTTGACAAAATTCGTTTACATTCCATTTACCTAACAATTAAATTCAAAATTCATAAACTGAATCCTAAGATCCGAAATATCACAACTTATACATTCAAATAACGAACTCATATAATTTTATATCCCCCCAGGGGCTCACATCCAGTGGGACGTGGGTGGGTGACCACGGGACCCCAGCTGAGTCCGGCATTGCTTCCACTTACTTGTGCCGGGCTCCCCTCCGTCTTCTTTCCTGTCGACCTCCCTTGATCAACTCTTGTTCTTTTCCGACCCCGACGGTATTAGGATATCCGAGACCTAGGGAGTCTTTCACTTTCCCGCCTTAATTGGCCCTTGTCTCAACTTTCCTGATCCCTCCTTCTTCGAGGGGTCAGACCTCTTGTTTTCTTTTCATTATACACACATCAAAAAAAGTTTTGCATCACCTCGGTTCCCAGATCTCCGGCATATAGACGTTGACTGTGTATATTGTATCCAAGATACAGTCCCTTTGACTGTTCATAGATGTCACTAAAACTGCTCAAAGATGTAAACAACCATGCATGAGCAGGGCCTATTAGACGGAGGGGGTACGACAGCCGATCAGTTCCAGTCATTCCACCAGGACGAAGGTACGCTGCTCATGTTGTCTGTAGTTCTACCATGCCTAGAAGGTCAATACCGCAGTTCGATCGCGTCCGCATTGTTACTTTGTGTCAAGAAGGGCTCTCAACAAGGGAAGTTTCCAGGCGTCTCAGAGTGAACCAAAGCGATGTTGTTCGGACATGGAGGAGGTACAGAGATACAGGAACTGTCGATGACAGGCCTCGCTCAGGCCGCCCAAGGGCTACTACTGTAGTGGATGACCGCTACTTACGGATTGCCGCTCGGAGGAACCCTGACAGCAATGCCACCATGTTGAATAATGCGTTTCGTTCAGCCACAGGACGTTGTGTTTCAACTCAAACTGTGCGCAATAGGCTGCATGATGCGCAACTTCACTCCCGACGTCCATGGCGAGGTCCAGCTTTGCAACCCCGACACCATGCAGCGCGGTACAGATGGGCCCAACAACATGCTGAATGGACCCCACGGAATTGGCATCACGTTCTCTTCACCGATGAGTGTCGCATATGCCTTCAACCAGACAATCGTCGGAGACGTGTTTGGAGGCACCCTGGTCAGGCTGAACGTCTTAGACACACTGTCCAGCGAGTGCAGCAAGGTGGTGGTTCCCTGATGTTTTGTGGTGGCATTATGTGGGGCCGACGTACGCCACTGGTGGTCATGGAAGGCTCCGAAACGGCTTTACGATACCTGAATGACATCCTCCGACCCATAGTGCAACCATATCGGCAGAATATTGGAGAGGCATTTGTCTTCATGGACGACAATTCTCGACCTCATCGTGCACATCTTGTGAATGCGTTCCTTCAAGATAACGACATCGCTCGACTACAGTGGCCAGCATGTTCGCCAGACATGAACCCTATCGAACATGCCTGGGATATGTTGAAAAGGGCTGTTTATGGACGTCTTGACCCACCAACCACTCTGAGAGATTTACGCCGAATTGTCGTTGAGGAGTGGGACAATTTGGACCAACAGTGTCTTGATGAACTTGTGGATAGTATGCCACGACGAATACAGGCATGCATCAATGCAAGAGGACGTGCTACTGGGTATTAGAGGTAGTGGTGTGTACTGCAATCTGGACCACAAATGCTGAAAGTCTAGCTGTATGATGGTACAACATGCAATGTGTGGGTCTCATGAGCAATAAAACGAGCTGAAATGTTGTTTGTGTTGATCTCTATTCCCTTTGTATTTAAAGGTTCCGGAACTCTTGGAACCGAGGTGATGCAAAACTTTTTTTGATGTGTGTATTTCCTTTTCTCTAAAAGATTTCCGCACTGTTTTTTGTTAATTGGCACCCCGTATATCTAAATTCCATTTAGCGATTTTTTTTGCATCTACACTCTATTTTGTAGGGGTTTTCAATCTACGTTATATTTTGTAAGTCTTTTCGATCTACAGTAAGTTGCATTTTGCGAGTGTTTTCAACCTCTATTGCATTTTGTAGGGATTGGCAATCTAAATTGCTTTTTAGTAAGTCTTTCAATATAGGGGATGGGACTTTCGTGAGAATTATGAATTTCAGTTGCATTTTTGTATTTTCAACCTAAACCGCATTTTGCAAGTATTTTCAATCTTAATTGCATTTTGTATGGTGGGCACTTTGCACATATTTTGAATCTAAATTACATTTTGTAAGTATTTTCAATCTAAATTGCGGCGGCTTCGGCTGCGTAGTCGGTAGCATGCTGAGCTTCTATGCCCAAGATCGCGGGTTCAAAACTGGCCGAAGTCATCAGATTTTTTAAGAGCGTTAAAAATACCTCAGTATGCCTTCCTTCGGAGGGGAAGTAAAGCCGGCGATCCCATGTCATAGATTTATGGCATGTTAAAGAACCTTCCACTAATTACACCTGTGTGAAGCTAAATTGTATAGGTTAAGAATGTAAACAACGCTCTTAGGTTGCTACGTTCGTTGTCAAGAGCCAACTGCGGTGACGTCTGGTAGCTAAGTTCTGAACTAGTAGTCGTTGACGGTGGCCTTTGGCAGCAAAAGTAGGAACTACTTGAAAATTGATCGTCTGCAGTCCTTACGTGAATTAAAACAGTTACACACACTAATACAGTCATCACAATGAACCCCGGTTATCAGACAGATTCTACACACACCCAAAGTAAACGGGGCTACATGACCGCATTGTCGCAGCCCCTAAACTTAAGAACCAACCAATCTAAACTGCATTTTGCTAGTATTGTCCATCCAATTGAGTAGTTTGAATCTACCGTGCATTTTGTAAGCATTTTCAATTTCAATTGCATTTAGTATTTTGAATTTCAATTGCACTTTGTGATTTTTTGGAATCTGAAATGCGCGTTTTTCAATCTAAATTGCATTGTGTATTTCCAATTTCAATTGCATTTTGTATGCATTTTGAACCTCAATTGCATTTTTTACGTATTTTCAATCTCATTTGCATTTTGTAAGTATTTTGAATTTAACTTGCATTATGTAAGTAAAGAATTTCGACTCTACGTTGCATTTTGTACGTATTGTGAACATAACCCACATTTTTTGCGTAATTTTCAATGTCTTCCTTTTGTGAGTATTTTTGTTCTAAATTCCCTGTTGTAAGTATTCCCGCTCTCCATTTTGTGAGTAATTCCAATCTGAGTTCCTTTTTGTAAGTTTTTCCTTCTCACTTGATTTTTTGTTCTGGTTTCCACTTCATTGTCGATTTGGCTATAACCCAGACCACTAGGGGCCGATAACCTAGATGTTAGGCCCCTTAAAACAACAATTATCATCATCATCATCAATTTTTATATCCGGCAATTAATTATGAGCAAACCCGGTTGTGAAAAAATCGTTGAATGTATTAATAAATGAATGCCCAATTGTGCACTGGCTTACTTGTCAACAATAAAACATAATGAACTTTGCTTGACCTTTGTAATGTTCTGCGATGAATCCCATTCCTCGTTACTCTTACCAGGACTCCTTCTACATGATATTATACTTCTCCAGGTCCTTCTGCTACTTCTGCTACTTCTGCTCTTTTGATGGATCCCATACGTCCTTCATCTTCTGTTCCATCAATTTTGCATGCATATATCTTGATAATTATTGGATGGCTTCTTGTTGGTATTTGAGTACATTTTTGCGTAAGTCACTCGCGTTCGAATCCAACGCTTGCTAGATCGTTCCCGTACAGCATAGTTAGTGCTACATAGTGATCTTCATATCGCTTTCAACTTTCAAGGCCATCTTTAAAGTTTCTAATTAACTCATTTAGTTCCAAAAATGTTCTTTAGATTGTTTGTTGTTGTTTAACAATTTCAAAGTACACTTGAATATTGCATCGATTTAGTAAAAATTCAATGAAGAATAAATATATCAGAATAGCTCTTGTTGTTGGCAAACAATATACAGTCGTATAATTTCAGAATTTAGAGCAATTTAAAATGTTAAACATTTCTTTTGTTAGTTTTGCATGGGGCAGATCACCTTGGTTACCGCCCCTTCAAAAACATTACCTAACACACTAGTTAGCGTGGCAATTGCATCTGTAGTAGTACGGAATTTAGAAATGCATATTATCTAAAATGTCCAACTCATTTATTTCTGCATTTAAGGAACTATGATTTACTACAGTAAATGAGTGTAGTAAATTCTTTCCCCCCACATTTTTGTTTGTCTTATATTTGCGATATTATGCCCATCAAATGAATTTTACTAAGACAAGGTAACCTCTATCCTGTGAATGCACACTGAATTTAACTGTTATGATGTTTCCTGGATGAGAATTTGTGTGTATTCATTAATATGTTTAAACTGCAATGCATGTGTCCTTTTCTCAGTGTAGTTTTTTCCTCAGATGTGCAAAACATATTACGTGCATAGAAAGGTAATAAACATCCGATTATTGGATCTTTATTATTGTGGCTGTGACGTTGGAATTTCACACACCAACAGCACGGTCCTAAAAACTATATTCTTTTTACAGCGGCGCTGGATTGAAAGGGTATGTAAGACTATTTTTTGTGTGGTGAATAGTTTCCTACTAGATATGGAAGGCCTGGAAAATATGTACTAGTTTCACGCATGAGCGAAATTCTCTTGCCGTGCACTTCAGCTGCCTCAGTCAAAATCATTGCCTGTTTTGTTCTCAATGGGGTCGACAACAATTCGCTCTTGAAACACTTCAAATATCGTATCATTGGCATTTTTCGACGAATCTGGAAGAGTTTTGCACTGGTGTAAATAGTGTGCTGCCATACAACTAATATTAGCACCAAGTACAAAACCAGAGTATTTCTTCGCTAAAATTGAATGGAAATTTTGGATTGAAATCTTTCTCAAGTGTATTTTTAGCTTCCCTGTCATTACGGGACTATGGTAGCGCGGAAGAAAAGTCCTGAACAATGTTGGAGCCGAAAGTCAAAAGTTGCATCTAATTGAAACCTCAGTCGATAATACTTCTAGTTCTGGAAACAAAGCTATGCATTCTACACACTGTAAAGGTGCATCACGTGCCTCCTGCAGTCAACGCTGAATGTGCGTGATATCCCGAACAGCAGACTCCCCGTTATCTTTTCATTTAAATGAACAAATGGTCAATCATGGAATTGCTAAAGATCATAATACCTGGGATATGTTATTGACTTGTCCTGAAAAGTGCAGTGAAATTTGCCTAAAACGCAAAATAAATACACATTAAATAGAATACATATCAATTATATTCAGCTAATGAATTGAAATGCGGTAGGGACAATACAAAACCATTCATGACATTAAAACAATTACTCGCTTTTTCAATACGGTACAGAATCACTGCAGTTATACTAATCAACCCTTGTGCAATAGCCCTAAGAAGAAATGGCTTCGTTTCCTACCCAAGCCACCCTAAGAGTGATTTTCCGTTGTACCCCACTTCCACTTGTGAAGGTACCTGAATTCACGTTGTGGACGCCTTCTACCTAAACCCTTACCCCAATTACAAATGCACTAGTTCAATCATCAGAATGACACTGGCTATGTAACATGTACACGGGGCTCGATGATCATGATGCCGAAAAGCACTTAAATGAATCATCATTAAACAACATAGGGGTTGATAACCTAGATGTTAGGCCCCTTAAAACAACAATTATCATCATCATCATCTATCATTAAACAATAACAACAATGAACATAATCTTCTCACAAATCAAATCCAGCACGTGGGGTTGACAAGACATCTGCACACACAGTGTCCCAAACAGTGTACTGGCCTACATCCCGGGACTCAAGATCGTGAGATTAATAGACACGTAAAACTATAAGCTTACACAAGGTATCAGCTATAAACAAAAGAAGAGCTCACTTGTAGGTGCTGAGATCTTGTGTGTGGGTTTCCTGGAACCCCAAGCTGGGTCATCAGTGGGACACTTCATAAACCTTGAAAAAATTGCCGAGTTTTAATTCACTGGCCGTGAAAGCCAATATACCATATTTTTGGAAGCCGTTATAGGGAGGTAAAAGGCTGGTTGAAATTTTAGCTCTCGAAGTAAAGAAACACAGGTGTGCTTGATAAAAAGGGAGGTAGCGTGCAGTTCGCTACTCCTGTGGGGGTCCGGGCACGAACATCAAGAGCCCGCTGTTGAGCCAGCTCTGTGTTCCTAGGCGAAACGCCACACAAGACACGACATAGAGCTAGAAAAACTGCTGAGTTTTAATCCAATTAAAGTTATATTGACTCGGAGATTTATTAACGACCTAGTCTTCTTAGCCGATTCACTAGCGTATTTGAATGTCTTTCCAACCGGTTTGAACTTAATGCTGAGTAAAGAATTTACTCGTATGATGAAATCAATGTATGTAAAACAGAAATAATGAAATGTAGCCGGAAGAAACAAAGAAAGATCTCAATTTACATCGATTAGCAGATGAAACGCTAAAGGAAGTTGACGACTCCTGCTACTTGGATATGAAAGGTTGGGTTGACATGTTGACGTCAAATATTGATGTAGGTAGTAGGAAGTTGTTTTTGAAGCCATAGTGTGGAGCATGGAATTATATAGACCTGGAACTAGGACTGTTTGTGAGGCAGAAGAGGGGAAAATGGAAGCAGTTTAATGTGGTGCTATATGAGAATTGTGAAGAATGGATAGAGATAGAGTAACAAATGAAGGATATTGAGTTGAATGGTGGGTAGATAATTCTTGCGAGTGGTAACGAATGGAAGATATAGATTGGTAGTGCACCAGGAATAGCAAATTTACAGGAGTTATGGATGGAAACGTTAAGGGCAAGCAAGATCACATGGGGTTAACCAGGGTTAGAGTTTGATGAATACATTGCTTCGGATTTACGGTGTGGTGGCTATGTAAATATTAATTGATCACAACACAATTGGGGACATGAGTGCTGCATTGAAACAGTCTAAGGAATGAAGATTTAAACAACTGCAAGGACGATAATGTATCCTCGTCACTCAGCATTTTAGCCGCCTGTGCGAAAGCTCACCTTAATCTTGCGCAAGAATATACGCATTTACATCAACCTCCGCATCGGTGATCCATTGGCGAAGGTCAGATAGGGTTAGAAAGGGTGGAAGCTTGAACACGTCCTTTATTGCATTGGCATGTAAAAATCTAAAGACATTGGATCGGAAGATTGTGGTTGCTTGGATCTGATCCTAATACACTAATGGTCTCTGAGCTATGACTCCAAAATCTTCGCAACACACTACAAGATGAAGAAAAAGTGCCGCACGTGGAGGTCGTCATGCGACTTCTCATCCGAATGCAAGACAAACGTTTCTATAGCAAAATCGGAGCGGGTGCAGTTTGAAAATACAAGTAAGAAAGCGAGAGGCTGACAGCGCTGTCACATCCTGCAGCGCATCGGAATGTACAGAGGTATGTGTATCACCCCGCACTCGCGAACCAGCCGTCGTAGCTCACTGAGTGGACTGCTGGATTATCAAACCCCCATCCACCATGAAGTTACGGTTCGAATCTACGTAAGGTCGTTTTTATTTTTTTGGTGATCCGTTAATTCTCTAGTTCCCGTTGTTTATCTGCGTTTATAAGCATAACATAATTTTGTCACATGACAATAGCCTAACACATAACAGTGTGATCCATTAAACTACATGCATGTGTCGACTAACCGCGCAGTGCACAACCATAACAATGCTGTTTCGGCAATGGTAGATGCAGGTGATTTGCGTATGATCCGGCAATGTGTCATCCAGCGAGTGGCAAAGTGATTTCAAATGCAAGGTCGTCGCTTATAGCATCTGCTGTAAGCTGAATGTTGCTCGTATCTGTACGTACCGGCTCTATGAAGATAAGACTGGACTTCGAACGTACAGACGTACATAATGGAATTATTGTGCGTAGCATAATGGGCGATCTTGTGTAGCCTACCTATTGTGTATTTTGTGCCTCAGACGATGTTACTGTATCCACTATTGGCTTTTTTTTTGTTCGATGGTCGTTTACGTCTGTAAGACGTTTATGTTATGATTGAATGTGTAAATAAAGGTAACAATAACTGTAAGACATAGTACACAATATATTTTATTGGATTGTGGATGTGTATATTGGATACAATTTGATAAATTAACTCAAGAAACATTCTGGCGCGAAAGCGACTTGACCATCGGCGCGTACTAATAAATGGTATTCACGGCATTACCTTGTCCCACTGAGCTAATGATAATGCTCCTGCACAGCGCTGAGTTCTTGCGACCTGTTCTTAGCCACTCTGGCCGCAGTTACAGCGTTGCCAGAGCCTCGTTTCTTAACTCTCATTTCTATTAAACCTATTGGCGGGACTAGGTTTTGCTAGATAAACCATTGTCGTTAATTTGGACGAGCAACCCCATGCTGACCTCCCAAGATCATCAATTTTTCTTCACCCTGTATATTGTCTGGATAATACTGTATATTTGTAATTGCATAACATTCAAGCTGTATGAAGATCTTATTATTGAAGAGTGGAAACGAAATCAGTTCCCGGTCCTTCTTGAAGACCAATTTCCTACCGGTGATATTAATGAATATTGCCCTAATTATAATATAACCATTCTTGATCTCTGGATCTCGACAGTATTATTCCACTTTTCATGATAATGCACTGCACATGAAACTGTAAGTACTAATTATTTCAGGCTATGTCCAGATACGTCAAATCCTGCCATAAAGAAGATTAACGCATTAGGTAATAATGGAAAACAATGTACAAAAATTGCAGCGAGAAGACAATTTACTGTCGAACAAAATCTGGAGCCAAACACTAGCAGCCTTACCGGCCACACGCAACGTTCATGTACTGAATTAGAAGGGAAATCCATTAGATCAAGCTTGAGGATTCAGATACTAAGCCCTGCGGCCAAGAAACAACATTCATGTGGCTTATGCGATGTGAAGTTCTTACGGAGGGGTGATTTGAAGAGGCATAGGTTCACCCATACTGGTAAAAAACTGTACTCATGTAGCGAATGCGAAGCTAAATTTTCTAGGAATGGGCATTTGAAGTCTCACATGCTGAGCCATACAGGTGAGAAACTACATCCATGTAATACTTGCGATGGAAAGTTCGCGCGGAAAGGTGATTTGAAGACGCACAGATTTATCCATACTGGTAAGAGACCGCACTCATGTAGCAAATGCGAAGCCAAATTTACTACGAACGCGCATTTGAAGAATCACATTCTGAGCCATACTGGTGAGAAGGTACATCCATGCAATATTTGCCATCGGAAGTTCGCGCGGAAAGGAGATTTGAAAAATCACAGTGTTATCCACACTGGTGAGAGACCGTTCACATGTAATGAATGCGATAGCAAATTCACCAGGAGGGGACATCTGAAGTCGCACTTGATCAGTCATACCGGCAAGAAGCCATATTTGTGCAGCGAATGCGAAAGAAAATTCACAGCGCGGCATAATTTGAAGTTTCATATGCTGACCCATACCGGAGAGAGACCATATTCGTGTAGTGAATGCGAAGCCAAATTCACCAGGAAAGTGTACCTGAAGTCTCACATTCTAATCCATAGCGGCAAGAAACCAAATTCATGTAACACGCGATGAGCAGTGTAGACGGAAAAAGGATTTGAAAACTAATCCATAGCGGTAAGCGTCCCTACTCAGTAAGGCAATAAGACGCCCGTTTTACTTGGAGAGGAATGAATTTTCACATGCTGAGCCATTCCACCCAGAAGCCATATTCGTGTAGCGAATGTGAAGTAAAATATAGGAACAGACAAAATTTGTGGAAAAACGTACTAAGCTATACAGGCGAGAGGCAACATACATGTAGCATATGCCATGCCAAATGTAAGAAGTAGGCTTATTTGATCACACACACCCAAGTCCATAGCGACATCAGGCCGTTTTCATGTTCACCTGCAGCGCCATAATAATTTATTGCAGCCAAATGGTCATAATATAACACTCATACATTGTCACTTATTGACGCAATTGTGGCAAAGTTCCTTGTTTACTAGAACATTTCAGTGCATGATATATATCAGATTTTTGTTGGAAAATACACATATGCAGCTTGGCCCCGGCTTGTGAAATCCTGAGTTTCTGCTTACCTTATGGTGGAACCCGTGGACAGCAAATCTGGTCAGACTATGGGTCAGATCATACCCTCCCCGCGTCCATTCCCTGTTGGTCATCGCGTCAGTTGAGTAAAACTCATCCCATATCATGGATCTCTTTAATTTTAGTTCTTGTAGTAATTCCGTGTAACCCCTTGTTGTCGGGAGTAGCAGTCTCAGTCTTATGTCTTCAATGAAATACGTCTCCTTTGCGAGAACGTATACTAGTCTGGATGTTGTATACTTAGAAACACACAGAACTCTCTTCAGAAATCTAGCCTTCAGACTTTCCAGCTCTTGTAGTTGTCTTTTCGAGAGATATTCCCATATTATCTCCAGGCCATAAATGGCTGCGGGAGCAACTTTCATGTTGAACAAACCCATGGCTGTCTCCAACGATAGCTGGGGAAGGTGTTGAATATCACTAATGTTTCGTACAGCTGATAACTCTCTCTTTTAAGTTAATTGTGATTTTTTTTCCTGTTACCTGTAATGTAATCCCTAGATATTTGTATTGGTTACTAGTTCGTAGCTTTTGTCCTTTGCATAGGATATAATCATCGTTAGATAATTTTCCTCCCCTTCTGAAAACAACTAATTCGGTTTTCTTTTCATTGAGATCCATATTATTTTCTTCAGCCCATTTCGCTATTAAGTCCATGACAACTTGAAGTACTTCTTTACTTTCAGACGCAAGAGCCATGTCGTCTGCATTTATGTATGCGTTAACCTTTTGTGTTTGCTTCTTTATTTCTTTGATTGCCTCCTGTGTGAAGATATTAAACAGTAGAAGTATTAATGGGCCCCGCTGTAATACCCCATTTTTTGTCGTATCCACCTTAATGTACATATGTTGTCGCTTATTTGAATGTAGTTCTCCGATAATATGTTGGTAACTATCCTTGTAGGCCATGTACGACCAACGGTTTCCTCCAATTTCCTAACAAGTTTCAACCTGTCAACTGAATCGAAAGCCTTGGAATAGTCAATAAATATTACGTACATTTTGCCTTTTTTTCATGGTTGTTTCTTAGATATCTTGAAGAAGGCATTCCACTGCCATTAAAGTCGTTCTCCCGGTTCTAAATCCAAACTGTTCACCGGGAAGAACCGGGTCTACTATTTTATTGATTCTCTGAGTTATCAGTTTAGTGAAAATCCTAAAAGCGGCTGGTTCTAGCGCGACTCCACGATATGATTCTTGTTTGTTTGCTTCTCCTTTCCGTTTGTATAGCATCTTGACAACTGAATTCCTCCATGTATTTGGGATGTTTCCTAATTCTAGACACTTATTTATTAGTTCTACGCACACTGTCCCTAGGAACTGAAGAGATGACTCCAGGTATTCATTGTATAGGCCATCTGGGCCCGCTGCCTTGTTAGATTTTGCATTTGATATTACTTTCCTTACTTCTTCTTGAGTGAAAGGACTGCATGGCTCAAACACTCCTTCCATCATTGGTGTTAAGTCCTGTTTACATATTATTTTTTCCATGTGCACCTCCCAGATCTCCATAGGTATGTCTGCTGGGAACCTCGGTTGGCGTGGTCGCAACGCTTTGCAAGGGTTATCCTTAATTTCATTCATTAGCTTCCGATAATGTGCATCTATGTAACTGACTTTCTTTTCCTTCGGAAGAGATTTGTATGCCTTTCTAGCCGATTGATATTCTGTCAGCTGGATGACGTCCATACTTTGACTGCTCGCATTTTCTCTAGGGTTACCTGTCTTATTTTGAAACATTCACTATCGAACCATTATTTCGCTTTACGGTTACCATTCCACGATTCACTTGCCTCTTTTATATAGTTCTCTATGAGAAGTGTTGCTTCGTCGATCTTTCCTGCTCTAATTTCTTGTAACATATGTTCTGTTTCATTTGAGTGTTCCTGTATCAAAGATGAGTTGAGACACCTCTTTAGTTTTGTGTCATTTATAGATCTTGTCTCTCGATCAGCGCTGAAGAGTACGTTTGTGATCACTGGGATGTGCTTTCTCATCAATGCACCAGCAGATCGTGTGAGAAGTGTTTGTGAATGCAACTCTATGCCCTTAACCAGTACTAGATCAATCGCACTACCTCCGTTGTGGCAGATGTAAGTTTGCACTTTCCGGTCATTCACTAATGTCAGTCCTACTTCCGTTAAGTATTCCAGAACTAAATCGGTTTTTCTGCTTGACTTGTCTAGCCGGCAGTTGAAATCTCCTGCTAAAATTACGTTGGGGTTATTAGTAATACTATCAAATGCTTTCAGTAAACTGTCTATTATATCTACTGAGCTGCAATCTGGTCAAAAGTAAGCACATATGATGACTCCTATTCTCGTTCTTACTACGACAAGGTCCTCATCCGTCATTAACACCTGGAACGGAGATATATTAGGCTTGATTAGACAGCACACTCCTCCTGATGGTCTTCCTCTGATATCTTTCTTGGCTTGAGTATGTATGTTGTAAAAGCCTTCCTTGTACCACAGTATTCAGTTCGCTAGTTACAAAAGTTTCAGTTAAAACGCATATATCAAAGTCCCTGAATAAGTCGCTTGGTGAGTTATTTAATACTCCTCTCAGACCTTCCAAATTCCAATTTAAGACCCTTATAGTATTATTCTCTGGATCTTCTATATCTCCACGGGGCTCGAAATGGCCGACATATTATATTAGAAGGACAAAAGTTGTGTCTATATACATTTTCGAGCTCACTAATAGGTATCCCTATTTTAAATGCTCTACTTGTTGCCGTGTCGCTGACTTTCGTACAGTCGAATCTTCCTAGCATTCCGTTTTCCCTCAAATATTCTTCCAATTCTTCCTGCTTGGTTTCTGGATTATGTCTGCCAATATACAGCCAAGCATTCTTCTCTGCTGTTTGTAGTCTGTATTGCCCCTCTCGATCCTCTCACTGTATCGTTCCTCTTTGTCTGAGCTGCATTGCTATCTCTAATGTTGGTCACGGTTTTATTTCCACGATTGTATGTAGCAACTTTCCATTCACTTTCTCGTATTTCCTCACTCAACCTGTCTTCTGATATCAATAAGTTTTCAATAGTTTTTTTCTCGAGTGTCTTCGTGTAATTGAGTATTCTGTGCATTTGGTCTTACTTCTTCTATCTCTTTGTTTGCTTCTAATGTTGTGCTGATTCTTGATCCTCTCACTTTATCGTTCCTCTTTGTCTGAGCTGCATTGCTATCTCTAATGTAGGTCACGGTTTTATTTCCACGGTTGTATGTGGCAACATTCCATTCACTTTCACGTGTTTCCTCACTCAACCTCTCTTCTGGTATCAATAAGTTTTCAATAGCTTCTACTCGAGTGCCTTCGTATAACTGAGTATTCTGTGTATTTGGTCTTACTTCCTCTATCTCTATGATTGCTTCTTATGTTGAGCTGATTCTTGATCCTCTGACTTTATCGTTCCTCTTTGTCTGAGCTGCATTGCTATCTCTAATGTTGGTCACGGTTTTATTTCCACGGTTGTATGTGGCAACTTTCCATTCACTTTCTCGTTTTTCCTCACTTAACCTCTCTTTTGATATCAATAAGTTTTCAATGGCTTTTTCTCGAGTGTCTTCGTTTAATTGAGTATTCAGTGCATTTGGTTTTACTTCCTCTATATCTTTGTTTACTTCTGGCGTTGTGCTGATTCCAAGTATCACTTCCGTTGTCTGAGTTGAATGAGAGTTTACACTCGCATCTCTGATTTCAGTATCTTCTATTTTCCTTTGGTGGTGATTAGTCTCTTTGCCTTCTTTTGTCTCACTAATGTCCAACGGCTAGGTTCTCTCTAGTTCTTTGATCGCCTCTGTTAACATCTCTTTAATCAGGTGAGGAAATGTTTGTGATAGAGTGTCCTTTATGGAGTTAAACTTTTTATCTATCACTTCTATTATTTGATCCCTGATGTTCATTGACACCGTTATTTCAGGTTTACAGTCATTGCAGAGAGACGTTAGTCTGCAGGTCTTCCTTTTGATGATGCCATATACTCCTCTCGTCATGTTGGTACATTGCTGGTGCTGCCACTTGGTATATTTCTGACACTCTATGGCATGATCCTCGTTTTTGACAGTGTTTCTACATATATCACACTGCTGCTCTTGGATATTCTCTGCCGCGCCAGTTTCTGCACGCTCGTTGTTAATCGGCATTTTGACCTACTACTCTACTCCTAGTTGAATATATGTCCTGCTTGAACGCGCGGGATTTCCGTTGACCTTAAACCGACAGTTGCTCTCTCCTCTTTATCAGTTTGATTTAAAATTGGCTGAACCCGTAAGGATCCTCGTGTTAATGACTTTTAGGGTAGTTATTCACTATCTAACGATTTCTCAGTAAAGATAACACTTTCACTACTAGAAAACACCTTGATCACGGCACTTCTCCACTTGTTTTCTTTAACACTCTTGCAAAACCGTATGAAAAACACTTCCAACTCCGAACAATACTAGGACGTGTCATCACTGCCTTTACGATCACATAAATGATACGCCATATTCATGTAGCATATGCAAAGGGAATTCATCCATAGATGTTACATACGTAGATACATGGTTATCCACATTTGCAAAACATAAAATTGGTATATATATATCGTATGGTTGTACAAGTACACAAAAGTTTACAATTATTTAAATTGAAATGTCCAAATTTGACAACCATTCCAGAGCACTTGGTGTCACTTGGCGTAGAGTCTTCAGACCACCATCAAATGCACGGAGTGGGCACTCCTGAACAATGTGTTTTATAGTTTGGTCCTCCACTCCACAGTCACAGGCAGCAGATGTACGGAAACCCCATTTCTTCAAAGTGTGACCACACCTTCCTTGACCTGTCCTAATGCGGTTCAGCGTCGACCAGGTTTGGCGTGGAAGTTGGAACCTCAACCTTCTCTGTAGGATCTTTAACCAGGTGAGCATTGTTGGGTGGATGCTCGTTCTAACGTTGTTGCCACTTGGAGGTCATGTTGAAAGAATTGATACCTTCTAAATCAACCCAGGGTGGCTTGCGTGATTTCAGACGTGTTGTTGGTGGATCTTGCAGAGAGTTCTTATCAGAAGTGGTCTTCTTGAGCAAGCTTACCTTAGCTGATTTCCTCCTTAGATCTTGCGGAGCGATATTAGCTAGAACTGGTAGCCATTGTGTGGGAGCAGATCTAACAGTACCAGTGATGACTCTCATGGCCTCAATGAGTTTCACATCAATCTTGGTGATATGAGTACTGTTTTCCCATACAGGGGCACAGTATTCACCAGCAGAATACACGAGAGCGAGTGCAGCAGAACGTAGAGTATTAGCGTCTGCACACCCAGCTGCTTCCGGCAATCTTGAAAAGTAGATTCACTCTCGAGCCAAGTTTCTTCGATAACTTGATGCACTGTTGTTTGAATGCCAAGAACCGATCCAGAGTGATTCCAAGATATATTGGATTGTAGTTATGGGGTACTTCGATTCCGTCAAAAGTAACATGCAGCTTCCTTTGGGCTTCTTTATTATTTAGATGGAATGCAGTAACCTCAGTCTTGATTGGGTTGGGTTGAATTCTCCATTTACGGAAGTAATCACTCAGTTTCGTCAGATCACTAGTTAGGTCGAAGTGAAATTGTTCACGGAGCACACATGGTGTCACACATGGTATTACATAACGGCAGGATGTGGTATGCATGTAGCCTAAGTGACACAAAATTTGCTCGGAAAGGTCAACTGAAGAACATCCTAATTTGTAATAAATAGAAACCTATTTCATCTAGCATATCCGAAGCTTAGTTTACATTGAGAGGGTCTTTGAAGACACACATGCTAATCCATAAAGGCGAGAAGTCATTTTGATTTCTAATACACGTAGCAAGCGATACTAATCCGTACCAGTGGAGAACCGATTACATGTAGTATTTGCGCAGTGAAATTTACTCGGAGAATATTTCAAGAGACATGAATCCATATTGATGAGAAGCCTGATTGAAGCACCATGTGCAATGCTAGGTTAACTCTCCAACTAGATTTGAAAAGTCACAGCGCAATACATACCGGCGAGGAGTTATTATTTTGCAGTTTATGGGAAGTCAAATTTCTTTTAAATAGAACGGTTTATCACAGTTTAGTTCATGGTGGCTACGAGCCATATGCATGTGGTATATGCGATGTCAAAATATCTCTGAGGGGACTATTGAATACTCATGTTTTAATCCATATCGGATAGATGCCACATTCATGTAGCATTTGTAAAGCTAAAATTGGGAGGGGAAAACTTTTGAATAATCACATTTCAACTCATTGCGTCATGTTCATTCTTTTGAGTAGGAGTAATAGTAGGGTTTTAATGGTTTGATGCAACCCTTCGTTTCTTCGTGTCCTAAATTAACCGTTTCATTTCTACCCTACCTGACATCCAAGGCTACCTGTTTTACATATTCTAACCTTGGTTTACCTCTACAGTTCTTATCAGCGACATTTCCTTCCTTAACCCTTAGCTGACTAGTTACGAATTGTTATCAAAATCATCATTTTCTTCTTGAGAATGTTTTGAAGATTCATCAGTTAGGACAGGAATAGTATGAAACATTTAATTTTCAGAAATGGGTTTTCGGAAACAACGTGATACTATAGTACCGCAAGTCTGTGGGATCACTACAGTATTGCAATATGTATCCTTAATTTACTTAAAACGATAAAATGCCCATAAACGTCTTGAAGAAAATCATTTAGCAACTCACAGCTCCAAATGTATATGATGTGAACGCATTTTTGCCTATAATTGATAACCGAAATCTTTGGCAAAATGTACAATTGTCAACTGAGCTACTCTCTTCACAGGCATATACTAAAACAATCCATCTATCCGTTACAACATAGGCACTGTACCCGAAATTCACATAACCACCACCTATTATCCGAAGGATGGAAAGGATAGCAATGGCCGCTGATTCCCAGGTAGATAAACCAACAATTTCCTGCTAGATGTTTAGTTAGGAACCTATCGATACAAATATATTAAAAAATGCGATAGCACTACTACCTAGTTTCATACAAGTCCTACAACAAAATATTGGAGGACGAGATTCTCGGAATCTCGAGAGTGAACGGTTTAAAAGTGGGCGCCATTATCTAATTATTAGTACCACCGTAGCTGATTATTAAATGAAGAGTCGCTGTGTTCTATATAAAGGAACAGGCCAATCAGAACAGTGCCCGCTAACGTGTATTCAAAAGAGGACAACATATATAAGAAATGTCAAATAACAATTAAATCAAAACACTCACTTGGAAATTTGAATCTTGTAGCTTCAAAATAAAATATTAGCTTCGCCTAGAAGCAAAATATACCGTGAATTTTGGTATTGGGACTACACAATGTCCTCTTTAAAGAGGATAATAAAACTGTTCCAATAGACACCTCGTCTATTTAAGATTCAAGAAATTATCAACCACTTGTTGATTATCCTGTATTTATTCATGAGAATAAAAACTCGAAAACGACGTTCTCTATTTACATTTTCTCCCCTAAATTATACATAAGTCTCCTTAATTTGAACTAGTAAAAAATCTACACCTTAATAAAGACCATTAAATCCTTAAATTATTATTATTAACAAATGCTAGATATTTACAATATTATATAATTTTATCGTTACCAGCAAGATGTTCCTTCATTCTACGATCATTTACTAGATCACCTTAAATTCCTTCACTTTACAATCATTTTCTAGGTCACATTATCTTTCTTCAGATTATCGCTTTAGTTTGTCACATCCAAATGAACAATTAAGCTAATTACTGTTCCACAAGTCTAAATCTTGATAAACATCGATAATAAATGATAATATAACAGACTTTCTTTGTTGTTATTTTATTGCTTGAAATATAGTGGTTTTAAATATTTATTATGCGGAAACCCATGACCTGGTCATTACGAACACATGGTTTAATAAACGTGATTCACATCTAATCATATACTACAGCGGCACAAATACAACACAAATAGACTGCATTCTGGTAAGGCGCAAAGACCTTAAAGACGTGTTGGAAACTAAAGTCGTCCCTTACGAAACAGTTGCGACCCAACACCGACCACTTATCTGCAAGCTCCGTGTAAAGCCGCCAATGGCCATACAGGCACGAACAGGACCGGTGAGAATAAGATGGTGGCAATTTAAAGAGCATGAAGAAGTCATTAGACGTCTTACACTGCCGCCGATATTTTACTTCGAGCACAGTTGCGCAACACGGAATTACAAGCCTGGTTCAAGGTAAATCAAGATTCGCAAGCCAGAAGTCCGTACAGTATATATATCCTGAAACACCAGTACATTATATCTGGAATAAGAGCAACTGCCACTGGCAAAAAAGAAAAAAATGATCAAAAACTATAGGCAGAATGTATAATGTTTCGCCTACAGAAACAGAAGGTATTATTTACGCCTGTTATAGCTTCACGTCATAGTTGCTACCAGCTTCCAGGATCTACGAACATACAAAGCAGTTGTCTATTCTACTTTTAAAGAAACTGCTAAGGAGCGAGGTTTGCTGATTGACGATTCTGAATGGCAGCGTTTTTTGGCAGAAGCGTCACAATTTCAGATGCCTTCTCAGTTACGATAACTGTTTTCTTACATATGTACCTTTCAGACCCCTTCAAATGTAAGATAGTTATGGGACATTTTCAAGAATTCATTATCAGAAGATTATCTGCAGTTTCACGAACCTAACATTGCATATCAGTTCACTCTCTAATACATAAAGCTCCATGGTCTTCCCTTTACTTCTCTCGAATTGCCAGCT
The DNA here is from genome assembly GCA_946902985.2 of Meconema thalassinum. NCBI lineage: Eukaryota > Metazoa > Arthropoda > Insecta > Orthoptera > Tettigoniidae > Meconema > Meconema thalassinum. The sequence goes on along the minus strand of OX336395.1, from coordinate 146,757,204 downwards.
ATTATTGATAATTTCCCTCAGACAAATTTACCAATGAATTATCCAAAACTTAATGAGGACCATTAAGTCGGATGATAAACCAAGTAAGTGGAAACCAAACGGCTATAATTACAGAAATTTCGGGGTTAGTACAAAGCAGCATTGAAAGTATGAGTGATGCATATTTCATTGACGGTCCAGGGGGCACCGGGAAATATATTTCTTTTCCAATGCTTGATTCACAGTTGCACAAATTTGGGGTTAAATGTAGTTTCTGTTGCATGGACTGGTATTGCAGCAATATTACTACCTCAGGGGCGCACTGTACACAGCCAGTTCAAGTTACCTCTACATTTACATGAAAGTTCTGCATCAGGAATTAAAGTTAACAGCAAGGAAGCTTTTTATATCATCTGGGATGAAGCCCCTATGGCTAATAAGCACGCGTTGATGTGTGTAAATCGGTTACTCAAGGACATCATGAATAACGACGTGCCTTTCGGAGGAAAAATTATCATCTTAGGTGGAGATTTTAGGCAGGTATTGCCTATTGTACCTCACGCATCTAAAGCTGCATCCGTCCAAATGTCAGTAACGTTCTCTCCTTTGTGGCCATTATTCAACATTTTTAAACTCAACAAAAATATGCGAGCGGATACAGATCAACGCGACTTTGCAAACTTCTTCATACAAATTGGTAACGGTGAATACCCTCACGTCGATGGACAAAATTCAGAATTAGTCCCACGCTGAAAAATATTTCACGCTTTTCAAAAAAAAAGCGATTTTAGCACCTAAAAATGAACATTGTAAAGAAATAAATGACAAAGTTTTAGACCTAATCCCAGGATCATCGAGAACTTACATCATTGTGAATAATTTGATTACTGAAGATGAGAGTGAACTTCTACAATTCCCAATAGAATTTTTAGACAGCATAGGCATAAGTGGATTGCCACCTCTTATCCTTCGACAAAAAGAAGGCTCAATTGTGATTTTGTTGAGAAATATTAATGTTACCCAAGGTCTGTTGAACGGTACTAGACTGTTAGTTTGGAAGATGCATGACAATTGCTTACACCTGGAAATTATTACTGGCGTAAATGTTGGAAACAATGTCCTACTCCCTCGCCTTGACCTTACGCCATCAGATACTTCTTTGCCATTTTCCTTCAAAAGGAGGCAGTTTCCAGTACGTTTGGCTTTTTGTATAACTATCAATAAAGCTCAAGGTCAAACACTAGATCAAGTAGGCATTTATTTACCTCAACCGGTGTTTAGCCACGGACAACTTTACTGTATGCTGCACTATCGCGAGCAAAATCCTTTCATGACGTCAAAGTTCAAATAGAACCAAAAGGCAAGCGAACAGCAAATGTCGATAGGAAGGAAGTATTATTAGAATTTTGAAACGAATGTTGCGGAGGAGCACAGACCTCAGCTAACGGGGCACAGATTAAATAACAATTATACAAGGACGTCCGCAACCCTAATACGATAACTGTCCTGTGGTAATGGTAAAAAATACTATTGTCCTACATCGGTGATTACTATCCTACATCCTGTTATTTAATTCCCTCAGTTCTATAACAAAGATATACTCAATCAAATTACAGCTTACTAAATATTAATTCCTTCTTTGTGAGTTATCTTTTCATTTCTCATCAATCGCCTTTACTTACTATTCTATCTGTAGGGGTGGAGGCGATAGCTGTCTTTGCAGAGATGTGCAAATTATTAGATTCGATGTCAGTTTTCCAAAATTGCATTCTTACTTCTCACGGTTTAATGCACTAAGTATGTTTACAAGGCGATGAAATTACTTCAAATGTTTAACCAAGACTCCTAATTATATTTTCATTTAAGAAACTCAAATTAAAAAGATTTTTTAGAATTTCCACTAACAGAGGAGCCTTGCAGATGCAAAATGCCACACGTTTCGTTTTTATTACTTCACTCTACGTGTGAATTTAGAGCGGAGGGATTTGGGGTCTTTTAACTGATGAACGCTATTGAACTATTCAAAGATTCATGAACTATGCATTGAAATCACCTGACTTGAATTCTGAAGTCACTGAAAAATTGAAAATGGACCCAGCTCAGATATCCCTCGGAATCCAATAATTTGTAAGTTTCCAGACGCAATTCTTTATGGGAAAAGGTGTAATTCCACGGGAGAGGAATTACTACTAATTAGGACAACAAAAGAAGTTGGTCAATAAAATGATTTTGAATAAAAGTAATTACGACTAATTAAAATTATTTATTTAATTCTATTAATTTGCACACCTATATATGTTAACCAAGAGTTACATCTCTAAATTCAAATATAAGAGACCCATCTTTTATTTTAAATTTACACCATTGTTCATAAGTAGACAAAACACTAAATTGTACCGCTGTAGCCTTAAATTGTGTGGATATCTCTATCTACTTAGTATAAAACAAAGTTCCCAATTCTTGGATGTAACGGGTAATCTCGAGAGCAACTTGATGGATTTTTATGTGGTTTTCACCAATCTGTAAAGGATTTCTCGATGAAGGATTAGGTAGAAAAACATTTATTTATGACCAAAAGAAGCCGAGCATTTACGATTTCAGTGAATTGAGTTGAAAAAAAACCTAACGTCAATGTGTGTTTTAAGCTTACACTGGGTAAACCGTTAAAAATATCGATATTCTCTGAGAATTGTTCAGCATGAAAAGTTATGCAAGAAAGTCCGCGACAGATCCCACATCGACCAATGTAAGTGTTTTTACGTTTTCATTTCTTCCAGCAATCTCCATTCAGTGGAAATTGAAATTACTAGCTTCAGAGTGAGTTTACGAGATTGCGAGCGACCTATCACCCTATCTTCAGCCAGCATCAAACTGCCGAGTCGTGTCGAGTTAATTCTTCAGAGAAGAGTATAGCTTATGTGTTTGTAGTTAGCTGTTCACCTCGGCTTTTCAGAATTGCGCCTGGAACCTGACGTCCGTGCGCCTTTTAAGCTTACGCAGGGTAAATAGTGGGACACACACACAGAGGACAGGCAGACACCCACACATTTGATCTCATAAGTCTACTTCATCATTTACCCAAAAGCGACAGTACCGTAAATGTCTGTTTAGGTCACTAGCATGAAGACATGCAAATGTCATATGGACAGAAGTGCTGTAGGATTGTTGAAAAGAATGCTGCGGAGCAGCACGGGTCTTCTAGTTCTAAATACAATAGTTTGCACCAAGCAGGAGTTGGGAAATTTGATTGTATTGAACATTATTTCTAGTAGTCTATAGATAGGCTAGAGACTATGGTTTCATTCCTCCTCTTAATTTACAATAAAATATGTGAAGTTTGTTCAAACAAGTGTGACTGTAGCATATTTCCAATTCAATCTATACATTTATCATAGTACCAGTATGTAAACGGAGCGTAAATTAACATTTTAAGAATGTCCAAGCTGTGTAGTATACGAGTAGGATAACATGTCAGATACCTTCACATACATTTCATCTCAATTTCATAGTAGGATAACATGTCAGATGTTACACATCATACACACATCAAAAAAAGTTTTGCATCACCTCGGTTCCAAGAGTTCCGGAACCTTTAAATACAAAGGGAATAGAGATCAACACAAACAACATTTCAGCTCGTTTTATTGCTCATGAGACCCACACATTGCATGTTGTACCATCATACAGCTAGACTTTCAGCATTTGTGGTCCAGATTGCAGTACACACCACTACCTCTAATACCCAGTAGCACGTCCTCTTGCATTGATGCATGCCTGTATTCGTCGTGGCATACTATCCACAAGTTCATCAAGACACTGTTGTTCCAAATTGTCCCACTCCTCAACGACAATTCGGCGTAAATCTCTCAGAGTGGTTGGTGGGTCAAGACGTCCATAAACAGCCCTTTTCAACATATCCCAGGCATGTTCGATAGGGTTCATGTCTGGCGAACATGCTGGCCACTGTAGTCGAGCGATGTCGTTATCTTGAAGGAACGCATTCACAAGATGTGCACGATGAGGTCGAGAATTGTCGTCCATGAAGACAAATGCCTCTCCAATATTCTGCCGATATGGGTGCACTATGGGTCGGAGGATGTCATTCAGGTATCGTAAAGCCGTTTCGGAGCCTTCCATGACCACCAGTGGCGTACGTCGGCCCCACATAATGCCACCCCAAAACATCAGGGAACCACCACCTTGCTGCACTCGCTGGACAGTGTGTCTAAGACGTTCAGCCTGACCAGGGTGCCTCCAAACACGTCTCCGACGATTGTCTGGTTGAAGGCATATGCGACACTCATCGGTGAAGAGAACGTGATGCCAATTCTGTGGGGTCCATTCAGCATGTTGTTGGGCCCATCTGTACCGCGCTGCATGGTGTCGGGGTTGCAAAGCTGGACCTCGCCATGGACGTCGGGAGTGAAGTTGCGCATCATGCAGCCTATTGCGCACAGTTTGAGTTGAAACACGACGTCCTGTGGCTGAACGAAACGCATTATTCAACATGGTGGCATTGCTGTCAGGGTTCCTCCGAGCGGCAATCCGTAAGTAGCGGTCATCCACTACAGTAGTAGCCCTTGGGCGGCCTGAGCGAGGCCTGTCATCGACAGTTCCTGTATCTCTGTACCTCCTCCATGTCCGAACAACATCGCTTTGGTTCACTCTGAGACGCCTGGAAACTTCCCTTGTTGAGAGCCCTTCTTGACACAAAGTAACAATGCGGACGCGATCGAACTGCGGTATTGACCTTCTAGGCATGGTAGAACTACAGACAACATGAGCAGCGTACCTTCGTCCTGGTGGAATGACTGGAACTGATCGGCTGTCGTACCCCCTCCGTCTAATAGGCCCTGCTCATGCATGGTTGTTTACATCTTTGAGCAGTTTTAGTGACATCTATGAACAGTCAAAGGGACTGTATCTTTGATACAATATACACAGTCAACGTCTATATGTCGGACATCTGGGAACCGAGGTGATGCAAAACTTTTTTTGATGTGTGTATGTGACTACTGTAAGTCTCGTATCTTTTTTTATGGCTTTTGTCAATAGCTTACCAACTGGGATTCGCAGTGACTTGATTATTTGCAGATGATTGTGGAATATATCGAATGATACATGGCTAACGAATCAACGCAGTACTTCAAGGTGATCTGAACCTGGTCTATAAGTGGCCAAATGAAAATAAAATGAAAATTCAAACAAGAGAATGTTCCCATAAAAAGGGGAAAGGGGGAAGCCAATTTTTTTAATATAACATTCGCTCGGAATATTTGTAAATGATGGTTCAGGCAAATATATGGTCTTTGACGTAAGGGATATAGGATGATGTGTAGTATCTACAACTTACAAATTTAATAGGGTATAAGAGGGAAGTAGTACCTTTACTTATTAAGTAGGATATTTGTCACTGGTAAGAATACGCCCCGGCGATTTGGGATCCATATCGACAAGGAATCTCTCTCTATATAAAAATGAAAGTTTGTCTGTTTTTTTCTGAATTTCCACGGAAGTTTGAGTTATTAACGCGTTTCAGACTGGTCTATGACGGTTGTGCGCAAAAACATTTTTTTGTCTGTCTGTCTGTCTGTCTGTGTACAACTTTGCACGTGCATCAGTCGAGAATGGCCGAGTGGATCAACGTAAAATTTGGTACAGATATCCATCAGAGGCACGAAAGTAATCATTGATGTAACTCTTCTCCAAACCTCTCATAAAAGAGAGCCTACCCTTTAAAATGCATGCTGAAATGGGCGTAGAAAGACGGGACAAAGCTCATTTTCAGCGTGTCAATGTGAGAAACAAAACTCAGGCGCCCTACGGGCCCCGAAAACCACATGTTAATGTCCTAATACCAACAGTTTTTGAGATATACTCAGAAAACTAACTTCATTTATTAAGATATTGAAAGAATGCAAGCCGGTATCCATGACAACACAATCTCTGAAGTCCATCTATTTCTGTAAGACGCAATGCCATTCCATTTATTACATTACTGTGAACGTTCGCAAACGGCTATAAGGTTGTCACGGAACCAACTTAAGCTGTAAAATTCATCAATACGTATATAATGCGCTTAAGGGGGTGAAGGGGTACTCTTGAATATTTTCACGTGATTTACACGGGCGGGTGTGGTACTGAAGGTCTATTATACCGCTATCCCTATATTATTAAATTATTATTATGATTATTATTATATTATGACGTACAAGGATGAGACGAAACTCATTTTCAGCCCCTCTGTGGCTCGGAGGCTACTACGTTTTATGGCTCTAAAACCACGTTTCTGAGATATTCCCAGAAAACTAATTTCATTTAATAAACTAATAAAAAGATGACGAGTACAGAAGAACACCAAATCAGGGGTTATAATGATATACTGAGAAATCACAGATGTGACCAGGTAGAGACGTCTGGCTTTCTACGGACATGTCTCATGGATGAACCCAACAAGACCAACCAACCGGCTTCTCAACTACTGGGGGAATAGAAAGCTCGTGGCACCGTCGCTAACAGTAGTTAACAAGGATATCCAAGAACTGAAGATAATGAAAAGTGATATCAGAAGCCGATCACATCTCAGAAAGACACTTAAATAGAAGAGTTTTCAGTACAGACCACCCTGTAAGAAAACCCGCATCATCTGGACAAAAGAGAGAAAGGAGAAACATAGCCAGAGAATGCGCGAATATTGGGCAAACATCAAGTCCCTCGCCAAGCTGAAAAGTTGAACGTCGTGGTCCTTAGATGGCCCATCCGAAAGAAGAACATGAAGAAACTAATGAAGTAATGCAAGCCGGTGACCATGACAACAGTATCCCAAGAGGTGACATCCAACTTTCCATCTATTTCTGTAAGAAGCAATGCCACTCAATTTATTAAATTTCTGTGAAAGTTTGCAAATGGCTATAAGGTTATCGTGGAATCAAACATAGACTGTAACATTCAACAATGCGATTAAGGGGGTAAGGGGTAGGCCTACCCTAGAATTTTTACACGTGTCTTACACGTGCGATATGCGATATGTTGTACAGAAGGTCTATTATATCTTTAAACAGCAACATTATTTTCAAAAATTCCTGGATTGAAATAGTGTTTTTTGCAGCTTTTGGGAATTTGGGCCATTGGAGGCTAAAAATCCCGAATTTTCATGCACCACAAGCTTTTATAATTTATTAAGGGGGTCTTGCTGGGGATGAAGCTTATATACCCAATTTTCCAGCGAGGGACACTCACCAAATTGCAAATAAATGAGTGTATGAAGTAATGAATGGAGGAGAAGGAAGGTGTTGGAGAAGGTCCCGGCTGCTGTGGGAGATGCATTTACGTGCAATACTGTTACAGTTGCAGTAGGAGCTGATTTGAGCATTTCCTTGGCAACGATCAAAGTGAACATTCCTCTGCAGCTCATGGACTCATACAAAACTCTTTACGTTTGCATATGGCATCAGGTAATAATAGCGGTATGCTCTTCGGTGTTCTCTCTTACAGCTACCGTTCATAATCTCCTCCCTGCCCCATGCATGGGAACCTGAGTTTTATCACGTGAACATTAATGTTACTGGTTTTACGTCCCTTTTTGCTACCGTGGCTTTTGGAGACTCCGGGGTGCAAACATTTTGTTTTGAAAGGGACCTTTAACGTGCCAGTAAATTTACTCACACGGATTCCTCACATTTGCACACCCTCAATGCCAACTAACTGCGCCAGGATTCGATCGTGTAACCTTGGATCAGCAGGCGAGAACGTTATCTCTGCTCCATGCAGCTAGTCCTATCATATGAACACTTCCTGCTTCTGTTTGCCTTTGTGCGTGAGCAGCTCAGTTACGTGCACACTGTCTGTCAGTGCAATAGAGAGCGGTCGGCATTCTCTAGCAGCGAGCCTTGCCGAGAAGTACAATTCTTTTCAGTAGTTCATGCTGGGCTAACAGATATTGTGCATGTTGTTTGTACCTTTTCTTTCGAAAATTGCTCAAAAATGGAAATACGACAGTGATAATATCGTGTTCGTATTTGCAACAATTGAGATAAATAAAGAGATTACCCCTGTGCGTGCTGCTATCCTCAGCAATGAAGCCTTATGACCTGCTACATCACTTAAGACACTTCATTGTAACACGAGAGAACGGCCACATGAATACTTCGCTGGAGAATACCGAAAGTTATTCTATGAAAGAAGACTTTCAAACGTTCTCTGGTTTAAGTATTATGGAGAAAATTCACCTTAGATATTTAGCCTATTTTTAATTTTGAAAAAATAGGCTTATGAGATCACCTTTTGTCCGTGTGTGTGTGCGTGTGTGTGATTCGTGTGTGTGTGTCCCCCTAATAAAATCTAAACGGCTAGAGCGATTTCAATGAAACTCGAAAAGTTCATAGCACTATTCCCGGCGACCTCGACCGTGCCCTCCAAATTTTGTTACGACTCACCAATCCAACATGGCGGCTGTGCGAAATATTTCACCAGCATTCAATATCTCCGAAACTATTACCGATATTACCCTGACATTTTCTATGGTGATAGAGGGAACTACTATAAGTTCACTTATGTGACTTTTGAAAACCTGGTAACAACAAAACCAACATGGCGGCCAAGCGAATTTGCGACTTTTAAATAGACGTTTCTCGCGATTTGACCAACCAAACGCAATGAAACATGGTACAGTATATGTTTATATACATTGTAATGCACCGACATCAAACTTCGTTCAATTGTTTACATAATCACAAGATGGCGGATGTGCGAAATATTTCACCGGCATTCTATATCTCTGAAACTATTAGCGGTAAACCCCTGAAATTTTATACGGAGATAAAGGGCACTACTGAAAGTCCATCTATAAGACGTTCAAAACCCGGTTAACTACAAAACGAACATGGCGGCCAAGCGAATTTGAAAATTTTAAATAGACCTTTCACGCGATTTAATGTTCCAAGCGCTCTGAAACCTGGCACAGGAAATATTTATACACATTGTAATCCACTGGTATCTAATTTAGTTCAATTGTTTACATAACCTCAAGATGGCGGCAGTGCGAATTTTAAAATTAAGTTTTTATTTATTGTGATGTAGTCATGCGATCGAAGTGAAAGTATGAATAATGAACCTACGCAATAATTTTCCTTTAATGGTACATGACTCTATGGCCTATACATTTAACAATCCAACATGGCGACCATCCGAAATATTTAGACGATACTGAATATCTACGAATCTATTTTAGCAATCAAACTGCATTTTTTAATGTTCATAGGGGCTATGAACTTAAGTTCACCTATAGGACTTTAAATAACCTGGTGATCACAAATCCAACATGGCGGTGACGCGAATTATAAATATTCACATGGACGTTTCTTGCAATTTAACCATCCGCGTGCAGTGAAACTTGGGACAGTAAATCCTTATACGAATGTTAATCCACTGGCATCTAATTTATTTCAATTGTTTCCATAACCTCAAGATGGCAGCTGTGAAAAATTTTAAACTCTCCTTGTTTTTTCTTGTGTCCTAACTATGCGATTGAAGTTTGAATACTACACCTTCACAATAATCTGCATGTAACAGTACATAACTCTAGGACCTACATATATAAAATCCAACATGGCGACCATCCGAAATATTTAGTCGGTTCTCAATATCTACGAATCTATTACAGCAATCAAACTGAAATTGTGTATGTTGATAGTGGCAATTAACATAAGTAGGATATATGAAAATAGGCTGTATAGTTCTTCACGGAACTACTTGTTTAAGAAGAAAGGAGTGTTGCTTGAAGAGGTTATCATTACGACTGTGTTTCAACCTGCGTCAATTTTGCTGCGTACCCCTCGTCGCGTTAACGAACAGCTGGAAAGCCAACGATCACCAAATATGGTGCGTGATGTCGCTGACTTCTTTAAAATCATGGCGGTCAAAGAATGGAGCAATAATCAGGAAAATAATGAGCTGTAAATCAATAAATTGATGAAGAATTGAATGTTTGTTTCTGTTTAGAATTCAACATGACACTGTTCATCAAAACGTGGTGAAAACAAAAACTGAAAAACGTCGTTCACTGTTCATCTTAAGAAAATGCAAGGAAATAAACTGATACTGTAAGGATATTTCTAATTCAACTGTTAATCCTTTCAGGTTATGTGGTGCAGAAAATAAAGCACCATCTATCATTGCTTCATTGCATGGTGATACAGGGAATGTACCACCAAGTGGTGAGGGTCTACCTCGTTCAGCATGCTGGCACAGTCTCTGTACCACGTTGTGTTATGATGCTTATAGTTCTAACTTTCTCCAACAGGATATATTCTTGTGTAATTTTAAACTTGTTCAATAGTGTTTAGCACAAAAGTGTGATAAATTAATATTTTGTACTGTTCCCTTATACGACGGAGAGGATGATGGCGTGATTTGAATTGAGCGCGCTGAGGCGACACCAAGGTCGCGACAAGCTGTTGACTCGCCATGTTTGAAACAGGCGCGTGATCTGAGTACCGTTAGGGAATGTTGGAGCACAATATACTTGTTTGTATTTACATAAGGAAGAGGAAGGCATCAGCACTTCAGAATTTTATTTGGAATAATTCTCCCGTTTAATTCACAAAGTTTCAATTGATCTCAATAACCTTCCAGCATGTTCTATGGTGGGGACCAATAGAAGTGAAGGCATCGCATTACGTAATGCAACTCCAGCTATCGATATTTGGCCTTGTGGCAGCATATAAACCGGCTCTTAGGAGGCTGTCTGATTTGATCTGTCTGTGTGGATCAGCTGGTTGGTGGTGCTCACTCGCCTTTACGCTGTTACGCTACGCTGTGGTTATACTGTGCAATTACTCCGCGAGGCTAGGCCTCCATAATAACAGCTCCATGTGACTCCGATATTGTGTCAGAAGACATAGTCTCATTTTCACACCCGCGCGTGAAAAGTAAAGTGCCATTGTCTTCCATGAACTTATTATTATTATGATGGTGATTGTGAAAACTCATCGTTATGAAAATACTACAGGAATTACAGGTATGAGAATATGGACTTGTTTCACGCAAGTGACTGATAATTTGACTGTGTGTAAACTTCTACCCAGTGCTCAATGTTTATAAACTGGAATTGTGTCCAATTCGAACTAGCATCATGACAGAATGCCGAGTGATAGTGAGCGACCCTGAGAGCTTATGAAATAACATGGAAATTTCGTGTTAGAATCTGATCAGGCATAGTTGAGACATTCTCGCAAGTGGATATTATTATTATTATCATCCAGCCCCGTAATATTGACCCGATCATATTTGTGCTAACATTGCTTCAAATGTCAATCCAATTACTAAGAATTCCCATGAAATACACTAATATAAGGTCAGTGATTTGTTATGAATGTAATGACGTCTCGCTCAACCTTATGCCGATTTTTGAGACGGCTGGTATTTAATTAATGTTCAGTGTTACATTCCTCTCATTAAATCATATAATTAGGAGAATTATAACTAGATCTCTGAGGCCACATTAGATAAAGCCTACAATTATTATTATTATTATTACTATTTTTTCTTTGAGATAAATAAATGCTTTGATAAATGTTAAGTGTCAAACTACTGCAATTTTATATGCCGCACTAGTAAGTGTCATTATGAATTATGTGTTACAATGCCACCATAATTTCTTCTTAACATGATAGTGAAACGCGGGTGTGAAACAACATCAAGATTGTTGTAAATAATGTATGTAAATATTTGAAAGAATATAGGACAATATTATGAACTGAAACCAATGTGGTTAGATTTAGGTATTTCATTTTCCTGTCGTGAGTGATAATTTAAGATTATGCAATCTCGCCTGTGTAGCTTAAAATAATAATGTGTATTTTCATCAAACAGTCAAACCAATGAACTCTTATGAAGAGACTATGATTTTTCTAGATCTGAGATGCATAATCGAAAAGGGAAGTGTTTATTATTCTTGTTGTTGCCATCAGGCAATTTCTTGTGAAATATATTTTTGGTGAATTGCTTTTTATCTTAATATGTGTTCTCACTTTCTGTTGTGCTGTGGAGTCTTTCCTTATCCTTTACGGGGAGCATGGGTGCAGTGTGCAGTGATTACATAGCCCAGCCCAGGACGCCCTGAGATAAATCTCATGCTGATCCTGTGCCCATGTTGCCTCGCTTGTGGTCGCCTGTCCATCCCAGGTGGACAGACGGGCACAGTACCTCAGGGTTAGAATTCCTGGAAATAATCTGATAGGTAAATATATATATCTAATTGAACTGTTAATATAAACTGTGAAAAATAGGGCAAATTCGCTTCATGAGTGTGTCTTGTTCGTGCATCAAGGAAATTAAGGCAGGAATACGGCGATTGGCAGTCATTTCATCAATTCATAACTCATTCAGTAAAATAGTTTTTTGTTTACAATTTGCCTTACTGACCATTCCATGTCTGATGATATGTACCAATTTTATGGCATGGAAATTCACCTCTCATATATTTGCAGGATTGACCTAAGCTATGTCAAATAATTGGATGTTATGTCCATCCCGTTGTTTACCACAAATATTACAGTAGAAAAGTACAGTATGCATGAATTGTAAAATATGTATTTATAGTTATACCTTATTATTACCCTTCCACGAATTGATTGCCGGCGGTCGAGATGCGAACTATTCCTTGTTCACTTGTGTCACACATCAGCCTGCTTCGTTGACAGGTACAGTTGCGCGATAAAGTTAGGACTCTGCCCCAGTAGCCTGAGTCTTCGTTTAACTGTCCGTGGTGACATGGGCTCCTGTGACGCACAATGCTGCTTGACTTATGTGCGGATTGCAGTCTGTCATCGCTGTGTTCCCCGCTTCTCCCCCAGGGTCAGCTGCTACAATCAACAACAATCACTGGCGCAGCCAGGCTCAGCGGCAATCAAATCTTAAAAGGGTAATAAACGGCTCATAGTGGCAAGTTTTTATTATGCACAGTCCCATTGGGTAGAACCTACTGCAGGCTATGCACTTTTTGAATTTATTAAACTGCTTACCTGAAAGGCTGCCTTAAAGCCTTACTAGTGGAACTTGTGTGGCATCCAAGAGGCCTTTAGCTGAGTCTGACAGTGCTTCCAATTATGTAGGACTTCTCATTTTCATTGTTCCAAACCATTTGTACTTGATACCAATTCCATAATTCACAGTAATTCAAAATAACACTCTTTGCTCTCATTTTACATTACGTACAAGTCTTTGTGTTTGATTTCACAGAATATAAATGCAAAGTTGAGAGAAAAATGCATCTTATGTTTTAGTATATTGTACGGTATATGAAGTTAATAGACCAATCCTACCAATGTTTCTTAATTAAATATTACTGGTGCATGGCAAATTACAGCATCAACGGTGATAAGCAGCTTTGAAGGTTAATTTTTTTATGTAAGCCCCTGCAACGTGGTCAATCGATTTAAACATTGAATCAAAGCTCTTGATTCGTGGAACGTACCTGCCACTAAGAAACATGTAGGCCTAACCTGCACCTAGTAATATCCACGGTGAGAATTGTTTTTCAGTTGCTCTAATGGTTTGGTGGTTTAAGTAAATTAGTAGAGAAGAGTGTATTATATCATGAGTGATCTGACTCAGGCTAAGAAATTGTTGTTGTTGTGGATTTTTGAAGGGGCTTTGCGACATCGTGATCATGTAGCCCCGAGTACTTGGGTGTGTGTAGAATATGTCTGATAATCTGTGCCAATCTACTAGTATGTAATAGTGTGGGTATTTGTAATTTGTAATTGATTTGGGTAGGAAGCGGCTGTGACCTTTCGTTAGGTACTGCCCCCGTAAAATGAATTATATGGGATGAAATGGGAATATTTTTCGAAGCCCATGATAACATTTAACCAAGCAATATCGAGGCTGGAAGTTGGCAGAAACCAGTCTCGTGGCGACGTCGAGCAGGAGGGAATTTCCGTCACGTGATTATATTGCGCAATGGAAGGTTCGAGAAACTTAGAATCGGCCTAGCAGCAGCGAACCATCCCAGGAATTTTTTAAACATTGTTATAAATTATCAAATTGGGTATGAGCCTACAGCCAATAAGAAGAAGTTTTAGAGGAGACGGGAGTTCCACCAACTAAATTTTATGGATATTTATCACATTTAAGCCCCATGAGAGTGAATTTATGTAATGGCAAAGTGAAGAAAATGATAATAAAATATTGGAGATATTTTATAAGCCGACAGCAAGTCGCAATACGAAGGAATAAGCAATTTGCTAGAGCCCGCTCAAATTTTCGAGGGAACAAAAAAAGGCGGCCAGAATCGGTGACTTGGAGGGGAGACGCCAAGCATCGAGGCTCTTGTTCATCTGAAGTTTGAACTGATCTGATGTGTTTTGTCGGGAGAGATAGGAGTCCCGAGTGGATCACCAAGTATGTGAAAGATCAACTCGTGGAGAAGCGGTATAGCGAGGCTAGGAGTAGGAGATTGCCGCGCCAGTAAAGTGAGTGAAGTTGCGAGGAATATAAATGCCGCAATAACTTCGAATTGATCAACTTCAGAAACATTATTTCTACTACAAATTAGAGCATACACTCTTGTGAAGTATATTACGAACTTTTATCGAATTCGGAAGACTATTTTGGGAGATATAAACATTTTGTGAAGCGTTAGAAAAGTGTCTGAATCCAGCGCTATAAAACACTTTTGTTCGAGAAGACTACAGCGAATGCACAGATTCACGTGAGTAACATTGAGTGTTAGCATTGCTAGTGAGGAACTTTATGGTAACACCAGTATGATGACGGTGAATTCTCAACAGAAGAACATTATTATGTCTTATAATATGATTATAATTATGGACTAAATTAGTATGTGCGCCAGGAATACAAGCAGATAGAAGCAATATAGTCAACGATGGAGCTTCGTTAGAGGAGTTTGTTCATGAATGTCTACTTTACCAGCAAACATGAGAAGTTATGTACAACCACATTCTAGTGCATTATCGTCAAACACGAGCTCGATATTAACACCAACGACTACAAAACGATATTCATACTCCATCTCCATGAATATTCAGTATACGAGTGAGGTCCACGACTTCCTTTTCGAATTTATTTCGGAACGTGAATCTGAACTTTTGACACTTCTCGTTGTTTTGGTGAAACTGTACCATGACGGAGTGAGAAGAGACATGAAGACTATCAAGAGGTCCAGGGTTTACCCGGTTACAAAGAAGACGATGGTTGGCGGTCCGCAGTTCGATCCCGGTCGGAGCTTGCTGTTTTCCAGTAGGGGAATTCGTGCCTTTCCTGAGGTCGTGAGTTCTTGGAGACGAACTAGGATCCAACGCGGATCCTTGGAGGACGTAACAACTGAATATTTTACAATACTCTATTTGAACTTCTAGACTCCCAGACAAGGTAGCTGTATTCATTATACTTGTAGTTAGAGCATTATTAGTGGCATTCTAGAGCAATTCATTTATCCATATTTCGACACAATATTTATGTATTCAAGGTGTAGACATTTTGTTCTTCGAGAGCATTGGTAATGGTCGTCTTTCGACGTTTTAAGCATTGTTTGTTTGCAATCCAGTTTCTGAACTGAGATTTTAAATTGTTTGAGGAATTAGTTTTTTTTGTCATTTCCTTTAAGGAACAGTATTTTTTTCGACGTTTATGAATTCATTTTGAATTCAGGTGATAGACATTTTCGTCTCTGTTTCCAATTAAATTAATTTATTAGTTTAATTTGGGCTTCTTATGCGTCGAGAAGTAACATCAAGAGAGAAGAAAGAAATAGTGATATATTGTGAAATATCACAGCATCGTAACGATCTTAGCATCGTATTGGAGAGAAACATTTAACGTGGAAACGATGATTATCGTTAGAACTCATAGACATTCGTTCAGAATGGAGATAACACGAATATGACTAACTGTATGTTTTATTGAAGAAAGCTATGATCTTTCAGTCAGTTAAAATAATTTGAGAATAGAATCCTCTCTAAAGATCTTTATCATCTGACGTTAGGGAAGTTCTAGTTTGATTACCTCGTCGAGATTGATCCTTATCGAACACACACACAAAAAATTGTGATTATTTATTCACGATGGGTAATATAATGTCACATTGTAGACATGATATTCCTTCATCTGTGAAAGTGAAACCGGAAGTATGGAATGACAGTACAGTATTTTTATTATTAAATGTATACGCAACAGTCTAGATATATCCTAGTAACGTTTTTAAAGTAATTGTGACGAGGTCTTTCACGCTTAATCCAAAGGTCGTTGACATGTATAAATTAGTGGATTAACAACTGATGTTTTTGTTTGTTATACCAGCGGTTGGTTTGACAACGCTGAGGAATTATGCCCTTTTTAAGGAATGCCAGTTTGAAGGAAGTGAAGATGATAACCTTTTGATATTGGTTTATATGTTTGTAATTACGTGTGCAGTTGGCATTCGAGAGGCTTTTAGCGAAGGAGTTTCCGCATTATAATACAGTCATTGCTTGGGTAAGGCTAATTTTGGCAAGGCATAAGGTGTGAGTGAGTAGAACTCCTTTTATTTCATACACGACTTTGGATAAGTGAAGATAATAGGGTCACATCTGAAATTTAGACGGGAAATTGGATATTGAAGTCTGTTACGTTTTACTCTTATTAAATTTTATTAAACCCGAGGATGTAAAAACGTATGTTTAACCTTTGCTGGTCGAATATATTTGACTTATTTTGACGACAGACCAGAATTGAGTATAAGTGGTAGTATTTATGAAGCTATGGAGAATTGTGAGGATCCCATTAAATTGCAATTGGCATTAATGCGAGATCGGAGCCTATGCTCGTGTGTAAATAGACATTACATTTTTATCTTGATAATAGCTCATGCTATTGAATGTGTTTTAAATTCATTTGTTGTTAACTTTCATTACTTTTCAATCGATGGTATAACGTGTTAGGTTAAGGAAGTTATTTGGTGTTTTAGCATAGTGGATAGCGTATGAAATTCGAGGTGGTTGAATGCGGTTTGTTTATTGTTCAGTGTGTATGAAAACAACTCCGTTGGGGTATCACAACGCGAGAGAGTGAAAGGAATAATGTGTGGAAGTTTCATTTTGTTAACATGTAGGATGTATGAAAGATTTGCATTTTTGTCTGGCGTAAATCAGATTTTTATAACGTTGCTTGTTGGTGGCAGAAGTGCGCATTCTCGGTCAAGGGAGGCAATCGAGGGCCTTCTTCAGAACTCGTTTTTCCATCCAAGGCCAGGGCACGGCCACATAAATGAGTCGACATGTTGCTTGCCAACAGAGACAATGAATGAATCAGCCGGTATTGGAGATTGTAACGGGCTGGATTATATAATCTGTCACGTGGCTTGAGTCGCGCGCTGGATGGACCCAGGTGTCCAGTGGAGCGTGCCACAGGAATGTGAAACACGCAGGGGTTTTTAATTGTTTTAGCTTGTTATATAGGCTTAGGCCGCCCCAAGATTTTGTCACAGTGTTCGTGGAACACAGGAGTGTCAGTGGCGTAGATGTGAAAAGGTTAGAATGGGTGTGTGTTTTATTAAGTGTATGCATGTTTAGATATAGTTTACCTTTTGTTATTAAATTGTTTAGTTTTGTTAGACGCCGCGTCGTTTTGATTTATTTTAGATATAAGGAGATGCAACTGTGAAACCCATTTTAGGTCCAGAAGCTGACCACGAGATCCCCGAGAACGCAAGGTAGGTGCTCTACTTTGAGCTAAGTGCATGTATGTAATTCACAGTTTCATCGTATTTCCCGTTACGTATATTCTTGAGGGTCATGTTGGAGTGGATTCTTGACTAGTATTTAAGCCGGAGCAGTCAGGGTCTACAATTCCAGCGGTGCTTCGGATATCTGACAGACCGCCTCTCGAATATACGGGTACAGTACCATCCCGGCATTTGCCTGGAGTAGAAAAGCAAACCATTGGAAACCACTTCCAGGTTGGCTGAGGTAGAAATCAATCCCCACTCTTCTCAGATATTTCTCACGAGCCCATGGACAAGAATTACATTTCTTGGCAGTGGGAATTGAACCTGGGCCTCCACGGTGACAGACAAAAATGCTAGCCATTGTGCTACGAGGCGGACCCTGTATGAGTTTGTGTCTTCCAGGTTGGGCAACATATGGCCCAATTTTGAACGGTTCAACACGGAGATAATTCTGATAAAGAATTTACAGATGTTGCAACTTATACTCACAGTATACTCACACATAGTAATATCTCCCCTAATCATTAACTAATATAATCTACATATTTACTTTTTCCGACTTATATAGCCAATTCCGGTCAATTAATGGAATCCCTTTTTATTTTAAACTTACTGGTGGGATGTTCATCCCTACTACGCTCTTTCAATACCTTGCCCATTATTATTCAATAATCTCCAAATGCTAGTTTAGTTTAACTTCTCCATGTGCATGTTACGGGGCTGTCTGGAAGACTCAGTCGCTATGCTGCCTGACCGCAAAACCCCTCACTCTTCAACAGAAACTTAGAACCATTTGTTGCTTACAATGCTTTTGACTTTCAGGGGACAGTGATATCAATGTGGTCAACTGGTAACATATATGCCTTATTTTTCATATATCTAGAACAACTTAAGATTCCATAAATTAATGAAATATACAAAGTAGACAAATTACGAAATCAACCTCCTGTTCTCTACGACTCATAACTTATGGGACATAAGTGGTGCTTGGTAGGTTAATCCTGAGCTTCAACACTACCTGTGGGAAGATGGTGAGAAAGAAAGGGAGGCAGGTTTAGGAGTGAAAACAATTTTAGGCAGAGAGGAAGAGAATCCAATACAAATAATCAAGAAATAGCTAGAAAACAATGATGACACTGCTTTAAACCTGTAGAAGCGACCTGAACAAGGATAACGGAGAGCGCAGCGTGAGCTGAGGGTACCGGCAAGCTATCGCTAGGTGCCCTTTTCCTCCCGAGCCTGACTGTGGGTATATTGTAGTGACGTAGTGCACTGGCGAACCAAGGTATGCCAAATAAAAATGATTTATGTACTTTCTCTTCAAAAGGGTGAGATTTTAGAAAGCATTCTGAGATGCTAGAAATATTTAAATTAGCCGAAATATTGTTATAACCCGACACTATCGGGTTCCCAACAGAAAGGCCGAATGCCCCCAGAGTGGACAGAGTTAAACTGCCTTTAGAACTTCGAGCTATAATTTTATTATTTGAATACATATATAGTTGGAGAAACCCAAATGTTGCATTTAAACGAGTCTAAACTCTTACCCAGCAGAAAGCCGACTAAAAGTTTAGAAAGGATGAAAAATTCAAACCTGACTTGAACAAAAACCAAAATTCTAATCAGTAAACCATAAAAATAGAGCAAAATCTCTACAAGTAGGAAGCTAGCTGTGCGAGCTATACTTGCTTTAATAATTTACTAGAATTAGCTGTGATAGCTAAAAGAAACTTTTTTCAGTGGTGTTGGTGAAAGTTTTGCTCTAAATGCAACAAGCGATTGAGATTGTAGTTAGCTTATCATTTACCGCTTTTCCTTATTTCTTTAAAAGTAAATCAATTCGAGAAAAAGATAGGGAAGGAAAGGTCCTACCTAACAGTTCCTCTGGCAAGAGACGTAGAAAAAACAAATAATATATATTTTATTTAACATGGTAACTGAATTGAAAACCATTAACAATTGTAGATCTCGGATCTTATTTTGAGCTTAAGAACAATTTTTTTTCCATAAAAATTAAAGGTCTCAGACCTATAATAATAACAAATAATGTTAAACAATTTTGAGGTTTCGACCTGTTACAAGCACTAAAAATCTTACAAGGGTTTTAAAATTGTGCATACAATTAAGAAGTTTAAAGCCTATAATGATAATAGTAAAGGAATTACAATTTGGTTTAATATTTCGCTGTATTGGTCAGTCAGAATTCCAAATACTTAGAGAATGACCTTCTTGTAAGCGAAAAGGCTATGAATTCCTGGGCAAAGCAGGAGAAGAAAAGGAGATTAAGAAATGGATTATAGCCACTAATAGTTTTACAGAAATTAAGAAATGCTAAATTCTAATAGGACAGGTCACCTTTTGTGAAGCCTGATTACACACTTAGATAAATATTTGACTATTAGAAGATCAGAACTTCGAGGTTAAATTTTGAATTAGGATATGGAATAGGGAACGCTGTCCAATCAAAGCTAACCAAACCATTCCAGAAGTGGCCCAGTGCCTAGAAATAGGCCTACCGGCAAGGGCATTTACTCGTCGCTCAGAAAACAGGCTCAGTTAGTTGCCTATGCACATAACACATCTTGCAGAAGCCGGTAAAGTGTTTACTGAACACTTATTAGTTGCCAGTACTCGCAACAATGCACAGCGCGGGCAGATGACCTGGCTGTTCTGTCCCTTATAGCAACATTTACTAACTAATGCACAGCTCGGAGCACATGGGTCCATTCACTTATGACAGGTTTACAAGACTCAGCAAACTGCCAAGTTGTGATCATGATGTTCCAAGCTCCTGAAAATAACTCCCATTGCAGCTTTCCAGTCCCGCATCCATGGCGTATCAACCATGGCCAAATAATACCAAGTGGCCGTTTTGAAGTTAATTAATTACCGGTAGCAGGAATCACCAGAATTTCATCTCACTCATTATCTTAGAGCCTTTGCGCCCACTCAAAAACATGCTTCATAACCCTCTTCCAGGACCACAAAATAAATACTGGTAACGTGTTAGCAACTTTAGGAACATGGGTAGGCCTATGGGTTACAATTATACCGTACGTTTGGAGCGTTAGTTTGTCTGACGGTTAGGACGCCAATCAACAAGAGATAGCCAAGCCATGACAACGGGATGGTGCATCGAATTCTGGAGGATGCCGTACCAAACCGTACCAGCAGATTTGCCCAATCGCAGTTCGTTTGGCGTATAACGAGACATGGCCCTAATTCCCCAAAAATGACGAATACTATAAGAGTTGCAGCAAACTAGATTCCAAATAGTAAGCAATAGCACATACTTAGCTCGCAGCGGTCATTGTTTTGCACATAATAACAATAATAATAATAATAATAATCATAATAATAATTATAATATATATTTCAGCCGAAAGACCATAGAATTCATACATTGATGTGAAAAAAATAAAGATCTATAATTTACTGTAATCACTGTGTGGTTTGAAGCCATTTTTCAGTGTTGCCTACGTAAAAAAAAAAAGTTTGGTGCTTGACAGTCGGTCAATACGAATGTACCTAAAAAGAGCTGGGTTGTGCCCTAATCCTGAAATAAATTACATGATTAATAAATACACTAGGATGACCAGTTTCGATCGTCAAGCGATCATCATCAGATCCATTACACTTAGGCTATAACATATATGTTGGAGAATACAGGTGAAAAATATTTACAATAACTTATGTACAATTATTTAGTTGCAGTATTGGTAATGCAACAGTCGGTGTATGCTAATTGTAGTATATCTAATGTTAGGTGAAATGCTACAATGGTGATAAAATCAGGAGGGTGTCTGTTTGGGGTGATTATATGGGTATATAAAATTAACTATGGTTATACCGTAATAATACAGGCTGATACTTATCCGGTTTGTCTTCCTTACTGGAACTTCGAGCAGTTTCGTGTTCACTTTGGCAGCAGTTTTGGTCGACGGTGTTAACTGGACGAAACTGGTTTTTTCCCTTTCTCCCCCCTTACCAATACTTCGGTGGCGTAGTCGGTAGCATGCTGAGCTTCTATGCCCAAGATAGCGGGTTCAAACCCGGTCGAAGCTCGGATTTTTTAAGAGCGTTAAAAATCCCTCATTATGCCTCCCTTCGGAGGGGAAGTAAAGCCGGCGGTCCCATGTCATAGATTTATGGCATTTTAAAGAACCTTCCACTAATTGCACCTGTGTGAAGCTAAATTGGATAACGTAGGTTAAGAATGTAAACAACGCTCTTAGGTTTCTACGTTCGTTGCCAAGAGCCGACTACGGTGGTGTCTAGTAGCTATGTTCTGAACTTAGCCTAGTAATCGATGACGGTGGCGCTTAGCGGCAAAAGTAGGAACTATTTGAAAAATTCTAAGTTGCAGTACTTAAATTAAAAAACAGATAATACACACTAATACAGTCATCTCAATTAACACCGGTTATCAGCCAGATTCTACACACACCCAAAGTACACGGGGCTACATGAGCGCGTTGTCGCAGCCCCTATACTTAAGAACCAACCAACCAAGAAACGTATATTTTCAAGAAAATATGTTAAAAACATATGGTGGATGGGTTGTCTAATTACATCAGGCCAAGGGAACCACTAAATACAAATAATGTAATTAATATTTTTGTAATGTGTACACTTATTTCTTTGGCAATGAAATATAGATAAGGATAATTTTAGTGCGGACAATGTGGAATTGCTTCTCACGGGGGCGTTCTGTACTGCCAACCATTTGGGAAAGCAATCAAGGCTGAACAGTGATCTCGATTTACACAACACTTCAAGGGAAAGAAACATATTGGTGCAGTTTCACGCCTTAAGAAGAAGTGTTTCTCGATAATCGTCGGTCATTTGTGATGGACAACCAGAAGATGTACAATATCTCATTGTGTACTGTATTGTAATTCTTCAGTAGTCATTGAGGCCTAGCATAAATTAAATTCGTGAGTAATGCATATTATTTATATTCACATTAATAAATTAAATGATAATTACATATTTTTACTTCTTTGTCACATACTTCAGGTATTTTTAATACATAAAAAAAAAAAAAATCCTGATTTTTAACACCTAAAAATCCAAGCCCTTTTAGTCTCAATTGCATTTTGTGACTATTTTGAATCTAAATTACATTTTGTAAGTATTTTCTATCTAAATTGCATTTTGTAAATATTGTCAATTCAAATAACAGTACAGTAAGTATGTAGTTAGTTTTAGTTGTAAGTAGGTAGTTAGTTTGTCTATTAGATATATGTCATTGTTCTATTAGACTGTGTGTGAGTGTGTCTGGTAGCAGTTGCATTGTTTATTAGTTATAGTTCATTGTTTTAGTAGACTGTGATGTGTAAGGGTGCATGTGAGTGTGCCTGGTGACAGACTGTTTTAGTGGTAGTATTTATTGTTGGTGGATCTTTAGTATTTTTAGTTAGTAGAATTTTGGTATTTAATTGTTAGTACGGTAGAAGGTTAGTATTTTTGTTAGTAGAATTGCTCTTTACTTATTCTCAAAGGGAGTAGCAGCCTTTCAGAATAACTCAATTCTTTACTAGTCTTATAGACGGTTAGGCTATTGATAATATAAGCCAAATAATGGCTACACTGCGTCCTGCTGCACGGCTGAAAGCAACGGGAAACTACAGCCGTATGCTATTCCCGAGGATATGCACCTCTCTATGCATAATTACATGTGATGATGGCCTCCTCCCTTGTAAAATTTCAATCCGGAGGTAAACTAGTCCCCCGTTCGGATCTCCGGGTGGGGACTGCTCGAGAGGGGGTTAACATCACAGAAGTGACAAAGAGGAAATCTGACATTCTACGGATCGGAGCGTGGAATGTTAGAAGTCTGCTAGGAAGTGCAAGGTTAGAAAACTTAGAAAGGGAAATGGATAGGTTGAGGTTGGATTTGGTTGGGATTAGTGAAATGCGCTGGCAGGAAGAACAGGACTTTTGGTCAGGAGACCATAGGGTCATTAGCACTAAATCAAACAATGGCCAAGCAGGGGTTGGCCTCATATTGAGTAGGAAACTTTGGACTGCGGGTGGAATATTATGAGCAATATAGTGAACGGATTATTGTAGCAAAAATCAATACTAAACCTACCTGCACCACAGTGGTACAAGTGTATTTGACTACCAGTCAAGCTGATGATGAGGATGTTGAAAAGGTCTACGAAGAAAGAGACGAAATTCTGAGGTATATCAAGGGTGATGAAAATGTTATAGTAATGGGAGATTGGAATGCTGTGGTAGGAAAAGGGAGAGAAGGGAAGATAGTAGGAGATTTCGGATTAGGTGAAAGGAATGATCGAGGAAGCAGGCTGGTAGAATTCTGCACCGAGCATGAGTTGGTCTTAGCTAACACCTTATTCAATAACCACAATAGAAGAATATACACATGGATGAGACCAGGAGATACAGGGCGTTACCAAATCCACTTCATTATGGTCAAGCAGAGGTTTCGAAACCAGATTTTGGATTGTAAAACATATCCTGGTGCTGACATAAACTGACCACAATCTGGTTGTAATGAAATGCAGATTAAAGTTGAAGAAACTGAAGAAAAGTCAAAAGCCAAAAAGGTGGGCAATAGACAGACTGAAAGAGAAGGATGTAAACGAAAGATTCAAGAAGAGTATAAATGAAGGACTAATGAAAAACCCTAAACAAACTTCAATTGCAGACGAATGGGCACTTTTGAAGAATGAAATAAGAAAATCCGCAGAAGAACACATTGGCAGGAAAGAAAGAATAGGTAGAAAACCGTGGATCACTCAGGATATACTAGAATTGATGGATGAAAGGCGGAAACACAAGAATGTAAGAAATGAAAAGGGGAAAGCAGAATACAAACGTCTGAGAAATGAGGTTAACAAGAAGTGCAAGTAAGCGAAAGAAGAATGGTTGAAAGAGAAATGTGCAGGTATAGAAAATTGTCTGAAATTAGGAAAAGTAGACACAGCTTATCGAAGGATTAAGAATACTTTTGGGGAAAAGATGACTAAGTGCTGTAATATTAAGGACACAAATGGAAAGCCTCTAACAGATAGGGAAGAAAAGGTTGAGAGATGGAAAGCTTACATAGAGAATTTGTATAAGGGAAAGGAGATTGAGAATCATGTAAAGGAAAGGGAGGAGGAAATTCATGTGGATGCGAAAGGAGATTTAATATTGAGATGAGAATTTGATAAGGCTTTGGAAGACTTAAGCAGGAACAAAGCACCAGGCATAGATGATATACCGATTGAGTTGCTACGCTGCATAGGAGATGAAGGTCTGATCAGGTTATTTCACTTGGTGTGTAGGATTTATGAGACAGGTGAGGAACCCCCTGATTTCAAGAAGAATGTAATCATCCCTATACCAAAGAAAGTGGGAGCTGACAGATGTGAAGATTACCGTACAATCAGCTTGATTACTCATGCTTCAAAGATCCTGTCTAGAATAATTTACAAGAGGATTGAAAGCCAGATAGAAACGGAGTTGGGTGAAGACCAGTTTGGTTTCAGGAGAAATGTAGGAACAAGGGAAGCTGTACTAAGTCTTAGGCTGATTTTGGAAGGTAGAATAAGGAAAGATAAGAGAACGTTCATGGCTTTTGTAGTCTTGGAAAAGGCTTTTGATAACGTTGATTGGACTAAATTGTTTGACATTTTGAAATCGATTGGAATAAAGTACAGGGATAGGAGGGTGATATACAATCTATACAGAAACCAGACAGCAGTCATTCGAGTTGAAGGACATGAGAGAGAAGCTGGTATTCAGAAAGGTGTAAGGCAAGGCTGCAACTTATCACCCATACTTTTCAATCTTTACATTGATCAAGCAATTAAGGAAATTAGAGAAAAATTTAAAGTGGGAGTGAAGATTCAAGGAGAAATAATTTCAACTCTGCGATTTGCTGATGACATCGTCATCTTGGCCGACAAGCCTGAGGATTTGAATGAGTTTTTGAATGGTATGGACTCCGTCTTACGGAAAGAATTCATGATGAAAATTAATAAGCGTAAAACAAAAATACTGGAATGCAGCCGAAATAAATCAGAAACCTCTATGGAGATGAAATTGGCAGGTGAAAAGCTGAAGGAAGTAGGAGACTTCTGTTACTTAAGAAGCAGAATAACCAGTGATGGACGAAGCAAAGAGGATATAAAAAAAGGTTAGCTCAGGCAAAGAAAGCATTTCTACAAAAAAGGAATCTGCTGACATCGAATATAGATTTAGGTATTAGGAAGTCATTTTTGAAAGCCTTTGTCTGGAGCGTGGCACTCTATGGAAGTGAAACTTGGACTATTGGTGCAGCAGAAAAGAGGAGAATTGAAGCGTTTGAAATGTGGTGTTACAGGAGAATGATGAAGATCAGATGGGTAGATAGGGTTACAAACAAAGAGGTATTAAGACGAGTGGGAGAGGAGAGACGTTTCTGGCGACTGCTAATTAAGAGAAGAGATAGGTTGGTAGGACATTTACTAAGACACCCAGGAATAGCAAGCTTAGTTATGGAGGGAAGGGTCGAGGACAAGAACTGTAGGGGTAGACCAAGGTTAGAATATGTTAAACAGATTGCCTCGGATGTAGGGTGTGGTAGCTATGTAGAGATGAAGCGATTAGTTCAGGACATGGAGGCATGGTGGGCTGCATCAAACCAGTCAAAAGACTGAAGACTCAAACAACAATGTGGAATTAGGTTATTATTATTTTATTTTATTTATTTAATTCCTGCCGCTCCTTCCGGAGCATAGGGCCTTGGCGAAATTTCTCCACGCAGTACGGTTCCTGGCCATTCTCTTCACTTGACTCCAGTTCTTGTCCACCTCTGCAATTTCATTTTCGATCGTCCTCTTCCAGGTCTTCTTAGGTCGACCTCGCTTCCTGGCGCCTTGAGGATTCCAATCTAGCGCCGCCCTCTCAATAGCTCCGTCCGGCTTCCTTAGTGTGTGACCAATCCAGCGCCATTTCCTCTCCTTGATCTGGATGCTAATCGGTTGTTGATTGGTGTTGGTCCAAAGATCTTCATTTGAGATTATGACCGGCCACCTCACATTCATGATGCGACGCAGACATCTGTTAATGAACACCTGTAGCTGGTTGTTGATAGGGTTTGTGACTTTCCATGTTTCACAGCCGTAGAGAAGAATCGACTTTACGTTGCTATTGAAAAGGCGGAGCTTGGTCTTCCTGGAAATGTTTCTATTTCTCCAGATGGGGTAGAGCTGGACAAAGGCACCATTTGCCTTCCTGATACGGCTTCGAACATCTTCCTCTGCTCCCCCATCATTTGTGACTATGCTTCCAAGGTAGAGGAAGGACTCAACTCGCTCAATGTCCTTTCCGTTGACTGTCAAACTAGTCGTGATGTCAGAATTTATCCTCATCTCTTTGGTCTTATTGGTGTTGATCATCAGTCCTGCACGTTCTGCTTCTCTCTGCAACCTCCCCAGCTTATCTTCTATGTCTCGGTACCGTTGTGCCATAAGACAAATGTCGTCTGCGAAATCCAGATCTTCAAGCCTGTCATTTATACCCCATTGAATACCCCTCTTCCGTCCTCCCATTACCTTCTTCATCACACTATCCAGGACCAACAGGAACAGAGTGGGGGAAAGGACACACCCCTGTCTCACTCCGGAACTGACCTTTATCTTTTCTGTTAATTTGCCTTCGTGAAGAACCTGGCACTCATACCCTTTGTACATCTCTTCCATGATTCTGATGATCTTTATTGGAATTTTATATTCCTCGAGGGCCTTCCACATGATTCTTTGATTTACGGAGTCGAAGGCGTTCTCGAAGTCATCAAATGTGAGGTAAAGGGTATTCCGCCACTCCACACTCTGCTCCAGGATGATTCGGAGGGTGTTGATGAGATCCACACAGCTGCGATGTTGTCGAAATCCAGCCTGTTCCTTCCGAAGTCTTTTTTCTACGCAGTCTTTTATACGATTCAGGATGACTCTTGCCAGCACTTTGCTTGGAATGGACAGCAAGGTGATACCCCTCCAGTTGTTACAGTTTGTGGTGTCCCCTTTCTTCGGCAACTTGACTATCAACCCCTTCTTCCAGTCGGTTGGTATTTTCTCCTCCTTCCAGATCTTCTGCAACTGCGGGTGCAGCAGATCGATCGTAATATCCAGGTCTGCTTTCAGTACTTCCGCTGGATTATTATCCAGACCTGGTGCCTTCCCGCATTTCATCTGCTTCAACGCTGTCCGTATTTCGCCCCGAGTTGGGGAGTCGAGGCTGATGCTTGGGTCACTTTCTGCTTCCTCTTCATCGTCTCCTCGCTGCTTACTTTCTGGTCCTCTATCTCTATTAAGAACCTCCGCAAAGTGTTCTCTCCATCTTGTCAGCTGCTGTTCACACGTCGTGAGGATTTCGCCCGTCTTGCTCTTCACAGGCCTAGTTTTATTAAAACCTTTCTTCGAAAGCATCTTTGTGATGCAATAGAGCTCCTTAACGTCCCCCCTTCTTGCCGCTTCTTCTGCTTTCTCCGCCTGCTCATCAATCCACCTCCTATGATCCTTCCGTACACTCCTCTTTACCTCCCTGTTTGCTGTTGAATACTTTGCTTGTGTGAGAGCCTTCTGCTGCCTAGTCTTGCAGGTGTTGAGCTTGGCCTTAATCTCCTTCCTATATTTTACCTTGTCCCAGGTCTGATCGGATATCCATTCTTTCCGCAGGTAGTTCTTGTACCCGAGCTGCATCTCACTGGTTTCCACGAAGATATTCTTTACCTCGCTCCACACAGTCTCCACGTCCTTCTCTGTCTCGGAGTCCAACACCTGGAATTTATTTCTGAGCTCCAGTTTAAATTTGTCCAATCTCTGCTGGTTCTTAAGCTTGCCCACATCAAACTTGTTGTGCCGAGTGTTAAACTTTCGGCGGACTGCGACGATCTTCATGCGGAAGTTGGCAACCACAAGATGATGGTCACTACCAACGTCCGCTCCTCTCTTGTTCCTAACATCTTCCAAGCTTCTTCTGAACCTCCTGCTCACCGCGATGTGATCAATTTGATTTTCTGTGACTTGATCAGGAGACGCCCAGGTGACCTTGTGGCACCGCCTATGAGGAAATACCGTGCCACCCATCACCAAATCCTGACTGGCGCAATATTCCGTAAATTTCTCCCCATTGTCATTCATCTCACCAAGGCCATGTTTACCCATGATCTGCTCCAACCCCTCATTGTTTGAGCCCACCTTCGCCTTGAAGTCTCCCATAACAATGAGAATGTCCTTCTTACTTGTTTGTCTTGTGACATCTCGCAGCATTTGGTAGAATTCTTCCTTCTTCTCTGGCTCCGACTGTTCTGTAGGCGCATAGCATTGGATGATGATCACATTCCTGATCTTTGTCTTGAACCTAGCAAACATGAGCCTACTAGAAATTGGCTTCCACTCCATAAGGCTTCTCTTTGCATTTCTGTTGAGCAGCAACCCCACTCCATCCCTGTGTTCTTCATCATCGCCCCCAGAATAGAGAAATGTAATTCCATCTATTGTCTGTATTTCACCAAATCCTGGCCACTTCACTCAATCCTAGGATATCCAGCCCATAGTTCTTCATCTCCCGTGTCACTTGTTTCAGTCTGGTTTTCTCCATCAAGGTCCTCACATTCCAGAAACCGATTTTCGTAGTCCTCTTCATGCCAAAAGCCGTCATCAGGTTATCCGTCCGGTTTTGTAATTTCGCTTCAGTTTCCGTAATCAGTTTATTTAAGAGGAGCGAGTGATTAACCCACTGCCTCCGAGTGCCTTGGAGGGGCTGCCACCTTAAGCCTGAGGCACCAGGCTGATTTTCTGTCAGGGTTTCTTCCCTTAGCCTTTGAAGAACCAACTCCAAACTACAAGGCAGCAGTTGTTTCACCAGAGCCCCGTTAGCCGTAATTTCTTCAGGGTTCCTGTAGGGCCTTCACAGCTACCGTAGCGGTCTTGAGGCACACAAAGTCCCCACTGTACTTCACCCCTACAGGCAATCCCCTACTTAATTACGTTGCCCATCTCCCACGACGAGGACGAGGGGTTGGATTTGTGGGAGACTGGAATTAGGTTGCAAAAGTAAAATCAGTCAGGACTCCCGGTACAGTTTAGCCTACGCTTTAAAATGCGAATATTTTATTCAACAGAACAAGGTTCTTCAATGGATTCCGTTCGAGCCGAAATATTAAGTTTAATTTTGAAGTGGGCTCGTTGAAACAAAGAGGAAGTTTTTTGGTGATATGTGGTATTGTGTGCCTGAATGTCTGGAAGCAAACAGAGCGGATTTCTTCTGCATGCAAACCAAGCTCATAACTAACGACACTCGTGCAGTCCCGGTAAGTGAAGTTGCCATACATATACCCTAGTTCAGCTTTGTAATTATCTTTCTTTCGCACTAAAGCGTTTGCCTGGCCTAACATAATTTATACGTATCAAGGTGCTGCGAGCAATGGCGTGACGAGTTCTCTGCGGTTGGGTGGTGATTTTTAACCTTTTTGAAATCACAAATTTACCATCTTGAGCTAAACATTCAGCGTATATACATTTGCAAAACATAACTTGGGTTCAATCTTATAAACGAGTACAGTACCTTAATGAGTTTTTAAATTCATATTTGTAAGGTTTTAACAATGATATAAAAATGCACTAAGTCAGTTGTGCATTTATTTCATATTAATTAGGTTATAAAGTAACACCGTGAAAAGCAAGAACATTTCATACAGACTTAAACACAACACGCACACACTCAAAAAGAAGTAGAAATTTTACTGATATAATACCCGAGATATAAAGAGAAAATGCACAAAATTAACTGAAGTCTTCGTTTCAATATCCTCCATATTGGGTAGGTTCATACAAGTTTATGAAAGAGTTACAATATCGAATGAGCTCATAATTTCGACCTCAATATCTTAGCACTTACTGACGTGACCTACACAGAGGGAACTAAAGAAATCGAGAGCAACGAGTTGCAGATGGGATTACTTTCTACAATCCAGGCAGTTGGTCAGCCGTCATGACTTTCCAAGCATGTACAAACTTTTCACTTGCAGTTTCCTAAAGAATAGTTAAATAAAATTAATAAAAAGAATGGATTAGAAATTTAGGTTTTATAGCGGTTTGGTATAATTTTCGCATTTCGAAGTTTTTTTTTCAAAACAAATTAAAAAGTGGTGTACAGGTGGTAAGGAAAATGTAAACACAGGAGTACAATCCTTCGTGTTCATTTCGCGCTTTACATCATTTGCGAAAAATAACCACCCACATTCAAGAGGTGACGTTCGATTGTTTTATCTTCATTTCTGTCATTGTTTGTATCGTGTGATCTAAATTGAGTCTATTGATTTTGAGCTGTAGATACCTCTGAAGCCATTTTTCGGTGTTGCCGTATTGCCATTTAATATGCAGTATATTTTTTGTGTCACGTAATATTTTTCAGGTATTTTTCGTATCTCATGGTAATTAGCATTATATTGTGTTGACCGACTGAAAGATGCAATGTGAATTTTTGAGCAATTGTTTGTGTATGCAAAATTTAAGTTTTTCTTGTGTGTTGGGGATGTGTCAATTGGGTGTGAATTGTAGGACTTCACATTTTCGTTAATGCTTGTATCGTTATATACGGTACTGTGGTAATGAAAGCAATAATATTGGTAATCACATTCTAAGTGCAGTGAATATTGCCTTTTATGGCAAACTATTTTACCCGGAGTTGCCCGGGAGGTGTATTAACATGCTATAGGAAGATACGTGCTAATATATTTCGCAGAGTATATTAACTTTGCTCCTAAGTGAGTTTATAACATAGTTCTCCTGGGCTCTGATGTTAATCAATTGCAATATTAGCACACTGTAAACCTAGTCGAAAAGTACTGTGGAGTACAATAACGTAGTAACGAATGCAACAATAACAAAGGCTGTAAATGCACAATTTCTCTAGGACCTAAACACAATTATAGTACTTTCCTGATAGTCTTTATTTTTGTTTTAATGGGTGTAATTAAGACGTCTTGTTCGCATAGTTATCTTTCATTTTTTAGCCTATTTTCAATTTTGAAAAAATAGGCTTATGAGATCACCTTTGTCCGTGTGTGTGTGCGTGTGAGTGTGAGGAGTGTAAGTTTGTGTGTGTGTGTGTGTGTCCCTAATAATTTCTAAACGGCTGGAGCGATTTCAATGAAACTCGGTAAGTTCATAGCACTATTCCGGTCGACCCCGACCGTGCCCTTCAAATTTTGTTACGTCTCACCAATCCAACATGGCGGCTGTGCGAAATATTTCACCAGCATTCAATATCTCCGAAACTATTCCCGATATCACCCTGGAATTTTTTACGGTGATAAAGGGAACTACTAGAAGTTCACCTATGCGACTTTTGAAACACTGGTAACTACAAAACCAACATGGCGGCTACGCGAATTTGCGACTTTTAAATAGACGTTTCTCGCGATTTTACCAACCAAACGCAATAAAACTTGGTACAGTACATGTTTATACACATTGTAATGCACGGACATCTAACTTCGTTGAATTGTTTACATAACCACAAGATGGCGGATGTGGGAAATATTTCACCGGCATTCTATATCTCTGAAACTATTAGCGGTATCACCCTGAAATTTTTTACGGGGATAAAGGGCACTACTGGAAGTTCATCTACAGAACTTTCAAAAACCGGTTATATACAAAACAAACATGGCGTCCAAGCGAATTTGAAAATTTCAAATAGTCCTTTCGCGCGATTTAATGTTCCTACCGCAATGAAATCTGGTACAGGAAATATTTATAAACATTGTAATACACTGGTATCTAATTTAGTTCAATTGTTTACATAACCTCAAGATGGCGGCTGTGCGAAATTTTAAAATTAAGTTTTTATTTCTTGTGTCGTATTCATGCGATCGATGTGAAAGTTTGAATAATGAACCTTCGCAATAATTTTCCTTTAATGGTACATGACTCTATGGCCTATACATTTAACAATCCACCGTGGCGACCATCCAAAATATTTAGATGGCTCTGAATATCTTCGAATCTATTATAGCAATCAAACTGATTTTTTTATGTTCATAGGGGCTATGAACTTAAGTTCACCTATAAGACTTTAAATGGTAGC
Organism: Meconema thalassinum; assembly: GCA_946902985.2. Taxonomy (NCBI): domain Eukaryota; kingdom Metazoa; phylum Arthropoda; class Insecta; order Orthoptera; family Tettigoniidae; genus Meconema; species Meconema thalassinum. The sequence continues at coordinate 146,724,410 of OX336395.1, read as the reverse complement.
GCTGCACACCGTGAGAACATGTGTATAAAAAAATTGAGTAATGAAATTAGCCAAAGTACCTGTAGTAATGGTATCTGGAGATGATAAATTAATAGATGTTGACTCGTCCGCTGTCATAGACCCACCCAGACATCCCAAATAGCAACACTACTTATATAGTTGAAATGAAGTCTCTGGAAGACATCTTTCTCACGAAGTCAGGAATGCCAACCCCACGCATTTGATACTATCTCGCACCGGGTATACAAAGAAACAAAAGAGCGTCGATAATGTAATATACTATTGCGCCAAATCCAACTCGTCAGTCGTACTTTAACCATGGATTGTGTGGCATGTGAAATTACTTCATAAATTCTATCTTATCAATGTTTTACATACAAAAACAAACCTAACCTGGGGCTTACGCCCCAGACCCCCTTGCTTGTGGTACTAGCAGTAATTTTCGGCCAGGCGGTACCTAACCTAGTAGCGGACATAAATTCTATCTTATTAATGTTTTACGTACAAAAACAAACCTCCCCTTGCTTGTGGTACTAGCAGTAATTTTCGGCCAGGCAGTACTTTACGTCTTTACGTGTGAAATGGTGAATGGTGAATTTTGTATGCGACATGTTGGTAACGTAGTCACATTTCCGTCTGTCGAGTGTCCAAGATGGCGTCCGTAGTGAAACGAACACGAAAAAAATTCTTTATTTTCGTAAAAAAAAAGCCATTATTGAGGTGCGGCAGTTGAACATTATTGGGGTGCGGCAGTTGTAGTTGAGATTGTGAAACGACTCCCAACAACTCCAAGAAAGGTATGTAAATTATAAATCCTATATTTTCAATAATATACCTCGTTAAAAGTTACGAAAAGGCATGTTCTCACGGCGTGCAGAATTACCCTTTAAATAACCTGGTGATCACAAATCCAACATGGCGGCGACGCGAAGTATAAATATTCACATGGACGTTTCTCGCAAATTAACCATCCGAGCACAGTGAAACTTGGTACAGTAAATCCTTATACGAATGTTAATCCACTGGCATCTAATTTATTTTTGTTTCCGTAACCACAAGATGGCAGCTGTGCGAAATTTTAAAATCTCCTTGTTACTTCTTGTGTCCTAATCATGCGATTGAACTTTGAATGCTACATGTACAAAATAATCTTCATATAACAGTACATAACTCTAGGACCTACATATATAAAATCCAACATGGCGACCATCCGAAATATTTAGTCGGTTCTCAATATCTACGAATCTATTACAGCAATCAAACTGAAATTTTGTATGTAGATAGAGGCAATTAACATTAGTAGGATTTTATGAAAATAGGCTGTATAGTTCTTCACGGAACTACTTGTTAAATTTTGAATCTACCTTCTTGCAAGGAAACAATATTCATTTATTCAATGATTGGAATATAATGCCATAATTCAGGATGCAAACATGGTCATGATTTTAAACCCCGCACAAATGGCGTGAATAATGAGAAGTGACTTATTCATGTACATAGGTCAGTGTGTGCTATAGCTGCATATTAGGGAATAGTATTGCTGTATTAACATGCATATTATCTCATATATTGCGGCTTTGGTTGCGTATTTGCTAGCATGCTGAGCTTCTATTTCCAAGATCGCGGGTTCAAACTTGGCCGAAGTCGACAGATTTTTAAGAGCATTAAAACCTAGCAGTGTGCCTTCCTTCGGAGGGGAAGTAAAGCCCGTGGGCTCATGTTATAGATTTATGTGATGTAGAAGAACCTTCCACTAACTACACTTGTGTGAAGGTACAACTTGTAGGTTAAATTTGATTAACGCTATTAAATTGCAACGTTCATCGCCAGGTTCTGGTTGCCGTGGCATTTATTAGCCATTTTGCAGCTAGGTGTCGTTGACGGTAGCATTTGGCAGCAAAAGTAGGAATTACTTGAATCTGACTGTCTGCAGTCTTTACCTGAATTACAGGTACCACACAATAATACAGCCATCACAATAGCAGCTTCCGTGGTGTAGTTGGTACCATGCTGAACTGCTGTGCCCAAGATAGCGGGTTCAAACCCAGCCGAAGTCGTCGGATTTTTTAAGAGCGTTAACATCCTTCAGTATGCCTTCCTACGGAGGGGAAGTAAAGCCGGCGGTCCCATGTCATAGATTTATGTCATGTAAAATATCCTTCCACAGACTAAACGTGTGTTAAATTTTTAGGTTAGATTTCGTTCGAACGCTCTACTACATTCACCACTAGGTATCAGCGACATCTGGTAGCAAATGTTGGAACTACTTGAAATTGAACGGAACTTCTAGCTCACCCTATGGGTGTCCGCTTGAAGCAGCTACAGACTCTGGCGAGCCGAACATGTCTTCGGACACTCCCGGCATTAACAGCCTATGCCCAACATAGTACCTCAGTTTTAGCACAGATTGGCAACCCTGCGTAAATCACGGCCCAAAACACCACATTTTATCTTAGCAGGCCCGACCACAAGGTTGAGTGACGTCACGCACATCTGTCTACTATCTCCGGTAGAGCGCGCTGTCTCGGACCACGTGGTCAGCTCTGGTTTTCGGCAACTGGTCACATTGAGAGGCGCAGACACATGCGTTTTGAGCGCGGACTGGACAGTACTCCGTTGTGCGGCAAGAGTGATTTTTACATTCGATTTTGATCGTGGAGGGCCGTATGTGCTATGCCACCACAGGTCTAAGTGTCGCTGGGTATCGGGTGTGATTCTATCGGAGTCCTGAGAGACCATATAATTACGAATCACCACTGTTATGCCGGGCGCGATTGCTATATCAGACGGCCGAGTCCAGCGTGTATAATCCCGGTCGTGCAGGCCCATGCTTGGCTTGATAACGAGAGAACTAGCCCTTTGCGGCTAGCTTTGGACGTGAGTTACAATACGGAATAGTTTGTGCAGTGAACATTCGAGAATAGACGAGGTTCTTATCATCGATGGAGGACTTGTAGATGCAACTGAACAGCTGTGAATGCTATTGAACTACTGCTTACGTAAAGCCGGTGGCAATTTGCTGAGAGGAAGAATTGTGTCTACATTGTTCGAGGCGCAGGAACTTATAATTTCCAGAATGGAACGAGGACATTTTATAACCTGTGCTGTTGAAGTGTCAATGAAGAATTTTGAAATGGAACTAGCCAGTGAAAATATATGCCACTAAGCTTATACGTGAGGGGACTGGACGGAGTGACATTTACATCAAGATGAGGCCATGATGTTGCCATGACATAACCACACCGTGGGAGTCGGAAGACTGCCACCATGAAACGTGAAGGTCTCAGTTTTGATTCCTGGAGGAGGCGAGGAAGAAGATGGTGGAAGATGCAATCCTGCCGGTTCTGGAATGGGAAGGAGATGGTCCTGAAAGAAGATTGGTTCCAGAGGTTCTGCATTCTATGAGCATGCTAGGCTTGTACCATATTTTCTTATTTCGGCCAGTTGGTGAGCTAAAACATTACTTCAATTTGTAGTTGTGAGTAGTTTGTACTACTCAGTAGTACTAGATGCCATGGAGTTGAACTAATTATTATTTATTTGTTGATCAATCATTTTATTATTATTATTAATATTAATGGCCACATTTTTTCCTTCGTCTATTAAGTAATTATATGAGGTAGTGATTCACATTGTAGGGTTCTCACACGTGGCAAGGAACTATCCACCATGCTTGGCACCATGATCCAGTTAATATTTTCTTTTGGGAATTTTTGTAAATCCGTCACTACTTCGAATGATAAGATTTTTTCCTACGATGATAAGATTGGAAATACGACGCGGATACTCAACTGAATCCATGATGGAATGAATGAAGGTGGTAGACTAGCTGTCGAGAGCTAGGGTGGAGTTCATGTTTTGAAATTCTTTTTTTTTCGATTTTGACTTCAGCGTTTGGTGAATCTAATTATGTGAACTCTGAAGGATTATAACTTTAAATATTCCCATTTTTTTCTCTTCGTCCACATTCATTGTTATAGAGAATTTAATTATTAAAAGCATGCTCGTCATTATGCTTCGACACCTTCCCATTTGACATTGCTACAGGTCATGCCTGCATTAGATAATTTATGCACACTAGTCATGTGATGAAATGAAAGGTCATAATAATTAAAAGATAATGAGTTTATCTACAAAAAAAAGATTGATTGGTGTAGTTGTTTATAAAAAAAGAGGGGCGAATTGAATGAAATGGAAGGTAATAAAATAAATTTAGGATGATAGTTCACATATTCTGTGAACGTCTTATGGCAAATTTTCTGAAAATTAATCATGAAGAATCCCTTTGTGAATAAAAAATAATAATAATGTAATAATGATTAGTTGTGTAATATCTTTCTAAATAAGCATGACCATGCAAAATGCAGTCAGATGGTGGTGAATTAAGTATTCACAGGAGTAGGCAGGCGATGATCTAATCACTATGTAATTGATGGAGTGAAATACATTGCAAGCATACCATCGAATAGGGAAAGATGGGAACTTTTAGTTGTGATATAATGATCAGCCATGACTTTGAACTTTGCATAAATATAGGATTATGGGTGCACGTTTGCTTGAAATATTTTGAGTAATTAGACTCTGAAATAACGTTGTACGATAAATATAAATACTGATTGCAACTTTAATTGAGTGGTCAAGTAGGACCTACATTGTTGCAGCAATTATTTTTTAATTAATAATTAATTAATAATTAGTTAGAATGGAGATCAATACTATTATTTTTTAGGCCAGCTATTTATTTAACTTTCATTATAAACTCAAGTGAGTGATAATATTACTAATCTAGGACACTACCTGATGGACATTTAGTGTGATTAGTTGATGTTGATAGTCAAATGTGACTGAATCTATTTTTTTATATTTTATTTAATTTTCTTCGAATATCTCCTAATTTTATTTGTGTCTTAATGATAGGACCAAGGAGATCCGTTGACCCTTTAAAACTTAATTATGTTTATTTGGACCCTAAATATTTTTCTTTTTCTTCGGTCCACATCAAGCTTTCATTTAGACCGAATTTCCGAGGCAAGATAGGCTTTTTGGGGGTTTCCTATATTTGTATTGGTCAATGAGTTGCCAATAAATTGATGCCTATTTTTATCTTTTTAATTGTGCTTATCTTCTGATTTCTGTTGTGCTATTGCTTTGATTTAGGTTTGGGAGTGGGTTGATTTAACCTGTTACACCTACATCCTGTTAACCACCCCTGAGACTATTTGAGTTCTCGTACCCACCGGCGTATTTTTTTTGATATTCGAACCCAGACCTCAATCATTTTTTTTTGTTCTTTATATGATATATGTCTTGTGTTATCGGCATGGATTGCGATGTTTTCGCCGGGTCATTCGATTCGATGCCGGTTAACGGGGGCAAGCCATACGATAAATAATAAGCCATCACAATTAACACCGTTTATCAGGCCTATTCTACACACACCCACAGTACACGGAGCTGCATGGCCGCGTTGTCGTACCCCTTAACTGAGGAACCAACCAATCTATCTCACCTAGTTAAAGTAAATGCAGCAACGTATAATCCCAATATAACGTCAAATAAGATGCATTGATTTTGAACACATTGGGTTTCCATAGCCCCTAAAGTATTTCATAAGATTAGAAATATATTCTCTAAACCCATCCCTTAATGATCTCTAAAATGCTACAGCGGAGTTCAGGGTGTTTATAACTCGTGATAACTACAATATTATACCATATCATTTGTCAGTAAGCACTAAGATGGCTAATACATAGGAAGAATACTTATGAACGAACAGAAACGAACTATATAATGTATCGTATTCTTATGCAAACGAAATGTGGGATGAACACACTTTATTTTAACAACCAAGATGAGATACATGTAAAAAGATCAGAACTCGTTGGACAACCAACAAACTGTAGTCATGGCAAACGCTAGCCTTTGCCTTTGGATTGTCTGTGCCCATGGCGGTTTCTGGTGTGGAACTGTGTTACTACTGCTACTCCGGGCCTTGTGGCGAACTGTGTCACTACCGCCACACCATCCCCCCACGGAGTTGAGGTGGCTACTGTTGAAAACAGTCCAGAAATCTCATACGTCGGCTGTAATGCGTTGTTGTTGCTGGCTTGAGTCCATTTTCGTGCGTGGAGCGTTTTTCATGGTTGGTTGTTGGTTTGTTGGTATGCGGCATTGCAGCGTTCGTGCCGTGATTGATTTAGATGGCAATAATATATATACAACACTATTTAAACTTCACTGGTATATTAGAGAGTCTTTGGGGTCACCACGATGGTAATTTCACTGCAACTTTGCTTTCATGCTTACCTATGAGGAAGAAGGCCGTTGAGGTGGATATGTTTACCCCATGTGTTGCTTGAGCAGTAAATTCTGTGCCTGAAGCTGACGCAGTTGTTATTCTAGCTCCTCCATCGTGTTTTATAACACAATCGATCATGTCGGGGTCAGCAAAATGTGAGATGAACACACTTCTTATTTGAAGAACTAGGAGATTAGATACATAAACAAAGAACAACACTCGTTTGTCAATTACCAAACTGTAGTCATTCTGTGTTACTACCGCCACGTCGGTCCTGGTGGCTAACTGTGTTAGTACCGCCGAGGTTACTGTCTGGTCCTCATAATCCGAAATTTAATCACGAAGACAATAATGCTATTTATAGAACAATCTGTAATAGTATGTCGCTTGCAGGGTTCGCCAATGTATTTCTTTTTTAATTTCATTTCCCTACTACGACCCCTGTTAATAAATAGATATGGTTTCAGATTTTTATTGCGTTCAGATTTCTAAAGTTTTTATAGTGGTTTAGGTAATGGTGTGGCCACTGTCAGCTGGATCGCATCCGTCCTGGCTGCTTTAAACTTCCTGCCCATTCAGCGATTACAGCATTGGTTTATGGTTTATAGACGCTAAGAGCAGCACCAACCCACTGTGATCGCCGCTTTTTTCAAGTCACTGTTGCAGACAAATTTTTTTGTATTCATGACAATGGCGAAGTTGTGTTTTGGATTTTATAATGTACTGTTGCGTGCCCTTTTGTAAATCAGAACGGGGCAAGTTAGAATGCCGAGGAATCTCATTTCATGAGTTACCATCGGACAATTCACTTGCCCTATAAATACCCATACTAATACAGCCATCACAATAAGATGGGTTATCAGACAAATTGAACATACAGTCAAGTACACGGGGCTACATTAGCACGATATCGCAAAGCCCCTAAATTAATCAACATCCCATTCTTCGGCGGCTGAAGGCATTAATTTTCCCTGTCTTTTATTGCCCTTATTCTTTTCATCTCGTCTAGTATGTAAGTTAGATTTAAATTAGTTGGAGGTAGTTGTATTTTTAATATCATCCGTACCGTATGATTACGGGCAAATTAGCTAGACATTTCGTCACTTGAAAACAATCACCTCCACCACCATGTATTTTTCGCTTTCATTTATATAGAAAATTTGCCCGTAAGTATGTGTCTAAATTAATATCATATACTTTATGCTGATTGAATAGCAAAATAACTAACTTCGTGCCATGTTTTCAAGAATTTTCAATCTCGATATTAAGCCTCCAAATTTAACAATCCTTCGTTTCAGGTATCTTCCCCTTTCAAAAGCCGCGGTAGGTTGGTGCTGCAACCTAGCGGTGAATTAATGTATATCCTGTACGCATCTGAGTTTTGAATTGGCAGGCAGTTTAATGTATCCAGGAGGGATTCGATCCAGCTGGCAGTGATAAGGCCGTGGCGATCACAGTGGGTTGGTACTGCAACCTATCTTGTGTTGAATGGGCAGGCAGTTTAAAGTAGTTTGGAGGGATACGAACCAGCTGGCAGTGGGTGTGGCATGGCCTCTTAACGAGATAGATGGGAACTTGGTGGTCCCGTCTTGAGCTACTGCTGCCATGGAGATGGCCGGCCTTGCCATTCCTTTATCACTTTATTTACTTTATTAGCCTGTGCTCGAGTGAAAAATGCCGAAATCAGAAGAATGAGAAAGACTATCAGAAATTCATGTAGCCAGTTGTTTATTGTGGGTGATGATTATGTGTATGCAAAATTTCGTTGAGATTGGTGGAACGGTGTAGATTTTTATACAGAACAAACCCACCCACATACATACATACATACATACATACCCACATACATACTTTCACTTTTATATATAAGATATAAACCTATATTAATTACAATTAATCTTACGGGTTGTATTAAGATAACTAATGAATTACACTTATTGTATTATTCTAGATTCCTCAGAATAATGGAGGAACCGCCATTCATCAAATGTGAACCAGAAGAATCCTTTATGATTGTAAGTTGTATTTTAATTCTATGTACTTTGTAACATTGCCATCTAACGTATGCACAGGACAGATCTTCCATTAGTTGATGTAATGTATTTACCAGTATTGATTTTAAAATACGCAAAAAAGAACATTAGACATAAAATAACACAAAAGAAAAAAAAATACTGATGAAATACCCGAGTTATAAAGAGTAATTGCACAAAATATAGAGCTTATTTGCTATATATTTTACATTGTGCATCTTTTCAGCAGCAACCCTCAGATGGGATGGAGGAGGTGAAGGCTGAAGCACCTGAAGATGTATGTGAAGATACTAGAGTCAAGGATGAAAATGTCACTGTTAAAGAAGAACTACTTAAAGTGCAGGTGATTATGGAAACTATCCCTTCTCGGAACCATTTTGCATTGATATTGCCCTTAAGATGTTCGATTTTTAGTCAATATGAGTTACTACTGTTATATGAAAGAGAAAAGTATTATTTCTTGGGACCGATAACCTACTATATGTAGATGTTAGGCCCCTTAGAAACAATTATCATTAATATTTTTGTTACTGTAACACATTCATAATGAATATGGTATTGAGATGGCCTCTGTACTGTACCCGAAATTCTCGTAACCACCACCTATTATCCGAAGGATGTGAACGATCGCAAGGGACGCTGATACCCAGCTTGATAAACCAACAATATCCTGCTAGATGGTTAGTTAGGAACCTCTCGACACAATGATATTTATAAAAATACGATAGTACTACTTCCTAGTTACAATCATATCCTACAACAAAGTATTGGACGTCGAGATCTTGGAATCTCGAGGGTGAACGGATTAAAAGTGGGCGCAAGTATCTAACTAGTAGACCACCGCAACTGATTATTAAATGAAGAGTCGCTGTGTTCTATAAAAGGGAACAACAAACTAAAAAGTGCCTGCTAATGTCTATTCAAATAGAACAACATATAGAAGAAATGTCCCTCAAACAATTAATCAACATCTTACATTATGAAAATAACAATGGAAGCATCAAATTAAAATAGTAGCTTCACCCAAAAGCAAAGTAGAGTGTGGATTTCGGCATTGGACTACACAGTGTGTCCTCATTAAGAAGCAGAACAAAACTATTCTGACATAGATACCTCGTCTATTCATGTTCTTGAAAAATGTCAACTTCTTGTTGATCATACTGTACTAATTTAAGTTCAAATAAACTCTTGTAAAATGACTTCTACTTACAATTTCTCTCTTAATTATACATTTGTCTCCTAAATTCGACGTTCTAACATTCTAATCTTATTTACAATTATTAAAAACCATAATTATTATTATTATTAATCATTAAATATTTATATTATCGTACGACTTCATCGTTACCAGCACGATATTTCTTCACGTTACTACCATATTATTCTTCCTTCACGCTACTATCATTTTTATAGATCACATTATTTCTCATATTATCGCTTATTATTTTGTCCAATCCATGTGAACGTATGTAACAAACAATGAAGCTAATTACTGTTCTAAACTGTCTAATTGTTGATGAAATTCCATAATAGATGACACTCTAAATCAGACTACTTTCGTTGCCTTCACATTAACTGAAATATAGTGGTTTTTGTATTCAACTTCACATTCATATTCATCACTTGCTTATATATCGCTTTTACCGACTACACTGTCGTTATTACCATTTTACATATCGCTGTGATACATTATATATCGCTGAAATATTCACATTTCCCCAAAACAAGTTATATAATATGGCGTTTCCTTACACGCATAAGTTATTCAATTAACATACGTCTCCAACTCAATTCATAATTGCGCGGAATTCAAATATTTCTACTTATCACACACGTTTGCGTAACTTACGTCTTCAAATTACAATAATCCTCTACCGATTATACAACTCTCTACATTTCCTCATGCTCGCATTTTTCTCAACTTGTTTCATTACCACATTCCTAATACTTATTCCTTTAATACACTCTTTAGCGTCATTGCACCATTACCATTTCATTATTTAATAACAACCACTGTTTCGTTGAACTATTACATTTATAGATACTCGTTTGTATATAACTGTCATATTAATAAGAGCAATAAAATCCTTCAGTATGCCTTCCTTCGGAGGGGAAGTAAAGCCGGTGGTCCCATGTCATAGATTTATGCCATGTAAAAGATCCTTTCACAGACTTAACTTGTGTAAAGCAAAATTGTTAGGTTAGATTTCGTCGGAACTCTCTATCAAAGTTCCAACGTTCACCTCTAGGTATCATTGATATCTGGTAGCGAAAGTTGGAACTACTTGAAATTAAACGGAACATGTAGCTCACCCTAATATGGGTGTCCGCATGAAGCAGCTACTGACTCTGGCGAGCCGAACATGTCCTCGGACACTCCCGGCACTTAAAGCCATACGATAAATAAATAAACAATATTAATAATAAATTAATTTTATATGAAGAAGTTCGCACAATGGGCATAAGTGTTTGTGTTACTCCGTGCTAAGCCTTGTTAGTGAGATGTTCCTCTTTTGACAGTCTAGGGCATGATATCGTCCACACTTCTGCCCACACCATTCACATGAACAATCCGTACCGGGTTCCTGGAATTTCTTTGTAGAACACACTTTGTGATGGAAGCCATGCACTGCGTATCTGGTGATGGCGTGGCTTGATTCGAAGCCGAATCCTGCCCTTTTGCTTGATGTCATAGCGTCTGTCGTGTAGAATTCGCTTCATATTTCTTGTTTCTTGTCTCATAGATCCTGAAGTAATTCACTGTAGCTGTCTGTAGAGGGGAGCATCAGCTGGTGCCTCAGGTCCTCTAGGAAAAACGGCTCTCACGCCATCTCGTATACCAGTCTTGATAGAGTAAACTTGGAGACACCTAGAACTCTTTTCAGGAAGCTTGCCTTAACTTTTTCAATGCAATTTAGATCTCTTTTGTTCAGATGTTCCCAAATTATTTCAAGTTTATATGTTACTACCGGGGTTACGTTTAGCTTGAATAACTTCCTTGCTGTTTTTAAGGATATCTGGTTGATTTGTCTAATGTCACTTATAGCTATTGTTGCCGCTGAGGCTCTTTCTTTTATATGTGCGGAGAAAACGTTAATAATAATACGATTCATATCCTCACCATACATTGTTACAATTATGAATATCAATTCATTTCATCTTCAACTTACAACTGTTACGATACATATCTGTCGATGCATTCCAATTACATTCCTTGCATTCCTTTCTCGTATCTCAATAGTTTAGCGTAATTAAGAGCTCTGTTCTGAAAATGACCTATCAGTTCCTTCTTTATCACTTTAAAGTCAACAACATGTTGCTTCATCAAAATAAACTTATTGACGTTCGAAAATGAACCCAGTCAATATTAATGTTAAATCCGAAGATTTAAACAAATGCTAATTATGATAACAATCATAAAATAACACCTCGTTTAATATTACGAAGTAACTACGGAGTAATTATTTAGAAATTCAGAAATATAATTCTGAAATATATCAAAACATTTTGAAACATTGCAAAATCAACTAACCACGGATTCGCATAGACATTCGAAAAACCTAAACAATATACAAAATGCGACGGTGAATGAGAATTTTACGCTACGTCAAAATCGAAAAGCGATGGAGTTCGAAGATACAAAACTGAAATTACGGAAAAATCTAAACTAAACTGAACTATCACATATTAAACATGAAAAATGGTCAAAATCTAGTCAGGTCTATAATATCCACATCATTGCCACAAACTACTAAATATAATCAAATCGCTTTAACTGCCTTCTGCTCGGACCATCTAGTTCAAATCCTGGATCTTCGTGGAACTCCTGAATGATACATCTCTGCAGCTCGCGCTCGGAAAAACAGCTGTTCTGCTGGCCCTGCCCGGAAGCGTGCAGCTCCCAGCTGATATCGCCTCTCCGCTGCGTCAACGCCTGCCCGCCTGAAGTCGAACATCACGCCTTCACGAATTACTCGGGCTCTGAACTGGCATCTCTCATTCGCATCTTGAGTTAGATAGCTCTGATGTAATCTCTTCTTTCGTCTGCTCTTTAGAAGTTCCAGGGTAGCGTGTAGATAAGCGATGCGATTTGAATGAAGTTTCCGAGATAGCAATGGAAACTCCTTCCTGCATTGCTTTTGTAGTGACATTTAGTGGCTTGTTGATGTAATACCACTCTACTGTTTCATGTATGTTCTTGTCGCGTTAAGTCACACTAGGAATCCACAAATTGGTGTTGGCTAGTTCTCCTTAATTGTTTAGGGTGCCATCATCTCTGCCGTCGAAAAGTTCATATTGAAAATCCGCGTCGACTCAATTTTGATAACCATATGGAAATATTTCGTAAATATAGTGGAAATATTATTAATGATCGAAGATTGTTTCGTTGCTATATTTTCGATAAATATTCTGGATAATTCTTGTAGATGTAGACGTTCTCTTTATACGTCTTAAATATACACACATCAAAAAAAGTTTTGCATCACCTCGGTTCCCAGATCTCCGGCATATAGACGTTGACTGTGTATATTGTATCAAAGATACAGTCCCTTTGACTGTTCATAGATGTCACTAAAACTGCTCAAAGATGTAAACAACCATGCATGAGCAGGGCCTATTAGACGGAGGGGGTACGACAGCCGATCAGTTCCAGTCATTCCACCAGGACGAAGGTACGCTGCTCATGTTGTCTGTAGTTCTACCATGCCTAGAAGGTCAATACCGCAGTTCGATCGCGTCCGCATTGTTACTTTGTGTCAAGAAGGGCTCTCAACAAGGGAAGTTTCCAGGCGTCTCAGAGTGAACCAAAGCGATGTTGTTCGGACATGGAGGAGGTACAGAGATACAGGAACTGTCGATGACAGGCCTCGCTCAGGCCGCCCAAGGGCTACTACTGTAGTGGATGACCGCTACTTACGGATTGCCGCTCGGAGGAACCCTGACAGCAATGCCACCATGTTGAATAATGCGTTTCGTTCAGCCACAGGACGTCGTGTTTCAACTCAAACTGTGCGCAATAGGCTGCATGATGCGCAACTTCACTCCCGACGTCCATGGCGAGGTCCAGCTTTGCAACCCCGACACCATGCAGCGCGGTACAGATGGGCCCAACAACATGCTGAATGGACCCCACAGAATTGGCATCACGTTCTCTTCACCGATGAGTGTCGCATATGCCTTCAACCAGACAATCGTCGGAGACGTGTTTGGAGGCACCCTGGTCAGGCTGAACGTCTTAGACACACTGTCCAGCGAGTGCAGCAAGGTGGTGGTTCCCTGATGTTTTGGGGTGGCATTATGTGGGGCCGACGTACGCCACTGGTGGTCATGGAAGGCTCCGAAACGGCTTTACCATACCTGAATGACATCCTCCGACCCATAGTGCACCCATATCGGCAGAATATTGGAGAGGCATTTGTCTTCATGGACGACAATTCTCGACCTCATCGTGCACATCTTGTGAATGCGTTCCTTCAAGATAACGACATCGCTCGACTACAGTGGCCAGCATGTTCGCCAGACATGAACCCTATCGAACATGCCTGGGATATGTTGAAAAGGGCTGTTTATGGACGTCTTGACCCACCAACCACTCTGAGAGATTTACGCCGAATTGTCGTTGAGGAGTGGGACAATTTGGACCAACAGTGTCTTGATGAACTTGTGGATAGTATGCCACGACGAATACAGGCATGCATCAATGCAAGAGGACGTGCTACTGGGTATTAGAGGTAGTGGTGTGTACTGCAATCTGGACCACAAATGCTGAAAGTCTAGTTGTATGATGGTACAACATGCAATGTGTGGGTCTCATGAGCAATAAAACGAGCTGAAATGTTGTTTGTGTTGATCTCTATTCCCTTTGTATTTAAAGGTTCCGGAACTCTTGGAACCGAGGTGATGCAAAACTTTTTTTGATGTGTGTATGTAGACTTTCCTTAACAGTAGTTATATTTCGAATTCACTTCGTTGACAAATTTATTCCTTCGTGGAAATGACTACGTCATTATTCTCTTGTATCAATAATTTAGTGAAGCCTATCATCGGCTTAACCGTAGGTAGTGACGATCCTCCCGTCGACCTATCTTGGCTTTCCTCGCACTATATATTTATCAACCAAACAAGCACGTCTTTCTTCGATCGCTGTTCGAAATGAAATAATCTCTGTGAAGACGCGTCCATTCTCTCCAGGTAATTATAAAATGGCGTCATTGGCGGCGAACAATAGATGTTCCCTTTATGCCCTAATATCTCCGTTATCATAATTCAATATATAATTCCAAGCATTCCGATATGTTTTTTTTTCATATTTCTGGGGTCTAATTACTTTTAAATGTACTCCAAAGTAATTATTAAATAGTAGTACGTCATCAATTTATAAACATTGCCATTGGTTATATCCTGTCATGTGATCTCTTTTGTCTACGAGTGTAGTCGTGCGAGTCGTGTGCAAAAGTTGCGTGCTGGGCGCACTTCCACGCGCCGAGCTGATTGCGGCTCGCTTAAATCACGTGACTTGCCAAAGACCGGTTTCTTCTTGAGACTTCACTGACAACTTGCTATTTTGTCAATTTCCAGGTCGAGCTAAATCTCATTTATTACAAGTTAAAAATATTCACATTGAAACTGTTCCTTTCCTTGCTATAAAAATGAACCGATAAACTCTTTCCATTATACTGCGTAGCTGGCTGGATTCATAAAATGCATGTACGTTGCGCGGGTAGCCTACTCTTTCTCTTTATTACAAAATATATAAATGTTACGCGTGGGCCGGTTCGATTCTGGAGTCATGACTTTCACTAAGTCTTTTAAATACGGGTTCAGTACCTAGAGCCATCGCTGATGATATCAGTGTTAATAATTATTAATGTTATTTAATAAAACTCGACAATCAAAGACGTTATTCATTGTACTTTCTAGAATCACTTGTATGATTATATTTACCGTTAATTTAGTGAATGACTTACCTAGATTTTGAACAGATAATTTGTAAGTGTATGTAAGCAAACCATACCACTGCGTAAGGATGTTTTGAACTATCTGTGCAATATGCCCACTTGTTTTCCTGGACGAATTCATTAGAGTTTTAGAAAACAGCCTTGATGGTTATTATTAATTTATGACAGTGATCTCTAAATAAAAAAATATGATCAGCCTGTATTCATACAAGCTTTAAAATAGTAATAATAACATTCCGCTCAACAAAATGCCGTTATTCTTGTCTGTAATATTTCTTAATCTCTGTCTACACGTGGCTTGTCATTTAGTCCTCTCACATATGTTATATTTCAATTTACACTCAGATTGACGGCTTGCTTGCCTCCCTCAAAATCACATTTCAAAACTACAACAAAAAGCTTGCTTGCACTTCAAAAATATCCACAGTCGGCCACTATCTACTGAACTCTTCTCGTATTAGCAAGCCTCTGATCAGTGTGCTTGTGCTAAGTTACACTTAGAATAAAACAGTCATATTTACATGCTTGTCCTAGCGAATTGTACATCTACTATTATGCAAAGTAAGGGTTATTAACAGTACAAAAGCAATACGGAAATAAATCAGCATTTCATCAAGATAAGGTAAGGTAAAGTTGTTCACATCTGTACTTCAAATCATCTGCGTCTCTCTCCTGGAGGTTAGCCCTCGCTCTTCGTTTGGGCTAATTCCTCTTGGCTGTATTCGATCGCCATCATGATCGTGTTAAGTTAAATTGGCCATGAAGTGATTTGGAACCAGTGAAATGTCATACATTTTCTCCATGGTGTGAATTTTCAATAATCGATGTACTACTTCCACACTTTGTTATAAAAAATTGCACTAATTTGAATCTGACACTGATTCTTTCACTATTGAACTTTGAAATAATTTTACAGAGCACAGTCACATGGCCATATCCTCATCAAATATTAGATTAGTTTTATCTAATTTTATCACTGCAATATGGCCTCCAATGTCTTCTATAATGAAGTTACTCTGCACACAGTAAATTCTAGCACGTTTTCGCGCAGGAAAGTCTGACAATGCGGACAACAGTTAGCAAGTATTTAATAAATTCACCAATAATTATGTGAAATGCACGACACGTTATTAGGGTATTCAGCACTGACAATAGAAATTCTCAACAATTATCACGCGGTCTGACGTAGATATTGGTGCAATATATGAGCAAGTTAACTGGAACAAAATATATATGGCGATTAGCTGATGGATTTATTCCAGCCTGAGATGTTAACTGTGATAACAGAACTTCATTCGGTTCACAAATTCTGATCTAGGTCTTGTATATCGCATTGTGTGAAATGGTGTGATTAACTCACAGGTGCAGGTTTCAGATGAATATTTAATGAACACATTGTATGGAACAATATGCAATATCATGACGTCTGCCATCTTAACTTACACTGAAATTAAAGACTTTCGAAATGCAAATAAAACGAAAGGAGTACAGATAAAACTTAACATCTTCCCACCTTGGGTTGCGGGACAACTCAACACAGTTCACAGGTTAAGTCTCTCCGATACTTTGACCTAACCACCATATCTTTTTGTACATTTAGACACTGCGTTCAACTCTCGTGATTTTATCACCAACACAACCAGGTTCTACATCTCCATTGGTATATGGTCTAGTTGCAGAACTCTCTCCCAAACCATCAGTGTTGGATACCTCCAAGGGTGAAACCTCTGTATAGGTCTAGTCAGTCCACCATTAGCAGTCTGTAGCTTCACCACTCGTACGACCCGATCTCAACCAGGGATTATCTCGGTAACTCTGCAAAGAGGCCACTCCAAACGCTTCAAGAAATCAGTGCCAATTAGCAAAATACTTCCTACATTAAAGGTGGGATGATTCTTCTTCAACTTTACTCGCTGAATCAGGTGTCCCAAATACTCGTTTTGGATTCTTTTTCATAGATATTGCTGCAGCGACTGTTTATATTTTACTCTTCTGTGTAAGCTTGGATGGCTAACCCCATGTCATGCATAACATCAAGCACATTGAATATTGTTGTTCCGTAGAATGTAATCTCTTGGTGTGTTCATTAAATATTGATTTGAAACCTGCAGATGTGAGTTAATCACGCCATTTAACACATTGTATTTGGAAGATATCAAAGTAATGGAAACTTGTTTAGGACATAATTCCGCCTATGCAAAGGAACGTGTTTGTGAAATAAGTAATTTATATGCAGGTTGATGCTGATCCCACTGAGGATAACACGATTGAAAACGTTTCCATACCAGAGTTTGTTCCATGCATCAGAATAGAAACACCATCTTTAGTGAGCGATGGAGATTTGAAAGAGGTAAGTACCTGATTGGGTTATTACTTGGTGCATCTTATAAAGGACATGACCTGATCGCCATCTTCTTCTCACTATTGCAATTAAGGGATTACAGAATTGTGTATTCGGACTGTACTGATGGCAAATGGAAGCTGTCAGCTATTCGGTTATGTGTGGTATGGAAAGAACAAGGCGTGAAGATGGATGGTAAAGCATTGTATTGTTGACTGGTGCTGGACTTAAACCCGTGACCTCCCTCTATGTATACCATTTCTCTGTCCACTGAGCTAATGGAGGATAGATCATAATTCTCATAGGTGAAGGTTACAGTATATACAAACAAGTTGTATTAATTAATTGTTGTGATCATTGTATTCATGTGTGAAGAAGTTACAGTATTTTAATGGTACACCATATTTTATCTGGGGGTCGAATAAATTACTGTGTTCTAAATAAAGGAGTGGTACAATATCCTGCCATGAAGGAATTGTCTTAGTTGGTCTTCCTTGGCTTGAACTTTACCTCCAGCCATTGCAGAAATGCAATGACCAGATTTTAGGGGCAGAACAGCCAGGTCATCTGCCCCTGTAGTGGCCACCCTCCTTCCTAATCTTGAAAATTCTAATTTAATGCACTTTGCCATTTTGTTCTTTGCTCTCGGTGATCCATTATGTGTGATGTTTCGTTTATGTACTGATCATCAGAATTAAATATGGTGAGCAGTTGGAAGGATGTGTCCATGGCCTATGAAGAAGTATTATCCCTGAATTCCTGGAATTTAACATGAGAAAACGGGCTCGACCATTTCAGTGTTGGCCGACGGTGGGTTCAATCTGACTTGTCTTTAGAGGGCGGTAGTATAATTAATTTCGAATTTATGTGATATTTAAAATGAGGTCAGCTCCATTTTTGAAGGCTATTTTTATGATACCATCTATATTCTTGAATGCTTTTGAAATAAACTCGATTGGCAATGAGTGGGGAGAAGATATTGAAATGTTAGTTAACGTCACTTCAGTCAGAACTGCTCCAGGCATTTTGTTTTGGATGGTGAACTCTACCGTCGATTTCGCAGGGAGATCGAAAAACTGTCTCAGGTCCTTGAATCGTTTCCAGTTTTGGAACGATGAACTCTTGCCCCCATAAAATCATGCACTTCATTGTAGGGAGATGAAGGGTTTTAATTTGTATAAATAAGTCGGTGGCATATCATTTACTGTATGGCAGTTCCTGGTGACTCGACATGATTGCCTACGAGAAAAGGAAAGGCTGCTTATTAAACTCTATCAGCAGGTTTGAACACCATCTATGCCCGCCCGCCTTAAGAAGAGAACACATACTGTAATTAACGTTGGCTTGTGGCATAACTTTTCACCTTCCCTGACAAGGGAGGAGAGTAATTAATTTAGATAATAAATCCTAGTTTCCTCTACCCCAGTCACTTCAATAACATAACTGATGTTGATATACAATGTGAATAAAGTAGGCCTACTGCATTCAGTTAGTAACATTGTGTAGTGACAATACTTATGTTACATAGTATACATTACTCTCTCTCTCCTGAGTCACCTAATTGACTAACTCTTGATCTTTTTGAAAATGTAATAGTCTTCATCATAATTGTGCTGTATTTTGTTAAAAACGTTGTTGCAGAATGTTGTTTATCTGGTATAACCTATATGAGTGATTTATATGTTCATTCTCAACGGCTGTGTTGGTACAACTATCGAGGGCCAAGTCGCTAGTTAGTTATATTTGCAGGTATTAGTTCCTGTGTCGGAAATAGAACTAAAAGTTTGACTAGTATGGTAAAAGATTCCAATAGACTTACTGCTAGAATTCTGAGAAGAAGTGTTCACCTTTGTCCTCAAGCCTATTACCTATAAAACACTCGTATGTACATTTTCTGTCAGAGATTTACTTGACCTATAAGGGATTGACGGTTTTGATACGTTTCAGAATTGGAGAAACTTGTATAATCGAGAAAGACATGATGGAGAGCACGACCGTATTGCCAGTTAAGTTGTACAGCTGATATATACTTATTGAAGTTGAGCTGTGCTGTAAAGCTACATTATTATTTATTGTGTAGAATAGGATCGGCCAGTCATTGCACGCAAGACGTGCGAGCTATGTTGCGCCGGACGCCGGCAAGCTGGCTTCTGCCTCTCTTGGCTGGACTGCGTGTCCTGACTGCCGGCGCGTCGGACCAAGTCAAGTTGGGATCGCCTTTGGGCTGGACGTATTGTAAACAAGCAAACAAACAGTTCGTCCAATGTGTTGGTGGTCTGACACATGCATTTTGTGTTTCGCGCATTTCTCCGCGTACTGGCAGTCGAATACTACTTGCTCAGCAGTGAAACAGTCAGAAATATTGATAAGGTATCATGGGAGTCATTTAAGGCATTGCAATTACGGTCACATTTTCATGTTTCTTGTTTTCAATTTGTTTTCATTTTTACAATATGTTCCATGTTTGAAAAACAATCAACCGAAGGCTGTTCGTAGGTTATCGTCAGACATCAAAGCGCGTAGCCATGATTTTGTAAGTTTCAATTTAGAGGAAAACACTTCACAGACGTACGTTGCTCCAAACATTGATAACACTTGTGCGGCCTGCCTGTGCAATTTGGGATATTCTTGCTGCGGTAATTTTGAATAGGTATTGTTGTTGATTCAATTAGGGGCTTAGCGACACCGTGGTCATGTAGTCCCGTGTTTTTGTGTTTGTGTGAGTATGTGTGTGTGTGTGGGGGGGGGCATTTGTATGATAACCTGTGTTATTGTGATGGCTGTATTAGTGTATGTGTGTTTGTAATTCAAATGAGGATTGGGAAGGGGACAGCCGTGGCCTTAAGTTAGGAACCATCCCGGCACTCGCCTGGAGTAGAAGTGGGAAACCACGATAAACCATTTCCATGGTCGAGGTGGGAAACGAACCCGCCTCTTGTCACTTTTGCCTCACGAGGCTGAGTGTACCCTTTTTCAGCTCTCATACCAGAATTAAATGTCTTGGGAGAGCCGGGAATCGAACCCGTGCCTCCGCGCTGACAGCCAAAAATGCTAGCCACTATGCAATGAGGCGGACATTTTGAATAGAAACCAGGCAGATTTTACACAGAGTTATAATAACCTTCAGTCGAGTGCTACATTGCGAATGGCTTGACGAACAAATAAAAAGCAGATCAACGTTTTGTTAATTCTTGAAATCTGCTAGAAAAATAAAACTGCCGTCATCGAACGTTACGCTAATCTCGCGATCAAATAATCCCAAGTGACACTACAGCTAGCAAAATAAGGAACACAGGTGCGCAACCGTTTGACGCTTGACACAATGGACTGAAGGCAGTACGAAAGGGACTGAGACGGGACAGCGAGCGAGAGAGACAGACATATGGTCTTTCACCTCTATCGCTGCAAGGCCGTACGCGCTGGAGGCGCGCGGCATGCTATTGCCGCCTCTGGTGTAGAAGCTTATGATTATAGCAAGGAAATTAATGATTTATTCCTGTTGCTAGGTTGTGAAAGAAGAATCCCATGATGAAGAGTGTGATGCAAACAGAAATCAACTAAATGAGTAAGTGTACAATATAATAAGTAAAAGTATTCTTCCTATTTTATGTAAGTTATGCAGACTAAAAATGTTGGATAGGAATAAGTTTTGATGGCAAACTCAGTTATTCTCTTGGTATGTTAATCATTGAACGTACCTGGTTTTACTATTGCATTCCTTGAATGGATGTTAATTTTCACTTTTTATTTAGCAGCCTCACTGTCGATAGTATTTAAGCATAAATATGGTATCCAGTAAGATTTTTAATGAGATGATAATGTCTGCAGTTATAATCCATTTGCGATGGGAGCTGTTTTTGATGTGTAGATAGTCCTCTTTACCATAGCAGAGATCAGAAAATATCTCTGATACTAATTTACAAAGGAAGATCCACTACATAGATCCTCCCATATTGATTTTCTACCTCCAGGGTAATTGCTGTTATTCCCATAGCTGTCTTTTGTTGTTGATTTGCCCACGTACACTGGGAAATTAGGATTACTGGTCAAAACCTACTCTCACTTATTAAGCGGATGACGAGAGCAGAAGCCTAAATGTCATTGGCTAATAAGTGTCATCGTGAAACCGAGGTTTCTACGTGGATCAGCATGATCCGCACACTCGATTAAAATGTGGGGCATGGGGAATACGGCTCCCCAGGTTCAAAGGGGGGGGTCTTCCCTTCTCATTAGGTACGAGTGGGTGGATCTTGAATGACCTATTCTTAGCTTACACGAATTGATGGACTCCCTCCGTGACCGGTAAAAGCTCCGCCACACGTGAGTAGTTCCATTGATCGCTCTCATTTTACTGGGCATTGGGTCAGCTAGCCACTGACTCTTCCAAAATGCCAGTACTTGTCGGCATAACTGAGAGTGAATATCTCTAGCGGGTACCTCCGTTGGTCGAGGTGGTGGTGATACCGCCTCTTTTGCAGCTTGATCCGCTAACTAATTCCCGGGACAGATGACCACGCTGTCTCGCACCTTCAAACCTCAATAACTAAGTAACTCATTTCCCGCAATTCCCATGTGGCTCAGAAGCCACTGAAAGGTGATTTGAGTGTCAGCGTGGCACATCCCGGCTAGTAGGTCGTGGAATCGCTGCACTAGGTGGTGTTTCGGGAAACATGTAGCAATTGACTGCAACGAACTGAAAGAGGGTGTACACACGAGAAAGTGAATTCGTGCATCCTGTAGTGCAAACTGCAGAGCTTCATAGATGGCAACGAGCTCCGCAGTAAATACCTTCATAAGAAGGCAGGCAGTGCACAGTTTACTACTCCTATGGAGGTCCGGGCACCGTCACCAAGAATCCGGTGATAAACCTATCTTTGTGTTCCTAGGCGAAACTCCGCACTATACTTAGCAATGAACCTGGAAGGATTGCTGAGTTTTAATCTAATTAAAGTTTTATTGACTCTCGAGATTTATTATTAACGACCTAGTCTTCATAGCCGATTCACTAGCGGATTGGAATGTCTTTCCAATCCCTATGGACTTAATGCTGAGAATAGAATTCATGATGAAATCAATGTATGTAAAACGGCAATAATGAAATGCAGCTGGAAGAAACGAAAAGAGAACTCAATTGACATCGATTGGCAGATGAAACGCTAAAGAAGTTGGTAACTCCTGCTACTTGGACTCAGCAAAGAAGATATATTAAAGTTTGGGTTGACAAATGTTGACGTCAAATATAGATGTAGGTAGTAGGAAGTCATCTTTGAAGCCATAGTGTGAAGCATGGCACTATATGGAAGAGGAACTTGGACTGTTTGTGCTGCAGAAGAGGGAAAATTGTAGGAGTTTAATGTGGTGTTTTATGAGAATTGTGAAGATTGGATAGAGATAGAGTAACAAATGAAGCGTATAAAGATGAATGGGGGGTAGATAATTCTGGCGAGTGGTAATGAATGGAAGAAATAGATTGGTAGGGCATTAGGAATAGCAAATTTAGAGGAGTTATGGAAGGAAGCGTTATGGGCAAGATCAGTAAGGTTAACCAAGGTTAGAGTATGATAAATAGATTGCTTCGGATGTCCGGTGTGGTGGCTATGTAACTATAAATTGATCCCAACGAAAATGGGGACATGTGTGCTGCATTCAAACAGTCTAAGGAATGAAGATTTAAACAACTGCAAGGACGATAATGTATCCTCGTCACTCAGCATTTTATCCGCCTGTGCGGAAGCTCCCCTTAATCATACGCAAGAATATACGCATTTACATGAACCTGCGCATCGGTGATCCATTGGCGACGGTCAAATAGGGTTGGAAAGTGTGGATCTTGAACACCTTGTCGTTTATTGTGCTGACATGTAAATATTGAAGGACTTTGGATTGGAAGATTGTGGTGGCTTGGATACGATCGTAATACACTCATGCTCTCTGAACTATGACTCCAAAATCTCCGACAAGACACACTACAGGATGGAAAGGAAGTGCCACACTTAGAGGTTGGCATCGACTCCACTTCTGAATGCAAGACAAAAGTTTCTATAGCAAAATCGGAGCAGGTGCAGTTTGAAAATACGAGAATGAAAACGAGAAGCTGGCAGAAGTGTCACATCCTACAGCGCATCGGAATGTACAGAGGAATGTGTATCACCCCGCACTAGCGTAACAGCCGTCGTAGCTCACTGAGTGGACTGCTGGGTTATCAAACCCTCATCCACCATGGGGTTACGGTTTGGATCTACGTCAGGTCGTTTTTTATGGTGAGACATTAATTCCCCAGTCCCCGCCGTTTATCTGCGTTTATAAGCAGGACATAATTTTGTTACATCACAACAGCCTAACACATGACAGTATGATCCATTAAACTACATGCTTGTGTCGACTAACCGCGCAGTACACAACCATAACAATGCTGCTTCGACAAGGGTGGATGCAGGTGTGTTGCGTTGGGTCTCGCAAAGTGTAATCCAGCGAGTGGCGAAGTGATTACAAGTGCAAGGTTGTCACTTTGAACGTCTGCTGTAAGGTGAACGTTGCTCGTAAGTGTACATACCGGCTCTATGAAGATAAGACTGGACGTTAAACTTACAGAATGAAGTTATTGTTCGTAGCATAATGGGCGATCTAGTGTAGGCTACCTATTGTGTTTTTTTTACCCCAGATGCTGTTACTGTATCCACTATTATGTTCTGTTGGCTTTATTTGTGCCATGATTGTTTTCGTCTGTAAGAAGTTCATGTTATGATTGAATGTTTAAATCAAGGTAACAGTAACGGTAAGACATAGTACAAAATAAAATATATTGCATTGGGGGGTTCACTTTGGATACAATTTGGTACTGTACTCGTATATGTAAATGAGCTTGGAAATATTCGTATTTTCAAAAGTTTTATAACAGGCCAATGCTAAATTATAGCGACACTGGAATCAAGCCACGAAACAGGTTAGTACATCTCGCTGAGTTAGCCAGTTAACCGAGCCGACCAATGAGGAAATTATTCGCAGTCACGTGAGCGACTTAGCACTAGGCAGCACAGTGCTAAAGAATGATGGAACTATGATGCACGGAGATATTCGAAGACTTCCGAGTCGATCCGAGAGCCACACGCGAAGGAAGTGTGACTAGAGGTTCGGAGGAGGGGAGACTCGAGCTTGGCGCGTGTCGAACAGCCAATGAGAAGCGACCTTACTTAGATAAGAGCAAACAATGTAATTAGCATAGCTAATTACCAACATGATTTTAACACATTGTAATATCATAGAAGATATTAAATAATAAATGAGAACTATCTATTAACATTGAGGCTAATTAAATGTTTAATTAAGGATTATTACCATCATCGCTAATAAGGAACCAATCAGATCCATGTTCTGAAAGGTGACGCTAACTTGAGTATTGACGAGGGGAATCAGAGAAGAGAATCGAGGCTCTCAACAATTACGACTTCATTAGAAGAGGACGTGCCAACCAAATACTCGACAATCGAACAAAGCTGATAGAGATTATTATATCTTTGAAGAAGATGAATGCGACACGCAATTAGCATTGAGAACGATGGCAATTAGTTAGTGCATGTATATCAAGTTGACATACAACTATTTAAAGCTTATTGAAATTATTCTACATATTTTACCATGTCGAAATTGCTGAAGTTGAGGGAGGAAAATACGACTGAATCTACAGAAGAAGTAATGATGAACTAAAATGTTAATGGGGACAGATATAAGGGTACAGTACATTAACCGAAAAACCATGCTGGCGCGAACGCGACTCGACCATCGGCGCGTCCGCATGACTGGCATTCACGGCATAACCTTGTCCCACAGAGCTAATGAGAGAGCTCCTGCACAGCGCCGGGTACATGCGATCTGCTCTTGGCCACGCTGCACGAACTTACTGCGTTGCCAGAGCATTGCTTCGTAATTCGCCTTTCTATTAAACCTATAGGCGGGACTAGGTTTTGTTAGATACACCATTGTCGTGAATTTCGACGTGGAACCACATGCCGACCTCCAAATTCGGCATTTTTCTTCAACCTTTATATATTGTCTGGATAATACTATATATATATGCAATTGCATAGCATTCAAACTGTATGAAGAACTTATTATTGAGGAGTGGAAGTGAAATCAGTTCCCGGTATTTCTTGAAGACAAATTTCCCAAAAGTGATATTAATAAATATTGCTCCAATTATAAATTAACCATTTTCGATCTCTGGATCTCCTCAGTATATTATTCCACTTCCCATGATAATGCACCGCATATCGACCTTTAAGTACTAATTATTTCAGGCTATGTCCAGATACGTCGGATCCAGCTCTAAGGAAGATTAACGCATTAGGTAATAATGGAAGACAATATACTAGCCTTGACACCAGGAGAAAATTTACTGTCGAACAAAATCTGGAGTCTAACACTCTAAGCCATACCGGCCTCGAGCAACGTTGATGTTCTGATTTAGAACGTAAGTTCACCTGGAAATCAAGCATGAAGATTGAAACATTAAGCCATAGCGGCCAAAAATCACATTCATGTGGGTTATGCGGTGTAACGTTTAAGCGGAAAGGAGATTTGAAGAAGCACAGCCGAATTCATACTGGTAAGAGACCGTATTCATGTAGTGAATGCGAAGCCAAATTTAGCAGGACGGGGCATTTGAATTCTCACATGCTGACGCATACCGGTGTGAAATTACATTCATGTAACATGTGCAATGGAAAGTTCACACGGAAAGGTGATTGGAAACATCACAGTCTAATCCATACTGGTGAGAGACCGTATTCATGTAATGATTGTGATGCGAAATTTAAGAGGAGGCAACATTTGGAGAGTCACATGCTTAGCCATACCGGCAAGAAGCCATATTTGTGTAGCCAGTGCCAAATGAGATTTACCACGCAGTACAAATTGAAGGTACACCAACGGAGCCATACTGGTGAGAGGCCATATTCGTGTAGTGAATGCGAAGCCAAATTTAGCAGGAGGGGTCAATTATACTCTCACGTGATGAAGCATTCCGGAGACAAACCAAATTCTTGTAACATATGCTATGCAAACTTCGGACTGTTCGGAGATTTGAAGAATCATACTCTAACCCACCTTAGTGAGAGACCGTATTCATGTAACGAATGCGAAGCCAAATTTACTAGGAGAGACTATTTGAAAAGTCACATGGTTATCCATACCGGCGAGAACCGTGTTCGTGCAGTGAGTGCGAAAGGAAATTCTTCAAGCGGTATAATTTGAAGATTCACCAGCTGAGTCTTACCGGTCAGAAACCATATTCGTGTACTGAATGCGAAGCGAAATTTACGAGGAAAGATTATATGAAGTCTCACATGTTAATCCATTGCTACGTGAAACCCAATTCATGTAACATATGCGATGTAAAGTGTAGGCGGTAAAGGGATTTAAAAACCCACAACCTAATCCATAGCGCTGAGAGGTAATGTGAAGCTCGTTTTACCAAGAAAGGAAATGTGAACTATTACATGCCGAGCCATACCCGCGAGAAGCCGTAATCGTGTAGCGATTTGAAGGACATTTTAGGAACAGACACAATATGTAGATTCACATTCTATGCCATACCGGCGAGAAGGAACATTAATGTAGCATATTCCATGCAAAGTTTAAGTGGAGCGCTGATTTGGTATCTCACCACCTAATCCATAGAGTAGACGTTCTTATCATGTCAGTGAGAGATTTATTGTTGTCATAAGACGACTGGAATTCTTCTCATAATCCTGCCCTATTCTCAATGTCACCTGCGACTTTTTCTAATTCTTCGGCAGGGAACTTACTCCGTGCCGGATGGTTGTTGGGGGAGTTTTTGTCGTTGGTGACCGACGTTATCAAGCTAGAGACTGGCGTAGATTTCTTCTCGATAGCGTGTGATGCTTCTGGAATCGCTCTCTTCGCGATGTCTACGAATTCTTCACATTTCTCGACATCGGGCTCGTATTCTTGGTGGGTTAAACATTTATGCATAATATCGTCGAGGACCAGATCTAAAACTTCCGTATTCTATGGTGTCACTAAACGTTGCACTCTTTATAACCGTACAGAATTTGATCAGAGTTGTCTGTTCTGTCTTCCGCTTTATTATCAAATGTGCTAGTTTATTCTGAGAATTGTTGCCTTGCATCCTGAAGAATGTGCGAGGTAATAAATAAATAAATAAATAAATATACTGTTGTAGCGTCCTTAAGCTGACCAGAGAGTGGTGAAGGCGATTAGTTGACGCCAGCATGCGGAAGTCGAGATCGTGTCGTAATATCCTTGAGTGTTGCAAGGTGTTGACTTCAGCTCTACCGCTAGATGGCACCACTAGTTCGTCTTAGCTTGTGTAATTTTATTACCATATTCATGCTTAGTTTAGACATAGGAATATCAGTTTTTCTACAATATGAGACTGTAATATCATGTAGTGTCAGGCGTGTGCAGGTGAAGTTTTCTTCTCAGCCCGTAATCCGGTTCTGCAAACTGTGGTGTTTGTGTGGCTGCTTGTAAAATGTAATCGAATCATCAGTTAACTTCATGCACTTGGTGGAATGGTACGTAATGTAATGTTTTCGGCACCAATGTCGTGTAATAACGATGCCTTAGAACGCAGCCATCTTTTATTGTCGTGCACTATTTACAAAGAGAAAACAAAACATGAAAGTGAGAAATGCATAACGATATCAAGGATAATAAGCTTCTCAGTTCTCTACACAAAAAAAAAGATCGATTTCTTAAATTATACAATCCAGTGAACATCTTATAACTGCCCAATAACAATCTACTGTAATTATCATAACTACGTTCTCTGGGGAAGTCCGGTGGCTTGGGGTCTACATGAGACTTGATGTCGTACAAAACTGTCGCTTTCAGTGACATCCGACAAGAGTGTGAAATCTCATGGATTGATTGCCAATAATGAGGAAAATCCAGTGCACCAATGCGGTTCTCTTTAGGAGGAAAGAAAACAATTTAGGTCTACTTTCTCTGAAATCGATACTTTCTAATGTGAATATGCACATTTTGAGTGACCGGAAGCAATTTTATTTGAAGTGTACTACTCACTCACTGACTTTTAGATGCAGATGATCTTGCTATTCCGCCCCATTACAACAATAATATCACTTACATTTATTAGATGGTGACACATGGGAAGAAGGGGACAGCCTTATAATTTGTGTAGCCCAAGTAGATGGGTTTGAGTGTGTGCCCATATATAAGAGATTACAATGTAACCATGCGATTATGAATAATCATACTATTGCATTTAAGGTTGAGCAAGAGTATAAACGATTATAAACAGTATGCTTGAAAATATGTAAATAATCAATGGTTATGTTTGCTGACCTAATATTGATTCATGAATGACCAGAACTGATAAGTTATATCCAGAGATGATAATAATATTTAATTTACCAGCTCGATGGTGATTTGCAAGGATAATTGCAATATAAATATTGACAACCTTTTTTTATAACAAGGTCGTTGTAGTGGGAACTTGTGGGTATTTTGGGAAACATTCAAAACGAAAATGATCATAATTACTTATTTTTATTTCTGTTAATGGGGCAAGTGATACAGATGGTGAGATTGTGATACGACAGATGACGATGTTTTGAAATGACGTGTGTTGATGGTTGTAGATGAATACGGCCACTCATTCAAGTGTGCGTCCTACAATTAATGATAATATTGTTATTAGTGTAATAATGTAATATCTGTAAAACGGCACATTATATAAACACATTTAAAAAACGAGAGATTAAAAGTGTTAGATTTTTGGACCACGTTCTGTTACGAATAATAATGTACTGATTTGTGGGCTGAAGCTTTATGATGTTGTTAATCGAAGATTTCAGTGTTGCTATTTATGTTGAGAACACAGTTTCCGTAGTATTTTAATCCATGTAAATAAATGTAAAGATGATCCACAGTGTTAACTTTTGACATAATCCACAAGGAATAATTTCACTTTTATGTTCATGATGTAATTCAGCACAAACACTTTAGCATATTCAATGAAATATCCTAGATTGATGAACATTTTTTTATAGAAAAGTTAAGATAGCTAACAATGTTGCCATATGAACAGTTGATATTGTAAATTTTTCAGTAGGTCAACACAATATAATTTCAATTACCGGTACAGGAATATGTTAAAATAACTGTAATATATATATATATATATATACATATTGTGCCCGTCGGGCCGGTGTATCATGAGAACTGGGGACCGAATCCAGCCCGCACGAGACCCCTTTTAGACGTGTTCTTTTGACCAGCTCGGTACGAGACTGATGTCCCAGAGAATATCGGGTTTGGAGAACGGGTACGGGGTGTTTGAACTAGACCCAAAAACACTTCCGAAGGAAATACAAATCTAGAAATCAAAGGGACCGAGGCTTAAGTAAAAATTCTCTGCGTTTATTCAGAAATGAACTCCCTAGCCTACTTCTTTGAAAGGTTCCGGTGGCTATTGCACCCTACTTCAATCTAATCTAAATCCATGATGACGCATCGGCTAACTATTCCCCAGAAACCCCTTCAAGAAATCCTACTTACAGAAGAAATCAAAAATCAAGCTAAGAATCGAGACAAAAATATTATTTCATATGCAAAATACAATAGTAATAATAGTCAAACCTGGTCCTACTGCAAATAAAATCTCTCACTTCTACAATAAATCAAATTACATTTAATCATAGCACGGATAAATAAACGCATTTAGGGTGGTGGCACGTCCAACATTTACTATTTACGTTACGTGCATTTAAGCTGAGTCCTGACATGAAGTTACGTTTTACGTCAAGATGACGATAAGCGTCGAGCAAGAATAGAAAAATTCAAAACTAATGGTATGCACAATCTACGCTATGCATAAGTCAAACTTGACCTATAAAAAATAAAAATAAAAAATAGCAACACAAATATGCTCAACAAGAACACCCTCCTATGTTTGCTCCATTTGAGCCCTGCGTACTCAGGCATATCACTGTTTGCGATACACTGTCATCTGTTCAGGAGGAAAAGTTAAGTGGGTGAAAGCATGAAGTTACTTTTCATGTCTAATATCACATTATTACACACATCCGAGGTTCTACACAAATCTCACGTTGTGGTGACTGTCGTCCCAAAAATGGTGAAAATCCTAGTCTAGATTAGCATAGAAATGCGAAGAATCCACATCCATTCTCTTCGTGACGTTTTTCTCGCAAAGAAAAGAAAATCATTTAATTATGCAGCTGTTCTAGTTAAGTCACGTGATTATTAAGTTTCCATTTAATGCAAAATTGTATTTCAATCGTTATTATTAAATAGCTCTATTATGTGCTCTTATTTATTCCTAGTTTCATGATTATTAGATCGTAGAACCTCGTAGTAAACATCACCTAATATAACCATAAACAGACATGACGTGTAGCCCTCGCTCACACATTACATTTCTCACTCTCCAAATAGAGTATAATCATACGCTTCAATCACGTGTAGCCCCTGCTTACGCGGATACAATTACATCACCCAATAAAGGTGGAATAAACCTCACAAACGCTGCTAAAACAGCTCAATCATTATCTGGCACCTTCACTGTGCTCCAAAAATATGTAACTAAACAGACATCATCTCCACGTAACCCTACCTTGACACAAAATGCATAGTAAATAAGATCTAGGAATTTATCTAATCGTATGTGAAACCGAAACAGTCATCTTCCTTGAAGTAATAATAATCACTTATTAACCACCACTGAATGTATTAAACTTTCCAATTAACATCAACTTGCATTATAAGAATTACGAACTCAGGCCTCCCACAAACTAAGCCAATCTGCATGAAATGTCAAGCAATCGTCAGTCGTCATAAATTATACATTTCCTTTCCTTCCATAAAAAATCCAGCTGTGTACAATCGTGTTTAATTAAGCTTGCCTCATTGTCTTTTAAATGTACAAAATCATAGCTTCCTCACGTTAGAAAATGTAATACAGTATTAAATGTCGCATGCGCTGCAGCAATGAAATAAATGAAGCGAGTTCTGGTTTCAACTAGTGCATTCTGAAACGTTCGGGGCTGGGCCTCGCACAATCTAGGCTGATTTGCGTGCTCATATCGTGCACGATTTAACTAAAGCAATAATATTACGTCTTCTGTCGGACGTGAAATGATACTCTAACTTTATTCTGTACTCACATAATTAACAAATAAAACAATTCATTCACTACCTGGCTACTGTAAACTGTGCATAACTTTCGGTCCCTTATAACTAATCAAGCGTCATACCACATGCCTGAAAAACCCAGTTCGCGTTAATGTACTGCAATCGTGTGTAAATATGTAAATACGCTTATTATGGACTGGTTCGTTTGTGTGATGATTGTTCAGTCGACCGATGGCACTGTGTTATTTACTGCAGATGTTGAAGTACCTAAGACTAAAGCATTAATAGAAGTGTCTCAAGAATATACACCGCAATGATTTGCTAGTTAGTGACAATATAATAATAGCTTAGTACACTTCAGTAGTGTCGATCTTAAGTAAGTAAAGGGAAAACGCAATGAGCATCTACGGCTGGACCAAACCGTTGACGTTATCTTGAACGCTCAGCAACATGTGCCTCCATAAATCCTTACCAGTCTGGCAGATGATCTACACTGCCTTGTATACACGCCAAATAATACAGTGAACTTCGGATTTATTGGTTAAGGAAGATGTTTCCCCAGTGTCAAACAGTGAACTCAATTGTGTTCCGTCAGTATCCACACTTTTGTGATTCATACAGCTTCCAAGTTATTTTTTTATTATGATGTATATAATAAAGTGTTATGAGTACCTTGCCAATTATGTACTTATATTGCGGGCTGGTGTGCGGCGATAATTCCGTAAGAGGGAGATGGTGCTTGCCTATCTACTTTACTAAATCAACTATATCCAACGTGCAACTTTTCCAAACGGTAAAAGAAAAAGGTTTAATAGGTTAAATGGTAACGTAGTATCGTGTCCTTTATGTGTAGTAATCTCCATATAATTTCGACACGACGACTGCTTTGCATGTTTCAATCAACTAATTTGGTTTGATGTTTACCCGGGATTTTAGATAATTCAACGAGAGGTCTTAATTGATCTTAATTGTATCTCTATGGCGTTGGTTCGATTAATGCAGGCAACTATTCTCATTCCGATTGTGTACACACTTAATCTGCATGTGCTGGGCCAGCACTTCAGTAACCGGGGCACTTTCTTCTCTCCTACTTCGGAATATGTTTGATTTATTGCCAATAATATGTATCTATAATTACTGAACTTAAGTACAAATCGAGATAACTTGCCCAAAAGCTTCTTATCCAACCACAAAAAGAGCAGCCCCTTGAGTGAAGACGAAGAACTTATATTTCGAGGTGAGCAGTAGGCAATATTGATATATTAATTCAGGTAGGTCTAAATTATTGATACCTACACTGAAGAAAATGGAAATTGCAACACCGTTTGTGTTGATTTTCAAGATATGGAACGATGCCATGTAGGTATGTAAACGATCAAAGTTTCAGGCCCATTGGATTGTTGCTACAGGTCTCCCCACGTTATTGGTCGCGGAGGAATCAACTCCAGTATACGAACCCTGATGTAGCGTGGTTGACTTGCAGTCTGTGCAGTCTAGTGTTCCCCGTTAAACATGCCTCGACGACAGAGAAGAGCACGCTATCAAGAACTGTCGCCGTTTGAGAGGGCTCGGATAATTGGGCTTTGTGAGGCTGGATTATCGCTAAGGACTGTCGCTGCACGTGTTGGCCGACAGGCATCTATGGTACAACGTGTATGGCAGCAGTGGTCAGATGAAGGTACCCACACTCGTAGACCTGGCACAGGTCCAGCGCGACAGACAACTGTGAGAGAGGATCGCCGCATCATTCGGATGGCCCGGATGGAACAGCAGCGCAAATTCGAGCAGCTGTGGTACCCCACGTTACACAAGAAACAGTTGGTAATCGCCTGCGTGCAGCTGACTTACGATCCCGTGTCCCTGCAGAAGGTGTTCCATTGACCCCACAACAGTGACGTGTAAGGCTGGCCTGGTGTCGAGAACGATCTACGTGGGTCGACGAATGGCATAGGGTCGTCTTTAGTGATGAATCGCGCTTCTGTCTTGCCCGCAGTAATCGCCAGTATCGTGGGCGCCGACGTACCGGGGAGAGGGGCCGCCCAGACCTTATTGTCGAGAGGCACACAGGACCAACACCAAGCATTATGGTCTGGGGAGTTCTTGGCTTTAATGTGAAATCACAATTAGTGCTTGTTGAGGGCACTATGGCTGCTCGACAGTACGTTGATAGGGTACTCAATCCAGTGCTTGTCCCTATAATGGCGAACATTGTTAATGGGATGTTTCAGTAGGACAATGCCCGGGTTCACACTGCACGCATCTCCAGAGAAGCTCTCCATGACATCACAACTTTAGAATGGCCCGCCCGATCCCCGGACCACAGTCCTATTGAGCATGTGTGGGACATGATGGGTCGACAACTGGCCAACCGTCCTCAGCCACCCACAACTCTGGAACAACTTGCCCATGCAGTGCAGCAAGCATGGGCCACAATTGCTCAGGAAGCGACCCAGGGCCTTATTGACTCCATGCCTCGACGAATTCATCAATGTATTCCTGCTCTTGTTGGGCACATCCTGTATTGATTGTTGTCCAAACATGTGGTCAGAGGGACCTGAAAGTGTAACCATTGAATCACAACCAAACACTCGTCCTGCATGTTCAATTGCAGCAATGTAGCACCACTCCTTCTGGGTGCTGCAATTTCCATTTTCTTCAGTGTATTTCTTCGGAAACTTGTGACATATTTTATGCTCTTAGGTGAATTAAAATAATAATTTACTTGAACTGTGACAAGCCCAAAGACATGATCTTAGCTATTGGAAGGGCATTTATCGCCGCCATGTTTTTTCTACATTAAGGTCTGAAGGATTGCTGTTGGTCTTGGTTTGTGTACAGTGTTGATGTGGAGACTTAAGTGAAATATCTACAGGCTGTTCTGGCAACGACATTCCTGACGTGCGGTAAATAAGATCTGTATGTAGCAACTCTACAAAATTAGTAGTCCGAAGATTAATTCTTTGAATTTGAGTAGCTTTTATCAAGCTGATAAAAGCTCACGGAGTTGGAATGGTCTGGTGAAATGCACCGCCCGTGGATTTGTCTGGAAACTACGGAATATTAATTGTATGTCTTCCGACGGTAGGATTGTTACAAAATTGCCTTTCGTGTCTGGATCCCAGGCTCCATAGACTTAAGTGTTATCACACTGTTCTACAATGAAATGTAATTATATATTGATAGTTCCTCAGTCACTGGACATCTGTCGTGTTCGGGTGAGAGAAAATTCCGCGTTTAAAATAGTTTATTCAATATAAGGTGGTTCTTGTGACCTTGCGACTTTGCGTGAATGGAATCAATATACCGTACGTTAATTGATAGGGATATATGATCATCCCGGCACCCGATTTGTTTCTTGAACTCCACTGTGATTATACATTACCATGTGTAATGAAACATAAACCCAAACTAGGCAAGTTTCTAGATTTTGACACTGATTCACCATTAGTACACTGTGCATTTCGAAACAAAAACACAGTGCCTGCTATGTCAGATCTGACCGAGCGTAATTTATGCCCCTGTTTATAACCCATGGTATTCATTTATAATTATAGTCATAATTACCCTTGACTTGTAAAAAAAACAGCAAAGTACTATGCCAGTCTCCTTAGAAATACGCTCCAGCTATGTAGGCCTATTTATTTAAAGTCTTAAGTAGTGGCGATGCTTGGGCTCATTGCCCTCTCTTAAACTTAAACATGCATTATGGTACTGGTACATATGAAACATATTTTGTAATACAATAAATATGAGAGATAATGGTAAGGTACGTAAAGCCAATAAATATTATTTATATTACACTGTCTTTTGATTCCCTCACTCTTATTTCTGTTTTCTAGTTCCTCTTCTACAATGTCGGTGTGGGGTTGGTTTTAGTTGTAAGTATGTAGTTAGTTTATTTATTAGATATAGTTAATTATTCCATTAGACTGTGGTTTGTGAGTGTGTCTGGTGGCAGTCGGATTGTTTATTAGATATAGTTCATTGTTTCATTAGACTGTGATGTGTGAGGGTCAATGTGAGTGTGCCTGGTGACAGACTGATTTAGTGGTAGTATTTTGTTGTTGGTGGAACTTTATTATTTTTTCGTTAGTAGAATTTTGGTAATTAATTTTTAGTAGAAGGTTAGTATTTTTGTTAGTAGAATTGCTCTATTACTTACTCTGAAAGGGAGTAGCAGCCTTTCAGAAAAATAAATGATTTACTTGTCTTATAGATAGTTAAGAAATTGATAATATGAGCCAACGAATGGCTACACTGCGTTCTGCTGCACGGCTGAAAGCGACGGGAAATTACAGCCGCAATGCTCTTCCCGAGGATATGCACATCTCTATGCATAATTACATATGATGGTGGCCTCCTCCCTTGTAAAATTCCAATCCGGGGGTAAACTAGTCCCCCGTTCGGATCTCCGGGTAGGGACTACTCGAGATAAATATCACAGAAGTGACAAAGAAGAAATGTGACATTCTACGGATTGGAGCGTGGAATGTTAGAAGTCTGCTGGTAAGTGGAAAGTTAGAAAACTTAGAAAGGGAAATTGATAGATTGAGGTTGGATTTGGTTGGGATTAGTGAAATGCGCTGGCAGGAAGAACAGGACTTTTGGCCAGGAGACTATAGGGTCATTAGCACTGAATCAAACAATGGCCAAGCAGGGGTTGGTCTAATATTGAGTAAGAAACTTGGACAGCTGGTGGAATATTATGAGCGATATAGTGAACGGATTACTGTAGCAAAAATCAATACAAAACCTATGTGCACCACATTGGTACAAGTCTATATGCCTGCCAGTCAAACTGATGATGAGGATGTTGAAAAGGTCTACGAAGAAATAGATGAAATTCTGAGGTATATCACGGGTGATGAAAATGTTATAGTAATGGGAGATTGGAATGCTGTGGTAGGAAAAAGAAGAAAAGGGAAGATAGTAGGAGATTTCGGATTAGGTGGAAGGAGTGATCGAGGAAGCAGACTGATGGAATTCTGCACCGAGCATGAGTTGGTCATAGCTAACACCTTATTCAATTACCAAAATAGAAGAATATACACACGGATGAGACCAGCAGATACAGGGCGTTACCAAATCGACTTCATTATGGTGAAGCAGAGGTTTCGAAACCAGATTTTGAATTGTAAAACATATCCCGGTGCTGACATAAACTCTGACGACAATCTGGTTATCAAATGCAGATTAAAGATGAAGAAACTGAAGAAAATTCAAAAGCCAAAAAATGTGGGCAATAGACAGACTGAAAGAGAAGGATATGAACGAAAGATTCAAGTTGAGTATAAAGGAAGGGCTAATGAAACACCCCAAACAAACTTCAATTTCAGGCGAATGGGTACATTTGAAGAATGAAATAACAATATCTGCAGAAGAAAACATTAGTAGGAAAGAAAGAACAGGTAGAAAACCGTGTATCACTCAGGATATACCAGAATTGATGGATGAAAATCGGAAACACAAGAATGTAAGTGATGAACAGGGAAAAGCAGAATACAGACGTCTGAGAAATGAGGTTAACAAGAAGTGCAAAGAAGCGAAAGACGAATGGTTGAAAGAAAAATGTGCAGGCATAGAAAATTGTCTGAAATTAGGAAAAGTAGACACAGCTTATCGAAGGATTAAGAATAACAAGAGTTTAGTGCTTTTCAGTCGGTCAACACGAATGTACCCAAAAGAGATGGGTTATGCCCTAATCCTGAAATAAAAATCATGAGATTAATAAAACACTAGAATGACCAGTTTCGATCGTCAAGCGATCATCATCAGATCCATTACACTTAGGCTACAAAATCTATGTTTGAAATACAGGTGAAAATATTTACAATATGTACAATTATTTAGTTGCAGTATTGGTACTGCAACTGTCAGTGTATGCTAAATGCAGTATATATGTTAGGTGAAATGCTAAATGGTGATAGCTATCCGGAGATTGTACTTTAGAGAGATTATATGGTTGTAAACTATGGTTAAACTATAAAATTTTAGGCTAACTACTTATCTGATTGTCTTCCGTACTACAGCTACTCGCAGTTTTCGTGCTCACTGGAAAAAAAAACTTTTTATAATATTATTCACTCCTATAAGTACTTTTTTTTAATAGTATATTAACTTTTAGTACTCACTGTGCGCTCGACTGCGGTGGTTATCTTAACGACTGGTTTTTCCCTGCCTTCTTCCCCCTGTCCCTACGTGCTGTGGGGAGTGATAGCGATGTGTTTATGTGAGGTGTTGCCAACCTAGATAAGATGTATGTTATTGAATGAGGTGGGTCTACAACTATTAAAGACCGTGGATTAGCCCTCGCCACGCGTGGAGCATAACCCATTCGAACTAAGCGTTGACGGTCTTATGAGGACGTCCCGGCACCTTTCATACTGCCGCGAATATGGTCCTTGGTTTGTTGCAGAAGAAAAGTACATCGTACACCTGATCCAGATAACATTTACCTATTAAAAACACCCTAATTTCCCCCCTTTTTTATCTAGCTTTTGGCGAAAAGAAGACTAAGTGCTGTAATATTAAGGACACAAATGGAAAGCCCTTAACAGGGAAGAGAAGGTTGAGAATTGGAAATCTTACATAGAGTGTTTGTATAAGGGAAAGGAGATTAGGAATCATATAATGAAAAGGAAGGAGGAAATTGATGAGGATGCCAAAGGAGATTTAATATTGAGATTAAAATTTGACAGAGCATTGGAAG
This sequence comes from Meconema thalassinum, assembly GCA_946902985.2. Lineage (NCBI taxonomy): Eukaryota > Metazoa > Arthropoda > Insecta > Orthoptera > Tettigoniidae > Meconema > Meconema thalassinum. The sequence continues at coordinate 146,685,913 of OX336395.1, read as the reverse complement.
ACTTAACCAAGAGCGAAGAACCAGACATATATGATATACCGATTGAGTTGCTACGCTGCATAGGAGATAAAGCGTACTGTTTTTTTTTTTTTTTTGGGGGGGGGGGGGGGGTCTGGTACCACCGCCACCGCTCCACCGCTGGAATACTAAAATGACAATATCTCGCGAACCAATCAGGCTAGAGACTTGTACGAGGTGTCAAATTACTCAGGCGAACACCCCCTTTGCAATAGACAACTTATTCCCACCCATAAAACCTACCCCTAATAGGGGTGAAAGAGTAATTTTTTAGGTAAAGATTGCTTTTCATGTGCTACATGTATACATTTCAATGCCAATATGGAATTAAACGTTCCACACAAGAGACATGTGTACGGTTGAAAGCCACTATGATTTTTCATGCTTGTTTCTTGTTTTTACGCATGCCCACTCATTGTTTTTGTAAGAGTGCGGGCTTTTTAAAGATGGCGGCTGTAGTGTAACCTAACCTAACCCAACCCACGAGGGATGATCATAAAGTATTCCAAGCGACGCTTGGTGATAGGCAAACCAATAATCAAAGAGGGGCATGTCAGGCCTTGAGTTGAGAGCCCCTTTTGATTGATCCCTGTTGAAATGTCCCTGTTGACTAGCCCCTGTTGACTAGCCCCTTTGGACGGGTCCTTTTTGTAGGGAGTCCTTTTTGACGGGTCCCAGTGGAAGAGTCCTTATTGGCGGGTCCCTGTGGACGGGTCATTGTTGACAGGTCCTTGTGGACGGGTCCTTGTTGACGGGTCCCTGTGGACGGGTCCTTGTTGACGGGTCCCTGTTGTCGGGTCATTGTTGACGGGTCCTTGTGGACGAGTCGTTGTTGACGATTCCTTGTTGACAGGTCCTTTTTGACTAATCCTTTTGGACTGGTCCCTAATGCTATGATGAAATTAAATATTGTTCCACATGAAACGCATGTGAAGAGCCGATTGCTACTATGAATTAACATGTTTGTTTTTCGTTTTTTCGCATGCGCACTTGGGGATTTTGTAAGTGGGCGGGATTTTTGAATAATGATTTATAGATGAGTTATTTAAAAAAATAACCAAATGAACCAAAACTAATAGGTCGTCAGCTTTTTAATATCTCATGAACCAATAAGGCTAGGGACTTGTATGAAGGGTCGTTGGACATGGGGTGAAGCCCTGTTTTTGATTGTATTATTCATTTTTGTTAAAAGGGCCTAACTACACTTTTGTTAATATCTCGCTAACTAATAATGGGAGATGGTCAAGTGAGGTGTCATAAGACTCAGGATGGCCTACCTTTTCCCATGGCCAATGAATTTACCCAAAAACCCAAAGCAGCAAGGCCCTCGAACTAAGATTTTATAAACTAATCATTAGACAGGGTCAAGTTAGGTGTCATAGGACTTAGAATGGTTAGCCATTTCCCATAACCAATGAATTTACCCCAAAAGTCCAAAACAGCAAGATTTTATAAACTAATAATCGAATATCAACATGCAAGGTGTCATGGGACTTAGATTGGTCAACCCTTTCCCATGGACAATGAATTTACCCAAAATACCCAATACATTAAGGTCATTGACCTGAGATTTTATAAACTAATAATCGGATACGAACATGTGAGATGTTTACCATGTGTGATGAAACATAGCTAGGTAGAGAAAGAATTAGTGTAGGCTACATGTATGGTGACTGACAAGTCTTTTACCATTGGAACTTGTTTTCAGATCAAACTGCAATATAGAGAGAGTATAGGTTGCAGGTATGGGTTAATAAATGACAAACGGTGTACATAAACTCTGATTTATCGATTCAAGAATTAAGAGTAGACTATCTTTAATTGATTGGTTAAAGAGGATAGCTAAAACACAAAAATGCTCAGTGGTTACCGGGACAAGATGGTCGCTACACACAACAAGCTTTAAATACTTGGGGCAAATAATCTATACACACAAACTCGCTTGTTCTAAACTAAACTGTGTTTCTGTCAGTGCTCAGACAGTAGGCTGATGACAAAATGCATTGCTAACAGAAATATAATCATTTCCGGTTGTCTAATGTTACCAGCTATCCATTTTGTGTTGCAGTGATAAGCACCTTTACCTCTTGTACTGGTGGTCTTAACTCGATTTCCAGGTCTGAGGCCTGGGACAAGTCAAACTAAGAAACAGAGCATGGTGGTGCAGTGGTTAAGCTGTTAGCCTTTTGACCAGGGTTCGATTTCAGGTTAATATGAATGTCATAAACATATTAAACAAACCAAAAACAGAGATAACGTTTAAAACTGATTACATTTGTGTCTTTTCAAATCATTACTTGGATTACAAATACAAAGGTGAACTGGGATTGATATACAGTCAATGATGTCTATCACACACTAGACTGTAAGAAAGCCAAAAGAGCAAAAGGCGTAGGTAGAGCAGTGGTAAAATTGCTATATGTAGAGAACTACCTAGCGGTTTTATGAACTGGCAAAGCTATATCGCATAAACAGTGCAGGATACAATCCAGCAATCAGATTTGTATCTTGTAGAACAGAGAAAATGCACTTTTACCTTGATGGATAGCAAATGAGTGCAGATGAATGACCTATTGTTTTAGATCCCTTTTTGGGGGGTGGTTGGATCTAAAACGGAAGAGTTATTGTGTTAATTTATAAGGAAGTGCCTAAAAGGGGGTAGCTTCCCGTAGTCGGGCAAGCTGACCAGTGTAGAGTGTTGTTTAGTGTTAGTATACTAGGGGGTGCTCCTATAAAAGATGTAGGTGTATTTTAGGGGATGGAACTTAGTGTCCAGGTCAATGTGCTGGTCGTCCAGCTGGCTGGCTAATTATATAACGGATGTGCACGCGTCAGCCTTATGGCGCGCGCTGCCTCTAGTAGCCGGGCCGCTGCGTGAATACAATGCTACCTGAGCTAGCAAGTGCCTGGCTACTGTGCGTCACGTCTAATCGTGACGGAGGATTCAGGAAGGGAGTTAGGGCGTAAAGAAGCGTGTAAACAGTAATGCAAGTGTAATGTACTGACCAAGTGTTTATTGGTCAGTAATATGGAATTATGAGTCCCTTTTAGGGGATGTAATAAATGTTACAATGTGAGTGTACAAACTCGTGTATACAATTTGTGGGTAAAGGTTACAAAGTACAGGATTCTGAACACTGCTGACTCACCTGATGATACCAGCGATAGCCTCCGGCCGATGCACTGTAAGACTGGTAATTGAGAGAGGGCCTGCCCTAGTTAAGGCCTCCCTTTATAGTCTCTGGCGTTGTGCTGTCAGCATTGTGCTGAATAGATGTCCTAGATAATTGTGTGTCGCTGTTTGTGGTAGTGATGCAATTATTGGGTAAGCTTTCCAGACTGGCTAGCTGCCCTTGCGTGTTAATAGATGTTGGACTGGGCTTACAGGATTTGCCAGTTAGGGGTAGTTTGAATAGATGATGGGGGGATGGCCTCCAGGGGGTGCAGACCCCTGGGGGTTGTACAAGCCTCTTCCCCTATTTAGTTCGCGTCCCCGCGAACGGGAACGGAACTTGGGGTTGGGGATGTTGATGCAGCAGTTAGTTCTTGAAGTTCTTGAAGCCCCCTCGTATCTTCTGTTGGTGTCGTCCGTCGTCGTCGTGTGGATGTGGTGATGTCGTGTAGATGTGTAGGTGTGAGATCAGCTCGTGTTCAGAGGGGTGGGTTATGGGATGGACATATATACATATAACATTTGACATTGGCATAGATATTGCATGAAAAAAAATCGAAATTGACATGTTGAAGGTTTGCATAAAAAAAATAGTTCTGACAGTTATTCGGTACATTGTTGTGCAGGGAGGAAAAAACCCAGGGCTGAACGGATGATTGCGTCGTCCGCCCTATCTTAGGGAAAGAGTGCTCCCTGCAATGAGAAAGAGAGAAGAAATAGACAAAAATGGGTGTTCCAGGGTATAATTTAAGGGAAATATTCAAAATGCATTTATTTATTTGGGATAAAACGGAACACCCTGACAAATGGGGAAGTTAGAAGAAAGAAAAATGAAAGAAAACGAATCATAGACATTGTGTACATTGGTGGTCATGATAATGATACCAGATATGACCTGATAATAATAATCATTACATTTGTAATATTCCTGACGATTTATAAGTAAACATAGTAAACATAGTAATAATGATGAACATAGAAAAAATACTGGTTGCCATGTTGGTACCCTGTATGTATAGGTGTGTTGGCCACCCATGTGGAACCTTTTAATTGTGTGATATGGCGAGAAAATACAAAATAATTTACAATTATCAACTATCATATATACCTTGTAGAGCTCTTTTACGTGGCCAGTTATTGTATACCTCTTATTCTTTGTGCGCACCTTACCATCATGCCTTGATTACCGCTCTCTATTCGGCCGTTCCTGGTGCGGTTTAGTGGCTAGTCCACTATTCCCTCCTTGTACTTATTATCTAACCTCGTGGTTTTCCGTCGTGGGTCGGAATTCCACCTTAGGGTCGAAGGTTCGGCACTTACAACCTCCGTGTCGCCCTTCGATCCTGAAGTAACGCTTTATTTGCGTATGCTGAATGTGTTTACGTTCAGCGATGTTCATCATCCCACGTATGCTGTCCACCGCTGACCGCTGACGTTGTCACCTTTAAGGGTGCAACTAAAATCGATGAGTAGTGTGTTTGTGTGTGACATAGATGAAGGTATGTGTATTTTGGTGTGGGTAATATATTTACAACAGACATATTCATGCTCCTAGTTATCTGTAAATCAAAAACTGTATCAATATAAAAATGTTCATCCCTTCGTTGCTCCGTGGTCTTCCTGTGTGGGTGAAGGTGGATTAATGATAAATAAGACATTACAATGCATTGCAATACATTACATGTATATATATAACACTTCATTGGTAGCGCTTAATTTGTAAAACTAAGTGTGGCGCCACTGAAATCTGATTTAATCTAGGTGGGCCTAGGTTGGTCTATTTTAGCCTAGTGTTGTCGGGCTTACCCTGGTAACGGATTTTTAGCCACCAGGTGCCGAACGGCTTAATCTTAATCCTATTTATATTAATATGTTGCTGGGCTTACCCTATACGGTGCCGTAATGTCGTTTCTTAATGTGTTGTCGGTCTTACCCCGGTAGCGGAATTTTGGATACCGGGTGCCGATAAATTCCACTTCAATTATACTTATTCTACTATATTATAATGTACTATCCTGTATTATAGTGTATTATCGGACTTACCCTGATGACGGGTTTGGCGGTCATCAGGAGCCGAAATATTCTACCTTAATCTAAAAAAAAATTGCCTTAATTGTAAAACTATACTGTATATACAAGCCGAGTAGACCTTATTCTAAAGCCGAAATGTGCTGTGCCCAGTTTTAGCAACAGCGCTGGTTGAATTTGCTTACATCTAAGTGACCTTAAAAATGGCACTGTAACTTAGGTGCTAAAATTTAGATAGAGGCTGTCCGTTCGATTTCTCTCGCGGTGGTTCCCTTGTAGTACATTGTTGGGACCGGAACCCAACAATGCCTCGTAGTCCCCTCCATTTTAATCCTAATGTCGACGTCTATTCTAGGTCTTACTAACTAGTACTAATCTAGTCACAGGCGGCTTACGGTGCCACGAAGCAAACCGTTTCGCCCGCTGTATTTATCAGCTCTTTACCTTTGCCTTTGCGTATGTAGTCGTAGTTGGGTCTGCCCACTGTAACCCCTTTGAGTTGCTCGCTGTGCTACTCTTTTAATGCCCTTAGGCTGCCCGATGCGTCGCCATTTATGTGGGCATTGGACATCGTCCAATGGCATAATGTTATCTTCGCCGTCATTGGCAATCGTAGTATGCTTTTCGCAGTAATATTTCTCTTCGCCTTTATCGGCCGCAGTAGTATGCTTTTCGCATTCTTTTCGCAGTAATATTTCTCTTCGCCTTTATCGGCCGCAGTAGTATGCTTTTCGCAGTAATATTTCACTCCAGCGCACAGGAGTCTTGCTTCCCGCTATAGAAGCCCTACTTACTTAAATTTAACTAGAAGTCTAGTCATAATGGGGTCGTCTCTAGGGTCAACTCCTGGGTCCGGCGTGGAGCGAGCTATTTCTCCCACCATCCTCAGAAAGTCTTCCCTGCAGGTCTTGGCTTCGATGACCGTGGCACATAGTGGGTGTAGCATCCCTTCTTCCTAGGGGCAGTTGAGGCGCACCTAGGATTCCAGAGCTTGCCCGGCCAGGCCGCGAGTGCCTTAACCTTACGTGGTTCGTCTGTTCGGTCTGGTCGGTATGTTAAGTTATTGAGCCAACTGGGGTAAGGGTCACCATCACCTTCCCCAGCTCTGCTCCAGTGTGGTGCCTCTTGCCTTCGGCTTGTGCCGTTATCATCAATCAGAGTGTTTCAGATTCCTTTTCATGTAATAAAATAAAAATATGGGCGTAACCTTTGTAAATAAGTTATTTTGTGTAAAATGTAAAATATTTCAAGTGTTGTGGGGTTGTAGAGCTTCTAAGTGCATAGACTACTTCAGGTCTACTATTGCTACGTCGGCTGTCCAGCGATAATGCTCCGTTACCCTTCATAGAGGTGTTAGTAGGGTCTATGGTGTCAGGTACCCTGTTATTAGGATCTGGGGGTAGTTATTTGTAGAGTGGGCTGAAAGTATGGTAGGAAGAGGTTGCGCATCTTTGGGCTCAAATAAATGGTGGCCTTGAGCCGGTAATGCTGCTAGGATTGCTCTTACAATGAGTGGACTGGGGAGGTAATTCCCGGGATTGCAAAAATATAAAAAATCCATGCAGGCTTGATAGTAATAACCCTTGGTAAATGGATGGGATACTCATGCATGTGTCTGGATATGAGGCATCCGCACTCATGTAAGGATAGGTGTAGGGTGAGGCGTAATAATAATATATTCCTGTCATGCGGGAGTATTTAATTAACAAAAAATGGTTAATATATAATTGTGGCCTCATCTCTCATTTGGAGATGCGCATTATGCTTAATTGTTGTTTGCCGACCCACCCCTGATACTCAGGTGGTAGCATCGAGATCCAGGGCGTAGTAAGCCCTCTCTTTAAACGCATGAAGTCTATCAACCCCTATGTATACTTTGTAATGTAGTGTAGGTGTTTTCATCGTGTTCATGTGTCTGCGTTGGTCATGTTGGACGTGGGAAGGTTATTGGAGGGGAGTAAGGTATTCAGAATGGTAGCCTTTGGGTGGGATGTCGGTAATCCCGCTGAGATTATCCCCCTATGCTTTAGTCATTCTCCCGTTGTCCATGTCTGCTCGCTATCCGCCTCTTGGGATAGTAAAGCGTCGTGACGCTGTGGCGTCACGACTTAATCTGGTCTGCCATCTGTAGTGTGAATGTGGCCAGTGGTCGTAGTGCGACTGGCTATGTCCTAATCGCCTGTAATGATTTCTTTTATAAATAAAATCGCGAAAGGAAGTTATTAGGGGGGTCTTGTTTCCTCAGAGCCCCTGTCTGTGTTCGCTCCTGATTAGTGAGCACGTGTGTGTGTAACTATGTTCCGCTACACCATGCGGACGGTTGGTCTGTTATAGAGTAAGTCCCAATATGTATCGCGTGTATGGGCAGAAGGTGCCCGTGGCCTGTCAACGTCTTTGAGAACGTGCTCCTATGGGCCCAAGATAAGTTCCGGTCTGTCACGTTTGTCCATTTGCTAAATGTTTTTGCAGTGTTAAAAAAATGTGTGGTGTTATGATTGTTTTGCGTTTGTGATTTCACGGCCACTGCCGATACAACAATAGTGTCTGTCACCAGCAGTATTGCGGTATGACGAGATCTGCAAGTCAGTATTTTCGTCATGTTGTGTTTACATTTGTCTGCGTACGTGATTTTTCGCCAGTATGTGAGTGTTGCCATTGTTCTAGATTCCGGGCGGACCAATGTAGCAATTTGCCCTATTTAGCTAGTACTGTTGTGTGGCCACTATTCCATAAGACCTTTGTCTTACGAAATTTCTATACCTGTGTCTGGGAAATCTATTTTCCATGTCAGGTGTAATTGAAATTTTATGCCTGGCTTTTGGCCGAAGAAAATGTGGTATTATCTGGTTCTGTAGTTGTATGGGCCAATTTCGGTGTGCTTGGAAGCCTGGATAGTTGTTTGCCTGGTGTCCAATTTTTGCTGGGATTTGGGCCCGTGATCTCATGTCATTCTCTGTGTTCTATGTCTGCGTTGTGTTTCAGGGATTGAGGTGTCCTCAGTGTGGTTTTTGCTTGTGTCTCTCGTACCAAAAATACCGTTGGCTAGTTAGTTTTTGGTACGAGTGTGGTGTGTGATCATGGGTTCGGACCCGGGGTGCTGTAAAGACATGGTATGCCGCTATCTGTGCCGTATATATTATGGCACATGCCCCGTGTATTTGCAATGCGCAAATGAAAGTACGCATTCCTGTGAAGAGTTTGTGTGTTTTTGAATTCTCCTCGTAGTGTAATTTGGGGAGCTATATGATTCTGAACTCGGCGTGAATGAACGCGTATTTCCAAGGTTCGTCTGTAGTGCTCCCAGTCAGTCTGTGCCAGCAAAGGCTGCCCACGCTGTGTGCGTTATCGCTGAGGCGATAGTCTCGAGTTTCACTCACGTGTGCGTTATCTTGTTAGTTGCTTGACAATGCTGCGTGTCTGTATGTTTGTGCCTCTTAGCCCGAGTGCTAACTCTGTAATTGCGAGTGCGGCCTTCCGCCATGCAAAAGAACCTCTCACTAACTACATTCGTGTCCCTAAGTTTTGTGTTAACTGTAATGTATGTCGAATATGTCTCTATCCATTGTACAAAATGTCGTTATACACGAGTGTCTCCGGGCCGCTAGTCGCGTGTTTGGTGACTATGTGCCGGAGGCGATTTTGTTGTTTTTCATTTATGACATTGTTAGTGGAACTGTCCCAATCTATTTTAGCTTCCTACGTTTCTATCCTGCAACTGGATAGCTACCCGACCTGCCATTCCTGGTATTCAGAAGGTTGCGGGTTTTGAGACCGTCTTTACCCAGAGTAATTGTTTCTGGTGCCATTCTAGGCTGTGCCTCAGGGATAGTTTGGTAGTGTATTACTGTTATGTGGAAATGTTGATTGACTGTGTGCCTTCCAAAAATATGTAGGGTTTCCCAAAGTCTGGGATTTTCACCCTATGGTGTGTTTGCGTTTTAGCAAAATGTTTAAAAAATGGTAAGTAGGACCTGAGCGTACTATCCATCTATTTGGTGACGTTAGTACCACAGTAATCTAGTTACGTCTCAGGGGAATCTACCGACACTCTCTAGTACACACTGGGAAGGCCATTGCAAGACGTATTTGATACATGTGTATCCACGCCACGAGCAAAGCCAGTGCACTATGGGAGTCGAAACTCCACTCCAAAGCAATTGTAACCTTACCTTGGCATTGAATATATATTTTCAAAAGGAAAATGTGTATTATCCGTTGAGCCATTATCTGTTTAAGCACAAATTATGCTAAATGTTCCGGCATAACTCAGCAAAATGACAGTGTCTCGCCATGGTGTGCAATTGGGCTCTTCAGTTGGTTAATGCACACCTCACCAAATTTTTGAAAAATAGTTTGCGATTATTAATTCTTGCCATAATCAGGGCTTTCACCCGCCCCAAGAGAATCTATCAAACTGTGGGACCGGAACATAGAACATTTAGTCATTTCCACCTAGAAAGACCCGCTTAAGCTCTATGCTGTGATTTGGTGCTTAAGCTGTGTTCAGAATAGCTCTTTCCGGCCTTAAGCCGCGTAGCTCACCTGATGGGCTTCCACTTGGCTTTGCATATTAGAAACTTCATGCTATTCGAGCTATACTGTGGACCAACTATGGTAAATAACCATTGATGGCCTGAGAAAAAGGAAAGAAAAAAATGCCAGGGGCAAAAAGCAAAAAAAAACCAAGAAGGATTTAGAATTATGCACTACTGACTTAGCCATGTTGCACTGCATATACATGAGAGAGAAAAAATGTGCAGTTTATGTTTGTGAGTACTTGTTCGTCTATTGTCGTATTTCCGACGTGTAAAAGAACTTACGTGTAAATATAATATTGGTGCAAGAGATGTTGGAATATGTTGTATTCCTAGTGAAAGTCGTTATCCTTGTTCGAGCGTCAGTGCTCGGGAAGGTGGATACCGTCGCCCTGTCACTAGGGTGTAGGCCCGTGGGATCCACTGAGGTGCCCCTTTGCTATTTTTCGGAGGAATTTCTAGCAAAGTAAGCCTGGGCCTACTTCCACCGTAGCGCGTGTCTGTAGGTTTGAGTGTGCCTGTACTCGAAGGCCTAATTGCGCTCTGCGCTACCCTAGTAGAGTTTACGGGAGTGTGTGTGTTTTTGCCTGAGTGGTTTTGTGGGGTAGGTAAAAACACCTTTCCTGTACCCCGTGTACCGTGTGTGAGTGCGTGGTCACAATGTGCAGGCGTGTATCGTGCATCCTGAGGGCCTGAATGCAACACCCTCTTATGCGTTCGCGCCTCGGGTACGAATGCCGGTGTTCGCCTCCGTTCTGGCAAACTTGCCCTTTGAACTGTCGGTAAAGGCCGCTTAATTGCCTGTCTCTGCCCTGGCAATGTGGTGGCGTGTAGCCTGACCGCTCTTTGGCCTGTGGCCACGGTAGACTCCTGCCATTGCGTTTGCCTATCTGTGTGGGTGTGTGTAGGCTCAATGTGCTGTAGGGCGGGCTCTACGTCCTCAGCCCATGACGTGGTTACGTCCCGTTGTCTCCCTGTTATGTAATGTGTGCCCGAGAGTCCTGGCGTCAACTCCCTCTCGTTCGTCCGTTCAGAGGGGATTGATGTAGGTCCTGCTCCTCGGTTTGGCAAAATTGCCTTCCGAACCGGAGCTAAGGGATATGCATTGGTGTAAGCTTGTCCCCGCAGTGTATTGGAGTCTAACCTGGCCGTCTTCTGGACTGTGGCCATGGTGTCCTCCTTCCCATGTGTGGCAGTATATGGCGAGAGGGACATCCTCGCAAATTGCCGAGTTAGCGTATCTACGCTTATGTCCTCTCTCGGCTGGGCTGGTGGCCCTGCCATGTACTCGAAAATGGCCTTGTTGTTCTGGAGTTCACGGTACTCGTCCCAAATTTGGGTGTACTGCCTGTTGAGGCTCATGGCCTGCTCAGCGACTTTTGTGCCATTGGTCCCTATGCGTTGGTGTTCCCTGATAAGTGTTTCCCATTGCTGGAACATGAACTCGTGTCTGCAGTGTAATTGCCAGTGTGCTTTAATGAGCTGTGTACGGAGGGTGGGGATTTTCGCCCGAATCTTGCGATTCTTAGCGCTGCGGATTGGCCGGACAAGGGCTCTTATGATCCGCATATACTGGGCGTGCAGGAGCTGCTGAAACCTTCTGAGGTAGTCCTACCTAGTTTCAAAGACTCTGTGACAGGCAATTAATTCCTGGTACTCCCCAATGCTCCTCAGCACAGCTAGGCGGTATAGAGGGGCCATGCTAAATGAAGTGTATGCGTCTAAAGAAAAACTGTGCGTGTTTGTCAGTGTATCCTGTGTCTCTCTGATTCTTTCTGGGGTTGGGGGGTTGGTTTGGGAGAAAAAATTCCCTGTGTAGCTAGCGCAAAGCAAAAAAATCGCTTTCTGTCTGAGGGAAAAAAATTCACAATTTCGCTTGGCTATATGCGGTACGGGCCGTTTTGACCACGAGAACTCGTTGTATGAGTCCTATTTTACTGTGCGTGGTACCCGGCCTCCACCATCTGTTTTAGATCCCGTTTTGGGGGATGGTTGGATCTAAAACGGAAGAGTTATTGTGTTAATTTATAAGGAAGTGCCTAAAAGGGGGTAGCTTCCCGTAGTCGGGCAAGCTGACCAGTGTAGAGTGTTGTTTAGTGTTAGTATACTAGCGGGTGCTCCTATAAAAGATGTAGGTGTATTTTAGGGGATGGAACTTAGTGTCCAGGTCAATGTGCTGGTCGTCCAGCTGGCTGGCTAATTATATAACGGATGTGCACGCGTCAGCCTTATGGCGCGCGCTGCCTCTAGTAGCCGGGCCGCTGCGTGAATACAATGCTACCTGAGCTAGCAAGTGCCTGGCTACTGTGCGTCACGTCTAATCGTGACGGAGGATTCAGGAAGGGAGTTAGGGCGTAAAGAAGCGTGTAAACAGTAATGCAAGTGTAATGTACTGACCAAGTGTTTATTGGTCAGTAATATGGAATTATGAGTCCCTTTTAGGGGATGTAATAAATGTTACAATGTGAGTGTACAAACTCGTGTATACAATTTGTGGGTAAAGGTTACAAAGTACAGGATTCTGAACACTGCTGACTCACCTGATGATACCAGCGATAGCCTCCGGCCGATGCACTGTAAGACTGGTAATTGAGAGAGGGCCTGCCCTAGTTAAGGCCTCCCTTTATAGTCTCTGGCGTTGTGCTGTCAGCATTGTGCTGAATAGATGTCCTAGATAATTGTGTGTCGCTGTTTGTGGTAGTGATGCAATTATTGGGTAAGCTTTCCAGACTGGCTAGCTGCCCTTGCGTGTTAATAGATGTTGGACTGGGCTTACAGGATTTGCCAGTTAGGGGTAGTTTGAATAGATGATGGGGGGATGGCCTCCAGAGGGTGCAGACCCCTGGGGGTTGTACACTATGCATTAGCCTACCATAGAGTTATAACCACGAGGTGGAGGTGTGATTTCTATATTTTATTGTTTAGAGACATGGCTTTTTTGTAACCAGTAGATTTAGTAGATTTAGCATTTTGTAAATATCCATTTTTGTAATTGTAAATAGTGGAAACATTTTTATTTTTTTGTAATAGTAAATGTTAAATGTATAACTAAAAGTTCTTTGGGATAAGTGTGCATGTCAAGGATAAATAGCGTGGTTGTATTTGTTTTTCAAAGACAGGTATGGTTGTGTGAATGTATGACTATAGATAGAATGATAGAGAGAGAGAGAGAAAGCTTGTGTGTGTGGGTAGCATTGATTGTTCAACCAAAGCAAACAAGGCAATGTAGAATGGTGGGGTAATTAATGTATATAGCAAATGGTAAATAGTATACTGTAGTTTTTTAACACTTGTGTTTTTGTAATGCAGTGGTAGATAGGTGTTATTTTGTAAAACGGTCTTACCTACAGTAGTAGTAGTAGTAGTAGTAGTAGTAGGCCTATACGATTTTGGAAAACAAACAGAAAGAGAATGCACTATTGCCATGGCCAAGCACTTCCATTAAGACGATTTCAAGAAAATTTCAATCAGCAAATGTGTGTTTTACAAAACTAAACTTTCAAGACGGACTAAATCATAAGCGTGTCGTCTGTGATATGAAAAAGATAGGAAATCCATGTTTCCATATCAACACAATTTAAAAACCTAAAACTGACATTTAAAAAATGTAAATGGGAAATTGACAAATGTGGAAACAACAAAATGGAAAATTCATGTTTCCATATCATGAAATCCAAAAACTTTAAAATGACATTTTCAAATCGTGTACATGGAAAATTGACAAAAGGCTATGTGTGAAATGTGAAAATGAAAAAATGAACAAATGGCTATCATTATTAAAAAATAAAGAACCATCGTGTTCTATCGTTAAAGTGTGAATCAAACCACATCTACTTATTTGGATCACCCGAGACTGAGTAGACTTGTTTAGTCCTGATATACAGTACTCTTAAAATTTTATGTTAAAGCTCGAATTGAACTCAAGAGCTTTAGAGTGCCAGCTAACTATGCTAACCGTTACGTCACAAATACAACTTTACACTACTCTTAATGAACAATAATAGGAAAAAGAATAATAAATGTTGAATTTTTTTAAGGATGAACATGGTGACACTGTTTCTGTTGCACAGTCTGCTAGCCACTAGCTAGCAGCTGGGGTCTTAGAAAACGATACAGTTGACATTTTGTAATGAGATGTGACATGTTTCAAAGTACAGTATTATGGGTTGCTGTTGAGTAAATAGTAATCCTGTACAAGGAAGCAAGGGTTCGAACCCCTTACCTATCATTACTATTGCCTGAACATGGCTTGGCGACACTGTATTATTATGATACTCGGTACACAAACCATAGATAGAGTGTATTGTTTAAGATCACTTTCTTTCTGAACATAGGTGGAGAATGTTGATGGTTAACAATGGCATTAATCTAGTAGGACGTGGGTATAGCAATTAAGAAAAAACAGACAATACCCATAGAATATTTTTATTTATTTAATATAAGTACTTGTACAATAGTTTCGTTCAAAATACATTTCTTTTTTCTCTATTACTATTTAGTCCTTTTTGATTCTCTTGCATATGAAGGGTAGATAACCTTGTAGTTCAGCCCCTTAAAACAACAACAACACAACCTTTTGCATAGCCTGTGATGTTGATGACTCATGAGATGTGGAAGATGGATTAAACATAACTTTTACAGCAGGGGTTAAATGTTGCTCAATAAACACTGCACTATTTTGAGTAGCAACATTTTTTCTTGTACTAGCTTTTTAGCATTGTCATGACTATTTGTTGACACCAACAGTGTTTCATCTAGTACACCACATTGATGATCACTCACACTTAAAACCTTACCATTTCTACTTTTAAGATTGCCTCGACATCTTTTTGACCTCTCTTTTGAGCATCGCCAAAATATTATTCCTTTTTCATTTTGAGGATTATAGTTATAAGACTAGCCTTTATAGAGTAAACGTTGTTTACCTTTGTTAGTTGTAGTAAGTTCCATAGTAGCAACTAACCTGTTAGTATGATTTGCTCACTACAAAGGTTATAAATGTTCTGATAATAAAATCATTTAGCGTTGGCTTTTATATTTAATATGTACAGTTTGAAGTGATTGCAAAAGTGAGAGCAAAATGGTAGCAGAGTGGTGGAGAATATTACATGTATTGTTAACAAATAGTTTAAGCGATTATGTGGATCCATTACATAATAATTTTGGCTCGACGAAGCTCATTTTCTATATCCAATAGTTCTTTCTCATGTTCAGTATAACCAGCCTGTTTATACACATGCAGTTGCTGAAGCCGTCGGATTAGCTTACTTGGATTGTTCCGGTAGACAAATTCAACAAATGATTTTTTTCGTGAGAACAAAGCATTACCATTTTCATTATTATTATCATCATCATCATCATCATCATCATAACCATTATCATTGTCATCATCATCATCATCATTATAATCGTCATCACTATTACTATATAGTCCCTTTTGATCCTTTTGCAATACCACATTTAGCACAGTCTGTGTTGCCTTTGATAATGTTGGGAGTTTTTCAGACATTGACAACTGTCCTAACACGACTTTCGGAGGAGAAGATACATGCTTTTCAACAAACAATGCACTATCTTGAGCTGCAATATCTTTTTCTGGGACTAGTGTTTTAGCATTTTGAAGATTTTTTTTAAACAGCAACGATGTTTTGTCTGGTACACTACATTGATGATCACTCACACTTAAGACATTACTATTTTTACTTTTCAGCTCACCTCGACACTGTTTTGAACGATGTTTTGAACAACGCCAAATAACAGTTCCATTTTTATTGGTTCGTTTTACAATATATGTATATCCTTTATAGAATGCATATGGCATACCATAGCTATTTTTTGGTACTTCCATGTCAATTGTCAAACATGAACTAATCTCTAGCAAAGTTCACTCGATAATATAAATAATAGTTTAAAGTGAGAGGAAAAGTGGGTGCAAGAGTGGGTGAAAAAGTGGGTGAAAAAGTGGGTGTAAAAGTGGGTGCAAAAGTGTGTGAAAAAGTGAGTACAATAGAGGGTGCAAAAGTGGGTGCAAAAGAGGGTGCAAAAGTCAGTGTAAAAGGGAGTGCAAAAGTCGGTGTAAAAGTGAGTGCAAAAGTGGGTGCAAAAATGCGTGCAAAATCGGATGTAAATGTGGGTGCAAAAGTGGGTGCCGTTTATAGGGGGCATGAATTTTACTAGAATGTGATTTGAGTAAATGTAATTTCTAAACTCAAGTAGTGAATAGTCAGTTGGTTTTGATCTATGCAAGCGTAAACATGTCACATACACTGGTGATGGACACTCAAGGCTTTAAGGTCAACGAAAACAAGTACAGTATATATTTAAAGAGGTGGCTATTATTGATTGCACAACACGCGGGTTACCATATCCTTTTTTCGGACTAGTGTTTTAACATTTGAAGAATTTATTTTAAACAGCAACGATGTTTTATCTGTCACACTACATTGATGATCACTCACACTTAAGACCTCACTATTTTTACTTTTGAGCTCACTTTGACACTGTTTTGAACGATGTTTTGAACAACGTCAAATAACAGTTCCATTTTATTGGTTCGTTTTACAATATACGTATAACCTTTATAGTATGCATATGGCTTAGCATAACTATTCGTTGATACTTCCATATCAATTGTTAAGCATGAAATAATCTCCCATAAATGTCGCTCGATAATAGAAATAATAGTTTAAAGTGGGTGCAAAAGTGGGTGTAAAAGTGGGTGCAAAAGTGGGTGCAAATGTGAGTATAAAAGTGGGTGCAAAAGTGGGTGAAAAGTGAGTGCAAAAGTGAATGTAAAAGTGGATGCAGTTTATAGTAGGCACGATTTTTACTAGAATGGGATTTGATTAAATGTAATTTCTAAACCCAAGTTGTGAGTAGTCAGTTGATTTTGATCTATGCAAGCGTAAACATGTCTCATACACTGATGATGGATACTCAAGGCTTTATGGTGAACAAAAACAAGTATATAGTTAAAGAGGTGGCTATTATTGATTGCACAACACTGAATCTATTTTTGAAATTTTGACAAAGGGCCTAAGTGCACTTTTGTTAATATCTCGCTAACCAATAAGACTAGGGCATTGCATGAGGTATTGATGGACTTTTTGCCGAAGACTGCTGGTAAACACTTATGTTCCCACGACCTTTTTAAAGATGGCGGCTGACCCACAAGGGGTGATTAAAAGTATTCCAAGTGGCGCTTGTCGATAGGCAAACCAATAATCAAAGAGGGGTATGACAGACCTTGAGGCGATTACCCGTTTTGATTGATCCCTGTTGATTTGCCCCTTTGGACTGGTCCCTGTTGACTAGCCCCTTTGGACGGGTCCTTTTTGAAGGGAGTCATTTTTGACAATTGACATGGAAGTATCAAAAAATAGCTATGGTATGCCATATGCATTCTATAAAGGATATGCATATATTGTAAAACGAACCAATAAAATTGGAACTGTTATTTGGCGTTGTTCAAAACATCGTTCAAAACAGTGCCAAAGTGAGCTAAAAAGTAAAAATGGTGAGGTCTTAAGTGTGAGTGTCGAGGTGAGCTGAAAAGTAACAAGTAGTTACGTGATGAACTATACAGCCTATTTTCATATATCCTACATATGTTAACTGCCAATATCAACATACAAAATTTCAGTTGGATTGCTGTAATAGATTCGTAGATATTGGGTACCGACTAAATATTTCGGATGGTCGCCATGTTGGATTTTATATATGTAGGTCCTAGAGTTATGTAATGTTACAATCAGATTATTGTGTACGTGTAGCATTCAAACTTCAATCGCATGATTAGGACACAAGAAGTAATAAGGAGATTTTAAAATTTCGCACAGCTGCCATCTTGTGGTTATGGAAACAATTGAAATAAATTAGATGCCAGTGGATAAACATTCGTAAAAGGATTTACTGTACCAAGTTTCACTGCACTCGGATGGTTAAATTGCGAGAAACGTCCATGTGAATATATATACTTCGCGTCGCCGCCATGTCGGATTTGTTATCACCAGGTTATTTAAAGTCCTATAGGTGAACTTAAGTTCATAGCCCCCATGAATATAAAAAAATCAGTTTGATTGCTATAATAGATTCGTAGATATTCAGAGTCGTCTGAATATTTCGGATGGTCGCCATGTTGGATTGTTAAATGTATAGGCCATAGAGTCATATACCATTGAAGGAAAATTATTGCGTAGGTTCATTATTCAAACTTTCACTTCGATGGCTTGATTACGATACAAGAAATAAAAACTTAATTTTAAAATTCGCACAGCCGCCATCTTGAGGTTATGTAAACAATTGAACTAAATTTGATACCAGTGCATTACAATGTGTATAAACATTTCCTGTACCAGATTACATTGCGTTTGGAACATTAAATCACGAGAAAGGTCTATTTAAATTTTCAAATTCGCTTGGCCGCCATGTTCGTTTTGTAGTTAACTGCTTTTTGAAAGTCTTATAGATGAACTTCCAGTAGTGCCCTTTATCTCCGTATAAAATTTCAGGATGATACAGCTAATAGTTTCAGAGATATAGAATGCCGGTGAAATATTTCGCTCATCCGCCATCTTGTGGTTATATAAACAATTGAACCAAATAAGATGTCGATGCATTACAATGTGTATAAACATATACTGTACCAAGTTTTATTGTGTTTGGTAGGTTAAATCGCGAGAAACGTCTAATTAATTGTCGCAAATTCGCGTGGCCGCCATGTTGGTTTTGTACTTACCAGGTTTTCAAACGTCACATACGTAAATTTCTAGTAGTTCCCTGTATCACCGTAATAAATTCCAGGGTGATATCGGTAATGGTTTCGGAGATATTGAATGCTGGTGAAATATTTCGCACAGCCGCCATGTTGGATTGGTGGGACTTAACAAAATTTGAAGGGCACGGTCGAGGTCGCCCGGAATAGTACTATGAAATTTTTTCAAAATTGAAAATAGGCTAAAAATAGTAATGTCTTAAGTGTGAGTAATCATCAATGTAGTGTACCAGACAAAACATCGTTGCTGTTTAAAAAACTCTTCAAAATGCTAAAACACTAGTCCCAGAAAAAGATATTGCAGCTCAAGATAGTGCATTGTTTGTTAAAAAGCATGTATCATCTCCTCAGAAAGTCGTGTTAGGACAATTGTCAATGTCCGAAAAACTCCCAACATTATCAAAGGCAACACAGACTGTGCAAAATGTGGTATTGAAAAAGGATCAAAAGGGACTATATAGTAATAGTGATGAGGATTATAATGATGATGATGATGATGATGATGATGATAATGATAATGGTTATGATGATGATGATAATAATGACAATGGTAATGCTTTGCTTACACCAAAAAAATCATTTGTTGAATTTCTCTACTGGAACAATCCAAGTAAGCTAATCCGACGGCTTCAGCAACTGCATGTGTATAAACAGGCTGGTTATACTGAATATGAGAAAGAACTATTGGATATAGAAAATGAGCTTCGTCGAGCCAAAATTATTATGTAATGGATCCACATAATCGCTTAAACTATTTATTAACAATACATGTAATATTCTCCACCACTCTGCTACCATTTTGCTCTCACTTTTGCAATCACTTCAAACTGTACATATTAAATATAAAAGCCAACGCTAAATGATTTTATTATCAGAACATTTATAACCTTTGTAGTGAGCAAATCATACTAACAGGTTAGTTGCTACTATGGAAATTACTACAACTAACAAAGGTAAACAACGTTTACTCTATAAAGGCTACTCTTATAACTATATTCCTCAAAATGTAAAAGGAATAATATTTTGGCGATGCTCAAAAGAGAGGTCAAAAATATGTCGAGGCAATCTAAAAAGTAGGAATGGTAAGGTTTTAAGTGTGAGTGATCATCAATGTGGTGTACTAGATGAAACACTGTTGGTGTCAACAAATAGTCATGACAATGCTAAAAAGCTAGTACAAGAAAAAAATGTTGCTACTCAAAATAGTGCAGTGTTTATTGAGCAACATTTAACCCCTGCTGTAAAAGTTATGTTTAATCCATCTTCCACATCTCATGAGTCATCAACATCACTGACTAAGCAATAGGTTGTGTTGTTGTTGTTTTAAGGGGCTGAACTACAAGGTTATCTACCCTTCATATGCAAGAGAATCAAAAAGGACTAAATAGTAATAGAGAAAAAAGAAATGTATTTTGAATGTAACTATTGTACAAGTACTTATATTAAATAAATAAAAATATTGTATGGGTATTGTCTGTTTTTTCTTAATTGCTATACCCACGTCCTACTATATTAATGCCATTGTTAACCATCAACAGTCTCCATCTATGTTCAGAAAGAAAGTGATCTTAAACAATACACTCTATCTATGGTTTGTGTACCGAGTATCATAATAATACAGTGTCGTCAAGCCATGTTCAGGCAATAGTAATGATAGGTAAGGGGTCCAAACCCTTGCTTCCTTGTACAGGATTAGTTTTTACTCAACAGCAACCCATAATACTGTACTTTGAAACATGTCGCATCTCATTACAAAATGTCAACTGTATCGTTTTCTAAGACCCCAGCTGCTGGCTTGTGGCTAGTAGACTGTGCAACAGAAACAGTGTCACCATGTTCATCCTTTAAAAAAAATTCAACATTTATTATTCTTTTTCTTATTATTGTTCAATAAGAGTAGCGTAAAGTTGTATTTGTGACGTAACGGTTAGCATAGTTAGCTGGCACTCTAAAGCTCTTGAGTTCAATTCGAGCTTCAACACAAAATTTTAAAAGTACTGTCATCATCATCATCGGCTTTAACTCGAATCCGAGTATAAATCTTCTTCCTTCAGTCCAGTTTGTGGATGTGTTTGCGGTGACAAATAATTCCAATCCTGGCATGGAACAAACGACCACACACGTCACATAGTATTGCTGGAGGAGAACGTGGTTGGGCTGCTCGAAGTTTCCTAGCTTGACGCTTGGCCTCTTCATGTGTGTGTCGATCCCTTTCAAACGTCTTTACTGTATCCGAGATGGTACGGCGCCAAGTTGAGCGGTCTTCAGCCAGCATGTCCCAGGTTTGTGAATCAAGACCTGTCAATTTCAGGTTCTGCTTAAATTGGTCCTTGTAGCGCCTCTTAGGACCACCATGAGGCCTGGTGCCATAGCATAACTCACCATATCGCACCTGACGAGGTAATCTCACATCATCCATCCGATGGGCATGACCAATCCATCTAAATTGGTGACCTATTATGGATGATTCTATGCTGTTGATTTGAGCCATTTCAACAACAGCAATATTGGTAATGCGGTCTTCCCATTTAATCCTCAGGATTGATCGAAGTTTTTGTAGGTGGGAACGCTCAAGCTTCCCGAGATCACGTCGGTAAAGGTTCCACGTTTCACAGCCATGCAACAATATAGAGATGACTACTGCTTTGTACACCATAAGCTTTGTACTCATGGACAAATCTTTATTCAAGAAGACCCGGTGCGCTAATCGTCCTTATGCTGCATGGGCTGCACCAATTCTCTTGTCCACAACCTGCTCACAGGTACAGCTCACAGAAATGGTACTGCCCAGGTACGAGAAGTGGTCTACCTGTTCTAATGGCAAATTTGAGATGGAGATATTGAATTGAGGAAGAGGTGTGCCTGGTGAAGATTGTGCCAAGACTTTAGTCTTATTGACATTTATGGTAAGACCAAAGCGATCACATGCACTTTTGTAACAATTAACTGACTCTTGCAGCTCTTCCGGTGTGAGAGTTGGCGACGCAGCATCATCTGCATACTACATGTTAGTAACCTTAGTAACCTGAGTTTTCCTCAAGGAGCGGAGACGAGTTAGGTTGAAAATCCCTCCATTAAACGATACTTGACTTCCACACCTGGGATGTTTGTGGCTGAATCATTAAGCATTGCAGCCAAGTACAGCGCGAAAAGCGTTGGAGCCAGTACACATCCTTGTTTCAATCCATGGGTAATAGGAAATTAATCGGACATCTTATTCTGACGGCAAACCTGACCTGTCATGCCATCATGGAGAGCCTTGATTAGATCTACAAATCGCTGAGGACAACCAAACCGCTTCAGCACCGCCCACATGGCTGGTCTTGGAACCGAATCAAATGCCTTTTCCAAGTCATAAAAGACTAAGAAGAGTGGATTCTGTTGTTCTATACATTTTTCTTGTAGCTGTCTCACACATATAATCAAGTCAATTGTGCTTCTGGAAGCTCTAAATCCACATTGTGACTCTGGGAGGATCTTCTCAGAGATAACCTTGAGGCGGTTAAGTAGAATTCTGGCAAGAATCTTCCCCACAATTGATAGCAGTGATATACCACGGTAGTTGCCACAAACACTGCGATCACCCTTTTTAAAGATAGTGACGATAGTGGCATTTTTTAGGTCTCCAGGTACCTTTCTTGATTCCCATATTCTGAGGATAAGGGTGAAAATCCTTGTTTTGAGGGAACGACCTCCGGCTTGAATTAGTTCCAGAGGGATGTAATCTGGGCCAGGTGCTTTTCGGGGTTTCAATTGGGTGAGAGTTGCACTGAAATCATGATAAATAGGAGGTACTGCCAACCACAGTTGTTCAGGTTCTTGCGGTACATCCCAAAGGAAGTCTTCAGCAGCTGCTGATGGACGATTTAGGAGATTGGAGAAGTGCTTCTTCCAGTGTTCCAAGATTTCTTGACTATCGGTAAAGGTAGTAGAATTATCAGCGCGTTTCAGTGTACCTGATGATGATCGAGATGGTCCATATATTTCCTTGAATACTGCATAGAAGTTCCTCAAGTCTCGAGCATCCGATAGTCTCTGCGGCTCCTGAGCCTTCTGTTGCCACCAAGTATTTTTAATCTGCCTTATCTGCATCTGGCATTTACCCTTGAGTTCCAGTAGTTTATCTCTCTTTGTGTTGGAAGTTGGGTCTTGAAGATGGGCAAGATAGGCATTCCTTTTGGCATTGATGAGAGACAGAATTTCCTCATTGTTGTCATCAAACCAGTCTTGTCTTTTCCGCACTATAAAACCAATGGTTTCCTCAGCTGACTGTATGATAATCTTCTGTAGTGTGGCCCATTCTTGCTGAATGTCATTTGTTACTGGGTTTTCTGATAACTGGGTGACGATCCTGTTTCCAAAATGTTTATATATGGATTCATCCTGAAGTTTGGATGTATTAAACATCTTTCTTGGCAAATTTTTGATGTTCCTAGGTGGTTTAGGTCTGATGGATATCCTGAGCTTACATATAAGAAGTTAATGATCTGTCCAGCAATCGTCTATATTCCTTGCTGTTCTGGTAATAAGAGTGTCCTTCTTATCACATTGCCGGGTAATGATATAATCAAGAATGTGCCAATGATTGGAACGAGGATGCATCCACGTGGTTTTGAAGCGGTTAGGTAGTCGGAACTGCATGTTGGTAATGATAAGTTCGTGTTCTGCACAAAGACCAAGAAGCAACAGTCCATTGGGATTACATTTTCCAAGTCCCTGTTTCCCCATCACATTATTTCATAGCCTGTGACTTTCCCAACTCTGGCATTGAAGCCACCGAGGAGCAAGAGTTTAGCTGCAGATGGTACCTTGGAGATGATTTCACTTAGCTGATTATATAAATGAGCCTTTACTTCATCATCAGGATCTAAGGTAGGAGCATAGGCAGAGATGATGTCAAAAGGGAACCTCCTGAGAGTGGTATGCGGAGAGTCATGAGCCTTTCACTGATTGCAATGGGCGTATGTTTGTGATAATTTACCAGTTTTGTCTTCACAGCGAAGCCCACACCATGAATACGACATTCACCCTCCTCCTTTCCTTTCCAGAAGATGGTATATCCTGTTCCAGATTCAGTAATCATGCCTGTACTGTATATTAGGACTAAAACAGGTCTACTCAGTCTCGGGTGATCCAAATAAGTAGATGTGGTTTGATTCACACTTTAACGATAGAACACGACGGTTTTTAATTTTTTAAAATAATGATAGCCATTTGTTCATTTTTTTTCATTTTCACATTTCACACATTGCCATTTGTCAATTTTCCATGTGCACGAATTGAAAATGTCAGTTTCAAGTTTTTGGATTTCATGATTTGGAAAAAAGAATTTTCTATTTTGCTGTTTACACATTTGTCAATTTCCTATTTACATTTTTAAATGTCAGTTTTAAGTTTTTAAATTGTGTTGATATGGAATCATGGATTTCCTACTTTTTTCCATATCACAGACGACACGTTTATGATTTAGTCCATCTTGAAAGTTTAGTTTTGTAAAACACACATTTGCTGATTGAAATTTTCTTGAAATCGTCTTAATGGAAGTGCTTGGCCATGGCAATAGTGCATTCTCTTTCTGTTTGTTTTCCAAAAACGTTTAGGCCTACTACTACTACTACTACTACTGTAGGTAAGACTGTTTTACAAAATAACACCTATCTACCACTGCATTAAAAACACAATTGTTAAAAAAAACTACAGTATACTATTTACCATTTGCTATATACATTAATTACCCCACCATTCTATCTTGCCGTGTTTGCTTTGGTTGAACAATCAATGCTACCCACAGACACACACACAAGCTTTCTCTCTCTCTCTATCATTCTATCTATAGTCATACATTCACACAACTACACCTGTCTTTGAAAAACAAATACAACCACGCTATTTATCCTTGACATGCACACTTATCCCAAAGAACTTTTAGTTATACATTTAACATGTACTATTACAAAAAATAAAAATATTTCCACTATTTACAATTACAAAAATGAATATTTACAAAATGCTAAATCTACTAAATCTACTGGTTACAAAAAAGCCATGTCTCTAAACAATAAAATATAGAAATCACACCTCCACCTCGTGGTTATAACCCTATGGTAGGCTAATGCATAGGTCATTCATCTGCACTCATTTGCTATCCATCAAGGTAAAAGGGCATTTTCTCTGCTCTACAAGATACAAATCTGATTGCTGGATTGTATCCTGCACTGTTTATGTGGTATAGCTTTGCCAGTTCATAAAACCACTAGGTAGTTCTCTACATATAGCTATTTTACCACTGCTCTACCTACGTCTTTTGCTCTTTTGGCTTTCTTACAGTCTAGTGTGTGATATACATCATTGACTGTATATCAAACCCAGTTCACCTTTGTATTTGTAATCCAAGTAATTATTTGAAAAGACACAAATGTAATCAGTTTTAAACGTTATCTCTGTTTTGGTTTGTTTAATATGTTTATGACATTCATATTAACCTGAAATCGAACCCTGGTCAAAAGGCTAACAGCTTAACCACTGCACCACCATGCTCTTGTTTCTTAGTTTGACTTGTCCCAGGCCTCAGACCTGGAAATCGAGTTAAGACCACCAGTACAAGAGGTAAAGGTGCTTATCACTGCAACACAAAATGGATAGCTGGTAACATTAGACAACCGGAAATGATTATATTTCTGTTAGCAATGCATTTTGTCATCAGCCTACTGTCTGAGCACTGACAGAAACACAGTTTAGTTTAGAACAAGCGAGTGTGTGTGTATAGATTATTAGCCTCAAGTATTTAAAGCTTGTTGTGTGTAGCAACCATCTTGTCCCGGTAACCACTGAGCATTTTTGTGTTTTAACTATCCTCTTTAACCAAACAATTAAAGATAGTCTACTCTTAATTCTTGAATCGATAAATCAGAGTTTATGTACACCGTTTGTCATTTATTAACCCATACCTGCAACCTATACTCTCTCTATACTGCAGTTTGATCTCAAAACAAGTTCCAATGGTAAAAGACTTGTCAGTCACCATACATGTAGCCTACACTAATTCTTTCTCTACCTAGCTATGTTTCATCACACATGGTAAACATCTCACATGTTAGTATCCGAGTCTTAGTTTATAAAATCTCAGGTCAATGACCTTAATGTATTGGGTATTTTGGGTAAATTCATTGTCCTTGGGAAAGGGTTGACCATTCTAAGTCCCATGACACCTCGCATGTTGATATTCAATCATTAGTTTATAAAATCTTGCTGTTTTGGACTTTTGGGGTAAATTCATTGGTCATGGGATAGGGCTAACCATTCTAAGTCCTATGACACCTCACTTGACCCTCTCTAATGATTAGTTTATAAAATCTTAGGTCAATGGCCTTGCTGTTTTGGATCTTTCGGGTAAATTCGTTGGCCATGGGAAAAGGTTGGCCATCTTGAGTCCTATGTCACCTCACTTGACCATCTCCGATTATTAGTTAGCGAGATAATAACAAAAGTCTAGTTTGGCCCTTTTGACAAAAATTAATAATACATTCAAAAACAGGGCTTCACCCCAAGTCCAACGACCCCTCATACAAGTCCCTAGCTTTATTGGTTCATGAGATATTAAAAAGCCGATGACCTATTAGTTTTGGATCTTTTGGTTATTTTTTAAAATAACTCATCTATAAATCATTATTCAAAAATCCCGCCCGCTTACAAAATCCCCAATTGCGTATGCGTAAAAACAAAAAACAAACATGTTAATTCATAACAGCAATCGGCTCTTCACATGTGTTTCATGTGGAACAACGTTTAATTTCATCATAGCATTAGGGACCAGTCCAAAGGGATTAGTCAAAAAGGACCTGTCAACAAGGACTCGTCCACATGGACCCGTCAACAATGACCCGTCATCAGGGACCCATCAACAAGGACCCGTCCACAGGGACCCGTCAACAAAGACCCGTCCACAAGGACCTGTCAACAATGACCCGTCCACAGGGACCCGTCAATAAGGACTCTTCCACAGGGACCCGTCAAAAAGGACTCCCTTCAAAAAGGACCCGTCCAAAGGGGCTAGTCAACAGGGGCTAGTCAACAGGGACAAATCAACAGGGATCAATCAAAAGGGGCTCCCAACTCAAGGCCTGACATGCCCCTCTTTGATTTTTGGTTTACCTATCACCAAGCTTCGCTTGGAATACTTTATGATCACCCCTGAAGGGTTGGGTTAGGTTAGGTTACACTACAGCCGCCATCTTAAAAAAGCCCGCCCTCTTACAAAAACTATGAGTGGGCATGCGTAAAAACAAAAAACAAGCATGATAAATCATAGTGGCTTTCCACCGTACACATGTCTCTTGTGTGGAAAAACGTTTAATTCCATATAGGGATTGAAATGTATACATGTAGCACATAAAAAGCAATCTTTAGCAAAAAAATTACTCTTTCACCCCTAGTAGGGGTAGGTTTTTTGGGGGGTTGGGAATAAGTTGTCAATTGAAAAGGGGGTGTTCGCCTGAGTAATTTGACACCTCGTACAAGTCTCTAGCCTGATTGGTTCGCGTGATATTGCCATTTTAGTATTCCAGCGATGGAGCGGTGGCGGTTGTGCCAGAACCCCCCAAAAACCACTACTATGAAGTTCTGATCAGGTTATATCACTTGGTGTGTAGGATTTATGTAACAGGTGATGTACCCTCTGATTTCAAGACGAATGTTTTCATCCCTATACCGAAGAAAGTGGGAGCTGACAGATGTGAAGATTACCGTACAATCTGCTTGATTACGCATGCTTCAAATATCCTGTCTAGAATAATTTACAAGAGGATGGAAAGCCATATAGAAACGGAGTTGGGTGAAGACCAGTTTGGACTCAGGAGAAATGTAGGAACAAGGGAAGCTGTACTAAGCATTAGGATGATTTTGGAAGATAGAATAAGGAAAGATAAGATAACGTTCATGGCATTTTTAGACTTAGAATAGGCTTTTGATAACGTTGATTGGACTAAATGCTTGACATTTTGAAAACGATCGGAATAAAGTGCAGGGATAGGAGGGTGATCTACAATCTATACAGAAACCAGACAGCAGTCATTCGAGCTGAAGGGCACGAGAGAGAAGCTGGTATTCAGAAAGGTGTAAGGCAAGGCTGCAACTTATCACCCATACTTTTCAATCTTTACATTGAACAAACAATGAAGGAAATTGGAGAAAAACTTAAAGTGGGAGTGAAGATTCAAGGAGAAATAATTTCAACTATGAGATTTGCCGATGACATAGTCTTCTTGTCCGACACGCCTGAGGATTTGAATGAGTTTTTGAATGGCATGGACTCCGTCTTGAGGAAAGTATTCATGATGAATATTAATAAATGTAATACAAAAATATTGGAATGCAGCCGAAATAAATCAGAAACCTCTATGGCCATCATATTGTCAGGTGAAAAACTAAAGGAAGTAGGAGACTTCTGTTACTTAGGAAGCAAAATAACCAGTGCTGGACAAAGCAAAGAGGATATAAAAAGTCAGTTAGCTCAGGCAAGCAAATCATTTCTACAGAAAAGGAATCTGACAAATCGAATATAGATTTAATTATTAGAAAGTCATTTTTCAAGGCCTTTGTCTGGAACGTTGCACTATATGGAAGTGAAACTTGGACTACTGGTGCAGCAGAAAAGAGAAGAATTGAAGCGTTTGAAATGTGGTGTTACAGGAGAATGATGAAGATCAGATGGGTAGATAGGGTTACAAACAAAGAGGTATTAAGACTAGTGGGAGAGAAGAGATGTTTCTGGCGACTGCTAATGAAGAGAAGTGATAGGTTGGTAGGACACATACTAAGACACCCAGGAATAGCAAGCTTAGTTATGGAAGGAAGGGTCGAGGACAAGAACTGTAGGGGTAGACCACGGTTAGAATATTGTTCTACTTTTGTGTAGAACATCCCCCCGAGCCTCTTACATTTGTTCTACTTTTATGTAGAGCTTACCCCGCGCCACCCCCATATGTTCTACTTTTATGTAGAGCATGTGTTGTGAGTATTTGGCCTACTTTTATGTAGAACCGTTGTGTTCAAAGGGGCTGGTCGGCATTTCCAGTGTTTACTAAGTTTTGCAGGGCCCCTATACCGGGTGTAAAACTAGGGCGTGCGAGGAAAGGAAAGATAGTGTTTGGTGTTTTGGGGAGTATTGCGGACACGTCTAGAGAGCAATTAACGTAAGGGGAACTGGAGGGAGGAATACTCACCCTGCTCACCTTGATGAGACTTAGTAAGCCGCACGGTTGCTGTGTACCGCCTACTGCTTGGCAGCGATCAGTGATGATCTTAAGCTAGATTCTAATCTAAAGGGAAGGGCTTCTTAACCTAAGTGAAATAACGAGATAAACTTTGGACTGTACGAAAGGGGTTTATTACTTAATAGTTGCGATGAAAACAGGGGAGGAGTGAAGCAATAACTAGGAGGAAAAGGAGTTTAGTAGACACGTCTCTCAGTCACCCTACCGTTGGTACCATGTGTCCTCGATGATGTGTCCTCGATGTCGTGTTGGAACCTCCCCCAGGGCAGCGCGCTGAGGGGTTCTTTAGCGTAGCACTGCTCAAAGGAGCGTAATAGACTCGTCGATCTAGAGTGCGCCTTCGGTACGTAAGAGAGACCAAGAGCGGGGCCAAGAGTAAAGGAGGGCGGCGCGTGCTCGTACCTCCTATTTATAAGGCAATTGTGCGGTGTCAGTCTATTCAGAGGTATTTGAGAGTGTAATGTCCGCTGTGTCCTCTCTAGCCTGCTAGCTGGTGGACTTAGGGCTATGACCTGCTGCTTACCTTGCAGTCGTGTTGCCACGCCGTTATTCCCGTCTTTTTGTAGTTTCTTCTAAGTAGGTTGTATGTAGGTATTGGCGCAACCCTTGTATAAGGGTTGGGGCTGTAACAAGTCTCCTTCCTGTTTTAATAATCGTCCTCGATTACTGGACTAGACGTGGGGGTGGAAACTTTTCTGTTCTTCTTTCTCCTTCTTCTTCTTTCCTTTCGTCGATCTGTAATTTGCCTTGGATTCTTCGTATCGTCCTTCGTTTCTTTTGTTCTTCTTCGTAGATGGGAGAGTGAGTGAAAGTGTGCCGTACTAGGGGGTGGAGGGCGTGGCAAGTTGGTGGGGTGGTTTGTTCTACAGTCAGTTCATAGCAGATAGTTCTCTGTATCTGTCTAGATTCCATATTGCATTATTGACATAATTTGTGCTGCCTATTTGGCAGACTTGAACGTTTCATTAAAATATTGACATTGTTTTGCTAATAGTGAATAAAAATTAAAAAAATGAATTTCAGCGGAGATATGAAGTGAAAGATATATCTTGAATGAAATCGCAAAGAAAATTTGAGGTGTGAACACCGCACTCGTACCAGTGCGTGACTTGCGTACGACGTCGTCAAGCCGAGCCACGCCGGGAGGATGCATGCAAATCTGTAATTTTCCTACGATGGAAAATGATGCTGTAAGGAGCTTAAGTACTGGTTGGCCCTCTTGAGCTAGCACGTAACCTCCATAGTGTGTGTAAAGGAGAGAGAGAGAAATATTGTACTGACTGGACTTTATTAGGCCAAGTGTAGCTGCGAGGGTGCGCCAGTAGGATTAACCTCCTTACAACGTGGGGATGATAAAAGAAAATGAAAATTGTAGAAAGTGTCCTAGAAAACGTGAAATTCCGTCAAAATTGCTTTAGTATTTGCGTAAAAAAAGAAATGTAGTTATGGTGATAAGAGAAAAAAAATTAACATTGAAGTGTTGGGAAGAAATAGCTGAAGGCTCCTGCCTAGATCGGCTTACAGGCTACTATGGTTTGTAGGTTTTGACTGTCGTTGTTGCCACGTGCGTTGAAACTTCGGTCTTGTGTCACGTTCGTCTGGGTGGCATCCTGCATTAATGGCCTACGTTGGGGATTACAGGATTTTACAGCGTAAAACTAGTCTGAAATCAGAAATCACTCTTAATGTTCGTGTACAGTGGGATTGGTTTACCCTGGTACCGTTAATTTTTCACTGAAGTTCGTTACGTCGTGGGATGTAGTCTCGTTACTTAACGTCTGCATTATGACTTATGTACTAATATTCTTATAAACTAACTAGTAATATGTACTCCTTGACATATTGGCCATTGTGGTCATTCACTATGCCACGTCCTATATGCGTCGTTGTAAAACTTCAACATGCTTCCTTAAGCATTTAGCTTCGTAGATACTCCTTAATACTTCGTAGAACTTGAACCCTTTATATTTGTAAAAACTTCCTTATACTTCGTCGTAGAACTGCACCATAGCTGAGAATTAATCATTAATTATTACTGTTACACTTTCTCAGCTTGACTTAAGCGACGTATTCACTTCTTAACCTATTGATATGCAGACATTATGTAAGGACACTCGCACTACGTGTATAATCGATCGTTAAGCGTAAATGGACTATCGTTAAATTGGCGACTGTTTCGTCGGGAAGTTATTGAAACTGGAAATTATGTATTGCCACTACGGGTTAACTTGGGAATTCTGTGCACTGTATAGAACTTCAGGAAATATAAATTAACACGATAATATGATCTGAAAAAAATGACATTTGTTATTGACATGTGAAAATTCCCTGTAAAAATAACCGTTGTTAATGACATGGTATTAAAGACCCTTTTGTTAAACTTGCCACGTTAGGTAGGGGCGGATGGGGTTGACTTAGTATCTAATGTAATTCTTAATGCTAAACCTAATATTACTGCCTTCCCAAAGCTAAGTATACTATATACATGGGGTAGGGGGTGAATCGTGTGTCTAGATAGGGGATGTAGGAAAAATCTCTCGAGGCGGGGGGATATATATATATTAAAGTTATTTCTGAAACATCGAAGCTCTCTCTAGGGTGTATCCACAGCCATGATAATTTTCTAACATGTAGCTTCAATGAAATGACTACCCTTGCTCTGTAATAAAATTAATGGGGTTGCTCTATATGGAATTACTAATAGTATTCCTTAGTTGCATAGTTTTATTCATTTAATGTATTCTGTTGCCTTTGTGTCGTAGAAAATACAGATGCTTATGATGATGTATTTGAACCAAACGGTGTGCAATACGCAGGGTGGTATCGGGTTTACGGGTTCCTTGAAGGGCTTACACGTGAACCTTTGACTTGCGAAATACGTAACATGGTATGGGGCCTTAAGTACGTATAGTAATCCTAGTGACCCTCCAATTTGCAATGTGGTATCGGTAACCCGAGTGACTACGAATGCAGATTGTGGTTTGGGGAAACTACAAGTTTTCTGTTCAAAAGGGCTTATCCAGTTGACCCATACGTATAGTAGTTTGGTTTTACCTTTACGCCTGGAAGGAGTTACCCCTACCAAGTGACCTCCCAATTTGCATTGTCTCCCTTGGTATATGATACATGTGTAAATTGCATCCTCTTCCGTCGCAAATAATCGTAATACATTGAAAAATTATTAATTTATAACTTTACTTGTCAGTTTTAGCGTATGTGCAGTTTCTCTCTCCATATTGGTTACTTTTCATATATAAAATCGGAAAATGTATCCAGCTGTGTAGGCTTCCAAAGTACCTACTATGCTATAATATCACAAAACGTATCAATATCTCCTAATGTTTAACAGAATACCGTAAAAATATCGCCAGTTGGCAGACTGTTTGTACTCCGATACAAAACGCATCCCAACGGACGTTAAATCCACTATGTATTAGGTTTATTTTAGTAAAAATATCTCTTAACATTCTATCAGAATACCGTAAAGATATCGTCTGTTGGCAGACTGTTTGTACTCCGATACAGAACGCATCCCAACGGACGTTAAATCCACTATGTATTAGGTTTATTTTATTAAAAATATCTCTTAACATTCTATCAGAATACCGTAAAGATATCGTCTGTTGGCAGACTGTTAGTACTCTGATATAGAACGCATCCCAACGGACGTTAAATCCACTGCGTATTAGGTTGTAGTGACTGCCGCTAGCTTGTATAACGCGGTGGGACTAATTCCCCGAAAGTATTAGAGCGAACGTCTTCTACGTGAAAGGGGCGGATAGTTCCTATCAGTGTTCAGTTACGTTCTAATAACTGGACTATTTCTTACGTGTTATGTGGATTGGCTAGGTCCCTGAATCTGAAATCATCGTCCTCGGTCCCTGGTTGTCAGCACTATTCTGACCAATATACCTGTAACTAATTCCTTCCCTCTTGGCGTGACGTTCCTATTGGAGCATCTGGCTTGCGTAAAATGTGGGCTTTGGGCATGGTGTGGACAATAATCTTATTTGTTAATGGCATTTGTTATCAACGTAGTTATGTTAATATCTCCTATATCTCTTCCATTCTTCCCTTATCTCAAGGCGAGGTAAACCCTTGTACCCGCCGCAAGATATCAATAATATACTTTCTCAACTTATTGAAAAAATACTCTCTTAACGTCGTTGCCTCGAGGCTATGCGACCCCTTGTTCCAGCCTCAAGATATTTATAATATATTTCTTTACTTCACTTAAAAATACTTAATACTTATTAATAATATACTAACGATGATACTCTTGATAACAATTGTCGTACGTTGCTATGTTGCCCTGCTGTGCCCAACCCTGTGATTACGCTTGTATGCTAGATTAATATTGCCGTTCATCTGTCGGCTACTTTATGAATTCCTACTTGATTACTTTCCTATATATGCTGCTTCGTGAGGGAACGGTTTCTTAATTGCTAACTGCATCTCCTGTTTGAAATGTACTGCTGGAAAAATAATTCTACATTATGAGTGTACTCCATGGTCACAAGGTTAAAATTATTAGTGCGTTTTTTTTACTATTGCACGCTTCGCAATACGTGAAGAAATGTATGTAAAACAAAAAGAATAAAGGCAAAGCTATGCAAAGTCATCTGGCGTGTTAGTGAGTACTGCCAGGAGTGGAACTTAAGATGTCTGGCTTCCGCTCGCGTGCGTGTGCCCTCTGAGCTAGCAACACAGTGTCGGGTTTAATATCCTTGCCCGGCGGGCGGTGTGGTCAGCACGTGTTTGCCATGTGGCACAGCTGATTGTGTTGAAATGGACAAATAAGCATTTCTTCTGGGGTCGGATTGCATAACAAAAGAGAAATTGTAGTATGTCTTGACGGAATGCGTGTACAAACTAATTACTGTGGCACCTTGCAGAAATGTGATTGCAAGGTCTCCTAATTCTATGTATGCATGTTGCCAATACTACCTTTCACTAAGCTGTACCAATATGGATTCAAAAGAAAATTTTATAGCCTACAATCATATACAAGGTACAATTGCAATGCTGTAATAAAATACATTGTTATTTACTCATTCCAACTTATCCTATGGGATATCACAATCTTAATCCTAATAGAGCTTCATTTTGGGGGGTTGAATCTTAAATAATGAGCAATTTTCTTAATAGAGTAGGATAGTTATCTATACTTCTTCATACTAGGCTTCCGTTAATATTCCTAGTTACTTATATTTTAATGAAACTTTCAAGTCTGCCAAATGTGCAGCACAAATTATGTCAACAATGCAATATGGAATGTAGACAGATACAGAGAACTATCCGCTATGAACTGACTGTAGAACAAACCACCCCACTCCCTTGCCACGCCCTCCACCCCCTAGTACGGCACACTTTCACTCACTCTCCCATCTACGAAGAAGAACAAAAGAAACGAAGGACGATACGAAGAATCCAAGGCAAATTACAGATCGACGGAAGGAAGAAGAAGAAGAGGAAAATGATTTTGGGCTATTTGGCTTCCAAATTCTTAATTCTCCTTCTGACAGACTGCTAATACCTTATCTTCACTAGTAATGTCTTGGCGGCTTCGGTGGCGTAGTCGGTAACATGCTGAGCTTTTATGCCCAAGATAGTGGGTTCAAACCCGGCCGAAGCCGTCGGATTTTTTAAGAGCGTTAAAAATCCCTCAGAATGCCTTCCTTCGGAGGGGAAGTAAAGCCAGCGGTTCCATGTCATAGATTTATGGCATGTTAAAGAACCTTCCACTAATTGCACCTGTGTGAAGCTAAATTGGATAGGTTAAGAATGTAAACAACGCTCTTAGGTTTCTACGTTCGTTGCCAAGAGCCGACTGCGTTGGCGTCTAGTAGCTACGTTCTGAACTTGGCCTAGTAGTCGTTGACGGTGGCACTTGGTGGCAAAAGTGGGAACTATTTTAAAAATTCTAAGTTGCAGTACTTAAATTAAAAAACAGATAACACACACTAACACAGTCATCACAATTAACACCGGTTATCAGACAGATTCTACACACACACAAAGTACACGGAGCTACATGTCCGCGTTGCCGCAGCCCCTAAACTTAAAAACCAACGAACCAGTGATGTCACCCATGTCCAAATAGGATGATCACTGCTTCTTATATTTGGAAATTCCATCATTTACCAGATAATGCAAAGACAACTTTCCCGAGGATTACAGTTTCCAAAACCATCATTAAAACGTTTCTTTTCATGTATATTTATATAACCCTAATGCTAAATCTTATTGTTTAATTATAGAAATATTTGCATGAGCGATAACATCAAAATAAAATTTTCAGACAAGAAAACATGTTTCATAACCCTGTTGCAGCACCACTGATATTAAGGAAAATAAATGTGTTAGCTACTTAGGGAATATGGGTACGGGTTACAGTGATATCGTACATTCAGCGTGTCAGTTTGCCAGACGGTTAAGGACGCCGAACAAGAATAGTTTGCAGGCCCTGACGACAACAACAGAAGATGGTGCATCGGATACTGGAGGATATCAGGAGATGGAACAAATAACTGGCCCTAATTCTCTAAAAATGAAATATACTGCAACAGTTGCAGCAAACAGCAAGCAATAGCACATGTTGAGGACGTAGCGGTCATTGTTTTGCCCATAAGAGTTTCTACCACCCTTCGCCTGCTGAGAAGGCAACTGTCAGGCTTCTGCGAAGCCACAAGCTAAATAAAGCTAATAATCTAGTTTAAGATCCAGACTAAGATCGAATTCACCCATGTATATCTACAGAAATGCAAATATGTAGACAAAGGTGGATGTGTTGTCTATTATATCATGTCAAGGCTACCCTAAATTAAAAATAATGTAATTAATAGATGGTATATGGGCTCTGACAGCCAAGAAATTAAAACTCAGCATTTTTCTAGGTTTGTGCCGTGTCTTGTGTGGGGTTTCACTAAGCTGGCTCATCAGCGGTCTCTTGCCCGGCCCCCCACAGATGTAGCGAAGTGTGTACTACCTCCCTTCTTATGAAGCGCATCTGCGCTGTTTTACTGGGAGAGCTAAGAGTACAAGGATCATGCCACCTCCCTACAAAGGCTTCCTAAGAGATGGTATATCCTGGTCTTTCACAGTCAAGAAATTAAAAGTCAGCAATTGTTTCTAGGTTTAACCCAGCCATCGGGGCAGCAATCCAGCCTAACTCGATGCATGTCCCAAGCCGGAGAAAATGGGGAGGGTAAATGGATGGTTAATGAGTCTCAGTGGAAGCACTAATGTTGAGTAGGTGCCTCTATTAAGTACTGAGAAATGCTCTGGTTGGTAGTGCCCCCGTAATTGAATTATATAGAGACCACGGTGGCTATATTGAAAATTTTAATGAAAGTTATGGCTGTCGTGGTTATGACGTGGGTAGTCATGACGTAAGCACGGATGACGCAAATGTTATGCCAGCAGGTTACTTGAGCTGAGATTCTCAGTGACGTCAGCATTTAGTCGAGAATGTTCCAAGATTTACGACGCAGTCGCAGGAAACGAGGAATTCTGCTGAGGAAGAAACTATGCTATTGGAGGGGAGGCTTGAACCAATCAACGATAGTTTAAAGGAAGACGGAGATTGCTGAAACTATGGTATTTTTATTACTTATGGAATGCAGAATTGTGGAAATCCATTTGCAGTAAAGGCATTGATTTGGAATTTTGGTGAAATTTATTTTCAGTTTTTGAATTTTGAAAATCCGTCATGTATTAACGAAGTTGGAACTTTTAGCGATGACGTAGTATCACGCTCTGGAAGGGATGGAAACGCCCCTCGTGAAGTTAATAAAAGGGCTTGCGCAGAAGAGAGGAGCCTCTTTCAGTCTCCGATCATTCTCAGATCTCATTCTCAGATCATCGAAGTATAATTGTGAAAGTTCTTTTCTTATACATTCATTATAGTGAGACGTCGAAGTGAAAAGTAGTGAAAAGAGTCGTCTTTATAACGCGTGGCGAAGCCACTATATTAACGAGATCCATGTCAAACTAGGTGAAGTTGAGACGGACCTTAGAACGCTTCTACAAGTTTAGTTTTGAACAGTTAGCGGTCACCGATAAGCTAATTGTATTGTGCAGTGCTATATAAAGTAATAGAGAAAAGCTGAACAATTTCGACCGATTAGTTTGAAAGATATTAGCAGTTTTATACGACTGACAAAAGTGATTATCTCGCCACAAGAGAAGCACTATTGTATAGCCAGAATCAACGCCACGGCTAACGCTGCGAGTGGAATAGAAAGACTTCAGATTGCTTTGTTACACAACGCTACAGTATAATGGAGCAATTTAATACGGCAGTTTGTTCTTCTATGACTACAACCGAAGAGCAGATGGAAGGCTAAAGGACTTAATGCAATTGGGACATATTTCAACGGAGTAAGATAGCAACATGGAACTTCGCTAATTGCTATTCCACACAAGCGAACATGTGGTGAATACCATCTACACCCATGTTTCGTGATTAAAGGCTGAATACCATCGAACAGCCATGAAAATGATTTCATACTCTTTCAATATGAATAATTTCTTCGGAAATTTCTACAAAACTTCATGGCGATTGTCTACTGGAACTTCAGGGAATTTTTCAAGAGAGGTCAGGGATATCCCGACTCACAAAGAAGATTATTGCCGGAAGGATGTCTATTCGTCTTCGAGGAGCAGAGCGATTCACGGAGAAGGAAGCAGTTCGATTCTCCGAGGGTGCTATTTCCTATTTCGAGGATGGAGCTCAGCTTTAACTTGGTGAAATGGATCCATCAGCAGTCTTCTTTGGGGAATTTTCCTCTGGAACGTCAATCGGCAGATAAGGAAGTCGTGAACGTTTATGGTATTTGAGTTTATTAATAATGTTTGAGCAACCATTTTTCCCATAGTTTTATCCTCATGTATTTTGCCCTATTTTCTTGTTTAAGATTCTTATTCTCAGTTCATCTTGTTGAGTTATGCCTTTTTCGACGATTTATTAAGACATTGTTATGTCATGAGCATATTTAACGATTTTGGATCAGTTGAGACTGATATTTGGATTTTCAGTAATTAATATTTTTGTAGTCACGATTTGACTGTAAGTTAATGATTTTTATGGCAGATTTAAATTCAGACAGCGTGTCATTTTTATTAAAGTAATTCTACCCCAGTTTAATTACTTTGACCAATTTTCTGTCATCATCAAGAAGGAAGAACATTTAAATGATTTTAGAGCGTTAAAATCTCTTACGTTGTCGACGATCTTGGAAATACTAGTCGTTATTTGAATTGATTGCAACACAGACATTTATCGTTAGTTATGAACGATCATTGCATCATAGACACTTTTGTGAAAGATTAACTTTAATAAGGAATTATTGAATGCATTAAAGTCAAGAACTTTTGTTAGGAGTTTTTCTCAATTAGAGATTTATATAACGATGTTTGCATTCCCCAGTCTAATTGGATTCTATTCGACTACTTTGCAGTTTTAGTCGCACTTTATTTGATGATAGTATTTTTATACTACAATTTCTTTTAAGATGTTAATCTTAAATTTTGATAGACCAGACAGGCGTATATAAGCGTATTCACTATTAAATTTGTTTGTGATTGGCAAGTTTTGACTTCATTTCGGTTCATGAATGAAATCCACGAAGGTTAAATAAAAACAGTTTTGAAACAATTAATGATTATAAAAATTTTTAAGTGGAACTATAAATGTATAATCGCTAGTGCAGCGCAGATGTTGAAAGTTGCTGATGTATAATGCCCTTGAATATGAAGGAGGTTCCCACAGGAATTAATATTAAAGAATTATTTGTGGAAGTTTTGTAAGTTATGTGGAAGTTTTTAATGCCCTATATATTAATATATGATGAATTTTGGGCCTAATTTTTAATGCAGTTTGTGCATTAACTTGTTAGCGAAGGATTTTCCGCTGGAGTAAGATTGTCATAGTTCGTTGAAAATTAATCAAGTGAATTTACTGTTATAATTAACACGAGTTTTGAAAGAATTTGAGATAAGATTTTGAATGAAGATTACCGTCACAAATCATTATTAAAACCTTTATTAAACCAGATTGTGACATTAACATGTATAACTAACCTTCATTGGTCGATTATATTAAACACGATTATAAAATTACCAACCGGATGAACATGTGGTTAATGTATTTCTTAAATTAATAATTTAAACAATTTAAATGTTAATATTGTAAATAATTGCTGTAAATATTTTTGAAAATAATGTGGAACGAGAGTGATGTTAAAGGCGTGCTTATAATATTTTTATTGTCTTTGACAAATATTATAAACAATTTCTAATTGTTATAAATAATTTATGTGATTTTGTTATAAACATTTAAGAGCTAATTAAACATTTGGATGAGAACTTAACAAGTTTAAGGAATTAACATAATGATCCAATAGGATGTGAGCAAAGTACTTGAAAGATTTGCGTAAATAATGTGAGTTGTCTTGTAGACATTTAAAAGCTTGAGAGAGCAAGCTGTACTCTTACGTAACATGTGAGAAGGGAGTCCATTTGACCAGTATGCAACAGGTTGGAGGGTAGCTTGCAGCTGTGCCCACATCTGGTTATCAGCGGGCTAGGTCGTACACACTCTGGCCTTGCGACTATAAATACCATTGTCATGTTTATTAAAAGGAAACCAAAGTGCTCTATATATGTCACACCCTGACGTCCTTTTCCAATCCAATTATGTTATGAATATTACGTTATTTGGAGCTCGTGGGAGCTAATATGTTCTATATCATGTTGTATGATAATTTTTGCAAGTCCTACAGGAGGACGTAGTCAGATTGACTTGGGCTACTGATAGCCACGTTGATTTTGTTGTGTTATTAAAATCTTACCCTTTATTTGAAATAAAGCTTTTGTACAGTTCAAAGTTCTCGTCTTCGTTCTGGTTCATTTTTAAATGTCATGGTGGAGGTTATTGTGTGAACAGACTTTAGTGATCCTGTTGTCAACTCAATCCCCGAGATAATTAAGAGGTAAGTAACGGTAAGTATGAACCCCCGTCTATTTTGGTGTGTTCCACAATGATTTCCTGTTAACTTCTGTGCTCTTATCTCGATAGTATCTGTCAGTGCCATTTTCATTGATGTAACTGAGCCGGTGCGATTGATTGTTGGCAATCCGATTGAGGGGGCGGATATCTGACAGCCTACTATCCAGGTAAACGGGGACAGAAAGATTGGCGACCCTAAATCGTGGGGCCTGTTCGACAAAACTGGATCACCAGGTTGAACGCCAGAAAGATTGGCGCACCTTAAACGTTGGGGCTCGATTCAACAAAACTGGATTACCAGGTTGAACGCCAATAAGAGTGGCAAACCTAAAACGTGAGGTTCGATTAGACTCAAATAAAGAGGTTGATTCTTTGTTAGATGTCTAGGCCAATTGTAGTATTTAAGAGTGTGATTATATAGGAATTAAATGTTGTATTGTATTAGGAAAATTACACTCAGAAAAGATCAGATCTTATACAACTTGGGAAAGGTTAAATAGGCTGAAAACTTAGAAAAATCGCCTATGATCTGGAATCTTATTTTATTTGACCGGCTTATGACATTTTAGTCATATTAAAGATAAAATTATATTATTTGGATTGTAAATGTAAATTATTGGTGTTAGGATATTTTAAAATGAGCCAGAGAAATTTGAACATGTGCTTGAGTTTGTTTCAACATGAAGTATCGTCGAAAGTTAATTATAAGGTAGTTATAAGTTAGATTTAAGACAGAAAATTGATCAAAATTAGGTATGGTGAAAAGTGTTGCTCAAATGTTGTTGTTTTGCTCTATTGATGTATGTCCCTACAGCAGTCTATTTTTGAATAATATTGTAATGGCAGATGAAAGTTTGAAGATGATGTTAGAGGAGATGTCTGCTAACTTGAAAGCTAGCATGAACAATAGTATGAAGCAGATGATGGAGGAGAATGCTAGTAATATGTCTGCTAATTTGAAAGCAAGCATGACTAGTAGTATGAAGCAGATGCTGAATGAAAGCATGAAGGAGAATGTTAGTAATTTGTCTGCTAATTTGAATGCAAGAATGGAGGAGAATGCTAGTAATTTGAAAGCTAGCATGGATGAAAGTTTGAAAGGTATCCAAACTAGCGCTGCTAATTTGGAGGATAATATGTCGCGTTTACAGATTAATACCCTAGGAATTGAGAATACTGTAACGGACATGCGCACAGACGTGTCTAATGTCCATAAAGATGTGTCTATTGTGCATAAAAGTGTTGATGATGTTAAATTTGATGTGTCTAAGGTACAGAAAGACCTTACAATGTTAAATCTAGATGTAGCTAATGTCCGAGGGGATATTTCTTGTGCTAGAGCCGAAGTAGTTGTTGTCAAAAATGATGTTGCGACTGTCCAAGACAAGGTCGAGGAAGTCCAAAAAGAAATTCAAAATGCTAGAACTGATGTATCCAATGTTCAGGTAGACATTAATAACATTCATTCGGATATAACTGAGGTGCAAAGTGACATAACTAAGATTCAGGTAGAAGTCAACACAGTTTTCGTAGATATTACTAAAGTCCAAACTGATGTAAATAAAGTCAGGGAAGAAATCGAAAACTCAAAAACTCTTTGTACGCGTAATATAACTGCATTAGCGACTAGGTTAGTCGATGAATCAGTTAGAACAACAACGTCTTTAGCAGAGTTGAAGTATGATGTAGAGGTCATGAGAACCCAGGTATTAGACCATAATAGATTATTAAAAGAGGATATCGAAGTAGACATAGCAGAAATGTTAACAGCAAACGTAGCGGTATGGAAAGACGAGTGGAATAAGTCAAGTGGGGAACATGTAACCCAAATTCAGGAAAGGATTGAAAGAAAACTTGCCAGTACTCAGATAGAAATTAACAATGAAGTAGTACAGATTAGGAAAGATTTAAGCGTCAGGATAAATTCGCTATCCGAAAAACAAGTTGACGATAGAACACAACTAGATCAGGATATGCAAACATTAAAATCTACATTAGAGGAACAGATGCATAAAGTTGTCTCGGATGTAAATGAAACGACGAGTAAACTGCAAAATTTGAAGTTAGGAGAGGCTAGTTTAATGCAGAACTACAAAGAAGAGATAATCAAGAAAGTCTTAACAGAAATCACTGACAAGGATACAGAAGGCTTAGCTTGCGAATTGAATAGGAATTATACCAGAAGATATAACCTAGATCCAGAAGAGAGAGACGTGACTCCTGAAGAACGTGTATCCAGATTCAGAGAGGAGGATGACGAGAGGAATATGGAACCTGAGTGGAACTATCGAGATAGTGGGAAAAACTATCCGGATTCATATCCAAGGAACGTGACGGTCATCAGGAATTTCGAAGACAAACCGCAAAAATTCAGTAACACTGATAGTTTGACACCTATAGAGTATGTAAGGAATCTCAAAGATTATTTCATCGAAGCTCACATTCCCAGAGAGAGAGAGATGAAGATAGTAGAGAGATATCTGATTGGAGGACCCCTCGAATGGTTTCGCGCATTTAGATACACATTCAGTAACTTTGACGAGTTTGCAGAGGCATTAATCAAACGATTTTGGTCCATAGAAGCGCAGAATTCGTTAAGAGCGGAGGTGTATTCAAGAAAATACTCAGGTACTCTTCCAACGCGGTACGCTGATTTCTTTACGAGTCAATTGTCCCGCTTGAGATTCTTACAACCCCCATTGTCCACGGAGCAACTAATAGATGCGATTTCTCGTATGCTGCCAGTTGAGGTAAGGAGACTAATAATTTCGTCCAACATCAGGGATTTATCCAGCATGGATGAATTACTGAGAAGGTTAGACTACACAAGTCCAATGCCTAACGTAGTACAGAAAGGTCAAAGGCAGGAGTTTAAAGAAATCAATACGGTATATATGGACCAAGTCCAACAAACTGACAAGCCAGAGGAGGAGAAAACTGACAATGTAGGTCCTCACAGGAATAATCAGTTTAGAAATAACAGATCACAAGGATACCGACCGTATCAACAAAGAAGAGGTTGGAACTACAACCGAGGAAACTACAATGGAAGAGGCAGATATTACAACAATAATGGGTATAACCGAAACTATAATAGGAATAACCAAAACCAAAATAGAAACCAGAATACTCAAGGTCAGGTTATGACACCCGATCAGTATCAGCAAAGAGAGAAGGAAAGCCAGCAATACTTAAAAGAATTAAGGGATAAAGAAGCCGACAATCAAAAAAAAAGGCAGGATGTTGTAATCGATCCTGGGCCTTCTACGAGCCAGCAGAATTTTGAGGTCGGTAACACAAAAAAAAAAAACGCCGATTTCTCAACGTCAGTGAGAACCTGTAAATACATTGCCACACCACACCTGATTACGATTAATGAGATATACGAAGTTACCGATGAAGATTTACTAGAAGAGAGGGGTATTGTTAAAGAGGAAAGACCATGTGCATTACCTATTATTGCTGTACGGATAGATGGACAGCAGTACAAAGCCCTGATGGATACTGGTGCTATTATTTCCATCATTTCAGAGGATTGTTATCAAAGTCTGCTAAGAGGAGAGAACATGACAGTTCTACCTGTTTATACCGTCAAAGTGAGAGGGATATTCCAAGATAAGGCAGTGAAGTGCAAGATTCAAGTGCTATTGAACTTTGAGATCAATGGAAGGAATTATGAACAGATCTTCATTGTGGTGAGCAAGATCAATTTTGATATGGTGCTTGGAATCGATTTTATATCGACATGAAGAACAGAAGTATTAGCTTTAATGATGGGTACATAATCACAGAAGAGATAGAAGAACAGGACGTGAAAAACAGTCTGGAAATAGACCTTAGGGAAGAAATTTTGAATACCATAATTAATGAAGTGGAAAATTTAGAAGAAATACCCAGTAGAAAAACTGAAGGATTTGAAGAAATTCAGGGGGAATTTGAGGATCTGATAAAGGAATTCCAAGATATTTTCGATGAAAAGCCTGGATTGATTAAGGATTATAAGTACAAGATAAGGCTGACAGATGAAACCCCTTACCAGAATAGAATATACCCCATTCCTGAGAAATACTATCAAGAAGTACGAGGGTTAATCAGAAAAATGGAGGTAGACGGGATTATTAGAAAACAGGCGTCGTCTTATATAAACCCCATCACAGTAGTGAAGAAAAGTAATGGTCAGATACGTCTTTGTCTCGATGCCAGGACCATCAACTTGAAGATTCTTCCAGAAAACGACAGACCACCCAAGATTAGAGATCTGCTTCGAAAATTCAAAGGAAGAGCATGTTTCAGCGTTCTTGACTTGACGTCTTCATTTTATCAAGTTCAACTAGAAGAGGATAGTATGCAGTACACTGGATTCCTATTTGACCAAACGTCATGGGTCTTTGCCAGAATGCCTTTTGGAATGGTTAACAGTGGACCAGCACTTATTCGAGCACTTCATAGTAAGCTCACTGACGAAGTGAAAGAAAATGTAATCTGCTACATTGACGATTTAATCGTATCTTCACCCAGCGCCGCAGAACATTTAGTGCACTTGAGAAAGTTGTTCGAGAATTTAAGGGAGGCCAACATCAAGGTGAACTTTGGAAAATGTCAATTCTTGAAGAAGGAGATAAATTATTTAGGGCATACTATTGATAAAGATGGATATCATCCAAACATGAAAAAAGTAGATGCAATCACGAGATTTCCAAAGCCAACTAAGGTGAAACAAGTCAGAGAATTTGTAGGTGCATGCCAATTTATTAGCAGCCACTGTCCAAGATACTCGGAAATTATGGCTCCTCTGTATGACTTACTCAAGAAGAACAACAGATGGAAATGGAGTACCGCTGCAGACGAGGCTTTTGAGAAAGCAAAAGAGATGCTCAGAAATAATGTGAAACTGGAGTACCCAGACTTGGAGAAGGTGTTCTATATTGAGTCTGATGCATCGAGAATAGGCATTAGTGCAGTCTTATACCAGAAAGACGAGGCAGGCAACAAGCACTACATTGCGTTCACTAGTCGGAAGTTGAAAAAGCACGAGGAAAACTACTTCACGACAGAGCTTGAAGCGTTAGCTTTTGT
The DNA here is from genome assembly GCA_946902985.2 of Meconema thalassinum. Classification (NCBI taxonomy): domain Eukaryota; kingdom Metazoa; phylum Arthropoda; class Insecta; order Orthoptera; family Tettigoniidae; genus Meconema; species Meconema thalassinum. Next base: position 146,641,029 of record OX336395.1, on the reverse strand, counting down.
GACAGCTTTACAAGCCTGGAAGAAAATCCTGCTGGGACATAAGGTCATCATTATTACTGACCATAAAGCACTACAGTTTATGTTGCAAACTGACATGTCAAGTGATAGATTGACACGTTGGGCTTTGTTCACCCAACAGTTTAACGCTACTATCGTCCACCAGCCTGGGAAAGATAACTTACTGGCTGATGCTCTATCACGTAACCCTATTAAAAATGTGCAGATACACCATGAACAATTGGAGCAAGAAGATGAAGAAACCGTTAGGAGGTTAGCCCGAATCGGTGTGTCACAGAAGAGACACGCTCCAATAAGGAAAATGTACAGGTTCCTCAAGGGTTACATGGACAATACGGATGTTGACTATGAGGCTACACGGAGAAATTCACGACACTTTGTCTTGAGTGGAGACATCGTATGCAAGTATGCTGACTCTGCGCATACAAAACTTCGAATAGTCGTGCCACCTAAACTTGTTGTCAATTTAGTATGGGTAGCTCATCACGCAACTGGACATGCCGGTTTAGATAAAACTCTTAATACTCTTAAAGAGAGATTTATCTGGACTAACATGCGTTCCAGCATTGCCAAGGTCATTCGATCATGTGACAAATGTCAAAGAGCAAAGTATGCTTCTGCTTTATTAAAGGGAAAACCGAAGGCTATGATTCCTTCTAAGCCAAACGAACTAACGGCGACGGATATATTTGGCCCCTGTCCGAAGGGATACCAGGGTAACCAATACTTGTTGGTGACCGTGGATGTTTTCTCAAAATTTGTTACAATGAGTCCCATGCAGAAAGCTAACACGAGGAACGTAGTAAGCAGACTGGAAAATGCTGTATTTCCTAAAGCTGGTATACCGGAATATCTACTGTCAGATCATGGAACGCAGTTTACGTCCGTGGAATTTGCAGCGGATATGGAAAGGCTTGGCCTTTTGCACTTATTTTCAAGCGTGCGTTACCCTGAATCGAATTCCTCAGAAAGATATATGGCTGAATTTTCGAAATTCTGTCAAATTTTCTGTCCAAATGATCATTCTGGTTGGGTGAGATTTGTACCCCTTATTGAGGAATGTCTGAACTCTACAGTGCAGGAGAGCACAGGAGAAGTGCCAATGTGACTTCATCTAGGAAGAAACCCAGAAAGGCCGTGGGATAATCTTTTCAACCACATACCTAGAGATCCCGATATAGGAAGGCAGCAGAGGATTGACAAGGCGAAGGAACAACTCCAGAAAGCAGCAGAGAAACGATTGAAAAGAGTAGCTGGAAAACGTTTTGGTACACCCTTACAAGTTGGAAATCTTGTATTATTACGCAGACCTGTCAAGGCTGATATGACCAAGAAAATCTACCCCAAATTTGGATTAGTGTTCCTGGGGCCGTTTAGGATTACGAACGCTTATGGAAACAACTGTTATGAACTCTATGATGATGAGAATAATGTCGTTTACGGCAAGTTCAATGCTGGAAATTTAAAAAGATACTATCCTAGAGTAAGCCAGTAATAATTCAATTTCGTGTTCAAGAGAGTTGAGATACTTGTAACACAGAGTTTAAAAACAATTTGCAACTGTTTTTAAAACGTGGTGAGAGGAGAATGCCCCCGTAATTGAATTATATAGAGACCACGGTGGCTATATTGAAAATTTTAATGAAAGTTATGGCTGTCATGGTTATGACGTGGGTAGTCATGACGTAAGCACGGATGACGCAAATGTTATGCCAGCAGGTTACTTGAGCTGAGATTCTCAGTGACGTCAGCATTTAGTCGAGAATGTTCCAAGATTTACGACGCAGTCGCAGGAAACGAGGAATTCTGCTGAGGAAGAAACTATGCTATTGGAGGGGAGGCTTGAACCAATCAACGATAGTTTAAAGGAAGACGGAGATTGCTGAAACTATGGTATTTTTATTACTTATGGAATGCAGAATTGTGGAAATCCATTTGCAGTACAGGCATTGATTTGGAATTTTGGTGAAATTTATTTTCAGTTTTTGAATTTTGAAAATCCGTCATGTATTAACGAAGTTGGAACTTTTAGCGATGACGTAGTATCACGCTCTGGAAGGGATGGAAACGCCCCTCGTGAAGTTAATAAAAGGGCTTGCGCAGAAGAGAGGAGTCTCTTTCATTCTCCGATCATTCTCAGATCTCATTCTCAGATCATCGAAGTATAATTGTGAAAGTTCTTTTCTTATACATTCATTATAGTGAGACGTCGAAGTGAAAAGTAGTGAAAAGAGTCGTCTTTATAACGCGTGGCGAAGCCACTATATTAACGAGATCCATGTCAAACTAGGTGAAGTTGAGACGGACCTTAGAACGCTTCTACAAGTTTAGTTTTGAACAGTTAGCGGTCACCGATAAGCTAATTGTATTGTGCAGTGCTATATAAAGTAATAGAGAAAAGCTGAACAATTTCGACCGATTAGTTTGAAAGATATTAGCAGTTTTATACGACTGACAAAAGTGATTATCTCGCCACAAGAGAAGCACTATTGTATAGCCAGAATCAACGCCACGGCTAACGCTGCGAGTGGAATAGAAAGACTTCAGATTGCTTTGTTACACAACGCTACAGTATAATGGAGCAATTTAATACGGCAGTTTGTTCTTCTATGACTACAACCGAAGAGCAGATGGAAGGCTAAAGGACTTAATGCAATTGGGACATATTTCAACGGAGTAAGATAGCAACATGGAACTTCGCTAATTGCTATTCCACACAAGCGAACATGTGGTGAATACCATCTACACCCATGTTTCGTGATTAAAGGCTGAATACCATCGAACAGCCATGAAAATGATTTCATACTCTTTCAATATGAATAATTTCTTCGGAAATTTCTACAAAACTTCATGGCGATTGTCTACTGGAACTTCAGGGAATTTTTCAAGAGAGGTCAGGGATATCCCGACTCACAAAGAAGATTATTGCCGGAAGGATGTCTATTCGTCTTCGAGGAGCAGAGCGATTCACGGAGAAGGAAGCAGTTCGATTCTCCGAGGGTGCTATTTCCTATTTCGAGGATGGAGCTCAGCTTTAACTTGGTGAAATGGATCCATCAGCAGTCTTCTTTGGGGAATTTTCCTCTGGAACGTCAATCGGCAGATAAGGTAGTCGTGAACGTTTATTGTATTTGAGTTTATTAATAATGTTTGAGCAACCATTTTTCCCATATTTTTATCCTCATGTATTTTGCCCTATTTTCTTGTTTGAGATTCTTATTCTCAGTTCATCTTGTTGAGTTATGCCTTTTTCGACGATTTATTAAGACATTGTTATGTCATGAGCATATTTAACGATTTTGGATCAGTTGAGACTGATATTTGGATTTTCAGTAATTAATATTTTTGTAGTCACGATTTGACTGTAAGTTAATGATTTTTATGGCAGATTTAAATTCAGACAGCGTGTCATTTTTATTAAAGTAATTCTACCCCAGTTTAATTACTTTGACCAATTTTCTGTCATCATCAAGAAGGAAGAACATTTAAATGATTTTAGAGCGTTAAAATCTCTTACGTTGTCGACGATCTTGGAAATACTAGTCGTTATTTGAATTGATTGCAACACAGACATTTATCGTTAGTTATGAACGATCATTGCATCATAGACACTTTTGTGAAAGATTAACTTTAATAAGGAATTATTGAATGCATTAAAGTCAAGAACTTTTGTTAGGAGTTTTTCTCAATTAGAGATTTATGTAACGATGTTTGCATTCCCCAGTCTAATTGGATTCTATTCGACTACTTTGCAGTTTTAGTCGCACTTTATTTGATGATAGTATTTTTATACTACAATTTCTTTTAAGATGTTAATCTTAAATTTTGATAGACCAGACAGGCGTATATAAGCGTATTCACTATTAAATTTGTTTGTGATTGGCAAGTTTTGACTTCATTTCGGTTCATGAATGAAATCCACGAAGGTTAAATAAAAACAGTTTTGAAACAATTAATGATTATAAAAATTTTTAAGTGGAACTATAAATGTATAATCGCTAGTGCAGCGCAGATGTTGAAAGTTGCTGATGTATAATGCCCTTGAATATGAAGGAGGTTCCCACAGGAATTAATATTAAAGAATTATTTGTGGAAGTTTTGTAAGTTATGTGGAAGTTTTTAATGCCATATAGATTAATATATGATGAATTTTGGGCCTAATTTTTAATGCAGTTTGTGCATTAACTTGTTAGCGAAGGATTTTCCGCTGGAGTAAGATTGTCATAGTTCGTTGAAAATTAATCAAGTGAATTTACTGTTATAATTAACACGAGTTTTGAAAGAATTTGAGATAAGATTTTGAATGAAGATTACCGTCACAAATCATTATTAAAACCTTTATTAAACCAGATTGTGACATTAACATGTATAACTAACCTTCATTGGTCGATTATATTAAACACGATTATAAAATTACCAACCGGATGAACATGTGGTTAATGTATTTCTTAAATTAATAATTTAAACAATTTAAATGTTAATATTGTAAATAATTGCTGTAAATATTTTTGAAAATAATGTGGAACGAGAGTGATGTTAAAGGCGTGCTTATAATATTTTTATTGTCTTTGACAAATATTATAAACAATTTCTAATTGTTATAAATAATTTATGTGATTTTGTTATAAACATTTAAGAGCTAATTAAACATTTGGATGAGAACTTAACAAGTTTAAGGAATTAACATAATGATCCAATAGGATGTGAGCAAAGTACTTGAAAGATTTGCGTAAATAATGTGAGTTGTCTTGTAGACATTTAAAAGCTTGAGAGAGCAAGCTGTACTCTTACGTAACATGTGAGAAGGGAGTCCATTTGACCAGTATGCAACAGGTTGGAGGGTAGCTTGCAGCTGTGCCCACATCTGGTTATCAGCGGGCTAGGTCGTACACACTCTGGCCTTGCGACTATAAATACCATTGTCATGTTTATTAAAAGGAAACCAAAGTGCTCTATATATGTCACACCCTGACGTCCTTTTCCAATCCAATTATGTTATGAATATTACGTTATTTGGAGCTCGTGGGAGCTAATATGTTCTATATCATGTTGTATGATAATTTTTGCAAGTCCTACAGGAGGACGTAGTCAGATTGACTTGGGCTACTGATAGCCACGTTGATTTTGTTGTGTTATTAAAATCTTACCCTTTATTTGAAATAAAGCTTTTGTACAGTTCAAAGTTCTCGTCTTCGTTCTGGTTCATTTTTAAATGTCATGGTGGAGGTTATTGTGTGAACAGACTTTAGTGATCCTGTTGTCAACTCAATCCCCGAGATAATTAAGAGGTAAGTAACGGTAAGTATGAACCCCCGTCTATTTTGGTGTGTTCCACAATGATTTCCTGTTAACTTCTGTGCTCTTATCTCGATAGTATCTGTCAGTGCCATTTTCATTGATGTAACTGAGCCGGTGCGATTGATTGTTGGCAATCCGATTGAGGGGGCGGATATCTGACAGCCTACTATCCAGGTAAACGGGGACAGTAGGCTAGCCTACTTATGATACCATCAAATCCTACTCCTATGGGGACGGATGAGGGTGAGTGTCTGGCGCCATAAAACGAGACTATCTCAGCTAAGGTAAGGTAACCCTGACAGAAGGCTCCCTGGCCCTCCAGGTTGGGGGTTGGGCGTGGTGCTAACAACCCTTCCTTGAAAAAAAAAGCATTGTTACGGACCCAAAACAATACATGCTTCGGACAAGTGCACCTGAAGTGAATGATGGCAGTGAATGATGGAATAATGATAAATGGGCTTCGATATTAAATTTAGCAATATGGAACGTGAGAACCATGCAGCAAGCAGGAAAAATGGCAGTGATACCTGAAGAGGTTCTTAAATAATTACTGTCTGTCAGCTGAAGAAGAACATTTTTAGTATCTTCTGTGAATAGATAAGTTCTAACCTTTAACTGGTGCCGTGAGGTCATCCAGATTCCCAAGAAATTAAAAAAGATCCGTGCTTCGTTAATTAAATCTTTCATCTGTAGTTTATGTTACCTTCTTATCTGTGCGCTGACACTACACACCCTCGTTGTTGAAAGTTTAGTGATTTAATGACTTTAATAGCCCTGGTTAGTTCCTCTTCGTCTCGCGCAACCCTGCGGTACGAGCTCGGTTGGCTGGCGGAAGGCGCGTGCGCCCGGCAGTTGGCCGCCGGCACCGCTCTAGCAGAAGAATCTCTCTGTATCTCTTACCACTCGCAGGTGAGATCGAACAGGCTGCGCGCTCGCCAATAAAAACAGCGAGACGGGCGATGGTGGGGTACCCCTCATAAGAACCTGGCAGTGCACAGTTTATTTGTGCTCCAAGCGAGCTCTGGACAGGTCGGCGCGTTGTTGCACTTATTATTTTGTTCGTTCTGCGTTTTTGTGCATATACTGTAATTATATTGTATTATTGTTACTACGCATTTTCGTTGTGTTGTGTGTGGGATAGAAATGGCTTCAATTGGCTTAAAAGTCACGGAACCAAGGGAAGTCACATTGTCTACCTTACCGTTGGAGAACAAAGTGGAAATAAAAAGTTGTAGACCAACACTTCATCTGAACATACAACAAATAACTAAATCCCATGCCATGGATTATAGAAGAGAATGTAAAGTAGACTTGTGTGAAAAGATGAAATGGATTTGTGGCTGTGAGCTAACTAATAAACTGTTTTGTTTTCCTTGCCTGCTATTTTAAAACATGATGGTGATTCTTCTTGGGTAAGCTGTGGTGCGGCAGATTTGTCACACCTGACTCAAAAGATTAAGAAACATGAAACTGCCGAATCCCATATAAATTCTATTGTTGAATTTAATATTCTGGAGAAAATTGATATCCGGCAGCAATTAGACAGCGGATATCGCCTGAATATCGATGGACATTATGAAACTGTGACAAAAAATCAATATGTGCTTTCAAAAATTATAGATTGCATTAAATTCTGCTGTGCATTTGATTTAGCACTTTGAGGTCACAATGAAAGTGAAGAATCGTCGAATCCTGGAATTTTTAGGGGCCTCATAAATTTCTCATTGGAGCTTGATGCATCTCTGAAAGACCATCTTGATAGTGCAACAGTTTTTAAAGGAACGTCCAAAGAAATCCAAAATGATTTGCTGGATTGTATGCTCACTGTGTGTCAGGAACATATAAGCCAGGAAATAGGTGCTGCAAGTTTCGTGTGATGTATCATCTGCATTTGAATAGGTGGTTGTTTTCCGTTACGTTTTGGCTAACGGACAGCCTGTTGAATGATTCTGGCACTTCGTAAATCCTTCAGGTCATGACGCGACATCTATTGCTGCGTGTATTCAAGAAGCATTGGTAAATGTAGTTCAAAATTCTGACAAACTGATTTCCCAGAGCTACGATGGAGCCAGTGTGATGAGTGGACATATAAGTGGCGTTCAGGCAATTATTCGGCAACAATACAGATACGCTAGTTTTGGGCACTGCTATACGCACCATCTTAACCTGATTGTAGCACTGGCAGCAAGTCAAAATCAGCATGTACGAGTGATTTTAAATTTTTTATTTGGCTGACTTCTTCAGCAATTTCCCCCAAAGTATTTCTTTTCTGGATAAGGTTGTTGGCAAAAGAATCTCTCATGCTTCTACCACAAGATGGAGGCGGCTTCGGTGGCGTAGTTGGTAGCATGCTGAGCTTCTATGCCCAAGATAGCGGGTTCAAACCCGGCCGAAGCCGTCGGATTTTTTAAGAGCGTTAAAATCCCTCAGTATGCCTTCCTTCGGAGGGGAAGTAAAGCCGGCGGTCCCATGTCATAGATTTATGGCATGTTAAAGAACTTTCCACTAATTACACCTGTGTGAAACTAAATTGTATAGGTTAGGAATGTAAACAACGCTCTTAGGTTGCTACGTTCGTTGCCAAGAGCCGACTGCGGTGGCGTCTAGTAGCTAAGTTCTGAATTAGTCCTAGTAGTCGTTGACGGTGGCGTTTGGCGGCAAAAGTAGGAACTACTTGAAATTAAATATCTGAAGTCCTCACTTGAATTGAAAACAGATAAAACACACTAATACAGTCATCACAATTAACACCGGTTATCAGACAGATTCTACACACACCCAAAGTACACGGGGCTACATGACCGCGTTGTCGCAGCCCCTAAACTAAGGAACCAACCAACCAACAAGATGGAGCTTCAAGAGCCGAATAGTGAATACTCTATATGAATACCACACAGAACTAATTCAGTGCATGGATGAAATTGAGTCATCAGCTAAGCGGTCGTCACCAATTAACTAGGTGGGAGCCATTCGACGTATGCTTAGAGCTCCAGTGTTTATCTTTTGGCTGCAAGTCTTCCTTAACATCAAGCCTCATATTGATATGTTATATAGTCATCAGAAAGAACTGTGGATGTAGTGCAGTCTAAAAACAGATTGAGATTCTTTGGAGATCCATTGAAAAGGAAAGGGAATCCATGAACAATGTTAGGCAGCAGGCAGAGACATTGTTTGCAGAACCCGCTTCAAAGAAAAGGAGAGTTGAAAATGTGCACTTAACTAGAACCGTAGCACCAAAAGGAGTGTGTGGTGTGATCGTTAATCAAATAAGCACAAGTTTTTCTTTCACAACATGCTACTATGCGGCGTCTCTGTTTGACGCAAGGCAATTTGAGCAGCATGACAGGAAATTTCCAGATCATTTACTTGAACAAACAGTGGAAGAGTACACCTTTTTAGAGGTAGAACGCCTAATTTACAGACGGCAAGACTTCTGACTCATGAGTGATGCTACATGTTTCCTGCAGTTCATTGTAGAAAACAACATGGAGACCACATTTTCAGAGACTTACAAACTATTAACGGCAGTCTGCACCATACCCATGGCTACCTCAAAAGCTAAATGGTGCTTCTCGACTCTAAAGCGGATAAAGATATTTCTGAGAAGCGCAATGGCTGCGGACAGATTGAGTGCTTTAGCAATGTTGTCAAAAGAAAAGAACATGATAAGTGGCATGCCAAATTTCAGTGAAAACGTGAGTTATATGCTTGTATCAAAGAAAGACAGAAAGAAAGAAAGAAAGAAAGACGAATTAATTTTGTTTTTTAAGAACTGTACATAATTATCTGTTGGTTCATCATTATAATTATAATTGTCATCATTATATAACTATCGTTACTTCGTAAATATAGAAGTGTCTGCCTCAATGCTATTAGTTAAATTCTGTACTTAAGTTATTATTAAATTCCTTTAAGTCACGAATGTAACATTTCAAGTTTTCGTATATGCATTTTACAAATAAATAAATTTGAGAATTAATTGAATTCACCGTTTATTTGATTTGTTAATTATTAATGTCTTTTTATGTTGAATAAACCTGCGTTTGATGCACTTTGGAATCCTATATATAAAACGCTATTATATTTAATTTCAATTCTTCTCACAGGCCTTGTTCTAAAGTGTGACACCCATTTCCATGACTCACGAGCCGCGACTGTAAGGTGGGGAAGGAAGACTTTTTGAAATAGTAGCGGATATTAAGGTGACGAGAGTGAAGAGCCTCTTCACTGGCCATCTCGTAAAATAAACATTATTTTTTCTTATTTAAAAACAAAATAATCCATTGTCTTGGTCTACTGTTATTTCAACACTCTGTCGCAAGATGGTACGCAAGCGAGGCTGCATGACGTCCTTGTGTCAGTTGTACTCCATAGACGAAGTAACTTGTTTATGTCAGCCACTTCGTCTCGTTGACATGGTAACCTAACCTTAGTTGTGACGTCATTAGCTGCTGTTCGACAGACGAGTGAAGATGTTGCTGTGTCTGCAAGGCAATACGTCAAGTTTAGTTGACGAAAGTTCACATTGCGAAAAGCTTCATTTTCTTTTATGTTGAAGCTTTTATTTATTTTCCCAATAAATAGTATTTATTTATAACGTTACATACCCTGTTGTTGATGAAAGTTGATGGGATTTTAGTGTATAATGTTTCCAGTGAAAGGCACGGTATTAATTTTATTAGACATTCCCTTCAATAGGTGAAAAGATGAAGACAAAAGGGATTTATTAATTTGTGGGTGGCCAAAGAAATTAATAGAAATGTGCACTAAAGAATTAAAACCGGTAAGTCCTATAGCCTTCATCGTAAGGGATCTTGGTTCGAACAGCTCACATAGTTGTGCAGTAGTTATAATCTTAAAAGTGAACTGTTCTGTTGGTCTTGCTTACTTTACAGTAAAAAATGTGGTTTGGGGAATAAACAAGGTTTTGGTGATTTCCAAAACATTACGCGCGGGTTGAACAAACATAAACACAGTGAGCAACATTTAAAGTACCAGTTACCACTTAGAACATTCGAAGGAAACACAAGCACGATATCTGACACTTTGAGGGAAAATGCAAGAATATGTGCACTTAAATGTAATGTGAATGTGACTTTAAATAGACTGATTCTGAGGCTTGTGATTAGAGTTGTTCTATAAGTTTACAGGAACTCTCTTCTAGAGGTCATGACGAGACCTATTTAAACCGTGGGAACTTTAAGGAATTGAAGATGCTGATTTCTGAAAAGCGCTTAGAACCTCAACATTATTAAAAGAATATTCAAAGTGTGTTTGCTGAAAATAGAGTATGGCTCTTCACCTGATATTAAATCTGCGAGCTGCCACTGAATCAGTGACTGGGAACTTCTCACTTCATGAAGAAACTATCGTTAATAGAAAATTATTAGCTCAATTTGCCGAATGTACCAAATTAATTATAAAGAGAACTTGCTTCTCCCATAGAGATATTCATAAATGAACATGGAAAGTACCGTAGTAAATACTGGAACTGTAAATAAAAATGGTGACGTATTAATATCAAGGAGGCACTCTACCTCGATTATGGATGTACGCTCCTTAGGTGGCCGAAACTGTGGCTCCGATCACTACCTATATGGTGAGAACAGTACGGTACCGGTACTCAGTGCCGGATTAAGACTCACAGTGGCCCTAGGCAATTGTTAATTTGAGGCCCCTTTTCCCCTGTTTTCAACCCACTCCCCCTTCCCCCTTCATAAAAAGTCAATCATAACTTTGAAAGAGATTTTATTTACAAATTTACAATGATTGATGAATACAATACATATACAAATACATATGCACATTTTTCCTGCATTTTGTTTCGCAGAAAGTTTTAATAACATCATCGAAGTTGTTTTTCCTTAAAATGTCTGATTCTGATAGAAGCCAAAATTGAATCCCACCAAATTAACATGAACCCGAATTCGAATTTCTGCATTCTGTTTGCGATGCACCCCGCTTCATTCCGAGTGTCATTATTTTCCGACTCGTCATCTTCAATGCTTTCTAAAGCCTCGACAATATTATGAAACGAATCATAAACTGCGTTCGTTGCATTAGCATGTGCTTCCCAGCGCGTATCTGACAGTGATTTCAAAGTTTTAGCATTTTTATATAATTTTTCAACACGCCCCAAATGTGAGGGTTTGCAGAAAAGAAGTTATACAATGATTTCATTATCGAAAAAAAAAAAAACAGTTTTTAACAGCAGATTGTTCAACTAAATCGAGGGAATGTGTACCTCAAGGAACACAAATCGCATATTTATTCAGTTCTAATATTTTGGCTGGCAGACCCTGATACTTTCCAGACATGTTTGGTGCGTTGTCATAGGACCGTCCTCTACAATCTTGAATTTCCTAACCGCAATCTTCAGTTATCACAGTTTGAGTTCTCAAACTTTCGCCAGTACCAGTATGACCTATTGTTTCAAGAATTTATTTGACTACCCCCCCCCCCCCCCCCCCACAAAAAATTAAAAAATGCTTTTTTCTTTTTCTTTCATTTTAAGGTGGGATTTTTTCATTCTTTGGAGACCCTTTTGAGCCGGGGCCCCAGGCAATTGCCTATTGTGACTTATGGTTAATCCAGCACTGCCAGTACTGAAGGAAAAACTTGCAAACGTGAGACCTACAAAGGGAAAAGAAAAACAAGTAGTTCCGTGAAGAACTATACAGCCTATTTTCATATATCCTACTTATGTTAATTGCCACTATCAACATACACAATTTCAGTTTGATTGCTGTAATAGATTCGTAGATATTGAGAACCGACTAAATATTTCGGATGGTCGCCATGTTGGATTTTATATATGTAGGTCCTAGAGTTATGTACTGTTACATGCAGATTATTGTGAACGTGTAGTATTCAAACTTCAATCGCATAATTAGGACACAAGAAAAAACAAGGAGATTTTAAAATTTTTCACAGCTGCCATCTTGAGGTTATGGAAACAATTGAAATAAATTAGATGCCAGTGGATTAACATTCGTATAAGGATTTACTGTACCAAGTTTCACTGCACGCGGATGGTTAAATTGCGAGAAACGTCCATGTGAATATTTATAATTCGCGTCACCGCCATTTTGGATTTGTGATCACCAGGTTATTTAAAGTCCTATAGGTGAACTTAAGTTCATCGCCCCTATGAACATTAAAAAATGCTGTTTGATTACTAAAATAGATTCTTAGATATTCAGTATCGTCTAAATATTTCGGATGGTCATCATGTTGGATTGTTAAATGTATAGGCCATAGAGTCTTGTACCATTAAATGAAAATTATTGCGTAGGTTCATTATTCAAACTTCCACTTCGATCGCATGACTATATCACAATAAATAAAATCTTAATTTTAAAATTCGCACTGCCGCCATCTTGAGGTTATGTAAACAATTGAACTAAATTAGATACCAGTGGATTACAATGTGTATAAATATTTCCTGTGCCAGGTTTCAGTGCGCTTGGAACATTAAGTCGCGAGAAAGGTCTATTTAAAATTTTCAAATTCGCTTGGCCGCCATGTTCGTTTTGTAGTTAACCGTTTTTTGAAAGTCTTATAGATGGACTTCCAATAGTGCCTTTTATCTCCGTACAAAATTTCAGGGTTTTACCGCTCAGAGATATAGAATGCCGGTGAAATATTTCGCACATCCGCCATCTTGTGATTATGTAAACAATTGAACGAAGTTAGATGTCGGTGCATTACAATGTGTATAAAATATACTGTACCAAGTTTCATTGCGTTTGGTTGGTCAAATCGCGAGAAACGTCTATTTAAAAGTCGCAAATTCGCTTGGCCGCCATGTTGGTTTTGTAGTTACCAGGTTTTCAAAAGTCACATAAGTGAACTTATAGTAGTTCCCTCTATCACCATAGAAAATGTCAGGGTAATATCGGTAATAGTTTCGGAGATATTGAATGCTGGTGGAATATTTCGCACAACCGCCATGTTGGATTGGTGAGTCGTAACAAAATTTGAAGGGCACGGTCGAGGTCGCCGGGAATAGTGCTATGAACTTTCCGAGTTTCATTGAAATCGCTCCAGCCGTTTAGATTTTATTACGGGGGGACACACACACGAATCACACACACACACACACACACGCACACACACACACGCGGACAAAAGGTGATCTCATAAGCCTATTTTTTCAAAATTGAAAATAGGCTAAAAAGATGGAATATAGAGAAATTGAAATCAGATGAGACCAAAACACAATATCAGGTGTCATTAAATAGGAACTTGGAGCTGGAACTAGCTGATGTGGAACATTTAGTACAAGGAAGATGGGATGGAATGAGGAAAGCCATTGAAGAAAGTGTAAAATAAGTGATAGGAGAAAGTAAGAGAACTAGAAACGAAGAATGGTTTGATGAAGACTGTGGCTTGGCTATAAGAAAGAAAGAAAAAAGAACATCGATAGAAAGATCATGCTTCAGAGGGAGACAGGAAAATCATATGAACAGGATAAACAAAGTAGAAGAGAGGCTGATAGAATCCTAAAAAGGAAAAAGAGAACGCTTCTTAAAAGACAAAACAGAGAACTAGAAGAACATAAGTCGCAAAACGAGAGTAAGAAATTCTATCAGGTTGTTAAGCGAATGACGAAGGACTTTCAACCTAAAATTGATTTTAACGGTAAAGAAAGAGACGTTGTTGGGTTGGAGGAGGGAGTGTTGGAAAGGTGGGCTGAGTATTTTGAAGAAGTATCAAATGCATATGAAGGTGACGTAGTAGATCATTCGGTATTTATAGGAGACTAGCATTACCCGTCGCGGCTTCGCCCGCGAATATTATAGTTGTAGTGAGTACACTTAGCTACGTCTCAATCATGAATGCTGTGACTGATGTATAATTTTGAGTAATACCGTAATGGAAATAATTTGGTAAAGACCGTAATCAATCACACTATAAAGACACTATAGCACAACAATGGCACATACATATCAAAATCTTCCCAACGACATGTCGTATCGCATGTATAAAATTCGACTCAAAATCACAACACGGTTTCCGATCACAAACGAAAATAGGAAATAAATGAGATGCAGTACATTAAACACACTGACTAAACACAAAATCCATTTACCTATATTCCTATAAAAACAGTACGCATCATAAAATTACACAAGTAAATTGCCTCTACGCCCACATTTCCCCCCTTTCACTTCATAATATACACCACATCGAAAAATACACGTGTCTGCTTATATTTTAAATCATTAGTTAATATACCGAGTATCACATCCCCAAATGAAATTACTCGTGGGATATTGTTATTCAAAGAAATGCAGGTTTAACCCCCTTAACACCCCTTTAGAAGTTGAATGTCCAAAAATCCTTCCTAAGTCGATGTTTTCGACATACAACAAACATATCCCCAAAATGTCATGTTTCGAACTTTAATAGTTTTGGCTGGTCGATTATGAGTGAATATCCAAAAATCCTTCCTTAGTAGATGTTTTTCGTCCAGAATTTTACCCCCCCCCCCCCCACATGGGTCCTTAAATTTGATTTATGAAAAAAAAAACGGTCGAACACCTATTTACTTATTTTTTAGCTGTTTTTTTACCCTGAGTTTGATGAGTGAGTGAGTCAGTTAAGACACTTTCTTTCCTTTTTTTTTTTCAGAATTACACCCCTCCCCATAGGCCCCTTTAATTTGATTTATGAAAAAACGGTCGAATATCTATTTACTCACTATTAAGCTGTTATTTTCCTGAGTTTGATGGTCAGTCAGTTGGTACACTTTCTTTCCTTTTTCCCCCAGAATTCCACCCCCCACCCCACATAGGCCCCTTAAATTGGATTGATGAAAGAACGGTCGAAAACCTATTTACTTATTTTTTAAGCTGCTTTTTTTTCGCTGAGTTTCAAATTTCTCGCCTACGTCGTTTACGAGATACGCGCTCCGTTATGAATTCTTCAACCCCCCCCCCCCCCACGCTTTTCAGCCCTTTCACCTCATAATATACACCACATCGAAAAACCCTTAGGCACCTGTCTGCGTATTCTTTTAAACATTAGTTAATAAGCCGAGTATCACATTCCCAAATGAAACCACTCGTGATATATTGTTATTCAATGAAATGCAGATTTAAGCCCCCTAACACCCCTTTAGAACCTGAATATCCAGAACTCCTTCCTTAGTAGACGTTTTCGACGTACAAAAACATATCCTCAAATTATCATGTTTCTAACTTTATTAGTTTTGGCTGGTCGATGATGATTGAATATCCAACAAGTAGTTCCGTGAAGAACGAAATAGCCTACTTTCATATATCCTACTAATATCAATTGCCTCTATCAACATACAAATTGTCAGTTTGATTGCTGTAATAGATTCGTAGATATTGAGAACCGTCTAAATATTTTGGATGGTTACCATGTTGGAATTTTTGTATTATAGGCCTTAGATGTATGTACTATTACTTGAATATTATTGTGTAGGTGTTTTATTCAAACTTCAATCGCATGATTAGGACACAAGAAACAAAAGCGGCATTTTAAAATTTCGCTCAGCAGCCTTCTTGTGGTTATGAAAATAATTTAAATGAATAGATGCCAGCCGATTCAAATTTGTATAAGCATATACCGTATCAAGTTTCACTGCGCTCGGATGGTTAAAACGCCAGAAATGTCCATTTGAATGTTTACATTTCGCGTCGCCACCATGTTGGATTGTGCTCGACAGGTTATTGAACGTCCCATAGGTGACCTTATGCTTATAGCCTCTATACACTTCCAAAATTTCAGTTTAATTGCTGTAGTAGATTAACAGATATTGAGAACTGTCTAAATACTTCGGATGGTCGCCATGTTGGATTTTAATATATGTAGGCCATAGAGTTATGTACTATAAGATGATGATTATTGTGTACGTTCATTATGCAAATGTTGATTTCGATCGCATGATTAGAACACAAGAAACAAAAACTTAATTTTCGAAATTCACACAGCCGCCAGCTTGAGGTTATATAAACAATTGAACTAAATTAGATACCAGTGCATTGCAATGTGTATAAACATTTGCTGTACCAAGTTTCATTGCGTTTGGATCATTAAATGGCGACAAAAGTCTATTTAAAACTTTCAACTTCGCTTGGCCGCCATGTTCGTTTTGTAGTTAACCGGTTTTTGAAAGTCTCATAGATGAACTTCCAGTAGTGCCCTTTATCTCCGTACAAAATTTCATGGTGATACCGGTACGGTAATAGTTTCAGAGATATAGAATGCCGGTGAAATATTTCGCACAGCTGCCATCTTGAGGTTATGTAAACAATTGAACGAAGTTAGATGTCGGTGCATTAAAATGTGTATAAACATATGCTGTACCAAGTTTCATTGCAATTGGTTGGTTAAATCGCGAGAAACGTCTATTTAAATGTCACAAATTCGCTTGTCCGCCATGTTGGGTTTGTAGTTACCAGGTTTTCAAAAGTCACATTGATGAACTTCTAGTAGTTCCCTTTATCACCGTACAAAATTCCAGGGTGATATCGGTATTAGTTTCGAAGATATTGAATGAAGGTGAAATATTTCGGACAGCCGCAATGTTGGATTGGTGAGACGTTACAAAATTTGAAGGGCACTGTCGGGGTCACCCGGAATAGTGTTATGAACTTACCGAGTTTCATTGAAATCGCTCCAGCCGTTTAGACGTTATTTGGGGGACACACAAAAATCCATCACATACACACGCACACAAAGACAGACACACGGACAAAAGGTAATCTCATAAGCCTATTTCTTCATAACTGAAAATAGGCAAAAAATCCTTCCTTAGTGGAGGTTTTTCTTCCAGAATTTCACCCCTTCCCATGGGCTCCTTAAATTGGATTTATGAAAAAAAAAACGGTCAAACACCTATTTAGGCTACTTATTTTTAAGCTGATTGTTTTCCTCTGAGTTTCAAACTCCTCGCCTATGTCGTTTAAGAGATACACGCTCCGTTAGGAATCCTTCAATCCCAACTTTTTATCCCTTTCACCTCATAATATACACCACATCAAAATATCCTTAGACACGTGTTTGATTGTTTTTAATGATTAGTTTATATGCCGAGTATCACATCCCCAAATGAAACCACTCGTGATATATTGTTAATCAATGAAATGCAGGTTTAACCCCCTTAACACCCCTTTAGAACCTGAATATCCAAAAATCCTTCCTTAGTGTAGGTTTTCGACATACAACGAACATATCCCCAAAATGTAATGTGTCTAAGTTCAATAGTCTTAGCTGGGCGATGATGAGTGGGTGAAACAGTCAGGACATATTCTTTAATTTTTTTCTCCATAATTTCACCCCTCCCTTTTGGCACCTTAAATTGGATTTATGAAAGAACGGTCAACCACCTACCGGTATTTAATTATTTTTAAGCTGTTTTTTCCCTGAGATTGATGAGTTAGTGTGTCAGTAAGTCAGTTAGGACACATTCTTTCCTTTTTAGCCTACTTTCGACTTTTGCAAAAAATGAAAGTAGACTTATGAGATCAACACAGGGCGAGAAAAGTGTGTCTGTCTGTGTGTGTGTATGTGTGTGTGTGAGTCTGTGTGTGTGTGTGTGTATGTGTGTGTGTGAGTCTGTGTGTGTGTGTGTGTGTGTGTGTGTCTGTGTGTGTGTGAGTGTGTGTACTCTGAATGTCGGTCCCCCCCTATCAATTCGAACACGGTGAATGCGAATTGAACGAAATTTGGTACAAAGGTAGCACTAGCAAAGGACACCTCAGTGTCATGTTTTATATCGCCGCCATCTTGACGGAAACGTAATGGCGGCCACACAAATGTTCAAAGCTTAAATCAAATTACGACTAACCTAATCATCCGATCTCTACCAAATTTTGCAACAACATACCTTTATGGGGGGAGCATCCTTTGACCAAACCAATAGGCCATCAGCGTAAAAGTTTGCGGATGGCGGCCATCTTTGTGTGAAAATCGATTCCCCTATTAATTCGAACACGGTGCAACCGAATGGAACGAAATTTGGTACAGAGGTAGTACTAACAAAAGGCACCTCAGTGTCATGTTTTATATCGCCGCCATCTTGACGGAAACGTAATGGCGACCACACAAATGTTCAAAGCTTAAATCAAATTACGACTAACCTAATCATCCGATCTCTACCAAATTTTGCAACAACATACCTTTATGGGGGGAGCATCGTTTGACCAAACTAATAGGTCATCAGCGTAATATTTTGCGGATGGCGGCCATCTTTGTGTGAAAATCGATTCCCCCTATTAATTCGAACACGGTGCAACCGAATGGAACGAAATTTGGTACAGAGGTAGTACTAACAAAAGGCACCTCAGTGTCATGTTTTATATCGCCGCCATCTTGACGGAAACGTAATGACGGCCACACAAATGTTCGAAGCTTAAATCAAATTACGATTAACCTAATCATCCGATCTCTACCAAATTTTGCAACAACATACCTTTATAGAGGAAGCATCCTTTGACTAAATGACTAGGTCAATAGCCTAATAGTTTGCGGATGGCGGCCATCTTAGTGTGAAAATCAATTCCCCCTATTAATTCAAACACGGTGAAACCGAATGGAACGAAATTTGGTACAGAGGTAGCACTAGCAAAGGGCATCGCAGTGTCAAGTTTTATATCGCCGCCATCTTGACTGAAACGTAATGGCGTCCACACGAATGTTCAAAGCTTAAATCAAATTACGATTAGCCTAATCATCCGATCTCTACCAAATTTTGCAACTACATACCTTTATGGTGGGAGCATCCCTTGACCAATCTAATAGGTCATTCGCCTAATAGTTTGCGGATGGCGCCCATCTTTGTGTCAAAATCGATTCCCCCTATTAATTCAAACATGGTGTAGCCGAATGGAACGAAATTTGGCACAGAGATAGCACTAGCAAAGGGCATCTCAGTGTCATTACAGAAACGTAATGGCGGCCACACAAATGTTTAAAGCTTAAATCAAATTACGACTAACATAACCATCCGATCTCTACCAAACTTTGCAACAACATACCTTTATAGAGGGAGCATCCTTTGACCAATCTAATAGGCCATTAGCCTTATAGTTTGCGGATGGCGGCCATCTTTATGTCAAAATTGATTCCCCCTATTAATTCGAACACGGTGGAACCGAATGAACGTAATTTGGTACAGAGGAAGCACTAGCAAAGGGCACCTCAGTGTCATGTTTTATATCGCCGCCATCTTGACGGAAACGTAATGGCGGCCACACAAATGTTCAAAGCTTAAATCAAATTACGATTAGCCTAATCATCCGATCTCTAGCAAATTTAGCAACAACATACCTTTATGGAGGGAGCATCCTTTGACCAAACTAATAGGTCATCAGCCTAAGTTTGAGGATGGCGGCCATCTTTGTGTGAAAATCGATTTCCCTTATCAATTCGAACACTGTGAAACCGAATGGAACGAAATTTGGTACAGAGGTAGCACTAGCAAAGGGCACCTCAGTGTCATGTTTTATATCACCGCTATCTTGACGGAAACGTAATGGCGGCCACCCAAATGTTAAAAGCTAAAATGTAATTACGACAAAACTAATAATCTAGTCTCTACCAAATTTTGCAACACCATATCTTTATGTGGGAAACATATTCAAACCAAACTGCAAGAACATCAGCCCAATAGTTTGCAGATGGTGGCCAAGTATGTGTGCAAATCGATTCCCCCTATCAATTCAAACACGATGAAACCGAATTGAACGAAATTTGGTACAGAGGTAGCACTAGCAAAGGGCACCTCATATTCATGTTTAATATCCCTATAGCACGTTGTATTTCAACAAGCTACTACAACCAGCATTCAATCATACTCCTTGAAAAGGACAAAGAGTTATAACAATACCCATGCATTTAGGAGAAAGTAGGCTATATGTTCTTTACTGAACATCTTGTTTATGTCCAGAATTTCACCCGTCCCCATGGGCCCCTTAATTTTGATTTATGAAAAAGAACGGTCGAACACCTATTTACTTATTTTGAAGCTGATTGTTTTCCTCTGAGTTTCAAACTCCTCGCCTATGTCATTTAGGTGATACACGCTCCGTTAAGAATCCTTCAACCCCCACGTTTCACCCCATTCACCTCATAATATACACCACATCGAAAAACCCTTACACACGTGTCTGCTTATTAGCCTACTTTCGATTTTTGCAAAAAATGAAAGTAGACTTATGAGATCACTACAGGGCGAAAAAAAGTGTGTCTGTCTGTGTGTGTGTGTATGTGTGTGAGTCTGTGTGTGTGTGTGTGAGTGTGTGTACTCTGAATGTCTGTCCCCCCCTATCAATTCGAACACGGTGAGCGCAAATTGAACGAAATTTGGTACAAAGGTAGCACTAGCAAAGGACACCTCAGTGTCATGTTTTATATCGCCGCCATCTTGACGGAAACGTAATGGCGGCCACACAAATGTTCAAAGCTTAAATCAAATTACGACTAACCTAATCATCCGATCTCTACCAAATTTTGCAACAACATACCTTTATAGAGGAAGCATCCTTTGACAAATCTAATAGGTCATTAGCCTAATAGTTTGCGGATGGCGGCCATCTTTGTGTCAAAATCGATTACCCCTATTAATTCGAACACGGTGAAACCGAATGGAATGAAATTTGGTACAGAGGTAGCACTAGCAAAGGCCACCTCAGTGTCATGTTTTATATCACCGCCATCTTGACGGAAACGTAATGGCGGCCACGCAAATGTTCAAAGCTTAAATCAAATTTCGACTAACCTAATCATCCGATCTCTACCAAATTTTGCAACAACATACCTTTATAGAGGAAGCATCCTTTGACAAATCTAATAGGTCATTAGCCTAATAGTTTGCGGATGGCGGCCATCTTTGTGTCAAAATCGATTACCCCTATTAATTCGAACACGGTGAAACCGAATGAAATGAAATTAGGTACAGAGGTAGCACTAGCAAAGGGCACCTCAGTGTCATGTTTTATATCACCGCCATCTTGACGGAAACGTAATCGCGGCCACCCAAATGTTAAAGGCTAAAATGTAATTACGACCAACCTAATAATCTAGTCTCTACCAAATTTTGCAACAACAAATCTTTATGTGGGAAGCATATTCTGACCAAACTGCTAGATCATCAGCCCAATAGTTTGCAGATGGTGGCCAAGTATGTGTGCAAATCGATTCCCCCTATCAATTCAAACACGGTGAAACCGAATTGAACGAAATTTGGTACAGAGGTAGCACTAGCAAAAGGTACCTCAGTGTCATGTTTTATATCGCCGCCATCTTGACGGAAACGGAACGACGGCCACCCAAATGTTAAAAGCTTAAATCAAATTTCGACCATCCTAATAATTTGATCTCTACCGGATTTTGCAACAACATGCCTTTTTGTGGAAAGCATCCTATGACTGACTACAAGGTCATCAGCCCAATAGTTTGCAAATAGCGGCCATGAATGTGTGCAAATCCATTCCCCAGATCAATTCAAACACGGTGAAACCGAATTGAATGCATTTTTTTTACAGAGGTAGCACTAGCAAAGGGCACCTCATATTCATGTTTAATATCCCTATAGCACGTTGTATTTCAACAAGCTACTACAACCAACATTCAGTTATACTCCTTGAAAAGGACAAAGAGTTATAACAATACCCATGCATTTAGGAGAAAGTAGGCTATATGTTCTTTACTGAACATCTTGTTTTTAATGATTAATTTATATGCCGAGTATTACATCCCCAAATGAAACCGCTCGTGGGATATTGTTATTCAATGAAATACAGGTTTAACCCCCTTAACACCTCTTTAGAACCTGAATAATTATCCAAAAATCCTTCCTTAGTGGATGTTTTCGATATACAACGAACATATTCCCAAAATGTCATGTTTCTAACTTCAATAGTTTTGGCTGGGCGATGATAGTGAGTGAGAAAGTCAGGACATTTTTTTTAGAATATCACCCCTCCACATGGGCCCCTTAAAATGGATTTATGAAGGAACGGTCGAACACCTATTTACTTATTTCTTAAGCGCTTTTTTCCTGAGTTGAGTGAGTGAGTGAGTCAGTCAGTTAGGACACTTTCTTTCCTTGTTTTTTTTCCCAGAATTTCGCCCCTCCCCATTGGCCCCTCATGTTGAGTTTATGGATAAATGGCCGAACACATATTCACTTATTTTTAAGCTTTTTTCCCCGCTGACTTTCAAACTTTTCGCCTATGTCGTTTAAGAGATACACGCTCCGTTAAGAATCCTTTAACCCCCACTTTTCACCCCTTTCACCTCATAATATACACCACATCGAAGAACCCTTAGACACGTGTCTGCTTATTAGCCTATTTTCATTTCATGAAAAAAAAAATAGGCTTATGAGATCACCTTTTGTCCGTGTGTCTGTCTGCGTGTGCGTGTGTGGTTCGTGTGTGTGTGTCCCCTAATTAAATCTAAACGGCTGGAGCGATTTCAATGAAACTCGATAGGTTCATAGCACTATTCCGGACGACCCCGACCATGCCCTTCAAATTTTGTTACGTCTAACCAATCCAACATGGCGGCGGTACGAAATATATCACCAGCATTCAATATCTCTGAAACTATTACCGATATCACCCTGGAATTTTGTACGGTGATAGAGGGAACTATTAGAAGTTCACCTAAGTGGCATTTGGAAATCTGGTAACTAAAAAACCATCATGGTGGCCAAGCGAAGTTGCGACTTTTAAATAGACGTTTCTCGTGTTTATACACATTGTAATGCACCGTCATCTAGTTTCGTTCAATTGTTTACATAACCTCAAGATGGCGGCTGTGCGAAATATTTCACCGGCATTCTATATCTCTGAAACTATTACCGGTATCGCCCTGAAATTTTGTACGGAGATAAAGGGCACTACTGGAAGTTCACATATGGGATATTCAAAAACTAGTTAACTACAAAACAACCATGTCGGCCAAGCGAATTTGAAAGTCTTAAATAAGACTTTTCTCGCGATTTAATGATCCATACGCAATGAAACTTGGTACAGAAAATGTTTATACAAATGTTAATCTAATTTATTTCAACTGTTTCCATACCACAAGATGGCAGCTGTGCGAAATTTTAAAATCTCTTTTTTACCTCTTGTGTCCTGATCATGCAATTGAAGTTTGAATACTACACGTACACAATAATTTTCAAGTAAGAGTACATAATTCTAAGACCTACATATATAAAAATCCAACATGGCGACCATCCGCAATATTTGGTCGGTTCCCAATATCTACGAAACTATTACAGCAATCAAACTGTAATTTTGTATGATGTTAGTGGCAATTAACATAAGTAGGATACATGAAAATAGGCTTTAGTTCTTCACGGAACTACTTGTTTTTAATGATTAGTTTATATGCCATGTATTATTAAATTAAATGCAGGTTTAACCCCCTTAACACTCCTTTGGAACCTGAATATCTGAAAATCCTTCCTTAGTGTGCGCTTTTGACTTACAGCGAACATATCCCCAAAATATCATGTTTCTAACTTTAATAGCTTTGGCTGGGCGATGATGAGTCAGTCAGTCATTCAGTCAGTCAGGACACTTTGTTTTATATAAGAGATGAATAACACATTGAAATAACCTCGATAGTGGAGGTGAAAGAAGCTCTAGATAGAATAAGATCTGTTAGAGCACAAGGTGAGGATCAGATTGTGTCTGAAATGTTGAAAAGTGGTGGTGCAAAGCTGTTAAACGAATTGCATAATGTCATAAGTGATATTTGGAATACGGAAATGATACCAAGGCATTGGAAAACAGGACTCATCTACCATGTTTTCAAAAAAGGTGACAAACTAAACTGCCTTTAACTACGGTATCGAAAAATTACGCTAATCAATGTAGGGTATAAAGTGTTCTCAAACATTATCTACAAGAAAATGTGTGTTCATGCTGTGAGTAACCTATAATTGATGAGTATCAGTGCGGATTCAGACCTAGAAGGAGTACCATTGATCGAAATTTTTGTGAGACAATCAATGGAAAATTGCTTCGAGTATGGAACTGATCTGCATCTCTTGCTTGTCAATTTTACCCAGGTATTTGATAGCATTGTAAGTAATAAATGCAAAACACCCTGAGGAGATTTGGTAGTCCATGTAAACTAATACGAATGGTTGCATTAACATAGGAAGAATCTAGGGCTAAAGTATATATTGGTGCTAAAATTAGCAAAGAGATTCAGATATCAATATGAGTGCGTCAGGGTGATTCTCTGTCTGCTGTAGGCCTACTTTTTAACTTAGCTCTTTATGCTGCAATGAAGGAACTAAGGATGGGAGGAATTATTGAATACAGTATAAAACAAGTTTGTGCATATGCAGATGATGTTGCCCGAATAGCACGCACAATGAATGGATTGCAACAGATGTTGGGGATTGTAGTGGGAAGAGCAGAGCGTATGGGGCTTAAATCAAATGTTAATAATAATTATAATAATTATAATAATGATAATATCGTATGGCCTCGGTGGCCGGGTGCAAGCTTTGTTAATTGACACCCAGAGGGCAACTTCAATGTCGAAATTTGTCGTTCCTTGAAACGCTATGAAATTCAAGGAAGTTAGATATCTAAGCTCCTTGACAGTATAGCGCTTTCTAGTAGAGAATGGAGGAACTTTGTGTTGGCAGTAAATCCGGAGATTAATTTTTCCATTATGAACATGGCCTACTGAATTCAAATGGGTTCATTAACATGCCAACAACGTATGACATGAATGTCGTGATTTTTGTCGCCTTTCAAAAATCACTTACCACGGCCAGGAGAAAACCTGCAAGCTTGGGGTTGGTAGTCTGACACGTTAACCACCCACCCACCGTGGCAAGCTAAAACAAAAGTAAAAAAAGACTAAATACCCGAAGATGGCAGCCAGCAAGGATGTAAGATGGCATGAAAGTGTTACCCTGCAATGGTATAAATTTGATAGAGTCAAATGCTTTAGTTACTTAGGGACCATCATAGACAGTGAAAACAAAATCACAGTGGAGTATAATAAACGAATGGTGATGGGCAACAACGCCTATTATACTATCCAAAATTTTATAAAGTCTACGTTGCCATCTAGAGCAACTAATTTAAAGACCAGAGCCCAAGGCTCACCCAGGGCTGTAGCGCGGAGGAAGTAAAAGGTTTATGCCGTGTGTTGTGTGGGGTTTCGCCTACGAACATCAAGCTGGCTCATCAGCAAGCTCATGGTAACCGTGCCAACACAAGACGCGGCATTAACCTAGAAGAATTGCCGAGTTTTAATTTCTTGACCGTGAAAGCCAATATACCATCTGTAGGAAGCTTTTATAGGAAGGTGAAATGCTGCTTGAGCTATTAGCTTTCGCAGTAAAGCAGGGCAGGTGTGCTTGAAAAGAATGGAGGTAGTGCACAGTTCGCTACTGCTGCGGAGGACTGGGCACGGACACCAAGAGCCCTCTGATGTGCCAGCTTTTTTTTCCTAGGCGAAGCCCCACACAAGACACGGCATAAACCAAGAAATGTTTGCTGAGTTTTCATTTCTTGGCAGTGAAAGCTCATATACCATATTTTAGGAAGCCTTTATATGCAGGTGAAATGCTGCTTGAGCTGAGAGCTCTCGCAGTAAAGCAGGGCAGGTGCACTTCCAAAGAGGGGAGGTAGTGGACAGTTCGCTACTACTGTGGGGGTGCGGGTACGGACTTCAAGAGCCCGCCGATGAGCCAGCTCCGTGTTCTTAGGTGAAACCCCACACAAGACACTGCATAAATCTAGAAAAGAATCCTCATGGCACGCCGGAAGGCGGAGGTAGATTTCACCGGGCAAACTTGGGGATAGGCGAAAATAGGCAGAATATGCTGGTTTTCGTAGAAGGGGATCAGACTTCATTTATTGCGAGAAAGTATTTTATAATTGCAGATTAATTAAATTTGTTTTTCGTCATTTTATGCATATTTTAAACATTTTATTGTCTTACGGGGACGATAACCTTCTCGTCATTTGGGGCCCATTTTTATACTTCTGGTCACACTGTCCTTATGCCAGGTTTCGACACTGATGTGTAACTATCTATCGGTATGTTACTTCTTCACGCAAAATTGTATCTCCCGCAGAGATTTTGGTTGGTTCATTAGTTTAGGGGCTGCGGCAACCAGTGGCGGTTCTAGAAGCTTAAATCTGGGGGGGGCCCAGACATTTTCCTGGATCGTTCTCATTAGTCTACTTTTTCCTCATTTTTGGAAAATGAGAAAAGTAGGCTAAAAACTATCATTGGTAAAAAAATAGCATATTTCACTGTCACTTAAATATATTCTTCTGTTTCTACTCTGGGCAAACTGGTTCACTATATATTGTTGCATCCGAGGGATGCATCCCTATCCCCCTCTATCTACGAAATATACATTTAGCTCCAAACAGACGCCTGCGGCATACAGTAGCTACATTCTAGCATAAGGCCAGGTCCAAGGCATAGTAACAACCTCCAGTGATCTCAGCTAACGCCGCACATCCTGTTAAAACTGCAATTCCACAGACGCGGCACTCCTAAACCTATATAAATGGAGAGGGGA
The DNA here is from genome assembly GCA_946902985.2 of Meconema thalassinum. Taxonomy (NCBI): domain Eukaryota; kingdom Metazoa; phylum Arthropoda; class Insecta; order Orthoptera; family Tettigoniidae; genus Meconema; species Meconema thalassinum. The sequence continues at coordinate 146,614,157 of OX336395.1, read as the reverse complement.
GGTACCTCAGGATCAATCGATCACTCATTCTTGGTCAGACAGTCAGGCACTTTGCCTCAGTGCTTCTTTGTGACGAACCGCTGCCACGAGCCACATCAACGCCGAAGGGTAAGTGTCATAGCGATACACCATCCTCAGTACAGACATTTATACTACCACCCCTTTGTGCTCGGTTTATAAAAGTATCTGTTTTAATAACTGTTTTGCCACTGCAAGAAGTACTTAAAGTCTGAAGTACCCCACATTAAACTCAGTAATATTAGAAGCAACTGGTCTTTCTAGTTTATTTAATTAGTTATTAAGATCCTGTTCTTCATCCCTTGTTCCGGTAGAAGCCAGGTAGACATTTAACTAATTGTTTCACAGCGCACGTAGCAAGTTACTCGCTGACGTCACACTGCGTGCATCGCTCAGTAGCTCGAGCCAGTCGCTGCTCACGCGGCAGTATTCCGAACAGCGGCTCTGCTGTTCAAAGCTCATAGCGTCAAACCGCCCCTCATCCCTTAACCGCATATCCGAACTACCCGATTAAGCAGTACATTCGGGAGTTCTCCTTTCGAGCGCTTATACGCTCTCGAACCCGTCCACGTTTACTCTCACAGCCAAGCTACGAGCAGCCCCCCAGCTACTCTTATTTCATCCCCTAAGACAATACATTGTAGAGGACACCCTCACGGGTACCCTACAATATCAGAAGGGTCGTGAAGTAATTTTCCACTTAATTCTCTTTCAATTGAAAGAATTGCGAGATTGGAAAGCTTCTTTGTTGCCATTGTTGCTCTGAAATAGGATTTTATTCGTTTCACGACAGAGAAACTGCGCTCAGCAGAAGCAGATGACACAGGAAGAGTCAGCATTAACTTGAAAAATAATAGTAGCTATGGAAAAGCAACTTCCATTTTCAGAAGTTCAGAAAAAGAGAATGAGGAAGTGTTTGGATATTTGCCTCTAAATACATTCTTAGCTAAACTGATTTCAGTCTGTAGCACCTTACGGTCTGTGAAGATTAGATTATACTTTTCACAGAACGTGAGAATATATATATATTCAAAATTTAAGAAGTTTTCCCTTCTTGGGTTACAGGCATCCATTGCATTGCACACAAAATCATTTTCAGTAAATCTACGCAGTAACTCTTCTACCATATTGTCTAATATTTCAAAAAGATTTCTTTTACATGTCTCTGATAATGTGACATTTTCCTTTCCTTTCTCCGCAGAGACTGGCATTAATAAAACGTAGTCTGAAAAGTTCTTTGGAATACTTGAGACTCTAGATTGCTTATAAACGTTCACGCCTAACGACTGAACAGAGTCACATGTAACCGCCCTTAGTTCCTTAAAATAAAAATAATTTCGTTTTTCTTGCAACGATTTTACAAGACCCCTCCGAAGTTCACATGTTTTTGTTGTAAGAACATAGAGGCTCCATTGGCAAGCTCGAGAATATCAGAAAAGATTTGTAACACAAATATCACCTTCACTTTACAAAGCTGTTTCAACAAACCTTTTGCTTCTGCTGCCTCTTTCTTGGTAACTGACTTTGAAAAATACTCCAGAGCTGCTTTAACTGAAGCAAAACGTTTCTGAAAATACATTACTCGTCTATATTTACATACCCATAACGTGTCACTTTGAAGAGGTATCTTTAAAACACGTTCTCCTGGATGAAGATCACTCTGTATCTCAACAAACTTTTGGTGTCTTACAGTAGATACAGACTGAAAAGCATAAATTGCTTCCAGTAAACCAAAAGTGTCCCCTACCACGTCTACAAACTGGCTTTGAAACGTCCACCAAAACTAAATTTAAGCGATGTGCATAACAATGCACGTAAACACACGGGTTATTGACCTTTTGTCGCAATAAACGCTGCACACCGTTTATCTTCCCTGACATAACCGCGGCTCCATCATATGCTTGTCCAATGCACTTACATGGATCGAAATCCATTGAAACAAGGTACTCTAAAGCTGAATTAGCTATACTTTCAGCATTCAGTTGAGACAAATGTATAAAACCAATGAAACGCTCCTCTATAGAATTTTGTCCTACATATCTGACACATACGGACATCTGTTCCTCTTTACTAACAACTCTAACTTCATCCAGGATTAAGGAAACATAACCATTGTTATATTTTTTCGTCTCTCCTCCAATATGTTCAACTATTATATTAGCTGAGATTTCAAGAAATTCATTTTGAGAATCTTTAGATGAGTAAATTGCATTCTTTGATAGACTGTTTACTTGTGCATTGACTTTGTAGTTTATTTACATTTAAAATTTCATCAAAATTCCCTTTATTATTAACACTGTCATCATCCGAAACTGTTTGGCGATGACCTCCAAGCCCAATGTCTTGCCGAGCACAAAGTAATGCGACTCGGGCCTTTGTTGCCACAGCTGAGCGGTTACGCAATATAACCAGAGGTTTCTCGCTTAGCTTCGAAATCACTGTGCTGCTATGTTCACTTACCAGAAAACTGTTTCACTTAACTATTGAAGATTTATAACATTCACTATCAGCATGCTTTGCACGTTTTTCTCATATTCTTTTCCAATTGCAAAATCCAGATTTACTGAAAACATGTTCAGCATTGCTTGAATCAGATTGAACGAAAAGACGACACAGAAAACAGCATCTTTGTTCTCAGAGTATTCAATAAATGTATACCTATCAAACCATTTACTGTTAAAACTTCTGTTCTTATTGTATAGTAACGTTTGTTTATAAACTGATTTACATGGTTGACATGGACCATCATAGATGGATGCACTGATATAAAATGGTACTGGTTCGTCTATATTAGAAACAGTTGCACTCACATTTTTGTCACCGAGTTGGGGAGATATCGATGCACTTGTATCGCATGGAGGTTTCTCTACATTGGAAACTTCTGAACTTGCATGTCATAAAGATGGGAAAAGAGTTTAATACTCTTGGTGTAAGCACTACGCATTTTAAAAATATTATATTTATACACGATTTCAATTGTGTGTTTAAATTATATATAATAAAAGAAATAAATTTTGAAATTGAAATAAAAATCAACTTAATTAAATGCATTAGTTTGTTTTATATCAGACAAATTATATCTGTAAATTATCAATTTATTTAGTAACAAGGAATTTTAAAATAATTATTTCACTAAAACTGGGGGGGCCCGGGCCCCCCCGGCCCAGGGCTAGAACCGCCTCTGGCGGCAACACGGTCATGTATCCCCGTGTACTTTGGGTGTGCGTAGAATCTGTCTGATAAACGGTGTTAATTGTGATGGCTGTATTAGTCTGTAATTCAGGTACGGACTGCAGACGGTCAATTTCAAGTAGTACTACCTAATTTTGCTACCAAATACTACCTTCAACGACACCTAGCTGCGAACTTGGCTACTAGATGCCACCGCAACCAGCTACCCGCAAAGAACGTTGGAACGTTCCCTCCAAAGGAAAGCATACTGAGGGATTTTTAGCGCTCTTAGATAAACCGACGATTTCGGCCGGCTTTGAACCCGCGACCTTGCGCATAAAAATTCAGCATGCTACCAGTTTCTTTTCCGAAGGCGCTTCCCACAGAGTCAGATGGAAAACTGAATGTGATCTCGTGCAATGGCGCTGTCACGGCAACGTCTGATGGCTCATCCCTCATCAATTTAGCAGTGTTGTCATGGCAATCTCTGATGGCTCTTGGCATTTTCTTTTAATTCCAAAATCAATTTTCCTCATCCCTTGGCGTAATGGTGGGTCATATCAAAAATTCTTTCAGACAAAAGTTTTGTACGGTTTTTATATTGTGCATATTAAGAGATATATGATTAATGTTTCCCGAAAAAAAAAAAAAACTTTTTCCCACCCCTTTGGTCAATGGTTGATGCTACCAAAAAACTTTTCAAACATAAATTTTTGTGCCTTATCCGATACATTGTATGAACTTTGAACGGATTCGATATTTCAAATACGGTATTAAGAGAGTTATAGCGATATTTCACTTTTTCGAGAAGAAAAAAAAAACCATTTTCACCCCCGTCGGCCGATTTTGCCCATTAACTAACTCGACCGATACATAGTAATACATAATATGTACAAAATTCAAAGTGATTGGTGCAAAATTGCGATATTTATCGTGTCCAAAAGAAAGTGATATATGTACATATATAGGCCTACATAATGTATAAACTTTTGAACTGACGGTGGTTTTGGGGTTCAGGGGATGTGAATCGCGAAGATGTCGAAAATTTCCGGAAGTCGAAACATGGTACCCATTGCAATAGTTAGCTTTCTGATGAAATCTACCTAATTGCTGAGTTTGAATGTACCGGTAATTAATATTTTTGTAATTTGCACAGTTATTTCTTTTACAATGAAATATAGGCCTACTGTAGGCTACATTAAAATAAGGATAATTTTTAGTGGGAACGGTGTGGAATTAGGTTGCCTAAGCAAAATCAGTCACGACTCACGGTACAGTTCACGCTCCAAAATGCGAATATTTGAGAAAACTAGTGGTGCGCAAAAGAAGAAAGTTTTCTGCGATTCCGTTTGACCAAAATTTGCATGTTTAATTTTGAAGTGGGCTCTTTGTAACAGGAAAGGAATTGTTCTGTGGTATTGTGTTGTCTTAATATCTGTATGCAAATAGAGCTTATTTCTAACGACACTCTTCCAATACCGGTAAGTGGAGTTTGCGTGAATGTAACCTAAATCAGGTGTGTGGTTATCTTTCTTTTGCACTTATGTGTCTGTGTCAATCGGATTTTCCTGCCTGGCCCCAACATCATTTATAAATATCGAAGTGCGTGACAAATGCTGCGGCCATTCAGTAGTAACCCCGTAATCTGCGGTTGGGTGGTGATTTTCAACATTTTGAAATCAGAAATTTAGCATCTTTAGTTTATAATTTAGTGTTCATACTTTTGCAATATAGCATTAAAAATAGTAATAATAATAATCGGAATGTGGGTTCAATCGTATAAACGATTACAGTACAGTCTTGTGAAATTGCTTTTTAATGTTTTGACAATGTGATAAAAATGCACTAAGTCAGTTGTGCATTTATTTCATATCAATTGGGTTATAAAGTAACACCGATTAAAACAAAGAACGTTGGACATATACAAAAGCATAACAGAGAAAAATAGAAAATTTACTCATGAAATACCGTACCAGAGTAATAATGAGAAAATACACAAAATTAACTGAAGTCCTTGTTTGAATATCCTCAACATTGGGTAGATTCCTGCAAGTTTTATGAAACAGTTACACTGTTGAATAAAATCGTGTACATTAGATGTTTTATACACATTTTCGATCTCAACATCTTAGCACTTACTGACTTGACCTACACAGAGGGAATTAAAGCAACGAGTTGCAGTAGGGATTACTTTCTGCATTCCAGACAGATGGCCAAACCGTCATAAAGTTTCCAAGGGTGTACGAATCTCTCACTTGAAGTTTCCGAAAGAAAAGAAAGACAAAATAACATTTACTTTGAAAAAATAAATAAAAAATGTGGATTTGGAATTATGGTTTTATAGAATTTTTCGTATAATTTTCGCATTTAGTAGGTTCCTCAAAGCTCATTCAGAAATGGTGGTAAGAAATATGAAAATAGAAGAGTGTATTTCGCGCTTTATAAATTTGAGAAAAATCACCACCTACTTTCGGAAGATGTTCGATTGTTTGGTCTTCATCTCTATCATTGTTGCCACCGTCGAGTTTGTATCGTGTGATCTAAATTGAGTCTATCCATTTAGCATGTTATCTTTATGAGCTGTAAATAGCCTGGATGCCATTTTTCAGCGGCAACTTTTTGTCAAATGACAAACAGTATATATTTAGTAATATGTAATTTATGCCCAGTTTTTTTTCGTATGTCCTAGTAATTGGGATTATATTGTGTTGACCGACTGAGATGATGCAATATGAATTTTTGAGCAATTGTTTGTCTATGTAAAATTGAATTTGTTCTGGTGGGTTGTGATAGTGCCATTTGGGTGTAAAAAGTGTGGGACTTTTTTTTTGTTACGGTAATTCTTGTATAGTTGTGTCCTGTGTTTATTAAATCAATTATATTGGAAATCGCTATCTAAGTACAGTTAATATTTCCTACATTAATTACAATTAATCTTAAGGGTAATACTAATATTACTAACTAGCTGAAGTACCCGTTCTTCGAACGGCTTTTAGTACTTGCTGGCCTAAATCATTAATATATATATGATCACACATTCCTAATGTAGTTATGTTATTTCCATGTTACCAATAATATGTGTATACTACATGCATTTTCACTCACCAAATTATTAATCAGAGGTAGGAAAGTGAAAATCCTTAGCCTGCTTTCAGTCGACCGACCGGGTCAGGGAATGGAATGAATGAAATCCCCATGTTACAGCAAGGATATGAACTGTGCCGGCTGCCGAAGCCTGTCGCACTCCCCTGAGGCAATGATTAAATGAATGACGGATGAAATGAAATTATATTAGAGATACTTGCTGGAATGAAATTGTGACAGGGAAAACCGGAGTACCCGGAGAAAAGACTGTCTGTCTCCGCTTTGTAGGTGAGAAAGTGCGTTTATATATTGAACCCTTATTAATCTATCGATGAATAAGTATTCATGATTTTATTATTATTATTACTGATGCCCAGGCAGTACATGTTGAAATTGACAAAGGGGGAGCCAAGGTAGTGTGTTGCAATGATTACAACAGAAGCAAGCTTGGTAGTTATTCCTGAAGACGACCGGTTAAGCCGAGTTCAAGGACAAATTTTGTAACAGCGCGCACCTAAATTAGAGTCATTGAGGGAGTGTCATGAGTAAAGTTTCAACCGACCCAGGATTGAATCACCCAATCAGAAGAGACCACGCCGAAGCCACGCGGTAAGTTGCGTACCCTGAAAAAAAGCGCGAAAACGTGTATCTAAAGAACCGCCGATCCGAATTAAATCCGCAATAGTGCACTGAGACGTTTGGATAAAATGATGAAGATTGATACTAGTCCCAAGTTTGTGTGATGAAAACTCCAGATTATTTTTTCAAATTCTCCCCACTCTACCTCATTCTGTCAGTTTCCAATAAATTGATCGGTGAGAAGCTGTTTCGAGAACAACCTTATTGAGCTCTGGTGAGCAAGGTTCACGTCACTCTGCGTCACGATTTTCAAACGCTAATGAGCGTACTTTACTAACATTTTACTTTGTGCTCAAGTGAGCAAGGTTCACGTATAGCAGTGGAGATCTCTAGGCGAGATAAGGACTGCAAGATAGTCATGTTTAAGACTTGTTTTCAAGCCATTGGCGATGAGTTTGAAAAACGTCGCCAAGATGTCCGACGTTTGGTCATGTGATGGATTGATGTGCATCGCTTCTACAATGACGTCGACGATGGAGAGCTAAATTTCCCGTAGGGAAATGCACCGGGACGGAGGTTAATGTTCTGCAAGCTGAAACGGTGATGTACAAAAATTGATTTACTCAATATGTAGTTGGATAAGGCGCGGGAACATTGTAAATAGTTCATTCATTCTTTTTCTTGTGTTTAGATTTTATTTTTGTGCTGACACTATCATCTTTAAATGTACGTTGGCGCGTGGCCAAATTTGTTTGTTGTATATTTTTCTTTGGAGTCATATTTAGTGTACACGGCGCGTGTATTTGATTTTATCCATGCGAATGCGAAGCTCGTTACATTCGATAAGTGGTGCTTTATTAAAGTTCATTTTGTTATAGGAAAGGGAGGTAATTATTGTAAGATGTTTTATGAACAGGTTATTACTCATACTAGGGTTTCCGAGCGCAACAAATTAAGATGTAACTGTAGAACACTTTAGTTCTAATTTTTTTTTTTAGCATTTTTTGAGTCCTTTTCAGGTTTGTTAGTCACGGACTAGAACGGAAGCGCAAACTGGTGGAAAAATATCTATGTCATTTATTTCAGGTTTCTGTCAAACCTATACGTGTGATTCTGTGTGTGTTCATGTGTCAGGTGTGTGTATTGATTCTTCGTGATGAGGGGTAGGTGGTGCTACCGCCCTCATATTGTTGTTGTTGTGGTATTTTTTTATGGAAAGGCAGAGCGCTCCTTGGAGGCTACTGTACCTTGTCCAGTGTTGATTTTCTTGGATTTCCTAGGGGAATTGCTGAGATATTTTTTCTGACACACACACGTATATTGTGCTTTGGGAGCACGCTTCTTCGAGACTCGATCCCGTGCCACGGGAGGTCGAGGTTATTGACACGTGGGTTGACAGATGTGCAGATTTCCACTTAGCGCCCGTCTAGTTTCGGTGACTCATTGTTAGCCAGTCCTGTTGACCGACTGACCCCTATAAGCTATCATTACCAAACCTGTTCTTTTGTGATGGTCATTTGGACCGTAATTAATTGGGGAGTTCGCCATGTCTGTTACGAATTATCGCATATCGTATGAATGGAATATTTTTTTAATGATGTAAATGTTGGCTTTGAGCCTAGTGATTTTCTATGACTCAGGTCATGTTAGTTTGTCTGTTGTGACACCCGTGTGGTGTAGTTGTATTTACTTGTAAAAATGACAGGCGGTCATATGTGTATTTCTTTTGTTGGTCACGTGTTAATTTACTTGTGTTGATTTTGAAAAGTCCTAATTTTAGGCAGTAATGTTTTTGCTACGGCAGTTCTTGATTCCAATTTCAAGCGGAAATTATTTGTTGTTTATTTAGTGTAGGAAGTGTCAGATTAATTTAAGTAGTGTATAGTTGGTTCCCCGCGTCTGTCTAGCTCTAAACAATGCAGATTCGTCCTCTGAAGGTTTACCGGATGATGACGAATCTCGCATTTATTTGTACTCATCGTTAAGCATGTAGAACAGCCGCACACATACACAATGTCATTGAAGTCATTTGGGACATTTGGTCCAATTTATAATCTCTCCTGAGATTAAGTCTAGTTATGGCAAGTAATTTATTCAGTTGGGAGTCATTTGGGACTTTTTGTTTTGTTTATTTTTACCTGTAAATAGTTGATCTGTTTTTAAATTCATTTGTTATAACCCTGGTATTCACTTCTTCCTGCATGTTATTTTGTTATGTGTTACCCTGCATGTTAATGAAGCACTTTAACAACAACTTACGAAATGGACTGTCACACCCCCCGAAACTGAGTCTCATAAGCTTCTTTGCAAGGGTTCATATATCAAAAATGGCTGCCCAAGTGGGACTGTTGTTGTTGTTGCTTTGCTGATCTCATACTTATTTCGCTGAGAAATAATGCCAGGTCAGGCGGGCAAGTGTAAATTCAGTAAATTGAGGCGATGTTGTACCGCCATGTGCATTAGTAAAATCACTGAGTTCTTAAAGTTAGAAATATTGAAGAAGGTTAGAAGTTGATATTGCATTTGTTGTTAACTTGTTCTGGCGCCCGGCATAAAATTAGAAAATTTGCATATTATTGAACTCGGTCAAAGCAGGAAGGTGTTGCCTTATTTTTACATTTAATTAACTTCGGTTAATTGGTGTTGTTCGTAAATTCTGTTGGTTAGGAATTTAAAAGCAGATCACAAGGGAGTTATTTTGTTGTTTGGAAATAAGAGTCTTTATTCAGTAAAATTTTGATTACTGAAAATTTTATTAAATTAAAATCAGTAGTATTTAAAGATTAAGACATGTGTGCGTGTGTATGACTGAAATCCCAGGTGCATGACCCTGTTTTTCTCTGAGTATATATTTGTGTGTTATGCGATGGCTAGCATCGAAGAGATCAAAGTTTTGTTAGAACAGATGTCTATGCAAATGTCTGCGAAAACGGAAGAACAGTTAAAAATTCAGAATGAACACAGTGATAAACAGTTACAGGACATGAACAGTAACATTACGGTGCAATTACAAACCCAGAAGTTAGACAGTGATAAACAATTAAATGACATAACTACGCAATTCCAAGCTCAGAAATTAGACAGTGAAAAACAATTACAGGACGTGAACAGTAGTATTACGGTCCAATTGCCGATCCAGAAATTGGATACCGACAAACAGTTACACGAGTTGCGGGAGATTAATAATAAACAGTTAAATGAATTAAGCCATAAACTATCGGAGCAGGCAACAGTACAAACAGTGCAGATAGAAAAGATCACCCATGATATAAACCAGAGTACTAGAGAATTGGAGAAACTGGCAGGTGAGGTAGCGGAAAATAACTCAAAGCAATTAGGAGAAATTAATAAGTTGGAATCTAAATTCGACATTAAACTTGTACAATTAGATGAAATGGTAGCCGAAAAATTAAAACAGATTGAGACAGCATGTGTAAACAACACGGCTGGAATAAAAAGCACGCAGGATGAATTACAGGGGCAATTCGAGAGACTAGAGGCAAAGAACGAGAACATAAAGGAGCAGATTAATTCAGTCGATAATAATGTACTCGAATTAATAAAGGAACTCGACAAGCTTGAAGTAAAAACGGAGAAAGAACTGATGCACTTGCGCGAAAACTTGGAAGACTTAAAACCCAAGAGCAAATACGAGAAGAAATAGGAGAACAGCTAAGTAAGAATCAGGAAGAGGTAGGAGAACAATTAATCAAAACCCAGCAGCTGATACAAGAGCAAATACGAGAAGTGTTAGAGAAGAATCAGGAAAGGAGCGAAGAAAAAATTAGTAGTTTGAAGAACAGGATCCGGAATGATTGGGAACAGCAGGTGAACGAAACTAAAGGAGATAGGCTGACGATCTTAAAGCGGATAGACGAGTACAATTCTAGGATGCAGGCTATGGAGGAAAACAGTAAGTCCAAATTCCAGGAACACGCAGACCTCATAATTAAGAACGAGATAAGGTCCTTAGAAAATGCTACTTTAACTCTGCAGAAAACACAGTACGCAAACAGGGAAGTGGGCTCGAAGCTGGCTGAGGATACGAACCGAGGTCAGAGTCCAAAGATAACGTGCGACACATTCCAACACTACAGAGGGGAGACATCAACTCCACAACCCGGCTTGGCACCTGCCCAAGGGATACAAGTAATTAGGGGGAACGACTTTAAACCTGACAAATTCAGGGAGAACTCAGGATCCACTCCTAAAGCATTTTTTCGTCAGCTGGATGACTACTTTAACGATCAACACGTCAGTCCCGCAAAACAGCTGCGGCTGGTTGAGAAATTTTTGGAGGGCCCAAGTTTAATTTGGTTCCAGAGTTTCAAATACACATTTAATGACATGGCCCAGTTTAGAGAGGCATTCTTGAGAAAGTTCTGGAGTCCTTTGCAGCAGGGGTTGAGGATGGATTTATACACCAGGAAATATCACAGTACACATCCGAGTTCTTTAGCCAACAGCTGGTTAAATTCCGTGATTTTGACGACCCGCCTATAGAGGAAAACATGGTTTTAACCATCAGTAAGCAGCTTCCAATGAATATTCAGCAGTTTTTAGTGGCCGGTAATATCAAGACCGCAGTTCAGGCCGAGAAGATACTCCGCAATTTGGATGAGACGAGTATGGTCAGTCCGCAGACAGGGAGACGGAACATGGAGTGTGTAAACACAGCTGAAGTTGTTCAAGGGCATCAAACTAATCACAATCAAAATAATCAAACCAAGACACAGTCTACCGGAACGCAATTTACGCCCAGACGACAGGAGTTCGTTGGCCGAAACCAATACCATAACAACAATAGGAACTTCCAGAATCGCCGTGATAATTATAATAATAATAATCAGAACAATCACAATCAGTGGAAGTACCAGCGAGAGTATACCAACTGGAGGGGAAATCCAAGGCAGGGTAGACCTTACCAAAGGAACGGAGAAGGCAGGTGGAACAATACAAGGAATTATCGGCAAGATAATCAAGGGGATTATCGCAATGATTGGAACGAACGGTACGCTGAATCACAGAAATATTTGGACGAGTTAAATGCCGAAGAAACAGAGAAAGAGAAGTGGGGGCGTGCGATGGCGAATAGGCAAAGCCCAGATAATCACCAAGGAGCGGGGGCGGAAAGCTTATTACGGCAGCAGGAGAGACGCGATGACAACCGGCGGAACTCAACGAATGGGTCCCAGGATTTTAAAAAATCACTATTGAACCAAAATCAGATAGCCTGAGAACGGAGGACACCAGGGAACGGGAGGAGTTGATTGTTGCAAACATAGAAGAGTGGGTAGCATTCCCGGACGATTGCCTGGAGGAAGTGGTGAAGGACCGAGACAATGTAATCAGACAATTACCGATTATTTATGCACGTATTGGAGGTATTAGAGTGAGGTGCCTGGTTGACACGGGTAGCCAGGTGAGCTTAGTCACGGAAGCATTGTTGAAAGAAATTGGAAATAAACAAACCGTTCCAATTATGCCTGTACCATTAATGAAAGTCCGAGGGGTCATTCCTGACAAGACCATAGTTTGCAAGCACCAAGCATATTTAGACCTGGAGATATTAAACCACACATTTTCGCAAACTTTCATCGTGATACCAAAGATGAATTATAATGTCATTCTGGGAACCAACTTCATCTGCGATTTTCATGCTATAATTGACTTACATAATAACACTGTGAGTTTCAAACAAGTCGAGGGGTTGAGCCATGTGGGTCTGAACATGGAAGAGAGTCCACTAGAGAGAGAGGCGAATACTTGGGTCATTGAAGAATGCACTAATGAGGCGATCGAAGATAAGAACTTGACGGAGGCACGAGTAAGCCAGACAGCAGTGGTTGAAATTGATAGTCGAGATATTTCGCAGGAACTTTGGGTACATTTGGCGGAAGAAGAAATTACCGGGTCCAAATTTGAAATTTTGCTTCTGGAGCGACTTAAGGAGGCAATAGTAGGGGAACCTGACAGAAGAAAATTAGAAGAAATTTTGAGACATCATAAGGGAGCTTTCGACACGATTCCTGGAAAAGTTTTAAATTTCCAGTATACCATGCAAGTTACCGACTGGACCCCATTTAAGAGTAAATTGTACCCGATCCCAGAGAAACATTTTGCTCAGGTGAAGGACATTATTAGTAACTTATTAGATTTCGGCATGATAAGAAAAGCAGCAACCCCATACTTCAATGCAATATTGGCTGTGGCCAAGCCAAATGGATCAATTAGATTATGCCTAGACGCTCGGGTTTTAAACAGTAAACTGCTAGTTGAGCATGACCAAGCACCAAGGATCAAGGATGTATTGAAGGGTTTCCGTGGGAAGAAGATATATTCTAGCGTCGACCTAACGAATAGTTTCCACCATCTCGAACTTGAGGAAAAATCCCAACTATTGACGGGGTTTTTATTTGATAACCAAAGCTATATCTGGTCTCGCATGCCCTTTGGTGTAAAAACAGCTGGATGCGCATTGATAAGAGCACTAGACAGGAATCTTACTGAGGAGGTCAAGAGCTTCACTACGAGATATGTTGACGACATACTTATTGCATCAGAAACAATGGAGGAACACTTGGTAAACCTAAACAAACTATTTTTTTTGTTATTGGTTTTACGTCCCTTTTAACTACCCTGGCTTTTAGAGACGCCGGGGTGCTGGAATTTTGCCCCGAAGGGGATCTTTAACGTGCCAGTAAATGTACTGACACGGCCCCCTCGCATTTGCGCACCCTCAAATGCCAGCTGACTGCGCCAGGTTTATCGTTAATCGAATGACGAAGGACTTTCAACCTAAAATTGATTTTAATCATTCGGTATTTATAAAAGACTAGCATTACCCGTCGCGGCTTCGCCCGCGAATATTGTAGTTGTAAAGAGTACACTTAGCAAAGTCTCAATCATGAATGCTGTGACTGATGTATAATTTTGAATAATACCGTACTGGAAATAATTTGGTAAAGACCGTAATCAATCACATTATAAAGACACTATAGCACAACAATGGCACATACATATCAAAATCTTCCCAACGACATGTCGCATCGCATGTATAAATTTCGACTCAAAATCATAACACAGTTTCCGATCACAAACGAAAATAGGAAATAAATGAGATGCAGTAGGCTATATTAAACACACTGACTAAACACAAAATCCATTTACCTAAATTCCTATAAAAACAGTACACATCATAAAATTACACAAGTAAATTGCCTCTACGCCCACATTTCCCCGCTTTCACTTCATAATATACTCCACATCGAAAAAGACACGTGTCTGCTTATTTTTTAAATCATTAGTTAATATACCGAGTATCACATCCCCAAATGAAATCACTCGTGGGATATTGTTATTCAAAGAAATGCAGGTTTAACCCCCCTTAACACCCCTTTAGAAGTTGAATGTCCAAAAATCCTTCCTTAGTCGATGTTTTCGACATACAACAAACATATCCCCAAAATGTCATGTTTCTAACTTTAATAGTTTTGGCTGGTCGATGATGAGTGAATATCCAAAAATCCATCCTTAGTAGATGTTTTTCGTCCAGAATTTTACCCCCCTCCCCACATGGGTCCTTAAATTTGATTTATGAAAAAACGGTCGAACACCTATTTACTTATTTTTAAGCTGTTTTTACCCTGAGTTTGATGAGTGAGTGAGTCAGTTAAGACACTTTCTTTCCTTTTTTCCCCCAGAATTCCACCCCCCACCACACATGGGCCCCTTAAATTGGATTGATGAAAGAACGGTCGAAAACCTATTAACTTATTTTTTAAGCTGTTTTTTTCCGCTGAGTTTCAAATTTCTCGCCTACGTCGTTTAAGAGATACGCGCTCCGTTAAGAATTCTTCAACCCCCCCCCCCCCCCACACTTTTCAGTCCTTTCACCTCATAATATACACCACATCGAAAAACCCCTAGGCACCTGTATTCTTTTAAACATTAGTTAATAAGCCGAGTATCACATTCCCAAATGAAACCACTCGTGATATATTGTTATTCAATGAAATGCAGATTTAAGCCCCCTAACACTCCTTTAGAACCTGAATATCCAGAACTCCTTCCTTAGTAGACGTTTTTGACGTACAAAAACATATCCTCAAATTGTCATGTTTCTAACTTTATTAGTTTTGGCTGGTCGGTGATGATTGAATATCCAACAAGTAGTTCCGTCAAGAACTAAATAGCCTACTTTCATATATCCTACTAATATCAATTGCCTCTATCAACATACAAATTGTCTGTTTGATTGCTGTAATAGATTCGTAGATATTGAGAACCGTATAAATATTTTGGATGGTCACCATGTTGGAATTTTTGTATCATAGGCCTTAGATGTATGTACTATTACATGAATATTATTGTGTAGGTGTTTTATTCAAACTTCAATCGCATGATTAGGGCACAAGAAACAAAAGCGGCATTTTAAAATTTCGCTCAGCAGCCTTCTTGTGGTTATGAAAATAATTTAATTGAATAGATGCCAGCTGATTCAAATTTGTATAAGCATATACCGTATCAAGTTTCACTGCGCTCGGATGGTTAAAACGCCAGAAACGTCCATTTGAATGTTTACATTTCGCGTCGCCACCATGTTGGATTGTGCTCGCCTGGTTATTGAACGTCCCATAGGTGACCTTATGCTTATAGCCTCTATACACTTCCAAAATTTCAGTTTGATTGCTGTAGTAGATTAACAGATATTGAGAACTGTCTAAATACTTCGGATGGTCGCCATGTTGGATTTTAATATATGTAGGCCATAGAGTTATGTACAATTAGATTATGATTATTGTGTACGTTCATTATGCAAATGTTGATTTCGATCGCATGATTACAACACAAGAAACAGAAACTTAATTTTCGAAATTCGCACAGCCGCCAGCTTGAGGTTATATAAACAATTGAACTAAATTAGATACCAGTGCATTGCAATGTGTATAAACATTTGCTGTACCAAATTTCATTGCGTTTGGATTATTAAATGGCGACAAAAGTCTATTTAAAACTTTCAACTTCGCTTGGCCGCCATGTTCGTTTTGTAGTTAACCGGTTTTTGAAAGTCTCATAGATGAACTTCCAGTAGTGCCCTTTATCTCCGTACAAAATTTCATGGTGATACCGGTACGGTAATAGTTTCAGAGATATAGAATGCCGGTGAAATATTTCGCACAGCTGCCATCTTGAGGTTATGTAAACAATTGAACGAAGTTAGATGTTGGTGCATTAAAATGTGTATAAACATATGCTGTACCAAGTTTCATTGCAACTGGTTGGTTAAATCGCGAGAAACGTCTATTTAAGTGTCGCAACTTCGCTTGGCCACCATGTTGGTTTTGTAGTTACCAGGTTTTCAAAAGTCACATTGATGAACTTCTAGTAGTTCCCTTTATCACCGTACAAAATTCCAGGGTGATATCGGTAATAGTTTCGAAGATATTCAATGCTGGTGAAAAATTTTGGACAGCCGCCATGTTGGATTGGTGAGACGTTACAAAATTTGAAGGGCACTGTCGGGGTCACCCGGAATAGTGTTATGAACTTACCGAGTTTCATTGAAATCGCTCCAGCCGTTTAGACGTTATTTGGGGGACACACAAAAATCCATCACACACACACGCACACAAAGACAGACACACGGACAAAAGGTAATCATAACTGAAAATAGGCTAAAAATCCTTCCTTAGTGGACGTTTTTCTTCCAGAATTTCACCCCTTCCCATTGGCTCCTTAAATTGGATTTATGAAAAAAAAAACGGTCAAACACCTATTTACTTACTTTTAAGCTGATTGTTTTCCTCTGAGTTTCAAACTCCTCGCCTATGCCGTTTATGAGATACACGCTCCGTTAGGAATCCTTCAACCCCCACATTTTATCCCTTTCACCTCATAATATACACCACATCAAAATATCCTTAGACACGTGTTTGCTTGTTTTTAATGACTAGTTTATATGCCGAGTATCACATCCCCAAATGAAACCACTCGTGATATATTGTTAATCAATGAAATGCAGGTTTAACCCCCTTAACACCCCTTTAGAACCTGAATATCCAAAAATCCTTCCTTAGTGAAGGTTTTCGACATACAACGAACATATCCCCAAAATGTCATGTGTCTAAGTTCAATAGTTTTAGCTGGGCGATGATGAGTGGGTGAAACAGTCAGGACATTTTCTTCTCCATAATTTCACCCCTCCCTTTTGGCACCTTAAATTGGATTTATGAAAGAACGGTCAACCACCTACCGGTATTTAATTATTTTTCAGCAGTTTTTCCCCTGAGATTGATGAGTTAGTGTGTCAGTAAGTCAGTTAGGACACTTTCTTTCCTTCTTTATTTCCAGAATTTCACCCGTCCCCATGGGCCCCTTAAATTGGATTTATGAAAAAGAACGGTCGAACACCTATTTACTTATTTTGAAGCTGATTGTTTTCCTCTGAGTTTCAAACTCCTCGCCTATGTCATTTAGGTGATACACGCTCCGTTAAGAATCCTTCAACCCCCACGTTTCACCCCATTCACCTCATAATATACACCACATCGAAAAACCCTTACACAAGTGTCTGCTTATTTTTAATGATTAATTTATATGCCGAGTATTACATCCCCAAATGAAACCACTCGTGGGATATTGTTATTCAATGAAATACAGGTTTAACCCCCTTAACACCTCTTTAGAACCTGAATAATTATCCAAAAATCCTTCCTTAGTGGATGTTTTCGATATACAACGAACATATTCCCAAAATGTCATGTTTCTAACTTCAATAGTTTTGGCTGGGCGATGATAGTGAGTGAGACAGTCAGGATATTTTTTTTAGAATATCACCCCTCCCCATGGGCCCCTTAAAATGGATTTATGAAGGAACGGTCGAACACCTATTTACTTATTTCTTAAGCGCTTTTTTCCTGAGTTGAGTGAGTGAGTGAGTGAGTCAGTCAGTTAGGACACTTTTTTTCCTTGGTTTTTTTCCAGAATTTCGCCCCTCCCCATTGGCCCCTTAAGTTGAGTTTATGGAAAAATGGCCGAACACCTATTCATTTATTTTTCAGCTTTTTTTCCCGCTGACTTTCAAACTTCTCGCCTATGTCGTTTAAGAGATACACGCTCCGTTAAGAATCCTTTAACCCCCACTTTTCACCCCTTTCACCTCATAATATACACCACATCGAAAAACCCTTAGACACGTGTCTGCTTATTAGCCTATTTTCATTTTATGAAAAAAAAATTGGCTTATGAGATCACCTTTTGTCCGTGTGTCTGTCTGCGTGTGCGTGTGTGGTTCGTGTGCGTGTGTCCCCTAATGAAATCTAAACGGCTGGAGCGATTTCAATGAAACTCGATAGGTTCATAGCACTATTCCGGACGACCCTGACCATGCCCTTCAAATTTTGTTACGTCTCACCACTCCAACATGGCGGCTGTACGAAATATATCACCAGCATTCAATATCTCTGGAACTATTACCGATATCACCCTGGAATTTTGTACGGTGATAGAGGGACCTATTAGAAGTTCACCTAAGTGGCATTTGGAAATCTGGTAACTAAAAAACCAAGATGGTGGCCAAGCGAAGTTGCGACTTTTAAATAGACGTTTCTCGCGTTTATACACATTGTAATGCACCGTCATATAGTTTCGTTCAATTGTTTACATAACCTCAAGATGGCGGCTGTGCGAAATATTTCACCGGCATTCTATATCTCTGAAACTATTACCGGTATCGCCCTGAAACTTTGTACGGAGATAAAGGGCACTACTGGAAGTTCACATATGAGATATTCAAAAACTAGTTAACTACAAAACAACCATGGCGGCCAAGCGAATTTGAAAGTTTTAAATAAGACTTTTCTCGCGATTTATTGATCCAAACGCAATGAAACATGGTACAGAAAATGTTTATACAAATGTTAATCTAATTTATTTCAACTGTTTTCATACCACAAGATGGCAGCTGTGCGAAATTTTAAAATCCCTTTTTTACCTCTTGTGTCCTAATCATGCAATTGAAGTTTGAATACTGCACGTACACAATAATTTTCAAGTAACAGTACATAATTCTAAGACCTACATATATAAAAATCCAACATGGCGACCATCCGCAATATTTGGTCGGTTCTCAATATCTACGAATCTAGTACAGCAATCAAACTGTAATTTTGTATGTTGATAGTGGCAATTAACATAAGTAGGATACATGAAAATAGGCTTTAGTTCTTCACGGAACTACTTGTTTTTAATGATTAGTTTATATGCCGTGTATTATTAAATTAAATGCAGGTTTAACCCCCTTAACACTCCTTTGGAACCTGAATATCCGAAAATCCTTCCTTAGTGTGCGCTTTTGTCTTACAGCGAACACATCCCCAAAATATCATGTTTCTAACTTTAATAGCTTTGGCTGGGCGATGATGAGTCAGTCAGTCATTCAGTCAGTCAGGACACTTTGTTTTATATAAGAGATGAATAACACATTGAAATAACATCGATAGTGGAGGTGAAAGAAGCTGTAGATAGAATAAGATCTGTTAGAGCACAAGGTGAGGATCAGATTGTGTCTGAAATGTTGAAAAGTGGTGGTGCAAAGCTGTTAAACGAATTGCATAATGTCATAAGTGATATTTGGAATACGGAAATGATACCAAGGCATTGGAAAACACGACTCATCTACCATGTTTTCAAAAAAGGTGACAAACTAAACTGCCTTTAACTACGGTATCGAGGAATTACGCTAATCAATGTAGGGTATAAAGTGTTCTCAAACATTATCTACAAGAAAATGTCTGTTCATGCTGTGAGTAGCCTATAATTGATGAGTATCAGTGCGGATTCAGACCTAGAAGGAGTACCATTGATCGAAATTTTTGTGAGACAATCAATGGAAAATTGCTTCGAGTATGGAACTGATCTGCATCTCTTGCTTGTCAATTTTACCCAGGTATTTGATAGCATTGTAAGTAATAAATGCAAAACACCCTGAGGAAGTTTGGTAGTCCATGTAAACTAATACGAATGGTTGCATTAACATAGGAAGAATCTAGGGCTAAAGTATATATTGGTGCTAAAATTAGCAAAGAGATTCAGATATCAACATGAGTGCGTCAGGGTGATTCTCTGTCTGCTGTAGGCCTACTTTTTAACTTAGCTCTTTATGCTGCAATGAAGGAACTAAGGATGGGACGAATTATTGAATACAGTATAAAACAAGTTTGTGCATATGCAGATGATGTTGCCCTAATAGCACGCACAATGAATGGATTGCAAGAGATGTTGGGGATTGTAGTGGGAAGAGCAGAGCGTATGGAGCTTAAATCAAATGTTAATAATAATTATAATAATTATAATAATGATAATATCGTATGGCCTCGGTGGCCGGGTGCAAGCTTTGTTAATTGACACCCAGAGGGCAACTTCAATGTCGAAATTTGTCGTTCCTTGAAACGCTATGAAATTCAAGGAAGTTAGATATCTAAGCTCCTTGACAGTATAGCGCTTTCTAGTAGAGAATGGAGGAACTTTGTGTTGGCAGTAAATCCGGAGATTAATTTTGCCATTATGAACATGGCCTACTGAATTCAAATGGGTTCATTAACATGCCAACAACGTATGACATGAATGTCGTGATTTTTGTCGCCTTTCAAAAATCACTTACCACGGCCAGGAGAAAACCTGCAAGCTTGGGGTTGGTAGTCTGACACGTTAACCACCCACCCACCGTGGCAAGCTAAAACAAAAGTAAAAAAAGACTAAATACCCGAAGATGGCAGCCAGCAAGGATGTAAGATGGCATGAAAGTGTTACCCTGCAATGGTATAAATTTGATAGAGTCAAATGCTTTAGTTACTTAGGGACCATCATAGACAGTGAAAACAAAATCACAGTGGAGTATAATAAACGAATGGTGATGGGCAACAACGCCTATTATACTATCCAAAATTTTATAAAGTCTACGTTGCCATCTAGAGCAACTAATTTAAAGACCAGAGCCCAAGGCTCACCCAGGGCTGTAGCGCGGAGGAAGTAAAAGGTTTATGCCGTGTGTTGTGTGGGGTTTCGCCTACGAACATCAAGCTGGCTCATCAGCAAGCTCATGGTAACCGTGCCAACACAAGACGCGGCATTAACCTAGAAGAATTGCCGAGTTTTAATTTCTTGGCCGTGAAAGCCAACATACCTTCTCTAGGAAGCTTTTATAGGAAGGTGAAATGCTGCTTGAGCTATTAACTTTCGCAGTAAAGCAGAGCAGGTGTGCTTGAAAAGAATGGAGGTAGTGCACAGTTCGCTACTGCTGCGGAGGTCTGGGCACGGACACCAAGAGCCCTCTAATGAGCCAGCTTGGTTTTCCTAGGCGAAGCCCCACACGAGACTCGGCATAAACCAAGAAATGTTTTCTGAGTTTTCATTTCTTGGCTGTGAAAGCTCATATACCATATTTTAGGAAGCCTTTATATGCAGGTGAAATGCTTCTTGAGCTGAGAGCTCTCGCAGTAAAGCAGGGCAGGTGCACGTCTAAAGAGGGGAGGTAGTGGACAGTTCGCTACTCCTGTTGGGGTGCGGGAACGGACCTCACGAGCCCGCCGATGAGCCAGCTCCGTGTTCTTAGGTGAAACCCCACACAAGACACTGCATAAATCTAGAAAAAAATCCTCATGGCATGCCGGAAGGCGGAGGTAGATTTCACCGGGCAAACTTGGGGATTGGCGAAAATAGGCAGAATATGCAGGTTTTCGTAGAAGGATCAGACCTCATTTATTGCGAGAAAGTATTTTATAATTGGAGATTAATTAAATTTGTTTTTCGTCATTTTATGCATATATTAAACATTTTATTGTCGTACGGGGACGATAACCTTCTCGTCATTTGGGGCCCATTTTTATACTTCTGGTCACACTGTCCTTATGCCAGGTTTCGACACTGATGTGTAACTATCTATCGGTATGTTACTTCTTCACGCAAAATTGTATCTCCCGCAGAGATTTTGGTTGGTTCATTAGTTTAGGGGCTGCGGCAACACGGTCATGTATCCCCGTGTACTTTGGGTGTGCGTAGAATCTGTCTGACAAACGGTGTTAATTGTGATGGCTGCATTAGTTTATAATTCATGTACGGACTGCAGACGGTCAATTTCAAGTAGTACTACCTAATTTTTCTACCAAATACTACCTTCAACGACACCTAGCTGCGAACTTGGCTACTAGATGCCACCGCAACCAGCTACCCGCAAACAACGTTGGAACGTTCCCTCCAAAGGAAAGCATACTGAGGGATTTTTAGCGCTCTTAGATAAACCGACGACTTCGGCCGGCTTTGAACCCGCGACCTTGCGCATAATAATTCAGCATGCTACCAGTTTCTTTTCCGATGGCACTTCCCACAGAGTCAGATGGAAAACTGAATGTGATCTCCTGCAATGGCGTTGTCACGGCTACGTCTGATGGCTCATCCCTCATCAATTTAGCAGTGTTGTCATGGCAATCTCTGATGGCTCTTGGCATTTTTTTAAATTCCGAAATCATTTTGCTCATCTCTTGGCGTAATGGTGGGTCATATCAAAAATTCTTTCAGACAAAAGTTTTGTACGATTTTTATATTGTGCATATTAAGAGATATATGATTAATGTTTCCCGAAAAAAAAAAAACTTTTTCCCACCCCTTTGGTCAATGGTTGATGCTACCAAAAAACTTTTCAAACATAAATTTTTGTGCCTTATCCGATACATTGGATGAACTTTGAACGGATTCGATATTTCAAATACGGTATTAAGAGAGTTATAGCGATATTTCACTTTTTCGAGAAGAAAAAAAAAACCATTTTCACCCCCGTCGGCCGATTTTGCCCATTAACTAACTCGACCGATACATAGTAATACATAATATGTACAAAATTCAAAGTGATTGGTGCAAAATTGCGATATTTATCGTGTCCAAAAGAAAGTGATATATGTACATATATAGGCCTACATAATGTATAAACTTTTGAACTGACGGTGGTTTTGGGGTTCAGGGGATGTGAATCGCGAAGATGTCGAAAATTTCCGGAAGTCGAAACATGGTACCCATTGCAATAGTTAGCTTTCTGATGAAATCTACCTAATTGCTGAGTTTGAATGTACCGGTAATTAATATTTTTGTAATTTGCACAGTTATTTCTTTTACAATGAAATATAGGCCTACTGTAGGCTACATTAAAATAAGGATAATTTTTAGTGGGAACGGTGTGGAATTAGGTTGCCTAAGCAAAATCAGTCACGACTCACGGTACAGTTCACGCTCCAAAATGCGAATATTTGAGAAAACTAGTGGTGCGCAAAAGAAGAAAGTTTTCTGCGATTCCGTTTGACCAAAATTTGCATGTTTAATTTTGAAGTGGGCTCTTTGTAACAGGAAAGGAATTGTTCTGTGGTATTGTGTTGTCTTAATATCTGTATGCAAATAGAGCTTATTTCTAACGACACTCTTCCAATACCGGTAAGTGGAGTTTGCGTGAATGTAACCTAATTCAGGTGTGTGGTTATCTTTCTTTTGCACTTATGTGTCTGTGTCAATCGGATTTTCCTGCTTGGCCCAACATCATTTATAAATATCGAAGTGCGTGACAAATGCTGCGGCCATTCAGTAGTAACCCCGTAATCTGCGGTTGGGTGGTGATTTTCAACATTTTGAAATCAGAAATTTAGCATCTTTAGTTTATAATTTAGTGTTCATACTTTTGCAATATAGCATTAAAAATAGTAATAATAATAATCGGAATGTGGGTTCAATCGTATAAACGATTACAGTACAGTCTTGTGAAATTGCTTTTTAATGTTTTGACAATGTGATAAAAATGCACAAAGTCAGTTGTGCATTTATTTCATATCAATTGGGTTATAAAGTAACACCGATTAAAACAAAGAACGTTGGACATATACAAAAGCATAACAGAGAAAAATAGAAAATTTACTCATGAAATACCGTACCAGAGTAATAATGAGAAAATACACAAAATTAACTGAAGTCCTTGTTTGAATATCCTCAACATTGGGTAGATTCCTGCAAGTTTTATGAAACAGTTACACTGTTGAATAAAATCGTGTACATTAGATGTTTTATACACATTTTCGATCTCAACATCTTAGCACTTACTGACTTGACCTACACAGAGGGAATTAAAGCAACGAGTTGCAGTAGGGATTACTTTCTGCATTCCAGACAGATGGCCAAACCGTCATAAAGTTTCCAAGGGTGTACGAATCTCTCACTTGAAGTTTCCGAAAGAAAAGAAAGACAAAATAACATTTACTTTGAAAAAATAAATAAAAAATGTGGATTTGGAATTATGGTTTTATAGAATTTTTCGTATAATTTTCGCATTTAGTAGGTTCCTCAAAGCTCATTCAGAAATGGTGGTAAGAAATATGAAAATAGAAGAGTGTATTTCGCGCTTTATAAATTTGAGAAAAATCACCACCTACTTTCGGAAGATGTTCGATTGTTTGGTCTTCATCTCTATCATTGTTGCCACCGTCGAGTTTGTATCGTGTGATCTAAATTGAGTCTATCCATTTAGCATGTTATCTTTATGAGCTGTAAATAGCCTGGATGCCATTTTTCAGCGGCAACTTTTTGTCAAATGACAAACAGTATATATTTAGTAATATGTAATTTATGCCCAGTTTTTTTTCGTATGTCCTAGTAATTGGGATTATATTGTGTTGACCGACTGAGATGATGCAATATGAATTTTTGAGCAATTGTTTGTCTATGTAAAATTGAATTTGTTCTGGTGGGTTGTGATAGTGCCATTTGGGTGTAAAAAGTGTGGGACTTTTTTTTTTGTTACGGTAATTCTTGTATAGTTGTGTCCTGTGTTTATCAAATCAATTATATTGGAAATCGCTATCTAAGTACAGTTAATATTTCCTACATTAATTACAATTAATCTTAAGGGTAATACTAATATTACTAACTAGCTGAAGTACCCGTTCTTCGAACGGCTTTTAGTACTTGCTGGCCTAAATCATTAATATATATATGATCACACATTCCTAGTGTAGTTATGTTATTTCCATGTTACCAATAATATGTGTATACTACATGCATTTTCACTCACCAAATTATTAATCAGAGGTAGGAAAGTGAAAATCCTTAGCCTGCTTTCAGTCGACCGACCGGGTCAGGGAATGGAATGAATGAAATCCCCATGTTACAGCAAGGATATGAACTGTGCCGGCTGCCGAAGCCTGTCGCACTCCCCTGAGGCAATGATTAAATGAATGACGGATGAAATGAAATTATATTAGAGATACTTGCTGGAATGAAATTGTGACAGGGAAAACCGGAGTACCCGGAGAAAAGACTGTCTGTCTCCGCTTTGTAGGTGAGAAAGTGCGTTTATATATTGAACCCTTATTAATCTATCGATGAATAAGTATTCATGATTTTATTATTATTATTACTGATGCCCAGGCAGTACATGTTGAAATTGACAAAGGGGGAGCCAAGGTAGTGTGTTGCAATGATTACAACAGAAGCAAGCTTGGTAGTTATTCCTGAAGACGACCGGTTAAGCCGAGTTCAAGGACACATTTTGTAACAGCGCGCACCTAAATTAGAGTCATTGAGGGAGTGTCATGAGTAAAGTTTCAACCGACCCAGGATTGAATCACCCAATCAGAAGAGACCACGCCGAAGCCACGCGGTAAGTTGCGTACCCTGGAAAAAAGCGCGAAAACGTGTATCTAAAGAACCGCCGATCCGAATTAAATCCGCAATAGTGCACTGAGACGTTTGGATAAAATGATGAAGATTGATACTAGTCCCAAGTTTGTGTGATGAAAACTCCAGATTATTTTTTCAAATTCTCCCCACTCTACCTCATTCTGTCAGTTTCCAATAAATTGATCGGTGAGAAGCTGTTTCGAGAACAACCTTATTGAGCTCTGGTGAGCAAGGTTCACGTCACTCTGCGTCACGATTTTCAAACGCTAATGAGCGTACTTTACTAACATTTTACTTTGTGCTCAAGTGAGCAAGGTTCACGTATAGCAGTGGAGATCTCTAGGCGAGATAAGGACTGCAAGATAGTCATGTTTAAGACTTGTTTTCAAGCCAGTGGCGATGAGTTTGAAAAACGTCGCCAAGATGTCCGACGTTTGGTCATGTGATGGATTGATGTGCATCGCTTCTACAATGACGTCGACGATGGAGAGCTAAATTTCCCGTAGGGAAATGCACCGGGACGGAGGTTAATGTTCTGCAAGCTGAAACGGTGATGTACAAAAATTGATTTACTCAATATGTAGTTGGATAAGGCGCGGGAACATTGTAAATAGTTCATTCATTCTTTTTCTTGTGTTTAGATTTTATTTTTGTGCTGACACTATCACCTTTAAATGTACGTTGGCGCGTGGCCAAATTTGTTTGTTGTATATTTTTCTTTGGAGTCATATTTAGTGTACACGGCGCGTGTATTTGATTTTATCCATGCGAATGCGAAGCTCGTTACATTCGATAAGTGGTGCTTTATTAAAGTTCATTTTGTTATAGGAAAGGGAGGTAATTATTGTAAGATGTTTTATGAACAGGTTATTACTCATACTAGGGTTGCCGAGCGCAACAAATTAAGATGTAACTGTAGAACACTTTAGTTCTAATTTTTTTTAGCATTTTTTGAGTCCTTTTCAGGTTTGTTAGTCACGGACTAGAACGGAAGCGCAAACTGGTGGAAAAATATCTATGTCATTTATTTCAGGTTTCTGTCAAACCCATACGTGTGATTCTGTGTGTGTTCATGTGTCAGGTGTGTGTATTGATTCTTCGTGATGAGGGGTAGGTGGTGCTACCGCCCTCATATTGTTGTTGTTGTGGTATTTTTTTATGGAAAGGCAGAGCGCTCCTTGGAGGCTACTGTACCTTGTCCAGTGTTGATTTTCTTGGATTTCCTAGGGGAATTGCTGAGATATTTTTTCTGACACACACACGTATATTGTGCTTTGGGAGCACGCTTCTCCGAGACTCGATCCCGTGCCACGGGAGGTCGAGGTTATTGACACGTGGGTTGACAGATGTGCAGATTTCCACTTAGCGCCCGTCTAGTTTCGGTGACTCATTGTTAGCCAGTCCTGTTGACCGACTGACCCCTATAAGCTATCATTACCAAACCTGTTCTTTTGTGATGGTCATTTGGACCGTAATTAATTGGGGAGTTCGCCATGTCTGTTACGAATTATCGCATATCGTATGAATGGAATATTTTTTTAATGATGTAAATGTTGGCTTTGAGCCTAGTGGTTTTCTATGACTCAGGTCATGTTAGTTTGTCTGTTGTGACACCCGTGTGGTGTAGTTGTATTTACTTGTAAAAATGACAGGCGGTCATATGTGTATTTCTTTTGTTGGTCACGTGTTAATTTACTTGTGTTGATTTTGAAAAGTCCTAATTTTAGGCAGTAATGTTTTTGCTACGGCAGTTCTTGATTCCAATTTCAAGCGGAAATTATTTGTTGTTTATTTAGTGTAGGAAGTGTCAGATTAATTTAAGTAGTGTATAGTTGGTTCCCCGCGTCTGTCTAGCTCTAAACAATGCAGATTCGTCCTCTGAAGGTTTACCGGATGATGACGAATCTCGCATTTATTTGTACTCATCGTTAAGCATGTAGAACAGCCGCACACATACACAATGTCATTGAAGTCATTTGGGACATTTGGTCCAATTTATAATCTCTCCTGAGATTAAGTCTAGTTATGGCAAGTAATTTATTCAGTTGGGAGTCATTTGGGACTTTTTGTTTTGTTTATTTTTACCTGTAAATAGTTGATCTGTTTTTAAATTCATTTGTTATAACCCTGGTATTCACTTCTTCCTGCATGTTATTTTGTTATGTGTTACCCTGCATGTTAATGAAGCACTTTAACAACAACTTACGAAATGGACTGTCACACCCCCCGAAACTGAGTCTCATAAGCTTCTTTGCAAGGGTTCATATATCAAAAATGGCTGCCCAAGTGGGACTGTTGTTGTTGTTGCTTTGCTGATCTCATACTTATTTCGCTGAGAAATAATGCCAGGTCAGGCGGGCAAGTGTAAATTCAGTAAATTGAGGCGATGTTGTACCGCCATGTGCATTAGTAAAATCACTGAGTTCTTAAAGTTAGAAATATTGAAGAAGGTTAGAAGTTGATATTGCATTTGTTGTTAACTTGTTCTGGCGCCCGGCATAAAATTAGAAAATTTGCATATTATTGAACTCAGTCAAAGCAGGAAGGTGTTGCCTTATTTTTACATTTAATTAACTTCGGTTAATTGGTGTTGTTCGTAAATTCTGTTGGTTAGGAATTTAAAAGCAGATCACAAGGGAGTTATTTTGTTGTTTGGAAATAAGAGTCTTTATTCAGTAAAATTTTGATTACTGAAAATTTTATTAAATTAAAATCAGTAGTATTTAAAGATTAAGACATGTGTGCGTGTGTATGACTGAAATCCCAGGTGCATGACCCTGTTTTTCTCTGAGTATATATTTGTGTGTTATGCGATGGCTAGCATCGAAGAGATCAAAGTGTTGTTAGAACAGATGTCTATGCAAATGTCTGCGAAAACGGAAGAACGGTTAAAAATTCAGAATGAACACAGTGATAAACAGTTACAGGACATGAACAGTAACATTACGGTGCAATTACAAACCCAGAAGTTAGACAGTGATAAACAATTAAATGACATAACTACGCAATTCCAAGCTCAGAAATTAGACAGTGAAAAACAATTACAGGACGTGAACAGTAGTATTACGGTCCAATTGCCGATCCAGAAATTGGATACCGACAAACAGTTACACGAGTTGCGGGAGATTAATAATAAACAATTAAATGAATTAAGCCATAAACTATCGGAGCAGGCAACAGTACAAACAGTGCAGATAGAAAAGATCACCCATGATATAAACCAGAGTACTAGAGAATTGGAGAAACTGGCAGGTGAGGTAGCGGAAAATAACTCAAAGCAATTAGGAGAAATTAATAAGTTGGAATCTAAATTCGACATTAAACTTGTACAATTAGATGAAATGGTAGCCGAAAAATTAAAACAGATTGAGACAGCATGTGTAAACAACACGGCTGGAATAAAAAGCACGCAGGATGAATTACAGGGGCAATTCGAGAGACTAGAGGCAAAGAACGAGAACATAAAGGAGCAGATTAATTCAGTCGATAATAATGTACTCGAATTAATAAAGGAACTCGACAAGCTTGAAGTAAAAACGGAGAAAGAACTGATGCACTTGCGCGAAAACTTGGAAGACTTAAAACCCAAGAGCAAATACGAGAAGAAATAGGAGAACAGCTAAGTAAGAATCAGGGAGAGGTAGGAGAACAATTAATCAAAACCCAGCAGCTGATACAAGAGCAAATACGAGAAGTGTTAGAGAAGAATCAGGAAAGGAGCGAAGAAAAAATTAGTAGTTTGAAGAACAGGATCCGGAAAGATTGGGAACAGCAGGTGAACGAAACTAAAGGAGATAGGCTGACGATCTTAAAGCGGATAGACGAGTACAATTCTAGGATGCAGGCTATGGAGGAAAACATTAAGTCCAAATTCCAGGAACACGCAGACCTCATAATTAAGAACGAGATAAGGTCCTTAGAAAATGCTACTTTAACTCTGCAGAAAACACAGTACGCAAACAGGGAAGTGGGCTCGAAGCTGGCTGAGGATACGAACCGAGGTCAGAGTCCAAAGATAACGTGCGACACATTCCAACACTACAGAGGGGAGACATCAACTCCACAACCCGGCTTGGCACCTGCCCAAGTGATACAAGTAATTAGGGGGAACGACTTTAAACCTGACAAATTCAGGGAGAACTCAGGATCCACTCCTAAAGCATTTTTTCGTCAGCTGGATGACTACTTTAACGATCAACACGTCAGTCCCGCAAAACAGCTGCGGCTGGTTGAGAAATTTTTGGAGGGCCCAAGTTTAATTTGGTTCCAGAGTTTCAAATACACATTTAATGACATGGCCCAGTTTAGAGAGGCATTCTTGAGAAAGTTCTGGAGTCCTTTGCAGCAGGGGTTGAGGATGGATTTATACACCAGGAAATATCACAGTACACATCCGAGTTCTTTAGCCAACAGCTGGTTAAATTCCGTGATTTTGACGACCCGCCTACAGAGGAAAACATGGTTTTAACCATCAGTAAGCAGCTTCCAATGAATATTCAGCAGTTTTTAGTGGCCGGTAATATCAAGACCGCAGTTCAGGCCGAGGAGATACTCCGCCATTTGGATGAGACGAGTATGGTCAGTCCGCAGACAGGGAGACGGAACATGGAGTGTGTAAACACAGCTGAAGTTGTTCAAGGGCATCAAACTAATCACAATCAAAATAATCAAACCAAGACACAGTCTACCGGAACGCAATTTACGCCCAGACGACAGGAGTTCGATGGCCGAAACCAATACCATAACAACAATAGGAACTTCCAGAATCGCCGTGATAATTATAATAATAATAATCAGAACAATCACAATCAGTGGAAGTACCAGCGAGAGTATACCAACTGGAGGGGAAATCCAAGGCAGGGTAGACCTTACCAAAGGAACGGAGAAGGCAGGTGGAACAATACAAGGAATTATCGGCAAGATAATCAAGGGGATTATCGCAATGATTGGAACGAACGGTACGCTGAATCACAGAAATATTTGGACGAGTTAAATGCCGAAGAAACAGAGAAAGAGAAGTGGGGGCGTGCGATGGCGAATAGGCAAAGCCCAGATAATCACCAAGGAGCGGGGGCGGAAAGCTTATTACGGCAGCAGGAGAGACGCGATGACAACCGGCGGAACTCAACGAATGGGTCCCAGGATTTTAAAAAATCACTATTGAACCAAAATCAGATAGCCTGAGAACGGAGGACACCAGGGAACGGGAGGAGTTGATTGTTGCAAACATAGAAGAGTGGGTAGCATTCCCGGACGATTGCCTGGAGGAAGTGGTGAAGGACCGAGACAATGTAATCAGACAATTACCGATTATTTATGCACGTATTGGAGGTATTAGAGTGAGGTGCCTGGTTGACACGGGTAGCCAGGTGAGCTTAGTCACGGAAGCATTGTTGAAAGAAATTGGAAATAAACAAACCGTTCCAATTATGCCTGTACCATTAATGAAAGTCCGAGGGGTCATTCCTGACAAGACCATAGTTTGCAAGCACCAAGCATATTTAGACCTGGATATATTAAACCACACATTTTCGCAAACTTTCATCGTGATACCAAAGATGAATTATAATGTCATTCTGGGAACCAACTTCATCTGCGATTTTCATGCTATAATTGACTTACATAATAACACTGTGAGTTTCAAACAAGTCGAGGGGTTGAGCCATGTGGGTCTGAACATGGAAGAGAGTCCACTAGAGAGAGAGGCGAATACTTGGGTCATTGAAGAATGCACTAATGAGGCGATCGAAGATAAGAACTTGACGGAGGGACGAGTAAGCCAGACAGCAGTGGTTGAAATTGATAGTCGAGATATTTCGCAGGAACTTTGGGTACATTTGGCGGAAGAAGAAATTACCGGGTCCAAATTTGAAATTTTGCTTCTGGAGCGACTTAAGGAGGCAATAGTAGGGGAACCTGACAGAAGAAAATTAGAAGAAATTTTGAGACATCATAAGGGAGCTTTCGACACGATTCCTGGAAAAGTTTTAAATTTCCAGTATACCATGCAAGTTACCGACTGGACCCCATTTAAGAGTAAATTGTACCCGATCCCAGAGAAACATTTTGCTCAGGTGAAGGACATTATTAGTAACTTATTAGATTTCGGCATGATAAGAAAAGCAGCAACCCCATACTTCAATGCAATATTGGCTGTGGCCAAGCCAAATGGATCAATTAGATTATGCCTAGACGCTCGGGTTTTAAACAGTAAACTGCTAGTTGAGCATGACCAAGCACCAAGGATCAAGGATGTATTGAAGGGTTTCCGTGGGAAGAAGATATATTCTAGCGTCGACCTAACGAATAGTTTCCACCATCTCGAACTTGAGGAAAAATCCCAACTATTGACGGGGTTTTTATTTGATAACCAAAGCTATATCTGGTCTCGCATGCCCTTTGGTGTAAAAACAGCTGGATGCGCATTGATAAGAGCACTAGACAGGAATCTTACTGAGGAGGTCAAGAGCTTCACTACGAGATATGTTGACGACATACTTATTGCATCAGAAACAATGGAGGAACACTTGGTAAACCTAAACAAACTATTTTTTTTTGTTATTGGTTTTACGTCCCTTTTAACTACCCTGGATTTTAGAGACGCCGGGGTGCTGGAATTTTGCCCCGAAGGGGATCTTTAACGTGCCAGTAAATGTACTGACACGGCCCCCTCGCATTTGCGCACCCTCAAATGCCAGCTGACTGCGCCAGGTTTATCGTTAATCGAATGACGAAGGACTTTCAACCTAAAATTGATTTTAATCATTCGGTATTTATAAAAGACTAGCATTACCCGTCGCGGCTTCGCCCGCGAATATTGTAGTTGTAAAGAGTACACTTAGCAAAGTCTCAATCATGAATGCTGTGACTGATGTATAATTTTGAATAATACCGTACTGGAAATAATTTGGTAAAGACCGTAATCAATCACATTATAAAGACACTATAGCACAACAATGGCACATACATATCAAAATCTTCCCAACGACATGTCGCATCGCATGTATAAATTTCGACTCAAAATCATAACACAGTTTCCGATCACAAACGAAAATAGGAAATAAATGAGATGCAGTAGGCTATATTAAACACACTGACTAAACACAAAATCCATTTACCTAAATTCCTATAAAAACAGTACACATCATAAAATTACACAAGTAAATTGCCTCTACGCCCACATTTCCCCGCTTTCACTTCATAATATACTCCACATCGAAAAAGACACGTGTCTGCTTATTTTTTAAATCATTAGTTAATATACCGAGTATCACATCCCCAAATGAAATCACTCGTGGGATATTGTTATTCAAAGAAATGCAGGTTTAACCCCCTTAACACCCCTTTAGAAGTTGAATGTCCAAAAATCCTTCCTTAGTCGATGTTTTCGACATACAACAAACATATCCCCAAAATGTCATGTTTCTAACTTTAATAGTTTTGGCTGGTCGATGATGAGTGAATATCCAAAAATCCATCCTTAGTAGATGTTTTTCGTCCAGAATTTTACCCCCCCCCCCCCCCCCACATGGGTCCTTAAATTTGATTTATGAAAAAACGGTCGAACACCTATTTACTTATTTTTAAGCTGTTTTTACCCTGAGTTTGATGAGTGAGTGAGTCAGTTAAGACACTTTCTTTCCTTTTTTCCCCCAGATTTCCACCCCCCACCACACATGGGCCCCTTAAATTGGATTGATGAAAGAACGGTCGAAAACCTATTAACTTATTTTTTAAGCTGTTTTTTTCCGCTGAGTTTCAAATTTCTCGCCTGCGTCGTTTAAGAGATACGCGCTCCGTTAAGAATTCTTCAACCCCCCCCCCCCCCCACACTTTTCAGTCCTTTCACCTCATAATATACACCACATCGAAAAACCCCTAGGCACCTGTATTCTTTTAAACATTAGTTAATAAGCCGAGTATCACATTCCCAAATGAAACCACTCGTGATATATTGTTATTCAATGAAATGCAGATTTAAGCCCCCTAACACCCCTTTAGAACCTGAATATCCAGAACTCCTTCCTTAGTAGACGTTTTCGACGTACAAAAACATATCCTCAAAATGTCATGTTTCTAACTTTATTAGTTTTGGCTGGTCGGTGATGATTGAATATCCAACAAGTAGTTCCGTCAAGAACTAAATAGCCTACTTTCATATATCCTACTAATATCAATTGCCTCTATCAACATACAAATTGTCTGTTTGATTGCTGTAATAGATTCGTAGATATTGAGAACCGTATAAATATTTTGGATGGTCACCATGTTGGAATTTTTGTATCATAGGCCTTAGATGTATGTACTATTACATGAATATTATTGTGTAGGTGTTTTATTCAAACTTCAATCGCATGATTAGGACACAAGAAACAAAAGCGGCATTTTAAAATTTCGCTCAGCAGCCTTCTTGTGGTTATGAAAATAATTTAATTGAATAGATGCCAGCTGATTCAAATTTGTATAAGCATATACCGTATCAAGTTTCACTGCGCTCGGATGGTTAAAACGCAAGAAACGTCCATTTGAATGTTTACATTTCGCGTCGCCACCATGTTGGATTGTGCTCGCCTGGTTATTGAACGTCCCATAGGTGACCTTATGCTTATAGCCTCTATACACTTCCAAAATTTCAGTTTGATTGCTGTAGTAGATTAACAGATATTGAGAACTGTCTAAATACTTCGGATGGTCGCCATGTTGGATCTTAATATATGTAGGCCATAGAGTTATGTACTATTAGATTATGATTATTGTGTACGTTCATTATGCAAATGTTGATTTCGATCGCATGATTACAACACAAGAAACAGAAACTTAATTTTCGAAATTCGCACAGCCGCCAGCTTGAGGTTATATAAACAATTGAACTAAATTAGATACCAGTGCATTGCAATGTGTATAAACATTTGCTGTACCAAATTTCATTGCATTTGGATCATTAAATGGCGACAAAAGTCTATTTAAAACTTTCAACTTCGCTTGGCCGCCATGTTCGTTTTGTAGTTAACCGGTTTTTGAAAGTCTCATAGATGAACTTCCAGTAGTGCCCTTTATCTCCGTACAAAATTTCATGGTGATACCGGTACGGTAATAGTTTCAGAGATATAGAATGCCGGTGAAATATTTCGCACAGCTGCCATCTTGAGGTTATGTAAACAATTGAACGAAGTTAGATGTCGGTGCATTAAAATGTGTATAAACATATGCTGTACCAAGTTTCATTGCAACTGGTTGGTTAAATCGCGAGAAACGTCTATTTAAGTGTCGCAACTTCGCTTGGCCACCATGTTGGTTTTGTAGTTACCAGGTTTTCAAAAGTCACATTGATGAACTTCTAGTAGTTCCCTTTATCACCGTACAAAATTCCAGGGTGATATCGGTAATAGTTTCGAAGATATTCAATGCTGGTGAAATATTTTGGACAGCCGCCATGTTGGATTGGTGAGACGTTACAAAATTTGAAGGGCACTGTCGGGGTCACCCGGAATAGTGTTATGAACTTACCGAGTTTCATTGAAATCGCTCCAGCCGTTTAGACGTTATTTGGGGGACACACAAAAATCCATCACACACACACGCACACAAAGACAGACACACGGACAAAAGGTAATCATAACTGAAAATAGGCTAAAAATCCTTCCTTAGTTGACGTTTTTCTTCCAGAATTTCACCCCTTCCCATGGGCTCCTTAAATTGGATTTATGAAAAACAAGATGTTCAGTAAAGAACATATAGCCTACTTTCTCCTAAATGTATGAGTATAGTTATAACTCGTTGTTATTATCAAAGAGTATAATAGAACTATTCTTTGTTGAAGACCTTAGAAACGATTTACCTCTACCAAACGCCACAACCTAGATAAAAACTGCTACCATCATTGAAGAAAGAAAGATAAGAAGTATCTAAAGAATGTTATGGATCTGGAGACATAATCGACCGGACAGGCGGCGTGGCTCAGCGGTAACGTTCTCGCTTGCTGGACCGTATGTTTCAGGTTCGTATCCTGGCGCAGTCAGCTGGCATTTGAGGGTGCACAAATGCGAGGGAGCCGTGTTAGTAGATTTACTGGCACGTTAAAGATCCCTTTCGGGACAAAATTCTGGCACCCCGGCGTCTCTAAAAGCAACAGTAGTTAAAAGGGACGTAAAACCAATAACATTATTATTATTATTATTATCATTATTATTATTATTATTATTATTATTACATAATCGGCCTGACGCGGGCAACATCCAACTTTGAGTTGAGGCATGTCTTTACACGTCTGGCTGCGTATGACTTTCACAACCCTAATTGAATTAACAATTCTTTCCATGACCCTACAGAGACGTGTGTGTACCAACTATGTGGATATTTTCGATTGCTATTTGGCTGAAATAGAAGTATTAATTAATATCCTGAACTAGCACCAACGGTAGAGTTCAGATACTATGTGAAATCGTTTTGTTCTTTACTTCAATTAACATTTTCAAATAACGCACAATAGGCTGTTACAAACCCTTTAAAATAGAAAGTAAAAATGTATCGTAGTATCATCTTGTCATTCTTCAAATTCGATGCGCATAGAATGCAAATGGTATAGTAATCAATGGAGCCCCACGTAGACTAGTCGTGATATCTAGTGATGAAATATCTAACAATATAATCCTAACAGAGCGAGTGCATTCTAGCGGCCAGAAGAAGAAACTTTTCAATAAAATCTGGTCGGCGTGCAGTTACCTTTTTGGCAGCTAGATGTCTCGAGTAAATCTGCTGGCGAATTATGTTTTAATTAAATATATATTTTACACCATAATATGCACAATATAACGCTTAATTTTAAAACATCTGAGTCATTACAAAACAATAAACATATAAAATTTCAAGCAAAAAAACTAGCTCTAATCGGGTTTGAACCATAGGCATTTGAGCGATAGGCTAACTCTCTACCACTGAGCTAATTGTGTCAACGAATATCGTTCTATATAAAATGACTTACATAAAACTTGTTAGCAAATAGTGATTTATACTAAACGATTTCATCACTGGAGTATATTATTTATATATAAAGCATTTCATACAAAGTTTATTTATTTTATATCAGTACGCTATATTGCATGCAATACTCAAATTAGTGAAATATAAGTCAGGCACAAGATATCCGCTGCCATCTTGTCTTATTAGTGAATCGGGTCAGCTTTTTAAAATCACGTCTGCACTATAGTATTACAAAATAAACTTTTAATTTCGAACGTGCCTCTTCCTTTAGAACAGTTAAAACGATTCTCGGCTCGATAATCGGAACTGGCGGGTCCCATGATATGGATTATAAAGTTTGCATAATTCGCACGGCCGCCATCCTGAAATGGTATGGCGGACGACCTTGTAGTTTGGTCACAAGACGCATCCTATACGAAGGTATGTTGTTACCAAATTTGGTAGAGATCGGATGATTTGGTTAGTCGTTATTTGATTTTACGTTTTGAACGTTTGAGTGGCCGCCATTCAGTTTTAGTAAAGATGGCGGCGATATAAAACATGACACTGAGGTGTCCTTTGCTAGTGCTACCTTTGTACCAAATTTCGTTCAATTCGCATTCACCGTGTTCGAATTGATAGGGGGGGACAGACATTCAGAGTACACACACTCACACACACACACACACACACACAGACACACACACAGACTCACACACACACATACACACACACACAGACAGACACACTTTTTTCGCCCTGTGTTGATCTCATAAGTCTACTTTCATTTTTTGCAAAAATCGAAAGTAGGCTAAAAACGGTCAAACACCTATATACTTACTTTTAAGCTGATTGTTTTCCTCTGAGTTTCAAACTCCTCGCCTATGCCGTTTATGAGATACACGCTCCGTTAGGAATCCTTCAACCCCCACATTTTATCCCTTTCACCTCATAATATACACCACATCAAAATATCCTTAGACACGTGTTTGCTTGTTTTTAATGACTAGTTTATATGCCGAGTATCACATCCCCAAATGAAACCACTCGTGATATATTGTTAATCAATGAAATGCAGGTTTAACCCCCTTAACACCCCTTTAGAACCTGAATATCCAAAAATCCTTCCTTAGTGTAGGTTTTCGACATACAACGAACATATCCCCAAAATGTCATGTGTCTAAGTTCAATAGTTTTAGCTGGGCGATGATGAGTGGGTGAAACAGTCAGGACATTTTCTTCTCCATAATTTCACCCCTCCCTTTTGGCACCTTAAATTGGATTTATGAAAGAACGGTCAACCACCTACCGGTATTTAATTATTTTTCAGCAGTTTTTCCCCTGAGATTGATGAGTTAGTGTGTCAGTAAGTCAGTTAGGACACTTTCTTTCCTTCTTTATTTCCAGAATTTCACCCGTCCCCATGGGCCCCTTAAATTGGATTTATGAAAAAGAACGGTCGAACACCTATTTACTTATTTTGAAGCTGATTGTTTTCCTCTGAGTTTCAAACTCCTCGCCTATGTCATTTAGGTGATACACGCTCCGTTAAGAATCCTTCAACCCCCACGTTTCACCCCATTCACCTCATAATATACACCACATCGAAAAACCCTTACACAAGTGTCTGCTTATTTTTAATGATTAATTTATATGCCGAGTATTACATCCCCAAATGAAACCACTCGTGGGATATTGTTATTCAATGAAATACAGGTTTAACCCCCTTAACACCTCTTTAGAACCTGAATAATTATCCAAAAATCCTTCCTTAGTGGATGTTTTCGATATACAACGAACATATTCCCAAAATGTCATGTTTCTAACTTCAATAGTTTTGGCTGGGCGATGATAGTGAGTGAGACAGTCAGGATATTTTTTTTAGAATATCACCCCTCCCCATGGGCCCCTTAAAATGGATTTATGAAGGAACGGTCGAACACCTATTTACTTATTTCTTAAGCGCTTTTTTCCTGAGTTGAGTGAGTGAGTGAGTGAGTCAGTCAGTTAGGACACTTTTTTTCCTTGGTTTTTTTCCAGAATTTCGCCCCTCCCCATTGGCCCCTTAGGTTGAGTTTATGGAAAAATGGCCGAACACATATTCACTTATTTTTCAGCTTTTTTTTCCCGCTGACTTTCAAACTTCTCGCCTATGTCGTTTAAGAGATACACGCTCCGTTAAGAATCCTTTAACCCCCACTTTTCACCCCTTTCACCTCATAATATACACCACATCGAAAAACCCTTAGACACGTGTCTGCTTATTAGCCTATTTTCGTTTTATGAAAAAAAAAATGGCTTATGAGATCACCTTTTGTCCGTGTGTCTGTCTGCGTGTGCGTGTGTGGTTCGTGTGCGTGTGTCCCCTAATGAAATCTAAACGGCTGGAGCGATTTCAATGAAACTCGATAGCTTCATAGCACTATTCCGGACGACCCTGACCATGCCCTTCAAATTTTGTTACGTCTCACCACTCCAACATGGCGGCTGTACGAAATATATCACCAGCATTCAATATCTCTGGAACTATTACCGATATCACCCTGGAATTTTGTACGGTGATAGAGGGACCTATTAGAAGTTCACCTAAGTGGCATTTGGAAATCTGGTAACTAAAAAACCAACATGGTGGCCAAGCGAAGTTGCGACTTTTAAATAGACGTTTCTCGCGTTTATACACATTGTAATGCACCGTCATATAGTTTCGTTCAATTGTTTACATAACCTCAAGATGGCGGCTGTGCGAAATATTTCACCGGCATTCTATATCTCTGAAACTATTACCGGTATCGCCCTGAAATTTTGTACGGAGATAAAGGGCACTACTGGAAGTTCACATATGAGATATTCAAAAACTAGTTAACTACAAAACAACCATGGCGGCCAAGCGAATTTGAAAGTTTTAAATAAGACTTTTCTCGCGATTTAATGATCCAAACGCAATGAAACATGGTACAGAAAATGTTTATACTAATGTTAATCTAATTTATTTCAACTGTTTCCATACCACAAGATGGCAGCTGTGCGAAATTTTAAAATCCCTTTTTTACCTCTTGTGTTCTAATCATGCAATTGAAGTTTGAATACTGCACGTACACAATAATTTTCAAGTAACAGTACATAATTCTAAGACCTACATATATAAAAATCCAACATGGCGACCATCCGCAATATTTGGTCGGTTCTCAATATCTACGAATCTATTACAGCAATCAAACTGTAATTTTGTATGTTGAGAGTGGCAATTAACATAAGTAGGATACATGAAAATAGGCTTTAGTTCTTCACGGAACTACTTGTTTTTAATGATTAGTTTATATGCCGTGTATTATTAAATTAAATGCAGGTTTAACCCCCTTAACACTCCTTTGGAACCTGAATATCCGAAAATCCTTCCTTAGTGTGCGCTTTTGTCTTACAGCGAACACATCCCCAAAATATCATGTTTCTAACTTTAATAGCTTTGGCTGGGCGATGATGAGTCAGCCAGTCATTCAGTCAGTCAGGACACTTTGTTTTATATAAGAGATGAATAACACATTGAAATAACATCGATAGTGGAGGTGAAAGAAGCTGTAGATAGAATAAGATCTGTTAGAGCACAAGGTGAGGATCAGATTGTGTCTGAAATGTTGAAAAGTGGTGGTGCAAAGCTGTTAAACGAATTGCATAATGTCATAAGTGATATTTGGAATACGGAAATGATACCAAGGCATTGGAAAACACGACTCATCTACCATGTTTTCAAAAAAGGTGACAAACTAAACTGCCTTTAACTACGGTATCGAGGAATTACGCTAATCAATGTAGGGTATAAAGTGTTCTCAAACATTATCTACAAGAAAATGTCTGTTCATGCTGTGAGTAGCCTATAATTGATGAGTATCAGTGCGGATTCAGACCTAGAAGGAGTACCATTGATCGAAATTTTTGTGAGACAATCAATGGAAAATTGCTTCGAGTATGGAACTGATCTGCATCTCTTGCTTGTCAATTTTACCCAGGTATTTGATAGCATTGTAAGTAATAAATGCAAAACACCCTGAGGAAATTTGGTAGTCCATGTAAACTAATACGAATGGTTGCATTAACATAGGAAGAATCTAGGGCTAAAGTATATATTGGTGCTAAAATTAGCAAAGAGATTCAGATATCAACATGAGTGCATCAGGGTGATTCTCTGTCTGCTGTAGGCCTACTTTTTAACTTAGCTCTTTATGCTGCAATGAAGGAACTAAGGATGGGAGGAATTATAGAATACAGTATAAAACAAGTTTGTGCATATGCAGATGATGTTGCCCGAATAGCACGCACAATGAATGGATTGCAAGAGATGTTGGGGATTGTAGTGGGAAGAGCAGAGCGTATGGGGCTTAAATCAAATGTTAATAATAATTATAATAATGATAATATCGTATGGCCTCGGTGGCCGGGTGCAAGCTTTGTTAATTGACACCCAGAGGGCAACTTCAATGTCGAAATTTGTCGTTCCTTGAAACGCTATGAAATTCAAGGAAGTTAGATATCTAAGCTCCTTGACAGTATAGCGCTTTCTAGTAGAGAATGGAGGAACTTTGTGTTGGCAGTAAATCCGGAGATTAATTTTGCCATTATGAACACGGCCTACTGAATTCAAATGGGTTCATTAACATGCCAACAACGTATGACATGAATGTCGTGATTTTTGTCGCCTTTAAAAAATCACTTACCACGGCCAGGAGAAAACCTGCAAGCTTGGGGTTGGTAGTCTGACACGTTAACCACCCACCCACCGTGGCAAGCTAAAACAAAAGTAAAAAAAGACTAAATACCCGAAGATGGCAGCCAGCAAGGATGTAAGATGGCATGAAAGTGTTACCCTGCGATGGTATAAATTTGATAGAGTCAAATGCTTTAGTTACTTAGGGACCATCATAGACAGTGAAAACAAAATCACAGTAGAGTTTAATAAACGAATGGTGATGGGCAACAACGCCTATTATACTATCCACAATTTTATAAAGTCTACGTTGCCATCTATAGCAACTAATTAAAGCTGTACAAGACCTTGATAAGACCAGAGCCCAAGGCTCACCCAGGGCTGTAGCGCGGAGGAAGTAAAAGGTTTATGCCGTGTGTTGTGTGGGGTTTCGCCTACGAACATCAAGCTGGCTCATCAGCAAGCTCATGGTAACCGTGCCAACACAAGACGCGGCATTAACCTAGAAGAATTGCCGAGTTTTAATTTCTTGGCCGTGAAAGCCAACATACCTTCTCTAGGAAGCTTTTATAGGAAGGTGAAATGCTGCTTGAGCTATTAACTTTCGCAGTAAAGCAGAGCAGGTGTGCTTGAAAAGAATGGAGGTAGTGCACAGTTCGCTACTGCTGCGGAGGTCTGGGCACGGACACCAAGAGCCCTCTAATGAGCCAGCTTGGTTTTCCTAGGCGAAGCCCCACACGAGACTCGGCATAAACCAAGAAATGTTTTCTGAGTTTTCATTTCTTGGCTGTGAAAGCTCATATACCATATTTTAGGAAGCCTTTATATGCAGGTGAAATGCTTCTTGAGCTGAGAGCTCTCGCAGTAAAGCGGGGCAGGTGCACGTCTAAAGAGGGGAGGTAGTGGACAGTTCGCTACTCCTGTTGGGGTGCGGGAACGGACCTCACGAGCCCGCCGATGAGCCAGCTCCGTGTTCTTAGGTGAAACCCCACACAAGACACTGCATAAATCTAGAAAAAAATCCTCATGGCATGCCGGAAGGCGGAGGTAGATTTCACCGGGCAAACTTGGGGATTGGCGAAAATAGGCAGAATATGCAGGTTTTCGTAGAAGGATCAGACCTCATTTATTGCGAGAAAGTATTTTATCATTGGAGATTAATTAAATTTGTTTTTCGTCATTTTATGCATATTTTAAACATTTTATTGTCTTACGGGGACGATAACCTTCTCGTCATTTGGGGCCCATTTTTATACTTCTGGTCACACTGTCCTTATGCAAGGTTTCGACACTGATGTGTAACTATCAATCTGTATGTTACTTCTTCACGCAAAATTGTATCTCCCGCAGAGATTTTGGTTGGTTCCTTAGTTTAGGGGCTGCGACAACACGGTCATGTATCCCCTTGTACTTTGGGTGTGCGTAGAATCTGTCTGATCAACGGTGTTAATTGTGATGGCTGTATTAGTCTGTAATTCAGGTACGGACTGCAGACGGTCAATTTCAAGTAGTACTTCCTAATTTTGCTACCAAATACTACCTTCAACGACACCTAGCTGCGAACTTGGCTACTAGATGCCACCGCAACCAGCTACCCGCAAAGAACGTTGGAACGTTCCCTCCAAAGGAAAGCATACTGAGGGATTTTTAGTGCTCTTACATAATCCGAGGACTTCGACCGGCTTTGAACCCGCGACCTTGCGCATAAAAATTCAGCATGCTACCTGTTTCTTTTCCGAAGGCGCTTCCCACAGAGTCAGATGGAGAACTGAATGTGATCTCGTGCAATGGCGTTGTCACGGCAACATCTGATGGCTCATCCCTCATCAATTTAGCAGTGTTGTCATGGCAATCTCTGATGGCTCTTGGCATTTTCTTTTAATTCCGAAATCATTTTGCTCATCCCTTGGCGTAATGGTGGGTCATAT
Source organism: Meconema thalassinum (assembly GCA_946902985.2). Lineage (NCBI taxonomy): Eukaryota > Metazoa > Arthropoda > Insecta > Orthoptera > Tettigoniidae > Meconema > Meconema thalassinum. Next base: position 146,571,008 of record OX336395.1, on the reverse strand, counting down.
CAAAAATGCTTTCAGACAAAAGTTTTGTATGGTTTTTATATTGTGAATATTAAGAGATATATGATTAATGTTTCCCGAAAAAAAAAACACTTTTTCCCACCCCTTTGGTCAATGGTTGATGCTACCAAAGAACTTTTCAAACATAAATTTTTGTGCCTTATCCGATACATTGTATGAACTTTGAACGGATTCGATATTTCAAATACGGTATTAAGAGAGTTATAGCGATATTTCACTTTTTCGAAAAAAAAAAGCCCCCCATTTTCACCCCCGTCGGCCGATTATGCCCATTAACTAACTCGACCGATATTTTATAGTGATACATATTATGTAAAAAAAATCAAAGTGATTGGTGCAAAATTGCGGTATTTATCGGGTCCAAAAGAAAGTGATATATGTACATATATAGGCTCACATAAATTATATATAAACTTTTGAACTGACGGTGGTTTTGGGGTTCAGGGGATGTGAATCGCGAAGATACCAGTATGTCGAAAATTTCCGAAAGTCGGAACATGGTACCCATTGCAATAGTTATTCTAATGAAATCTACCTAATTGCTGAGTTTGAATGTACCGGTAATTAATATTTTTGTAATTTGCACACTCATTTCTTTTACAATGAAATATAGGCCTACTGTAGGCTACATTAAAATAAGGATAATTTTAGTGGGAACGGTGTGGAATTAGGTTGCCTAAGCAAAATCAGTCACGACTATCGGTACAGTTTACGCTCCTAAATGCGAATATTTGAGAAAACTAGTGGTGCGCAAAAGAAGAAAGTTTTCTGTGATTCCGTTCGACCAAAATTTGTATGTTTAATTTTGAAGTGGGCTCTTTGTAACAGAAAAGGAATTGTTCTGTGGTATTGTGTTGTCTTAATATCTGTATGCAAATAGAGCTTATTTCTAACGACACTCTTCCAATACCGGTAAGTGGAGTTTGCGTGAATGTAACCTAATTCAGGCGTGTGGTTATCTTTCTTTTGCACTTATGTGTCTGTGTCAATCGGATTTTCCTGCCTGGCCCCAACATCATTTATAAATATCGAGGTGCGTGACAAATGCTGCGGCCATTCAGTAGTAACCCCGTAATCTGCGGTTGGGTGGTGATTTTCAACATTTTGAAATCAGAAATTTAGCACCTTTAGTTTATAATTTAGTGTTTGTACTTTTGCAATATAGCATTAAAACAAATAATAATGATCAGAATTAAGGTTCAATCGTGTAAACGATTACAGTACAGTCTTGTGAAATTGCTTTTTAATGTTTTGACAATGTGATAAAAATGCACTAAGTCAGTTGTGCATTTATTTCATATCAATTGGGTTATAAAGTAACACCGATGAAAACAAAGAACGTTGGACATATACAAAAGCATAACAGAGAAAAATAGAAAATTTACTCATGAAATACCGTACCAGAGTAATAATGAGAAAATACACAAAGTTAACTGAAGTCCTTGTTTGAATATCCTCAACATTGGGTAGATTCCTGCAAGTTTTATGAAACAGTTACACTGTTGAATAACATCGTGTACATTAGATGTTTTATACACATTTTCGATCTCAACATCTTAGGACTTGACCTACACAGAGGGAATTAAAGCAACGAGTTGCAGTAGGGATTACTTTCTGCATTCCAGACAGATGGCCAAACCGTCATCAAGTTTCCAAGGGTGTACGAATCTCTCACTTGAAGTTTCCGAAAGAAAAGAAAGATAAAATAACATTTACTTAGAAAAAAATAAATTAAAAAACGTGAATTTGGAATTATGGTTTTATAGCATTTTTGGTATAATTTTCGCATGTAGGAGGTTCCTCAAAACGCATTCAGAAATGGTGGTAAGAAATATGAAAATACAAGAGTGTATTTCGTGCTTTATAAATTTGAGAAAAATCACCACCTACTTTCGGAAGATGACGTTCGATTGTTTGGTCTTCATCTCTATCATTGTTTCCACCGTCGAGTTGTATCGTGTGATCTAAATTGAGTCTATCCATTTTGCATGTTGTCTTTTTGAGCTGTAAATTGCCTGGATGCCATTTTTCAGCGGTATCTTTTTGACAAATGACAAACAGTATATATTTAGTAATATGTAATTTATGTCCAGTTTTTTTCCTATGTCCTAGTAATTGGGATTATATTGTGTTGACCGACTGAGATGATGCAATATGAATTTTTGAGCAATTGTTTGCCTATGTATAATTGAATTTGTTCTAGTGGATTGTGATAGTGTCATTTGCGTGTAAAAAGTGTGGGACTTCACTTTTTGTTACGGTAATTCTTGTATAGTTGAGTCCTGTGTTTATCAAATCAATATATTGGAAATCGCTATCTAAGTGCAGTTAATATTGCCTACATTAATTACAATTAATCTTAAGGGTAATACTAATATTACTAATGATTTACATTTATTGTATTTCTCTAGATTCTTCAGAATAATGGAGGAACCGCCATTCATCAAATGTGAACCAGAAGAATCTTTTATGATTGTAAGTTGTATTTTGGTACCATGTACTGTGTTATATTGCCATCTAACTTGTGTTCATGACAGATCTTTCAGTAGTTGATATAACTTTGTTACCAGTACTTTTTTTAAAATAAAGGGCTCATATGCTTTATATTTACACATTGAAACATTTATGTGCATCTTTTGAGCAGCTACCCTCAGATAGGATAGTGGAAGTGAAGGCTGAAGAACCTGTTGATGTATGTGAAGATACTAGAGTCAATGATGAAGAAGTCATTATTAAAGAAGAACTACTTGATATCCAGGTGATTATGGAAACTATGCCTTTTCTTGCAATGTTTCTCCCTGTTAAATTTTCCATTTTTTCAGTATGATTTTCTACTTTCACCCGTGGCTCATGAGCGCTAGAATAATGGTCACGTAAAACTACAAACTTCCTTCTTTACTTTAGCTTTCTACTTTCATATAAAACAGTAGAAAAATATTATTTTTAGGGACCGATTACCTAGATGTTAGGCTCCTTAGAAACAATTACCATTACTTTTTCTTGTAACTATATCTCATTCATAATGAATACGGTATTAAGTTGGCCACAGTACGTTGAGCCATCGCTGATAATATCAGTGCTATATACAGTAATTATGAATGTTATTTTATTAAAAATGGACCATAAAATTGGTTATTCATTGTACTTTAAGAAACACTCATTAGGCGGCTTCGGAGGCGTAGTCTGTAGCATGCTGAGCTTCTATGCCCAAGATCGCGGGTTCTAATCCGGCCGAAGTCGTCGGATTTTTTTAAGAGCGTTAAAAATCCCTCAGTATGCCTTCCTTCGGAGGAGAAGTAAAGACGGCGGTACCATGTCATAGATTTAAGGCATGTTAAAGAACCTTCCACTAAATACACCTGTGTGAAGCTACATTGTATAGGTTAAGAATGTAAACAGCGCTCTTAGGTTCCTACGTTCGTTGCCAAGAGTCGACTGCGGTGGCGTCTGGTAGCTAATTTCTGAGCTAGTAATCGTTGACGGGGCGTTTGGCGGCAAAAGTTGGAACTATTTGAAAAATTCAAAAGTCTGCAATCCTTACTTGAATTAAAAAACAGATCACACACTAATACAGTCATCACAATTAACACCGGTTATCAGACAGATTCTTCACACACCCAAAGTACACGGGGCTACATGACCGCGTTGTCGCAGCCCCTAAACTTAAGAACCAACCAACCAAACACTCGTACAATTATCTTCCCAGTTAATATAGTGAAATTGTTTAAGAAGCTAATCCAGACCACTGCAAAAGGATGTTTTGAACTTTCTCTGCACTTGGTTTCTTAGACCAATTCTCTGATGTAGGTAAACAAATATCTGTTCTAGTTTTAGAAAATAACTTTGAAGGTTCTTTATAACTATGTGTATGATCTTTAAATTCAAATTTCCGACCTGCTTGTTTTAATACAAGCTCTCAATCAATCTAAATCAATATGTAGTTTAAGGCTTTCATGGCCCGGATTACTATTCAAATAATGGTTTTTAGGCTAATGCCGTGTGAAATTCAATTAAATACCGCCAGACGTTTCGAAGGAACCTTGCCTCCTTTTTCAATGGGAATCAACATAGCATTCGGCTCAACAAAATGCCGTTATTCTAGTCTGAAATATTTCTCAATTTCTGTCTACTAGTGGACAATTGAGTAGCTGTCTGACAGTTAGGTCACGAAAACCAAAATTAATTCTCTCTCATATTTAATGTAGCAATTTACACTCAGATTGTCGGCCTGCTTGCCTTTCTCGTAGGTGTAGGAAATTTCTCTATCGCCTCGATCTTAGCCGGGTTTGGCTTCACTCCCTCCTTGTCAATGATGTGACCCAAATACAATATCTCGCTCTTGAAGAAATGCGATTTCTTCAGGGTTACTTTGAAATTTGAAATTCTGAGGTTGCTTAATAATTTATCTATGTTTTGCATGTGAATTTCAATGTCGTCGGATGCCAGCAGAATGTCATCAATGTAGCGTACTGTCATCTCCTTAACCTCCTCGGTTAGATTTCGATCCAGGGCTCGAATTAATGCGCAGCCCGCTGTTTTGACTCCAAAAGGCATGCGGACGAAGCAATATGTCTGATTATCGAACAAGAAGCCAGTAAGAACTTCTCATCCAATTCGATATGGTGAAAGGAACTCGTCAGATCTACAGATGTATAAATACTCTTGTTCTTAAAGCCTTTTAATACGTCTCTGATGATTGGCGCTCTGTCATATTCAGGAAAAATGAGTCTCATGTTGAGATTTCTGGCATTTAAACAAAGTATAATAGATCCATTTGGTTTTGTGACTGCCAAAATCGCATTTAAATAAGGTGTCGGTGTCTTCCTTACCACTCAAGCTTGTAGCATCTCATCTGTAATAATTTTTACTTGGCCTCGATATTTTTCGGGAATGGGATACAGTTTACTTCTGAATGGTGACCAATCCTCGACTTGCATTGAATATTTAAAATTTATAATTTTCCCTGGTACTGTATCGAATACTGCTTTGTGCTTCCTTAAAATCTCTTCCAATTGTTTTCTGTGTTCACCACCAAGTTGAATGTCATTGAGCCGCTCCTGTAGTGGCTCTTCAAATTGTGCATCGCTGTCATCTCCTTCTGTTAATAAAGACCATATCTCCTGAGATTCACTCTCCTCGTCAAGTTCCACAACAGCTCCTTCTATGATGTCATCTTCCGCCTTTCGTATCTCCTCTTCCGTCTCTTCCAGTATCGCTTCCAATGCCCATGAATTCACGTTCCTTCCGGTAGTGATTTCATCCATATGCAATCCCACGTTCTTCAATTGATCAAACTCTTTGAAACTGACAGTGTTCATGTGCAAATCTATCACAGCATGAGTCACAAATAAAATGAAATTCTTCTTTGCCATGATAATAAACGTTTGCCCAAAAGTGTGTTCTAATATGTCCAGCTCTAAGTATGCCTGACGTTTACAAGTGACGGTGCGTTCAGGAATAACACCTCTCACTTTGAGTTGTGGTACGGGAATCACAGGAATATTCTGACTCCGTCCCAACTCTCGAACCAAAGCCTCCGATACAAGACTGATCTGCTACCCTGTGTCCAATAAACATCTTATTTTAATTCCACCAATTCTTGCGTAAATAACGGATAATTGTTTAATTTCATCGTTCCGTGGTTTCACTGTCTCCTCCAGGCAATCTTCTGGCAAAGCAATCCACTCCTGGATGTGAGCTACTATCCATTCCTCTTCACATTCCGGCTGTTGTATTCTGAGGTAGTCTTCTTTATCAACTTTTTTTTTTTAGCTCTTTTGCGACTTCCATCATCCTTCTGTCGTGCACGCCCCTGACGTTCCTCTTGTCTCAGTAGACTTCCAGCTTCCTCGGTATGTGTATCCGGATTTTTCATGTTGTCAATGGCTCTCTCCCATCGTCCTTGCTCTCCTCCTTCGTTAGCGTGAACCTCCTTCAGATAATTTTGCGTTTGAGCATGCCTTTCATTCCAGTCGTTACGGTAATCTTGCGACTCTCCTTGGTTTTGGTCTCTCCTTTCTCTCCATCTTTGATTTCCATTGTAATCACCGTATCTTCCATAAGCCCCCTTATTTCTTCTATTGTTGCGCCATTGTTGGTATCCCCTCTGTTGGTATCTATTGTTGCCTTGATATGGCCAATTGTTATAATTATTTTCATTTCGCTGGTACGGTCTATTTTCTATTTCTTCCTGATTTCGCCTAGGTGTTGACGTACTCGTATTTGTACCCTGTGATCTAGTATTTGCTTGTGTAGGTTTTATAACCTCGGTTGTGTTGACTAACTCCAGGTGTCTTCCTCCTCTGTGATGATTATGAGATGTAGTCTAATCTATTTGGCGTAAGACTTATTCTGCATGTAAAGCCGAATTTACATTTGCCGCTACTAATACCTGCTGTACATTTACTGGTAATTGCCGTGCTATTGTCATTACCAGGTCCGCCTCTTCTAAAGGGTGGTCCAGATCTCGAAATTTAAGCATCTGCATATTAAAGAAATCTGAGAACTTCGTATGTTGGGTAGTTTGGTACTTTCTAGAGTAGAGATCCATCCTTAAACTCTGTTGTAATGCTGGGGACCAATATTTGCGAAGAAACGCTTGTTTGAAATGATCCGTAGTTCCAAAAGTGCATTTAAAACTCAAAAACCATGTCAAAATATTCCCAGAAAGAAATCTCTCCATCATTCTTAATCTTCGTGCTGGAGGTACGCCTGTGTCATTGTTATAATCCTCAACTTCTTTAATAAAGGCTTTTGGTGCCACTCCTTAATTTTCAGTAAACTTTTGCGGTTTATATTCGTTCGAGCGAATTACTTGAATTAGCTGCGTGGGCTGCTGACCTTCATGTGGAGTTGAACTTCTCTCAACGTGATTGTGAATTCCGTCCGTGTTTGTAGTTAATGGGCTCTCTGCATGTACCTGACTTCTTGTTGTACTGGCTGCCTCCGGGCTAATTGACTCGTTCTCCTTATCTTTAGTTGCTCCCGTGTTAAATAGTGTGGTTTGTCCCATCGATCTTAGCTCCGCTTTAATGATTCTGTCTGTCTGTTCTTTTAATTTATTCGTAATTTCTTGTTCTAATGCTTGAATACGAGTGTGATTTTCGCCTACCGTCTTAATTATGGTTAATCTCTCTTCCTTGGAATCACTACTCATTTTTCGCCAATCTTTCCTGATATCCTCTTTAATTATGCCGATTTTCTCCTCAATCTGACGTTTGGTGTCTCCCTGATTACTTTCTATCTGGTTCAGCCTATCTTCCAACTTTTCATCAATAGTACTCTTTAACTGATCTTGGTCCGCTTCTAGGTTCTTCCATTGCTCCGCTGATTTTATTTCCAGCCGATCCATATCTTAATTATGCCCGATATATTCTCATCTACCGCTGATAATTGCTTCTGAATAACCTTGCCGCTTTTCTCCATTTCACTGAATTGCCCTTCCATCTTATCCTGAGCTGCTTTGACCTCGCTGTTATTCATAGTATAAGCCAATTCTATTTGCGCTAACTTAGCTAAAACCATTTCATCCAGATTGTTAAGATTCCGATTAAAAACGTCTTCCATTTTCTTAATTTGATCTAGCTGTTTCTCATTGTTTTTGCTAACGTCTAGGGCCAGTAGTACCATTTGTTTATCCGTATGTTCTTTCATTTCCACTGTTAATGAAGCTAGTTGTTGTGTGTTTCTAACGTTCTGTGCTTCTAACTGGTAATTTATAGTGCCATTTATTTCACTTTTTAATAGTTTCGCCTGCTCCGCGCTGTATTCATTTTGAATTGCTAATTGTTTATTGATACTTCCGTTTACCTGTGTTTGGAAAGATTTACTCTGTTCTGATAATTTATTGTCTAATGATTCACCCTGTTCTGACAATTTAGTGTTTAATGATTCACTTTGTTCTGACAATTTAGTGTCTAATGATTCACTTTGTTCTGATAATTTAGTGTTTAACTTCTCGCTTTGGTCAGATATTTTACTGTCTAACTTCTCACTTTGTTCTGACTTTTTATTGTCTATTAACTCATGTGTCCTCTTCGCGGCACTCTCAATAATCGCCTGTATTTGCTCTATCGTTGCCATCTTATACACTTTATATGAGAACATTAGGGAAATGGCATGAAGCAATGCCCATTGACACACACATACATTCTTAATACACATTTAATTCACTTTACCCTACTCAGTTCATTTACTTTTGCATTTAATCCCACTAGTACCTTGCATCATTGAGTAGTTCTAATTTTATTCAATTTAATTTAATTTAACCCATACACATCTTCAGTAATTCAATCGTCATCCTGATCTGATATTAACAACAGACACATTAACCAAATATTAATTGTCTTTCAAAGCCACAGGCTTACATTCATGGAGTTTGACTTTTCACAACAAATCTAGTTTTAACTTTAATCATTGGGCGCCCGGTTTTCACGTAGTTTACTTTAATACTTAATTCAATAGACAAAAACGTGATCCGTATTTTACATTGCAAACTCCTGATTTTAATTTATCATTCACACAGTTGGCGGTATCCTCTTCGCCTCATTTACTTTACATAAAATATCACTTTCCGGTGATTTAAACACTGTCATATCTGCCTCCACTTGTGGCATGTCAGTTTTACTCAAATACGCCATCTAACGTGTTATAGCAGCGAACTAGCAAAAAATGCACCACGTGGCGCGCCAGTTTTTATCCTATGAGCCCTTCAGTATCGCCGTGTTTATCTGCAAGAATCTGTTCTTCGGGGTCGTGCTCAGTTCATCGGATGCTATAATATGTTCGCCAAAACAACAGCTCTACTGGATGATGGGTCATATGGTAAAAATACTAAACTAAGTAAGAATGAAATAAGATGTAAAGTAAACAAAATTTAATGGCTGAAATATGCATAAACAAAGAAATATATAACAAACAAACTCCTCCCTGACATCCCACTCCTCAACAAAAATCAAGATAATAAAATGAGGGGTTACTCCGACCCACTCCTCATAAAGAAAACTTGGATACCTGATCCACCGACTCGTATCAGAAATTGTATGTGTGCGTTCTGACTACTAAAAGGAATGAGTACTTGGATGAGTGTTCGTTTACAGCGGGTAACAGCCACGGTGCTCACGAACCCCCATCTCGCAAGTCAAAATTTATGGGTATAGGACACTACACTTAATAAAAGCAACTAAATTAATTCGGACACACACAAAAGTTAAATGTTTAAATATTTACAAGAATCTCCCAGATTCTCCCCCTCAGTGCGATGACGCATCTGACAAATGAGCTGCCTGCAAGGCCAATCGCTCGACACAACAAACAAGGAAAAGACAGCATCGCACGTGACTGCTCGGGTCACTAACATAAACATGAAATATAAACCAACAACAACAAAAGCCTCGCCGGCTGAGATTACCTTACATGAATAAAATGAACGACAAGCTAACGCTTCGTTGTAGACAGCACGCCATTTACTCATAAATATTATTTACAATTGATCATTTCTTTTCTGAATACATCATCATCATCATCATCATCTTCCTTCCAAGTATTGGGCCAAATGTCCCGTTACGGTCTTGAACTTTCCCTCCATCTCTTCATCGGACGTCCTATCGATCTATTTCCCCGTGGCTGGTAGCGAAGAATCTCCTTTGGTAATCTTCCAGGTTCCATCCTTTGGACATGACGCTTCCAGTTCTCTTGGTAGTCACAAATGTATGTAATTATTGGTTTCACTTTTAGTTCCTTCAGCACATCCTCGTTTCTCTTATGATCCCATTTAGTATAGCCTGCTGCTCGGCGCATAAAGGTCATTTCGTGTGCTGTGAGCCTGGAGATGTCCTGAGATCTTATTGTCCATGCCTCGCTGCCATAGCACAGGGTTGGTCTGGCTAATGAGTTATACAAACGCAAGCGTGTATGCCTTTGGACAAGAGATGACTTCATGACGTGATTGATGATTCCTGTTGTTCTGGTATAATTAGTTATTTTTGCAGTTATGTCTCGTTCTTCTTGAAAAGATAAATTATATCCTAAATACTTGAATTCGTTAACTCTTTCTAAAATTTTACCATCCAGACAAATTTTACTGGGGATAGGGTCCTTACCTTTAAAGGCCATTACTTTAGTCTTTTCAGTAGAAATTCACATGCTGAATTTTGATGCCACTTTCTGGAGGTTGAATACTGACCACTGCAGATCATCTTCAGATGCTGCTACCAATGCAACATCATCAGCAAATAGTATAGCGTCTAAATTTCTTAGATGCCTGCTGATAGGTATTGAACCATGCCTTTCACACCTCCATTCCTTTATTATAGCATCCATGTAGATTATGAATAGCAATGGAGAGAGTCCACAGCCTTGTCTTACCCCTCTACTGATTGGCTTCCACTAGGATTTATGATTACTTAACCTCACTGCAATAAGAGTACCACTATACATGTTGTAAATGTTATCAATTAACTGTTGGGGGACACAATCCCTGGTCAATAAGTCTGTTTCTGTCAACAAAATCAAAGGCTTTCTTAAAATCAACAAATGATATGTGTGTTTCCAAATTGAACTCCCTGCGATTTTCGATCAAAATTTTTAAGGTGAAGTAGGCATCACCCATGTTGTTCATTAACTATCACCTCAGAGTAATGTTTCAGTAATTTTTCTTTAATAATATTTGCAAAAATGTTGTATCCAGAGTTAAGTATACTTATTCCTCTATAATTTTCCAAATCTTTAATATTTCCCTTCTTATGAAGAGGAACTACAATTGCCTTTTGCCAATCTTCTGGAGGCCTGTTACCCGTCCAGATTAAATTCAGTAATCTGAGAAATCTCTTCTTGAAGGCATCGCCTGAATATTTCAACATTTCTGCATTTATTGAATCTTCTCCAGGTGTTTTCCCATTTCGAAGTTTCCTCAAGGCCTGTTCTAATTCTTCGAGTGTAATATTTTCTTTTCTGAATACAAAATGTAATAATGAACAGGCCAGCATGCTCTCTCCCTACTAATGACCAACGGCCGTCTTTTCTGATCAACCCGCCTCAAGATGTGGTTACTCACACCACTCCACATCACTATCACCTGTCATTTCCCAAGCGTGTCTAAAAATAACGATTTGACCCAGTGGCCTCGTTAACATCGTAGAATCAACAGCAACAAATCTCACCCATTTTACACAAATGGCAAGAAAACATCATATCCATATATGCGCCTAGCGAGGTCGCAAAAATGAATGAATCTGGCTTATTGCGGCAAGACGGAAATCAGACGCCATGCTGAATTTCCCGCAGACAATACCAGTATAAATCACACATGACACTATATCTTGGACTGAATAAAAAATTCACATCTAGGAGGTCGGTTTGATTCAGATTTTCGCGTGCAAGACGCTCACAACATTATTACCAAGATTAAACCCTCGAGTTAGCTGATTGCTACTCGCAACAAAACTACATTGCAACAATGGCAATTAACAACAATGAATCTGATCAATCGTAAACTCTACACAAAGATCAAAATCACCCCCAGTCTATTTTATATTATATTAATTCAGTTCTACTTGTGTCGCATTACAAACTCCGATCTACGTTACTTAGCGGCCTTACGTTAACATATGCGTACACGGCAGTGCATATAGTTACGTACATTACAACAATCAAAATATACAAATATCTACAAATTAGTGCTAGCTGTTTCCATGGAACTACTGTGTGTCAGACAAGTATAAACTCTACGCTAATAACACACAAACAAAATATTTACACAAATTGGTCCCATATACCATAAATTGACTTGTCAATAATAACATATTATTTAGTACTCATCCTTCAGCAACCCAGCGTCATTGGACATCGGCAGCCATCTCCCTACTTAAATGCTTTTAGCTCATGGCACACATTTCAACGAAGTGATGATGATTCCAGACTGCTTCCATGATCGACGCTGCCATCTCTCGTGCTGATACAAAAATGTTTGTCAAATTAATACACACTCGATTTCTGTCTACTAAATTCACCTTTTCTGGGTACTCAGTTCCCCAAAACAGTCTGTTGGCGAATTGTCGAATATACTGGCCCTACAAAATAGTACAGTGACTAGCTATCAAACACTGAATTTACAATACATTTGGCTCAATAAAATCTGTGTCCTCATGACACACACAAAGTACAAGTGACTGCGTCCTCAGACGCACTAAATAAAAGTGATCAATCTGTGTCCTCCGACACTCAAAATAAAGTCTTAGCCTGTGTCTTCCGACACACAAAAATAAAGTCTTAGCCTGTGTTTTCCGACACACAAAAATAAAGTCAGTCTTCGTGGCTTCTCACGCCACTTATATATGAATCGTTCGCTGAGAGCCTATGGAGAGGGAAAAATAAAAATCTTTTCCATAATAATTGTCTTACAGGCTTGTAATAAACATCATTGAACTCGTAGAAATGCGCAGGTCAAAGTCATGCTAATTTAATCGAGAATCGATCGTAGGGATAATCTGTGTCCAGTTTCCCGCCGTAATCCTATTTCTTGAGCGTGACGCCAGGTCTCCCGCGTTAAAGTAGCATTCTTCTTCTATTGGTTGGCACTCACGTAGATCTCGTGATTTTTCTTACAGCACCCCGCCCTGTAGGAGTGTCTAGTTGATCAATCAGCCTCTCATATCATTGCATTTCTTTTGGCTAGGCGCGAAACAGAACAAGGAAAATGCCAAACGCATGTGTCATCTCGCGTCTTCCTATTCTAAGCCAGCCAGCACCTGCTTTCTGATTCATCGCTAGGCTGAGTTCCTTTCACAAATTCCACTAGCGATTAAGCTTTGTCTTTCTGCACCCAGGTACATTCTTACTGTCTCCAACCAATGCTTATAGTTTCACCATTTCTGTCTGGTTTTCATGATACTGGTAGAAATATTATATATTGCAGAAATAAAACATAGAATCATTTATACTATCAGAGTATAAAGGGTTCAGTATGAAGTTGCCAGGATACGATGATTTATCTTACACGTCGACCCCCAAAGGCAATATATTAATATGACATGAAAAATGACCCTGAAAAAAAAAAAAACTAAAATTAACCTCCCCCCTCCCTTTCCTGGGCGCCCCTCAACACACATACACGTAACAGTAAGATACCCTTCCCAAGTAGCACTTACTTTCTGGTCAGCGCTACAGTCCCTGAAGAACCTTGGCCTCATTTATCACCTGCCTCCATTCATCTCTCCTTCTTTCTCCAGTTCCTGCATCTATCCACCTTCACCTGGGTCTTACATTCCATGTCGTTGACAGAATATCCGATTTCCTTCTCATTAACCTTTTCCTTTGCTGGTTCGTCACCGGGTGATAAGCATTCCGAGGCACTTGTAAGGTATCCGTAACATTTAATTTTTTTCAGGGTAGGGTTGTTAACACTACGCCCAACCCCGAACCTGGAGGATCAGGGTATCTCTCTTAGTCTGGCCCATCACCTTTGACATGTCCGGCATGGGTGGTCCTACCAGGAGTTTACGCTCGCGCCGGCATAGCTCGCAGGATCATTTGGGCTCTCAAGGCCCCACATCACTCCCAAGCAGCACAGAATTACAGAAATGAGATAACCAACAAGAATTAAGCAGAACATGAAACACAACGCTGAACCAAACCAAACAAATTCTCCCCTCCCAAAATTTAGCTAGAAAAGGGTACAGGAAGAAAAGTCGCCCAAAGGCCTGCAGAAAGAGGCAGAAAAATAGTATGACAAGAAAGTTAGTTTCTCTCCGAGATGGAAAATAAATAAATCACACAACAAATGCCCTAGGCTTTTCCAACCTTCACTCTTTCATAAAAGAAAGACCTAAGTCCCTGATCACACGACACGAGGAAACACACACAAACTTACCCTCACAAAATCCTACCTGACCCATCCCTCTCGGAGAACAAACAGACCAGAAATAAGTTTACGCCCGACATCAAACTGCAAGGTGGAATAAAACAGTAACCTCCAATCCCCAGATCATAATTTACACACATCGAGGACCAGAAATACCCCCAAAATTAATAAAAAATAAATTTAGAGAACGAGGTGTTAAGAACAGTTTAAAAAATAAACTTGTTACCTCGTAAAAACATGCACGTGGCCAAATACCAAACATAGCCCCTAAACCTATCTCCCGTAATATGCCACGAGGCGATCACTAAACCTCGTTACATAGTGAAACAAAATACTAGAGAAACACACACAATCAACCCCCTGAATAATGATAAAACTTAACCAGCCACGTGCATGAGCAATTTAATCAAACTTTCCCTCATGACTTGATTTCCCAAAAGTCCAGCATAAAAATTCAATTTCATTTCACTTTTCTATATCATCAGTCACATCGGTTCAAATTTCACATACCGTGCATATTTTGAAGCATTGGTGGGGATATCCAAGTGAGCCTGGCGGTTCATCCCCTCACCAAGCAACCTCTTCACATAACCGCTTTCTTCAAACGCCAGGGTCAAAGACAATGGATACAGTTTTGCGCGTCGCAACAAACTCACTTTTGGCAATTGCGTCAGGGCTGCCATCCAAACATGGGCGGCAAATTTAAATTCTTACGGGAACTCAATATTCCCCCCCCAAAATAAGTTGGTACATTTGCCCGCCATAATAATTTAAAAATCCGTGCCAACTCGCAACATTTACAATGTACATTGTTGCCGAAACCAGACGTCAAAGTCGAATGTCAATAGATTTTGTTTAATTTTTCGAATTTGTTGTTAACACGACAACATCCAAAAAGCCAAAATAAAACAGGGCTTCTTCACTCTTAGTCCCCACGCAGACTTTCAGTGGCGTAGTACTCTCGCCGGTTGCTGGGGGTGGGGGTAGGGCACGGGAGATGAACGCCCAATGTACCGAAACGGTACTATTATGTGTAAAATGTTCGACTCGTTACTAGGGTATTCTGCACTGACAAGAAAATTCTCAACAGTATTAAGGATTTCGTTGAATTTCCACAGCTTTCAATACCATGCGGTCTGATGCACAATTCTCCGCACCCACGCAGTCAAGCGTTGGAGAAGTACTGTACGGTAGCTAGTAGGCTTTTCCTGCTTCCTACTGCTGCGATCAATCAGGTTCATTTTTCACAATTCCTTCCGGATCATTCCAAATGTTTATTATTCCCACGTATATTATGTCCGGTATCATCCAACTCAGTTTACTGTATTGTCCATATCTTCAGTTATTTAAATATTTATTTCCATATCTTGAATCTGGTGAAGTTTATAGCTCACTCGATCCTTCCACAGCCTTTTCAAGCACCTTTCTCCGTGTCATATCATCGTAAGTACTGTAGATTCAGCTCGCAATATCGGTTTATTATTTGATGTTGCTACGCGGTTTGACGTAATATTGGCGCGGTATATGAACAAGAAAATTGGAAAAAGGAATATGGATATAGGCTAATAATTAACTGAAGCCTGGGATGTTCACTAGGATAACAGAACTTCCATTGAGTACACAAATTGTGATTTAGGTCTTGCATGCCGCAATGCGTTAAATGGTGAGATTTACTAACATCTGTAGGTTTCAAATGGATATTTAATGAACGCACCTAGACATAGCATTCTACTGAACAATATGCAATGCGAATTGCCTGTTGTTAATCATGTCATGAGGTCAGCCATGTTAGCTTACACTGAAATAAAATACATTCGAAATGCAAATAAAACGAAAGTATTACAGATACAACCGTACATCCTTCCACCTTGAGTTGCGAGACAACTCAACACAGCTCATTGGTTTAGTCTCTCCGGTATTTGGCCAAACTTTGTTCTATATTTAGACGCTTTGCGTTCATCTCTCGTGATTTTATGATCAACACAACCAGGTTCTTCATCTCCATTAGTAGATGTTCGAGGAGCAGAACTCTCTCACTAGCCATCAATTGTGAATACCTACAAGGGGTAAAGTCTCCGTACAGGTCTAGTCAGTTCACCATTAGCGTTCTGTAGCTTCACCACATGTACAACACCATCTCAACCAGGGATTATCTCGATAACTGCCAGAGGCAGCTTCAAAGGAATCACTGGCAATTAGCACAGTATCTCCTACATTAACGTTGGGATGATTTTTCTTCACCTTAACTCGCCGAATCAGTTGTCCCAATACTCGTTTTTGATTCTATTTCATAGATCTTTCTGCAGCGACTGTCTATATTTTACTCTTCTGTGTAAGCTTGGATGGCTAAACCCATGGCATGCATAACATCAAGCACATTGAATATTGTTGTTCCGTAGAATGTAATGTCTTGATGTGTTATTTAAATATTGATTTGTAACCTGCAGATGTGAGTTAATCGCGCCATATAACATATTGTGTTTGGAAGATATTCAAAGTAATGGAAACTTGTTTAGGACATAATTCCACCTATGCAAAGGAACGTGTTTGTGAAATAAGTAATTTAGCTGCAGGATGATGCTGATCCCACTGAGGATATCAAGATAGAAAACGTTTCAATAGCAGAGTTTGTTCCATGCATCAGAATAGAAACACCATCTTTAGTGAGTGTTGGGGATTTGAAAGAGGTAAGTACCTGATTGAGTTACCACTTAGTGCATCTTATAAAGGACATGGCCTGATCACCATCTTCTTCTCACCATTGCAATTAAGGGATTACAGAATTGTGTATTCGGACTGTACTGATGGCAAATGGAATCTGTCAGCTATTAGGTTAAGTGTGGTATGGAAAGTACAAGGTGTGAAGATGGATGGTAAAGCATTGTATTGTCTGACTATTGCTGGTCATAAACCCGTGACCTCTCTCTACGTATATCATTGCTCTGTCCACTGAGCTAATGGAGGATAGATCATAATTCTCATAGGTGAAGGGCACAGTCTGTGAAGTCTGAAATACCTTGGCACAAACAAGTTGTATTAATTGCCTGTTGTGAACATTTTATTTTTGTGTGAAGAAGTTACAGTATTTTAATGGTATACCAAATCATATCCGGAGTCGAATAAATTACTGTGTTCTAAACAAAGGAGTGGTACAATATCCTGCCATGAGGGAATTGTCTTCATTGGTCTTCCTTGGCTTGAACTTTACCTCCAGGCATTGCAGAAAAGCAGTGGCCAGTTTTTAGGGGCAGAACAGCAAGGTCATCTGCCCCTGTAGAGGCCAACCTCCTTCCTAATCTTGAAAATTTTAATTTAATGCACTTGGCCATTTTATTCTTTGCTCTCAGTTATCCATCATGTGTGATGTTTCGTTTATGTTTTGAGATTAAACCATTATGTTACTTCTATGTACTGATCACCAGAATTAAATATGGTGAGCAATTGGAAGGAAGTGTCCATGGCCTATTAAGAAGTATTTTCCCTGAATTCCTGGAATTTAACATGAGAAAAAAGGCTCAACCATTTCAATGATGGCCGACGGTGGGTTCAATCTGACTTGTCTTCTGAGGGTGGAAGTACCCTTAATTTCGAATTTATGTGATATTTAAAATGAACTCAGCTCCATTTTCAAGGCTATTTTTTATTATAACTATGTTCATGAAAGCTTTTGAAATAAACTCGATATGCAATGAGTGGGGAGAAGCTATTGAAATGTTAGTTAACGTCACTGCAGTCAGAACTGCTCCAGGCTTTTTTTTTGGATGGTGAACTCTCCCGGCGATTTCGCAGGGAGATAGAAAAACTGTCTCAGGTCCTTGGATCATTTCCAGTTTAGTAACAATGTACTCCCATCATCATAAATTCATGCCGCTCATTGTTTTAAGTTGAAACGTTTTACCGTACATGAATAAGTCGGTGTCACAGTCTACAAATCATTCTCTCCAGAGGCACTTACTGCAGTCGGATTAATGGATTTTTTTTTTAAATTAGCAGACTATATCAAATATTGTGCAGTGTTTTATGAAAATGTTTTAGTAGATTATTGTTTATATGGCAATAGCAGTACCTGGCAGGCATCGCAATGCCAATCAACGAAAGAAAGAGTTGTAATTTTGTACATTGAAGAGCTTTCGGATACCACATTTTTTGTTTTTCTTTGTCTTGTGCGTACATGAGTAAATCAGGATGATTTCTGACGCACAAGCAGGCCACAAATAGCTGTCCAAGTGAGAATCCTAGATGTTCCAAATTTAGTCTACGCACTTGCTTGGATTGTCCCTGTGCTTTGTTGCTGGTCATCGCAAATTCGAGTCGCACCAGAAATTGAAAACGCTTGGAGACCCATAAACTGCCGCTAAACTGTATTGAATATACTCAGTTTTTATAACGACTTAAGAGCCACCTATTCTAAATTGGATATACTAATACAGAAACCTTCAGGGCGTGCGCCCAAAAACTCACCAATGTTGATTTCTTAAAACAATTAGTGAGCCATAGCTCATTTGTTGATACGATTCGCGTGCCACTGATTGCGAAATAGATTTACTAATTCAGACACCTTCGCGGGCGTGGACAACAGTTGACCAAAGTTTATTTCTTGGAACGATTTGCGTGCCATGTATTGTTAAATGTTTTTTTTAATTCAGAAACCTTCGCAACACAACAGCTCACAAAAGTTCATTTGTTGAAACTATTAGCGTGCCAACACTCGTTTGTTGAAAAGACTTGCGCTTCACCTATTGAATCATAGATTTAATAATTCATAAACCGTCGCGGGAGTGTGCACAACAACTCACCAAAGTTTCTTCTCCTTCGGATTAATGGTATATGAATGCATACGGGACTTAGTTGAAACGATTTGCGTTCCTTGATTCATTTATTGAATCTACTCGTGCGCTACGTTTTGTAAAATGGATTATTTGGAGTCAGTAACATTTGGTAGAGTGTACACATTAACTCCCCAAAGTGTCATTGCAATCGAACGAAGGGTGTATGAACACACATGGGACTTTGTTGAAACTATTTGCGTGCCGTCACCCATTTGTTGGATCTATTCGTGCACTTCGTATTGTAAAATGGATTTACCAAGTCAGAAAACTTCGCAGGAGTGTACACAACAATTCAACTAAGTTTCCTCGCAATCGAATGAATGGCATATGAACGCATACTGGACTTTGAAGAAACGATTCGTGCACCGTTCCTCATTTGTTGAATCCATTTGTGCGCTACCTGTTGTAAAATGGATTTACTAAGTCAGAAACCTTCGCAGGAGTGAACACAACAGCTCACCCAAGTTTCATCGCAATCGGATGAATGCTTTATGAACGCATAAGGGAAATGCATACAAACTATCAGGGTGATTCAGCTAAGAGGGTCACCTCAAATGTCTACGGAACCGTTTAATATATCGTCATTATGTTTTCAAATTCTAACATCGAATTAAGGGCTCATACAACATGGTCCATTTTGCTCCCAGCACATACGTATTTACCGAGAAACTGTTGGCAACTTTGGTTTTGTAAATGGGACTATTAATTTCACCGTCTGAAACAACTAAGAATCAAGTGACAAGTTCAGTCATCTACTTATTTTGTAAATTCGACGGGTACTTTTCGAGATTTTGAAGCTTTCCATATGTGTCGGTATTAGACCGAGACGATGCTCCAGCCGCTGGAATGTGGAGTGCATGGTTCTCTTGCGTGACCGATTCCTTGTTGACAAACTCTCATACCGAATTTATTCCGTCATAACATACTGTAATGTGTACATAATAAAAATCATGTCTCTTATGTACGTGTGCCCTTTCCCTCCCCACTTCGTCCTGAATCCTTGCGGAAATAACTGAAGACACCTCAATGAAGAGGATACATGATGTACGGAATTCTTTAGGTCTGGCGGACTTGTGACAATGACTTAATGTACATAATTATTAAAGTCAGAAATGTAACAAAACTCGCCCATTTAGTTTATTGCGAACGTCTCGTCTATTGTTAATTCTTAAGAGTCCGGTTAGTCATCAAACAATTCGAGAATGTACACATTACAGTATGCATAGAATGGAATAAATGTGGCATGTGTGTTGTCAACAAGGAGTGGGTCACGTAAGAGAATGATGCACTCCACATTCCAGCGACTGGCGAATCACTTTGTATATAATGCAGACACATATGGAAACCTTTAATATCTCAAAAAGTATTCGTCGGATTTGCAAAATAAGCATATCACTGAAATTCTCTCTTGATTCTTAGTTGTTCCAGTGGGTGAAATTGGTATCGTCCCATTAAAAGAATCAAAGTTGCTAGCGGTTTCTCAGTCAATACGTATGTGCTGGGAGCGAATTGGACCGTGTTGTATGAGCCCCTTAATTCGATTTAGGAATTTGAAAACAGAATGACGATATCCTAAACCTGTCCGTAGATATTTGAGGTGGCCCTCTTGACATAATCACCCTGTATATAGAGATATATGAGTGTTTTATACGTTCATTGTTAAAAGCTGTGCTGGTACAACCATTGAGGGACATGTCATTTGTGCAGGTATTAGGGGCTGTAGCTTGCCACGGTGGGTGAGTGGTTATAGTGTCGGACTACCAACCCCAAGATTGCAGGTTCGCCCCTGGCCATGGTAAGTGATTTTTGAAGGCGACAAAAATCACGACACTCATGTCATACGTTGTTGGCATGTTAAAGAACCCATTTGAATTCAGTAGGCCGTGCTCAATGGCAAAATTAATCTCGGGATTTTCCGCCAACACAAAGTTCCTCCATTCTCTACTTGAAAGCGCTGTAGTGTCAAGGAGTTTAGATATCTAACCTCCTTGACTTTCATAGCGTTCAAAGGAACGACGAAATTCGACATGCAAGCTACCCTCTGGGTGTCAATTAACAAAGCTTGCACCAGGCACCCGAGGCCATACGATATTATTATTATTATTATTAGGGGCTGTGACTGGAATGGGGCACAGGGGCCGATAACCTAGATGTTAGGCCCCTTAAAACAACAATTATCATCATCATCATCATGGATTGGGGCAAAAGTTCGAACTGGCAAGGGAGAAGCCCCTGATAGTCTTACTGCTAGAATTTGAAAATAAATATTATTTCTTCAGTCCTGAAGCCTATAACTTCCTTCAAAGCACTGTTCTCCTCATTTGCTATCACGGATTTATTTGACCTATAATGGAGGGTATAGATGTACTGTAGATAAGACTTGTATAATGCAGTATGATATATTATGAGGATTAAGAAAGTAATCTGTCAGATTTACAGCTCATATATCCTTACTTTCAGTTGAGTTACATTATTTGTTGTTCATTGTGTAGCGCATGTGAAGATAGCAAAGAAATTAATGATTCATTCTTTTCACTAGGTTATAAAACAAGAAACCCACGATGAAGAGAGTGATGCAAGTAGGAATCATCTAAATGAGTAAGTGGACAACATTATAAGGAAAAGTATTAATTCTTTATCAAGTTTGGTTGGTTGGTTATTAAGTTTAGGGGCTGCGACTACGCGGTCATGTAGCCCCGTGTACTTTGGGTGTGTGTAGAATCTGTCTGATAACCAGTGTTAATTGTGATGACTGTATTAGTGTGTGTTATCTGTTTTTTAATTTAAGTACTGCAACTTAGAATTTTTCAAATAGTTCCTACTTTTGCCGCCAAGCGCGACCGTCAACGACTACTAGGCCAAATTTAGAACTTAGCTACTAGACGCCACCGCAGTCGGCTCTTGGCAATGAACCTAGAAACCTAAGAGCGTTGTTTACATTCTTAACCTATCCAATTTAGCTTCACACAGCTGCAATTAGTGGAAGGTTCTTTAACATGCCATAAATCTATGACATGGGACCGCCGGCTTTACTTCCCCTCCGAAGGAAGGCACACTGAGGGATTTTTAACGCTCTTAAAAATCCGACGGCTTCGGCCGGGTTTGAACCCGCTATCTTGGGCATAGAAGCTCAGCATGTTACCGACTTCGCCTCCGAAGCCGCCAAAATTGTATATAGGTTAAGAATGTAAACAACGCTCTTAGGTTCCATACCATTCAAAAACTCTTTCAAATCCTCAGCCGTGTCGGCCAAGATGATGATGTCATCAGCAAATCTCAGAGTTGAATTTATTTCTCCTTGAATCTTCGCTCCCACTTTAAAATTTTCACAAATTTCCTTCATTGCTTGTTCAATGTAAAGATTGAAAAGTATGGGTGATAAGTTGCAGCCTTGCCTTGCAGCTTTCTGAATACTAACTTCTCTCTCATTTCCTTCTCGAATGACTGCTGTCTGGTTTCTGTATAGATTTTAGATGACCCTCCTATCCCTGTACTTTATTCCAATTGTTTTCAAAATTTCAAACATTTTAGCCCAGTCAACGTTTTCTAAAGCCATAATAGTTCTCTTATCTTTCCTTATTCTACCTTCTAAGATCAACCTAAGACAAAAAACAGCTTCCTTTGTTCCTACATCTCTCCTGAAACGAAACTGGTCTTTACCCAACTCCGTTTCTATTTGGCTTTCCATCCTCTTGTAAATTATTCTAGACAGGATCTTTTAAGCATGAGTAATCAAGCTGATTGTACGGTAATCTTCACATCTGTCACCTCCTACTTTCTTCGGTATGGGGATGATAACATTCTTCTTGAAATCAGAGGGTACCTCACCTGTCTCATATATCCTACACACCAAGTGAAATAGCCTGACCAGACCATCATCACCTATGCAGTGTACAATCTCAATCGGTATACCATCTATGCCGGGTGCCTTGTTCCTTCATAAGTCTTCCAATGCTCTGTCAAATTCTGATCTCAATATTAAATCTTCTTTCGCATCCTCATCAATTTCCTCTTCCCTTTCCATTACGTGATTCTCAATCTCCTTTCCCTAATACAAACACTCTATATAAGCTTACCATCTCTCAACCTTTTATTCCCTAAATATTACAAGCTGTGTCCTTAATATTACAGCACTTAGTCTACTTTTCCCCAAAAGTATTCTTAATCCTTCGATAAGCTGTATCTACTTTTCCTAATTTCATACAATTTTCTATACCTGCACATTTCTCTTTCAACCATTCTTCATTCGCTTCATTGCACTTCTTGTTAACCTCATTTTTCAGACGTCTGTATTATGCTTCTCCCCTTTCATCTCTTTCATTCTTTTGCTTCCGCCTTTCGTCCATTAATTCTAGTATACCTGGCGTGATCCACGGTTTTCTACGTATTCTTTTATCCTACTATTTTCTTGCGTATTTTGTTTTCTCATTCTTCAAAAGTGCCCATTCCTCTGCAAATGTAGCTTGTTCAGGGTTTTTCATTAGTTCTTCCTTTATAATCTTCTGAACTTTTCGTTTACATCCTTCTCATTCTGTCTCTCTATTGCCCACCTGTTTGACTTTTGACTTTTCTTCAGTTTTTTTGACTTTAATTTGCATTTCATAACGACCAGATTGTGGTCAGAGTTTATGTCAGCGCTGGGATATGTTTTGCAATCCAAAATCTGGTTTCGAAATCTCTGCTTGACCATAAAGAATTCGATTTGGTAACGCCCTGTATCTCCTGGTCTCATCCATGTGTTTATTTTTCAATAGTGGTTATTGAACAAGGTGTTAGCTATGACCAACTCATGCTCGATGCAGAATTTCATCAGCCTGCTTCCTCGATCAATCTTTTCACCTAATCCGAAATTTCCTACTATCTTCACTTCTCTTCGTTTTCCCACCACAGCATTCCAATCTCCCATTACTATAGCATTATCATCACCCTTGACATACATCAGAATTTCATCTATTTCTTCGTAGACTTTTTCAACATTTTCATCATCTGCTTTACTGGTAGGCATATAGACTTGTACCACTGTGGTGCACGTGGGTTTTGTATTGATTTTGACTACAATAATCCGTTCTCTATATGGCTCATAATATTCCACCCGCCATCCAAGTTTCCTACTTAATATGAGACCTACCCCCGCATAGCCGTTGTTTGATTTAATGCTAATGACCCTGTAGTCTCCTGACCAAAAGTCCTGTTCTTCCTGCCAGCGCATTTCACTAATCCCAACCAAATCCAACCTCAACCTATCCATTTCCCTTTCTAAGTTTCTAACCTTCCAGTGCCTAGCAGACTTCTAACATTCTACGCTCCGATCCGTAGAATGTCAGATTTCCTCTTTGTCATTTCGGTGATGTTAACCCCCTCCCGAGTAGTCCCCACTCGGAGATCCGAACGGGAGACAATTTACCTCTGGATTGGAATTTTACAATGAATGTAATTGTAAATATCCTCGGAAATAGCAGTACTGCTGTAGTTTCCCGTTGCTTTCAGCCTTTAATATACAATAAATTCGCATCATAAATGTCAATATCATGTTACATAACTGATCTTCAAATATCTCACCTCACCATAAATATTTAATCTCTTAATAGGGTCAATTATCTTGATATCACTCAGGCATTTTTAATTTCTCACTTGACAAAATTCGTTTACATTCCATTTACCTAACAATTAAATTCAAAATTCATAAATCTGAATCCTAAGATCCGAAATATCACAACTTATTCATTCAAATAACGAACTCATATAATTTTATATCCCCCCAGGGGCTCACATCCAGTGGGACGTGGGTGGGTGACCACGGGACCCCAGCTGAGTCCGGCATTGCTTCCACTTACTTGTGCCGGGCTCCCCTCCGTCTTCTTTCCTGTCGACCTCCCTTGATCAACTCTTGTTCTTTTCCGACCCCAACGGTATTAGGATATCCGAGACCTAGGGAGTCTTTCACTTTCCCGCCTTAATTGGCCCTTGTCTCAACTTTCCTGATCCCTCCTTCTTCGAGGGGTCAGACCTCTTGTTTTCTTTTCATTATATTTCCTTTTCTCTAAAAGATTCCCGCACTGTTTTTTGTTAATTGGCTCCCCGTATATCTAAATTCCATTTAGCGATTTTTTTTTGCATCTACACTCCATTTTGTGGGGGTTTTCGATCTGCGTTACATTTTGTAAGTCTTTTCGATCTACAGTAAATTGCATTTTGTAGGGATTGGCAATCTAAATTGCTTTTTAGTAAGTGTTTCAATATAGTGGATGGACTTTCGTGAGTATTGTGAATTTCAATTGCATTTTTGTATTTTCAACCTAAACCGCATTTTGCAAGTATTTTCAATCTAAATTGCATTTTGTATGGTGGGCACTTTGCACGTATTTTGAATCTAAATTACATTTTGTAAGTATTTTCAATCTAAATTGCGGCGGCTTCGGCTGCGTAGTCTGTAGCATGCTGAGCTTCTATGCCCAAGATCGCGGGTTCAAAACTGGCCGAAGTCGTCAGATTTTTTAAGAGCGTTAAACATACCTCAGTATGCCTTCCTTCGGAGGGGAAGTAAAGCCGGTGATCGCATGTCATAGATTAATGGCATGTTAAAGAACCTTCCACTAATTACACCTGTGTGAAGCTAAATTGTATAGGTTAAGAATGTAAACAACGCTCTTAGGTTGCTACGTTCGTTGTCAAGAGACAACTGCGGTGACGTCTGGTAGCTAAGTTCTGAACTAGTAGTCGTTGACGGTGGCCTTTGGCAGCAAAAGTAGGAACTACTTGAAAATTGATCGTCTGCAGTCCTTACGTGAATTAAAACAGTTACACACACTAATACTGTCATCACAATGAACACCGGTTATCAGACAGATTCTACACACACCCAAAGTAAACGGGGCTACATGAACGCATTGTCGCAGCCCCTAAACTTAAGAACCAACCAATCTAAATTGCATTTTGCTAGTATTGTCCATCCAATTGAGTAGTTTGAATCTAACGTGCATTTTGTAAGCATTTTCAATTTCAATTGCATTTAGTAAGTATTTTGAATTTCAATTGCACTTTGTGATTTTTTGGAATCTGAAATGCGCGTTTTTCAATCTAAATTGCATTGTGTATTTCCAATTTCAATTGCATTTTTTATGCATTTTGAACCTCAATTGCATTCTTACGTATTTTCAATCTCATTTGCATTTTGTAATTATTTTGAATTTAACTTGCATTTTGTAAGTAAAGAATTTCGACTCTACGTTGCATTTTGTACGTATTGTGAACATAACCCACATATTTTGCGTAATTTTCAATGTCTTCCTTTTGTGAGTATTTTTGTTCTAAATTCCCTGTTGTAAGTATTCCCGCTCTCCATTTTGTGAGTAATTCCAATCTGAGTTCCTTTTTGTAAGTGTTTTCCTTCTCACTTAATTTTCGTTCTGGTTTCCACTTCATTGTCGATTTGGCTATAACTCAGACCACTAGGGGCCGATAACCTAGATGTTAGGCCCCTTAAAACAACAATTATCATCATCATCATCAATTTTTATATCCGGCAATTAATTATGAGCAAACCCGGTTGTGAAAAAATCGTTGAATGTATTAATAAATGAATGCCCAATTGTGCACTGGCTTACTTGTCAACAATAAAACATCATGAACTTTGCTTGACCTTTGTAAAGTTCTGCGATGAATCCCATTCCTCGTTACTCTTACCAGGACTCCTCCTACATGATATTATACTTCTCCAGGTCCTTCTGCTACTTCTGCTCTTTTGATGGATCCCATACGTCCTTCATCTTCTGTTCCATCAATTTTGCATGCATATATCTTGATAATTATTGGATGGCTTCTTGTTGGTATTTGAGTACATTTTTGCGTAAGTCACTCGCGTTCGAATTCAACGCTTGCTAGATCGTTCCCGTACATCATAGATAGTGCTACATAGTGATCTTCATATCGCTCTCAACTTTCAAGGCCATATTTAAAGTTTCTAATTAACTCATTTAGTTCCAAAAATGTTCTTTAGATTGTTTGTTGTTGTTGTTGTTTAACAATTTCAAAGTACACTTGAATATTGCATCGATTTAGTAAAAATTCAATGAAGAATAAATATTTCAGAATAGCTATTGTTGTTGCCAAACAATATACATTCGTATAATTTCAGAATTTAGAGCAATTTAAAATGTTAAACATTTCTTTTGTTAATTTTGCATGGGGCAGATCACCTTGGTGTACCGCCCCTTCAAAACAATACCTAACTCACTAGTTAGCGTGGCAATTGCATCTGTAGTAGTACGGAATTTAGAAATGCATATTATCTAAAATGTCCAACTCATTTATTTCTGCATTTAAGGAACTATGATTTACTACAGTAAATGAGTGTAGTAAATTCTTTCCGCCCACATTTTTGTTTGACTTATATTTGCGATATTATGTCCTTCAAATGAATTTTACTAAGACAATGTAACCTCTATCCTGTGAATGCACACTGAATTTAACTGTTATGATGTTTCCTGGATGAGATTTTGTGTGTATTCATTAATATGTTTAAACTACAATGCATGTGTCCTTTTCTCAGTGTAGTTTTTTCCTCAGATGTGCAAAACATATTACGTGCATAGAAAGGTAATAAACACCCGATTATTGGATCTTTATTATTGTGGCTGTGACGTAGGAATTTCACAGACCAACAGCACGGTCCTAAAACTATATTCTTTTTACAGCGGCGCTGGATTGAAAGGGTATGTAAGACTATTTTTTGTGTGGTGAATAGTTTCGCACTAGATATGGAAGGCCTGGAAAATATGTGCTAGTTTCACGCATGAGCGAAATTCTCTTGCCGTGCACTTCAGCTGCCTCAGTCAAATTCATTGCCTGTTTTGTTCTCAATGGGGTCGACAACAATTCGCTCTTGAAACACTTCAAATATCGTATCATTGGCATTTTTCTACGAATCTGGAAGAGTTTTGCACTGGTGTAAATAGTGTGCTGCCATACAACTAATATTAGCACCAAGTACAAAACCAGAGTATTTCTTCGCTAAAATTGAATGGAAATTTAGGATTGAAATCTTTCTCAAGTGTATTTTTAGCTTCCCTGTCATTACGGGACGATGGTAGCGCGGAAGAAAGGTCCTGAACAACGTTGGAGCCGAAAGTCAAAAGTTGTATCTAATTGAAACCCAGTCGATAAGACTTCTAATTCTGGAAACAAAGCTATGCATTCTATACACTATAAAGGTGCATCACGTGACTCCTGCAGTCAACGCTGAATGTGCGTGATATCCCGAAAGGCAGGCTTCCCGTTAACTTTTCATTTAAATGAACAAATGGGCAATCATGGAATTGCTAATGATCATAATACCTGGGATATGTTATTATTGACTTTTCCTGAAAAGTGCAGTGAAATTTGTCTAAAACGCAAAATAAATACACATTAAATAGATTACATATCACTTATATACATCTAATGAATAGAAATGCGGTTGGGACAACACAAAACCATTCATGACATTAAAACAATTACTCGCTTTTTCAATACGGTACAGAATCACTGCAGTTATACTAATCAACCCTTGTGCAACAGCCCTAAGAAGAAATGGCTTCGTTTCCTACCCAAGCCACCCTAAGAGTGGTTTTCCGTTGTAACCCCACTTCCACTTGTGAAGGTACCTGAATTCACGTTGTGGACGCCTTCTACCTAAACCCTTACCCCAATTACAAATGCACTAATTCAATCATCAGAATGACACTGGCTATGTAACATGTACACGGGGCTCGATGATCATGATGTCGCACAGCACTTAAATGAATCATCATCAAACAACATAGGGGCCGATAACCTAGATGTTAGGCCCCTTAAAACAACAATTATCATCATCATCATTAAACAATAACAACAATGAACATAATCATCTCACAAATCAAAACCAGCACGTGGGGTTGACAAGACATCTGCACACACAGTGTCCCAATCAGTGTACTGGCCTACATCCCGGGACTCATTATCGTGAGATTAATAGTCACGCAAAACTATAAGCTTACACAAGGTATCAGCTATAAACAAAGAAGAGCTCACTTGTAGGTGCTGAGATCTTGTGTGGGGGTTTCCTAGGAACCCCAAGCTGGGTCATCAGCGGGACACTTCATAAACCTTGAAAAAATTGCCGAGTTTTAATTCACTGGCTGTGAAAGCCAATATACCATATTTTTGGAAGCCTTTATAGGGAGGTAAAAGGCTGGTTGAAATTTTAGCTCTCGCAGTAAAGAAACACAGGTGTGCTTGATTAAAAGGGAGGGAGCGTGCAGTTCGCTACTCCTGTGGGGGTCCGGGTACGGACATCAAGAGCCCGCTGTTGAGCCAGCTCTGTGTTCCTAGGCGAAGCGCCACTCAAAACACGACATAGAGCTAGAAAAACTGCTGTGTTTTAATCGAATTAAAGTTATATTGACTCTGAGATTTATTAACGACCTAGTCTTCTTAGCCGATTCTCTAGCGTATTTGAATATCTTTCCAACCGGTATGAACTTAATGCTGAGTAAAGAATTTACTCGTATGATGAAATCAATGTATGTAAAACAGAAATAATGATATGCAGCCGGAAGAAACAAAGAAAGATCTCAATTGACATCGATTGGCAGATGAAACGCTATAGGAAGTTGACGACTCCTGCTACTTGGATATGAAATGTTGGGTTGACATGTTGACGTCAAATATTGATGTAGGTAGTAGGAAGTTGTTTTGGAAGCCATAGTGTGGAGCATGGCACTATATAGAACTGGAACTAGGACTGTTTGTGAGGCAGAAGAGGGAAAATGGAAGCAGTTTAATGTGGTGCTATATAGGAATTGCGAAGATTGGATAGAGATAGAGTAACAAATGAAGGGTATTAAGATCAATGGTGGGTAGATAATTCTTGCGAGTGGTAACAAATGGAAGATATAGATTGGTAGTGCACCAGGAATAGCAAATTTACAGGAGTTATGGATGGAAACGTTAAGGGCAAGCTAGATCACATGGGGTTAACCAGGGTTAGAGTTTGATAAATAAATTGCTTCGGATGTACGGTGTGGTGGCTATGTAAATATGAATTGATCACAACACAATTGGGGACATGAGTTCTGCATTGAAACAGTCTAAGGAATGAAGATTTAAACAACTGCAAGGACGATAATGTATCCTCGTCCTCAGCATTTTAGTCCCCTGTGCGAAAGCTCACCTTAATCTTGCGCAAGAATATACGCATTTACAGCAACCTCCGCATCGGTGATCCATTGGAGATGGTCAAATAGGGTTAGAAAGTGTGGAAGCTTGAACACGTTGTCCTTTATTGCATTGGCATGTAAAAATCTAAAGACTTTGGATCGGAAGATTGTGGATGCTTGGATCTGATCCTAATACACTAATGGTCTCTGAGCTATGACTCCAAAATCTCCACAAGACACACTACAAGATGAAGAAAAAGTGCCGCACTTGGAGGTCGTCATGCGACTTCTCATCCGAATGCAAGACAAAGGTTTCTATAGAAAAATCGGAGCGGGTGCAGTTTGAAAATACAAGTAAGAAAGCGAGAGGCTGGCAGCGCTGTCACATCCTGCAGCGCATCAGAATGTACAGAGGTATGTGTATCACCCCGCACTCGCGAACCAGCCGTCGTAGCTCACTGAGTGGATTGCTGGGTTATCAAACCCCCATCCACCATGAAGTTACGGTTCGAATCTACGTAAGGTCGTTTTTATTTTTTTGGTGAGACGTTAATACTCTAGTTCCCGTTGTTTATCTGCGTTTATAAGCATAACATAATTTTGTCACATGACAATAGCCTAACACATAACAGTGTGATCCATTAAACTAGATGCATGTGTCGACTAACCGCGCAGTGCACAACCATAACAATGCTGCTTCGGCAATGGTAGATGCAGGTGAATTGCGTATGATCCGGCAATGCGTCATCCAGCGAGTGGCAAAGTGATTTCAAATGCAAGGTCGTCGCTTTGAGCATCTGCTGTAAGCTGAACGTTGCTCGTATCTGTACGTACCGGCTCTATGAAGATAAGACTGGACTTCAAACGTACAGACGTACATAATGGAATTATTGTGCGTAGCATAATGGGCGATCTTGTGTAGCCTACCTATTGTGTTTTTTGTACCTCAGACGATGTTACTGTATCCACTATTGGCTTTTTTTGTTCCATGGTCGTTTACGTCTGTAAGACGTTCATGTTATGATTGAATGTGTAAATAAAGGTAATATTAACTGTAAGACATAGTACACGATATATTTTATTGGATTGTGGAGGTGTACATTGGATACAATTTGATAAATTAACCCAAGAAACATTCTGGCGCGAACGCGACTTGACCATCGGTGCGTACTAATAAATGGTATTCACGGCATTACCTCGTCCCACTGAGCTAATGAGAATGCTCCTGCACAGCGCTGAGTTCTTGCGACCTCTTCTTAGCCACTCTGGGCGCAGTTACAGCGTTGCCAGAGCCTCGTTTCTTAACTCGCATTTCTATTAAACTTATTGGCGGGACTAGGTTTTGCTAGATAAACCATTGTCGTTAATTTCGACGAGCAACCCCATGCTGACATCCCAAGTTCAGCAATTTTTCTTCACCCTGTATATTGTCTGGATAATCCTGTATATATGTTTTTGCATAACATTCAAGCTGTATGAAGATCTTATTATTGAAGAGTGGAAACGAAATCAGTTCCCGGTCCTTCTTGAAGACCAATTTCCTACCGTGAATATTGCCCCAATTGTAATATAACCATTCTTGATCTCTGAATCTCGACAGTATTATTCCACTTTTCATGATAATGCACTGCACATGAAACTGTAAGTACTAATTATTTCAGGCTATGTCCAGATACGTCAAATCCTGCCGTAAAGAAGATGAACGCATTAGGTAATAATGGAAAACAATATACAAAAATTGCAGCGAGAAGAGAACTTACTGTTGAACAAAATCTGGAGTCAAACACTCCTAGCCTTACCGGCCACACGCAACGTTCATGTACTGAATTAGAAGGGAAATGCATTAGATCAAGCTTGAGGATTCAGATACTAAGCCATGCGGGCAAAAAACCACATTCATGTGGCATATGCGATGTAAAGTTCTTGCGAAAGGGTGATTTAAAGAGGCATAGGTTCACCCATACTGGTAAAAAACCGTACTCATGTAGCGAATGTGATGCCAAATTTACTTGGAACGCGCAATTGAAGTCTCACATGCTGAGCCATACAGGTGAGAAACTACATCCATGTAATATTTGCCATCGAAAGTTCGCGCGGAAAGGAGATTTGAAACAACACAGTTTTATCCATACTGGTGAGAGACCGTACTCGTGTAGTGAATGCGAAGCCAAATTTATTAGGAGTGGACATTTGAAGTATCACATGCTGAGGCATTCTGGTGAGAAACTACATCCATGTAATATTTGCCAACAAAAGTTTGTGCGGAAAGTAGATTTGAAAAAACACAGTGTTATCCATACTGGTGAGAGAACGTACTCATGTGACGAATGCGATGTCAAATATACCACCTGGGGTCGTTTAAAGTCTCACAAGCTGAGTCATACCGGCGAGAAACTACATCCATGTAACATATGCTACGCAAATTTCGCGAGGAAAGGAGATTTGAAAAATCACAGTTTAATCCACACTGGTGAGAGACCGTTCACTTGTAACGAATGCGATAGCAAATTCACAAGGAGGGGACACCTGAAGTCGCACTTGATCAGTCATACCGGCAACAAGCCATATTTGTGCAGCGAATGCGAAAGAAATTTCACAGCGCGTCATAATTTGGAGGCTCATATGTTGACCCATACTGGAGAGAGACCATATTCGTGTGGTGATTGCGAAGCCAAATTCACCAGGAAAGTTTACCTGAAGTCTCACATTCGAATCCATAGCAGAGGGAAACCAAATTCATGTAACACTCGCGATGAGAAGTGTAGGCGGAAAAGAGATTTGAAAACTAATTCATAGCGGTAAGCGTCCCTACTCAGTAAGGCAATAAGACGCCCGTTTTACTTGGAGAGGAATGAATTTTCACATGCTGAGCCATTCCGCCGAAAAGCCATATTCGTGTAGCGAATGCGAATTAAATTTAGGAACAGACCAAATTTGTCGAAAAACGTACTAAGCCATATAGGTGAGCAACTTACATGTAGCATATGCCATGCCAAATGTAAGAAGTAGGCGTATTTGATCACACAACACCAAAGTCCATAGCGGTAACAGGTCGTTTTCATGTTCACCTGCAGCGCCATTTAAATAATAATAATTAATTGCAGCCAAATGGTCATAATATAACACTCATACATTGTCAATTATTGACACAATTGTGGCAAAGTTCCTTGTTTACTAGAACATTTCAGTGCATGATATATATCACATTTTTTGTCGGAAATACACATTTGCAGCTTGGTCCCGGCTTGTGGAATCCTGAGTTTCTGCATACCTTATGGTGGAACCCGTGGACAGCAAATATGGTCAGACTATGGCTCAGATCATACCCTCCCCGCGTCCATTCCCTGTTGGTCATCGCGTCAGTTCAGTAAAACTCATCCCTTATCATGGATCTCTTTAATTTTAGTTCTTGTAGTAATTCCGTGTAACCCCTTGTTGTCGGAAGTAGCAGTCTCAGTCTTATATCTTCAATGAAATACGTCTCCTTTGCGAGAACGTATACTAGTTTGGATGTTGTATACTTAGATACACATAGAACTCTCTTCAGAAATCTAGCCTTCAGACTTTCCAGCTCTTGTAGTTGTCTTTCCGAGAGATGTTCCCATATTATCTCCAGGCCATAAATGGCTGCGGGAGCAACTTTCATGTTGAATAAAGCCAAAGATAGCTGGGGAAGGCGTTGGATATCACTAATGTTTCGTATAGCTGAGATAACTCTCTCTTTTAAGTTAATTGTGAATTTTTTTCCTGTTACCTGTAATGTAATCCCTAGATATTTGTATTGGTTACTAGTTCGTAGCTTTGTCCTTTGCATAGGATATAATCATCCTTAGATAGTTTTCCTCCCCTTCTGAAAAGAACTAATTCGGTTTTCTTTTCATTGAGATCCATATTATTTTCTTCAGCCCATTTCGCTATTAAGTCCATGACAACTTGAAGTTCTTCTTTACTTTCAGACGCAAGAGCCATGTCGTCTGAATATATGTATGCGTTAACCTTTTGTGTTTGCTTCTTTATTTCTTTGATTGCCTCCTGTGTGAAGATATTAAACAGTAGAGGTATTAATAGTCCCCGCTGTAATACCCCATTTGTCTGTCGTATCCACCTTAATGTACCCATGTTGTCGCTTATTTGAATGTGGTTCTCCGATAATATTTTGGTAACTATCCTTGTAGGCCATGTACGACCAACGGTTTCCTCCAATTTCCTAACAAGTTTCAACCTGTCAACTGAATCAAAAGCCTTGGAATAGTCAATAAATATTACGTACATTTTGCCTTTCTTTTTCATGGTTGTTTTTTAGATATCTTGAAGAAGGCATTCCACTGCCATTAAAGTCGTTCTCCCGGTTCTAAATCCAAACTGTTCATCGGGAAGAACCGGGTCTACTATTTTATTGACTCTCTGAGTTATTATTTAGTGAAAATCTTAAAAGCGGCTGGTTCTAGCGCGACTCCTCGATATGATTCTGGTTTGTTTGCTTCTCCTGTCCGTTTGTATAGCATCTTAACAACTGAATTCCTCCATGTAATTGGGATGTTTCCTGTTTCTAGACACTTATTCATTAGTTCTAAGCACACTATCCCTAGGAACTGAGAGATGACTTCAGGTATTCATTGTATAGGCCATCTGGGCCCGCTGCCTTGTTAGATATTGCATTTGATATTACTTTCCTTACTTCTTCTTGAGTAAAAGGACTGCATGGCTCAAACGCTCCTTCCATCATTGGTGTTAAGTCCTGTTTACATATTATTTTTTCCATGTGCATCTCCCAGATCTCCATAGGTATGTCTGCTGGGAACCTCGGTTGGCGTGGTCGCAACGCTTTGTAAGGGTTATCCTTAATTTCATTCATTAGCTTCCGATATTGTGCATCTATGTAACTGACTTTCTTTTCCTTCGTAAGAGATTTGAATGCCTTTCTAGCCGATTGATATTCTGCCAGCTGGACGACGTCCATACTTTGTCTGGCTGCTCGCATTTTCTCTAGGGTTACCTGTCTTATTTTGAAACATTCACTATCGAACCATTATTTCGCTTTACGGTTACCATTCCACGATTCACTTGCTTCTTTTATATAGTTCTCTATGAGAAGTGTTGCTTCGTCGATCTTTCCTGCTCTAATTTCTTGTTACGTATGTTCTATTTCATTTGAGTGTTCCTGTATCAAAGATGAGTTGAGACACCTCTTTAGTGTTGTGTCATTTATAGATCTTGTCTCTCGATCAGCGCTGAAGTGTACGTTTGTGATCACTGGGATGTGCCTTCTCATCAATGCACCAGCAGATCGTGTGAGAAGTGTTTGTGAATGCAACTCTATGCCCTTAACCAGTACTATATCAATCGCACTACCTCCGTTGTGGCAGATGTAAGTTTGCACTTTCCGGTCATTCACTAATGTCAGTCCTACTTCCATTAAGTATTCCAGAACTAAATCGGTTTTTCTGCTTGACTTGTCTAGCCGGCAGTTGAAATCTCCTGCTAAAATTACGTTGGGGTTATTAGTAATACTATCAAATGCTTTCAGTAAACTGTCTATTATATCTACTGAGCTGCAATCTGGTCAAAAGTAAGCACATATGATGACTCCTATCCTCGTTCTTACTACGACAAGGTCCTCATCCGTCATTAACACCTGGAACGGAGATATAGTAGGCTTGATTAGACAGCACACTCCTCCTGATGGTCTTCCTCTGATATCTTTCTTGGCTTGAGTATGTATGTATGTTGTAAAAGCCTTCCCTGTACCACAGTATTCAGTTCGCTAGTTACAAAAGTTTCAGTTAAAACGCATATATCAAAGTCCCTGAATAAGTCGCTTGGTGAGTTATTTAATACTCCTCTCAGACCTTCCACATTCCAATTTAAGACCCTTATAGTATTATTCTCTCCACATTCTATATCTCCACGTGGCTCGAAATGCCCGACATATTATATTAGAAAGACAAAAGTTGTCTCTATATACATTTTCGAGCTCACTAATAGGTATCCCTATTTTAAATGCTCTACTTGTTGCCGTGTCGCTGACTTTCGTACAGTCGAATCTTCCTAGCATTCCGTTTTCCCTCAAATATTCTTCCAAATCTTCCTGCTTGGTTTCTGGATTATGTCTGCCATTATACAGCCAAGCATTCTTCTCTGCTGCTTGTAGTCTATATTGCCCCTCTCGATCCTCTCACTGTATCGTTCCTCTTTGTCTGAGCTGCATTGCTATCTCTAATGTTGGTCACGGTTTTATTTCCACGATTGTATGCAGCAACATTCCATTCACTTTCTCGTATTTCCTCACTCAACCTGTCTTCTGATATCAATAAGTTTTCAATAGCTTCTACTTGAGTGTCTTCGTATAATTGAGTATTCTGTGTATTTGGTCTTACTTTCTCTATCTCTATGATTGCTTCTTATGTTGAGCTGATTCTTGATCCTCTCACTTTATCGTTCCTCTTTGTCTGAGCTGCATTGCTATCTCTAATTTTGGTCACGGTTTTATTTCCACGGTTGTATGTGGCAACTTTCCATTCACTTTCTCGTTTTTCCTCACTTCACCTCTCTTTTGATATCAATAAGTTTTCAATAGCTTTTTCTCGAGTGTCTTTGTTTAATTGAGTATTCAGTGCATTTGGGTTTACTTCCTCTATTTCTTTGTTTACTTCTGGCGTTGTGCTGATTCCGAGTATCCCCTCCGTTGTCTGAGTTGAATGAGAGTTTACACTCGCATCTCTGATTTCAGTATCTTCTATTTTCCTTTGGAGGTGATTAGTCTCTTTGCCTTCTTTTGTCTCACTAATGTCCAACGGCTTGGTTCTCTCTAGTTCTTTGATCGCCTCTGTTAACATCTCTTTAATCAGGTGAGGAAATGTTTGTGATAGAGTGTCCATAATGGAGTTAAACTTTTTATCTATCCCTTCTATTATTTGACCCCTGACGTTCTTTGACACCGTTATTTCAGGTTTACAGTCATTGCAGAGAGACGTTAGTCTGCAGGTCTTCCTTTTGATGATGTCATATTCTCCTCTCGTCATGTTGGTACATTCCTGGTGCTGCCACTTGGTACATTTCTGACACTCTATGGCATGATCCTCGTTTCTGACAGTGTTTCTACATATATCACACTGCTGCTCTTGGATGTTCTCTGCCGCGCCAGTTTCTGCACGCTCGTCGTTAATCGGCATTTTGACCTACTACTCTACTCCTAGTTGAATATATGTCCTGCTTGAACCCGCAGGATTTCCGTTGTCCTTAAACCGACAGTTGCTCTCTCCCCTTTATCAGTTTGATTTAAAATTGGCTGAACCCGTAAGGAGCCTCGTGTTAATCACGTTTAGGGTAGTTATTCACTATCTAACGATTTCTCAGTAAAGATAACACTTTCACTACTAGAAAACACCTTGATCACGGCACTTCTCCACTTGTTTTCATTAACACTCTTGCAAAACTGCATGAAAAACACTTCCAACTCCGAACAATACTTGACGTGTCATCACTGCCTTTACGATCACATAAATGATACGCCATATTCATGTAGCATATGCAAAGGGAAATTCATCCATAGATGTTACATACGTACCATATTTGCAAAACATAAAATTGGTGTAACTTGGTCGATGTGAAATTGTTCACGGAGCACACATGGTGTCACACATGGTATTACATAACGACAGGATGCGGTATGCATGTAGCCTAAGTGACACAAAATTTGCTCGGTAAGTTCAACTGAAGAACATCCTAATTTGTAATGAATAGAAACCAATTTCATCTAGCATATCCGAAGCTTAGTTTACTCTGAGAGGGTCTTTGAAACCACACATGCTAATCCATGAAGGTGAGAAGTCATTTTGATTTCTAATACACGTAGCAAGCGATACTAATCCGTACCAGTGGAGAACCGATTTCATGTAGTAATTGCGCAGTGAAATTTACTCGGAGAATATTTCAAGAGATATGAATTCATAGTGAACAGAAGCCTAATTGAAGCACCATCTGCAATGCTAGGTTAACTCTCCAACTATATTTGAAGAGTCACAGCGCAATACATACCGGCTAGAAGCCATTATTTTGCAGTTTATGGGAAGTCAAATTTATTTTAAATTGAACGGTTTGTCACAGTTTAGTTAATGGTGGCTACGAGCCATATGCATGTGGTATATGCGATGTCAAAATATCTCTGAGGGGACTTTTGAATACTCATGTTTTAATCCATATCGGATAGATGCCACTTTCATGTAGCATTTGTCAAGCTAAAATTTTTAAGGGAAAACTTTTGAATAATCACATTTCAACTCATTGCGTCATGCTCATTCTTTTGAGTAGGAGTAATAGTAGGGTTTTAATGGTTTGATGCAACCCTTCGTTTCTTCGTGTCCTGAGTTAACCGTTTCATTTCTACAATTTCTACACTACCTGATATCCAAGGCTACCTGTTTTACATATTCTAACCTTGGTTTACCTCTACAGTTCTTATCAGCGACATTTCCTTCCTTAACCCTTAGCTGACTAGTTACTAATTGTTATCAAAATCATCATTTTCTTCTTGAGAATGTTTTGATGATACATCAATTAGGACAGGAATAGTATGAAACATTTAATTTTCAGAAATGGGTTTATGAAAACAACGTGTTACTAGAGTACCGCAAGTCTGTGTGATCACTACAGTATTGCAATATGTATCCTCAATTTACTTAAAACGACAAAATGCACATAAACGTCTTGAAGAAAATCATTTAGCAACTCACAGCTCCAAATGTATATTATGTGAACGCATTTTTGCCTATATTTGATAACCGAAATCTTTGGCAAAATGTACAATTGTCAACTGAGCTGCTCTCTTCACAGGCATATACTAAAACAATCCATCTATCCGTTACAACATAGGCACTGTACCCGAAATTCACATAACCACCACCTATTATCCGAAGGATGGAAAGGATTGCAAGGGCTGCTGATTCCCAGGTAGATAAACCAACAATTTCCTGCTAGATATTTAGTTAGGAACCTATCGATACAAATATATTTAAAAACGCGATAGTACTACTACCTAGTTACATACAAGTCCTACAACAAAATATTGGAGGACGAGATTCTCGGAATCTCGAGAGTGAACGGCTTAAAAGTGGGCGCCATTATCTACTTAGTAGTACCACCGTAGCTGATTATTAAATGAAGAGTCGCTGTGTTCTATAAAAAGGAACAGGCCAATCAGAACAGTGCCCGCTAACGTGTATTCAAAAGAGGAAAACATATATAAGAAATATCTAAAAACAATTAAATCTAAACACTCACTTTGAAATTTGAATCTTGTAGCTTCAAAATAAAATATTAGCTTCGCCTAGAAGCAAAATATACCATGAATTTTGGTATTGGGACTACACAATGTCCTCGTTAAAGAGGATAATAAGACTGTTCCAATAGACACCTCGTCTATTTAAGATTCAAGAAATTATCAACCACTTGTTGATTATCCTGTATTTATTCATGAGAATAAAAACTCGAAAACGACGTTCTCTATTTACATTTTCTCCCCTAAATTATACATAAGTCTCCTTAATTTGAACTAGTAAAAATCCTACACCTTAATAAAGACCATTAAATCCATAAATTAGTATTATTATTAAATGCTAGATATTTACAATATTATATAATTTTATCGTTACCAGCAAGATGTTCCTTCACTCTACGATCATTTACTAGATCACCTTAAATTCCTTCACTTTACAATCATTTCCTAGATCACATTATCTTTCTTCAGATTATCGCTTTAGTTTGTCACATCCAAATGAACATATGTAACGAACAATTAAGCTAATTACTGTTACACAAGTCTAAATCTTGATAAACATCGATAATAAATGATAATATAACAGACTTTCTTTGTTGCTATTTTATTGCTTGAAATATAGTGGTTTTAAATATTTATTATGCGGAAACCCATGACCTGGTCATTACGAACACATGGTTTAATAAACGTGACTCACATCTAATCACATACTACAGCGGCACAAATAAAACACAAATATACTACATTCTGATAAGGTGCAAAAACCTTAAAGACGTGTTGGAAATTCAAGTCGTCCCTTACGAAACAGTTGCGACCCAACACCGACCACTTATCTGCTAGCTCCGTGTAAAGCCGCCAATGGTCATACAGGCACGAACAGGACCGGCGAGAATCAGATGGTGGCAATTTAAAAAGAATGAAGAAGAAGTCATTAGACGTCTTACGCTGCCGCCGATTACAACCGTTGAAGAAAGCTGGACAAAAATGAAGAAAGCTGTTCACCAAGCCACGCATGCCATTCTTGGACTTACGAAGCCAGGAAGACGTCGGATTGATAAGGACACATGGCTTTGGAATGACGCAGTCAAAACTGCGGTACGCAAGAAGAAACAGCTTTACCACGAGTTTCTGGAAGACAAAACACCTTCGCGTTGGAATGCTTACAAAATAGCACGCAGGGAAGCGTAGAAGATTGTTGCTACGACAAAATCGGCTCGGTACGCAGACCTCTACGCGAAGCTGGACACACGCAAGGGAGAGCGGGACATCTATCGCCTCGTCAAATCCAGGCACCATAAATCTCGAGATATCCAACGCTTCTATGGCATCAATGACGATAAGGTTGTTTTGCTTGTCGACTGGAAGAAGGCGAGAGAACGTGGGAGAAATTACTTTGAGAAGGTCTCAACAGAGGAATTCCAGCACAACCAGATACCTGTCGCTACTGTTGTCGAATGTCGTATCAAACCTATTGATGTCTTAGACGTTGCAGGTGCCTTGAAACAAATGAAACCAGGGAAGGCAACTGGTCCAGATGACATCGTGGCGGAGCTATAGTGCTCTCAGAAGTGGGATCCAGTGGATTGGTTGAGAAGACTCTTCAACCAAATTGTCAAAGAAGGACGAACGCCACTCGATTGGCAACATAGCATCACGATACCCATCTTCAAAAAGAAGGGAAGTCCAGCCGAGTGTGCTAATTACAGACCTATTCGACTCCTCTGTCACACCATGAAGGTCTTCGAGCGCATTCTTGATAAGAGGATACGTGCAGTCACCCAGCTGACCAAAAACCAAGCTGGATTTGTGAAAAATTGCAGCACAACAGATGCAATCCACGCCTCACGGCTTTTAGTTGAAAAGCATCGTGAAAAGAATAAGCCGTTGCACCTTTTTTTCTTAGATCTCGAAAAGGCTTTTGATCGTGTGCTGCACGACTTGATCTTGTTGACTCTCCGACAACATGGCATCCCAGAGTACCTTGTCAACTGGGTACAGTTGCTCTACGCGGAGCAAAGAAGTTACGTCCAAGCAGTCGCAGGAGCGTCAGAAAACTTCCATGTAACAGTTGGTGTTCATCAAGGTTCGGCCCTGTCACCATTGCTGTTCTTTATGGTCATGGACACGGTTACTGCAGATCTACAACAACCGTTACCTTGGACCATTCTGTACGCTGATGACGTTATGTTGGCCACTCAAAACAAGCTGGATCTCCAACATCTAGTCCAGGAATGGAGTGATCGTTTAAGTCAATATGGCCTGTGGCTTAACAAAGCTAAAACAGAATATATGACAACGGATGCTGGAGAAATCGGAACAATCCAAGTCGACGGCGATGATCTGCCTCGAACGACAAAATTTAAGTATCTAGGCTCTACGATAACTGCTGAAGGTCGTCTCACCGAGGTGGTCAACATAAGAATGCTGCGTGGATGAAGTGGCGAACAACGACAGGTGTCATGTGTGATCGCCAGATGAAAGACCACCTAAAATCGAAGATTCACCGCACTGTCATTCGTCCCGTAGCACTTTATAGTAACGAATGTTGGCCGACCTCGAAGGAAGCAGAACGTCGGCTAAGTGTCATGGAGACCAAGATGCTTAGATGGACAGCAGGCATTACTAGGTTGGATCACATCCCCAATCAAAGAATAAGGGAACGATTTGGTATCGCAGCAATCAGTAGCAAAATGCGTGAGGGTCGTCTGCGATAATTTGGGCATGTGCTACGGTCAGGAGCGGACACCATTGCAAAACAGGGCTACACACTGGAGGTCGCCGGGGAGAGACCATAGGGGCGACCGAGACAACGTTGGACCGATACACTGCACAGGGATTTGAAAGGTGTCAACCTTCATCCGGAAATGGCCCATGACCGAGTAAAGTGGAGACAGCGGATTCAAATAGCGGACCCTGCCACGAGGTGGGACAAACGCTAAAGCAAAAGAAGAAGAAGAAATATTTATCTTCACATTCATATATATCGCTTGCTTATATATCGCTTTTATCGACAACACTGTCGTTTATACCATTTTACAGATCGCTATTACTCATTATAACATCGCTGAAACATTCATATATCCCATAAACATGTCGTACATAGCGTTACATTTACGCATATATATTCTTTCTTAACATATTTCTTCACTTCAACTCAATATTTCACGGAATTCAAAAACTTGTACTTCTCACTCGCGATTTGCGTATGTCACTTACTCAAAAATACAATAATCCTCTTCCGATTATACAAATATTTACATCTCCTCGTGCACGCATTACAGTATTTTCGACTTGTTATATTTCCACACTCATAATACGTGTTAAATATTTCACCTTTAATACAATTCCTTGGCGATTCATTATGGTATTGCCATATCATTGTTTAATATCAAAATTGTTTACTTGAATTATTACATTTTAAAATAATCTTCCGTATATAAATATCATATTTAATAATAATACGTTCCATTTCCTCACCAATCATTGTTACATTCATGAATATTAATTCATTTCAACTTCAACTTACCTGTTACAAATTATGCCTCCATACATTCCAATAACATTCCTTTCCATATCTCGCTAGTTTAGCGTTATCAATATCTCTGCTCTGCAAATGAGCTATAAATTCATTCAAGTTTACTTCAATGTCAAGAATATGTTATTTCAAACATGATAGCATATTGACGTTCAACAATGAACCAAGTCAATATTAATATTAAATTCGAAGACTTAAATAAATGCTATTATGATAAAAATTATAAAATAGCTCCTAACTTAACATTACGGAAAATAATTACGAAGCAATTATTTAATATATTTCGACATAAAATATCCTGAAAAGTTATATTCTGAACATTCCACTATCAATTAACACGGATTCGCATAGAAATTTGAAAGACTAAGCAATATCAAAATTGCGTCGACGATAAAAATGTACGCTACGTCAAAATCGTAAACGATGACGTTCGAAAATATAAAAATATAAAATAAAATATACTGAACTGAACTGTCAAACATTAAACATGAAAAATAGTCAAATAGCTACATAAAAATGGTCAAGTCTATAATATCCACAACATTGCAATCATAACTACGAAATAAAATCAGATCGCTTTATCTACCTTCAGCTCGGACCATCTACTTCAAATCCTGGATCTTAGTTGTGCTCCTGAATGATGCGTCTCTGCGGCTTGCGTTCGGAAACAGCTGATCTGGCCGAGCACGAGAGCGTTCGGCTCCCAGCTGTTTCACCTCTCCGCTGGGCCAATGTCCGTCTTCCTGCAGTCGAACATCTCGCCTCCACAATCTTCTCGGGATACGAACTGACATCTCACGTTCGCTTCTTGTACTAGGTAGCTCTGATGTTCATGCTTCATTCGTCTCCTCTCTAGAAGTTCTAGGGTAGCTTGTAGATAAACGATGTTACGTGAATGAAGTTTCCGAGATGGTATTGGAAACTCATTCCTTCGTTGCCTTTGTAGTGCCATTTGTGAATTGTAGTTGATGCAATACCACTACCATTTCATGTATGTACCTCGGTGCGTTAAGTCACTCCGGAAATCCACATATTGAAGTAGGCTAGTTCCCTTCTAATTGTTTAGTGACACATCTCTTCTACTGTCGCGAAGTTCTTGATAAATATAATCATCGACTCAAGTTTGAAAACCATGTGAAAATATTTCAAAATGACAAAGAAATATTTCAATGTTTCAGAATTTGCGTGGAAATAATATCGTTATATAAATTCTGAATAACTCTCCTAAATGTAGAAATTCTGTATATTCTTCTTATATGTCACATATATGCGTAGGCATTTCTTCACTCAGTTTATAATGTCAAATTCACTTCTTTGAAACAATTTTATACTTCCGTGTCTTCAAATAACTAAGTCCTTTTTCTCATGTAGAATTTATTTAGCGAAGCCTCCACACAGCGTGGCCGAAGGTGACGACGATGCTTCCGTCAACCTAACTTGGCGTTCCTCAGACTCTATTTGCAACTCAGACAAACACGTCTACGCTCAATCGATGTTCGAAATGGAATAATCTGACTAAGAACGCGCTTCTCCTCTCCTTGCCAAAATAAAATGGCGTCAATATCAATTTTAGGCGGTGAACAATGAAAGTTCACTTCATAGACTAATATCTCCGATATCAGTCTTCTATATATAATTCCAATCATTCCGATATATATTATTTTTAATTTTCTTCATATTTCTGTCGTCCAATTACTTTTAAATGTACTCCATAGTAATTATAATATACTTGCACGTCATCAATTAATAATATTCTCATTGGTTGTAATCCTGTTACGTGCCTCCTTTGTTCACTAGATTGGTCGTGTGTTGTGTGCGACGTCCGTGCCGCCACGAGCCAGGCTCTCTTACTCCACGTGACTGGTCTAGACCGGTTCCTGCCTACAACTCTTCACTGACAACTTGCTATTGTATCAATTTCCTGGTCGAGCTAAATCTCATTTAATAAATACTTTTTTCCGCACAATGTGCATGAACGTGGTTCTTACGAACCATCATTAATACAAAATTTTGTCGTTGTCACTGTAAATGCCTTTTTCCGAGGGGTGTCCATATATTTCTAATTTTCACAGAATTTCGTCAGAGACACCTCTCTGCACTTGCACGTCCTCACGTGGTATCTGTCGTAAGGACCCTTACAAAGCTTGCACACGCATAGTTCGTCTGGTTGGTGATAGACGTCTCTCATGCAGATCCGGTGGT
Source organism: Meconema thalassinum (assembly GCA_946902985.2). Classification (NCBI taxonomy): domain Eukaryota; kingdom Metazoa; phylum Arthropoda; class Insecta; order Orthoptera; family Tettigoniidae; genus Meconema; species Meconema thalassinum. The sequence goes on along the minus strand of OX336395.1, from coordinate 146,526,118 downwards.
GGAAACCATGGACCGCAAAGCGCGTCAAGATATGTCTCAGCTCGTAGGATCCTTGCATCCAGTCCTGTGTAGTCATAGCGTCCGTCGTATAAATTTCATGCCAAATGTCATTTCTCTTTGCTGTCATGAGACGCAAATACTCCCCAAATCCCGGTGTGTGGGGCAGAAGCATCTGTAATCTGACTTCTTCCATAAAGGGTAGTTCCCCTGTCATGACATACACAAGCCGCGAGGGCGTGAACTTGGATAGGCATAAGGCTATTTTTAGATACATTGTCTTGATCCTTTCCAGCGTTGCCAGATGTCTGTGCCTAAGATGTTTCCAAATACTTTCCAGGCCATACATCGCGACTGGTGCTATTTTTAACCAAAAAAGTCGTATTGCCGTCTTCAGGGATAGGCTGCGTAGATGCTCGATGTCGCTCAAAGCCGTCAGTGCAGCGTCTAGCCTCTCTCTCACGTGCATCGTGAAGACGTTCCCAGATGTCTGCATAGTCACCCCCAGGTACCGGAAATGGGAGACTGTAGTCAGGGGGGTGCCTTTGTAATGAAACGTTGCGGGCTTTCCTCCCCTTCTGAAGGACATAGTGACTGTCTTCGTCTCGTTCAAACTCATTTCGTTATCTTCGGCCCATACTGCTACATTGTTCACGGCGAATTGTAGGTCTTCTGCACTTGTAGATGTCATTACCATATCGTCTGCGTACATATAAATTTTGACATTGGGTGGAACTATTGTAGTGACGTCAGCTCATTTATTACCATGTTAAAAATATTCATTTCAAAACTCTTCCTTTCCTCGCTAATAAAATGAGCCGATAAAATCTATCAACGTTACTGCGTAGCTGCCTGGCTTCACGAAATGCTTGTATGCTGAGCGGGTAACCTAACCATTCCCTTTAATTCAAAACATAGAATTGTTACGCGATGCCGGTTGAATGCTTGCTTTGTGACATTCAGTTGGCTTTTTTAAATACGGGTTCAGTACACTCCACAACTTCAACATTTACAATAGGGCTGAGACTCAACTTGTTTCATACTTCAGAATTCACATCCTCCCTTTTCAACAAAGATAGGAAAATGAACATTATTAGTCTCCTCACATTAATTCACATAGAGCATAGGTTCTTAACCGGTGGTCCGCAAGAGTCTCGGTAGTGGTCTGTGGGACAAGAGGGATCGGCAGCAGATATATAAAAATTGCCAACAAATTGGGATTTTGAATGCGACGTTCGTTGAACGATAATATTGTTAGTCAAGTTCCTAAACTAGGAGGTAGGGCAATGGCACGATACTTGGAAGTGATGTTTTATCTGACGCAAATCTCCGATGACTGGAGAAGAGCTACGGTAGGTTCAATAATTACGGGAGCGAACAGTCTTTAATTGGGCGACTACAGGCCGGTTAATCTTACGCCCTTCGCATCTAATCAGTTAGATTATCTCATTTGTGACTACTTGCGGTAACAGTGGGAAAGATTTTCATGGTTTTATGATAAACAACATGGATTTCGGCAAGGTTATTCATGCGAGAGCAAGATTCTGTCATGTTTTCAGGATATTAGCGAATCGTTAGACCATGGAATATTAGTCGACACCATAGTTATGGATATATTGAAGGCGTATGATGTCGTATCGCATGTCATGCTACACAATAGTATAGCTTCAACGATGTTTGACAGAAGAGTAATATTAAGGATCTTCATGAGTCGTTCTCAGAAAGTCGAAAGCATATTTTCAGATGAAGTTATCGTAACGGAGTGTATCTCTCAGGGTAGCGTTATAGCAAACTTGTTATTTTTTGCTTTTATCAATGGCTTACCACCTGGGATTCGCAGTGACTTGATTATTTGCAGATGATTGTGGAATATATCGAATGATACATGGCTAACGAAACAACGCAGTACTTCAAGGAGATCTGAATCTGGTCTATAAGTGACCAACGGAAAATAAAAATTCATACAAGAAAATTTTCTCATATAAAAGGGAAAGGGTGAAGACAATATTTTTAATATAACATTAGCTCGGAATATTCGTAAATGATGGTTCAATCAAAATAAATGTCGTTCACGTAAGGAATGATATGAAATGGAGTAGTCATATAGGATGTGTAATATCTAAAACTTACTAATTTGTAGGGTATTAATAGGAAGTAGCATCTCTACCAAATAAGTAGGATATTTGTCACTTGAAAGACCTATCGTAGAATACGCCTCGGCGATTTGGGATCCATATCGACGAGGAATCGTCAATAAGTTGCAAATGGTACAAAGAATGGCCGCTAGACATTTTTGCTCAAGGACTTGTATTGCAGAAGGAGTGCGACCGGTATAAAGAAACTTGGGTGGGAATCACTTGAAGCTTGGATGAAATCTAGACTCAGCGCTAAGTACAACACGTATACAAATCAGCATGGGGTAAACTTAGCAAATTGATGGGAATGCCCACTTACATGAGAAGAGGTGAACATTCTTTTAAAGTTAAGCGCCGACCACAGCGTAAAAATTGTGGTAAATATTCTTTTGTAAACCATGCCATTGATCACTGGAACTCTTTACCTGCCGCAATATCAGAGCTTTTTCCCAAACATATATATGCGTTTAGCAAAAGACTGACGATATGTGTAAATACACCAGTATAATCGTTTACTTGTTAAATATGCCCAATTTGCCACCAAGGGACAGACACCAAAATTCAAATAAATGAGTGAATGAAATAATGAATGGTCTCGGCTGCTGAAGGAGACGCATTTACCTGGAATACTGTTACAGTTGCAGCAGGAGCCGATTTGAATATTTCCTTAACAACGATCGAAGTGACCATTCCTCTGCAGCACATGGACTCATACGAAATCTTTTCCGTACGCATATGCCATCAGGTAATAATAGCAGTCAGTATAGTCCCATCATAGTGGATATTGGTATCAACATTCCTGTTCTACGGTCAATGCCACACGTTCGGTGGAACTTCAGGAAAGCAAATTGGTCAATATTCACCATTGAGCTGGATAAATGCATTCGTTGGATTCCTCCACAGCACAATAATTACAAGCGTTTCATAGGTGCAGTTAGGATGGTGGCTAAGACGAGTATGCCTAGAGGCTATAAAAAAAGAATTCATCCCTGGTTGGAAGGCTGAGACTGACGAGTTCTGTAAGGAATATCTGCAGAGTGGTGATGAAGACATTGCTGATGAACTTCTGTCCAGCTTGGATACTACCCGGAGAGAACGGTGGATTGAAACTGTAGAGAATATCGATCCATTTCATTCCAGTAGAAGAGCTTGGGGACTCCTCAGAAAACTTGGAGGAAGCACACGGTAGGTGTAGCAACAACCTTGGGTTACGCCAGATGAAATAACATCTCACATCGTCACAACTTCCCAAACTCCATCAGATAAGAAGCATACCAAATACATATGGCGCCAGCTCCAAACTCTGAAATTAAGAACACCACACACATCAAGCTATTCACAACCGTTTGCAGTGCACAACATCTCTGCTGCTCCCAAAGATGTTAAACCAAATAAAGCTCCAGGTTTTGATGGCAATCAGCCAGAATTTCTCATCCATTTGGCGAAGAATGCAAGGAGATGGTTAGCAAGGTTTTATACCGACCTTATACAGACTGGAAAACTCCCGGTAGAATTCAAACAAACGAAAGTGATTTCTTACTTGAAACCAAGGAAGTCTGCCAATGACCCCAGTAGTTATAGGCCAATCGCCCTTCTTAGTTGCTGTTATAAGCTTTTAGAGAGGCCGATCTACAACAGAATCAGTGCAACTATCTTTGAGCATATTCCAATTGATGAAGCCGGATTCAGGCCAACCCGCAGCTGCTGCGATCAAGTGCTTTCACTGACATCCTACATTGAAGCAGGTTTCAAGAAACAATTTAAAACCTCAGCCACATTCATTGATCTTACAGCTGCATTTGCCACAGACTGGAGGGAAGGATTAATTTACAATCTTCTCCGAATTGTACCCTGCAGGACCATCTTGCAGGATATAAATAACATGCTCAGCGACAGAAGATTAATGGTATGTATGGGAAACAGTACCGTAAAACGAGGTCAATGGGATCAATTTTGAAACTTGACTATCTGCAATTTTAGAACCACTGAACTTAATTTATTTTTCATTTAATAGAAACATGAGTCCGTATCAGGAGATTCCATATTGTTAGTAAATATAGCCCTATACCTAAAAATTATGTATTTATACTTAATTAAATGTGTGATTCTATTCACCCCAACAAGTGGGGTGAATAGGATCACTCTTTCATCTCTAGATCTAATCCTATTCAGAAGATATGTGGGGTGAAAGGGACCAATATTTTCGAATGAACTACCCCTGGAAATATCAGGTCATACTTTAAGTTGTTAGTTATTGGAGTTTTAAGGGGCAGCTGCCCTGTCATACTATAATAAAACTGCCGATATTGAAAACCTGTAAAGCAATTTATTACTTAAAAATATACATTTTTAGTGGAATGACAACGTTTGAAGTAGCCTATGTAAATTATAAAATCATCGTAGACACTATGCGTGTTATACTCAAATGCAAACTTAAGTTGCCCTCCACTGATAACTTGAGGACCCTTCAGTATCCCGACTTTTTGTTCGTACGAGAAGAAAGTAATGTCCTCCATAGCTGGAAATAGGACATAATCCCCACAAACCAAGAGGATATCCCCACTCTTCCCATATGATCCATTTTTGTTTTAACACAGTCTGTCCTCCTTTCTTCAGCGCTTCATGGAATTGAACATTTCTTTGTTGCCTTTCTATATTCAGTCCTTATTCCTTTAGCTAACCTAGCTCTTTCTATAGAGTTTAGGTCCGCTTTGCGGTGTACCTTGCTGTGTGGATCTGGTTTGTAGTGCCATGGCATACTCAAACTTAGCAACAAAATATCTGATCCTATTCACCTGCCAGTCAGAAGATTTTATCACAACTGATAAAATGCAAACTCAAGATGATACGTGGTATGAATTCACTAAACATACCTTAAACAAATATATAACACAAACTTTGCAAATGCTAGTGCAAGCACATGTTCCATACAAAGTAACAGTATTTAAACAGGTTAATTTCGAAAATATTGTAGCTCTGGTTGAATGTGCATACTGTTAAGTGCTGCCAACTTTAAAAAAATGTAAAACATGTTTTAGCATAGCATTGTACTGTACTCGTATATGTATGGGATCGGAAATATCCGTATTCTCAAAGGTTTCCTAATTTTGCCAATGTTAAATATAATCGACACTGGATTTAAGCCACAAAACAGGTTTTGACGCCCCAGTGAATTAACTAGTTAACTAGCAGAGCCGAGAGAGTGCACGCGCAGTGTTAACTCGCAAGGGAAGAGCAATGCTTTGTTCGACTTCACGAAGGCAGGTGACTCCTGCCGAGCGAAACGCAACCCACAGAGACAATAGGAGGGGTAACACGAGGCAGAAGTGTGGCACTACCAGCCAATGAGAAGCGACTTTACTTAGATGAGAGCAAAAAAAGCAATTAGCATAGCTAATTACCAACGAGATTTTAACACTTCATAATATCATTGAAGTTGTTAAATAATACATTTATTTTATTTTTATTTTCCTTGTCCAAATCAAATTAGATTTTGCCTGTAAGTAGCAACAGTTATAGCGTTAGCATTTGCAGCCAAAATATCGTATTTTAAACATATCTCCTCCATCAAGGGGCCGATCAGCAGGTCTTCTGGATCTTGTAACATGCTGCAGTCACAGAACTCATCATTGTTGACGAGCATGTTCCATTTCTTGAGATTGTTCTTGCAACGTGAAACCCCCGTCCTCAGACTGTTCAATGATTTCCAAATTCCATATGGCAAGTTGTGACCACGTGCCATTTTTTTCTGATAGAAGAATAGTTGTGTCTGTGATCTCTGTCTTCCATATCTTCACACGGGCAGCTTCTTGTGAGCCTTCGAGGGCTGTTACTCCCCTCAAAAATCTGTTTCTGGACTTAAGTCTCTGTCGGGCTGGTTGTTGGCCGAAAAGTGGATGGCTTGAATCGGTTTCTTGCCGTTTCTTCTCAGATGCTGCTGCTACCATTCTTCGGACATGAGGTGGAGAAATTCTAATAAGAGGGTAGATCTTCTGAAGTGGTGTTGGTCTAAGACACCCAGATAAGATCCTGGAAGTCTCATTCAGAGCTATATCCACCTCTTTGGAATGTGGAGAAGAAAGCCAAACTGGTGCTGCATATTCAGCAGCTGAGAAGCTCAGTCCAAGGGCTGAAGTTCTTAGAGTGGTGGGGTGAGCACCCCGTGTCCTTCCTGTTAGGCATCTTAGTATGTTATTTCGTGCAGATACTTTACTTTTGGTGTCAAGCAATGTTGCTTGAAGGACAGAGTTCGATCGAGGGTGACACCAAGATATTTTGGTGAAAAACAATGAAGGAATGTTTCACCTTGCCACTTAATGTTCACTGTCCTCTTTGCTTCTTTATTTCGCAAGTGGAAAGCACAAACTTGGGTTTTGGCTGGATTTGTCTTCAAATTATTTCTGTGATAATATCGACCAAGTTCTTCCAAAGCACAGGACAAAGAATGTTCTACTTTTTCAAAGCTACGACCATGCACGGCTACTGCAGTGCCATCTGCGTAGATAAATCGCCTGGTGCCTTCTGTTATGGGCTGGTCATTGGTGTATACATTGTAAAGCAGTGGTGCTAAGACGCTGCCTTGATGTAGTCCATTCTTCTGGAGGCGCCAACGACTATTTTTTCCAAGGAGAGACACTTATATCTTCTGTTCTCAAGGAAAGTTCTTAGCAGTGAGGTCGGCCTGTAGTCCTTTGTCAGTTCTTAAATCTTACGAAGTAGTATGTTATGATTAACAGTGTCGTAAGCAGCAGTTAAATCTATGAAGGCTACACCAGTAATGCACTTTTCCTCAAATCCGTTCTCTATGTGCTGTGTAAGGTTCAGAATTTGTCTACAGCATGACCTGCCTGGTCTAAAGCCTGCCTGTTCAGAAATCAGTTTGCTATCGATAGAATCAGATATTCTATTAAGAATCATTCTCTCCAGCAACTTATAGGTGTGACACAGAAGTGAAACTGGCCGAAAGTTCTTTGGGCTATCAGGAGTCTTCCCAGGTTTTAGGATCGCAACTATGCGAGCTTTTCTCCATACCTTAGAAATCTTCAGCCTGAATGTACAGTTGTTCATCAATGCAAGTAACAATTGCAGTGTTGCTGGTCCAAATTGTTTTATTTGCTCCGCTCTGAGATCATCCAACCCAGCTGCCTTGTTCGATTTCAGACCGTCGATTGCTTTCATAAGTTCTTCCATCGTAAACAGGTCCTTAAGGAAAGCAGTCTCTTCTTCAATACACCGTTCAAGTTTCTCTGTATTTGACTTTGATTTTGAAATCTTTCCATTTAAGATCAGTTGGTGTGCTATCTGATTAGCAGTTACTTGAGTGAAGTTAAAAGGCGAGCTAGTTGGATCTCCACTGAGATTCTTAAGAAGACGCCATGCTTGTCTACTATTCTGTTTCATATCGATATTAGAAACCAAGCTATTCCATCTGTCTGCGCGTGTCTGACCGAGAGAAATCATCAGTGCATGCCCAGCTTCCATTGTTTCCTCGGAGAAGGGGTCCATAACATACAAGTTGCGGTAGTTCTCCAAAAGAGATATATCCTGATCAGAAAGACTTGGGATGTATTCTGCTCTGCATCCTCTTGGCATGTTCTTTCGCTAGACATTTTCACTACGGAAATAAAGGTGTCATAGTTTTTTGGTTGTGGTTCCACTTCCCCTATGGCTACATCGAGTTCACAACTGAACTTAGGCCAGTTCACCTTCTTGAAGTTGAACCTACGTTGGAAAGGTGCATTTTCTGGTTTAACAATTGGTTCGATTCTGCATAGTTAAGGTCGATGCTGTGAGCGGGGAATAGCCTTACCAACAATTTTGTTGCACTGCTCAGCTAATTTGTTGGTAATAAAAATTAGATCAGGATTATATCCTCTTCTCCTTCGGACACTGTTAAACGATGGTGGTTGTTTTGGGTCATGAACCAAACTGAGTCCATTATTTTCAGACCACTTTTCTAGCTCTGCACCATTTTCATCTGTAGATGTATACCCCCATGTAGTTCCATGATAGTTGAAATCACCAATTATTAAGTTGACATTACTATATTTGAAATTGATAGGTTCCTTAAACACAAAGCTCTCTTCGGGTGGCTTGTAAACAGATGTTACAGAGAACTGCGCCGTTTCGATAGTGAGAATTTCGATGTTGTTTTCCTCAGACAAAGCAACAGACGTGATATTTAATCTGCTCTTACAGAATATTGCACTACCATAATTATCGTGTGGCCGTTCCAGAATAAGTCTCATACATTTGATTTTCGGTCTTCGTCCCGATGGTCCTCTATGGGGTTCTTGTACAGCAATGTCATCACAGTTACATTGACTGCACAGATCTGCTAGTAGATATTCTTTCTGGCTGGATAGTACCTCGATGTTTATGGACATAACTACGAGTGCTGGCCTTGATAAAGGCCCACTGGCTTTAATTGATTCGGTAGTGAAAGGATCAGCCGTCAGATTTTTTTAAATCATTTTCTGACGTTGCCCAGGGCACGCCCGATTGCTCTTCTGTCACAGTCTTCGGGGAGGCTCTTTCGTGCACCCCAAATAATAAATAAGAAGTATTTATTAACATTGCGGCTAATTAAATGATTAATTAAGGATTATATTATCATCGCTAATAGGGAACCAATCAGAGCCATGTTCTGAAAGGTGACGCTAACTTTATTGTTGGGGAGGAACATCGGAGAGAGGAATCTAGGCTCTTATTACTTGCGATTTCGAGAGGAGTGGACATCTGAATAAAATACTCTACCATCGAACAAACCTAATATAAATTATAATATTGCTGAAAAAGATTACTACTACAAGAGAATGGTAATGAGAACTACGGCACTTAGTTGTGTGCAAAAATATTAAGTCGGCATTCAACTATATTTGAAACTTATTAAGTTTTCTACGTATTTTATCATGTTGAAATTTCTGAAGTTGAGGGAGGTGAATAAAACTGAATCTACAGAGATCGTAATGGCGAACTAAAATGTTCATGGGAGCATAGCTATGATGGCAGCGAGAATGTTCGAAATGACATAACATCAGTATCGTGGGGGAGATAAACATCTCGTCTCTCCCATGTTAAAGTACACTACATCTACAAAAGTCATTTCACCAACTACAATGAAGAATATTAATATATCGAACTTTGGCGGAGAAGACAGAAGAATTTCACGAACGAGGGCGACTAGGGTTGATCCCAGTGCCATCAAGAGAGAAAGGGTTTCCCATCTCACACAAGAAGATACACTAGCAGAAAGTACGGCTACACGCAGATGTTCGAGTCCGAATCCCGTTCCCGACAACCTGGAAACTTCTGAAGGAGATCGAGGAGAGGCCCACAGGACATCTTGAAGATTCGAGCTATCAGAAACAATCCGTTTTCTGAGAAACAGCGAAGAGAGCCCACTTCTAGTCAACTATAACGCAACATAAGGTAGTCTCATGATCAACGATATATCCCATTTTGTAGAATTGTAGATACTGTTGAGAATATCCGACAACTTGCTATATTAATGCCATTTTCCTACAATTCTGCAATATCTTTATTAGGTTTTTCGAATTTATATTTTCATAGCTACGTAATGTAGATGTTTATTCTCGATTTTTTTCGTCGATTTGACAATGCAGAATTGTTATTTGGAATTTTTTGAATTTTGCGACTTTCGAATTTGAATGATGGAAAATTTAGCGTTTAACTCAGTCGACCGCACAGTGAGTTCCAGTGAGCACGAAAACTGCGAGTAGCTGTAGTAAGGAAGACAATCAGATAAGTAGTTAGCCTACAATTTTATAGTTTAACCATAGTTTACAACCATATAATCTCTCTAAAGTACAAACTCCGGATAGCTGTCACCATTTAGTATTTCACCTAACATCATATATACTGCATTTAGCATATACTGACAGTTGCAGTACCAATTCTGCAACTAAATAATTGTACATATTGTAAATATTTTCACCTGTATTTCAAACATAGATTTTATAGCCTAAGTGTAATGGATCTGATGATGATCGCTTGACGATCGAAACTGGTCATCCTAGTGTTTTATTAATCTCATGTAATTTATTTCAGGATTAGGGCATAACCCATCTCTTTTGGGTACATTCGTGTTGACCGACTGAAAAGCACTAAACTCTTGTTTACTAAGGCAACACTGAAAATGTGGCTTCAAACACCACAATGCTTTCCTATTCGTAAAATAATTACCATAAATTCAATCTACGATTAGAACCATTTAAATAGAACTCAGTTTACTCTCAGTTTCAACAAAGATCCATTGATCCTATAATTTCTATCAGATATAACTTCAACTAGGATTCACTGTCATAATGCTTTCAAGGAGTTTCAATTCTATGATACTATTTCAAGAACTTCAAATATTAATAAATACCAACAATAATGCTTCTTCTTAAATCTGTCACTACAGGCATTCTTTCAACAAATGACCAATGGCTTCACAATGCTCATTGTGATACTTCTAACAAATACCTCCGTCAATACGGGAATAATAAAGATCTCTTTCTTAGAGATATTTTGCAGTTCCTTTCCAAATAACATATTTTTCTCAAATAACCTCACGTTAACAACTTCTATAGCAGATTCAACATCATACATAAAAATACCAAATAAAAATACTGGTTCTATCACAAATTAATTTAACAAGTAATACGATAAAATGATAGTCTTCAATAACATTATATTTATTTTATAGATCTCACATTTCAATAAAGCTTCCTATTAGCTGTGATATTTCCTTCAAATCTTTCTTCAATATCTTACTGTTTCAAAAGTACGCTGTTACTCGTATTAGTTAACTTCACATTATATACATATATTAATTCTTGCTTTACTACATTTCTTATTACCTTCCAAACTCTTATGTTTGTGAATTATGTCACCAAATATTTATAACCAGATCTGTCTAATAAGTTATCAGATCGTGACTTGATATAGATATTCCAAATAAGATCTTTAAGAATCGCATTCTCTAAAATATACTTCTGTATAACATTCTTGGAACAAATTTCCATTACTTCCATCGTTATCAAAGAACGAATTAATACGATTAAAAACAATAAAATGTGATATATACACACTTAAACTTTACAATAGAAATATTCTGAAGAGTTTAGTGCTTTTCAGTCGGTCAACACGAATGTACCCAAAAGAGATGGGTTATGCCCTAATCCTGAAATAAATTACATGAGATTAATAAAACACTAAGATAATTGTACATATTGTAAATATTTTCACCTGTATTTCAAACATAGATTTTATAGCCTAAGTGTAATGGATCTGATGATGATCGCTTTACGATCGAAACTGGTCATCCTAGTGTTTTATTAATCTCATGTAATTTATTTCAGGATTAGGGCATAACCCATCTCTTTTGGGTACATTCGTGTTGACCGACTGAAAAGCACTAAACTCTCGAATTGGAAAAGTGTATTTTTATTAAGTATTTTTATTTTCTGATGGGAGACCAGTTATAGGAGGTCTATGAACTATGTCTTTACTTAATTGTACGGATTATAGAATCCCGAATTGTAATAGTTTCCCGAATAAGACGTAGTATGGTGAAACATTTGTTCTGAAAGTCTATAAGAATTTAAGCGAAGAAATAGGAAGACGATTGATGTCTATTTTAAATGTGAAGAAGCTCTAAATAGCTACCACACCCTATATCTGAGGCAATCTATTTAACCCCGGTACACCCCTACAGTTCTTGTCCTCGACCCTCCCAATACTTCATCATTTGTTACCCTATCTACCCATCTGATCTTCATCATTCTCCTGCAACACCAAATTTCAAACGCTTTAATTGTCCTCTTTTCTGCTGCAACGTTAGTCCAAGTTTCACTTCCTTATAGTGTCATGCTCCAGACAAAAGCTTTCAAAAATGACTTCCTAATACCTAAATGTATATTCGATGTCAACAGATTCCTTTTCTTTAGAAATGCTTTCCTTGCCTGAGCCAACCTGCGTTTTATATTCTCTTTGCTTCGTCACTGGATATTTTGCTTTCTAAGTAACAGACGTCTCCTACTTCCCGTAGCGTTTCACCTGCCAATTTGATGTCCATAGAGGTTTTTAATTTATTTCGGCTGCATTCCAATAATTTTGTTTTACATTTATAGATTTTCATCATGGATTCTTTCCTCAAGACGGAGTCCATACCATTCAAAAACTCGTTCAAATCTCTGGCGTATCGTCCAAGATGACGATGTCTTCAGCAAATCTCAAAGATGAAATTATTTCTCCTTGAATCTTCGCTCCCACTTTAAATTTTTCTCCAATTTCCTGATTATTGTGTTTTTAGAGATCTTTGAAATGCGTTGCCCTCGCACATGGTGTAGATGCATTGTCAAACGAAAACATTCCATGTTACGAATATGGGCCGCATAACCTGTACCGAAAGCTGCTGCTGATTTAACACAAGGACTATTCTGAACAGCAGTTCCTTGAACTCAGATTTGCCATCATTTTATTGTATCTTTCCAGGTGGTAGGCTATATCTCTGTACTCAACATACAGAAGAGTGCTTTAAAAATCATGTCTTGTGTAAATCATCACATCAGTGTAGTTTTTGCCGTAGTGGATACTCGCTCGTATAAATTCTTTTCAGTAAAATAGACTGGTTCACAATTTTGTAAGTGCAAATTGAGGTATGTGACGGCGGGATGCCTTAAGTGTTACGGTAACGGCAATAGCCGCCACAGAGCTACGTTGCTACTGAAATAACGACCAGACTGATATTTTTACTTAACGATTCGGGCTTTGTGAGCCCAGTGTTAATGAAATTGAGCATAGCTATTGAACCCTTTAGTATTGCAGTGTTTATATGCAAGAAATCTTGATCAAGGGGTCGCGCTCAGTTCATAGTGTGATGTTTACGTTCGCCAAACAACATGCTCTACTGAGGTAAGGGTCATAGGATTAAAACTATAATTAAGAAAGGAAGTGACACGACGTAAAAATAACATAATTTAATGACTATTAGTGCAAAAAAATGAATATAAACAACACAATAATAAAATTTCGTCCCTGAATCTTCCCATGACAGAAATATTTATCAAAATTTGAGGAGTCAGACGGATCTCCCCCTTATAAAAAAAATGTGGATCCAAGTTCCACTAACTTGCATTGGATTTTATGTATGCGTAATGACTAACTACGAGGAATGAGTACTTGGATGACTGTTCGTTTACAGCGGGTAACAGCCACGCTGCTTACGAACAATCATCTCGTAAATCAACGTTTACGGATATGGGACACAACACTAATAAAAACCCTTAAAAAATTAATGCTGACACACAATCTAAAATCTAATATTTACATGAATCTCCCTCGAGACCCTCCTTCAACGCGATGACGCATCTGACAAATGAGCTGCCAACACGGCCAATTGCTCAATACACAAACAAGGAAAAGACAGCATCGCACGTGACTGCACGGGTCACTAATACGGAACATAAATATGGAATGAAACCATCAACAACAAAAGCCTCACCGGCTGAGATTACTTTATATGAACAAAAATGCACGTTAAGCTAACGCTTCGGAGATTATAGTGATTCGTAGGCAACTCCCATTTATTTAAACAATTTTTACCATTGATCAGTTCTTATTCTGTATTTCAAGTAATTTTACGGAGCCAACAAGCACTCCCCTAATGACCTTGATGCAATCCTTTCAGCCCGACTTGTGAAACAACTTCCCCCTTCCTCACTCTGTCATCGTCCAGCCCCAGTGTGTAAAAATAACATGACCAACTGACCGTTATCTCGTAGAATCAACAGCAACAAATCTCAACCACATAAACATATGGTAAGACCTTAATCGATATAGCCACATATGTCCTCGCAAGGTAACCATATGGACTTGGCACCAAGCTGACAGAAATCAGTCTACGCTGAAATTCCCGCTTGTAATGACCAATAAAATACACACACACACACTGCTGGGAATGACATAACATTTTTCACACAGGTCGGTTGAATCAGATCCTCACAAACTATTTAAAAAAATATTAAAACCTACGAGAGAGCTGACTGCTCCTCGCCACAATTCACATTGCTCCAACGGCAATAAACTCACTGAATCTGATCAATAATAAACATTACAAGATTAATTTACCCTCCAATCTACTGCATGATTATACTAATTCAGTCCTACTTCTATAACACAATATATCTCCGAGAGACGCTTCTTAATCGCACTACGTAAACATATGCAAACACGGTCGTCCACATAGCCACGTTAGTTAAATCAAACAAACAAGAACTTACGACTGTTAAAATATGTGCGAGCTGTTTCCATGCAAAAGGTGTGTCAGACCAAAACTAAATACACTACGTTAATCAACACAAGCAAGATATTTACAAACAAAATAAGTCCCATATACCATAAGTTAATTTGTCAGATAATAAGAATATTATTCAGTACTCATCCTCTGCCAGTCACCGTCAACGAACATCTGCAGCCATTTCCCTACTTAAAGCTGCTTAGCTCGTCTCAAACATCTCGATGGAGTGTTGACAGTTCCAAACTTCTTCCAGGATAAGCGATGTCATCTCTCGTGCTGATGCAAAAAGTTATAGATTAATTCACACTCGATATCTGTTTACTAAATTCGCCGTTTTAGGTACTTAATTCCCCAGAACAGTCTGTTGGCGAATTGTCGATGATACTGTCCCTACAAAATAGTACTGTGACTATCTATCACACTGAATTTAACACATTTGTATTAATAAAAAATCTGTGTCCTCATGACACGCAAAGTACAAGTGCCTACGTCCTTAGACGCACAAAATGTAATGATAACCTGTGTCTTCCGACACACACAATGTAATATAACCTACGTCCTCAGACGCACAAAAGTAATAGTAATGTCTTGGCTCTTCACGCCACTTATAAATGAACTGGCCCTAGGTATCGATAGGGGGGGGGGGAAATTATATAAAACTTTTTCAAAATAATAGAGGTACAGGAATGAAACAAATATCACTGAACTCGTAAAATTGCGCAGGTCAAGAATATGCCCATTAATCCTAGAATCGATTGTAGAGATGTTGTCTAGCCGAACTCCCGCGTTAATGCTTGCTATCGCGTGCCCAAGCTAGACTTGGCGCGTTCGTAAGCATTCATCTCTCATTGGTTCCACTTTTTTTTAATAACTTCGCGGTTTTTATCAGACCTTGGCCTCGTGGGAGTGTCCAGTAGTATCATCAGCCACTCACGTTATTGCATTATATTTTTTCTAGGCGCGAATAGTACAATGAACATACCATAAGCGTGTCTCACCACGCGTCCGTTCTATTTTGAGGTAGCCACCACCTGTCCTTCTGAAACATTGCTAGGGTCTTTCTTTTCACAATGCTAAAGTATTTAGCCTTTTGTCAAACTGCTGCAGGTATGTTCCCACTGTCTCCAACAAATGCTTGAAGTTTCCTCATCTTCGTCAGGCTATTTCATGACGCTGGTGGAAATATTAATTAATTGCAGAAATAAAACATCGAATCATTTATCCGTCAGAGGATAAAGGGTTCACTATATCGCTACTTTTATTTAGTAGCCGTACTGTAGTGTTTAAAAATTAAAGGTGGTATTTGAAGGCACTTTCCCTAATTGTTTTACCCCCTGGCACTGCAGCCCATGAAGGGCCTAGGCCTTTCATGCGACCGCTTCCCAGCTATTTGGCCTGCAGATATTGTGGTGACGCTTGGTTAGTGCATCGTGTCCCCTTGGCCGTTAATCTTGTTCTTCGTGACCGGGGCGCTGCCTCAATATCAGTCAGTCACATCAGTGTCTAAAATCTCTGACGTAGCCGTGAATCGAAACCGGCGCCTCCGGATGAAAGGCACGCGCGCTAGCCTGTTATTATTGTGTTTATAGATATCTTGAAAAAGATAATAAATGGATTGGCATTGCTCTTTCAGGGACATATAGAAAATCGGATGTCATACCTTGAGGTAGGGTTGCCATGGAAACGGACTTGCCATTAGTTCATCAGTTCATCAGAGCGAAGATAGTTTTCTGCGAATATCTTTGAAACTGTTGGTTTTAGTTCCTTAAAAGTGGTTTTCGGTGTCCCATAGGGACACACCGAGTATTGTTTCTTGCATCGAGGGCGTAAAATGAGTTTTGTCCGGTCTTTATGCGATATTTTGTCCCGGTTGAGTATTTTTGGTGACTTTTCAGTTATGTTGCCCGTTCCACGGGAACAATGATTTATTTCCGGATGAAAGGCAGCCTATATGTTATCCCAGGGTATAACTTGTCTCCATTTTAAATTTCTTCCAAATCCGTCCAGCCGTTTTAGTGTCAAGAGGTAACAAACGATCACACAGACACACACACACACAGATTTTCACAATTATAATATATATGTAGGGATTTATGCGTGTTGTAACTTTTATCTTTAATTTCATTTTAATAGAGTTTTTATTTATTTATTTATTTATTTATTTATTTATTTATTTATTTATGTCTTTTGCATTGGAGAAGTTAGGGCTCGTGGCCCTCTCTTACACTTAACCACATAGTTATAATAAAATACACAAATACTACCATTGAATAAGATACGTAAACTAGAAATTAAGTTAGAATAATACAGGACATAAAAAATAAAGATAGCAATGCACATCAAACAAAGAAACATATAAAATTGTTACCTGAAACAATACTACTACTACTACTACTACTACTACTACTACTACTAATAATAATAATAATAATAATAATAATAGTAATAATAAGTGATAGTGTTAGATCTAGTAAATAACTGGGTATTTTAATTTTTATTTATATACCATAATGGCTCAATCATGCTGTCTATCATCCATCACCAGTCACACGAAACAGTCAGCGGTGTTCAAAAGGAAATCTCTGCAAGCAGTCTTAAATTTTGTGTAGGTCTTGCATTTCCTTACGTCAGCTGGGAGTGTATTCCAAAGTCGCGACCCAGTCACAACGAAGGATTTATTGTACTTGGAAGAGTGGTTAACGGGAATAGCGAGGGAAGAGCCAGATCTAGTATTAATATTATGAAATGAGGACAGGAAATGAAATTTCGAAGAAATATACACTGGGAGATTTTCGTCTAGGGTTCGATATACCGACGTCAAAATATGAAAATTTCGACGCCCTTCAGGTTTCAACCAAGAAAGAGCTTTGTAATATAATAATGTTATTGGTTTTACGTCCCTTTTAACTGCCCTGGCTTTTAGAGACGCCGGGGTGCCGGAATTTTGCCCCGAAGGGGATCTTTAACGTGCCAGTAAATGTACTGACACGGCTCCCTCGCATTTGCGCACCCTCAAAAAAGAGCTTTGTAGCTAGGGGTTACGTGAGAATCGTAATTCTAGTTGAAAGCAAACCGAAGACTAGAGTTCAATGCTCGTTGCAGTTTTTTAGTTTGTTCGCTAGTTGCATCAACAAGGACCACGTCGCAATAGTCAAGTATTGGTAGTATCAAAGTCTCAATAAGTTTTATCCTCACGTCTTGTGGTAAAATGTCCTTATGCCGTTTGAGTGGGTGTAGCGTCGCGTACATCTTCCTGCAAGTATTACTTACATGTGCAGACCAGTCAAAAGTTTCAGTCAGAGTCATACCGAGGTTTTTCACTGTTTTACTAAACGGGATTACGGTTGCATTTAAAGTCACAGGAGGGATAGTGTAGATTTTATACATGGAATTCAATAATCCCTGCGAGCCGATTATAATAACTTGGGTCTTTCTGGGGTTGAGAAGAAGAGCGTTATCGCTAGCATACACACTGAGTTGATGCAGGTCGGTGTTTACATCTCGTATCGCGTTCGCTATATCTTTGATACCAACGTGACAGTAAATTTGGAGGTCATCCGCATAAAGATGATATCTATTATATTTTATTACTGAGGAGATGTCATTAATATAAAGGACAAACAAAAGAGGACCAAGAACGGAACCCTGAGAGGTTCCTGCCTTCCTGAGTCGCCACTGTGAAGCAGTATCTTGTGTTATTACACGTTGCATGCGATCTGTAAGATATGCGGTGAAAAATTGCAAAGCCTCATTACCGAAAAAGCATGCAAGTTTCTTCAACAATGTCTGGATATGTATCGTGTCAAAAGCCCTACTGAAGTCAAGGATTGTGAGTATTATCACTTGTCTTTCGTCCATTGCTTGTCTGATATCATCAGTCACTTTTAGTAAAGCAGTTGCTGTGCTATGGCCCTTCTTGAAGCCAGATTGAAGTGGATCCAGAAGAGAGTGAGCGTGCAGGTATTCCAGTATTTGAGTATGTACCAATCGTTCTAACGCTTTGGAAAGAGCGGGGAAAATAGAAATTTGACGGTAATCGAATAGAAGTTTAGAGCCTGGGTTCTTGGGAAGTGGGATTACATTAGCGTACTTCCAAATTGCAGGTAATGTGCCGTTTTTGAGACAGTGATTAAAAATATGGGTGAGAATGGGTAGAATAGCGCCAATGATTTTATGTATGAAAGTTATATGAATATCGTCGACACCACTAGCTTTCGATTTAATAGAATACAAGACTTTCTTAACTTGATTAGTGCTGACAGTACGAAAAGCAAAGCATGGGCGACTTTGTGGGACAAATTATGGGTCATTATTTACATGAGGTATGTTAAGCGGATTAGACTGAACTCTCTCTTCCGTGAAATACGCATTTAAATCGTCAAGTGGAATGTCAGGTACCTGAAGCTGTTCCCGTGTTTTGCCTATGCCCATGGCTCGGAGATGCCTCCAAGCACTAGCCGTATTTAGATTCCTTGTTGATTCACGAACATATTTAAACTTAAGATTACGGATGATTTGTTGAGTTCTATTCCTCATTATTCTATAATTTTCATAGTCACTTGGGTCTTGGGTACGTTTGTAATGTCGGTAGAATCACGTTGAGACATCATATGTTTAACATCAGAGGTTAACCATGGATTAGGTTTGCGTGATATTCTTATCTGTCTTTTGGGTGCATGTATGTTGTATAGACTGTGTATTAATGAATTAAATTTATTTATTTTTGCATCAATGTCTTTCAGATTTAAAATGTCATTCCACGGAAGAATGTAGGCATCGTACCTTAGTTCATACATATCGATATCTTTCATATTCCTGCACGTTATATACCTAGGTTTATATTTTGGAACGCGTAGTGAGTAAGCGAGAAATATAAGATCGTGGGTGGACACGGCCGGTACTGAAATTTGTCCGTGAGTTACCACTTTCTGAGGGTTGTTAGTCACTTTGAGATCTATTAAGGTGTGGGAAATGTTGTTGGTAGTATGTACATGGTTAGTAGGATTTGAAGGAAGGATAGTCAAGTCACATGAGGAAAACATGTCTTCTAATTTCTTAGTATCGTAATTCTTCGTAAGTAGATTAGTGTTGAAATCCCCTAATATAATGATATGTTCGTACGTTGGTAGCAAGTTAAGTAGATACGTTTCAAACTCGGCCATATAAGATACTTTAGGTGGTCGGTAAACCACTCCAATAAGTATTTTATGTCCACTAGCAACTACTTCAACGAACATGAACTCCGTCCTCGGCAAATCGCCGGTCGATGAGGTACAAATGACACGGCTCTTCAGGTCATCTCTACAGTAGAGAACGATACCTCCTCCCCTCTTATTAGTGTGGTCATGACGATGGAGATTATAACCATCAAGTTGAACCATGCTGTTTGGAATTGAAGGCGATAACCAGCTTTCATTCATTCCTATCAAATGGACATTAGTTTTGCTAAATATAGCCTGAATTTCGTCAAAGTGTGCGGGCAAACTTAAGCTGTTTAAGTGACAACACTGGAGGGTGTGAGAATATGGTGAAAGTTCGTGTTTCAATAAGCTGCTGGCGTCTATGGTAGCAGGAGGGGTGAGGAGAGTTCTATTCTTAGAGCTAAGGTCGTTGTGATTGGAAAACACCGTAGCTACCTGACTAACGAACATACTTTAACTGAGAAAACGAAAAAAAATCTTACCTGGATTTCCTGGAGAACTGGACCGCTTGCCGTTTAATATACCACACACACACACAATCACACACGTAAACCTAGTAATAATGATAATAATAAAAATAATAATAATAATAATAGTAATAATGTTTAGTGGGCACATCACAATGGTCTTATCGCTCTGATAATCCACCTAACCGCCCCATGTGAAAGTTAAATTCCTTAGGTGTGCTAATGTTTAGCTTCTTCCCGTCTTCTAAATGGACTATAATGCGGCCATCCTGCGTTGAAACCCGCCGCATACCCCAGAAGTCTCGTGCTTTACGCAACACTTCCTTCCTTGGGGACGTCAGAGATTCGGTAACGAGTAGTTTGGTACCTTAAAGAGCTCGCTTGGCACGCCAGATGCGGTCTCTCTCATGGTACCTGAGACATTTAATGATGATAGGCCTGTTTCCTGCGGATACCACCTCAGCTGTCGTCCTCTTCATACGGCCCAGTCTATGACATCTATCTATACTGTCCATAGGCAGTTCGATGTTCAGTCTGGTTTTTAAAGTTCCCAATGCCACAGCGTAGGTGGAGGCAGTTCCTTCTGCTATACTGCTCTGCCTCGTCAATATGAATGTCCTGCTGGTCGATGCGTTCCTGCAGATGGTTTACTTCCTTCTTCATCTCGCCTAATTCACTTGATATAGCTTCACGAAAGTCCCTAAAGTCTGAAGCGAGGCCGGTGAGTGTGTCGCAGGGGTTGGCAGCACTGGTCGCACTAGCAGCCATGGCTTGTTCCAAGCTTGCTTGGAATTCAGCCATTCGCTCTTCGAACTTAGTTATTCGTTCATTTACGGCCTTCAGCGTCATAGCACTTCACTTTTATTCGAGTAAACGATTAAGTAGAACACTAGCATGCCCACGAATATTCAAATGCAACTTATCTTGCTGATATGGCAGGTGAATTGCGGAGCACGTTTACTCGCGTTGTACAGCGTGCGCCATCTTCTATGAGAAGAATTTAAGTGATAGGAAATGGGAGATACATTCTATACAGTAATGAATAGTTTTTGTAATGACGGAGGGCTAAATTCATTTTATTTTTATTAATTTATTTTTGTTGTTAAACTCCCGTTACCTAGGGCACAGCAGTTGTTTGCCACGAATGTATTTATAATTTTTACTTGAGCTAATGAAAGCCAATGTAAACATGTTTAAGAGTTTCTAGAAGAAATAAAGTTGTAATGAAACTGAATAATGACATTTGGTCATTTTTAACGAGAGTTACGCATGCTATAAATGCGAGAGTTAGGAGGCGTGTATATTTAATATTAATAAATATGGCAGGCACGTTTCTACGATTCCCTGATTTTTTATAGGAATCTGGCATTGTCTTTGTAGTTAAATGGTAGTGGAATGTGCTATAGGGTGGAAGTTTTCCGAGGAACCTTATTCGTATCCTTACGCCCGAGATTTTCATGGATTCCCGTCTTTCCTGAGTAGTTTGAGAACTCTGTTGTTCTGTAGTTAGTTTCTATAGCACATTCAGTTTGAAAAATCCCTGTCCCTTATTCTGAGTGTATTCGCCAAGTAGCACTGTGTTGTTTTTTAGCCGGGACTTCAAGATGCTACAATTCTTTATTTTTTCCAGCGACGGATTTATGGTGGATCATACAGATATAAGGGTACAGTACCAACACAAGTAACACCAACTGCTGCCAAATGCCTTCCGGTTTATGTGGTACATGTTTTATACTTTTATGTTTACCAACAAAGTGTTGATCCCTTTCATCCCCACTGATCCTATTCACCTCGTTTTACGGTATGAGTAAAGAAAGGATGCTCAAGAATGGATTACCTCAAGGATCGGTTCTGTCTTTCCTACTGTTAAATTTGTATATCTTCGACCTCCCAGAAACATCATCGCGAAAATTCTGTTGGGCTGATGATGTAACACCAGCCACTCAACATCGAGTCTTTAGTATGACAGAAGGAATGCTACAAAGAGACCTGGTTTCACTTGAAACATACTTTAAGAAATAAGAGACTGAATCCTAACCCAAACAAAACAGAAGTGCCAAGCTTTCATCTGAACAATCACCAAGCTAGCATGATACTTCACATTCGTTTTTGTCATCGTGAACTTCGGCACAATTGGTTTCCAAAATATTTGGGCATTACACTTGATCGCACACGGTCTTACAAACAACATCTTATGAATCTGTTTCAAAAGCTCAAAACATGCAATAACATCCTCTAGAAATTGTGTGGTTCAAGATAGGCTTCCTCAGCAAATACTTTAAGATCTCCAGCTTTGGGACTGGTTAACTCCTGTGCTGAGTACTGTGCACCTGTTTTGCTAAATAACTCGTATACAAGACTCATTGATACCCAATTGAACGCTACCACGTGGTTAATATTTGGTAATATCCAGCCCACACCACTGTATTGGCTTCTAATTCTGTCAGGCATAATGCCACCTGATATAAGAAGATCAAATGCTCTCAAACGAGAGTACAGGAAGATTGAAATGAACCCTTAATTGCCTGTTCTGGATGATTTTCCCGCTCTCAAGACAGCAGGGCTCAAGTCGCGTCATCCATCTTTGCAAAATGCTGTCGCTTTGGCCGATGGGAATTTCTACCCTTTAGAAGAATGGAGAAGTCACTGGAAAGTTGCTACAGACAGTTCTCTACGCAACATCTTTTCTGGTAAACATTTTCCTAGTGGACATCATCTACCGCGTAAGCTCTGGACCACACTGAATTGGGTGAGAAAGAATCATAGACGATGTAGAAACGCCCTTTATAAGTGGAAATATATTACATCACCGGAGTGCGACTGTGGTGCCTCTCAGAAAACAATCCCCCATATTGTAAGTGAATGTGTGCGACATTCCTATACAGGTAGTCCAAATGGCTTTCTGGAACCAAACGAGGAAGCCATACAGTGAATCACCCAACTGGGCATTGTAATATAATAAAATCTTGCTCCCGGGAAACATGTTTCTTGTCTGTGTATATTTGTACTTGTATATATGTATCTAACTTGAGAGCTTGCCATGGCGGGTGAGTGGTTAACGTGTCGGTCTACTAACCCCAAGCTTGCAGGTTCGCTCCTGGACGTGGTAAGTGATTTTTGAAAGGCGGCAAAAATTACGACAAGCATGTCATACGATGTTGGCATGTCAAATAACCTATTTGAATTCAGTAGGCCGTGTTCATAATGGCAAAATTAATCTCGGGATTTCCCGCCAACTCAAAGTTCCTCATTTCTCTACTAGAAAGCGCTCGCTATAGTGTTCAAGGAGCTTATATATATAACCTCCTTGACTTTCATAGTGCCTCAAGGAACAACAAAATTCGACATGCAAGCTGGCCCTGGGTGCCAAATAACAAATCTTGCACCCGACACCCGAGGCCTTACGATATTATTATTATACAGGGTGGGCCAAAAGAAGTCATCCGATGTTCTTTGGCTCTAATTTTTTTTCGAAATAAAAAACTTCGATTCTGTTTTTTATTATGTTTATTTGAACCTTTACAATTTTATTGGTCAAGTCGAGAAGATGATATCGGCAATATGGGCGCCGCCACAATTGATTGCTATACGGGCTCGTTTTATGGCATTTTTCATCACTTTGGCGAGAACTTCGGGCGACAGATTCTCGCACTCGTGTCGAATGTTGTCCTTAAGGGCTTCCAGGGTCTCGGGCTTGTTCACGTAAACACGGGACTTCAAAAAAAACCACAAAAAAGTCTGGAACGGTTAAATCGGGCGATCTTGCGGGCCAGTGCAAATCGCCAAAACGAGAGATGAGGCGACCCGGGAACGCCGCCTTCAGAATATCGGTTGTGGATCGCGCAGTGTGTGCCGTTGCTCCGTCCTGTTGGAACCACATGTCCTCCAGTCCTAATTTGTTCAATTGCGGCAGAAAAAAAAAAACTCGGTTAACATGGCCCTATAGCGCGCACCGTCCACTGTTGTCGTTTGACCAGCGGCGTCCTCGAAAGAAAATGGCCCGATGACTCCTCCAGCGTGAACAGCGCACCATGCAGTCACTTTGAGCGGGTGTAATGGCTCCTCGTGCATCACTCGTGGATTTTCGGTGCCCCAGAAGCGACAGCTTTGCTTGTTCACGTACCCGCTGAGGTGGAAATGAGCCTCATCGCTCATTATGATTTTGGTCGAAAAATCGTCCACTTCGTGCTCGAGATTGAGGATGGCTTGGGCGTAGGTTACACGCTTTTGGTGGTCGACAGGCAGCGGCTGATGCACGGACTGGACTTTGTACGGGAACATGTGCAGGTCTTTGACCAAAATTCGCCTTAGGGACGACCGGCTGATGGCTAATTGCGAGGCACGGTGTCTGGTCGATGTTTCTGGCGACAGCTCGACATCCTCGGCAACAGCGGCGATAATCTCGGGAGAACGGGCGCTCCGGGGCTGGCCACTCTTGGCAACGTCTCGTGTGGTCCCATACTCTTGAAGGTTGGTGGCCAAACGGCGCAGTGTTTGCCCAGTCGGTGCCGGACGACCGGGGAATCGGCGACGGAATTCGCGCTGCGCCAACACCACATACGAATTGTTACGTAAAAAAATAGACAGGATTATTCCGCGTTCTTGGGGAGTGTATCGCTCCATGGTTTGTTCACTTAAAATTTACATCTGTCTATTTCAAAAATGTCAAAACAGATTTCACATTGGCCGCCATCTGCAAAAAAAAAAAAAGCATATTTCAATAGGGTGATTTCTCTAACTTGTTGCCATATGCTAAATAAAATAATAAAGCGGTGTACTCTCCGCTGTTCTCCATTACAGCTACTGTTCATGCTCCCCTCCCCGCCCCATGCATGGGAACCTGAGCTTTATCACTTGAGCAATAATGTTGCTGGTTTTACGTCCCTTTTTACTACCGAGGCTTTTAGAGACTCCGGGGTGCAAACACCTTGTTTCGAAAGGGACCTTTAAAGTGCCAGTCAATTTACTCACACGGATTCCTCACATTTTCACACCCTCAAATGCCAACTAACTGCGCCAGGATTCGATCCTGTAACCATGGAAGAGCAGGCGAGAACGTTATCACTGCTCCACGCAGCTAGTCCTATCATATGAACATTTCCTGCTTTACCTGTGTGCGTTAGCAGCTCCGTTACGTGCACACTGCCTGTCAGTGCCATGGAGGAAAGATTAAGAGAAGATGCCCTGAGCTCGTTTGAGTGAATCCAAGCGCTGCGTCCAAAGCGGGCGTAACCTTAACTTGTATTCGGTGTTCCTTGACTTGCATGAGGCATTGTGCATGGTGTTTTCTGAGTTATCCTTGCAGGATATCTTTCCATCATTTTCTCACCTTAACTCATGCTGGAGCTATTTATTTGTGTGCGCAAAAATATAACTAGTTTCTTAAAGTGGGCTGATACGGATCATGAAATGTTATGTGTACAAATTTCGGATAAAGGGAATAAATTCCCTCTTCAGGTGATAGGGGCGTATAGAGCACCGAAAGATAACTTTTCGCTTCTCGACACACTGTATGATAAAACTTGTACGGGTAATGCTATGAAAAAGAGCATAATAATTGCTGGAGATTTTAACCTCCCCAAAGTAGACTGGTCTGGTGAGTCAACTAGCTGTGGTCAAGCTCAGAGTGCGGCAAACAAATTCTTAAGGGAGGGGGGATTTTCCCAAGTAGTTGACTTCCCAACTAGAGCCAATAATACCTTAGATGTTTATCTCGTAAAGCCTGTAGAGCTGTATATTAACTGTCTGAAAGTACCAGGAATTAGTGACCATTCTGGGGTTGAATTAAATATTAGATACGGTGACATTACAAAATTAGACTCTGATGTAGCAAATAAGATCATATTCCAGTATCGCAGGGCGGATCAGGGCAAATTTCAGGGGTATTTGAATGAGCTATTTGTAGGATGGGCATCGGAAGGAAATCACATTAATATCCTGTGGACTAACTTTTTGAAAATTTTAAATAGCGCTATTGATAAATTTGTTCCATTTAAATTACTGAAACAAACCCCAGATCCTGAGTATTACACACGGGAAATCAGGAGTCTTAAACGGAAAATTAGGAAATTATACAATAAAAGACATGATAGTGACAAGTATATGTTGAAATTTAAGTCCTTATCAAGAGAGCTCGTCTTAAAAAAGAGGGCTGCTCATGACAATTATGCAAGGTTTACTTGGTTCGGGAGGCGGTGGGTGGAAAAAAATTACAGTTATGTTAGGAGAAGAAAGGGAAATTCAAATAATTTGTCGATGATAATGTCCGGTGACGGTAAATTAATTACTGAGAAGCAGGCCATTGCTAATGAATTAAATGTCTTTTATGGTAGAGTGTTCAATAAATCCAATAGCTGTGTGTTGGACATTAACTGTGAATCAGGGGCTCCAATTCTCCAAATAAACCAGTCAGCAATTGTAAAGCTAATACAAAAATTACGTTACAATATATCGAAGGGTCCTGATAGTATTGTTAGTGAAGTACTTAAACTAGGAGGTAGGGCCGTGGCACGATACTTAGAGGTGATGTTTAATGTGTCCATAAACATTGCGCAAATCCCGGATGACTGGAAAAGAGCTACGGTAGTGCCAATATTTAAGGGAGGGAGCAGACTTGAATTGGGCAACTACAGGCCGGTTAGTCTTACGTCCATCGTTTGTAAACAGATGGAGCATCTCATTTTCGACTACTTGAGGGAAGTGTGGGAAACATTATCATGGTTTAATGATAGGCAACATGGATTTTGGAAAGATTACTCATGCGAGAGTCAGATGCTATCACTTTTTCAAGATATTAGCGAATCGTTAGACGATGGAGTTTTAGTCGACGCCGTAGTTATAGATTTTGCGAAGGCATTTGATGTCGTGCCGCATGACATGCTACTCCATAAATTAGCTTCGACGAAGATTGATAGAAGAGTAATTTTATGGATCCAAGAATTTTTGACGGGTCGTTCTTAGAAAGTGAAAGTTGAAGGCCGATTGTCGGATGAAATTACCGTAACGTCGGGTATCCCTCAGGGCAGCGTAATCGGAACTTAGTTATTTTTGGCGTTTATAAATGACTTACCAAATGGGATTCGCAGTGACTGTCGATTGTTTGCGGATGATTGTGTAATATATCGAAAGATACATTACTCACAAGACAATGCAGTGCTTCAAGATGACCTGAACCTGGTCTATAAGTGGGCGATTGAAAATAAAATGGAAATAAACACAAGAAAATGTAGTCTAATAAAAATAGGGAAAGTGCGAAGGCAAGATTTTCAATATAACATTGGCTCGGAAATTCTTGTAGAAGAAGATTCTTGCAAATATTTGGGCGTTCACGTAAGAAATGATATGAAATGGAGTAGTCATATAGGATGTGTAGTTTCTAAAGCTTACAAATCCCTGCACTTTGTAATGAGGGTATTAAAAGGAAGTAGTACCTCTGCTAAAGAATTAGGATATTTGTCACTTGTAAGACCTATTCTGGAATACGCCTCGGCGGTTTGGGATCCATATCAAGTAGGGCTCATAAATGAGTTGGAAATGGTACAAAGAAAGGCCGCTAGATTTGTGCTCAGTGACTTTAATCCCAGGAGCACTTGGGTGGGAATCACTTGAGGCTAGGACAATGAAATCTAGACTCTGCGCTATGTACAACACGTATACAAATCAACCAGCATGGGGTGAGCTTAACAAACGTATGGAAAAGCCTACTTACATGGGTAGGAGCGATCACCCTTTCAAAGTTAAGGGCCGACCACAGCGAACAAATTATGGTAAATATTCTTTCGTAAACCGTGCCATTGATAATTGGAACTCTCTACCTGCCGCAGTCTTAGAGCCTTTTCCCAAACATATAGGTGTGTTTAAGAAATGACTGACTATTTTTGTAAATACTCCAGTTTAATTGTTAGTGAATTGTTATGTACAATTATTTATTTGTTATGTATATCTAATTTGCCACCGGGGGACACACCCCCAATTGCAAATAAACGAATGAATGAATGAATGAATGAATGAATGAATGGAGCAGTAGTGATAAGTTATTAAAAAAGGAAAAAGAAATCTTCAATTCTAATCTCAGCATGTGTAAATTTGGTGTAACTACCGGTACCAAAAAAGTCATTTCTCTGCAAATCCCAAACTATCAAACAGCTGTCGGTCAATAATTACGGTAGGCCTGCATAATGAATCAATTGGAGGCTAATTGCCAAGTTTCTACCCCACAAACAAAATACCACACGGTACCGAAAAGTATACGCTATACCGTATTTTTGTGCAAATATGCGTCCAAGTGTTCTGTTTATTAATTTTAAGGTTCATATTCTGGAATATCAAAATGTGTACGACCAATGAGTGAAAGTGGCTGTGCTCGAAATTCGGCCTAAAATCTGATGAATGTCTCAACACCAATAAGAACTTAAAACTCAATTTGTTGTAAATACCGTAATTAATTCGGCATCATTGATTCTCAAGTTGTTCCTTCTTTGGTATAACACGCACCTTCCGACACCTGTATTCAATTTAATCAGTGTTTCAGCGTATTATTACGTTTTGCCGCGACTTTCTTACAAAACTAGCCTGGAAAGGTGCTCTCATATTTTTATTTAAATTGGCTTTTAAAACGATAACGCAGCTTATTTGTGCCAAGTACCGTGATGTACAGAGTGTATTCTGCCTAGCCAAGAAGAAATCTTGACTTGTCATTGCAGTTTTATGTCACTAAAATCCATTACTAGTTGGAGTGGTTTACGGCTTTAAGCATAGGGACAGCCATTTTCTCGCTAACCAAAGTGGGCGTGCCGTTTGGCTTCAACAGCTTGCGCTAGGCAGCGCAGCGAAGGCATCTCCTTCCTTTCTTTCCCCCATGGTCAGTGCAATAGAGAGCGTCGGCATTCTCTAACAGCGAGCCTTGCAGAGAAGTACAATTCTTTCCAGTAGTTCATGCTGTGCTTACAGATATTGTGCATGTTGTTTGTACCTTTTCTTTCGAAAATTGCTCAAAAATGGAAATAGGACAGTGATTATAACGAGCTCGTATTTGCAACAATTGAGATAAATGAGGAGATTACCCCTGTGCGTGCTAGTATTCTCAGCAATGAAGCCCTATGACCTGAATACTTCGCTGGAGAATACCGAAAGGTATTCTGTGAAAGAGAACTTTCAAACTTTGTCTGGTTTTGGCATTATGGCGAAAATACACCTTAGATATTTTGAAAATAAAGGAGTGTTGCTTGAAGAGGTTATTATTACGGCTGTTTCAACCTCCGACAATTTCGCTGCTGATTTGCCAACGCTCGCCAAATATGGTGCGTGGTGTCGCGGCCAACGAGCGGAGCAATAATCATGGAAATAATGAGCTGCAATGGAATATATTGATGAAGATTGGATGTTCGTTTTTGTTAACTCAACATAAACACATGGTGGAAACATAAACTGAAAAACGGGGTTCACTGTTCAACTTATGAAAATGCAAGGAAATAAACTGATACTTTGTTGGTGGTGTTTGATGCCATATTTTCAGTGTTGCCTTAGTAAACAAGAGTTTAGTGCTTTTCAGTCGGTCAACACGAATGTACCCAAAAGAGATGGGTTATGCCCTAATCCTTAAATAAATTACATGAGATTAATAAATACACTAGGATGACCAGTTTCGATCGTCAAGCGATCATCATCAGATCCATTACACTTAGGCTATAAAATCTATGTTTGAAATAAAGGTGAAAATATTTACACTATATACAATTATTTAGTTGAAGTATTGGTACTGCAACTGTCGGTGTATGTTAAATGCAGTATAGGCTATATGATGTTAGGTGAAATGTTCAATGGTGATAGATATCCGGAGTTTGTAATTTGGAGTGATTATATGGTTGTAAAAATCAACTATGGTTAAAATATAATATTATAGGCTAACTACTTATCTGATTGTCTTCCTTACTAGAGCTACGCGCAGTTTTGGTGTTCACTGTAACTCACGGTGCGGTCGACTGCGGTAGGTTGTTATCTTAACGACTGGTTTTTCCCTGCTTTCTCCCCCCTGTCCATATGTGATGTGCGGAGTAATTGCAATGTGTTTATGTGAGGTGTTGCCAAACTAGATAAGATGTATGTTATTGAATGAGGTGGGTCTACAACCATTAAAGACCGTGGATTAGCCCTGCCACGCGTGGACCATAAGCCATTCAACTAAGCGCTGCCCGGTCTTATGAGGATGTCCCGGCACCTTTAATACTGCCGCGAATATGGGCCTTGGTTTATTGCAGAAGAAAAGTACATCGTACACTTGATCCAGATAACATTTACCTATTAAAAACCCTCTAATTTCCCCCCCCCCCTTTTTTATCTAGATTGGCTGTGTCGCTAAATTGTGTCTTGTTTCCGACAGGGTGTGTTTTTCAGTAGGGTGAAGAGGGGTGAGCTCTCCATGAACGTGTGTTCATTTAGATTGTTGGGATTGTTCCGTTTGGCTAGGTGTATCTCGATTGCTTCCTTTATGTCAAGAGCTCTGCCTTTCGATTCGTGATGGATTATTTTAAGGTCCGACTTTATGTTGGTAAAGCTGTGCCCCGCATCACACATATGTTCGCATACGGCTGAATGTGTTCCGTATCTTATCGCATTCCTATGTTCATTATAACGTGTATCTACTCGTCTTCCACTCTGTCCGATGTAATTAGCTTGACAACCGGTGTCTTGGCACGTTATAAAATATACCCCTGACCTTGAATACGGGTCATGTTTATTTAGATTACTATTTAGGAGGCGCCTACCGGTTGTGTTTTTCGTTGTGAAAGCTATCTTTATGCCTTGCTTTTTGAATAGATTAGTGATTTTATATGTATTCGCATTCACATAGTTGAAACGCGCAAATTTTTTCTCATTACTGTCCGGTTTGGGAATCGTTTTATCTTTATTTTTATGTTTGGCTATAATTTGGTTTATTTTGCTTGGCGGGAAATTGTTTTCCTTTGCTATTTGCTTAATGGTTCTTATATCCTTGTCTCCCACAAATCCAACCCCTCGTCCTCGTCTTGGGAGATGGGCAACGTAATTAAGTAGGGGATTGTCTGTAGGGGTGAAGTACAGTGGGGACTTTGTGTGCTTCAAGACCGCTACGGTAGCTGTGAAGGCCCTACAGGAACCCTGAAGAAATTAAGGCTAACGGGGCTCTGATGAAACAACTGCTGCCTTGTAGTTTGGAGTTGGTTCTTCAAAGGCTAAGGGAAGAAACCCTGACAGAAAATCAGCCTGGTGCCTCAGGCTTAAGGTGGCAGCCCCTCCAAGGCACTCGGAGGCAATGGGTTAATCACTCGCTCCTCTTAAATAAACTGATTACGGAAACTGAAGCGAAATTACAAAACCGGACGGATAACCTGATGACGACTTTTGGCCTGAAGAGGACTACGAAAATCGGTTTCTGGAATGTGAGGACCTTGATGGAGAAAACCAGACTGAAACAAGTGACACGGGAGATGAAGAACTATGGGCTGGATATCCTAGGATTGAGTGAAGTAAGGTGGCCAGGATTTGGTGAAATACAGACAACAGATGGAATTACATTTCTCTATTCTGGGGGCGATGATGAAGAACACAGGGATGGAGTGGGGTTGCTGCTCAACAGAAATGCAAAGAGAAGCCTTATGGAGTGGAAGCCAATTTCTAGTAGGCTCATGTTTGCTAGGTTCAAGACAAAGATCAGGAATGTGATCATCATCCAATGCTATGCGCCTACAGAACAATCGGAGCCAGAGAAGAAGGAAGAATTCTACCAAATGCTGCGAGGTGTCACAAGAAAAACAAGTAAGAAGGACATTCTCATTGTTATGGGAGACTTCAATGCGAAGGTGGGCTCAAACAATGAGGGGTTGGAGCAGATCATGGGTAAACATGGCCTTGGTGAGATGAATGACAATGGGGAGAAATTTACGGAATATTACGCCAGTCAGGATTTGGTGATGGGTGGCACGGTATTTCCTCATAGGCGGTGCCACAAGGTCACCTGGGTGTCTCCTGATCAAGTCACAGAAAATCAAATTGATCACATCGCGGTGAGCAGGAGGTTCAGAAGAAGCTTGGAAGATGTTAGGAACAAGAGAGGAGCGGACGTTGGTAGTGACCATCATCTTGTGGTTGCCAACTTCCGCATGAAGATCGTCGCAATCCGCCGAAAGTTTAACACTCGGCACAACAAGTTTGATGTGGGCAAGCTTAAGAACCAGCAGAGATTGGACCAATTTAAACTGGAGCTCAGAAATAAATTCCAGGTGTTGGACTCCGAGACAGAGAAGGACGTGGAGACTGTGTGGAGCGAGGTAAAGAATATCTTCGTGGAAACCAGTGAGATGCAGCTCGGGTACAAGAACTACCTGCGGAAAGAATGGATATCCGATCAGACCTGGGACAAGATAAAATATAGGAAGGAGATTAAGGCCAAGCTCAACACCTGCAAGACTAGGCAGCAGAAGGCTCTCACACAAGCAAAGTATTCAACAGCAAACAGGGAGGTAAAGAGGAGTGTACGGAAGGATCATAGGAGGTGGATTGATGAGCAGGCGGAGAAAGCAGAAGATGCGGCAGGAAGGGGGGACGTTAAGGATTTCTATGGCATCACAAAGATGCTTTCGAAGAAAGGTTTTAATAAAACTAGGCCTGTGAAGAGCAAGACGGGCGAGATCCTCACGACGTGTGAACAGCAGCTGACTAGATGGAGAGAACTCTTTGCGGAGGTTCTTAATAGAGATAGAGGACCAGAAAGTAAGCAGCGAGGAGAAGATGAAGAGGAAGCAGAAAGTGACCCAAGCATCAGCCTCGACTCCCCAACTCGGGGCGAAATACGGACAGCGTTGAAGCAGATGAAATGCGGGAAGGCACCAGGTCTGGATAATATCCCAGCGGAAGTACTGAAAGCAGACCTGGATATTACGATCGATCTGCTGCACCCGCTGTTGGAGAATATCTGGAAGGAGGAGAGAATACCAATCGACTGGAAGAAGGGGTTGATAGTCAAGTTGCCGAAGAAAGTGGACACCACAAACTGCAACAACTGGAGGGGTATCACCTTGCTGTCCATTCCAAGCAAAGTGCTGGCGAGAGTCATCCTGAATCGTATAAAAGACTGCGTAGAAAAAAGGCCTCGGAAGGAACAGGCTGGATTTCGACAACATCGCAGCTGTGTGGATCTCATCAACACCCTCCGAATCACCCTGAAGCAGAGTGTGGAGTGGCGGAATACCCTATACCTCACATTTGTTGACTTCGAGAAAGCCTTCGACTCCGTAAATCAAAGAATCATGTGAAAGACCCTCGGGGAATATAAAATTCCAACAAAGATCATCAGAATCATGGAAGAGAAGTACGAAGGGTATGAGTGCCAGGTTCTTCACGAAGGCAAATTAACAGAAAAGATATAGGTCAGTTCTGGAGTGAGACAGGGGTGTGTCCTTTCCCCCACTCTGTTCCTGTTGGTCCTGGATAGTGTGATGAAGAAGGTAATGGGAGGACGGAAGAGGGGTATTCAATGGGGTATAAATGACAGGCTTGAAGATCTGGATTTCGCAGACGACATTTGTCTTATGGCACAACGGTACCGAGACATAGAAGATAAGCTGGGGAGGTTGCAGAGAGAAGCAGAACGTGCAGGACTGATGATCAACACCAACAAGACCAAAGAGATGAGGATAAATTCTGACATCACGACTAGTTTGACAGTCAACGGAAAGGACATTGAGCGAGTTGAGTCCTTCCTTTACCTTGGAAGTATAGTCACAAATGATGGGGGAGTAGAGGAAGATGTTCGAAGCCGTATCAGGAAGGCAAATGGTGCCTTCGTCCAGCTCTACCCCATCTGGAGAAATAGAAACATTTCCAGGAAGACCAAGCTCCGCCTTTTCAATAGCAACGTAAGGTCGATTCTTCTCTACGGCTGTGAAACATGGAAAGTCACAAAAGCGATCAACAACCAGCTACAGGTGTTCATTAACAGATGTTTGCGTCGCATCATGAATGTGAGGAGGCCGGACATAATCTCAAATTAAGATCTTTGGACCATCACCAATCAACAACCGATTAGCATCCAGATCAAGGAGAGGAAATGGCGCTGGATTGGTCACACACTAAGGAAGCCGGACGGAGCTATTGAGAGGGCGGCGCTAGACTGGAATCCTCAAGGCGCCAGGAAGCGAGGTCGACCTAAGAAGACCTGGAAGAGGACGATCGAAAATGAAATTGCAGAGGGGGACAAGAACTGGAGTCAAGTGAAGAGAATGGCCAGGAACCGTACTGCGTGGAGAAATTTCGTCAAGGCCCTATGCTCCGGAAGGAGCGGCAGGAATTAAGTAAGTAAGAAAGTCTTATTTCCTTATTATAGTTGTCTTTTGCCATGGGTATGTTTAAAGCCCTGTGCACCATTGAATTGAAACCCGCTAGTTTGTGCGTACTGGGGTGATTAGACTGATTGTCGATTGCATGCGAGGTTTGAGTTGCTTTCCGGAATATGGAATATGAAAGCTCGTTGTCTTTACGTTCAATAGTTATATCGAGATAATTTATTTTTCGGTCTATTTCGGATTCCTTAGTGAATTTGATTGAGTGGTGTAGGCTATTAATGGATTGGAGAATTGTTTCTTCGTTTGTTAGTTCAGTATCGTAGATGTAAATTACATCATCTACGTATCTTTTCCATATTGCTATTCCCTTTGTTGACGTCTTTTCTAAGAACGCATTTTCTAGTGCATTGATGAAGATGTCAGCGATTAACCCGCTTAGTGGCGATCCCATCGCTAGGCCTTCTCTCTGTGTGTACATTTTATTGTCGAATTGAAACACGTTTTGGCTGAGAACGACCCGCAGTAATCTGACAATCTCTTCAGTTTCTTTTACTGAATTGTTGGATTTTAAGTTGTTTTCGATGGTGTTGATTGCTTCAATAATCGTAATATTGGTGTAGGGCCTACATGTTAGTTACATCGAAGGATACTAGTCTGAAGCTAGGTTTCATTTGTAGGGTGTTCAATGCTGTTACTAGTTCTGTTGTGTTCTTTACAGAGTTGTTTTTGTCGTTGGAAAGACGGCATTTTAAGATTTTTAGTAACTCTTTGCTGATTTTGTAATTAGGGGCATTCCTACAATTGACTATTGGTCTCATTGGGCATTCCTTTTTGTGTAATTTTGGTTGTCCCCTCAATGACGGTATTTTCGGGTTCATGCTTATTAGTTTTGATTTTTCAGCTTTGGTCAGTATGTATTCTGTTTCTTTTAGCGCACTTTTTATTTGTTTTTGGAATTTGTTGGTGGGGTCTTTTGTTAATTCTTTGAGTTCGTTGTTGTTTAGGAATTCGACTGTTTTCTCAATGTATTCTGTTTTGTTCAAAATTACTGTAGTGTTTCCCTTATCTGCTTTTGTGATGATTAGGTCATGTTCTTTTATTTTTTGTTTCAATGACTTTATTTCTTTGAGTTGTTTGTTGTTTTGAATGTTATTGCTTTCATCCTCTCGTTTGAGGATTTCTTTTAGCTTCGTTGGTGGCAAGATTTTTGGTTAATTCCCTGTCTTCTGCTGGGAGCTTGTGACTGGCTATCTCAATATCTGTGATTAACTGTTTTATATTGTGGTTCGTGTGTGCGTCTGTGCAGTTCAAACCTTAGTCTAACATATTCATTTCACCTTGAGAAAAGGTAACGTTCGTTCTATTGTTTACTCTGCTGTGCAAATTCAATTCATTGTTATTCGTGTGTTGTTCATTAGATTGATTGTTCTGTGCTTCTCCTAGTTTTCTTAATTTATTTTCTATCGTTTCATGCTTCCTCGTTGCTCTGATTTTGATGGTGCCATGTAGGTGCTCGGTGAAGCTGTCCCATTGGGCTGCGTGCCAGACGTTACTTCGTTGCAATTGAATGTCGTATAATTGTTGGTTAATTTTTTTGCTTTCTTATGTATGCAAATCTTAATTCGTTTTTATCCAAAGCGCTTTGGCTTGTTTAGTTGAAATGATCGAGGCTGGTGTGTTCGGTACGGTTTTAATTGGTACGTATTTAGGGGTAAGATTTAGTTCTATACATTTTTTGTTGAACCAAATTGACTTGTCTAAATTCATGAGTTTAAGCCTGAGTGATTTGAATCTCTTGGCTTCACGATTTTCCTGACTAGCCGTGAACATTGTGGTGTTTGAAGCCATATTTTCAGTGTTGCCTTAGTAAACAAGAGTTTAGTGCTTTTCAGTCGGTCAACACGAATGCACCCAAAAGAGATGGGTTATGCCCTAATCCTTAAATAAATTACATGAGATTAATAAATACACTAGGATGACCAGTTTCGATCGTCAAGCGATCATCATCAGATCCATTACACTTAGGCTATAAAATCTATGTTTGAAGTACAGGTGAAAATATTTACAATATGTACAATTATTTAGTTGCAGTATTGGTACTGCAACTGTCGGTGTATGTTAAATGCAGTATATATGATGTTAGGTGAAATGTTAAATGGTGATAGATATCCGGAGTTGGTAATTTGGAGTGATTATATGGTTGTAAAAATCAACTATGGTTAAAATATAATATTATAGGCTAACTACTTATCTGATTGTCTTCCTTACTAGAGCTACGCGCAGTTTTGGTGTTCACTGTAACTCACGGTGCGGTCGACTGCGGTAGGTTGTTATCTTAACGACTGGGTTTTTCCCTGCTTTCTCCCCCTTGTCCATATGTGCTGTGCAGAGTAATTGCGATGTGTTTATGTGAGGTGTTGCCAACCTAGATAAGATGTATGTTATTGAATGAGGTGGGTCTACAACTATTAAAGACCGTTGATTAGCCCTGCCACGCGTGGACCATAAGCCATTCAACTAAGCGCTGCCCGGTCTTATAAGGACGTCCCGGCTCCTTTAATACTGCCGCGAATATGGGCCTTGGTTTATTGCAGAAGAAAAGTACATCGTACACCTGATCCAGATAACATTTACCTATTAACCCCCCCCCCCCCTAATTAGCAGAGAGTTTCAGATATCACAAGGAGTGCGTCAGAGTGATTCTCTGTCTGCTGTAGGCCTACATTTTAACTCAGCTCTTCATGCTGCAATGAAGGAACTAAGGATGGGAGGACCCACAGTATACAGGATAAAACAAGTTTGTGCATATGCAGATGATGTTGCCCTAATAGCACGCACAATGAATGCATTGCAAGAGATGTTGGGGATTATGGGGGGAAGAACAGAGCGTATGGGGCTTAATTCAAATAATAATAATAATAATAATGATAATGATGATGATAAAATCGTATGGCCTCGGGTGCCGGGTGCAAGCTTTGTTAATTGACACCCAGAGGGCAACTTCAATGTCGAATTTTGTCGTTCCTTGGAGCGCTATGAAATTCAAGGAAGTTAGATATCTAAGCGCCTTGACACTATAGCGCTTTCTAGTAGAGAATGGAGGAACTTTGTGTTGGCAGTAAATCCGGAGATTAATTTTGCCATTATGAACATGGCCTACTGAATTCAAATGGGTTCTTTAACATGCCAACAACGTATGACATGCATGTCGTGATTTTTGTCGCCTTTCAAAAATCACATACCACGGCCAGGAGAAAACCTGCAAGCTTCGGGTTGGTAGTCCGACACGTTAACCACCTACCCACCGTGGCAAGCTAAAACAAAAGTAAAAAAAAGAAAGACTAAATACCCGAAAATGGCAGCCAGCATGGATGTAAGATGTCATGAAAGTGTTACCCTGCGATGGTATAAATTTGATAGAGTCAAATGGTTTAGTTACTTAAGGACCATCATAGACAGTGAAAACAAAATCCCAGTGGAGCTTAATAAACGAATGATGATGGGCAACAACGCCTATTATACTATCCAAAATTTTATAAAGTCTACGTTGCCATCTAGAGCAACTAATTTAAAGACCAGAGCCCAAGGCTCACCCAGGGCTGTAGCGCGGAGGAAGTAAAATGTTTATGCCGTGTGTTGTGTGGGATTTCGCCTACGAACATCAAGCTGGCTCATCAGCAAGCTCATGGTGACAGTGCCAACACAAGACACGGCATAAACCTAGAAAAATTGCTGTGTTTTAATTTCTTGGACATAAAAGCCAATATACCATCTCTTGGGAACCCCTTATAGGAAGGTGAAATGCTGCTTGAGCTCTTAACTTTCACAGTAAAGCAGCGCAGATGCGCTTGAAAAGAATGGAGGTAGTGCACAGTTCACTACTGCTGCGGAGGAATGGGCACGGACACCAAGAGCCCTCTGATGAGCCAGCTTGGTTTTACTACGTGAAGCCCCACACAAGACACGGCATAAACCAAGAAATGTTTGCTGAGTTTTCATTTCTTGGCTGTGAAAGCTCATATACCATCTTTGAGGAAGCCTTTATATGCAGGTGAAATGCTGCTTGAGCTCAGAGCTCTCGGAGTAAAGAATGGCAGGTGCGCTTCCTAAGAGGGGAGGTAGTGGACAGTTCGCCACTCCTGTGGGGGTGCGGGTACGGATTTCAAGAGCCCGCCGATGAGCCAGCTTGGTGTTCCTAGGTGAAACCCCACACAATACAGGGCATAAACCTAGTCAAGTTGCTGTTTTAATTTCTTGGCCGTTAAAGCATATATACCAACCTTTAGGTAGCCCTTATAGGGAGGTGAAATTCTGCTTGAGGTCTTAAAAGGTACGATTTGGATCCTCGCCGCCATGGCGGCGTGTTGCCATGGCGGCGGAAGCTCACTACCGCTCCACGTGTATTTAGATGGGATACATTTCGAACTTCGCCGCCGCTGCCCATGCAGCGTGGCCGCCCAGCCGCGCCAGGAGCGGTCTGGCGGCTCTGCGGCGCCGCCTGTTGGCAACGACATTATACAAAGCCCGGAAATGGAGCATAAAACTGCTATCCAAAATGGCGTTTGATAGAAGTCCGCTAGATATCTCGACTTGTCGCTAATTTTCCCGTACCAATTATTGGAAAATAATTGCATCTTTTGCCAATTTTAAAGCCGGAAAAGTTAATTATTCAAATAATACGGCATCTAAAGAACTTTAAAATTGCATTTAATTTTATTTTATGCCAATTTTATGTAACGGAAATATGTCATTAGGCTAAATTACGTATGGATTGGAGTGACCCGGTTAGGCCTAAATAAAAATAAAAACTTTACAATACTTGGGAGCCAATATTTTCATACTTGACCGCCATACCACTAGGTGTTTTGCAGTAGATTGTTGTTGCCATGCTTTATCTTGCGTCTATTAACTTACTTCTATTATATTTGATATCCTGTTGCATACATTTCCCAGCCGAGTGCTTTGTATCAACAATGTCGTCTTTAGCGGCAGATGACGAAAAACTCGTTGAGTTTGTATCCAAATAGGTACCCAGTTTTGTATGATGCAATATTTCGATCTATATTTTAAAGCACCCCTCGTTCTCTCGGGTTTTGTGGATCTCTTTCGTGGCTTTCCTTTTTCTTTTTCGCACCAATAGGGCTAGAATTTAGTTGTAATCGTCTTCCTCTTCCTCCAATAATATTTAATTCACGTTTTGGAAGCGGCACTACACATGATGATCGTACCTCTATTAAATTACCTCAATGTAAACAGCCTACTGAACCTCTGCCGCGCTGCCCAGGCAGCGAGGAACGAAAACACCACAACTGCCCAGGCAGCGTCGTCTTGGCAGCGCGCCGTCATTGCAGCGGCAGCGCGCCGCCTTAGCGGCGAGGATCCAAATCGTACCTTTAGATCTCTCAGTAAAGCAGCGAAGGTGCACTTCCTAAGAGGGGAGGTAGTGGACAGTTCGCTACTCCTGTGGGGGTGCGGGTACGGACTTCAAGAGCCCGCCGATGAGCCAGCTTGGTGTTCCTAGGTGAAACCCCACACAATACACTGTATAAATCTAGAAAAAAAATCCTCATGACACGCCGGAAGGCGGAGGTAGACTTCACCGGGCAGACTTAGGGATAGGCGAAAATAGGCAGAATATGCAGGTTTTCGTAGATGGATCAGACCTCATGTATTGCGAGTATTTTATAATTGGAGATTAATTAACTTTGTTTTTCGTCATTTTATGCATATTTTAAACATTTTATTGTATTATGGCGACGGTAACCTTCTCGTCATTTGGGGTCCATTTTTAGCCTACTTTTCACATTTTGCAAAAATGAGGAAAAAGTAGTCTTATGAGATCGATCCGGGAAAATGTGTGTCTGTCTGTCTGTCCTTCTGTCTGTCTGTCTGGCTGTGTGTGTTTCCCCCCCTATCAACTCCTAAACGGCTGTAGCAATCGAAATAAAATTTGGTAGGAGTAAAGATCTATACCTGAATATCTCACGGCCATATTTGAAAATGATGTCAGTGCTACCAACTGCTGAAAAATCGCAATTGAAATTTGAGCTCCATGTTGGATATCTTGGAAGGTATGAACGGGAGCTATTTCAAAATCGGCACACATAT
This sequence comes from Meconema thalassinum, assembly GCA_946902985.2. Taxonomy (NCBI): domain Eukaryota; kingdom Metazoa; phylum Arthropoda; class Insecta; order Orthoptera; family Tettigoniidae; genus Meconema; species Meconema thalassinum. Next base: position 146,485,588 of record OX336395.1, on the reverse strand, counting down.
AGATAATAATATTGCAGTTTAATTTCCAGAAGGCCATACATGGCAGTGTTGCCAAAATGATTATAAGCCTACTGATAGGTCCAATATTTAAATGCATATAACTTCTACACTATCAATTGGAATTCAACCAAATTTCGTATGTTGTATGTGTACATAACCAGATATGACTGAACGTATTCTTATGAACCACCAGTGCTGCCAACTGTTAAAAAATGCTCTTAATTTATTTTATCCAAATACCAATATATATGAGAAAGTATGCAAGCCGACAGCTTTAAACTATGCACACGTATAGTACATGACATTCAATAATAATTTGGAGTAACTTATATACGTCAGTGCTACCAACATGATTCTAAGCCTGCTGAGAGGTCCAACTTTAAATACATGTAACTTCCATACTATCATTTGGATTTCAACCAAATTTCGTATGTGCTATGTGTACCACAACAGCTATGACTATGCGTATTCGTAAGAGCAACCAGGGCTGCCAACTGTTAATAAATGCTGTCTCTATTTTTGTTACCCTAATATCAATATATGAGAAAGAATGCAAGCCAATAGCTCTAAACTTTGCACACGTATAGTACCTGGCATTCTAGATTACTTTGTAGTAACTAATATACGTCAGTGCTGCCAACATGATTCTAAGCCTGCTGATAGGTCCAATTTTAAAATGCATGTAACTTCTATACCAACTAATGGATTTCATTCAAAATTGGCACAACAATAGATCATATTATTTCAGATTATTTCTGACCAATACATGCATGACACTGTTGCCAACATGATATTACGCGTGCTGTTAGATCCAATGGTTAACTGCATGTAACGTCCATGCTATTCATTGGACTCCAACCAAATTTTGTATTCTGTACCTTAAGAGATGGAACTAAGAATATATTCAGTCACCAGGGCTGCCAACTGTAGTTCTCTATTAGGCTACATTATGCCAGGTATACAGTATTTCGAACTAATTAGAAATTTCGATATTACCAACTTAATTTCGTCATTATTCTCGATAGATCCATATCGATTAATCATTGGCATGAATCTTAAATTTTAAGAAAAGTAGGTTCTTTAGTTCGTCACGGAACTTCTTGTTATACTTGGGGTCACACTGTCCTTATGCAAGGTTTCGACACTGATGTGTAACTATCTAACGGTCTGTTACTTCTTCACACAAAATTTTATCTCCCGCAGAGATTTTGGTTGGTTCCTTAGTTTAGGGGCTGCGACAACACGGTCATGTAGCCCCGTGTACTTTGGGTGTGTGTAGAATCTGTCTGATAAACGGTGTTAATTGTGATGACTGTATTAGTCTGTTATTCAGGTACCTACGGACTGCAGACGGTCAATTTCAAGTAGTAGTTCCTAATTTTGCTACCAGATACTACCTTCAACGACATCTAGCTGTGAACTTGGCTACTAGATGCCACCGCAACCAGCTACCCGCAACTATCGTTGGAACTTTCCCTCCAAAGGAAAGGATACTGAGGGATTTTTAGCGTTCTTAGATAATCCGACGATTTCGGCCGGCTTTGAATCCGCAACCTTGCGCATAAAAATTCAGCATGCTACCAGTTTCTTTTCCGAAGGCGCTTCCCACATGGTCAGATGGAAAACTGAATGTGATCTCGTGCAATGGCGTTGTCACGGCAACGTGTGATGGCTCAACCCTCATCAATTTAGTAGTGTTGTCATGCCAATCTCTGATGGCTCTTGGCATTTTCTTTTAATTCCGAAATTATTTTGCTCATCCCTTGGCGTAATGGTGGGTCATATCAAAAATTCTTTCAGACAAAAGTTTTGTACGGTTTTTATATTGTGCCTATTAAGAGAGATATGATTATTGTTTCCCGAAAAAAAAAAAAAAAAACCTTTTCCCACCCCTTTGGTCAATGGTTGGTGCTACCAAAAATCTTTTCAAACATAAATATTTGTCAAGAGTTTAGTGCTTTTCAGTCGGTCAACACGAATGTACCCAAAAGAGATGGGTTATGCCCTAATCCTGAAATAAATTACATGAGATTAATAAAACACTAGGATGACCAGTTTCGATCGTCAAGCGATCATCATCAGATCCAATACACTTAGGCTATAAAATCTATGTTTGAAATACAGGTGAAAATATTTACAATATGTACAATTATTTAGTTGCAGTATTGGTACTGCAACTGTCAGTGTATGCTAAATGCAGTATATATGTTAGGTGAAATGCTAAATGGTGATGGCTATCCGGAGATTGTACTTTAGAGAGATTATATGGCTGTAAACTATGGTTAAACTATAAAATTTTAGGCTAACTACTTATCTGATTGTCTTCCGTACTACAGCTATTCGCAGTTTCCGTGCTCACTTGAACCCGCTGTGCGGTCGACTGCGGTGGTTATCTTAACGACTGGTTTTTCCCTGCCTTCCCCCCCTGTCCCTACGTGCTGTGGGGAGTGATCGCGATGTGTTTATGTGAGGTGTTGCCAACCTAGATAAGATGTATGTTAGTGAATGAGGTGGATCTACAACTATTAAAGACCGTGGATTAGTCCTCGCCACGCGTGGAGCATAACCCATTCGAACTAAGCGTTGACGGTCTTATGAGGACGTCCCGGCACCTTTAATACTGCCTCTAATATGGGCCTTGGTTTATTGCAGAAGAAAAGTACATCGTACACCTGATCCAGATAACATTTACCTATTAAAAACCCCTAATTTCCCCCCATTTTTTTATCTAGCTTGGCTGTGTCGCTAAATTGTGTTTTGTTTCCGACAGGGTGTGTTTTTTAGTAGCGTGAAGAGGGGTGAGCTCTCCATGAACGTGTGTTCATTTAGATTGTTGGGATTGTTTCGTTTGGCTAGGTGTATCTCGATTGCTTCCTTTATGTCAAGAGCTCTGCCTTTCGATTCGTGATGGATTATTTTAAGGTCCGACTCTATGTTGGTAAAGCTATGCCCTGCGTCACACATATGTTCGCACACGGCTGAATGTGTTCCGTATCTTATCGCATTTCTATGTTCATTATAACGTGTGTCTACTCGCCTTCCACTCTGCCCGATGTAATTAGCTTGACAATCGGTGTCTTGGCACGTTATAGAATATACCCCTGACCTTGAATACGGGTCACGTTTATTTAGATTACTATTTAGGAGGTGCCTAGCGGTTGTGTTTTTCGTCGTGAAAGCTATCTTTATGCCTTGCTTTTTGAATAGGTTAGTGATTTTATATGTATTCGCATTCACATAGTTGAAACGCGCAAATTTTTTCTCATTACTGTCCGGTTTGGGAATCGTTTTATCTTTATTTTTATGTTTGGCTATAATTTGATTTATTTTGCTTGGCGAGAAGTTGTTTTCCTTTGCTATTTGCATAATAGTTCTTATTTCCTTATTATAGTTGTCTTTTGACATGGGTATGTTTAAAGCCCTGTGCACCATTGAATTGAAACCCGCTAGTTTGTGCGTACTGGGGTGATTAGACTGATTGTCGATTGCATGCGAGGTTTGTGTTGCTTTCCGGAATATGGAATATGAAAGGTCGTTGTCTTTACGTTCAATAGTTATATCGAGATAATTTATTTTCCGGTCTATTTCGGATTCCTTAGTGAATTTGATAGAATGGTGAAGGCTATTAATGGATTGGAGAATTGTTTCTTCGCTTGTTAGTTCAGTATCGTAGATGCAAATTACATCATCTACGTATCTTTTCCATATTACTATTCCCTTTGTTGAAGTCTTTTCTAAGAACGCATTTTCTAGTGCATTGATGAAGATGTCAGCGATTAACCCACTTAGTGGCGATCCCATTGCTAGGCCTTCTCTCTGTGTGTATATTTTATTGTCGAATTGAAACACGTTTTGGGTGAGAACGACCCTCAGTAATCTCACAATCTCTTCAATTTCTTTTACCGAATTGTTGGATTTTAAGTTGTTTTCGATAGTGTTGATTGCTTCAATAATCGGAATATTGGTGTACATGTTAGTTACGTCGAAGGATACTAGCCTGAAGCTAGGTTTCATTTGTAGGGTGTTCAATACTGTTACTAGTTCTGTTGTGTTCTTTACAGAGTTGTTTTTGTCGTTGGAAAGACGGCATTTTAAGATTTTTAGTAACTCTTTGCTGATTTTGTAATTAGGGGCATTCCTACAATTGACTATTGGTCTCATTGGGCATTCCTTTTTGTGTATTTTTGGTTGTCCCCTCAATGACGGTATTTTCGGGTTCATGTTTATTAGTTTTGATTTTTCAGCTTTGGTCAGTATGTATTCTGTTTCTTTTAGCGCACTTTTTATTTGTTTTTGGAATTTGTTGGTGGGGTCTTTTGTTAATTCCTTGATTTCGTTGTTGTTTAGGAATTCGACTGTTTTTTCAATGTATTCTGTTTTGTTCAAAATTACTGTAGTGTTTCCCTTATCTGCTTTTGTGATGATTAAGTCATGTTCTTTTATTTTTTGTTTCAACGACTTTATTTCTTTGATTTGTTTGTTGTTTTGAATGTTATTGCTATCGCCCTCTCGTTTGAGGATTTTTTTGGCTTCGTTGGTGGCGAGATTTTTGGTTAATTCCCTGTCTTATGCTGGGAGCTTGTGACTGGCTATCTCAATATCTGTGATTAACTGTTTTATATTGTGGTTCGTGTGTGCGTCTGTGCAGTTGTATTTCAAACCTTGGTCTAACATATTCATTTCACCTTGAGAAAAGGTTACGTTCGTTCTGTTGTTTACTCTGCTGTGGAAATTGAATTCATTGTTATTCGTGTGTTGTTCGTTAGATTGATGGTTCTGTGTTTCTCCTAGTTTTCTTAATTTATTTTCTAGCGTTTCATGCTTCCTCGTTGCTCTGATTTTGATGGTGTCATGTAGGTGTTCGGTGAAGCTGTCCCATTGGGCTGCGTGCCAGAAATTACTTAGTTGCAATTGAATGTCGTATAATTGTTGGTTAATTTTTTGCTTTCTTATGTATGCAAATCTTAATTCGTTTTTTATCCAAAGCGCTTTGGCTTGTTTAGTTGAAATGATCGAGGCTGGTGTGTTCGGTACGGTTTTAATTGGTACGTATTTAGGGGTGAGGTTTAGTTCTATACATTTTTTGTTGAACCAAATTGACTTGTCTAAATTCATGAGTTTAAGCCTGAGTGATTTGAATTTCTTGGCTTCACGATTTGCCTGACTAGCCGTGAACATTGTGGTGTTTGAAGCATCTACGATACTGAACTAACAAGCGAAGAAACAATTCTCCAATCCATTAATAGCCTTCACCATTCTATCAAATTCACTAAGGAATCCGAAATAGACCGGAAAATAAATTATCTCGATATAACTATTGAACGTAAAGACAACGACCTTTCATATTCCATATTCCGGAAAGCAACACAAACCTCGCATGCAATCGACAATCAGTCTAATCACCCCAGTACGCACAAACTAGCGGGTTTCAATTCAATGGTGCACAGGGCTTTAAACATACCCATGTCAAAAGACAACTATAATAAGGAAATAAGAACTATTATGCAAATAGCAAAGGAAAACAACTTCTCGCCAAGCAAAATAAATCAAATTATAGCCAAACATAAAAATAAAGATAAAACGATTCCCAAACCGGACAGTAATGAGAAAAAATTTGCGCGTTTCAACTATGTGAATGCGAATACATATAAAATCACTAACCTATTCAAAAAGCAAGGCATAAAGATAGCTTTCACGACGAAAAACACAACCGCTAGGCACCTCCTAAATAGTAATCTAAATAAACGTGACCCGTATTCAAGGTCAGGGGTATATTCTATAACGTGCCAAGACACCGATTGTCAAGCTAATTACATCGGGCAGAGTGGAAGGCGAGTAGACACACGTTATAATGAACATAGAAATGCGATAAGATACGGAACACATTCAGCCGTGTGCGAACATATGTGTGACGCAGGGCATAGCTTTACCAACATAGAGTCGGACCTTAAAATAATCCATCACGAATCGAAAGGCAGAGCTCTTGACATAAAGGAAGCAATCGAGATACACCTAGCCAAACGAAACAATCCCAACAATCTAAATGAACACACGTTCATGGAGAGCTCACCCCTCTTCACGCTACTAAAAAACACACCCTGTCGGAAACAAAACACAATTTAGCGACACAGCCAAGCTAGATAAAAAAATGGGGGGAAATTAGGGGTTTTTTAATAGGTAAATGTTATCTGGATCAGGTGTACGATGTACTTTTCTTCTGCAATAAACCAAGGCCCATATTAGAGGCAGTATTAAAGGTGCCGGGACGTCCTCATAAGACCGTCAACGCTTAGTTCGAATGGGTTATGCTCCACGCGTGGCGAGGACTAATCCACGGTCTTTAATAGTTGTAGATCCACCTCATTCAATAACATACATCTTATCTAGGTTGGCAACACCTCACATAAACACATCGCGATCACTCCCCACAGCACGTAGGGACAGGGGGGGAAGGCAGGGAAAAACCAGTCGTTAAGATAACCACCGCAGTCGACCGCACAGCGGGTTCAAGTGAGCACGGAAACTGCGAATAGCTGTAGTACGGAAGACAATCAGATAAGTAGTTAGCCTAAAATTTTATAGTTTAACCATAGTTTACAGCCATATAATCTCTCTAAAGTACAATCTCCGGATAGCCATCACCATTTAGCATTTCACCTAACATATATACTGCATTTAGCATACACTGACAGTTGCAGTACCAATACTGCAACTAAATAATTGTACATATTGTAAATATTTTCACCTGTATTTCAAACATAGATTTTATAGCCTAAGTGTATTGGATCTGATGATGATCGCTTGACGATCGAAACTGGTCATCCTAGTGTTTTATTAATCTCATGTAATTTATTTCAGGATTAGGGCATAACCCATCTCTTTTGGGTACATTCGTGTTGACCGACTGAAAAGCACTAAACTCTTGTTTACTAAGGCAACACTGAAAATATGGCTTCAAACACCACAATATAAATATTTGTGCCTTATCCGATACATTGTATGAGCTTTGAATGGATTTGATATTTCAAATACGGTATTAAGAGAGTTATCGCGATATTTCACTTTTTCGAAAAGAAAAAAAAAGCCCCCATTTTCACCCCCGTCGGCCGATTTTGCCCATTAACTAACTCGACCGAGATTTTATTGGGATACATATTATGTAAAAAATTCAAAGTGATTGGTGCAAAATTGCTGTATTTATCGTGTCCAAAAGAAAGTGATATACGTACATATATAGCCTACATATATATACAGTTCATAAATTATATATAAACTTTTGAACTGACGGTGGTTTTGGGGTCCAAGGGATGTGAATCGCGAGGATACCGGTATGTCGAAATTTTCCGAAGTCGGAATATGGTACCCATTGCAATAGTTAGCTTTCTAATGAAATCCACCTAATTGCTGAGTTTGAATGTACCGGTAATTAATATTCTTGTAATTTGTACACTTATTTCTTTTACAATGAAATATAGGCCTACTGTAGGCTACATTAAAATAAGGATAATTTTAGTGGGAACGGTGTGGAATAAGGTTGCCTAAGCAAAATCAGTCACGACTCACGGTACAGTTTACGCTCCAAAATGCGAATATTTGAGAAAACTAGTGGTGCGCAAAAGAAGAAAGTTTTCTGCGATTCCGTTCGACCAAAATTTGCATGTTTAATTTTGAAGTGGGCTCTTTGTAACAGAAAAGGAATTGTTCTCTGGTATTGTGTTGTCTTAATATCTGTATGCAAATAGAGCTTATTTCTAACGACACCAAATAGCTTATAAGCTATTTGACGACACTCTTCCAATACCGGTAAGTGGAGTTTGCGTGAATGTAACCTAATTCAGGCGTGTGGTTATCTTTCTTTTGCACTTATGTGTCTGTGTCAATCGGATTTTTCTGCCTGGCCCCAACATCATTTATAAATATCGAAGTGCGTGACAAATGCTGCGGCCTTTCAGTAGTAACCCCGTAATCTGCGGTTGGGTGGTGATTTTCAACATTTTGAAATCAGAAATTTAGCACCTTTAGTTTATAATTTAGTGTTCATTCTTTTGCAATATAGCATTAAAAATAGTAAAAATAATAATAATAATCGGAATTTGGGTTCAATCGTATAAACGATTACAGTACAGTCTTGTGAAATTGCTTTTTAATGTTTTGACAATGTGATAAAATGCACTAAGTCAGTTGTGCATTTATTTCATATCAATTGGGTTATAAAGTAACACCGATGAAAACAAAGAACGTTGGACATATACAAAAGCATAACAGAGAAAAATAGATAATTTACTCATGAAATACCGTACCAGAGTAATAATGAGAAAATACACAAAATTAACTGCAGTCCTTGTTTGAATATCCTCAACATTGGGTAGATTCCTGCGAGTTTTATGAAACAGTTACACTGTTGAATAAAATCGTGTACATTAGGCCTAGATGTTTTATACACATCTTCGATCTCAACATCTTAGCACTTACTGACTTGACCTACACAGAGGGAATTAAAGCAACGAGTTGCAGTAGGGATTACTTTCTGCATTCCAGACAGATGGCCAAACCGTCGTAAAGTTTCCAACGGTGTACGAATCTCTCACTTGAAGTTTCCGAAAGTATAGATAGATAAAATAACATTTAATTTGAAAAAATAAAATAAAAAAATGTGGATTTGGAATTATGGTTTTATAGCATTTTTGGTATAATTTTCGCATTTAGTAGGTTGCTCAAAGCTCATTCAGAAATGGTGGTAAGAAATATGAAAATACAAGAGTGCATTTCGCGCTTCATAAATTTGAGAAAAATCACCACCTACTTTCGGAAGATGACGTTCGATTGTTTGGTCTTCATCTCTATCCGTGTTGCCACGGTCGAGTTTGTATCGTGTGATCTAAATTGTGTCTATCCATTGAGCATGTTGTCTTTTTGAGCTGTAGATAGCCTGGATGCCATTTTTCAGCGGCACCTTTTTGACAAATGACAAACAGTATATATTTAGTAATATGTAATTTATGTCCAGTTTTTTTTCGTATGTCCTAGTAATTGGGATTATGTTGTGTTGACCGACTGAGATGATGCAATATGAATTTTTAAGCAATTGTTTGTCTATGTAAAATTGAATTTGTTCTAGTGGGTTGTGATAGTGTCATTTGGGTGTAAAAAGTATGGGAATTCACTTTTTCGTTACGGTAATTCTTGTATAGTTGTGTCCTGTGTTTATCAAATCAATATATTGGAAATCGCTATCTAAGTGCAGTTAATATTGCCTACATTAATTACAATTAATCTCAAGGGTAATACTAATATTACTAATGATTTACATTTATTGTATTTCTCTATTTCAGAATAATGGAGGAACCGCCATTCATCAAATATGAACCAGAAGAATCCTTTATGATTGTAAGTTGTATTTTAGTTCCATGTACTGTGTAATATTGCCATCTAACTTGTGTACATGACAGATCTTTCAGTAGTTGATGTAACTTTATTACCAGTTATCATCATCATCTGGCACAGTTTCCAACCACTGGCCAGGTCTGTTTGGAACACAAGCCTCTCCAACGTCTTCTGTCTTCGCACCATCTCTCAGCCTCCACCCTTGTCCAGTCTTCTCCTGTCTTCTTCACGCTTTCTTCCACCCCCTTCAGCCACCTGTCTCTCGGTCTTCCTCTCGGTCTCTTTCCTTCCCACTTCGTCTCGTGTATCCTCCTGGGTATCCTCTTTTCATCCATTCGTTTTGCATGTCCATACCATCTAAGTCTAGATTTCTCTATACCATCTCTATACCATCCTGTAATGGTTCCTCCTTCATTAATTCTCTGGTCCTCTCATTTCTTATTCTGACCATCTTTGCAGCTCCAATACTGCTTCTCAAGAACCTCATCTCACTGGCCTGTATTTTGCTCTTCTCCCTTCCTTTCAATACCCAGGTTTCCGAGGCATACGTCAGGATAGGGACATAGTACGTCCGATATATGATCATTTTGCTGTTGTGAGGGACATCCTTGCTCCATAACATGCTTCTCACACTCCTCCGGAATGCTTCTGCCTGTCTCCCACGCTCATTTATATCTTGCTTTCAACTTTATTACCAGTACTGTTTTTAAAATAAAGGGCTCATATGCTTTATATATACACATTTAAACATTTATGTGCATCTTTTAAGCAGCTACCCTCAGATGGGATGGTGGAGATAAAGGCTGAAGAACCTGAAGATGTATGTGAAGATACCAGAGTCAATGATGAAGAAGTCACTATTAAAGAAGAACTACTTGAAATTCAGGTGATTATGGAAACTATGTATTTTCTTGCAATGTTTCTCCCTGTTAAATTTTCTTTTTTTTGTCAATATGATTTTCTACTATCACCCGTGGCTCATGAGCGCATGAATAATGGTCACGTAAAACTACAAACTTCCTTCTTTACTTTAGCTTTCTACTTTCATATGAAACAGTAGAAAAATATTATTTTTAAGGACCGACAACCTAGATGTTAGGCTCCTTAGAGACAATTACCATCACTTTTTCTTGTAACTGTATCTCATTCATAATGAATACGGTATTAAGTTGGCCTCCGTACGTTGAGCCATCGCTGATAATATCAGTGCTATATACAGTAATTATGAATGTTATTAAAAAAAATGGACCATAAAATTGGCTATTCATTGTACATTAAGAAACAATCGTACAATTATCTTCACAGTTAATATAGTGAAATGGCGTAAGCAAATCCAGACCTCTGCAAAAGGATGTTTGGAACTTTCTCTGCACTTGGTTTCTTAGACCAAATCTCTGGTGTAGGTAAACAAATATCTGTTCTTGTGTTAGAAAATAACCTTGAAGGTTGTTTGTAGCTATGAGTATGATCTTTAAATTCAAATTTCCGACCAGCTTGTTTTAACACAAGCTCTCAAACTATCTAAATCAATATGTAGATTAAGGCTTTCTCGGCCCGGATTACTATTCAAATAATTCATGGTTTTAGGGCTAATGCCGTGTGAAATTGACTTAAAAACCACCAGATGTTTCGAAGGAACCTTGCCTCCTGTTTCAATGAGAATCAACATAACATTCGGATCAACAAAATGCCGTTATTCTAGTCTGAAATATTTCTGTCTACAAGTGGCTTGTCATTTAGTTCTCTCTCATATTTAATGTAGCAATTTACACTCAGATTGTCGGCTTGCTTGCCTTTCTCGAAGTCGCAATTTCAAAACTTCAACAAAAAGCTTGCTTGCACTTTGAATAATTTCCACAGTCGACCACTGTCGACTGAATTCTTCTCATATTTGCAAGCTTCTAATCGAAGTGCTTGTGCTCAGATACACTCTGAATAAAACAGTCATAATTACGGTACATGCTTGTCCTAGCAAATTGTACAGCTACTATTATACAAAGTTAGGGTTATTAACAGTACTGAAGGAATTAGGAAATAAATCTGCATTTCATGAAGATGACAATAAGTTGAAGTTGATCATATCTGTATTTTCAAATCATCCGCGTCTCGTTCCTGGATATTAGCCCTTCGATCCTCGTTTGGGCTAATTCCTCCTGGCTCGAATCGGATCGCCATCGTGTTAGGGAAGACACCTCCCCTCCCAGCGTGTGAAATTTAGTTGGCCATGAAGGGATTTGGAACCGTGGTGTGATATTTCAATTAACGATACACTGCTTCTACACTTTCTGATAATAATTGCACTAATTTGAATCTGACAATCATATTTTCGCTATCGCACTTGGTAATATTTTTTAGGAGCCCAGCCGCGTGGCAAGCTCCTCGTCAAATATTATATTAGTTTTATCCGATGGTATCCCTGCAATCTGGACTTTTATAATGAAGTTACACTGCACACAGAGTATTATAGAATATTATTTAAACTCTGATATAAAATCTTCGCAAATTCTTGCATGCTTTCACTAGGGACGAAGCTTGAACTAGCGGTTATCAGTTTACAAGTATTTATTTAATCCACCAATAATTATTGTTACCCCCCAAAAGATGATACCGACAGGCAAGGGTAAACAAAACAAGGCAACGAGATGGCAGTGTTGCCACGCCTGTGGGAGTAAGAGGATAAACACAAGCATACTTACCTATCTCCGATCAGTTCCGCTGGGTGGTACTCTTCTCCTACCAGGATCCTACGGATTTTGCCCCAAGGAAGCTAACACACAGGACCGAGACAGGAAGATGCATTCTGGGCAGAGCTGGGATAGGTATCTAGGGATAGTTCGCTACGAAATGAATGAGAGTCTAGGAAACAACAACTGGCTCCGGAAGTCCCGGGTTCGATGCCCGCCTCCGTCAGGGATTTTAGAACCTGGCGTGAGGGCTGGAACGGGGTGCAGTCAGCCTCGTGGAGACAATTGAGTAGCTGTCTGACAGTTAGGTCACGAAAACTAAAATTAACGACCGAGGGGACCCGATGCGCTGACCATGTGTCACCCCAATATCTGCGCGTCAAATGTCTGGACAGCGGTCACTTAGTAGGCTTAGGCACTTCATGGGCTGTAGTGCCAGGAAACAACAATGTATTAAGATTAATAGAATATACAATGATAAAGAAAAAGAGTAAACAAAACTTAAATCTTATGTGCCCAATTACACTTACTTTTAAGGAATTTAGAAAGGGGATTTAGAATTACACAGTATGAGGTTGCCTGGATGTGATGATTTATCTTACACGTCGACCCCCAAAGGCAATATATTAATATGACATCAAAAATTACCCTGAAAACAAAACAAAACAAACCTAAAATTGACCCCCCCCCCCCACCCTCCCTTTCCTGGGACCCTCAACACATACACGTAACACTAAGATACCCTTCCCAAGTAGCACTTACTTACTTACTTACTGGTCAGCGCTACAGTCCCTGAAGAACCTTGGCCTCCTTTATCACCTTCCTCCATTCATCTCTATTTTCCGCCTTCCTTCTCCAGTTCCTGCATCTATACACCTTCACCTGGGTCTTACATTCCATGTCGCTGACAGAATATCCGCTTTCCTTCTCATTAACCTTTTCCGTTGCCGGTTCGTCATCGGCTGATAAGCATTCCGATGCACTTGTAAGGTATCCGTAACATTTAATTTTTTTCAGGGTAGGGTTCTTAACCCTACGCCCAACCCCGAACCTGGAGGACCAGGGTATCCCTCTTAGTCTGGCCCATCACCTTTGACATGTCCGGCATGGGTGGCCCAACCAGGAGTTTACTCTCGCGCCGGCATAGCTCGCAGGAGCAATTGGGCTCTCAAGCCTCCATTTCACTCCCAAGTAGCACAGAATGACAGAAATGAGATAGCCAATAAGAATGAAGCAGAACAAGAAACACAACGCTGAACCAAACAAATCCTCCCCTCCCAAAATTGAGCAAGAAAAGAGAACATGAAGAAAAGTCGCCCAAAGGCCTGCAAAAAAAAGGCAGAAAAATAGCATGACAGGAAAGTTAGTTTCTCTCCGAGAAAGAACAACAAAAAATCACACAACAAATGTCTTAGGCTTTTCCAAATCATGACCTTCTCTCTTTCAGAAAAGAAAGATCTATGTACCTGATCGCAAGACACGAGGAAAAACAGTCAAATTTACCCTCACAAAATCCTACTTGACACAAAAAGCCCTCTCGGAGAACAAACAGACCAGAAATAAGTTCACCCTAATCAAGTCCTTCGCCCGACATCAAACTGCTAAGCGGAATAAAAAAACAATAACCCCCAATCCCCAGATCATAATTTACACACATCGAGGACCAGAAATACCTCCAAAATGAATAAAACATACATTTAGAGAACGAGGTGTTAAGAACAGTTTAAAAAAATAATCTTGTTACCTCGTAAAAACATGCACGTGGCCCAATATCAAACATAACCCCAATACCTATCACCCGTAATATGCCACGATGCGATCACTCAACCTCGTTACATAGTGAAACAAAATACCAGAGAAACACACACAACTAACCTGAATAATTATTAAACTTAACCAGCCACGTGCATGAGCAATTTAATCAAACGTTTCTCTCATGGCTTGAATTCCCAAAAGTCCAGCATAAAAGTTCAATTTCATTTCACTTTTCCAAATCATCAGTCACATCGGTTCAAATTTCATATACCGGCCATATTTTGAAGCATTGATGGGGATATCCAAGTGAGCCTGGCGGCCCATCCCCTCACGAAGCAACCTCTTCACATAACCGCTTTCTTCAAACGCCAGGGTCAAAGATAATGGATACAGTTTTGCGCGTCGCAACAAACTCACTTTAGGCTATTGCGTCAGGGCTGCCACCCCAACATGGGTGGCAAATTTAAATTCTTATGGGAACTCTATAGTTTTTTTTTTTTTTTTCAAAATAAGTTGTTACAGTTGCCCGCCATTTAAAGATCCGTGCCAACTCGCAACATTTACAATGTACATTGTTGCCGAAACCAGACGTCAAAGTCGAATTTCAATAGATTTTGTTTAATTTTTCGAATTTGTTGTTAACATGACAACATCCAAAAAGCCAAAATAAAACAGCGCTTCTTCACTCTTAGTCCCCACGCAGCCTTTCTGTGGCGTACTACTCTTGCTGGTTGAAGGGGGGTGGGGGGTGGGGCACGGGAGATGAACGCCCAATGTACCAAAACGGTACAATTATGTGTGAAATGTTCGACTCGTTACTAGGGTATTCTGCACTGACAAGAAAATTCTCAACAGTATTAAGGATTTCAGTCAATTTCCACAGCTTTCAATACCATGCGGTCGGATGCACAATTCTCCGCACCCACGCAGTCAAGCGTTGGACAAGTACTGTATTGTAGCTAGTAAGCTTTTCCTGCTTCCTACTGCTGCGACCAATCAGGTTCATTTTTCACCATTTCTTCCGAATCATTCCAAATGTTTATTATTCCCACGTATGTATATGTCTGATATCATCCAACTCAGTTTACTGCATTGTCCATATCTTCAGTTATTTAATTATTTATTTCCATATCTTGAATCTAGCGAAGTTTACAGCTCATTCGATCCTTCCACAGCCTGTGCAAGTACCTTTCTCCGTGTCATATCTTCGTAAGTACTGTAGATTCAGCTCGCAATATCGCTGCGCGGTTTGACGTAATATTGGCGCGGTATATGAACAAGTAAACAGGGAAAAGGAATATGAATATAAGCTAATAATTAACTGAAGCCTGAGAAGTTGACTGGGATAACAGAACTTCCATTGAGTACACGTATTATGATTCAGGTCTTGCATGTCGCAATACGTTAAATGGTGTGATTTACTCACATCTGTAGGTTTCAAAGGAATGTTTTTAATGAACGCACCTAGACATAGCATTCTAGTGAACAATATGCAATGCGAATTACTTGATGTTAATCATGTCATGAGGTCAGCCATCTTAGCTTGCACTGAAATAAAAGACATTCGAAATGCAAAAAAAAAAAAAAAAAATGTAATACAGATAAAACCTTACATCCACCCTCCTTGAGTTGCGAGACAACTCAACACAGCTCATAGGTTTAGTCTCTCCGGTACTTTGACCAAACTTTGTTCTATATTTAGATGCTTTGTGTCCAACTATCGTGATTTTATCGCCAACAAAGCCAGGTTCTTCATCACCATTGGTAGAATGTCGAGGTGCAGAACTCTCTCACTAGCCAACAGTTGTGAATACCTCCAAGGTGTAAAGTCTCTGTACAGGTCTAGGCAGTTCACCATTAGCATTCCGAAGCTTCACCACTTGTAGGACACCATCTCAACCAGGGATTATTCTGGTAACTCTGCCAATAGACCCCTCCAAACGCTTCAAGGAATCACTGCCAATTAGCACAAACGGTGGGATGATTTTTCTTCACCTTAACTCGCTGATTCATTAGTCCCAAATACTCGTTTTGGAATCTATTTCGTAGATCTCTCTGCACCGACTGTCTATATTTTACTCTTCTGTGTAAGCTATGCTGGCTAACCTGATGTCATGCATAACGTCATGCACATTGCAAATTGTTGTTTTGTAGATTGTAATGTCTTGGTGTGTTCATTAAATATTGATTCGAAGCCTGCAGATGTGAGTTAATCATCCCATTTAAAGAATTGTGTTCGGAAGAAATTCAAAATAGGGAAAATTATGATGCTGATCTCGCTGAAGTCATCAGGATAGAAAACATTTCCATACCAGCGATTGCTCCATGCATCAAAATAGAAACACCATCTTTACTGAGTGGTGGAGATTTTAAAAAGGATAAGTAGCTGATTGGGTTACTACTTGTTGCATCACCTGATAGCCATCTTCTTCTTTACATTGCAATTAAAGGATTACAGAATTGTGTATTCAGACGTGATGATATGTAGATGGTAAAACATTGTATTGTCTGACCAGTGCTGTTCTCAAATCAGTGACCTTCCTCTATGTATGTCATTGCTCTGTCCACTGAGTTAATGGAGGATAGATTTAATTCTCATAGGGGAAGGATAGAGTATGTGAAGTCAGGGTATCCTTGGCACAATCAAGTTGCATTACTTGCTTGTTGTGAACATTGTATTTTGTATGAAGAAGTTAACATCCAGCTCCTTCAACTCCACTTCTAAGTGGTCAACAGAGTGGTCTTTATCCCCAGCTCGTGCAATAATGGGCATTAATAATTCATCTACAAAACTGACAGGCTTCGATCTGCCACGCTGCACCTGGAGTAGACTAAATCGCATGAGATGTGGAGTAGGTAGAACAGCATCTACTTTACACACATGGGGCTGGTCAGTTTCCCCCCATTGTGACTGTGGGGAGGTTCGCCAAACAATGAAACATGTAGTGCAGGAATGCCCACTCCGTGCTTTCTATGGCTCTATGGAAGACCTCAACTCAGCAACACCGGAAGCAGTGAAGTGGGTAGCGGAATTGGACATTCACATTTAGTGAGACGTACATCACTCACACTCAATGTTTACAATTGAACTGTCGAAGTTGTCAGGTAGATAGTGATGTATAAATATATTGTTTTATTCCTGTTATTTTTTCTCTCAAGCTTCGAAATTGCTTTGTATATACATGATAGTTTGTATTTACTCTGTGCTTATCTTCCACTGGATATGTAAATAGTTTATAGGTTGTTTTCAGCATACGCTAAATGAATAAATTCATGGTATAGGTTTACCAAATGATCCAGGGTCAAATGAATTACTATGTTCTAAACAGTGGAATGCTACAATATCCTGCCATGAGGGAATCGTCTTAATTGGTCTTCCTTGGTTTGCCATTTCTACTCCAGGCAATTGCAGGTATGCAGTGGCCACCCTCCTTCCTAATCTTGAAAATTGTAAGTTAATGCACTTGGCCATTTTGTTCTTTGCCCACAGTGATCCATCATGTGTGACGTTTCGTTTAAGTTTTGAGATTAAAGCCCCTATGTTACTTCTACAGTATGTACTGCTTCATTAGCATGAAATATTGTGAAGAGTTGGAAGGAGGTGTCCATGGCCTATTAAGAAGTACTATATCAGCATTTTCCTGGAATTCAACATGAGAAAAAGTGCTTAACCATTTTAATGATGGCCGATGGTGGGTTTCAATCCCACTTGTTTTCAGAGGGTGGATGTACCCTGACCACATGGGCTGGATCTCGAATTTTTGTGTTATTGAAAATGAGCTCAGTTCCATTTTTGAAGGCTATTTTTATGATTCTGACTACATTCATGAAAGCTTTTGAAAGAGACTCCATAGTCTATGAGTGGGGAGAAGCTATTGAAATGTTAGTCAATGTCACTGCAGTAGGAACTTCTCCAGGCATGTCTTTGGGATGGTGAACTCTACCGGTGACCCCGCAGGGAGATAGGAAAACTGACTCAGGCCCTTGGATCATTTCCAGTTTTGTAATGATGAACCCCTGCCACCATAAAATCATGCCCTTCATTGTTGTCAGATGAAAGATTTTAACGTGCGTGAATAAGTCGGTGGCATATCCTAGATGACAGTTCCTGGTGGCTGGGCATGATTGCCTACGAAAACAAGAAAGGCTTCGTATTAAATCCAACCAGTAAGTTTGAACACCACCTACGCCATCTTTAAGATGACAACCCATTGTTCATGTTGCCCTGTAGAATAACATTTCACCTTCCTGGTCAAGGGAAGAGAGTAATTAATTTTAGATAATAAATCCTAGTTCCTTCTACCCCAGTCACTTCAAGAGCTGATGTTGATATATAATGTGAATAAAGTAGGTCTACTGTACTCAGTAACATTATGTATTGGCAATACTTATGTTACATAGTATAAATTAGACTCTCTCCAGTCACCTAATTGGATAACTCTGATTTTTTGAAAATATAATAAAATTAATAAAATATGTGCTGTATTTAGTTACAAAATTTGTTGTAGAATAATGTTTTTCTGGCATAACATAGGAATGATTTATATGTTAACTCTCAACCGCTGTGCTGGTTCAACTATCGAGGGGCAAGTCGCTTGTTAGTATTAGGCTATTTGAAGGTATTAGTGCCTGTGTCTGTAATGGAACAAAAATCTTGACTAGTACGGCAAAATCTCCCAATGCTGACACAATGCTAGCCTACTGCTAGAAATCTCAGAATAAATGTTATACCATTGTCCTTAAACCTATTACCTAAATAGCACTCTTCTCCACATTTTATGTCACAGATTTACTTGACCTATACAGGAGTGATGCTTTTCATTCGTTTCAGAACTATGGAAACTTGTATAATTGAGTAAGATATGCCAGTCAGTTGTACAGCTGTTATATCCTTGCTTGAAGTTGAGCTATGCTGTAAAGCTATATTATTTGTTATTTATTGTGTAGAAAAATACGATGATAGCACGGCACTTAATGATTTATTCCTCTCGCTAGGTTCTAAAAGAAGAATCCCATGATGAAGAGAGTGATGCAAATAGAAATCATCTAAATGAGTAAGTAGACAACATAATAAGAAAAAACTATTTTTTCCATTTTATGTATGCAAACTGAAAGTGTTGGATGTGAATAAGTTTTGATGGCAAAATCAGTTATCCTTTTATTATGTTCATCATTGAACATACTTGTTTTTGTTATTGCATGTCTTAAATGGATATTGATTTTCACTTTTTATTTAGCAGCCCCAAAACTAACCATTCTCGTTCAGAATTCTCTCTGTAGGAATTATTTAAGCAAATAAAATGGTATCCAGTAAGAATGGTAATGAGGAGATAATGTATGCAGTTATAACCCTTTTGTGATGGGAACTATTTCTGATGTGTGGAAAGTCCTCTTTCTTGTAGTAGAGATCAGAAAATGTCTGTGCTACAAGTTTATAACGGAAGATCCACTACTTAGAACCTCCCCTATTGTATATCTGCCTCCGGGGTATTTGTTCTCAGTCCCATAGCTGTCTTTTGTTGTTGATTAGCCCACATCTGTGAATGTAAACAACTTCCTCCTTTCCAGATGGTGCTACATGTATTAACCACATGAAAAGTCAATTACAATTAAGTGTCGATTTGGGTAGGATTTACGTGGTTTGCGAGGTATTTACTATATCTTACTCATTGCTGCTGGGTTGATTTGTAATTTTCCTGTTTAACGTTTGTAGTTTCAAGACAACATTATTGGATAGTTTTCTGTGATAAGTTGGCATTTAATATGCATCTCGTGATTCACTATCTTCTTAGTCCAACTTAGGATGATGCGTCTCTTCTATTTCTGTGATTTTTAACAGGGCCAAGCAGATAAATCATCCCTTGTGGTCAATGTTCTTATTATTATATGCTAACAGTAAAAGGTTTCTTTTTCGTATTGGGATTATATTGTGTTTACCGACTGAGAAGATGCAATATGAATTTTTGAACAAGTGTTTGTATATGTAAAATTGAATTTGTTCTAGTAGGTTGTGATAGTGTCATTTGGGTTCCAAGGGTGGGACTCCAATTTTTCGTTAATGCTTGTATAGTTGTATCCTGTGTTTATCAATAATATTGGCAATCACAATCGAAGTGCATTTACGAGGGCTGTTTTTTAAGTAAGGGCCTTTTTTAAGCCCGCAGTTAGTGCGCACGCCGCAACAAGCGTGCCCGCTACCTCACGGCATCCTTTGCGAACAAACAGGCGTCAGTTGTAGCTGTGTAGCTAACCTGTACGCTGAACTGTGCATCTTTACAATGTTCAAGATTATTGATCCGCCCGCCGCGTGTAAGGTACGATCTGTGATATGTTTTTTGAGTGCAAGAAACATGTCGGCTGCAGACATTCATCGTCAGCTTTGTGAGATGTATGGTGATAATGCAAAGACGGAAGGTAAAGTGCGAAAATGGGTACGAGAGTTCAAAAGTGGCCGTGAAAATGTTCATGACGATGAACGCTCAGGTCTGTGATCACAGATGACTTGGTGACTGCAATTGACATGAATATTCACGAGGACCGAAGAATAATAATAACCACTCTATCAATGGATTTTCCTCAAGTGTGAATTCTTAGTTGTCAGAGCAGACGGCAAACTTGTATGCAGAAGGATTTCAGAACTTAGTTTTAAGGTATGGCAAGTGCCTAAATAAACAAGGCAACTATGTAGAAGAATAGAGGAATGTATGTAAAACCTAAAAATAAATGTGGTTTCAAAATAAAATGTTCGGTTAATTAAAAAAAAAAACAACGGCCCCTCTATGGATACCATCCTGCCACACGGAGGCTGAAATCTAGAAAGTGTTTTCTCTGCACAACAGTTAAGCTTCTTGGGAAAGCAGAGAAAGCTAGGAACAAAATGTGGAAAGAAAGAACTAACCACCTTTCCAACTGGATGGACCCGAATAAAAGTCTTCCATGTGGACACCAGGAGAAGTGGACAACTTGGAAAGCCCTTAACAGACTCCGTACACCTTTAATGACAAATGTGAACCTACATTAATTACAATTAATCATAAGGGTAATACTAATATGACTAATGATTTACACTTATTGCATTTCTCTAGATCCCTCAGAATAATGGAGGAAGCGCCATTCATCAAATGTGAACCAGAAGAATCCTTTATGATTGTAAGTTGTATTTTAGAACCATGTACTGTGTAATATTGCCATCTAACGTATATACAAGACAGATCTTTCAGTAGTTGATGTAACTTTATTACCAGTACTGTTTTTTTTTAAATATAGAGCTCATATGCTTTATATTTTGCATTGAAACATGTATGTGCATCTTTTGAGCAGATAGCCTCCGATGGGATGGTGGAGGTGAAGGCTGAAGATATATGTGAAGATACTACAGTCAATGATGAAAATGTCACTGTTAAAGAAGAATTACTAGAAGCGCAGGTGATTATGGAAACTATCTCTTCTCTTGGGACAATTTTGCAATGTGTTATCCCTTAGAATGTTCCATTTTTAGTCAATATGATTTTCTACTTTCATATAAAACCGTAGAAAAATATTATTTTTAGGGACTGATAACCTAGATGTTAGTCCCCTTAGAAATAATTACCATAACTTTTTTGTCACTGTATGTCATTGATAATAAATATGGTATTAAGTTGGCCTCCGTACCTTGGCCATCGCTGATGATATCAGGGCTATATACAGTAATTATGAATGTTATTTTATTAATACTGGAGCATGAAAGTAGTTATTCATTGTACTTCAAGAAACACTCGTACGATTATTTTTACAGTTAATTTATTGAATTGGCATAGATTTTTGGTAGATTTGTCTGAGTAAGAAAAAATAGACCACCACAGAATGATGTTGTGAATTTTCTCTGTATCATGCCCACTTGGTTTCTTAGTCCAATTTTCTAGAGTAGGTAAACAAATATCTGTTCTGTTTTTAGAAAACTACCTTTAAGGTTATTATTCATAATTATGATCTTTAAATTAAAGTTTCTGATCGGACAGTTTTAATACATGCTCTCAAACAATCTAAATCAACATAACATTCGGCTCAAGAAAATGCCGTTATTCTAGTGTGGAATATTTGTCAATCTCTGTCTACACGTGGCTTGTCAGTCACTTCTCTCTAATATTTTATGTGACAATTTACACTTATTTTGTCTGCTTGCTTGCCTTTCTCAAAGTCACATTTCAAAGCAGCAACAAAAAAGCTTGCTTGCACATCAAATAATTTCCACACTCGGCCTCTGTGTACCGAATTCTCGTCATATTAGCAAGCCTCCGATCGATGTGCTTGTGCTAAGTTACACTCAGAATAAAATTGTCATAATTGCATGCTTGTCCTAGCGAATTGTGCAGCTTGTATACGAAGTTAGGGTTATAACAGTACTAAAGAAATCAGGAAATAAATCTGCATTTCATCAAGATAACAAGTGGAATTGTCGACATCGTTTTCTTAATATCATCAGCGTATCATTCCTGGAAGTTAGCCCTTCGATACTTGTTTGGGCTCGAATAGTATCGCCATCGTGATCAGGGATAACACCAACTGCCCCCAGCTTGTGAAGCATAATTGGCGATGAAGTGATTTGGAAGCAGTTATATCACATATATATTCTCCGTGGTGTGAGTTTTCAATAATCGATGCACTACTTCTACACTTTTTAATAAATGATTGCACTAATTTGAATCTGACACTGATTCTTTCAATATTGCAGTTGGTAATATTTTTACAGAGCACAGCAGAGTGACCATCTCCTCGTCAAATATTATATTATTTTTATCTGATTTTATTATTGCAATCAGGCCTCCAAAGCCTTCTATACTGAAGTTACTCTGCTCCCAGTGTATTATAGAATATTATTTTAGCTCCGATAAAAAACTTCGCAAATTCTAGAACGTTTCCACACAGGATGAAGTCTGCCCGTACGATGAACAGTTTGCAATTATTTCACCAATAATTATGTGAAATGTTTGACACGTTACGAGGGTATTCTGCACTGATTAAAAAATCCCAACAATTTTCAAGGATTTCGCTCAATTTTCACAGGTTTCAATACCATGCAGGCGGATGCACAATCTCCACACCCACGCTGGCAAGCTTTGGACAAGTACTGTACTAATTAGTAAGCGTCTCATGCTTCCTACTGCTGTGACCAATTGCAGTTAGACTCTCGTCTTGTGACATTCATTCAAGCTCGCAAAATACGTGTTCAGTATATGTCCAATATCATGCAGTAAATTTCCAACTCAATTTACTGTGTGGTTCGTATCTTCAGTTATTTAAATATGTATTTCCATCACTTGAATCATGTGAAGGTCACAGCTCACTCGATCCTTTCACAGCCTTCTCCTGCACCTTTCGCCTTATAATTACTTCGTAAGTAGATTCAGCTCGCAATCTCGGAGTATAATTTGATATCGTCACGAATATGAACAAGTAAACTGGAACAAAATGTATGTGTTTATAATGGATATTAGCTGATGAATTTTCTCAGGCCTGGCATGCTAACTGTGATAACAGAACTTCCATTCTGTACACAAATTCTGATCTAGGTCTTGTGTGTCAACTGTGTTGAATATTGTGATTAATTCACATATGCGGGTTTTAAATGAATATCTAATGAACACACCAAGACATGGCATTCTACATGCACCTTCCCGTTCAAGGGAAGAGAGTAATTAATTTTAGATAATAAATCCTAGTTCCCTCTACCCCAGTTACTTCAATAACTGATGTTAATGTATATTGTGAATAGAGTAGGCCTAGTGCATGCAGTTAGCAGCATTATGAAGTGGCAATATTTATGTACATAGTATACATTACACTCCCTCCAATTGGTTCTCTAATTGAATTACACTCTGATTTGTTTGAAAGGGCAATAATATTAATCAAAAATTGTGCTGTATCTTTTTACAAAATTTGTGGCAGAATAATGTTTATCTGGCATAACGTATGAGTAATTTTTATGTAAATTCTCAACAGCTGTGCTGGTTCAACTATCGAGGGCCAAGTCACATGTTAGTTATATTTGAAGGTATTAGTTCCTGTGTGTGAAATGAAACAAAAAGCTTCACTAACACGGTAAAATCTCCCAATGGACTTACTGCTAGAATTCTCAGAATAAATGTTCTGCCTTTGTCCTTAAACCTATTACCTAAAAAGCACTCTTCTCCACATTTTCTGTCACAGAATTACTTGACCTATAAAAGAGTGGTGGTTTTCAGGCGTTTCAGAACTAGGGAATCTTGTATAATCGAGTAGGATATAATGGGCACTAAGAACGTAATGTCAGTTAGTTGTACTGCTGATATATTCTTACTTGAAGTTGAGCTGTGCTGTAAAGGTACATTATTTTTTGTTTATCTATTGTGTTGAAGCATGCGATGATAGAACGGCAGTTAATGATTTATTCCTCTCGCTAGGTTATAAAAGAAGAATCCCATGATGAAGAGAGTGATGCAAATATAAATCATTTAGATGAGTAAGTAAACAACGTAATAAGGAAAAGTATTCTCTGTTTTATGCATGCAAACTAAAATGTTGGTTGGGAATAATAATAATGTTATTTGTTTTACGTCCCTTTTATCTGCTTCGGCTGTTAAGAGATGTGGATGTGATTACGTTTTAATCAGAAAATATCTGGGTGACGAGTTTATAAAGGAAGGTCCAGTACTTGGAACCTCCTCTAATGTGTTTCTGCTGCCAGGATATTTGTTCTCAGTCCCATAGCTGTCATTTGTTATTGTTGTTGTTTAACCCTCAAGTGTAAATGTAAACAACTTCCTTCTCACCCGCTGGTGCTACATGTAGAAACCACATGAAAGGTCCATTACGACTAATCTTCGATTAGGGTAGGATTTAAGTGTTTTACCAGGCATTAATTATATCTCACTTGAGGCGTCCAGTTGCAAAACTCGTTTAATCCACTTGTGAATAAGAATCATTTTCATGAGAAACGTTTCTCTGGACTTTGCCTCGCGTATCTTTTTTGTTTGTTGTTTTCTACTTTTTCCTATATGCTTTGTGTTTTTGGTTTATGGTTTCTTTTGTGCTTTTGCTTTTGAATTTAATTTTTGCTTTTCTTTCTTGGTTTTGGTTTTGTGTTTGTTTTCTGCTTTTGCTTTTTTTGAATTTTGCTTTTTGGTTTGTGTTCATTGTTTTTTGTTTTCTGCTTTTGCTTTTGCTTTTGTTTTTGAATTTTTCCTTTTGCTTCGTGTTTTTTGTTTGTTTTCTGGAAAATCAAAATAAAACAAAACAAAATAAAAATCAAAATAAAATAAAACAAAAAAAAATTAAATAAAACAATTTAAAACAAAATAAATGAAATAAAACAAAACAAAATCAAAATAAAACAAAATAAAATAAATCAAAAGAAAGTAAAATATAATAAACTAATTAAATAGATAATTTTTCGACATGATCCTTATTCACAAGTGGATTAAACGAGTTTTGCAACTGGACGACTCACTTAATGTTGGAGTTTGGTATGCATCTTTTGATTCACCAGCTTTTTAGTCCATCTAAGGATCGGTCGTCTTTTCTATTTCTGTGATGTTTAACAGGTGTCTTTTTCTTGAGGTGGTTTACTCATTGGACAGACGGGTCATCCTGTTGGTGTTTGTATAAAAGGACACAATTGGCATGTCCGAATGATCCAAGTGGACAAATCAGCCCTTGTGAACCCTGGTCTTGTTATTAATATATGCTAACTGTTCATTGTAAGTAATTAGCACACATGGGTTAACAAAAATATAGCTTATTAATAATACTTTTAATGGAACCAAATAGCCATGGAAATCAAAGAAGAAACACGTTAGGGAGGTAGACTTATACCTGGTAGTTTCAGACACTCCGATTGCTTTTTTTAATGAATAATGCCTACACTCTTTCTATTGAGGAAAGGTTCTTTTCTGTTAGGTATTGCCAAATGACTTCAATGCCATATATTAGAATTAGCATGATTTTTTTTTCTGAAAACAGCCATTGCTCTCTCTAAGCTGAAGGTTCACAAGTATCTAATTTCATTCATGGCCTGTACCACTTGCGTTTTTTTCTATATCACATGATGTGTAAAACATGTTTCACTTCTTTGGACTGTGATACCTAAATATTTTAATTCCTTTACGATATAGCTTATTATGTAGTATACAGTATATAAACATATGAACCAATATTTAATCTTGTCTCAAAATATATTCAAGTGGAGAACAAAACTTGTCACCCCACTAATTATTATTTTATAGCGAAGTGTACTGAACTCGAATTCAGCCCAGCTTAGGACCTTTGACCGAGCCGAGGTTCGAACGACTTGTGCAACATTGGAAGGAAAAATTGGAAATTAAAATCATTTAATAAATATATATGTATTATGGGATGCAAATGATACATAATGAAAGTATTTTGGAGAAATTTGAAGCATTTTGAGGAATTTATTATTTGGAAATATTCTGGTGAATGAGATTTTAACTAAAGAAGATCTCGATCATTCGAACCTGGATTTTGTACAAAGCTTCATGTTTGGCACGATAAAACCAGTTTGGTTAGCAAGGCTATCGTAACAAAGCAATGCACACGACCCGCGGAGAAGAGGCTAGACCCAGGAGCCTTTTTCAGAATATTTCAACAGCCAATCAATTAATAGCACATAATTTTTGTGGGAATCGCTTTAATGTAAATTTGGCAGATATTAAGAGAAATAAGCCCATCTACAGGTGTAGAATGCAAAATGAAATTTATTTGGTTGAAAAGAAATATAAATTATTGGATAATAAAGCGAATATGAGTATATTTCCATTAATATACATGTGTTGGAGGCTAGCGAAGCGAAGCCAGCTATGACACGCGCCGCGAGGGAGAAGCGTGGCGTCACACTCTCTCACAACGACTGGCCACGAGCAGACGCGTTTCACGCACGCGCACAACAAAGGAGCAGTTTTGCACACAGCAGTAGCCCGGACGATAAGCACCGTTGTACCATCAAACAACCAAGACATCGCCGAGGATGATGGGAAGAAAAGCCGGCGAAACGAATTTACATTATTGGAGAGAACTGCGAGTATAAAAGCATTACAATTTTAGAACGAGACTTCGCCTATAAGCAGCACTTCACGCAGAGGCAATAATTATCTACTGAAACCAACGATATTGCTGCAACTACTTCGTATATAAATATACAGCAGTATCTCATCACAAGCTACATTACAGTCTACATGATGGCAGAAATTATAAGTCGGGGAGGAGAAGCTTATTATACGACTATTGAAGAAGAGATTATGGAGTACTAAGTAAAATGAAAGGAGGTTAATCTATGCCATGGATTGGGAGGTCAGAGTAACTCGGAAATTCAAGGATCGACACAGCTACAACTGCTCACCAACTTGTAGTTTTCAAATATGAATTTCTACACCACAAGCAAGATGTCCAACTTCACCAGGACGAAATGTCAACCCAGGACTAGCGGATCTACAGTAGCGAGACCACTCTGCAGGACAGAGATAAGAAGACGAAGACCATTTGCAGCCGATCGAACTGCGAATCGCAGTTTCCAGGCCGCTGGCCGAGAAAATGATGCATCTACCGTTAGCAGCTCAAGCCGTGAAGCAGAACAGGTGGCGAGCCAAGTGAGCAGGGGTCCACTGCAGCTGACGAACGAGCTTGGCAGTAACTGGTATCGCTGGGAGATGAACGATGACAGCTACGACGCAACATCTAGGACAGCTGACATAGGTATTCCCTGGCTGTAGAAGACGTCTCAAGGTAGAACAACCGTTTGTTTCATGTCTGTAGTTTTGCTTTAGTTGTAGAGGTCCATTTTTGGAGTGACCAACATCATTTGTAGTTATTCTTATCTTTATTATTTGTCTTTTAAATAGCTTAAATTTTAGTTTCATTGCAATTTTTGATACGTCGTCATGTGTCGTATGAGACGTTATTTAATTCATTCAACTTAGATTTGCGTTTCTCGTAATTTTTATTCTGAAGGAAACGTTGTAAAACTCTCACTTTTGAACGATGCTCGTTTTATATAGGAATTCTTCGATAAAACTTAGATAATTCGACAAAGCTAAGATAATTCGAAAATGCTTCGATAACTTGAGAATGTTTAGATTATTCGATTATTCGATTACATTGTATTTTGTAGAAGAGCGTAAATATTGACAAATTGTAAGAACATTTAAACATTATAATTGTTATTAACAATTTCTATGCGTAACAGCGAAAGTATACATTTATATGTCTATAATGCATTGTTATCTAGTAAAGCATAATTGTGAGATGCTATAATATTATGTAACGAACATTACGATGTTCATATACATCTGATATATATTTATTTATAACAATTGAACTGTTAAAAAAATTCCTATAGCGGAATACAAATTATTAGACAACTAAATAGTCTTGAACTATTATATTACGAATATACACTATAAATTAGGATCAAGGTATTGACACTTGAGGTCAAATGATGCCTAAATTTATTGACAATTAAAGTATAAACATTTTTTAACTGAGATGATCAGACCAGGAGATATGTTAATCTACCTGCGGTCTTGTATGTTAAAAACACCTTAAATATGAATTGTTCATTTATTTAAATTTACACCAGAAGCGGGAGGATATGAATTTATTTTTATTAATAACTAAAAGACGAGCGAACTACTAAGTAACATTGTTAACGTTTGGTAACATGCAAGAACAAGTTTATTATGGATCATATGGAACGAAAAGCGCTAATGAAAGGAATGAGAATATATTTTGTGAATTGTATTGATGTGAACGAACATGTAATTGTTGCAATTTGATGCACGAGGTTTAATAATTTAGACAGGAGGTGAGTGTTAGGAGTGCATTCTGAACGGTAACATACTCTAGTGTAGTTATCTAGTAAAATCACTAATTCTTCTATAAGTGTATAGCAAGATGGGTTTTTCAAGGAAGTAATGCCGTGCGGAGTTGTGAAGATTGTTTATAAAGAGGAAAGGAAGGATGTATGACATGTTTAGAGCGTAGTAAGACGCCAATGATAAGTATTGTTCACTGTAATGCGGAAGGAAGGAACATATTGCTATGTGGAGCAGAGAATTGTTACAAGATGAGTGAAAGCGCTAACACAGAGGTTAGATGTTTGAATTGTTTAATGTTTGAGAGTATTTGTAAATGATCCACGTAATGTATAAAGTCTTGTAGTAGTTCCGCATCGATCTTTATCCTATTGTTTTATTTATTGACACGACATTTCAAGCTGTATTTAACTTAATTGTTCGATATTCAGGCTTATATATTATGACACTCCACTAGAGATACCTGGGAATTTTATCGTTGGTAGAAGCATTGTTGGAGAACTGTATTTTGTATAACAGAGACACTATGAAGCTGTCAGAGCGCGACTGACAGTGTTAATGGTAATTTTTGAACCGTGTGAAGCACGAGATTTGTAAATAATGTAAATATTTAATCCATATATTATTAATAAAAAATTTTATTAGAGTAGACAGTTACATTCTACGCACATTCGTGTATAATGTAGGGTTTTGAATTGCTAATTTCATTTTTCATGAATGAACAGCTGATTTCTATCAGACCATTTTTATTGACACAGCCACAGGGTGACTGTGAAGTTATGTAAACATTTTATGAAATTTAATATCGTTACATCTCTGTAACAAGAATATTTAGATACACTTATTCTACAAATAGTAGATTTATTTGACGTGTGTGTTTGTTAAAGTTAACATGTTTATTAATTCACGGTGATAGGGATTATTTTATTTAATTATCTGTATTTGTTTGGAAATAAATCCCAGGCACTAGGTTTTGTTTGCCTGTTCGTTTTGTATAAATAGGATCATCATTTCATTCTTGCGATCGACATGCGATAATACTGCGAATTAGTTACTAGAGTTCAAGTTAGTCTCAACGGTCACCGTTCACACCCGAAAGCCGAGATTCTCGTCCTACCATTTGTGTTTAGGATAGTTATTTCTATGTAAATGTGTAACTAATCGGTAGTGTTATTGCATGACCGGTATGCATCGAGGGTTCCCTAGTCATTATCCTAGTAGGGTAGCATTGATCTACCTGGCCGGGTATCGACCTCCCTACAATCCTTTTCTATCTTTGCGGATATAGGCTATGGCTATGCGGGATTCGGGTGCATATAGGTGGAAATTTCTTGGCGCCCAAACGTGTTTTGGCATCGATTGTGTTGAGACAGTGTAGTCTGCAACGACAACCGTACAAGATATTTGTTAGATTTTGTGTTTATTTAGAAATGCCGATCCCAAATTTTTGGAAAGTTGTTTAAGTGAATAAACACTGCCAAATTTGAGGAGTACAGTTTGTTAGAGGCATGTTTGTTTATCCAGTTAATGACATTTTGGTCATATTACAGTCAAATTTAGTTAAATTCTTGTTGTCGACTCGTAATATTAGTTAGGGATTGCGGAGTGAAGGAAGATCAGTTTATTAGAATAAGATTAGATAAGATTGTAGACGTTAAGTTATTGTATTTTAATACGTATGTCGAAGTATTCCTTTGTAGTATTTAAATGAGTTGGTCACTCTGACATGTCCATGAAGTAGTATTGATGATACCTCCTTATTTCCCAAGTGTGAAATTATTATGTCGTCGGGAGATATGAGCCATATTAGGGCTATTCTGGAGAAGATCCTGGAAAGTCAGCAGCAGTTAACAGGAGATGTAGATGCCCTCCACAAATCCACACACGATAGTACTAAGAAGTTAGATAGAGAGATAAAGCAGTCAGCAGCGACAGTTAAGTCTGAGATGAAGGGAGAGTTAGCATTAGCTCAATCAGTTACTAAAGCTAGTATATACTTAGTTCAGGAGGAGTGTAGGAAAACTCAAGAAGAAAATAGAAAGATTCAAGAGAAAGTCCAGGAAGAAATAAGAAAGGCACAAGAGAAAACTCAACAAGAAAATAGAAAGATTCAAGAGAAAGTTGTAGAAGAAAATAGAAAGATACAAGAGAAAGTACAGGAAGAAATGAGAAAGGCTATAGAAGAAGGTAGAGCAGTCCGAGAGGAAGCTAGAAAGGTGCAATAAGCTATAAGAAAAGCCCAAGAAGCGGCTAGGTTAGCACAAGAAGAGACCAGATTAGCACAAGAGAAGGCACAAGAAGAAGTGAGACAGATACAAGAGGAGGCGAAACAAACACAGGAAGAAATTAAGAAAGCCTTAGAGAAAGCCCAGGAGGAAGGAAGATTAGCTCAGGAGCAAAGCAAATTAGCTCAGGCTGAAAGTAGAATTTCCGTAGACGAAAGCAGGAGAGCTTTCAATCAAGTGAAAGAAGATGTGGCCTCTACCAAAATGGAAATGAGCTCACTTAGAGAGGAAGTTAGCCAGAAGGTAGTAGAAGCTAGAGTCGAATGTAATGAGAACATCCTAAAGCTAGAAGGAAAGATACAGGAAAGCATAGGGAAAGTCACTATAGAGCAGCTTAAATACAATGATTCCTTACTAGGTTCCCAGAAGAAGCTCACTGATAAGCTCAGTGACCTGAACACCACTGTTGGTAACTTAGAAGGTAAATTGAAAGACCAACAGAAGCTGATAACAGAGGGTATAAATGTTGACATTGAATCTTGTATAACTAAATCTGTTAGTAATTTAAGAGATGAGGTTATTAAAACAAATAGGGATTACATGCAGGAACTGCATGGTAAAATATTGCAGGATGTTAACCAAATAGAGAAAAATGCTAAGATTCACAGGGATAATTTGAAATTAGAACTGTGTAAGCAAATAGAGGAAAGTAGAAAATCGAGCATTACCGAAATGAGAGGTATTGTAAATAAAACAAAATCGGAAAAAAGTGAGGAATTAAACGTTATCCGCGCGACAGTTAATGAAATAAATCTTGATCTCGCGAAAGTAAAGTCAAGTCAGGAAAGCGAACTACGTGACATTTGTAACAAACTCAACGCACTTACTTTGACACAACCATGCGACCATGAGGGTTTGAAGGAAGAGATAAAACTAGGAATGCAACGGGATATCACTCAATTTTTCCTAAGCAGAGAGGAGAAATATAAAGAAGAATTAGGAAGACTTAGTAAACCAGAAGAAAGAGTTGAAGACGATAATGAAAGCATCTTTAGTTGAAGGCAGGAGCGGTCACACATGATGCAAGAACCGGAGCGTATTCAGAGGGAATATGCAGAACTGGGGGGATTCTATGACCAAGGAGGCCATAGAAATAACCCGAACGTTATCGTGATAAGAAATATTGACGATAAACCGACTCGTTTTAGCGGGGTAGGAAACTTCACAGCAGTCGAATTTCTTAGAGACATGCGACATTATCTCGATGATAATCGCATACCAAGGGACCGAGAAATGCGTGTAGTTGAGAAGCATCTTGAATCTGAAGCTTTAAATTGGCATAGGGCTTTCAAATACACGTACGCCAACTTTGAAGAGTTTGCGGACGCTTTACAACGCAGATTTTGGAGTTTAGAGATGCAGCAGGATATTAGAGCTGAAGTGTACTCTAAAAAATATGCGCACTCTACCCCTACGCGTTATGCAACGTTCCTTACATCGCAACTCGCCAGACTTCAGTATTTGGATCCACCATTGGCTGAGACGGAATTAATTCATGCGATATCGAGACAGATGGCAAATGATGTCAGAAGACATTTAATTGCGGCAGATGTGAAATCTCTGGAAGAAATGGCAGAAATATTGAGGAGATTAGATCATGCTAGTTCCACGCCAAATGCAACGCTTAGTAATAATACTAGAAGAAGACCGGAGCCTAGAGAAGTTCATACCGTGCTGGTAGATCAGACACAACAGACGGAGGAGAACCGTAGTAGACCAGGTCCAAGCAGAAATAATACGTATGGGAGGAACCGTTATGAACCGCCGTAAAGCAGATTTCGAGATGGAAGGCCATACCAGGCAAGAACGTGGAATAATGGTCAGAGAAGCACTTGATACCACCGGAACAATGACGCACGGAGGTACGACTATTACGACCGGAACAATAAGAGGCACAGCAGGAGGATATCGCCGATATAAAAACAGGAACGACGATAATTATGCCCGCCAACAACAACAACAGCAGCAGCAACAACAGCCTAGACAACAACAACAACAACAGCAGCAACAACAGCCTGGACAACAACAACAGAGAGGTTGGCGCAACAACGACAACGTTAGGCAATATTACCAAGATCGTGACAGAGAAAGTCAAGACTATAGGAACAACCTTAGAGAAAATGAGGCAAGAAATAGCCAAGGAAGAGAAGAGGTACAACCTCAAGCCTCGAACTCAGGAACACAGGAACAGAACCTGAGCGGGGTACAAAAAAAATCCGATTGGAAAACGGAAGTAGAGGGAAGAACGATTGGAATGAGATCGCAGTGAACGAATTCTATCAGGTACAAGATGAAGACTTATTATATGAAAGAGAGGAGCCAGAGAGATGAAAAATAGCTAGTTTACATATTTTATAGGCTATGGCTATGCGGGATTCGGGTGCAGTACCAATATGTAAGTGTATTCTTGGGTCGTAGTGCATGCTATTAACTTAAATCGGCCCAGATAGTTGGGCTCACTGATACTGGTTAAATGATTGAAGAACAACTTATACAACACAGCACTCACAAAAGGCTTCTAAGTTGTGCAAAACTCGTGCAATTCCTATATCTACAAAAATGTTATTATGCCGTTATTTATTTTAGAAATATTTATGTCCTGAGTGATAAGTGATCTCTGGACGTTGAGATTGTTGGTCGGAATGTTTTTCATCAAGATAAATTAAATCAGAAACCCCTATGGACATCAAAGTGGCAGGTGAAAATCTAAAGGAAGTAGGGGACTTCTGTTGCTTAGGAAGCAATGTAACCAGTGATGAACAGAGCAAAGACGATATAAAAATAGGTTGGCACAGTCAAGGAAAGCATTTCTACAGAAAAGGAATCTGTTGACATCGAATATAGATTTAGGTAACAGGAAGTCATTTTCTCTGAAGCGTGGCACTCTATGGAAGTGAAACATAAGACTGTTGAAATAGCAGGAAAGAGGAGAATTAAAGCATTTGAAATGTGGTGTTACAGGAGAATATTGAAGATCAGATGGGTTGATAGGGTTACAAATGAAGAGGTATTAAGACGAGTGGGAGAGGAGAGATGTTTCTGGCGACTGCTAATCAAGAGAAGAGATTGGTAGAAAACATATTAAGACATCCAGGAATAGCAAAATAAGTGATTGAAGGAAGGGTCTAGGACAAGAACTGTACAGATAGGTTGAGATTAAATTATGTTAAACAGATTGCCTCGGATGTAGGGTGTGTTAGTTATGTAGAGATGTAGAGTTCATGACATGGAAGCATGGATTGCTGCATCAAAACAGTCAAATGACTTAATACTCAAACAACAAATCCTCACATTCAGTTAAATACATTATTACCCAAATACAACAACTCCAAGTTCATATAGGATAGGAGCACTTATTCTACTTTATTCTGCTTCCAAAACAGCAATGAATGAAAATAATACCCTGCTCATAATTTATTCATCTCATGCTCATCGAAGATGGAGTAATTTATTATGAGTAGAATTTTTTGTTCTTGATGATAAAAATTAAACATTTTGTTATGAGCATGGTTTTCCTAACCCAAATCTAGAAGATTTTCAACAGTGATTGTAAAAGAGGAAATGTTCTAAACGAAAGTCTATATTGTCATTGAAAATGTTCAATCACTCGATGATAATAATCACAGTCTTCTTTACTGAAAATAACCAAAAATCCTAACTTCACATCACACATTGAAATTGAACTTATAGAATGTTATCTCCGTGGCTAAATTGTTATGGTATTTTCAGTCGGTCTACACAAAATAATTCCAATATTACCGGAATATGTGATGACATAACCTGAAATAAATTACATGTGACTCATGTATATATATATTGTTATGGACTATTGGAAAATTAGAAAATAAGGGACGACATGTTTCGCTCGTCAAAAAAGCATCATCAGATCCCTATTAAGAAGACAAAAGGCTCTACGAAACACTACCAAACCTACCATGATCCTGCATACAGACTCGGACTTCCAAAAACAAGGAATCAAAACCTGTCGAAAACTTTGTAAGTGTGGTAATTATTACTAATCGAGCCCCGAAGTTGGAAAAAAATGCCCTTTCTATCTGGCTGGTTGTACATAAGTATCAGATAGAAATAAATATGCTTCCGTTCATTTGGGCACAGTGGAGCCAATTTTTACTGTGCATCTTTTGGCTATTTTTTTGCTTCCGTTGCCTATTTCAATTTCTAAAGCCTGTCTTACCCAGTTTTCGATCGTTGATTTTCCATATATCGGAGAGAAAAAAAAGGGTTACACAAATTAAACTACATATTGACGTAAAAATTATCTATATCTTGTTTCCCGTAAATGATTTATCAGTTCACAAACACTCGAAAGTTTATTTCCTCAACTCATTCATTTAAGCTCTTTAAATAGCAGAACCTTTATTAGTGAAAGGACTGCATGGAGATAATGAATACCATGAAAGAGAGAGGATGAGGGAAGTACCTCTCTTCGCCTTTTCCGCACTCATTTTGCTGTGACAATGCGTAATTGCCTGTTATTTCCGATTTGGAAAATATAACATAATGAAGAGAAAGGAAGAAATTCACTTCATTCTAACTGGTCACACATGATTAGGAAACGAGTTATTGAATTATTCGCGGGACCACAGGATATAATTATTAAGACATGGATTTGTTTCTTGGGTGAAGGACAGAAGCCCCTTATATGAATTCAATATTCAACTTTCTTCTCTGAACTAATTTAATATAACATAAGTTAGATGTTTCTGATCTGTTTTCTTTCATTTACATTATTATTTGAATGTGATCTTGGATACGGTATTGCATTCTTACATATTCTGAAAACTCTTTGAGATAATTGCTTTTATAAAAGCTACTCAAATTCAAGCATTCAAATTGACATAAAAAGGGTTGTCTAAGCAGCAAATGGACATATATCAAAATTCCTGAACTCTTGCGATCACATTCGTAATACAACGCGCTCTTAATGTCAACTAACAATCAGCTTCCAGTTGAAAGGAGAAGAGAGAGAACAAAAAATGATGATGGATAGGCCTCGGATTCGAACCTCGAACCCCTCTCGCCCATGTCGCACACACAGACACGGATATGATATGATATTCAACGTTTGCTTTGGATGTTTTGGTGTGCGTAAGAGTGCTCCGGCCTGACCGCTCGAGCTGAGCCGTCACCTGATGACGTCATATGTTTAACAGTTGTGATTCACTTTTAAAGTATTTCCGGACACTTGCGACCCTAAGTGCCCTATATCAAATTACTTGTCTCAATGCCATCTACGTCGCTGCAGAGAGTTTTAAACGTTAATAAGTATCACCCTGTATATATGTATTTTAAGGGTCTAGTTATATGGTTGTCAAGTCTCATAGTAAAAGAGAGTAGTGAATATGGTTCTACATATACGAGGAATTGCGAATAACAGCATTCTTGGCTGACACCGAGGAGACCTGGGTTCGATTCCCGCCTCTGCCAAGAAAGTGTTAATTCTGGTCTGAGGGCTGGAGGGGGGTAACTCAACCTCGTGAGGAAAGAATGATCAGAGGTGGGTTCGATTCCTACCACAGCCATCCAGGAAGTGGTTTACCGTGGTTTCCAGGCAAATGCGGCGATGGTACCTTTCTTAAGGCCACGGCCGTTTCCTACCTTAATTTTAAATACACACACCAGTACAGACATCACAGTGACACAGGTTATCAGACAATTTCACACTCACCCAAGTACACGGGGCTACATGACCACGATGTCGCAAAGACCATTAAACATTCAACTACAACATAAAACTGAAGCCCAGATTACTTTGGCCAGGCACAGTAGCTTCTGTAAAGAAATGTATCTTTCTCTCTCAATCATAAACATTACCTAGGTATGCAATACTGCAATCGATGCCAGCAGTTTTGGGTTGCAGGAAGGTTATACCGTATTTTCATACAACATTGCATTCACATGTTTCAGCCTAACATATTTAATGCCAGAACTCCCTTGGTTAACTCATGTTCTCGTCTGACCCCAAAGCTATTTGGGTAATGTTTCTGGGGCCTAGATTATCTTTCCTTTTCCTGCCTGTCATGCCCCCTTCTCGTTCTTGTACTGATATCCTCATTCTCTAGGGACTGGAACTCGGAACTGTGATAAGAGTTACATAGGGGGCACATACAGCTTAAGGAGCCACAACAATAACGATTTTAATATTACAACTGTGCCTGTCAAAAATCTCGTACAACAATGATATACATATCCATAGAAACACACACACCTTGCTATTAGGAGCAAAGTTAAACATTTTCAAAATGCAAATGGTAATTATTTTTATCATTTTTTTCCTTCAAAATTGGTTCTTGTTTTGTGCTGACCTTCACCGTTTCCCTGATATCTCCCGTGTTTATAGGATTTTTGGAGTTTTCTTTTTTAATGTGGGTGTTAAACCTTCTGCTACAAAATGAATCTCACTCAAAACCGTTGTGGCTTTAATTAGTCTTTCTATGAAACGTTAACTTTTTTTTGTTTGCTCAGATTAAAAACGGAAATAATGACGCTTGATTAATTAATTAATTAATCATGTGAAAATATGCGAGATTCATTTTGTAGCAGAAGGTTTAACACCCACATTAAAAAAAAGAAAACCTCCAAAAATTCCTATAAACACCGGAGATATCAGGGAAACGGTGAAGGTCAGCACAAAACAAGAACCAAATTTTGAAAAAATTGATAAAAATAATTACCATTTGAATTTTGAAAATTTTAAACTTTGCTTCTCATAGCAAGGTGTGTGTGTTTCCATGGAAATGTATATCATTGTTGTACGAGATTTATGACAGGCACAGTTGTAATATTAAACTAGTTATTGTTGTGGCTCCTGAAGCTGTATGTGCCCCCCCCCCCCCCCCATTGCAGATTGTTTGTGCTCAATTTAATAATAAAAAGAAATAATTTCCTTAGAGGAGTAATTATTGTTGCAACAAACACACTTTATTAGAGTCAAACTTCAGAATGAAATTTAGTGATAAATTGAAGCTAAAGTGGAAAAATTAAAATGTTTCCCAAATAATCCAGACCAAAAGCCATCTGTATAAGCAACATGTACTCTCTATATAATAGCAAGGCCTGATCTCCATCCTTCAATGAAATTACCCTATGGATGATTTGTTTATTGTTTTATGCATAGGGGCAGATGACCTTGCTGTCCCACCCCTTAAAGCAACCATAACTAACTTATGTATGTGGGCTACATAAAAGATAGTAGGGTACATATACTTATGTAGGCCTGCAGATGGATGTGGATGGATATTCGAATTGTTATTGGTAGAGGCAGGTTTTAGAACATGGAAGTTGCTCATGTTTGTATTTGCCTAAAAGATTGAAGGGCAAAAGAGCATAGAAGTTAGTAGCCTACCCAAGAAGCAACTTTTTCAGATTATGTTGAAATCTACTATAATAGCCTGCATTTTTCTATTAAAGCGCGTGGAAATTAATAGTTCTTATATGCCTATGTATCACTTCTCTTCTCCTGTAGATTCTAGTAATTGCCATATATTTTGAAAGATAGAAATGTTGTAGAACGACAGCTTACACTAAATGCCTCCTTATTTATATGTAACAGCTCGTGATAACAATTTTCCATCAGAATTAGGGTCTTAATAATCCTAAGTAAGTATCCTTTCAACGAGCACGCAATGCAGCTTGTGCGATGTTTGCCCCTACCACCACGCAAATGTAATCGCAAAGCAAGAGGCCTCACTCCACTCGAAGGAGCGAGACATCCAGTAGTATGATAGATATCAATGATCTCACCTCACCATGGATGGATGATCTCTTAGTAGTGTGCACCGACATGATATCATTATGGCATTAGTTCTCACTTGAAAAGAATCGTTTACTGTTTTAATAAATTACATCTACCTTAAAAATAAATTATTCATAAATTCATATATCTAATTGGTATAGTTTCATTGATGCCCTTCGATAACTCTTCGTGCACTGCTTGTCCTCTGTTCATTGGAGCTGTTAGCTTCCCAACTATATGCACCTCTTTATGCATAATTACTTGTGTTAATAATGTCCTCTCCTGTAAAATGCCAATCTGGCAGTAAACTGGTCTCACTTACGGATATCCGTCCGCGGACTACTCGACAGAGGGTTAATATTACGAAGGTCCCAAAGGGGTTATCAGACATTTTTTTGGTAGAGGCAGGTTTAAGAACATGGGAAGGGAAATGGATGGTCTGAGGTTGTATTCGGCTGGGATTAGTGAAGTATGCTGGCAGGAAGAATGGGACATCTGGCCAGGAGAATATTGGGTCATTAGCAGCAAATCCGATAACAGTTAGAAGGAATAAGCATCATATTGACTAGGGAGCATGGACAGTGGGTGGAATATAATGAGCAATGTAGTGAAAGGCTAATTGTAGCTAAATTTGGAACGAAACCTACGTGCACCACAGTATTATGAGCCTATAAGGTTACCAGTCAAACGGTTTATAAAGAAGTTGATGACTACGAACAAAAGTTGAAATTATGAGTTTTGCCAAGGTTGAAGAAACTGTTACAATAAATGGAGATGGGACTGTTGTGTTAGGAGACTGGTGAGAAGGAAATATACCGGTAGAATTTAGACTGGATGAAAAGAACGACAAAGGAAGCAAACTGGTAAAATTCTGCACCGATCTAATATATGTCATAGCTAACACAGCACTCAACAACCACAAAAGAAAGATAAGCACGTGGTATAGGTAGTTTTTAAATTGACTTCTATATGGTCAAGCAGATATTCCGAACACTGGTTTTGGATTGCAAACCAAACCCTGGGGCTATTATAAGCTCTGACTACAATCTCGTTGTTATGAATTAAATGGGAAGGACTACTGAAGAACTCCAATGCAAATCAATGCAAACTTCTGAAGAATTGAATAACAAAATATGTAGAAGAAAACTTCGTCAGAAAGGGAAGGATCGACAAACTAAGTAGTAGGATAAAAATTGGTTCACTCAGGACATACTGTAATTAATGGACGTAAGACGGAAGAAAAAGAATGCAGGAATTGAAAGGATAATACAGATATTTGAGGTAAACAAGAGGTGAAAAAGATCCAAAGAAGACTGTTTGCCAGAGGAATGTGGAGAGAGTAATTCGTGTATAGTGGCTAGCATAGTTGGCGGTCGTACCGAGGGTCCGGATTATATTCTCGGACACAGATTGTTTTTAATTTTTTGCATATTGCCATGGAGCCCAGTAAGGACTAAAGTGAGAACGGACTTATTTATTAAGCAGTGTCCATGCCTGCTCTACACAATTGAGATGGGGAGCATAGGCAGGCCATTCAATTCTGTCCATAGCATTCCTCTGAAGAAATGTGAGCGTTATCATACACAAAAGTGAAATTTGGGCCACATTTTTTAGGATAGCCTTTCACTACAAGTGGGAGGATAGGATCCCTGCAATGCTCGTATGCCTGTCATACGCTCTGGGATATTCATAAATGGGGTTCGGCGACCATACATGATGCCACCCCAAATACATTGCACCGCCTTCTCCCTGTTGGTATCGGTCTCAGAAACCAGTTGGCGGTTGTTTCATTCGATGGATGTATGAGAGAGGCTGGAGGTTTGAATGGTGTAAGGTAAGGCTGCATCTTATATCTCGTAATTTTTAATCTGTTCATTTTGCATGTTATGAAGGGAACGAGAACAAATTGAAAGGTAGAAAAGTTATTTCGACTCAGAGATTTTCGAATGTCAATGTCATTTTAGCCGATTAACCACCGGATTTGAATAGGTTTCTAAGCGGTATAAACTTAATGCTGAGAAAAGAATTAATGATAGAACCAAAGAGTGTAGAACCGAAATAATGGAGTGTAGCGTAAAGAAATTTGAAGAACTATTGAAGTCGATTGTCAGATGCATCGCTAAAGGAATTTGGTAACTTATGCCACACAGGATGCAAAAGGACAAAGCAAAGAAGATATAAAGGTTGGGTTTACGGACGTTAACAACAAATATATTCGTGGACGTCAAGGGTGGCGCTATACGGAAGTAAAACTTGGATTTTTTGTGCTGCCGAAAAGAAAAGAAAAAGGCATTTATGTTATAGGAGAATGGTGAAGATTGGATTGGTGGATAGAGTTAGGGGGTTAGAATATGTTAAATAGATTGCTTCGGATGTAGGGTTTGTTTTCTAAATGAAGATGAATAGATTAAGTCATGAATTGTAGAAATGAAGAGCAGCATACAGAGCCTTAAGACTGACAACAACGGTGACGATGACGTCGACGACGTCGTCTAAAATTCGCCTATAAGAATGCTCACCTCAAATATGCGCGAGAATAGACGCGTTTATATAAACATGGATATCGGTTACCTATTGGCGAAAGTGAAACAGATTTTCAATGAGTGGAGGCATGAAGTCCTTGTCATTTTTTGGTTCCTGGCAAGTTGTATCTAACAACTTTGTATCGGAAGATCATGGTGACAGGGACAATCCCAGTATGCACCTGCTCTCAGAGGTATGACTCCAAAATCTTGGAATTGTCAATATAATATAATATGCAATTGTAAAGTAATCAGATTGAAAGAAATTCATAGTTCTCGTACTGCCTAAGGACAAATATCCTGTTAGTCATGCAATTTGACCCAATTACAGTTTCACTACTTAGATCTGTGGATCTTGGCAGTATTATTCCACTTCCCATGATAATTTATTAACTGTTGTTCTTTGAGTCCTCAGTCTTTTGACTGGTTTGATGCAGATCTCCATTCCTCCCTGTCCTGAGTTAATCATTTCATCTCTACATAGCTACCACACACTACATCCGAGGCAATCTGTTTAACATATTCTAACCTTGGCCTACCCCTACAGTTCTTGTCCTCAACCCTTCCTTCCATAACTAAGCTTGCTATTCCTGGGTGTCTTAGTATGTGTCCTACCTACCTATCTCCTCTCTTCATTAGCAGTCGCCAGAAACATCTCTCCTCTGCCACTAGTCTCAATACCTCTTCGTTTGTAACTCTATCTAACCATCTGATCTTCATCATTCTCCAGTAACACCACATTTCAAATGCTTGAATTCTCCTCTTTTCTGCTGTAGCAATAGTCCAAGTTTCACTTCCATAGAGTACCACGCTCCAGACAAAGGCCTTTTAAAATGACTTCCTAATACCTAAGTCTATATTCGATGTCAACAGATTCCTTTTCTGTGGAAATGCTTTCCTTGCCTGAGCTAACCTACTTTTTATATCCTCTTTGCTTCGTCCATCACTGGTTATTTTGCTTCCTAAGTAACAGAATTCTCCTACTTCCTTTGGCTTTTCACCTGCCAATTTGATGACCATAGAGGTTTCTGATTTATTACGGCTGCAACCCAATATTTTTGTTTTACATTTATTAATTTTCATCATGAATTGTTTCCTCAAGACGGAGTCCATACCATTCAAAAACTCATTCAAATCCTCAGGCTTGTCGGCCAAGAAGACTATGTCATCGGCAAATCTCAGAGTTGATATTATTTCTCCTTGAATCTTCACTCCCACTTTACATTTTTCTCCAATTCCTTCATTGCGTGTTCAATGTAAAGATTGAAAAGTATGAGTGATAAGTTGCAGCCTTGCCTTACACCTTTCTGAATACCAGCTTCTCTCTCATGTCCTTCAACTCGAATGACTGCTGTCTGGTTTCTGTATAGATTGTAGATCACCCTCCTATCCCTGTACTTTATTCCCATCGTTTTCAAAATGTCAAATAATTTAGTCCAATCAACGTTATCAAAATCCTTTTCTAAGTCTACAAATTCCATGAACGTTCTCTTATCCTTCCTTATTCTATCTTCCAAAATCATCCTAAGGCTTAGTACAGCTTCCCTTGTTCCTACATTTCTCCTGAAACCAAACTGGTGTTCACCCAACTCCGTTTCTATCTGGCTTTCTATCCTCTTGTAAATTATTCTAGACGGGATCTTTGAAGCATGAGTAATCAAGCTGATTGTACGGTAATCCTCACATCTGTCAGCTCCTACTTTCTTCGGTATAGGGATGATAACATTCTTCTTGAAATCAGAGGGTACCTAACTTGTCTCATAAATCCTACACACCAATTGATACGAGGCACGTCCAGAAAGTAAGTTCCGTTTGATAATAAAATTAAATTGTGTACAGATACAGAAAAATTATTTATTGAAGAACATTCTACACCTCTTAAACTACTTTTCCACGTAACTGCCGAACTTTTGCAGGCATTTGTCATGGCACAAGTTTTTGGATACATTCTTCATAGAAGTTTGCCGCCTGTGTCTTCAATCAGTTGGAAACATTTTCTTTCAGCTCGTCGTCATTGTTGAAGTGTTGACCGCCAAGGAAAGACTTGAGATGTAAGAACAGATGAAAGTCGCTAGGAGCGAGGTCAGGGCTGTACGGAGGGTGCTCAAACACGTCCCAGCCAAATCCCTGTAGGAGGTTTTTCGTCACATTTGCAGTGTGTGGTCGTGCGTTGTCGTGAAGAAAAAATACACCTTTTGACAGCAACCCTCGGCGCTTATTCTGTATTGCGCGGCGCAATTTCCCAAGTGTCTCGCAGCAAGTATCTGCGTTGATTGTTTGAACACGCGGTAAAAAAATCAATGAGTAAGATGCCTTTCCAGACCCAGAACACTGTGCACATCATTTTTCCGAGGTGTCAAGATTTGTTTCGGCTTAACCTTTGCTGGGGATGAAGTGTGCCTCCATTCCATTGATTGCCGCTTACTTTCAGGGGTGTCGTAAGAAACCCAAGTTTCATCTCCTGTGACTATCTGTGTCAGAAATTCTTCGCCGCCTTCATTGTAACGGGTCAAAAACTGAAGTGCACTACCCATCCGTTTTGTTTTGTGTTGCTCCGTAAGAATCTTTGGTACCCAACGTCGGCAAAGGTTACGAAAGTTCAGTTTTTCGGTAACAATTTCATGAATTAGTGATCGCGAAATTTGGGGAAATTCCATAGCGAGAGCACTAATTGTAAACCTGCGGTTTTCCCGGATCTTGTCATCAATCGCGTGAACCAGTTCATCTGTAACCAAAGATGGACGCCCACTTCGTTCTTCATCGTGCACTTCACTACGTCCTTCATTGAACTGTCGGACCCATCTTCTCACCATTGAATCACTCATCGCATTTTGTCCATACTCTTCGCAAATTTGCCGATAAATTTCAATTGGTTTCACTTTCCTAGCATTCAGAAAACTAATCACAGATCTGATTTCACAAGCGGCGGTATTTTCAATCAACACCGACATTGTACAAGTAAACATGCACAACAACGCGTACGTGGCTGACAGCGCTCTCCAAATGGCGCACCTTTCTTCTCCTTGATACAGAGCGTCTACCGCGCATATGCGGAAATGCGCTGCAGCGGAACGTACAACTAGTTGAAGACGCAGGCGGCACACGTCTATGATGAATGTATGCAAAAACTCGTACCACGCTACGACAAATGCCTGCAACATTTCGGCAGTTATGTGGAAAAGTAGTTTAAGGGTTGTAGAATTTTGTGCAATAAATAATTTTTCTGTATCTGTACACAATTTAATGTTATTACCAATCGGAACTTACTTTCTGGACGTACTTCGTATAACCTAATCAGACCTTCATCTCCCATGCAGCGTAGCAACTCAATCGATATATCATCTATGCCTGGTGCTTTGTTCCGGCCTAAGTCTTCCAATGCTCTGTC
Organism: Meconema thalassinum; assembly: GCA_946902985.2. Classification (NCBI taxonomy): domain Eukaryota; kingdom Metazoa; phylum Arthropoda; class Insecta; order Orthoptera; family Tettigoniidae; genus Meconema; species Meconema thalassinum. The sequence goes on along the minus strand of OX336395.1, from coordinate 146,440,971 downwards.
AAATTCTGATCTCAATATTAAATCTCCTTTCGCATCCTCATCAATTTCCTCTTCCCTTTCCATTACATGATTTTCAATCTTCTTTCCCTTATATAAACACTCTATGTAAGCTTTCCATCTCAACCTTTTCTTCCCTATCTGTTAGAGGCTTTCCATTTATGTCCTTAATATTACAGCACTTAGTCTTCCTTTCCCCAAAAGTTTTCTTAATCCTTCGATAAGCTGTGTCTACTTTTCCTAATTTCAGACAATTTTCTATACCTAAACATTTCTCTTTCAACCATTCTTCTTTCGCTTCCTTGCACTTCTTGTTAACCTCATTTCTCAGACGTCTGTATTCTGCTTTCCCCTTTTCATCTCTTACATTCTTGTGTTTCCGCCTTTCGACCATCAATTCCAGTATATCTTGTGTGATCCCCGGTTTTCTACCTATTCTTTCTTTCCTACCAAGTTTTCTTCTGCGAATTTTGTTATTTCATTCTTCAAAAGTGCCCATTCGTCTGCAATTGAAGTTTGTTTAGGGTTTTTCATTAGTCCTTCCTTTATACTCTTCTTGAATCTTTCGTTTACATCCTTCTCTTTCAGTCTGTCTATTGCCTATCTTTTTGGCTTTTGACTTTTCTTCAATTTCTTCAACTTAAATCTGCATTTCATAACAACCAAATTGTGGTCAGAGTTTATTAACTACTACTAATTATTTCAGGATGGAAGGTCCAGATGTGTCAAATCCCGTTGTAAGCATGATTTATGCATTACGCAATAGTGAAAGACAATATATTAACATTGCATATGGAGGAATATCTATTACTGATCATCTGATGCCTAGTGTCATAAGTCATAGTGATAAGAAGCTATTCTCATGTAGCATATGCGGAGCCCAATTTGCGCGGAAAGGCCCTTTAAAGCAGCACATCTACACGCATACTGGAGAAACGACATTCGCATGTAGTTTATGCAATGCCAAATTTACTCGATTAGAATATTTGAAGAGTCACACATTTACGCATAAAGGTGAGAAACCGTTGTCATGTGGTATATGTGGAGAAAATGTTTCTCAAAGGGGAAATTTGAAGCCACATACAAACACACCTATTGCCGAGAAAACATTTTCATGTATATGCGAAACCAATTTCGATCCAGAAATGAACTTGATACAGCACATCTCTTCGCATACCGACCAAATGTCATGTTCATGCAACATATGTAGAGCCAAATTTACTCAGACAGTCACTTTGAACCGTCACTTGATTTCACATACCGGCGAAAAGCCTTTTTCATGTGCTACATGCGGAACCAATTTCGCTCAGAAAAGGTATTTGAAACAGCACATCATATTGCATACTGCCGATAGGACATTTTCATGTAGCATATGCGGAGCCAAGTTTGCCAAGGCATGCATTTTGAAGCAGCACATCCTAACGCATACAGGAAAAAAAGTGTTCTCATGTAGCGTTTGTTGTGCCAAGTTTAGGCTGTTGACACACTTAAAGAATCACCTATTAACGCATAGCGGCGAGAAACCACATACATGTAGTATATGTGGAGCAAAGTTTGCTCGCACATACGATTTGAAGCGACACATCCTCTTGCATAACGGCCAGAAACCATTTTCATGTGCCATATGCGGAACAAAAATATCGAGGAAAAGTAATTTGGAAAAGCACCTCCTAACGCATACCGGATAGATGCCTTTTCTATGTATCTTATGTAAAGTCACATTTGGACAATGTGTTACCCCGATACGAGTTTGGAACGGTAATCATGTAGGATTTGCAAAGCAAGGTTTGGTCGTAAGGAGAATTCGGAGACTTAGGTAATCACGCATAGCGTTATGAAACCACCTTCATGTTGCGTAAGAAATGCGACACAGTGAGAACAAAGTCATATAAATCCACTCCGATGAGAAGCCTCCATTAAAAACATTTATCTGCGTAGCAAAATTTCCTTTCAAACAAAAATTGATGAGACACGTCTTAACCCTAGGAGGCGAGAATCCTTTTTTACCTAATAGGTGAGAAACGCAATATCCTTAATGGGAACAGGAAAAGTTTTTTAGGACCATTCTCATGTAGAATGTGCAAAGGGAACTTTGCACTGAAAGGAAATTTGAGGATGCACGTTCTAATCAATAGCGGAAGTTGCGAGGTTACATTAAATTTGTTATGTTGTTGTATACTAACTTACTATATCTGTCAATGCCAATGGCATGTTTGTATTTTGGTGTACGGTACTTTCTATCCTACTTGCTCTATCTGCTAGTAAGACTATCGTATTTCCCTTCATTTTGTCTGTGGACATGTCTATCAGGTGTTGAATTGAAATATCTTTCAAATAATTATTACTTGTATATGACAACATAATTTTCGCAAGTTATGTTTAAATTTAGCAAATAAACGTATAAGCAAAATGGAACTACCAGAAATTATTATTAATTCCGTTCGGTGGAGCAACTCCAACCTGAAGCTGATAACAACTGTCGTGGTGTCTGTCTGTGTTAATTAGCTTTAAACATTTTGCTCAGAGCTAGACTGTAATCAATACCAGATGGTGCATAGCTGCGAGAACACGCGAGCTAAGAGAAGAAGGAAAGTGTTTGAGGGGTAACTGCCGCTGTGCCCCTGTGAGACGCACTCGCGGGCAATACAGCCCTACCGTGCATGCCGAGCGTCCTCTCCCATGCATTGGACCCTGAACTATATAACGTGAACAACAATAATAGTAATAATGTTATTGGTTTTACGTACCTGTTAATATCGCAGACTTTTAAAGACGCTGACATTGCTGGAATTAAGCCCCGATGGGGATGATTGACGTGCCAGTTAATCTGCTGACATTATTTTAGGATTTATATTGTACCCTTCTATAAAGCAGTGTTTTAACAAGATTCTTTCTACGGGGTCGAGTTCAGTCCTGAATGCTTTTCAAGGCAAAGTTCACAAAAAAAAACATGTTCTGTTGGATAGAAAGGTCCATAAACAAAAGCTATACTAGAAATAAGGTGCATAACAAGTAGAATAAAAGGTATTTAATGACTGAAACTATGTGCATAATAATAATAATAATAATAAATAAGTCCTCCCTGACTTTTACTCCCACTGAAAAAATAATTATATGACTGAGCGGTATCACACTCGCTCCACACAACAAAACAATGTGAAAAACACATTCACTCAAATGGCTACAATAAAATAAATTGAGCGGTAATAACTCGCTCCTCACAACATTTATTCTGGTCAAGAAGTTATATACGTGCGTGGTGTACTGATACTTCATATGAAAATGAGTACTGATGAGTCCGTTTACAACTGAAGCAGTCATATTGCTCACGGAGTCGCATCTTTCAAATCAAACTACGGCTTTGGGACCTGCACTTAATAAAACACTATAATTACTACTGACACACACAAGATCTAATACTAAGATTACATGGATCTCCTCGAGACTCCAATCCAGTGCTAGAGCACGTGAATCAAAGAGCACGCCACTTGGGCCAAAAGCTCGCATAAGAAATGGGAAAAAGCCTCGCGCACACTACGGCCACGCGGGTCATTGAACGCGTAAAATAAACACACTTAGAAGTCAAGCAACAACAAAATACAAGCCTGCACAGCTGAAAATTATATTTACATGAATAAAACACAAACTGATGTTTCGGAAGATACCTTAAACATGGACAACGCCCATTTAAATCAATCAAATACTCATTATAATCGATCAGGGTTATGTGAATTTAAAACAACATCTTATTTGAACTACAGAAACCTGGCCTGTTACAAATGACCAACGAACGCCTTATCTGATTGAGCGCGCCTTTATGGCATTAGTCAACACTGCACTCACTCTCTGTCAGTCTTCCAAGCCTGGTGCTATTTTTATCTGGCGACCACCCTGGTCCCGTTATTCATCTGAAATCGCGTATCACAAATAAACTCACTCATCACCTCGGATGGCAAGAAACACAAATATATACCTCAATTCAGCTTTGCAAGTACACGAACTGGGCTAGAGTACGGCTGTCGGAACAACCTCAATGATTCGTTTCCCGCAAGCACTACTATAAAATCTCACCATGTACACCTTAAAGCTTGGACTGACTTACTCATAGTCATACCATCTAGGTCGGCTCAATCTCAGATTCTCCTTTCTCGTGTGCAGAGACACTTCAAAACAAATTAAATCATGACTGACACTCGGGTGCGCAAGTGGCTTCCCGCACGGAATTGCTAAATAGGCAATTATCAAAATAAATCCTGATCAATCATAAAATCTACTCATAATTAATATATAACCTCCAATTTCTAGTTTTAATCTCAATTAATTCAGTTCCATTTTTGTTATAAGGCATATTTCCGAGTTACACTGCTTGTCCGCAATTTACGAAAGCGAATGCGGGCACGGCCTGCGCGCATCGCCCCGTGTACTTGTATCAATACAAAATCACAATATCAAAAAAGCGCCAAGCTGTCCTATACACTTAATGTGTGTCAGTAATCAAGAAAAAATGAATCTAATTTACAAACACAAGCAAACAAATATCTACAAAAATACGTCCCATAAACCATAGTTGACTTGATAAATAAATTCATTTCTGTACTCATTCCTTTAGGTCAGCTTCAGGGAAACATCTCCCGCCATTTCCTCCTTCTAAATGATTTTAGCTCGAGCCAGACATAGCCTGGCAGATGTCCTGCTCGATCCAAGATTCGTTCTCGTTCCGTGAGCCATATCGTGCTGAATTAAAATAATGTTAGTCAGTTACACACACGATATATTTCCTGATAAATTCACATGTCGAGTACAAATTTCCCCGACAGTCTATGGTGAATTATTACGACGAACTGTCCCTGACTGGTAGTACTTGGACTACAAAAATCAAACACTGAATTTATACGTATAACTTGTCGAAAATATTCCATGTCCACATACATGAATAATAACGTCTCGTATCCTAAGCCACATGAAATATAATAATGTCTCGTGCCCTCAGACACCTGAATTAGAATTAACGTCTTGTGCCCTCAGACACCTGAAATAGAAGTAAAATTCAAAGCTTCCTGGGTCACTTTTAAATGATACGGGCTAGAGTAGGCTTGGAAGGGGTTTTATGAAATAATATTCCATAATAATTATCGGACTAACATGCGATCGGAATCAATGAGTTCGTAGAAATACGGAGGTTAAGACTAAGCTGTAGCTAGCTTGAATGGATCGTGGAATTAATGTATAGATAACTCCCGCCTAAATTCACCAGGATGCGTTATGATGCCGTGTTTGCCACTTAAAAAGTCGTCTCGATATTATTGGTCCAGACTCTTGTAGAACTTCGTGGGCTTCTACTCTATTTCTTCCCACAAGGAGTGGTTATCAAGAAGATTGACCATTCACATCGTAGCATTCAGTTTCTTCTTGGCGCCTACTTACATAGCAACAGGTCGTTCCATGCGTGCCCAAGCCTTTCTTTGCTGCTAAAAGTTGCAGCTGCCATCTGCGTCATGAGTTCTAGGTTACTTTCTATAATACCACAGGAGCTCAAACCTTTGTGTACGTTCTTGTCACCAATTGCTCAACCTTTCCCAACTCTGTCTTGCTCTCATATTTGTTGCTTGTGGAAAATATATGATGATGAATAAAATGTTAGAATCCTTTATACTCCTGCGGATATAGGGTTCAATATGACCTATCATAACTGCGTTTTTATTAACCGGTATTTGGTGCTCTGTATCTGTAGCTAAGTTAAGCACTACATCGAAACTAGCCTTAAAGAGAATAGGTCATTTTCACAAAATGACGCGAATTGCGGGTTGTTCAATATTTCGATATAAATTCAATACAATAATTTGTCCACTACTTTTGCTTATGTGGTGGCAGACAAAAACATAGGCCTAGACTGTCAATTGAAGAAATTGTACTGGTAAAATAATACAGGGTACTGTATATTATAATCAACAAGTTATCTCTAGCAACATACATTAACTTATTATTTCAAGTATAGTACTTTGTAACACCCAGTCCCTAACATTGAAGTTATAAGGCCAGGTTAGGCCTTATATGCCTATATAAATCTAAAGGACAGATATCATTTAAAAAAACTTGGTACATACAAAATTAGAAAAATAAATTACGGCTTTGTCGAAATGCTTATGACAGTGTTTTCCTTTTGAATATAGCATACTACTGTATTCGCAATTCACTCATTTGTCTGTAAACAAAAATAATTAAACTTTAATTTTTTACCAAGTCATGAGTTACTGCTTAGAGCAACACCATTATATTAAGACTATCTTGTTGTACGTCGGTCTCGAACTAATGTAAATGCTGCGAGGAGCCTAAGAGCAGAGGATCATATACAAAAGAATCCCTTATTACCCAATATGATTCTCCTTTGGCAATTCCGCAATGACACTAGCAGATGTTTATATCACGATATACTTAAAATCACGGTTAGGAGCCTAAATGTGATAAATTTTCAAGAGTGAGTCCATATTTAAGATCATACATGATGTAATCATTCAGCTTGTAAGTGGGACTTCCGGCATACAGTTATCAGACTTTTAACGCATGTTACAAGGCACCACCTATATAAAATGAAACTGTTGTGCCATGGTTCAAGAAGCATTTACAACTAAAATCTGAAATCTCCAGTTCATATGGTTCCAGAAAAATAATCACTGTACCATGTGAAGCAGACTAAGAACAACCAATTCTAATTTTCATTAATTGTATTTCTCTGAATTTAAATGGTTTGATTGCGACCATTACCTTTCTTAAATTATATTTTATTTTTCAGCTTTTCTATTATTTCTTATTTTTCTTGATTAAATTTGATTTCTTCCTCACACCAAATTCACGGCAAGGATCACAGCATGGGATAACATTCTGAATCTGATCGCAAAATACGTTGCTTGTTGTTAACTCTTTTCTAGTGAAAAAGATTCCAGCCCCATCCATCTGTTATGTTCATATGGCAACTTGTATGCTCCCACACAACCACTGGACACAATATTCTCCGAGTTCACTCCATTTGGTTCATGAGTCTGTACTGTATCGCCTACCTACTAAGAAGGCCTTCTCTTATTATGATCTGACAACATATACTGTATGCTTTAGCATTCACGCAAACATTTACACTCCACACATTAGTGAAATAAACAAAATAGTGTGTGAAATCCTAATCCCCTTCCCTAGACCTTATGAAAGTGGAACATAAGACGGCTAAAGAGTTCACAGGAATTATTTCCACCTACGTAAAGCAGGTCCCTCCTTTTAGAATTTCTTGCTGTTGTTGTGGTCTAGAAGAATGTACTGATATTGTTTGAATCTCAGTTCTGTCAATAAATTTAGTTCTGATCTAAGCCCTGGAATATTATACAGTGAGCCTCGTAAGGACAACTGAGAAGAGCATGGTACGATTCTTATCCCATTTAAGTACATAATGTAGTGGCAGGTGTTTTCTGAGTGGGTAATGACATCCTTGCAGATAGCGCATAGTACCGTAATTACAAGAACTTCTACACAGCCAGTCATGGGCAAAATAAATTAGTATCACTCGTGTGAATACGAATATATACACAGTACGAAGGTTGGAAGGTAATTGAGAGAAAAAAATGTGTACCTCGGCAAAATGCACCTGGCAGAAAGAAAATAGGCTTGTATATATTATATTTTTCACAAGGAACCTTATAGAACTGGCTGTCACACGGGCAAGTTCAGATATTTGTAATCATACTAAGATATTTCCAATATCATCAAAATTAATGTCTGTAGGCCGAGGAAATAAAATGCAGTATTTTTTCCTAACGGCGTACTGTATGTAAGATAATTTTATAAATCTGCGACTTGTTATGAAGTAAGGTATGGGGTTTCTTCAATGGTACACTGAACATAACCAAAGAAATGTAATCATCAATTGGATACTCGTAAATTACACATTACAATGCAGTACTACGTCTTCATTTGAGTCTGGGATGACTCATTCGGTTCGGATAGTTTAGTGTCTAATTTATCACTCTGTTCCTTTAATAAATGCTGGGTTCGTGCCGTGGCACTTTCAATGATCGCCTGGATCTGCTCTATCGTTGCCATAATCACACACAAAAATAGATATCACTGAGTCATTAGGAGGATCACATGGAAATGTCCCCCTGAAACACACACATATAATTCTTGACATACATTTACTTCATTTGACCACTGTTAGTTCATTTAATATTACTACATTTACTCTCGCAAATAAATCTGCATCTCTGTCTAGTTCTAATTTTACTCAATAACACTTGAAACCCCGCACATATTCAGTCATAAATTGCTATCCAGATCTGATGCTAACACTGACGAATTAACAAAGTATTAATTGCCATTTAAGGGTACCAGCCTCCTAATACATTCATGAGTTTGACTTTCGAAATTAATCTTATTTTACATTTAATCAAAGGGCGCCCGATTTCACGTACACTACTTTACTAATTACATCAATAAACAAAATGTGAATCGTATTTTGACTTGCAAACTCGTGATTCTACTGTATATTCCATTTTCTTGGCGATAATTCTCTTCGCCGTATTTACTTTAACAAAATATCACTTCCCAGGGATTTCAAATAGTCCCATATATCAGTGAAACACCACATGTTGGCAATGCCAGAGCTTAGTTCAATGTGTGCCATCAAACCTAAAAACAAGTGAAAAACACCACGTTGGCGCGACAGATTGTCCTATGTACCCTTCAATAAAGCAGTGTGTTAACAAGATTCTTTCTACGGGGTCGCGTTCAGTCCTGTATGCTTTTCAAGGCAAAGTTCACAAAAAATGCTCTATTGGATAGAAAGGTCCATAAACAAAAGCTATACTAGAAATAAAGTGATTAACAAGTAGAATAAAAGGTATTTAAAGACTGAAACTATGTGCAAAATAATAATAATAATAAATATGTCCTCCCTGACTTTTACTCCCACTGAAAAAATAATTATATGACTGAGCGGTATCACACTCGCTCCACACAACAAAACAATGTGAAAAACAGATTCACTCATATGGCTACAATAAAATAAATTGAGCGGTAATAAATCGCTCCTCACAACAATTATATGGATACAAGTCCCTTTATTCTGGTCAAGAAGTTATATACGTGCGTGGTGTACTGATCCTTCATAAGAAAATGAGTACTGATGAGAGTCCGTTTACAACTGAAGCAGTCATATTGCTCACGGAGTCGCATCTTTCAAATCAAACTACGGCTTTGGGACCTGCACTTAATAAAACACTATAATTACTACTGACACACACAAGATCTAATACTAAGATTACATGGATCTCCTCGAGACTCCAATCCAGTGCTAGAGCACGTGAATCAAAGAGCACGCCACTTGGGCCAAAAGCTCGCATAAGAAATGGGAAAAAGCCTCGCGCACACTACGGCCACACGGGTAATTGAACGCGTAAAATAAACACACTTAGAAGTCAAGCAACAACAAAATACAAGCCTGCACAGCTGAAAATTATATTTACATGAATCAAAGACAGACAAACTGATGTTTCGGAAGATACCTTAAACATGGACAACGCCCTTTTAAATCAATCAAATACTCATTATAATCGATCAGGTTTATGTGAATTTAAAACAACATCTTATTTGAACTACAGAAACCTGGCCTGTTACAAATGACCAACGATCGCCTTATCTGATTGAGCGCGCCTTTATGGTTTGAGTCAACACTGCACTCCCTCTCTGTCAGTCTTCCAAGCCTGGTGCTAATTATATCTGGCGACCACCCTGGTCCCGTTATTCATCTGAAATCACGTATTACAAATAAACTCACTCATCACCTCGGATGGCAAGAAACACAAATATATACCTCAATTCAGCTTTGCAAGTACACGAACTGGGCTGGAGTACGGCTGTCGGAACAACCTCAATGATTCGTTTCCCGCAAGCACTACTATAAAATCTCACCATGTACACCTTAAAGCTTGGACTGACTTACTCATAGTCATACCATCTAGGTCGGCTCAATCTCAGATTCTCCTTTCTCGTGTGCAGAGACACTTCAAAACAAATTAAATCATGACTGACACTCGGGTGCGCAAGTGGCTTCCCGCACGGAATTGCTAAATAGGCAATTATCAAAATAAATCCTGATCAATCATAAAATCTACTCATAATTAATATATAACCTCCAATTTCTAGTTTTAATCTCAATTAATTCAGTTCCATTTTTGTTATAAGGCATATTTCCGAGTTACACTGCTTGTCCGCAATTTACGAAAGCGAATGCGGGCATGGCCTGCGCGCATCGCCCCGTGTACTTGAATCAATACAAAATCACAATATCAAAAAAGCGCTAAGCTGTCCTATACACATAATGTGTGTCAGTAATCAAGAAACAAGGAATCTAAATTACAAACACACGCAAACAAATATCTACAAAAATACGTCCCATAAACCATAGTTGACTTGATAAATAAATAAATAAATTCATTTCTGTACTCATTCCTTTAGGTCAGCTTCAGGGAAACATCTCCCGCCATTTCCTCCTTCTAAATGCTTTTAGCTCGAGCCAGACATAGCCTGGCAGATGTCCTGCTCGTTCCAAGATTCGTTCTCGTTCCGTGATGCCATATCGTGCTGAATTAAACTAATGTTAGTCAGTTACACGCACGATATATTTCCTGATAAATTCACCTGTCGAGTACAAATTTCCCCGACAGTCTATGGTGAATTATTACGACGAACTGTCCCTGACTGGCAGTACTTGGACTACAAAAATCAAACACTGAATTTATACGTATAACTTGTCGAAAATATTCCATGTCCACATACATGAATAATAACGTCTCGTGTCCTAAGCCACATGAAATATAATAATGTCTCGTGCCCTCAGACACCTGAATTAGAAGTAACGTCTTTTGCCGTCAGACACCTGAAATACAAGTAAAGTTCAAAGCTTCCTGGGCCACTTTTAAATTAAACTGGCTAGAGTATGCATGGAAGGGGTTTTATGAAATAATATTCCATGATAATTATCGGACTAACATGCGATCAATATCAATGAGTTCGTAGAAATGCGGAAGTTAAGACGAAACTATAGGTAGCTTGAATCGATCATGGAATTAATCCATAGTTAATTCCCGCCTAAATTCACCAGGATGCGTTATGATGTCGTGTTTGCCTCTTAAAAAGGCGTCTCGATATTATTGGTCCAGACTCTTGTAGATCTTCGCCGGCTCTACTCTATTTAGTTCCACAAGGAGTGGTTATTAAGACGATTGACCATTCACATCGTAGCATTCAGTTTCTTCTTGGCGCCAACTTACATAGCAACAGTCGTTCCATGCGTGCCCAAGCCTTTCTTTGCCGCTAAAAGTTGCAGCTGCCCTCTGCGTCATGAGTCCTAGGTTACTTTCTAAAATACCACAGGAGCTCAAACCTTTGTGTACCGTACGTTCTTGTCACCAAATGCTCAACCTTTCCGAACTCTGTCCTGCTCTCATATTTGTTGCTTGTGGAAAATACCATATGATGATGAATAAAATATTAGAATCCTTTATACAGCCTGCGGATAAAGGGTTCAATATGACCTATCATAACTGCGTTTTTATTAACCGGTATTTGGTGCTCTGTATCTGTAGCACTACTTCGAAACTAGCCTTAAAGAGAATAGGTCATTTTCACAAAATGACGCGAATTGCTGGTTGTTCAAACATGTTTCGTTCGGTATTTCGAAATAAATTCAATACAATAATTTGTCCACTACTTTTGCTTATGTGGTGGCAGACAAAATCATAGGCCTAGACTGTCAATTGTAGAAATTTTACTGGTAAAATAATGCAGGGTACTGTATATAATTATCAACAAGTTATCTCTAGCAAGATACATTAACTTATTATTTCATGTATAGTACTTTGTAACACCCAGTCCCTAATATTGAAATCTAAAGGACAGATATCATTTAAAAAGAACTTGGTGAACACAAAATTAGAAAAATAAATTACGGCTTTGTCGAAATGCTTTTGACACAGTTTTCCTTTTGAATATATCCTACTACTGTATTCGCAATTCACTCATTTGTCTGTAAACAAAAATAATTAATCATTAATTTTATACCAAGTCATGAGTTACTGCTTAGAGCAACACCATTATATTAAGACTAACTTGTTGCGCGTCGGTCTCGAACTAATGTAAATGCTGCGAGGAGCCTAAGAGCAGAGGATCATATACAAAAGAATCCCTTATTACCCAATATGATTCTCCTTTGGCAATTCCGCAATGACACTAGCAGATGTTTATATCACGATATACTTAAAATCACGGTTAGGAGCCTAAATGTGATAAATTTTCAAGAGTGAGTCCATATTTAAGATCATACATGATGTAATCATTCAGCTTGTAAGTGGGACTTCCGGCATACAGTTATCAGACTTTTAACGCATGTTACAAGGCACCACCTATATAAAATGAAACTGTTGTGCCATGGTTCAAGAAGCATATACAACTAAAATCTGAAATCTCCAGTTCATATGGTTCCAGAAAAAGAATCACTGTACCATGTGAAGCAGACTAAGAACAACCAATTCTAATTTTCATTAATTGTATTTCTCTGAATTTAAATGGTTTGATTGCGACCATTACCGTTCTTAAATTATATTTTATTTTTCAGCTTTTCTATTATTTCTTATTTTCCTTGATTAAATTTGATTTCTTCCTCGCACCAAATTCACGGCAAGGATCACAGCATGGGATAACATTCTGAATCTGATCGCAAAATACGTTGCTTGTTGTTAACTTTTTTCTAGTGAAAAAGATTCCAGCCCCATCCATCTGTTATGTTCATATGGCAACTTGTATGCTCCCACACAACCACTGGACACAATATTCTCCGAGTTCACTCCATTTGGTTCATGAGTCTGTACTGTATCGCCTACCTACTAAGAAGGCCTTCTCTTATTATGATCTGACAACATATACTGTATGCTTTAGCATTCACTCAAACATTTACACTCCACACATTAGTGAAATAAACAAAATAGTGTGTGAAATCCTAATCCCCTTCCCTAGACCTTATGAAAGTGGAACATAAGACGGCTAAAGAGTTCACAGGAATTATTTCCACCTACGTAAAGCAGGTCCCTCCTTTTAGAATTTCTTGCTGTTGTTGTGGTCTAGAAGAATGTACTGATATTGTTTGAATCTTAGTTCTGTCAATAAATTTAGTTCTGATCTAAGCCCTGGAATATTATACAGTGAGCCTCGTAAGGACAACTGAGAAGAGCATGGTACGATTCTTATCCCATTTAAGTACATAATGTAGTGGCAGGTGTTTTCTGAGTGGGTAATGACATCCTTGCAGATAGCGCATAGTACCCTAATTACAAGAACTTCAACAGAGCCAGTCATGGGCAAAATAAATTAGTATCACTCGTGTGAATACGAATATATACACAGTACGAAGGTTGGAAGGTAATTGAGAGAAAAAAATGTGTACCTCGGCAAAATGCACCTGGCAGAAAGAAAATAGGCTTGTATATATTATATTTTTCACAAGGAACCTTATAGAACTGGCTGTCACACGGGCAAGATCAGATATTTGTAATCATACTAAGATATTTCCAATATCATCAAAATTAATGTCTGTAGGCCGAGGAAATAAAATGCAGTATTTTTTCCTAACGGCGTACTGTATGTAAGATAATTTTATAAATCTGCGACTTGTTATGAAGTAAGGTATGGGGTTTCTTCATTGGTACACTGAACATAACCAAAGAAATGTAATCATCAATTGGATACTCGTAAATTACACATTACAATGCAGTACTACGTCTTCATTTGAGTCTGGGATGACTCATTCGGTTCGGATAGTTTAGTGTCTAATTTATCACTCTGTTCCTTTAATAAATGCTGGGTTCGTGCCGTGGCACTTTCAATGATCGCCTGGATCTGCTCTATCGTTGCCATAATCACACACAAAAATAGATATCACTGAGTCATTAGGAGGATCACATGGAAATGTCCCCCTGAAACACACACATATAATTCTTGACATACATTTACTTCATTTGACCACTGTTAGTTCATTTAATATTACTACATTTACTCTCGCAAATAAATCTGCATCCCTGTCTAGTTCTAATTTTACTCAATAACACTTGAAACCCCGCACATATTCAGTCATAAATTGCTATCCTGATCTGATGCTAACACTGACGAATTAACAAAGTATTAATTGCCATTTAAGGGTACCAGCCTCCTAATACATTCATGAGTTTGACTTTCGAAATTAATCTTATTTTACATTTAATCAAAGGGCGCCCGATTTCACGTACACTACTTTACTAATTACATCAATAAACAAAATGTGAATCGTATTTTGACTTGCAAACTCGTGATTCTACTGTATATTCCATTTTCTTGGCGATAATTCTCTTCGCCGTACTTACTTTAACAAAATATCACTTCCCAGTGATTTCAAATAGTCCCATATATCAGTGAAACACCACATGTTGGCAATGCCAGAGCTTAGTTCAATGTGTGCCATCAAACCTAAAAACAAGTGAAAAACACCACGTTGGCGCGACAGATTGTCCTATGTACCCTTCAATAAAGCAGTGTGTTAACAAGATTCTTTCTACGGGGTCGCGTTCAGTCCTGTATGCTTTTCAAGGCAAAGTTCACAAAAAATGCTCTATTGGATAGAAAGGTCCATAAACAAAAGCTATACTAGAAATAAAGTGATTAACAAGTAGAATAAAAGGTATTTAATGACTGAAACTATGTGCAAAATAATAATAATAATAATAAATATGTCCTCCCTGACTTTTACTCCCACTGAAAAAATAATTATATGACTGAGCGGTATCACACTCGCTCCACACAACAAAACAATGTGAAAAACAGATTCACTCATATGGCTACAATAAAATAAATTGAGCGGTAATAAATCGCTCCTCACAACAATTATATGGATACAAGTCCCTTTATTCTGGTCAAGAAGTTATATACGTGCGTGGTGTACTGATCCTTCATAAGAAAATGAGTACTGATGAGAGTCCGTTTACAACTGAAGCAGTCATATTGCTCACGGAGTCGCATCTTTCAAATCAAACTACGGCTTTGGGACCTGCACTTAATAAAACACTATAATTACTACTGACACACACAAGATCTAATACTAAGATTACATGGATCTCCTCGAGACTCCAATCCAGTGCTAGAGCACGTGAATCAAAGAGCACGCCACTTGGGCCAAAAGCTCGCATAAGAAATGGGAAAAAGCCTCGCGCACACTACGGCCACACGGGTAATTGAACGCGTAAAATAAACACACTTAGAAGTCAAGCAACAACAAAATACAAGCCTGCACAGCTGAAAATTATATTTACATGAATCAAAGACAGACAAACTGATGTTTCGGAAGATACCTTAAACATGGACAATGCCCTTTTAAATCAATCAAATACTCATTATAATCGATCAGGTTTATGTGAATTTAAAACAACATCTTATTTGAACTACAGAAACCTGGCCTGTTACAAATGACCAACGATCGCCTTATCTGATTGAGCGCGCCTTTATGGCATGAGTCAACACTGCACTCCCTCTCTGTCAGTCTTCCAAGCCTGGTGCTAATTATATCTGGCGACCACCCTGGTCCCGTTATTCATCTGAAATCACGTATCACAAATAAACTCACTCATCACCTCGGATGGCAAGAAACACAAATATATACCTCAATTCAGCTTTGCAAGTACACGAATTGGGCTAGAGTACGGCTGTCGGAACAACCTCAATGATTCGTTTCCCGCAAGCACTACTATAAAATCTCACCATGTACACCTTAAAGCTTGGACTGACTTACTCATAGTCATACCATCTAGGTCGGCTCAATCTCAGATTCTCCTTTCTCGTGTGCAGAGACACTTCAAAACAAATTAAATCATGACTGACACTCGGGTGCGCAAGTGGCTTCCCGCACGGAATTGCTAAATAGGCAATTATCAAAATAAATCCTGATCAATCATAAAATCTACTCATAATTAATATATAACCTCCAATTTCTAGTTTTAATCTCAATTAATTCAGTTCCATTTTTGTTATAAGGCATATTTCCGAGTTACACTGCTTGTCCGCAATTTACGAAAGCGAATGCGGGCACGGCCTGCGCGCATCGCCCCGTGTACTTGAATCAATACAAAATCACAATATCAAAAAAGCGCTAAGCTGTCCTATACACTTAATGTGTGTCAGTAATCAAGAAACAAGGAATCTAAATTACAAACACACGCAAACAAATATCTACAAAAATACGTCCCATAAACCATAGTTGACTTGATAAATAAATAAATAAATTCATTTCTGTACTCATTCCTTTAGGTCAGCTTCAGGGAAACATCTCCCGCCATTTCCTCCTTCTAAATGCTTTTAGCTCGAGCCAGACATAGCCTGGCAGATGTCCTGCTCGTTCCAAGATTCGTTCTCGTTCCGTGATGCCATATCGTGCTGAATTAAACTAATGTTAGTCAGTTACACGCACGATATATTTCCTGATAAATTCACCTGTCGAGTACAAATTTCCCCGACAGTCTATGGTGAATTATTACGACGAACCGTCCCTGACTGGCAGTACTTGGACTACAAAAATCAAACACTGAATTTATACGTATAACTTGTCGAAAATATTCCATGTCCACGTACATGAATAATGACGTCTCGTGTCCTAAGCCACATGAAATATAATAATGTCTCGTGCCCTCAGACACCTGAATTAGAAGTAACGTCTTTTGCCGTCAGACACCTGAAATAGAAGTAAAATTCAAAGCTTCCTGGGCCACTTTTAAATTAAACTGGCTAGAGTATGCATGGAAGGGGTTTTATGAAATAATATTCCATGATAATTATCGGACTAACATGCGATCAATATCAATGAGTTCGTAGAAATGCGGAAGTTAAGACGAAACTATAGGTAGCTTGAATCGATCATGGAATTAATCCATAGTTAATTCCCGCCTAAATTCACCAGGATGCGTTATGATGTCGCGTTTGCCTCTTAAAAAGGCGTCTCGATATTATTGGTCCAGACTCTTGTAGATCTTCGCCGGCTCTACTCTATTTAGTTCCACAAGGAGTGGTTATTAAGACGATTGACCATTCACATCGTAGCATTCAGTTTCTTCTTGGCGCCAACTTACATAGCAACAGTCGTTCCATGCGTGCTCAAGCCTTTCTTTGCCGCTAAAAGTTGCAGCTGCCCTCTGCGTCATGAGTCCTAGGTTACTTTCTAAAATACCACAGGAGCTCAAACCTTTGTGTACCGTACGTTCTTGTCACCAAATGCTCAACCTTTCCGAACTCTGTCCTGCTCTCATATTTGTTGCTTGTGGAAAATACCATATGATGATGAATAAAATATTAGAATCCTTTATACAGCCTGCGGATAAAGGGTTCAATATGACCTATCATAACTGCGTTTTTATTAACCGGTATTTGGTGCTCTGTATCTGTAGCACTACTTCGAAACTAGCCTTAAAGAGAATAGGTCATTTTCACAAAATGACGCGAATTGCTGGTTGTTCAAACATGTTTCGTTCGGTATTTCGAAATAAATTCAATACAATAATTTGTCCACTACTTTTGCTTATGTGGTGGCAGACAAAATCATAGGCCTAGACTGTCAATTGAAGAAATTTTACTGGTAAAATAATGCAGGGTACTGTATATAATTATCAACAAGTTATCTCTAGCAAGATACATTAACTTATTATTTCATGTATAGTACTTTGTAACACGCAGTCCCTAACATTGAAGTTATAAGGCCAGGTTTGGCCTTATATGCCTATATAAATCTAAAGGACAGATATCATTTAAAAAGAACTTGGTGCACACAAAATTAGAAAAATAAATTACGGCTTTGTCGAAATGCTTTTGACACAGTTTTCCTTTTGAATATATCCTACTACTGTATTCGCAATTCACTCATTTGTCTGTAAACAAAAATAATTAATCATTAATTTTATACCAAGTCATGAGTTACTGCTTAGAGCAACACCATTATATTAAGACTAACTTGTTGCGCGTCGGTCTCGAACTAATGTAAATGCTGCGAGGAGCCTAAGAGCAGAGGATCATATACAAAAGAATCCCATATCACCCAATATGATTCTCCTTTGGCAATTCCGCAATGACACTAGCAGATGTTTATATCATGATATACTTATAAATCACGGTTAAGAACCTAAATGTGATACATTTTCAAGAGGGAGTACTTATTTAAGATCATACATGATGTAATCATTCAGCTTGTAAGTGGGACTTCGGGCATACAGTTATCAGATTTTCAACGCATGTTACAAGGCACCACCTATATAAAATGAAAATGTTGTGATCTCGTTCAAGAAGCATATACAACTAAAACCTGAAATCTCCATTTCATATGGTTCCAGAAAATGAATCATTCATTTATCCATTCATTCATTCATTCATTTATTTGCAATGGGGGGAGTGTCCCCCGGTGGCAAATTGGATACACATAACACATAAATAATTATACATAACAATTCAATAACAATTATACAACAATTAAACTGGAGTATTTACACAAATAGTCAGTCTTTTTCTAAACACACCTATATGTTTGGGAAAAGGCTAAGACTGCGGCAGGTAGAGAGTTCCAGTTATCAATGGCACGGTTTACAAAAGAATATTTACCATAATTTGTTCGCTGAGGTCGGCCCTTAACTTTGAAAGGATGATCGCTCCTACCCATGTAAGTGGGCTTTCCCAATCGTTTGCTAAGCTCACCCCATGCTGGTTGATTTGTATATGTGTTGTACATAGCGCAGAGTCTAGATTTCATCCTCCTAGCCTCCAGTGATTCCCACCCAAGTTTCTTTAACATACGGCTCACACTGCTCCTGGTATTAAAGTCACTGAGCACAATTCTAGCGGCCTTTCTTTGTACCATTTCCAACTCATTGATGAGAGCTACTTGATATGGATCCCAAACCGCCGGGGCATATTCCAGAATAGGTCTTACAAGTGACAAATATCCTAATTCTTTAGCAGAGGTACTACTTCCTTTTAATACCCTCATTACTAAGTGCAGGGATTTGTAAGCTTTTGAAACTACACATCCTACATGACAACTCCATTTCATATCATTCCTTGCGTGAACGCCCAAATATTTGCAAGAATCTTCTTCTACAAGTATTTCCGAGCCAATGTTATATTGAAAATCCTGCCTCCGCACTTTCCCTATTTTTAAGAGACTACATTTTCTTGTGTTTATTTTCATTTTATTTTCAATCACCCACTTATAGACCAGGTTCAGGTCCTCTTGAAGCACTGCATTGTCTTGTGAGTCATGTATCTTTCGATATATTACACAATCATCCGCAAACAATCGACAGTCACTGCGAATCCCATTTGGTAAGTCATCTATAAACGCCAAAAATAACAAAGTTCCGATTACGCTGCCCTGAGGGATACCCGACGTTACGGTAATTTCATCCGAGAATATGCCTTCGACTCTCACTTTCTGTGAACGACCCGTCAAAAATTCTTGGATCCATATAATTACTCTTCTATTAATCTTCGTCGAAGCTAATTTATGGAGTAGCATGTCATGCGGCACGATATCAAATGCCTTCGAAAAATCTATAACTACGGCGTCGACTGAAACTCCATGGTCTAACGATTCGCTAATGTCTTGAAAAAGTGATAGCATCTGACTCTCGCAGGAGTAACCTTTCCGAAATCCATGTTGCCTATCATTAAACCATGATAATGTTTCTCACTGTTCCCTCAAGTAGTCGCAAATGAGATGTTCCATCTGTTTACAAACGATGGACGTAAGGCTAACCGGCCTGTAGTTGCCCAATTCAAGTCTGCTCCCTCCCTTAAATATTGGGACTACCGTAGCTCTTTTACAGTAATCTGGGATTTGCGCATTGTTTATGGACACATTAAACATCACCTCCAAGTATCGTGTCACGGCCCTACCCCCTAGTTTAAGTACTTCACTAACAATATTATCAGGGCCCTTTGATACATTGAAACGTAGTTTTTGTATTAGCTTTACAATTGCTGACTGGTTTATTTGGAACAGGGGAGCCCCTGATTCGTCGTTAAGGTCCAACACACAGCTATTGGATTTATTGAACACACTACCGTAAAAGACATTTAATTCATTAGCAATGGCCTGTTTCTCAGTAATTAATTTACCGTCACCGGACATTATCATCAACAAATTATTTGGATTTCCCTTTCTTCTCCTAACATAACTGTATTTTTTTTTCCACCCATCACCTCCCGAACCAAGTAAACCTTGCATATAACTGTCATGAGCAGCCCTCTTTTTTAAGACGAGCTCTCTTGATAAGGACTTAAATTTCAACATACTCTTGTCACTATCATGTCTTTTATTGTATAATTTCCTAATTTTCCGTTTTAGACTCCTAATTTCTCGTGTGTAATACTCAGGATCTGGGTTTTGTTTCAGCAATTTAAATGGGACAAATTTATCAACAGCGCTATTTAAAATTTTCAAAAGTTAGTCCACAGGATATTAATGTGATTTCCTTCCGATGCCCATCCTACAAATAGCTCATTGAAATACCCCTGAAATTTGCCCTGATCCGCCCTGCGATACTGGAATATGATCTTTTTTTGCTACATCAGAGTCTAATTTTGTAATGTCACCATATCTAATATTTAATTCAACCCCAGCATGGTCACTAATTCCTGGTACTTTCAGACAGTTAATATACAGCTCTACAGGCCTTACGAGATAAACATCTAAGGTATTATTGTCTGTAGTTGGGAAGTAACTACTTGGGAAAATCCCCCCTCCCTTAAGAATTTATTTGCAGCGCTCTGAGCTTGACTACAGCTAGTTGACTCACCAGACCCGTCTACTTTGGGGAGGTTTAAATCTCCAGCAATTATTATGCTCCTTTTCATAGCATTACCCGTACAAGTTTTATCATACAGTGTTTCGAGGAGAGAAAAGTTATCTTTCGGTGTTCTATACGCCCCTATCACCTGAAGAGGGAATTTATTTCCTTTATCCGAAATTTGTACAGATAACATTTCATGATCCATATCAGCCCACTTTATGAAACTACCTATATTTTTGCGCACACAAATAAATAGCCCACCACCTCGCTTCCCCCGATCCCTTCTGTACATTTCGTATTTCCCTTGAATTATTTCGCTACTATTTATGTCCTCATATAACCAAGATTCAGTTGCAATGACAATGTCCGGAGAATACGTCTCTACAAGATTCCAAAATTCAATTAATTTATTTCCTAAACTCTGACAATTAACCTGCAGTAATCATTGTACCATGTGAAGCAGACTAAGAACAACCAATTCTAATTTTCATTAATTGTATTTCTCTGAATTTAAATGGTTTGATTGCGACCATTACCTTTCTTAAATTATATTTTATTTTTCAGCTTTTCTATTATTTCTTATTTTCCTTGATTAAATTTGATTTCTTCCTCACACCAAATTCACGGCAAGGATCACAGCATGGGATAACATTCTGAATCTGATCGCAAAATACGTTGCTTGTTGTTAACTTTTTTCTAGTGAAAAAGATTCCAGCCCCATCCATCTGTTATGTTCATATGGCAACTTGTATGCTCCCACACAACCACTGGACACAATATTCTCCGAGTTCACTCCATTTGGTTCATGAGTCTGTACTGTATCGCCTACCTACTAAGAAGGCCTTCTCTTATTATGATCTGACAACATATACTGTATGCTTTAGCATTCACGCAAACATTTACACTCCACACATTAGTGAAATAAACAAAATAGTGTGTGAAATCCTAATCCCCTTCCCTAGACCTTATGAAAGTGGAACATAAGACGGCTAAAGAGTTCACAGGAATTATTTCCACCTACGTAAAGCAGGTCCCTCCTTTTAGAATTTCTTGCTGTTGTTGTGGTCTAGAAGAATGTACTGATATTGTTTGAATCTCAGTTCTGTCAATAAATTTAGTTCTGATCTAAGCCCTGGAATATTATACAGTGAGCCTCGTAAGGACAACTGAGAAGAGCATGGTACGATTCTTATCCCATATAAGTACATAATTTAGTGGCAGGTGCTTTCTGAGTGGGTAATGACATCCTTGCTGATATTGCATAGTACCCTAATTACAAGAACTTCAACACAGCCAGTCATGGGCAAAATAAGTTAGTATAACTCGTATGAATACGAATATATACACAGTACGAAGGTTGGAAGGTAATTGAGAGAAAAAAATGTGTACCTCGACAAAATGCACCTGGGAGAAAGAAAATAGGCTTGTATATATTATATTTTTCATGAGGAACCTTATAGAATTGGCTGTCACACGGGCAAGTTCAGATATTTGTAATCATACTAAGATATTTCCAATAACATCAAAATTAATGTCTGTAGGCCGAGGAAATAAAATGCAGTTTTTTTTCCTAACGGCGTACTGTATGTAAGATAATTTTATAAATCTGTGACTTGTTATGGAGTACGGTATGGGGTTTCTTCGATGGTACACTGAACATAACCAAGGAAATTTAATCATCAATTGGATACTCGTAAATTACACATTTCAATGCAGTACTACGTCTTCCTAGACTTGATCCTACTTATCATATTTGATATTTAGTCGTACACACATGTACAACAACGCCTTGAAGAAAATTCAGATGAAATCGCAAGTCTATCGTATTAAGACTGTCGCCATATTTTGATGTATCAAATGCAATAAGCGAAATAAGACGGCGCTGCACAACGGCTCCGAGTGAAGGTAATTCGCCGTCTGCAGCAGAGAGTGCAGTGGGCCAGGAGAACGCGCTAAGTGCAGTGTGACTAGATTGCTAAGTGTTCCGCTTGTAAAATCCCACCCCAAGTTGAAGGGTGACTTTAATAGCTATGTTTAGAACAATACCCATAATTTTAGATTTAAGGTTTCAGAGATGTCGGTTATTCAAGTTGGGGGTGGTATTCACCCTTTAATCATTTTGTTTGTCAAAACTGATCCATCTTGGGACGCATCATCTTTTTGAGGATATTAACACCTATTTTCACATGTGCCTTTGGTAGATGTGGTTTAAGTGTTAATATGAGCTATAATGTTGGAAGGCGGTTTGAATGGCTATGTTTAGAGCTAAACATGGTGTCCACAGAATTTTCAATGTCAATTTTTCATGACTTTTCCTGACCATTTTTCTACAAAATTCCTGACTCGTGAAGTCATCGTAACATCGGAAAAGAGGTTTATTGAGCAAACAAATATATATAATATTTGCAGCCTCCATTATCCCCATAGCTGCCCAACGCTCGCCTCTTTATTCATTTAAATTACAAAATAAAGTGCAATGTGCTGGGCGATGGGGTCGCCACATCCCTACGCCAACGCTAAAAAAGCGTACAAGAAATAGGTAAACGAGGTTTTTACTATGATGTACTGTAAAAAATGGAAACTTACCATAATGTTCAGTGAGTTATTGCTTTTTATGTTCAGAGATTAGTTGAACTAGTAACATCAAAATATGGCCGTAAAACACAAAATATTGTGTGGTTAATATAAAATTCCTGATTTTCTAATACTTTTCGCCATTTTTTCCCGACTCACGCCATTTTTTCACACTTTTCCTGAGCAAAAACAAAATTCCTGACTTTTCTTACCTGTGGACACCATGCTATAGTACATAATTTTATGGTTATTGGTTTTAGAGATATTGGTTATTTTCTTTAGGGGTAATAAGACTACCTTATCGTCCTTCAAGCCGTCGACTATGGGTACGTTGGGTGCAAGCCGACGGATGAGAGAGGGGGTCATAGCTTGCAAATTTTCATAGCGTTAATTCATATGCTGTCTCAAAACAAGTATCAACTTGCTTGTAAAGTCACGTTTCATGTACCCAAATATAGACATTGTATTACCAACTACTGTACATCTTAATCAGGAACCAAAATAGCTAACCACTTAGGTCCAACATGGCCGACGCTCTCTTTTTCTCATAGGATATGGTTTATCGACTGGCATCATGTGACATACGCTGTCTCGAGGCAGGAATCAACTTGTACGTAAAGTTACGTGGGTTCCCACGCCATCCATTGCCGCCAACCATACACCTCTTCCTCCACAACTCACAAATTTTAGGATGTTGGCTATTTATTTCTATTTCAGAACAAACAGTATGCCTTTTTTGTTTTAAATGAAACGCTCGATAGCCAGAGCTGAAGAGAAATCTTTTGCTGATTTTGTAAACACCTTGCTGACGACAGGAATTACGCTACTGTTACCAACAAGTTACAACACGAAGCACTTAGTTGTCCAGGCACTGTCAAGGATAAATTTCTGGTTCTTTCCCGGGAAATGGCAGGAGTTGGACTCAAACAATTAAGAAACGGAATCATAATCCTCTCATTGGTAAGCCTCCTGGATAACTTTCAAGCCAATATTATTGAACTTCAAAACGACAGTTGCTTCAAGGACTGGTTTGAATCTGGTGTAGGCTAATCCTATCATACATTAGATGTGGTGTAAAAAGACAATATCTTACCCAAACATTCGGCAAGCAGCTTTGCTATATCTCGTAGTGTCTTCGACATTATTATTGTGTGAGCAGGTATTCTCCACTTAATTGTTCATAGAAATCATACAAACAATCGTCTAGTTGCAAGCAGTGATTCAAGGTTAGCTCAAAACAAGAGCGTAACTCCTAAAATACCTCAACTTATTCAAGTACCAGGTCTTGCACATAAGGCACAGATGGAAAAACATTGAGGTAAAATGATTTTACAGCGTCCTTTTCAAAGAAAATTGTTGCTTCAACAAAAAATTCCAATTGGGACGTTTACATTGTTTAGACTGTATATTTTAAAGAAATAACTTTGATATCTTAGTAAATTTGTAATTGAGTTGTACTGTACAATAATTAATAGTAATAATAATAATAATCATCATAATCATAATCATCATCATATATTAGCCTATTTCAGTAGTATGCATCCCTCCTGCGGCGCTCACAAGCGACCTATCGTGACAAATGAGCATTCAAATGAAAGAGAATAGACATTAGCAGTGACTTATTGCACTATAGTTTCATAAATATCTATAATTTCTTTAAAAAAATACTTATAAATAATTGTAAAAAGTGTACGATTTGCAAACACCGTTAAAGTAGGAAAATAAGCTCCATAATTGCTGTCCACGGGCCGCTGTGACGCCTGTTTCATGTCTTATTATCATTCTGAGGTCTTTCCTTTATCCTGAAATGTAAATAGTGTTTTATAATCATTTGGTTGAAATAAAAACATAACCTTTCTCCTTAAGTGTCTCATAAATCTATTGGGGAAAGTATGGTTTATGAACATTCGAGATTTCTCTCACGGGTCCGTTGTGTGTTCTAAATCGGTTTTATTGAAACACCTTTCAATTTTCCTATGGCGAAGGCCTGAGGAATGGCTCTAACTGATAAGGGGTATGGTGGGGGTGATCCGTACTGTACCCGTTTCTCAATGGGGAATTGCGAAGACCCAGTCCACTTCACAAACCCACCGATAAACAGTTACAGGTACGATAAATATTGTTATTAGTGTTTAAATATTAGTTAGTGAGCCAGTATTAAGGTACCCTACCCTGATCGTAGTACGAAGATATTACTATTGGCCTGGATTTGAATATCGCGGCGGTGTTAATTAAGTTTGTCGGCGATAGATTGCACCGCGCACTGCTGAGAGATACTGGCTCACGAGTTATAGTTCCTCTCTGTCCGCTAGGAGGCAGGCTGAATTGATTTCTTCGTGGGATCGGAAATCTAAGTTGTACTTTGTTTTAATGCAGTCATGGTGACATTTATTGAAATATTATTATTGTTAAAAGATTGTGGTTCAGAACCTTGAGAGGGTAAGATGTGACTTCTGCCTGCCGAAGATTTAGGGGGAATTTCGGGAGCTCGCCTCCTGAATTCCGTCCCCTGATGTTGTCTGAAGATCTATGACATATCAACGACTTTGACAAATGTTATTATTGTTTTGGAAAGTTAATATCTTTAAAGATATGTATTCTATATCAGCGCATGTTGTTAGGTCTACATCATGGATCGACGTTATTTATATAAATACGCATGAAGAAAGCCGAGGTTCCAATATATGTGAAGAAATTCGATGATGATTGTCCCTATATGTTAATAATTATTAACTAGTTACATTCTGGTAACTTTATGGGTTATGATCGTTGAAGATGACGGCACATGAAACAATTCGTAGGTATATTTGCCAACGTGAGTATTTGTAACGGTACTGAATTGGCTGAGAAAGGTAATGCTGTTTATATTTGGTTATTTCTGCGTTGTATGAAAGGTCTACAGATGTGATGCATGAAACTTAATGTCAACCTCGTGTTTTTGCACATTAGAAGGCTATTTACACTCATCTTCGCTGACGTAATTAATGTTTATTAACCTTGTTTTATTTAATATGTAAATGTCATTTAATTACGTTGTAGTATGCCTTTATGGCCTGTGAAAGTTTATTTATTAATATTGTTCATACTTTGATTATCTAACAGCGCTGGTAGGATTATCGTATTTCTTTTGTTTTTAATGATGGCTGACGATATTATTTGTTTAACTATGGTCGTCGATCTGTTGTAAAAAATAAGTGAGAAGTTAGTAGCCATTACTGAATGTAGACGCGATTGAAATATCTCCGCATTTTTATAGAGATTAATTGAGTTTATTCTTAAGTTTAGACGTCATAATACTTTGGAAGTTGAAATATATGTATGTCTTACTTCGTGACATTGAATGTACCTGGAATAAATTAATTAATTATTTATTGAGGAGTGACGTGATATGTGATATGATGCATTCTATTGAGGCGTTAAGTGAAGCAAGGGAATGCTAGTTCTTTCGTCGTTTATATATATTGGCAAGGCTTCTCTACAAAAGAAATCCTTGCGATGGGGTTGATATTGGTATTCACGATTGTATTAACGTTTGAGGTAGCCTTCGAGCAATATCTTCTCACCTATGGTAGGAACATATAAGTACCCTGTGAGAGTAAAGATCCACATCTGTTTGTAAACTTTGTTGTGTTATGTCTTGTGTTTCTTTTTATATGTACATTTGTGATAAATATATTTTGTCTATACCAGATTACCTCTGTATCATTTCTGAGATCCGGGATTCGGTGGCAGTTTCAAACAATTAGTTCTGGGTATGGTGACAATTTGGTCCAGTCGCATCCTTCCAACTAACCAAATCTTTAAGGGGTGGGTCAGTTAGGTAAATAGCTAAAGGATGTAGGATACCCAGTCATGGACAAAGCAAAGACGATATGAAAGGTAGGTTGGCTCAGGCAAGGAAAGCATTTCTACAGAAAAGGAATCTGTTGATATTGAATATAGATTTAGGTATTAGGAAGTTATTATTGAAAGCCTTTGTCTGGAGCTTGATATTCTATGGAAGTGAAAGTTGGACTATAGGTGCAGCAGAAAAGAAGAGAATTGAAGCGTTTGAAATGTGGTGTTACAGGAGAATGATGAAGATCAGATGGGTAGATAGGGTTAAAAACGAAGGGATATTAAGACGAGTGGGAGAGAAAAGTTGTTTCTGACAACTGCTAATGAAGAGAAGAGATAGTCTGGTAGGACACACACTATGACACCCAGGAATAACTAGCTTAGTTATGGAAGGAACGGTCGAGGACAAGAACTGTAGGGGTAGACCACGGTTAGAATATGTTAAACAGATTGCCTCGGATGTAAGGTGTGGTACCTACGTAGAGATGAAGCGATTAGCTCAGGAGAGGGAGGTATGGAGGGCTTTATCAAACCAGTCAAAAGACTAAAGACTCAAGCACTCAAAATGAAAATATCAATCGCTCAAGAGAAAAGAGTCATAGTACCTTGGGTCGTTAACGGATTGGGGTTGATAAGATACATCGTACTAAAATCATTAAACGCACCACCGACCAGGTCATGCAATTCTCAGGGGAAAATCATAATCAATTGTAATATAAATTGCATGAACCTTATATTCGACGATGTCGATATGTAAATATTATAAGTCAGAAAAAAGTATCATAATGGAGGTCATTAAAGTACTACTTTTCATTATAACACAGTTTTGCCAACCAATCAGAGCTCAATATTTTCATTTATTGACCAATTAGGTAAGGATAGCTTTTGATAAGCACTCAAACTCCAACATGTCAGACATGAATTACATGATTTGAAAGTTGACAATGTAGCCTATATTGAATCAACCATTGTAGTTACAATGCATAAACGAACAGGGAAACATTGGAAAAGAAATAGCACTGTACCTTAATATCCGCAACTCCAATTTCTACACATTCGTAAGATTTCGCCGACAATTTTAGTGAATGCTGTTGTTGACATAAACACACCAGAACGTCTTGGATGTAGCAGGCGTATCACATTAGTTTCACGGAAATTATAATCCACCTCTCTGTTCAGTAAATGGATGTCTTACGCGAAGCGTTTCCGCCAGATGTCATAACTGTTCTATTTGGGACTCAATTGATTTGCCTTTCGTTGATATTCAATACGCATCGAATTTGAAGAATAACTAGTTGATAGTACGATACATTTTAATTTTAACGCGTTTGTAACAGCCTATTTTGTTTTATTTGACCAACATAACAAAATGACCCAACATAGTACCTGTGCGCTATCTGTCGGTGCTACTTCAGGATAAACACTGTTTCGAAGCTTTGGAATTCGTTATTGGGTAGAGAGCAAATGCAGAGCCCACACAAATTCCTAGAAGAAGAAGAAGTCAACCGACAAAATCTCGACAGATATTTATGAATATTTATCTTAGAACATATAATAAAGTTATAATTATCGTCGAGCATAAACAGTCATATGAAACTAGCCTATAATGGAAATAAAGACACTTGTATGGCAATTATAAAACTCGCTTTGCTCATTTTATAAACATACCAGTGTCTTAATGTTTGCCATTATAGGCTCGTTGCATAATGTACTATTATTGAATCAAGAAAGATAAGTGCCTGTCGTACAATCTGTGAGTAAAATATAACATATCGTTGACATAAACTGCATAAATTGTTCCCGGGCTCACAGATTGTTCTGTGCTACCTCGTATGTGATATCTGGAGGTAGCTTAGACTCTTTAAATTGCATCACTTTCAAATATAATGCATGAGCTAGCCACATTTTACTTGTGACCTCTTCACTACTGTCGACCAAATTATTATGTGTACTCGAGTTTGAAGGTTATCTGTGAAGTAACCAATAGACCTACATAAAATCCAATAACATCATCATTTTCATCGTTCTATTTTACGTTAGTTCATGTGGGTTTGGAATTTTTAATTTATATTTTAATATTTTTATCGCAGTTGGAACACAAAAAGTGCCCGTTTTTAAGCGTGTTTCAACCATGCGTCACATTTAAGAATTATTATCTCACAAATCCGTCATCAGATCGAATCCAAATTTTAACACAATATACATTGGAATGTTCTATAACTGGTTTATTAATTTCAAAATTTTGTTTGTCCAAGAAACAAAGTTGTTATCATTTTTGTAAGGTAACTTTTTCTCGGCTCGGGGTGGTTGGAAAATATAGCTCTTGGTCGCATTGTAATCCTTATACATTAAAAGGTTATGCTGTATGACTGTGAAATACGTAAATTAATTCACTTATTTTATATCGGTTTGTATTTGTTCGCGGAAATAAGGCATGATTCACCAGCCAGCCGCTCCGGGGTAAGCTGTACAGCGTTGCTCAGATGGAGCCCATCACTGCCGAGCGAGGCGAGGTCGTATTTCCCGGTTCAAATATAAACCGATATAAAATAAGTGAATTAATTTACGTATTTTAAAGTCATACAGCATAACGTTTTGATGTATAAGGATTACAACGCGACCAAGAACTACATATTCCAACCACCCCAAGCCGAGAAAACGTTAACTTACACAAATGATAACAACTTTGTTTCTTGGACACGCAAAATTTTGAAATTAATAAACCAGTTATACAACATTCCCATGTATATTGTGTTAAAATTTGGATTCGATCTGAAGACGGGTTTGTGAGATAATAATTCTTAAATGTGACTCATGGTGTAAACACGCTTAAAAACGGACACTTTTTGTGTTTCAACTGCGATAAAAAATAATAAAATATAAATTAAAAATTCCAAACCTACATGAACTAACGTAAAATTGAACGACGAAAAAGGTGATGTTATTGGATTTTATGTAGGAGTATTGGTTACTTCAGAAACAACTTTCAAACTCGAGTGCACATAATATTTTGGTCGACAGTAGATGTTGGGTTTCGGAACTATAATAGTAAGTGGTCGTGAAATTAGAATACCTCTTAGAGCGCAGCTATCATTTATTGTCGTGCACTCTAAACAAAGAGAAATAAAAATATTAAGGAGTACGAAATGCTTTGAGAAAGAAATCAAGGATGCACAACTTCTACGTTCTTTGCATCCTCACCAACTCGATTCATTTCGAGAGGGAAGAACAGTTGTACAGGCCGAAGGATGTTTGTCCCGTTGGTCGCCTGAAGAATGAGTGTCTCTACCTGGTTTCCTTTCAGTAATTTCCGTCTTCTGACACATATGAATAGGTCACAGGTTATCCTGCGTAGTACGATCATCGTACTACTGCATCGATTACTCAAGAATTGTGTTTTCCTAGTAAAAATCGGCAAAAATAAGTGGTCCGCGGGAAAGATGAACATAAATACCATTAAAACGACACCCTACACAAGTCTCTAGCATTATAGGTCCGTGAAATATCGGCTTAAGTCGAGCCGTGCGTGAGCGCAGACACTATAACAACACAGGTTACTGCATTTAAATTCCTACCTCTCATCTACTGACGAGGACAGCTCTTTAATAAGTGTAGCCCACCTAGATGGGTTTATGTGTGCGCTCATATTTATGCGATTAGAATGTGAACATGCGAACATGAATAATCATAATATTGCATTTGAGGGTGAACAAGAGTTACAATGATTATAAACAGTTCGTCAGAATATACGTGTGCATAGTTTAAAGCTGTTGGCTTGCATACTTTCTGATATATAGGTATTTGGATTTTAAAAAATAGAGAGAGCAATTATTAACAGTTGGCAGCCCTGGTGGCTGTTAAGATTACGCTTAGTCATATCTGTTTATGTACAGATATTACATACAAAATTTGGTTGAAATCCAATTGATAGTGTAGAAGTTATATGCATTTAAACATTGGACCTATCAGAAGGCTTAAAATTATTTTGGCAACACTGTCATGGTTGGCCTCCTGGAAATTAAACTGAAATAGTATTGTCTACATATGTGCCAATTTTGGAAAAGCTCCCATGCATACCTTCCAGGATATCCAACATGGAGCTCAAATTTCTAGTGTGTTTATTCAGCAGTAGGTAGCACTGACATCATTTTCAAATATGGACGTGAGATATTCCGGTATACATCTTTACTCATACTTAATTTGGTTTCGATTGCTACAGCCGCTTAGGAGTTGATAGGGGGGGGGGGGGCACACAGCCAGACAGACAGACAGACAGAAGGACAGACAGACACACACACATTTCCCGGATCGATCTCATGAGTCTACCTTTTCCTCATTTTTGCAAAATGTGAAAAGTAGGCTAAAAATGACGAGAGCTTTAATGTGGTAGATTTTTGGACCAAGTTTTGTTACGAATAATACTGTACTGTTGATTTGTGGGTTGAAGCTTCATGGCGTCGTTTATCGAAGATTTCATTTTTCGTAGCATTTTACCCACGTAATGATAAATGTAAAGATGATCCACAGTATTAACTTTCGACATTATCCACGAGGAATAATTTCACTTTTATATTCATGATGTAATTCAGCACTAACACATTAACATATCCAATGACATCTCCTAGATTGAAAAACATTTTTTTTTTTCATAGAAAAATTGGTTGTTTGGTTGGTTCTTAAGTTTAGGGGCTGCGACAACGCGGTCATGTAGCCCCGTGTACTTTGGGTGTGTGTAGAATCTGTCTGATAACCTGTGTTAATTGTGATGACTGTATTCGTGTGTGTTATCTGTTTATTTTTAGCCTACTTTTCACATTTTGCAAAAATGAGGAAAAAGTAGACTTATGAGATCGGGAAAATGTGTGTCTGTCTGTCTGTCTGTCTGTCCTTCTGTCTGTCTGTCTGGCTGTGTGTGTGT
This sequence comes from Meconema thalassinum, assembly GCA_946902985.2. Lineage (NCBI taxonomy): Eukaryota > Metazoa > Arthropoda > Insecta > Orthoptera > Tettigoniidae > Meconema > Meconema thalassinum. The sequence goes on along the minus strand of OX336395.1, from coordinate 146,408,760 downwards.
CCCCCCCTATCAACTGCTAAACGGCTGCAGCAATCGAAACAAAATTTGGTAGGAGTAAAGATCTATACTTGAATATCTCACGGCCATATTTGAAAATGATGTCAGTGCTACCAACTGCTAAAAAATCGCAATTGAAATTTGAGCTCCATGTTGGATATCTTGGAAAGTATGAATGGGAGCTATTTCAAAATTGGCACACGTACAGATCATAATATTTCAGTTTAATTTCCAGGAGGCCAAACATGGCAGTGTTGCCAAAATGATTATAAGCCTCCTGATAGGTCCAATTTTTAAATGCATATAACTTCTACACTATCAAGCGGAATTGAACCAAATTTCGTATGTTGTATGTGTACATAACCAGATATGACTGAGCGTATTCTTAAGACATACCAGGGCTGCCAACTGTTAATAAATGCTCCTAATTTATTTTATCCAAATACCAATATATCAGAAAGTATGCAAGCCGACAGCTTTAAACTATGCACACGTATAGTACCTGACATTCTAAATTAATTTGGAGTAACTTATATACGTCAGTGCTACCAACATGATTCTAAGCCTGCTGACAGGTCCAACTTTAAATACATGTAACTTCCATACTATCATTTGGATTTCAACCAAATTTCGTATGTGCTATGTGTACCATAACAGATATGACTATGCGTATTCTAAGGAGCAACCAGGGCTGCCAACTGTTAATATGTGCTGTCCCTATTTTTGTTACCCTAATATCAATATATCAGAAAGTATGCAAGCCAATAGCTCTAAACTTTGCACACGTATAGTACCTGGCATTCTAGACGAATTTGGAGTAACTAATATACGTCAGTGCTGCCAACATGATTCTAAGCCTGCTGATAGGTCCAATTTTAAAATGCATGTAACTTCTATACTAACTAATGGATTTCATTCAAAATTGGCACAACAATAGATCATATTATTTCAGATTATTTCTGACCAATACATGCATGACATTGTTGCCAACATGATTTTACGCGCGCTGTTAGATCCAATGTTTAACTGCATGTAACGTCCATGCTTTCCAGTGGACTTCAACCAAATTTTGTATTTAGTACCGTAAGAGACGGAACTAAGAATATATTCAGTCATCAGGGCTGCCAACTGTAGTGCTCTATTAGGATACATTATGCCAGGTATACAGTATTTCGAACTAATTGGAAATTTCGATATTAGCAACTTAATTTCGTCATTATTCTAGATAGGTTCATATTCTGTAGAATAATCATTGGCATGAAAAGTAGGCTGTATAGTTCTTCACGGAACTTCTTGTTTAAATTTAAGTACTGCAACTTAAAATTTTTCACATAGTTCCTTCTTTTGACGCCAAGCGCCACCGTCAACGATTACTAGGCCAAGTTCAGAACTTAGCTACTAGACACCATCGCAGTCGGCTCTTGGCGACGAACATAGAAACCTAAGAGCGTTGTTTACATTCTTAACCTATCCAATTTAGCATAGAAAAATTAAGATAGCTTTAGAGTCATTTTACAGTGTTGCCATATATACAATTGATATTATAAATGTTTCAGTCGGTCAAAACACAATACAATTCCAATTACCAGTACAGGAATATGTTAAAAAAACTGTAAAAAATTGCATGCGATTAAGATGTATGTATATACAGGGTGTAACAAAAAGGCACGGCACAAAATGCAGGACGCATTCCTCACACGTAGACGAAGAAATTATGTTTTATGAACATGGGTCCGGAAACGCTTCGTTTCCATGTTATACCCCATTGTCACCAACGCATAAATCATGAAAAACACACAAGAACAGAACGTTCGAATCATGGGGATCATGCACTGTTAGTTACATCTGGTTACGTTACCATAATTTCGTGGAAAATGTTCTGCCTGATCTGTTGGCCTCTAGCTGTGCGACAAAACATGTATTTCATGCACGATGGAGCACCACCCCATTGTAGTGTTAATGTCCGTCGGCTTCTAAATAACAGATTCAGTGACAGAAGGATAGGTAGAGGTGGCCTCCAAGCTCTCCGGACATAAACCCACTGGACTTTTATCATTTCAAATGATCTTGCCAACTTCGTCGTTATGCTTGGGTCTAACGTTATGCGTTACGGTTACGGCGTGTATGACGTCATCATGTTGTTCAGTGCATATGCACCGAGTCTGAGTTTACTCCTGGGAGACGGCGAAAGCGTGACGTCAGACAGGAAAACAGGGTGACTCCTAAAGAGGTGTGCAAGATGTCAGACAGGAATGCAGGGTGACTCCTAAAGAGATATACAAGACGTCAGATAAGATTACAGGCTGACTCCTAAAGAGGTGTACACGATGTCAGACAGGAATACAGGGTGACTCCTAAAGAGGTGTACACGATGTCAGACAGGAATACAGGATGACTCCCAAACAGGTGTACAAGATGTCACACAAGAATACAGGGTGACTCCTAAAGATATATACAAGACGTCAGATAAGAATACAGGGTGACTTCTAAAGAGGTGTACAAGATGCCAGATAAGAATACAGGGTGACTCCTAAAGAGGTGTATACGGTGTCAGACAGGAATACAGAGTGACTCCTAAAGAGGTGTACAAGATGTCACATAAGAATACAGGGTGACTCCTAAAGAGATATACAAGACGTCATATATGAATACAGGGTGACTCCTAAAGAGGTGTACAAAGATGCCAGATAAGAATACAGGGTGACTCCTAAAGAGATATACAAGACGTCAGATAAGAATACAGGGTGAATCCTAAAGAGGTGTACACGGTGTCAGACAGGAATACAGGGTGACTCCTAAAAAGGTGTACAAGATGTCACACAAGAGTACAGGGTGACTCCTAAAGAGGTGTACACGATGTAACACAAGAATACAGGATGACTTCTAAAGAGATATACAAGATGTCAGATAAGAATACAGGGTGACTCCTAAAGATATACTGGTATACAAGATGCCAGATAAGAATACAAGGTGACTCATAAAGAGGTGTACAAGATGGCAGAGAAAAATACAGGGTGACTCCTAAAGAGGTGCACAAGATGTCAGACGAGAATACAGGATGACTCCTAAAGAGGTGTACAAAATGTCAGACGAGAATACAGGATGACTCCTAAAGAGGTGTACACGATGTCACACAAGAATACAGGATGACTTCTAAATAGATATATAAGATGCCAGATAAGAATACAGGGTGTCTCCTAAAGAGGTGTGCAGGATGTCAGAGCAAAATATAGGGTGACACTTAACGAGGTGTACTGCGCCCGAATCCCGCATAGCCACCACCTATATCCGCTGAGATGGAAAAAGATTGTAGGGATGTCGATACCCAGCCAGATAAATCAATACTACCCTACTAGGTAAATGACTAGGAAACTCTCGACGCATACCGGTCATGCAACAACACTACTAATTAGTTACAAAGTTACTAGAAATAAAATATCCATAACAAGATGGTAGGACAAGAATCTCGGATCTCGAGGGTGAACGGTAAAATTGAGATAAATTAATTCTAGTAACTAACCGGTAGTATTATCGCACGTCGATTGCAAAATGAAGAGTAAATCAGTTGCTATAAAAACAAACAGGCAAGCAAAAAATGCCTGGAATTTATTATCTAAGTATTTACATAACAAAACTTCTTATCACCAATAAAAATAAATTCAAAATAAAATGTTTCACATGTCAGATAGACCCCCTATCTGTGAAATATACTTTCAACAAAGTATTCACTGCACAAATGCAATTATTAAGAAATAATAATTAAATGTTTAAACTTTTTAGTCATCCTGTGACTCGATCTCTTGAATCAGTCTGATCGTCATCAGCTGTTCATCGATTAAAAATATAAGTAACAATACAAAACCCTAAATTATACACTTATTTACGTGAAAACGTGAATATAAAAGAATAATTACATATATTAATTAAGTTAGTTGAAATATATACATAAGTTATAATAATCCATGTCCAGCACGGTATTAAAATACTATTTACAAGATCTCTCGTGATCTAATAGTCTTATTTCGCTCCTGTTTTCATTAACAGTCCTTCAAACATTTGTTCACACAACAATATAATTTATAGGTATTCTCTGGTAACTAGTCACAATAAACAAAGCTTTTGTATCGAACAATTAAGTTAAATATAGCTTTTACAATGTCGAATAAATGACTAAAAATACAATAAATTTAAAGAACGATGCGAAACTACTAAAATACGCTAATACTCTTTGTGGATTTCATAATAATACTCTCTGACATACACAACATAAATATAAACCTCGGTGTTAGTAACTTTTTACACATACTGTATCGATTCTTTGCTCCTCATGGCAATACATTCTTTATTCTCGTAATACGGTGAACAATCTCTTTTACAGCGTCTGCTACGCTTCCATAATAGACATACATCTTTCCTTTCCTTCTTACCAACAATTTCCATAATACTGCACGGCATTACTTCAATAAAAATCCCATCTTTCTACAAACGTGTAGAAGAATCAGTGACTTTACTAGGTAAACACGCACCTGTGTAATACCGTTCATAGTGCACTTCTATCCTCCTCTCTTCTCTAAATTAATTAACTTCGTGCTCTTCCAAAACAACGACATACTTGTTCACTTCAAATTCAACTGTACAATGTTTCTTTCAACTCTCGATAACGTATTTCATCGACAAACTTCCATAATAGATTATTTTTCCATGTTACAATAAAATGTAAACATTAGTAAATTGTAGTTCGCTCGTCTTTAGTTGTTAATAATAATAATAATAAACATGACCTCCCCGTATCTGGTGTACATTTCTGAATGAAATATTCATATCAAAATTTGTTTCATATCACACAAGACCTCAGGTAGATCTACAAGTCCTCTGGTCTCTGGTTTCGTTATAGCAATCTTTCCAATAAAATTGTTAATAATTATAGGCATCATTTGACCACAATTTGTCAATAATATGATCCTATTTGTAGTATATTCATTACAGCAATAGTCAAAGACTGTCTCAATGTAAAATGCAGTTACATTCCGCAATTGGAATTGTTTTAATAAATGTTTCAGTTACGTTCTAACGTAATGAATTGTTTAAACAGTGTTACAACATTCTTAGTAATCGAAGTATTCTTAACGATCAAGACATTCTTAACAATCGAAATATACCTGACAATCAAAATATATATTACAATCGACATCTTTCCTTTCCTTTCAAAACATTCTTTTACGATCTAAGCTTTACAATCGAAATAATCTTTTCCAATCGAAGCATTCCCTTCATAAAACAATTTCGTTCGAAAGTGAGCATGTTAAAACGTTGCCTGCAAGAATATAAAACGAAATATCTAAAATCAAAAACGAATGAAATTACGTCTGATAAACGACACACGTAGACGTATCAAAAAATGACAGTGAAATTACTCATATTTACTACATAAAAACATGGGTTAAAATAAGCAAATCCACTATGAATTGGTCCCTCCTGAAATACAACAAATACTACTTCAAAAAACTACTGAGATCTTAGATCATTCAATTTTCTACCTTTTTATGATGGTCTGGTGTCGTGAATACCTGGATCAGATATGCTCGATGTTCCGCTCGTACAGCGCATGTGAGTCGTCTGTCACGATAAACGGGTTCCTGCCAGAAGCGTGCCAGTCAGCTGCTCTGCCTCACCATCGCCTCGAACTGCAAGCACCTGTGTTGCGGCTCGTCTCTCTTCGCTAACGGCATTTCTTCTTGCTTCTCGACTCTTCCGTTTAGAAACTCGACCTCTTGACAAAACGAACTCTGCCATCCGTCTTCTTCTCGTGTAGCAGTTCATCATCCATGTAGGTTTGAATGTCCTGGGTTGACATCTCTCCAAGTTGTTGGTGGGCAATCGAATAGTAGTATTTAAAGTATATTAAGAGTACTGCATGTTGATGTGCAGTTGTAGATTCATCGAACCCTGGTCTTCTAGATCACTCTGAATTCCCAGTCCATAGTGTAGACTAACCTCCTTCCATAGTTTAGTTGTTCATGGTAATCTTATCAATGGTTGAATGTAAACGTCCCCTCTGACTCAAGGACTTTACCAACATCGTAAATGTATGATGATAATATAGAAGATATATTGTTGCAATGTAGTAGCTGTAGAATTCAGTGCTACTAGTCCTAGTTCCGTAGAAATGTAATACTGTTGAAGCGAAGTCTTTTTCTTATAAACGTGAAGTTGTAATAATGCTTTTCTTCTGTTGCAAACTGGTGCATTTGTGTTTCGCTGGCTTCTCGCTCTCCTTCCTCGGCGATGCCTGTATCTCCAGACGGTCCTGCTTCGTCTCCCGTCCGTACTTCAAATATAGTATAGTGCTGTTCTGGGACGCGTCACAATATACGTCCGCTTTCCCCAAGTTGCTGAATAGAAGTCTCTGTTGCGCTCTCCGCAATGGCGCGCGTATCAAACTAGAATGTGACTGCTAACCTCGCACTGAGCTTATTAACTTGAATTATGCTCGTAATTTCTCTCCTGGTCATTTATTTATAATTTTGTTTTACCAATTAAATTCCATATTCTCTTCTGCATCTGAGGAAACGTTAATATCGCGTTATATAAGCAAATTTAACATACTAGCGATTTCCCTCAATATTTTATGTGATTCATTCTGATTGGCTATTCAGTTATCATGATAGAAGACTCTGGTTCTAGCCTCTTATCATAGTGTCGAGAGTATAATTTGTTATTGTTACCTCGGCCAACCAAAACCGGTTTTTAGCTTGCTAACATGAAGCCATGATCATATTCCAGCATCGAAGAATCTCTCTCCTATGGTTAAAATATCATTCACTAGAATATTCCCAAATTTTATTCCTTTAAAATACTTCAAAAATTTCCAAAATTTTATCAATATGCTTTATTCACTTCCTAAAATGCATATGTGAATGTTATATTGTTTTAATTCCAAATTCCAATTATTTCTCTCTCATGGTTCACATGTCGGTTCGATCCTCGACTCAGTCAAAGTCTTGAGCTGGGCTGAATTCGAGTGCAGTACAGTATGTTAGATTCAATTCAAATACAGGGTGACCCTTAAAGAGGTTTGCAAGATATCAGATCCAAATAATGGGTGACCCTTAAAGAGTTGTAAAAGATGTCAGGCTCAAATACAGGGTGACCCTTAAAGAGGTGCCCGCTCGGGAAGCCTAGGTTAATGGGTAATGGAGTCTGTTGAAAGAGTCCTGGGGCTTCGAGCGAAGCGAGAAGCCCTCCTGAGCCTTTCTAACATGTGTAGCATTTGTAGCATGCGTCATTTGAAATGATATAAAGTCTAGTCTCTCAGACTGACTGTATCTTTTATTTGTGGGAACATTTGAAAGATCTTGTGTATCGAACCCCTGTACCAGATGTTCAGAGTCTGCGTGCACGTATTATGGAAGGCTGCGAAACCATACGCAATACTCCAGGGATACATCAGCGCATCCGAGATTCACTACGACGGCGGGTTGATGCATGCATCAATGCGCACAACATTGAACATCTCCTGTGACAAAGAGCTGCATATGGTATGGAGGTATGTTCTGTTCTTGTGTGTTTTTCATGATTTATGCGTTGGAGACAATGAGGTGTAACATGGAAACGAAGCGTTTCCGGACCCATGTTCATATAACAAAATTTCTTCGTCTACGTGTGAGGAATACGTCCTCCATTTTGTGCCGTACCTTTTGTTACACCCTGTATATGTAACTTACTGTGTATATATATATTTGTTATGGACTACAGAAGTGCAACTTACATGAATACTCACATATAATATTCTTAACCTACCAAACTTTAATTCTAGTATTTAAGTTTTCCTAGTATTTAAGTTTGGTAGGTTAAGAATATTATATGTGAATATTCATGTTAGTTGCACTGGGTGTGGTTAAGTGTAAGAGAGGGCCTAGAGCCTTAACTTCGCCACAATAAAGGCACCAATAAATAAATACATACATAAGAGGGAGAAGGCTAAGGGATGACATATTTCACTCGTCAAGCAAGCATCATCAGGTCAAAATATGTAGATGATAAAATAGCTCTATGAAACACTACCAAACCTATGACACCCACTAACGGTCACTGCTCTCCAAAAGCACAATCAAAAACTAATTAAGTGTGGCAACTATTACTGGTAAAATACTAAAGCAATAAGCATCTGAAAATTAACTATTCTACTTACGGTACTGTACCCCTGTGTAAAAATATTCGCCAGTATCCAGATGAGTGGATCGCAACATTTTCATGGTCCCCAGCTAGATAAACCGCTGAAAGAAATGCCTGACAAATAGGACAAAAGGGATCAAATCTATAACTGCACTATGATACTATACTACGGGGTAAAGATACTAAATACTAAAGCAGAGTGAGATACTTGCGCATCTCGGGGTGTATAGGATGAGAAAAGGTATTGGGTGCCATATGCGCGGATATCCGTTAAATGTTTCGCCATGCGGATATAGTTTGCATAGCCATGCGGATAGCGGATAAGCTGCGAATAATGTTTATAGTAAATTTGCGGATAGTTTTTAGAATACAATATCGAACTGGATTTTTTTCTTGTTAATTTTGGTTTTTGCTAAGATGTGCGTCTTGTTATTTCCGTGTTTGCGTTCGTTTGGATTATATGAGAATAATAGAGAAGTGAGAGAAGCCAACCATGGAAATACCCTCAATTATTGTAGAGTTTTTGCCAAAAAAACATAGTCCTTTATACATGCGTGCATATATCTGACGACTAAGTAGCCACCCGGTGTTTCACTTGGCGTTACTCAGAGGGACAAACCTCAGTCAACATTGTCTTGTGATTCATACATAGCTTAGGAGAGCGAATTTCTCATCAAATCCTTTTATACTTTTTCCAATAACATAAAAATATTATTGTAATGCCAGCTAATTTTGATAACAAACGTGCGGATACGTGCAGTTGTGGGGCGGATGCGGATAACGCAGGGCTCTACCTATCGTTACTTCCATAGTACAGTTTCAATCTAATTATTATAAAGAATTTCAGGTGGTGCGAGATCTCATTGTGGCGCCCCCTCCCCTGTGGAGACTAAACTGTACATAAAGACTAAAAATAACATACTGTATATTGTTGACATTATTTGAAACTCAGACCTCCGAAAGATTAGTATAGCAGTAGTCAGGATGAAAAACAATGACACTAAAAAGAAATATTTTTTAATAGATTTATTTCAACTGCTATGTCGCAGACAACGCTCACATCATGCATACGTCAAATTTACATCGTCAATTTATTTAAAATTGAAATGAATTAAGAAAAAAAAAACTAAAACGTCTAGATCATCGCCTTCCTCGCTTTTGCGTTTGCAATTCTTTTTATTTATTCTGAATAATTCAAGTCCTGGGCAATACTATCTTAATAATAAAAATGAATCGCTAAGCGTAAAACTCGAGACTGGCTGTACAAATATTCGTTTGAGTCCAAAGAAGGTTTGTATGAAGAGAAAAATTGGAAAAATGCCCGGAAAAGGAAAAATCCTATTTTTCAGTGCGTAACAATGCGTTGCTATTGTTACTGGTGAGGTGGTAGTAACACAGTTTGCCAACAAATACCGCCGAAGGAAGAGTCTAAGTGTGGTGGCAGTAGCACAGTTTGCTTACAGATACCGCCACAGGTAGAGTCTAAGTTGGGATTGCTATTAGGGAATGTTCGAGGACCAACATCGTTCCAACATTTATGAACTGTTAATGGTGAATTGCGTGGCTCTTACAGAGAAGCGTGGCTACGTTTATAACTGTTAGAAAATGGCGCCATTTGTGATCAAACTCTCAATGATGCTGTAAATGATGGAACTGGAGGGATTTACTTTTTGGACGCTCTTGGGGGAACAGGAAGGAGCTAATTTCATTGAATTTAGCAAACATTCGCTCACACAATGTTTCACTTGCACTTGGTTCTTCAAGCATTGCAGCTGCATTGTCGGAAGGCGGTCGAACAGCCCATTCAGCGCTAAAATAGCCATTGAATATGCAAAGCAACGAAACTCCGACCTGCAACATTTCGAGGAACTCTGCAATGGCAAAGGTTTTGCAGCAATGTAAATTGATAGTGTGGGGTGAATGCACGATGGCACATAAAATGTCTTTGGAGGCATTCGACCGAACCATACAAGATATGCGGAACAATCAAAACCGATTTGGTGATGCGAATATTTTGTTAGCAGAGCATTTTCGTCAAACATTGCCAGTGGTTCCACGGTCAACTCTAGCTGATGAACCCAATGCATGTTTAAAGTACGGTACTCCATTTTGTGGAAACAGATCAACATACTATATTTAAGCAAGAATATGCGTGTCGAATTGCAAAATGATCCATCTGTAGAAATATTTTCAAAACATTTCATTGACATTGGAAATGGCAAATAGGGATGTATAGAACTAGCACCGATAGAACGCACTGCTGTTGTACTGGGTAAGCGCAAGGCGCTCTTCAGTTGTCTCCTGTGTTCTCATGCCACTAATATCCCCGAATTTAAGTTGTTTAAATGGTTATTTTCGTGACTATGCCAAGCTATTGCAGTGTTCCTCTTTGCAAAAATCAGGGAAGCCCGTTTTCGTTTCACCAATTTCCACAAAATAAAGAAATGGTTACATGCTATTAGAAGGGAAAATTTCGGTGAGAAAAATCTGACCGAAAATATTAAAGTGTGTTCCCATCATTTTCAACCCCATGACTTCACGAAAACTGTGTTGGGTAAGTGTGATGTACAAAGGGAAATAATTTCTATTTTGTACCTATAAACTGATTAGACATTTCGAGAACAACCTCTGAATTTATGCGTTTGTATTTGAAGGTGAGACAGCAAAGTGAAAACCGGCCGTTGATCCGTCGCTTTTCCGTGGGACCACGAACACAACAAAAAAAGGAAGAGGCCATACACAAGAAAATTGCCGGATTACCACGATAAGCCTACAATATCGGAATCTGCAGATATCATCTCCATTGAAGTACGGGAAGAAATCGTCAATATACACGAAGAAGTGAATGTAACATTTGTGACTCCCATTTCCAAAGACATCAATACGATACTCGGACAAATACTTCAAGAATAAATGTCGCAACATTAAGTCACAAACGTAAGTTACTATGGTTGGTTTCTTGAAATCTGAATTAATCGTCAACATCCATCTGCCCGACGGATGTGGTAGCGACTGACTTCTACATACTTGAGACATAGTCAGATGAATGGAAACAGTTGGTGGCCCTAAAGCAGGGATTCTGAAACTTTTTAAAAATTGTACCCCTTATAGTCATTTCCAAGCGGTAGCCTACGGGGACGATTCTTATTGAGAAATTGACAAAATGACATAAGAACCAAACGTTGCAATGAATTTTTGAGGTATAGGCCTACATTACCGGTATCAACTTTCTTTGATTATGTTTACCTTAAAACACGACAGTTTCATGTAAGCTATCAACCTAAGAAGAGACATGAATCGAGGTCTATGAGCAAGGGGAGCAAGTGAATATTTAAATCTCTATTTATGATTTAAGTCTTATGGAGATATATTTCTCAATATAGGCCTACAATGCTCAAGTAATTGTAATCTTTAGGAGACATCATGCTGAATAATAAAGCGTGTTAGAATTTTGTAATACCGCTGTATTAATTCTTCCTTCCTCCCGCTAGTTTTAGTGCCTCTGGTCCGTAGCTCATTTTGCAGATGTTTAACGCTTAAACGCTGAAAATCGACCATAATATATTGGGGTACATACCTATAGAATTAATTAATATAGTCTTGGAGTAAAATTAGAGAAGATATAACTTACTTCAGCTTAGAAATCTCGGTCACAATCTATACATTCCTCGCAGCTGACTGAGAGAAACATAAGACAATCGACTTGCGCTTACCCAGTACTACACGAGCGCTATCTGGCGCGAACTTTCTCCGGCTACATCCCTATTACGTTCAGACGTTTTGACTGGCTGCATTACATCTCCTGAGAATTTTTGTCAGTTGACTGATTCAAAAAAAACGAACTCGTTCAATTGGTGTTCCCAAACGTTGCTCAAAATTACAGAGATCATATTAATTTGGTTGAACGAACGAGCTATTTTGGCTGCCAGAAACATGTATGTAAATGAATTAAAATTTCAAAATGAAATTACCGGTAATAATAATAATAATAATAATAATATCGTATGGTCTCGGTGCCGGGTACAAGCTTTGTTATTTGACACCCAAAGGGTAGCTTGCATGTCGAATTTCGTTGTTCCATGGAACGCTATGAAAGTCAAGGAGGTGATTTGAGGACATACGAATCACTTGAATCCATTACAAACCAAGATGATGTCGTCAAATACCTACACGAATTTTTGAACTCGCCGGATTTGACAGGATCTTTAAGGTTGGATCGGTGGTACTTTGATTCCTAAACACACGTTGCACCAGCATAGGAAGTTTCGGTACACTCGCTGTAATTCATCCTCACCGGTATTAAATTCGTTCTCGAGAGCGTTCCGAGTACACGGATTTCTTTCTATATGCCTTTTGTTTGAGGTTCCCCCAAAATTAAAAATCACACAACACTGAAACTTACGAACAAATCTACTGCAAAATATTTTTTGAGAAGATCAGTTTCCACTAGGAATATTCGATGTTTTATTCTATAGCCCACCAACTTCACAGGATATGACATAGGCTACTTTAGCCTACTTCACGGCAAGTCTTAATTGTCACAACTACAGTAAGGTATCTTGTCAGCTGCGTATGTACTAAATGCTATGACAGCATCCAGGGCTCCTCGACCTGCTGTTGAAATCGGTGCATGCTATAAATCTGGCAGTGAGTCATTGCGACCCACCGCGGCACGGCCTCAGGGGAACTCCATCCTAGAGGGAGGGCCCTCAACTCCAGTATTTTATAATGTTCCTATACGGTAAAATTATTCGAATCTGACATATAATATCCTAGGAAAACTCCACTTATATTATAATATTATTGAATATTACTAGAACGTCTCGAGAATATTAATAATAGTGTGCGCTTATAGGGATGTAAGTCGCCCTTCGACCAGGTTACGTATGATTATTATCTACGAAAACAAAATATGCCTTACGTGATGTTGTATCTTACATCATGTTAATGATGTTACTAATATCCTACATCACATAACAACATTGAGTATACTCACAATATATCTGATTTAACAATAGCAACGTTCTAACAATATCGTTATTATTTTTTTTTTTTTCGTAGCTTGCCATATAGACATAAATCACAACTCAAATGCACAAGTTCGCGAACTAAAACACCAAGACAACCTTCGAGCATAAATACAATAGAGTGCGCATTGCCACACTGCGCCTGTACTGTGACGTGAAACCAACATCTCGATCAGCTGACTGAAGGGAAAACAGAGGAACTCGTAATGGAAGGATTTAAACAGACATTTTCGTAATTTATACGACATTGGGAAAAGCATCGCATGTTTATTTACGTATCGAAAGGTAGCAAAGGTTAAGAATGTAACATATTTGGTGTTAAAAGTGGCTGTCGTGTTCCGTAATACTCATACATCCAGAATCCCCTCTTGTAAATAAGTAATAACAAATCCAATTCTGAATTAGGCCTACTGATTTTTGAACAGAATTGTGTTTGTGAAATGTGGCTGTCGTGTTCCGTAATATTCATACATCCAGGATCCCTCTTGTAAATAATTAATAACAAATCCAATTCTGAATTAGGCCTACTGATTTTTGAACAGAATAGTGTTTATGTAAAGAGCGGCTGTCGTGTTCCGTAATATTCATACATCCAGGATCCCCTCTTGTAAATAATTAATAACAAATCCAACTCTGAATTAGGCCTACTGATTTTTGAACAGAATTGTGTTTGTGTAGCTGGTCATTTTTGATTGTACGCCCGAGAGCTCCAAACAAGTTCAATCTAGGCCTATTACTACATCATTTCCTAATTTAATTTTTCATCATTAGAAAATGTATTTTGGCTAATTTCAGTACAATACCTACTTTACAACATTTTATCGTACGATTAGCTCTTATTCAGCGTTAGCTTCCACTTCAGTATTTTATGAAAGTGAACAAAACATGGGCATGTGGAAATAAGGAAGTCGATTGAATTAGTAAGCGTTGCTTTTTCAACAACTATGGATTACATTTGCTACAAAGGAAAACATTACAAGCAATGAACTGTTTCCTTTTAAATTCCATTCTCCATGAATCATAGAAACCTCCGCAAAAATAACCCAGACTTTGAAATTCTACGAAGAATTGACTAATTTAGGGCTGCATACATTTTTAGAAGAATCTGAAAATGTTCTCAACCAAACGCACTGTGCCTACTTTTAATCAGATTACCTCAGCGTATTTATTATCGAAGACTACATCGTCACATCAGTAGCATAACCTGCAATTTTACTCTGATCATGATTGAAAAGGAAGGTTCTTTGATGTTGTGATGGTCCTAATTTTGCTTCATAGGTCTGTTCAGAGGAATAAGGGATAGGGTAAATTTTAATAATTTGTAATAAATGCCAGCATTTACATGTTAAATTATTTTTCTTTCATGTTTCGGAGTTGAGGAAACGTAAAGAAATGCAAGTAGTGAAGTCAAGAATTTTAGGGTTATTTTACAATAAATTAACTTAGGCCTATCTATGGAAAGAAATGCCCGATCCTTTTCTAAATGGCTCGTTACATCCATACGCTGCACAGTAATGCACCATTCTGGCTTAGTACGGTAATGAATAGAATAGCCCAATTCTATCATCACGTGTAGTATTTCAGTGCTCCAAACTATCCGCAGTTCCCGGAGTTCCCTTTAGTCAGCTGATCGAGATGTTGGTTTCTCCAATGTGACGTCATCAGCCATCTATTGTATTTATGATCTAAGAAGACAACGGTCGATGGACGGCGCAAGAGGCGCTGCGGCGGGTAGAGCTGTAGATGTATGTAGATATTGGTTTCAATTTTAGTACCAACGGTGTGGAATTAGGTTTGCATAAGCAAAATCAGTTAGGACTCACGGTACAGTTTACACCCCAAATTGAGAATATTTGAGCCAGCGAGTGGTGCGCAACAGAAGATCAGTTGATTCCGTTCGACCAAAATTCCAAAGTTTAATTTCAAAGTGGGCTCGCTGTAACAAAAAAAAAGGAAGTGTTCTGTGGTATTGTGGTGTCTCAAGTATGTAAGCAAACAGAGCTCATTTCTAACGTCTCTCTTGTAAGTGAACTTCGCGTGAACGTAAAATAATTCAGCCGTGTGGTTATCTTTCTAATGCACATACGTGTCTGTGGCAATCAGATTTTTCCTGCCTGGCCCCAACATCATTTATAAATATCGAGGTGTTGCGAACAAGGGCGGGACAAATGATGCGACCATTCGGCAGTAACTCAGTTCTCTGCGACTGGGTGGTGATTTTCCGCATTTTGAAATCAGAAATCTAGCACCTTTAGTTTATATTTTAGCGTTCATACATTTGCAATATAGCATTAAAATAAACTTAACTTGGGTTCAATCGTATAAACGAGTACCGGTAGCTACAGTAATGTCTTGTCAAGTGGCCTTTGTAATGTTTTGACAATGAGATAAAAATGCATTAAATCTTTTGTGCATTTATTTCATATTAATTGGGTTATGAAGTAACACCGATGAAAACAAGAACATTGGACACAGACTAAAGCATAATACAGAAAATTAGCAAATTTTACTCATGAAATACCAGAGTTTTAATGAGAAAATACACAAAATCAACGTACGTCTTGGTTTGAATATCCTCAACATTGGGTTGGTTCATACAAGTTTTATGAAACAGTTACATTGTTGAATAAAATCGTGTACAGTAGATGTTTTATACATATTTTGGACCACAACATCTTAGCACTTACTGACATGACCTACGTGGAGGAAAATAAAGCAGCAAGTTGCAGTAAGGGACAACTTCTGCATTGCAGACAGTTGCCACAACGTCATTAACTTTCCAAGGGTGTTCGAATCTCTCACTTGAAGTTAAAAAAAAAATGTGGAATTTAGGTTTTATAGAATATTTGGTATAATATTCGCATTTAGTAGGTTCTTCAAAACACATTCAAAAGTGGTGGTAAGAAATATTAAAATACAGGAGTGCATTTCGCGCTTTATAACATTTGAGAAAAATCACCACCTACCGTCGAGTTTGTATCGTGTGATCTAATTTGAGTCTATCCATTTAGCATGATGTCTTTTTGAGCTGTAGATGGCTTGGATGCCATTTTGACAAATGATAAACAGTATTTTTTTGTCATACATAATTTTTTTAATGTTATTTTTTCGTATGTCCTAGTAAGTTAATTGGTACTAAGTTATATTGTGTTAGTGACTGAGAAGATGCAATATGAAATTTTTGAGCAATTGTTTGTATATTTAAAATTGAAGTTGTTCTAGTGGGTTGTGATAGTGTCATTTGGGTGTAAAGTGTATGACTTCACTTTTTCGTTAATGCTTGTATCGTTGCATCCTGTGTTTATGAAATCAATAATATTGGCAATCACAATCTAAGTGCAGTCTATATTGCCTCTAATTACAAATTTGAACCTTCATTAATTACAATTTAACTTAAGGGTTATATTAAGTTTACTAACGTTTTACACTTATAGTTTTTCTCTAGATTCTTCAAATAATGGAGGAACCGCCATTCATCAAATGTGAACCAGAAGAATCCTTTATGATTGTAAGTTGTATTTTATTTCCATATAATGTGTAACATTGCCATCTAACTTGTGTACATGACAGATCTTCCAGTAGTTGATGTAACTTAATTACCAGTACTGTTTTTAATACATAGAGCTCATATTGCTTAAAATTTTACATTGAAACATTTATGTGCATCTTTTAAGCAGCTACTCTCAGATGGGATGGTGGAGGTAAAGACTGAAGAACCTGAAGATGTATGTGAAGATACTGGAGTCAATGATGAAAAAGTCACTGTTAAAGAAGAACTGCTTGAAATCCAGGTGATTATGGAAACTATCTCTTTTCTTGGAACAATTTGCAATGTTTCTCACTGTAAAATGTTCCAGTTTTTGTCAATATGATTTTCTAATTTCACCCGTGGCTCATAACCGCAAGAATAATGATCACGTAAAACTACAAATTTCCTTCTTTACTTTAGCTTTCTACTTTCATAGGAAACAGTTGGCACAGGCTAGAGTAAAAGGTGGCTTTTCACCGATGTCTCAGTCTCACTCATGGCTGTGATTATATGGAAGCTACTGAGGTATGGGTGGTGCTTAGTAATGGCATTCGGGGCACAGTCAGTGCCTGTGAATGCTGTGAAAGGTTCAACTCATAGGGTTAGGACTACTGTTCTGACTCAGTGAGGAAAGCAATGGCAAACTACCTCACTCCTCTTCTTGCCTAGAATGCCTCAAAATAGCGCTGCCTTGGGTTTTTGTGGGTATCTACTCGCGTAACGTAACGGCGGTGCTTTTTGAGGATCCAACCAGCCTTCGGGCTGACTACCTAACAGACAGACAGGAAACAGTAGAAAAATATCATTTTTAGGGATCGATAACCTAAATGTTAGGCTCCTTAGAAACAGTTACAATCACTTTTCTTGTTACTGTATTTCCATCATAATGAATAAGGTATTATGTTGGCTCCCTTATGTAGAGCCATCACTGATGATATCATTAATTATGAACTGTAATTATGAACATTATTTTATTAAAAAATAGACCATCAAAGTGGTTATTCATTGTACATTAAGAAACATTCGTTCGATTATTTTAACAGTTAATTTAGTGAAATTACTTACATAGATCTTTAGCAGATTTGTAAGTGTGTGTAAGCAAATCCAGACCGCTGCATAACAATGTTTTGATCTCTGCACTTGGTTTTTTTGAGCCAATTCTCTGGAATAGGTAAACAAATTGCTGTTCTTGTTTTAGAAAATAACCTTGAAAGTTGTTTATAACTATGAATGAAATGAAAATCCACAGCCTGCTTCCAGTCTCCGACCGGGTCAGGAATGGAATGAATGAAGCCCCCCATCTAGCGGCGAGGATATAACATGTGCCGGCTGCTGAGGCCTGACGCACTCCTCTGGGGCAATGATTAAATGAATGACAGATGAAATGAAATGATAGTGGAGAGTGTTGCTGGAATGAAATTTTGACAGGGAAAACCGGAGTACCCGGAGAAAAACCTGTCTGCCTCCGTTTTGTCCAGCACAGATCTCACATGGAGTGACCGGGATTTGAACCACGGATCCAGCGGTGAGAGGCCGGCGTGCTGCCGCCTAAGCCACGGAGGCTTGTTTATAACTATGAATATGATCTTTAAATTCAAATTTCTGACTATCTTGTTTTAATACAAGCTTTCAATCTAAAATATCATAACATTTGGATCGACAGAATGTCATTAGTCTGAAATAGTTCTCAATCTCTGTCTACATGTGGCTTGTCATTTAGTTCTCTCTCGTATTTAATATAGCAATTTACACTCAGATTGTCGGTTTGCTTGCCTTTCTTAATGCCACATTTCAAAACTACAACAAAATGCTTGCTTGCACTTCGAATAATTTCCACATTCGACCAGTGTCTACTGAATTCTTCTCATATTTGAAAGCTTCTGATCCATGTGCTAGTGCTCAGTTACACTCAGAATAAAACAGTCATATTTACATGCTTGTCCTAGCAAATTGTACAGCTACTATTACACAAAGTTAGAGTTATTAGCAGTAACGTAGAAATTAGGAAACAAATCTGCATTTCAGCAAGATTACAATAAGGTGAAGTTGTTCACATCTGTACCTTCAAATCATCAGCATCTCGTTCCTGGAATTTAGCCCTTCAATCCTCGATTGGGCTAATTCCTCCTGGCTCGAATCAGATCGCCATCGCCCCCCCCCCCCCCC
The DNA here is from genome assembly GCA_946902985.2 of Meconema thalassinum. Classification (NCBI taxonomy): domain Eukaryota; kingdom Metazoa; phylum Arthropoda; class Insecta; order Orthoptera; family Tettigoniidae; genus Meconema; species Meconema thalassinum. The sequence goes on along the minus strand of OX336395.1, from coordinate 146,389,866 downwards.
CCAGCGTGTGAAGTTTAATTGGCCATGAAGTGATTAGGAACCAGAGATATCACGTACATTTCCTCCATGGTGTAAATTTTCAACAAACGATACACTGTTGCTTCATTTTCTGAGAATAGTTGCATTAATTTGAATCTGACACTGATTATTTTCGCTGTCGCTCTTGGAAATATTTTTGCAGAGCCCAGCCACGTGGCAATCTCCCCATCAAATATTATATTAGTTTTATCTGATTTTATCCCTGCAATATGGCCTTCTATAATGAATATTATTTCAGCGCTGATATAAAACTTCGCACACTCTAGGACGCTTTCACACAGGAAGAAACAGTTTACAAGTATTTATTTAATTCACCAATGATTAATGTTACCCCCCAAAAGATAATACCGAACAGGTAAGGGTAAGCAAAACAAGGCAAGGATATGGCAGTGTTGCCACGCCTGCAGGAGCAAGAGGAAAAACACAAGCATACTTACCTCTCTCTGATCAGTTCCGCTGGGTGGTTCCCTTCTCCTACCCTGATCCTACGAAGTTCGCCCCAAGGACCGAGGGAACGGGGTGCAACAAGCTTCGCGAGGACAATTGAGCAGCTGTCTGACAGTGAGGTAGCGCCCTGGTCACGAAAACCAAGATTAAAGACCGAGGGGATCCGATGCGCTGACCATGCGTCATCCTAATATCTGCAGGCCATATGGATGGGCAGCGGTCGCTTGGTAACCCTAGGCCCTTCATGGGCTGTGGCGCCAGGGGTTATTATATATATATATATATATATAGTACACTCGTTCATCCGGGGTATGCGATGACCCATCTGCTATAACATCGCATACCTGGCATCCCAGGCCAGAGTGGAGTGAAATAAACATAAAATAAGGAGTGTGTCGGAGATTCAGTTGAAATATAAAGACAAAAGCAGACTGGGTGACACGAGACAAAGTATCTCTGGGTCGTTACGGGCTTGAATTTAATCGAATAGCAAATAAAAGGGCGCCATGAACTGAATTCCTAGCAAACCACATCCTTCCTGGAGAAGCCTTACTTATAACACAGGAAAGGATTGGGAAAATACATCATCATTATATCACACAACTTAAAATCAACTAAGGTTTATTTAAACTTGTATGGCAAGACAACTAAAAATAAAATTCCTGCCTAGGAGTATGGTAGAGTATAACTGTTAGGATGTCAATGTTCTTTCAAGTCATACCAACTCCGCACTACATCAAAGAAAATTTTATTCACGTGCAAAAGAAAGTAATTAAACTTCTCTTGTGCTCTCAGGGTCACCGTAGCACTATGTCATACGACACTGACTTCTTTGTGAGCCCTGAGACCTATCTTTGTTTAAGATAACATCAGGCACGTGAATGCAGTTAAGTTTTAAACTGTTCTATTACACAACAACGATTATATTCACTTTTAACACACATTTAAACATTCATAATTGATCTGAATGTCATTACCTCAAATATTGGATTCATAATTATCACTTCTTAAACTAACAATACATTTGTACAAGCTATTTACATCATCCTGTCGAATTCTCATTTATAAATCAACAATTTGTTATAATTATCTGTCATCATCATCATCAACCATAGAAAAATCATTAACTATTCATCACATCATCTATAATTCAGTTATCTGTCTATCCAAAATATTATTATTAATTTATTATCATCAGCTCGTTTAATTAATAATTATCTTCATCATCTCTTTAAATTATTTAATTTAACTTATCAGCTCATTTAAATTATTATTATAGTTGTCAGTTCATTTAATGTATTATTATAGTTATCAGCTCATTTAATTAATTATTATCATCAGGTCAGATCATTTAATTAATATTTGTTATCAGCTCATTTAATTAATTATTGTTATCATCTCATTTAATTAATAATTGTTATCAGCTCATTTAATTAATTATTATTTTCATCTCATTTAATTAATAATTGTTATCAGCTCATTTAATTAATTATTATCATCAGTTCAGAACATTTAATTAATAATTGTTATCAGCTCATTTAATTAATTATTATTATCATCAGGTCAGATCATCAGTATATTTAAATTTCAGATTATAATTCCATGAATTATTATTATTATTATTATTAGAGAAATTTGGATCATAAAACTTCCAGAAAATGTTTAAGGTTGGTTAACGAACGTTGCCATAAAAATCTATCACTTCAGTGAAATAATATTGCCAGATGTAATCACACATGGAACATGTCGTACTCTTAAAACACTCGATTGCCATGCCAAAAATACGTTGCCTCCACTATATCACATTGGATCTCATCATCCATAAATTAACCACTTGCATTTATTTCACATAAATTACTTAATCAAATCTCACATTTGACCACTACTATTTTTCCATCACATTACATCACAATTATTCAGCGCACAGCATGAATGTTCAAAATATACAAGACTGGGTTCGACGACCTCTAGTCTGCCTCATTAATCTCACAGTGGCACTATCTCAAACTTGGCAAATAACACAAAGGTTTGGCAAAAAAAACTCAACTTAACATTTCGTAATCCACTAATAATTGTAGAACTGGCTTTAGATATTCAATAATTAGACCTACATGAACTGTAGTCACTATTGTCATGTTTAGACAACTTCTTAAACAACAAGAAAAATTACTTAAGTAATTGTAATTTAATCCAAGTTTTAATTTAATCCAGAGTATAAAATCTCTTTAAAGATTATTGAAATTCATTTCAAAAGAACACCAACTGTGTTATATTTAACAATATTCATTATATCTGTACATAGTCTGCCTGTGATAAATTCCTAATAAGAAAGAACTCGTCTTAAAAGACTCAATCTCTTAAAATCCTTAGCTAAGGTTCAAATCAATTCACAAAAAATTATTAATAAACATTGACTGTACTCTAAAAAGAGTAATGCAACAAAACTATTGGATTTGCAATACAAGAATTACGAAATGTAACTCTGATGACATTTATTTTTAAATTATTTAATAAAGATCAACTAATAACTGACTGGTAAATTATTGTTTGATTCTCTTACAATCACATTTGCACTCAGATGATAATACGGTATCTCCTAGGCGACAGGTTAGGCGTTTAACACCACACAGTTACGTAAAGTAACAGGCCCCATCATCGTAGACAAAGTTGATTAATTCCTATTCGACAGGTTAGGCGTTTAACACCACACAGTTACGTAAAGTAACAGGCCCCATCTTCGTAGACTAATGATTGAGTGCACATGCTTGGAATCAACAATTATTCTACTGTCAGATAAAAGTGATACTGATTCGCTGGAGTGAATTAAATTCCATAGCTCAAAAACAATCCAATAAGAAAAAATCCCTGATGATAAATCCCACACACTCGCTAGTATGCGATAAGCTGTCAAAATTCAAACCACCCGCCTGCAGGTCTCGAGTTTCGAAGTGCTCGATAAAAACTACCATGATCAAGATATACTATCACTCAGGAAACGAAAATCTAAATCCTGCCTTATAAAGTCGGTAAAATATAAAATATCGGACAAAATATGTCTGCCCTCTCATATGGTAACACCATATTTTAGCAAATTCCCCAGGATGAAGTATGAAAATAATCAAGCAATATCATAAATAACACTCCTAATGATATACAAGTGTGCCAAGTGTCATATAAAAATCATATCAGAGAAAACATAATCGATCACATTACCTTTGAATATTCCAGATGTTTAATATAAATGTATTCCAAGATCGGCGATAATCCAACTGTACGCAATAGATTTCTCGAAAGATCGGCGAAATCCTGGTCTTCTGACGTAGGAAATGCATTTCCCCCCCATCCTAATGCATATCGTAGTGTAGTTATTTGTCTCGGTAGGAATGGAATCCGTCACTCTGCTCCGCCATCACGTCTCTTGATACGCCTAGCCGCACATTGTAGAGTGAAATATATCCATCACGGATATTGTCCAATAATTCACAAAAAGCTTCTTCTCAAATGGATACCCCATTCTGTCATCGGCTGTACTACGCCACTGTCCCATGCGAAAATGCCGATTGACACTCACTGATAATGTTCTTGTCCACTACGGTTGAATTGCTTTGATTGATAAAATATTTCAAATTGTAGACGTATTTGTCAGACACCCTGTATCTGTACGCGATGTGGTAATAATATCCATAATTGTTCATGGACCTAAGTCATTTAGTGAACACCTCACTGTTATATAAAGTGCGTGAAGTTCATTGTTCCATTCGCCTAATGCAGTAATGTATATGCTGCCCCGTGGTCGCTTTAAATGTGCTATGATGAGACACATCATCTTCTTCTGCCATTATAATGGTAAAATAATGTAATGTCCATCGGGTTACACGTTGAAAATGCACGAATTATGAATTGCGACAAGTATCTGGACTGTTGAAAGTCTATGTCCATTTATTATTAATGTGAAAATGTCGAATGCAATGTTCCGTTGTACGACAGCTTAACCTTCACAAAATGTCGCCCACTGCATGACTGTATCGGCTTCACCATGTGTGTATAACACGAAGTTAGTTACTAGCCTCATTATACCAATGTTGTATACGACTATTAATTGTGAAGTCTGATATAATAATGTTCGTTCCACCAAGTGAAATCTTGTTAGTTTCGGTTACAAATGATGAACTGTTAAATGCGTTGCTAAATGAAATGTGCTGAAGCAACTTCACCTTCAAACTGAACTGTTTCCTTTCACCGGCAGTGTTCGTCTTACTCACTGCCTTTGCGACAGTATCTCCCGTAAGCTTGCTTGACTTGGCCGTGCTCTCAACTTCATTAAGTTACCTTGCTAAACAGGTGATGATTACTGCACTGCAGTGTATACTGTAACCAAGTCGATTAGAGAATGCTTCCCTTGTAGCTCCGTGCTGCGGCAACTGACCTCGCTAGACACGTGACTTTTCGCCCCTTGACTGGAGTGAGGGTAGACCTCCTACCACTATTCTCTGACGTCAGACATTTGACCTCGGCCAATATCTGTTGTTATAAAGCTATTATTCACATTTAAGGAGTTATCCACCTTCTCAAATGTTATTATAATAAATATTTAACATTATGCCATTCCTTTCTGAGGTTAAATAAGACTTCATTTCTCAGTTATTGCCATAAATATCTTGCCTCCTTCCCGTGATTCCCTGCGTTGGAGGGGTAGTGATTTCTTCTTCCTTAACCCACTACGTCATTTCTCTTGTCGTCACTGGCTCGATCTCAGCGCAATTTTTCTTCTAAGCAATAAGTTGCAACTGCAGCTGGCGTAGCCGATAGTCTCGGTTAAATATCGGGTACAATAGGAACAGCAATGTATTACGATTAATACAAAGTATAATGATAAAGCAAAACAAAAACAAAACCTATACCTAATGTGCCCAATTATATATACTTTAAAGGAATTTAGATAGGGGATTTAGAATTTAGTACAGTATGAAGTTGCCATGATACGATGATTAATCTTACACGTCGACCCCCAAAGGTAATACTGTATATTAAAATGACATAACAAATGACCCTGAACAACAAAACAAACCTAAAGTTTACCCTCCTTTCCTGAGACCCTCAACACACATACGCATAACACTAAGATCCCCTTCCCAAGTAGCACCACTTACTTACTTACTGGTCGGCGCTACAGTCCCTGAAGAACCATTGGCCTTCTTCATCACTTGCCTCCATTCATCTATATCTTCCGCCTTCCTTCTCCAGTTCCTGCATGTATCCACCGTCTCGTGGGTCTTACATTCCATGTCGCTAACATAATATCCGCTTTTATTCTCATTATCCTTTTCCTTTGCTGGTTCGTTTTCGGGTGATCAGCATTCCGAGGAAATTGTAAGATATCCGTAACATTTCTTTTACAGGGTATGGTTGTTAACCCTACGCCCAACCCCCAATCTGGAGGGTATCCATATTAGTCTGGTCCTTCACCTTTGTCCTGTCGGCTCCCGCCGGCATAGCTCGCAAGATCATTTGGGCTCTCAAGCCCCCACATCACTCCCAAGTAGCACAGGATTACAGAAATGAGATAACCAACAAGAATGAAGCAGAACAAAAACACAACGCTGAACCTAACCACACCAAAAGCTTACACTGAAATAAAAGACATTCGAAATGCATATAAAGCGAAAGTAGTACAGATAAAACCTTACATCCTCCTACCTTGAATTGCGGGACAAGTCAACACAGCTCATAGGTTTAGTCTTTTCGATACTTTGAACAAAATTTGTTCTATATTTAGACGCTTTGCATTCAACTCTCGTGATTTTATGACCAACACAACCAGGTTCTTCATCTCGATTGGTAGATGGTCAAAGTGCAGAACTCTCTCACTAGCCATCAGTTGCGGATACCTCCAAGGGGGTATAGTCTTCACCATCAGCGGTCTGTAGCTTCACCACTCCTACGACACCTTCTCGACCAGGAATTATGTCGGTAACTGCCAAGAGGTCACTCCAAACACTTCAAGGAATCACTGCCAATTAGCACAATAACTCCTACATTAACGGTGGGGTGATTTTTCTTCACTCTAATTTCCTGAATCCGTTGTCCCAAGTACTCGTTTCGGAATCTATTCGTAGATCTCTCTGCACCGACTGTCTATAATTTTATCTTCTGTGTAAGCTAAGATGGCTAACCTGAAGTCATGCATAACATCATGCACATTGCATATTGTTGTTCCGTAGAATGTAATGTATTTGTGTGTTCATTAAATATTGAATTGAAACCTGCAGGTGTGAGTTAATCATGCCATTTATGACATTGTGTTTGGAAAAAATCAAATTAATGGATACTAGTGTAAGATATAATTCCGACTATGCAATGGAACATGTTTGTGAAACAAATAATTTATTTGCAGGATGATGCTGATCTTATCGAGGATATCAAGATTGAACAAAATCCATACCAGAGATTGCTCCATGCATCAAAATACAGTAGAAACACCATCTTTAGTGAGTAGTGGAGATTTGAAAGAGGTAAGTATCTGATTGGGTTACTACTCATTGCACCTTATGAAGGTATAACCTGATCGCCATTTTCTTCTTAACATTGTAATTTAGGAATTACAGAACTGGGCATTTAGACTGTACTGATGACAAATGCAAGCTGTCAGGTAATAGGTTATGTGTGGTATGGAAAGTAAAGACCTGAAGATGGATGGCAATGCATTGTATTATCTGACCTCCCTCTATGTATGTCATTGCTCTGTCCACTGAGCTAATGGAGGATAGATCTTAATTGTCATAGAGGAAGGGTACGATATATGAAGGCAGCATATCCTTGGCACAATCAAGTTGTATTAATTGCTTGTTGTGAACATTGTATTTTTGTATGAAGAAGTTACAGTATTTTAATGCTATAGGTGTACCAAATGATCTGGGGTCGAATAAATTACTGTGTTGTAAACAGAGTAGTGGTACGATATCCTTCCATGAGGGGATTGTCTTAATTGTTCTTCCTAGGCTTGTCACTTTAACTCTAGGCAATTGAAGGAATGCATTCCAAGTTAATGCACTTGGCCAGGTTGTTCTTTGCCCTTAGTGATCCATCATGTGCAATGTTTTGTTTATGTTTTGAGAATAAACTTAGTATGTTACCTCTATGTACTGTTTCATCAGAATCAAATATGGTGATTCATTGGAAGGGAGTGTTCATCGCCTATTAAGAAGTAACATCCCATAATTTGCCTGGAATTTAACATGAGAAAAATGCTAAACCACCTCAATGATGGCCGACGGTGGGTTTCATTCCCACATGTGTCCAGAGGAGGGAAGTGTCCTGAGCACATGGCTTTATTTCGAATTTTGTGATATTTAAAATGAGCTCAGCTGAATTCTTGAAGGCAATTTGTATGATTCATTAAAGCTTTTGAAATAGACTCGATACGCTATGAGTGGCGAGAAGCTATTGTAATGTTAGTCAACGTCACTGCAGTCAGAACTTCTCCAGGCATTTTTTGGATGGTGAACTCTACCGGCGGTTCCGCAGGGAGACAGGAAAACCAGCTCATGTCCTTGGATCCTTGCCAGTTTTGTAACGAAGAATTCCTGCTACCATAAAATCATGCCCTTCATTGTTGTCAGATGAAAGATTGTCTACAAGGACAAGGATGGTTTCTTAATAAATCCAACCAACAGATTTGAACACCATCCAGGCCATCCTTGTAAGGAGAACACACAATTTATGTTGGCTAGTAGCATAACATTTCACCTTCCCGGACAAGAGAAGAGAGTAATTCATTTTAGATAATAAATTCTAGTTCCCTCTACCCCAGTCACTTCAATAACTGATTTTGATATACACTCCCTTCATTGTATACACAGTATCTATACAAAAGATAGCAGGGAAATAATGCTGCTGGCTGATCTTTCTCTACGATTTCTCCTACAATCCACACCAGCGTACAAGGAGGTGGTAAAATAACACCTAAGGAAGAAGAATGAAATATGGCTCGATTTCGATACGACGGATGCCATGATTCGAGACGAATAGAAGGAAGCTAACTATAAGCTGAGACATTTTTTCACGGAGTGCGTAGTCCATGGTTTTCAACATAGAATTAGCCGCATGGAGCGATTCCATGAACCATGTGAAGAATGTGTGCCTAGGCATGAGAGAGATAGTATGTTATCATATGTGACTGGCAAATGTTGCCTTGACGATTAATGTGTAACTTAGTTGAATTTCATTGGCCATTGACTGCTTCAAAACTATTATTATTATAATATACAATGTGAATGCAGTAGGCCAACTGCATTCAGTTAGTAACATTATGTGGTGGCAATATTTGTATTACATAGTATATATTCCACTTTCTTCAGTGTGGCTTACTCTGATTTTTTGAACATGTTATAGTTATAATCAATAATTGTGCTGTATTTTGTTAAACACTTTGTTGCAGAATAATGTTTATCTGGCATAATGTATGAGTGATTTTATGTTAATTCTCAACAGCTTTGCTGATTCAACTATCGAGGGCCAAGTCACTTGTTAGTTGTATTTGCAGGTATTAGTTCCTGTGTCTGAAATGGAACAACACATTTGACTAGTACGGTAAAATCTCCGAATGGACATACTGCTTGAATTCTCTGATACATTTTGTGCCTTTGTCCTTAAGCCTCTAACCTATAAAACACTCTTATGCACTCTTTCTGTCACAGAATTACTTGAGTGATAGTTTTGATACGTTTCAGAACTAGGGAAACTTGTATAATCTAATAAAGTATGATGAGGACTAAGAATGTAATATCTGTCAGTTGTAAAGCGGATATATCCCTACTTGAAGTTGAGCTGTGCTGTAAAGCTACATTATTTGATAATCATTGTGTAGAAGCATACGATGATAACACGGAATTTAATGAATTTTTTCTTGTCGCTAGGTTATAAAAGAAGAATCCCATGATGAAGTGATTGATGCAAATAGAAATTATTTAAATGAGTAAGTGAACAACATAATTAGAAACAGTATTCTTTCTGTTTTGCGCATGCAACCTAGAAATGTTGGATGGAAATAAGTTATGATGGAAAAACCACTTATCCGTTTATTATGTTTGTCATTGATCGTACTTGTTTTTGTTATTGCATGTCTTAAATGGATATTCATTTCCACTTTTTATTTAGTAGCACCAAAAGTAACCGTTCTTGTTCAGAATTTTCCCTGTTGGAAGTATTTAAGCATATATGGTATCCAATAAGAATGATAATGAGGAGATAGTGTCTGCAGATATAACCCATTTGTGATGGGAACTTTTTCTGATGTGTGGAAAGTCGTTATTCTTGTAGCAGAGATCAGAAAATATCTGGGTTGACGAATTTATAAAGGAGGATCCACTACTTGGAACCTCCCCTAATGTGTTTCTGCTTCCAGGGTATTTGTTCTCAGTCCCTTAGCTGTCTCTTGTTGTTTATTAACCCACAAGTGTGAATGTTAACAACTTCCTACTCACCCGATGGTGCTACATGTAGACATGAAAAGTCAATTACAACTTATCTTCGATTTGGGTAGGATTTAGGTATTTTACGAGGTAGTAATTATATCGTACATAATTCTGCAGGGATGACTTGTATTTTTCCTATTTAACGTTCGTGCTTTCAAGAAAACATTGTTCGAGAGATTTTTGCGAAAGCAATGATAAGATGGCATTTGGTATGCATCTCTGGATTCACCACCTCTTAGTCCAACTAAGGAATGGTCGTTTCTTCTATATATGTGATTTTTACCAGGTCTCTATTTCTTGAGGCGGTTTACTCATTGGGCAGACGGGTCATAGACGGTTCAATAGTCCGAATGGATATCATATATCATGTAGCTTCAAGTTTCATTCTGTGCTTTAATAATGCGTAGAAATGCTTCAAAGTTCGGCGTTAAAATAAATGAAACAAAAACAAGATATTTCATTCTCGAAGATTCTTCTCCTATTCTATAATTTCTTCTTACATTAAAATTTCCAATCAATTATCAAAGTCGAAATAATCAATGAAATTTAAGAAAATAGTCTTAAATTCATTAATGCAGAAAGTCGCAATTCAAAAATGCAATAAAATCCAAATCGTGGATGAAATCCTCTAAACGATGAAATTTACGAATAAATATCTCTCATGGAAAATGTTCTCAAGTTCCACAATACATTCACTGAATAATAAATTAACAAAAATGTTGAAATGGTAAAAGCTCCATAATATTCTAGATACTACATACTACAAAACCAACATCTACAAACGAAGATCTCTCTCTACCTTTGACGAATCTAGCAGAAATAGTATGGTGTTAAAATACTGTAGGTAACAGTATTCCATACTCTGGTTAACTGATCTTCTTCCTCCGGGAAAACTGCACTGTCACGACACGGGCCTCCAGTATCGAACTGCTTCGTCTGTAATCGAACCCTGACATCTTCTTCCTCTGCGGGGCTGAACCAGGCTTCAGGCAGTGAAACCGGAAACCCTGATTCCCTTCTGATCTTGTGAATGTCGATACGATATGACTTCATGCTTCCGTTAGGTAAATGTAGAACGTAGAATTACAATAACTTTTCTTCATTGTGTTAATTTAGTTTAGAATCGGTTGCTAAGATACTCTAGTTCAACAGCATACATCACGTTCCTAGCGCATTTGTGGTCTACGACGCCATCACAATCTTCTCACAAATGTAGACAGCCTTTTCTCTTAATTTTTGAAAATGAAACATCTTTGTAATATATTTATAACGAATAATATAAATATCAATGTTCACGGCCAATGTTCTTGCGCGCATATACAGCTCAAGTATGTCACGCACTCCTGTTCCCAGCAAGTCCGTAGCTCGCTTCACAAAGAGAATCGCACTCGAAAAATAACACGTTAGCGATCTGAGATAAACACTTTTGTCGTCACAGTCTCTTTCTATCAAAAACGACTATAAGTCTTCGAAATTGAAATAAAATATCAATGCAGAACGTGTATCTTACGTTTCATTGTAGTTGTAATGTACGTTCGTAATGTTGATTCTCACAGAATCTAATATTCAAACACTTTTATAATCTGTTCTTTCACACGCCGAAGCTCGGCTCTGTAGCTCGCCTGAATGGTCAGCTCATTTGCGGTCAACATGCAGATCGTCCGCACTCTGCAAATTATCGGGGCTATCGGGACCTCTTTCGACATAGGTCTTACTCGTTCAAACGTTCCTCGAACAAAGACAATGATCTCAGGCGCGTCACCCCCTCATTGAAACTCGCAGGATGGCGCCTCATTAGCAAATCGCGCCAATGATCGGACTCGAATATTCACAAAATACTTCAAACATTGACTCCAAACTTCATTCCAACGGTGTTCATAATATTCCTTATTAATTTAGGCATATTTTCATAGTTTCAGATGTATGTTTACTTCTTCTTCAGAAATATTAGCATAAAACTCATATGAGAAGCTTCATTCTTGGCGGTAATCTCCCTTCCTTCCTCGTACAACCAGAAACTAAATAGGCCAATCACAATCGTTTCTATCTGTTGCTATGCTATTTCCCGCTCATGTACGGCACGTAGCAAGGTTAAATCTTGGCTTTGGTAGCCATTTTCCTCGATTAGCAGTCTGAAGCCATTGTTCCTTCATAAGAAATACACGATATTGTGCAATCCTTCAAAATCCTTCTATCTTTACTAAAATTCACCCAAATAACCAAAATATCATTGTCATCATCATGAGCATCTTAAAATTCGAGTTCAGTACCTTTCTTAAGGCCACGGCCGTTTTCTACCTTAATTGCAAATACACACTCCAGAACAGACATCACAGTATACACAGGTTATCAGACAAATTCACACACACGAAAGCACACGGGGCTACAGTACCACGATGTTGCAAAGACACTAAAACATTCAACAAGAACGTAAAACTGTAGCCCAGACTACTTTGGCAGTGCACAATAGCTTCTCTAAAAAAACGTATCTTCGTTTCTCAGTCATAAACATAATGATTACCGCAATCTAGGTTACAGGAGGGATATACCGTATTTTTATATAACGCTAGCAGAAGTGCCCGTTCTTTGAACGGTCTTCGGTGTTAACACCAGACATTATCAATTGAGCTACTGTTGCAATGGTTAGCGGTATTTCATTCCTTCATAAGTTTAACACACACACACTGTTAATTTAAGGGCCTTAAAATGTGGTTTTCGGAGGCCCTTTATAGAATCCCGAATTTTGTGTCTCACATTGAGAAGCGCAACATATGCTTTGGTTGTCCTTCTAGGATAACTTTTATATTTCGCCTATTTAAGAATGTATTTTGAAAAGTTTTACCCTATATCCACCCTTCTACTGTATGAAAAGTACGGTGAAGAGTTTTATAAATGATTGGTGTCTTGACTCACATAGATACCATACCTATTTTTACGATGCACCAAGCATCCGGACACGAGTTATAGGCGTACATAAAAATACACAGAAAGACAGACAATTCTATTGTCTACAACATATCACCCAGATATCCAAATCTGGGTATATCTACCACACAGTATCAAACAAAATCATCCTTACGATAAACCCGTATGTCGACAACAACAAAGAAGTTAAACGTGTACTTCCTGACGTGAAATAAAATTGAAAGCCTTGTGCATACCTGCCAACTTTTACGGTTTATCCGTAAAATTTACGGAAATTGCAGCATTTTACGGTTTTACGGATGAACGGTGTCATTTTACGATTTCGCGGACAAAAATTTGAAACGATAATTTACATTCGATAATACCGCCCACTTCCGTACAATCGATTGTTTGCGGTGGTCGAAGGCAAGTCCACGATAGTCGATAACTCGTTCTTTGATATGATTCGTACTTTTAACCGTGTGATGGTTGTGTCGTCATTGTAATTGAATTTCAAGTGATTTCAAGCCGGGATAACCGTTCCTCCATGTGAATCTCAGGTGTCGACAGGCTCTGCTTCGCATATTCTTTGTTCCGCTCCGTTCGCTCGTTGCGATTTAAACCATATTCTTTGACCACGTTAGTTGTTCATTGTTCGCGAAGTTGGCGTTCCTTGAATGTTATCGTCTTTTAAGGTTATGGCATATATTAATGAAGCGTTCGAGTTTTCGTGCTTCGCAGTTTCCTGTATTCCTTGGACTAATTACATTCGTTCCACGTGTGTGTGTGTTTTTTTTCTACCATGTGCATATTCTTTCTTCACGAGGTTGGCGTCGTGTTCATATAATGGTTTAAGACTTTGTGTGTTTTGACATGTTTTAATGAAGTGTTGGCTGTCTTAAGTGTTTTATGTTATAATTTTATGTGACGTTCAGTGATCCAGGTTCCTTTCGATGTTTTAGTACATATCGAGAATGAACAAATCCAACAAGAAACAGTACTTCCAGACATTTAAAGAATCATACTCGGTTGATTTTCCGTGCCTACTAAAATCAAGAAAGGGAGAAAAATTTGCCTTTTGCACGGTATGTGGGTGTGATATTAATATTGCACATGGTGGAAAAAACGATTTAAGTAATCATGTGAAGTGCGGTAAACACATTAGTTATGTTAAATCGAAGGAAGATAGCAAGAAAATCAACACCTTTTTTGCTAAGTCTGGAAACGTTGACAGTGACGTAATTAGGGCCGAGTGTCTGTTTACTTCCTTTTTGGCGGAACACAATGTGCCCTTAAGTGCGGCTGATCATGCTGGTGCTTTATTTAAGAAGATGTTTCCCACATCAGAAGTTGCAAAGAAATATAGTTGTGGTCGCACGAAAACGACATGTATTGTAAATAAAATGGCAAAAAATGCATCATCTGAAGTTGTTAGGTGCCTTCAGAACGGACCGGATACAGATAAATCCCTTTTCTTTTCATTAGTGAGAAACTACTTTTGTACTGCCTGTGACTACATCATCAACAAGTTTCCACTCAAGGATGACGTGTTAAAGAATGCTCAAGTTGCTAGGTTAGACAAAATTGAAGATGCACAGTTATCTTTCATTGTTTTTTTCTTGGAAAAGTTTCCTATCATGTTATGCAAGGAAGAGAATGAATCTACAGATGAGGTGGTGAATGAGCTTCAGAGGCAGTTCACAGCTCTTCAGGTAGATGACACTTTGGCTGCACATCAAGATGCTGCAAGTGATTCCAGTTGGCCACACATATCAAGAATTCGTGGAGCCGATGGACTTCTTAAGTATAACCGAATTTCTATAGAGTATTGCTCTCTATTCTCACCATACCCCATAGCAATGCAGAATGTGAACGTTTTTTTAGCCTTGTGAAGAAAAATAGAACACAGTTCAGGTCATCCATGTCCAATGAATCTCTGAAGTCTATTTCTATTTTGAAGACCAGGAGTTCTGACAAAACATTTTCTCAAGACTGTTTGCAGGAAGCTAAAAAGGCCACAACCATGACTTAAAAGTCGAACTAGCATGTGATTTGCAGTGTGTATTATATTATTTCTTGCCTGTGTTACGTTAAACAAGTTTTATTGTTTAAAGCCTTTTTCAATTATCGTATGTTCGATTCCCGGTCAATGCATGTGAGATTTTCGATGTGAAATGCCATGTCCTGTGGTTCGGATTCCACGTAAAACGGAGGTCCCGTGGCTTATGATCGCGAGATTAACGGTCACGTTAAACTACAAGCTTCCTTCCTTCCTTTCAATTATCGTATATCAGCTTAATCTATCAAGGAAGTCCTGTTATGTCTGCTCCAAACCAATATTCACCACGCCTGCTGCTGATTAACATGGATTTCTTCTTGTTTGTTATGTTCATCTACAAATCATGTAAGTAGATATGATTTCATTGAAGTATCCTGTTTAAAGCATGAATTATTGTATTTTGTAGCCCAGAAGTATTATTATTTTCGTCAAGCTGGGGTATGTCGAAAATAGTTAGATTTTTTTTGTCGCGCGTGAGTTTTACTGATAGCCCTTTTCAAAAGTTGGCAGGTATGCTTGTGGACGAAACGCAATGCACCTCACATAAAAACGGACCCTTTACGTTGTGCTAGGTCCCCATACACAGGGAGACCCCTTTCATAAATTATAAAGGCTTGTCGTGCATAAAAATTCAAGTTCTTTGGCCTCAAATGGCCCAAATTCCTAAAAGCCGCAAAAAATATTGATTCAATTCTGGAATTTTTGAAAATAATGTTGCTGTTTGGAGATATAATAGACCTTCTGTACTATATGTCGCACGTGAAAATTGCGTGAAATAATTCTAGGTTACCCGTTGACCCCCTTAATTGCATTGATGAATTATACAATCTAAGTTGGTTCCGTGATAGCCTTGTAGCCATTTGCAAACTTCCACAGAAATGTAATAAATGGAATGACACTCCTTCTTACAGAAATAGATGGAATGTTGGATGTCACCCCTTGAGATACTCTTGACATGGTTACCGACTTGCATTCCTTCATTACTTTGTTAAATTAAATTGGTTTTCTAGGAATATCTCAGAAACTGTTGGTTTTAGAGCCTTATAATGTAGTTTTCGAGGACCCTTTAGGGCCCCCGAGTTTTGTTTGTGGCACCAAGGGGCTTTGTTTCGTCGTTGTACGCCATAATATGATACTGATAATAATAATAATAATAATATATAGGGATAGGAATATAATATACCTAGCGTACAACCTGCACAAATGGGGAAAGCGGCCAGACCCCTGCTGTGATTGTGGTTCACTAAATCAGACCATCAGGCACATTGTTGAAGACTGCAAAATAAGAGCATACCTAGGTGACCCTATCGACTTTATCAGGGCTACATCATCAGCCTGGACTGGATCAATAGTCTGGACATAAGGTTATAGGTCGATATCTGTGCTTGTATGTAATTATTATTATTATTATTAATATTATTTGTTATTATGATTGTGTTTTTTGTGTTTCATGTGTAATGCCATACGCTAAATATACTAAGGTATTATTTCTCACTTGAAAAGAATCGTTTATTTTAATAAATTACACGTACCTAAAAAGTCAATTACTCATAAATTCATATATCTGAATGGGATAGTTTCATGGATGATCTACGGTAACTTGTCGTGCACTTTCGCTGCCAAACTTACTGCTTGTCCTCTGTTCAATGGAGCTGTTAGCTTCCCGACTATATGCACCTCTTTAAGCATAATTACTTGTGTTAATAATGTCCTCTCCTGTAAAATGCCAATCTGGCAGTAAACTGGTCCTTTTTTCAGATATTCGTCCGTGGACTACTCGAGAGAGGGTTAATACCATGAAGGTCAGAAAGGGGATATCTGACATTCCAATGGTCAGAACTTGGATGTTAGAATTGTTGTTCGTAGAGGCAGGTTTAAGAACGTGGAAAGAAAAATGGATGAATTGAGGTTGGATTTGGATGGGATTAGTGAAGTAGGCTGGCAGAAAGATAGGGACTTCTGGCCAGGAGGCTACTGGGTCATTAGTAGTAAATCCGATAACAGTTTGAAGGAGTAGGCCTCATATTGACTAGGGAGCATAGACAGCGTTTGGAATATAATGAGCAATATAGTGAAAGGGTTGTCGTAGCTAAACTAAGAACGAAACCTACGTGCGCCACAGTAGTATGAGCCTATATGGTTACGAGTCAAGCTGATGATAAATAAGTTGTAGAGGACTACAAGCAGATGGTTGAAATGATGAGTTTTGTCAAGGTGGAAGTAAATTACACAGAAAAAGGGAGATGAGACTGCTGTGTTAGGAGACGGGAGAGAAGGAAATAAACCGGTGAATTTAGACTGAATGATAGGAACGACAAAGGAAGCAAGCTGGTGAAATTCTGCACCGATCTAATATCTATCATAGCTAACACAGAAGTCAACAACCACAAACGAAAGATAAGCTCATAGTATTGGAAAATTTTAAATTGACTTCTATATGGTCAAGCAGATATTTCGAACCCAGGTATTGGATTGCAAACCAAACCATGGGGTTAATATAACCTGTGACTACAATCTGTTTTTTATAAAGTAGATGAGAAGGACTAATGAAGAACTCCGATGCAAATCAATGCGAACTTCTGAAGAATTAAATAACATAATATGTAGAAGGAAACTTCGTCAGAAAGGGAAGGATAGACAAACTAAGTAGTAGGATAAAATTTGGTTCACTCAGGACACTCTGGAATTAATGGATGAAAGACGGAAGAAAAGGAACGCACGAAATGAAAGCAGAATACAGATGTCTGATATTTGAGGTAAACAAGAGGTGCAAGGGAGCCAAAGAAGAATGTTTGCCAGAGGAATGTGCAGAGAGTAAGTCGTGGTGTAGTGGCTCGCATAGTTGGCGGCCGTCCCGGGGGTCCGGATTATGTTCCAGAACACATAAAGAAAATTTTTGCATATTGCCATGGTGCCCAGTAAGGATTAAAGTGAGAACGGATTCATTTATAAGCAGTGTCCACGCCTTCTGTACACAATTGAGATCGGGAGCATAGGCAGGCCATTCCATTCTATGAATATCATTCTTGTGAAGAAAGGCATTGACAATGCAAGCTCTGTGCGGGCGAGCGTTATCGTTCACGGAAGTGATATTTGGGCAAAAATTGTCAGCATGGCCTTTCACTATAAATGTCAGGATAGGATCCCTGCATTGCAACGTATGCCTGTCAGACGCTATGGGATGTTCATAAATGGGGTTTTGTGATGCCACCCCAAAACATTGCACCACCTTCTCCCTGTTGGTATCTTTCTCAGATGTATTGGTCGTGCATACGTTCTCCGGGTCGTCTGTACAATCACAGAGATCTATCCTTATTAACACAGGTGAGTGCACACAGCCGATATACACGCACGCAAGAACGACTAATGAGTTTGAGACCACTACGACTATTGGTCAGTAATATGCAAAACTTTTGTTGTTGTGTGTAGATAAGTCTGTTGGTAACATTGTTTGGAGTAAAGTATTATACATTTTGAAAAGGGTTGGAATAAAATCGAGGGGTAGGAAGGTGTCTACAATCAATACCGATACCAGTTGGCAGTTGTTACATTCGTTGCATATATATGAGAGAGTCTGGTATTTTGAATGGTGTAAGGTAAGGCTATCTCCCATAAGTCCACCCCTTGTCCATGTCGTGGGAGACGGGCAAAGTCATAAAGTAAGGGATTGCCTGGTGGGGTGAAGTACAGTGGGAACTGTGTGTGCCCCATGACCGCTTCGGTAGCTGTGAATGCTCAGAAGGAACCCTGAAAAGTGGCGGCTAACGGGGCTCTGGTGGAGATACTGCTGCCTTGTAGTATGTGAGGTTGGTTCCCCAAAGGCTAAGAGAAGAAAACCCTTATTAAAAATTACCCGTCCTCCGGAAGAGGTTGGACGTAGGGCTGACACCCCGCTCTGTAAAAAAGGCCAAGTTGTGAAACTTCAACGAAAGAAAGCCGGACTGATTAATGGAGACAAACTTGGCGTGGAAAAGGACAATGATAATGGACCATCAGTACATGAAAGAAAGAAGAGAAATGTAAAGCGTGAATCAGATTTATATATTGGAACCTGGAATGTGAGATCTTTGTATCTCCCAGGAGCCCTGAAAGTGCTGCTGAACCAAACAATGAAGCTGAAGCAGAGTACCATAGCTGTTAGAACACAGCATACAGAAGGACATTACAATCAAATTTTACAAGAAGAACGAAGGAAGTCTATAAAGAAAAATGGAGGATTGAAAAGAAGATCCATCAGAGAAAAGTGAGTGGATGAAGGCAAATATCGAAGAAATGGAGCTTCTGAGAAATCAAAATGAGCTGAGGAAATTTTATAGAGAGGTAAATGCTGCATGGAAACCCTTCTGTGGCAAAACTAGCCTGGTAAAGGATGAAACAGGAAAAATTGTTAGCGAGGGGAAAGAGATATATGAAAGATGGTGGCGACATTTTGTTAGACTTCTCAATTTTAGAATAATAAAAATAATATCGTAATAATAATAATAATAATATCGTATGGCCTCGGGTGCCTGGTGCAAGCTTTGCTATTTGACACCCAGAGGGTAGCTTGCGTGTCGAATTTCGTAGTTCCTTGACTATGAAAGTCAAGGAGGTTAGATGTTAGATATCTAATCTCCTTGAACACAATAGCGCTTTCTAGCAGAGAAATGAGGAACTTTGTGCTGGCGGAAACTCCCGAGATTAATTTTGCCATTATGAACTCGGCCTACTGAATTCAAATGGGTTCTTTGACATGCCAACATCGTATGACATGCGTATCGTATTTTTGCCGCCTTTCAAAAATCACTTACCACGGTCAGGGGCGAACCTGCAATCTTGGGGTTAGTAGACCGACACGCTATCCACTCACCCACCGTGGCAAGCTAATTTTAGAATGATAACAAGACACTCAATAGATGCGCAAGGAGAAAATGGCCCTGATGAAAATATAGGTCCACCAACTCTAGGAGAAGTGATAACTGCCATGAAGAAATTGAAGAACAACAAGGCAACATGAACAGACTATATTGCAGCGGAACTGCTCAAGTTAGGTGACAATAAATTGGAACGGTCTTTCCTAAACATATCTACTTCAGTATGGGATGAGGAGAAAATGCCTCAGCAATGGAAAGAAGGAATTATATGTCCTATATATAAGAAAGGTGATCAACTTGAGTGTGATAGCTATAGCGGAATTACGTTACTTAATTTGGGATACATTCAATTTGACCGTCTTCTCCCAATTGTTCAGCGAGAGACCGGGTCATATCAGTGTGGATTTATCCCAGTGAAGTCCACTATAGATCAGCTCTTCACCTTAAGGCAAATCTTACAGAAGACAATCGAATATGGGATTGGCACGCATCACCTCTTCATTAATTACAAAGGAGCGTATGACAGTTTTGACAGAGAGCAATGGTACCATGCTATGATTGAATTGGGAATTCCTGGAAGATTGGTAAGGTTGGTAAGAATGACAATGAGTGGGACACGATGTAGTTTAAGAACGGGAGGAATGATGTCTGAGACATTAAATATTCGGAAGGGGGGACGGCACGGTGACGCGCTGGCATATCTCCTTTTTAAAGTTGCCTTGGAGAAGGTGATGAGAGATGCAAAACTCCTGAATAGGGGAACAATTTTCTATAAATAAGTGCAGATACTTGTTTATGCCGATGATATAGATATAGTGGCAAGAACTCGAAAGGCAATGGAAGAGACATTCATCGCCCTTGAACAGGCCAGTAGGAAAATGGGACATAACATCAACCAGCAGAAAACTAAATATATGGCTGCTGGGAAAGCACGTAAGGAGAACATGCCACCCTCAATAACCGTGGGCAATTACACTTTAGAGAGAGTTGCACAGTTTAGATATCTGGGATCAACAGTCACCTACTCAAATGATACCTCATATGAAATTAAACAGAGATTAATAGCAGCCAACAGAGCCTATTTAGCTCTATCACGGCTTCTCTCCTCAAGGCTCTTGACCCGTACCACTAAATTAACCATCTATAAAACACTTACTAGACCTGTGCTTACATATGCCTGGGAAACTTGGCCACTAACAGCAAAAGATACTGGAATGCTGGATGCCTTCGAAAGAAAGATACTTCGAAGAATCATCGGCTCAGTGTGTGACAGAGAAACATGGAGGAGGAGGTACAATCATGAATTGTACAACATTTATAAAGACCCACCTATTAGATGAATAGTGAAATCAGCTAGATTGAGGTGGGCCGGGCATGTAGCACGGATGAGTGATACGGAAGTACCTAAAAAGGTATTAAATGCAAACCCAAGGGGACAGAGAGGACGAGGTCGACCGAGAACCAGATGGATGGACGGAGCTATCGAAGATCTTGGGGAAATGGGCTATAGGAAATGGAAAGCTTTAGCGTTGGAACGAGATAAATGGCGGAAGGTTGTTGAAGAGGCCAAGGTTTACAATGAACTGTAGAGCCATAGAAGAAGAAGAAGTAAGGTAAGGCTGCATCTTGTATCTCATAATTTTAATCTGTTCATTTAGCATGTTATGAAGGGAACGAGAACGAAATGAAAGGTAGAAAAGATCAAGATGAAGTTATTTCGACTCAGAGACTTACTAACGTCAATGCCATTTTAGCCCATTAACCAACGGATTTGAATAGGTTTCTAAACAGTGTAAACTTAATGCTGAGAAAAGAGTTAATGATAAAACCAAAGAGTATAAAACAGAAATAATATAGTGTGGCGTAAATAAATTTAAAAAGCTATTTAAATCGATTGGCAGGTGCATCGATAAAGGAATTTGATAACTCCTGCCACTTAGGATGAAACAAGGACAAAGCAAAGAAGATAAAAAGGTTTGGTTTACGTACGTTAACAACAAATATATTCGTGAACGTCAAGGGTGACTAAAGTTGTTTTTATGAAGTAAGTTATTGTGCCTATTCTTCGGACCGGTGAGGGATGTACACACGGGTGAGTGGAGGATTAGACACATTCATGAAGTAGAAGACCTGTACCATGCTGTCAACATAGGTGGAACCATCAAAACCAGAAGATTGCAGTGGGCTGGATATGTAGCCCGGATGGAAGACCAACGATGGCCACGGAAGCTACTGGATTTCATCCCCACAGGAAGGAGACCTCCAGGGAGACCAAGGAAGCAGTGGAGTGATGGACTCCATGAAGATCTGTAACAGGCAGCGACACGTGTGGACAGCTGGCAGCTATGGATAGGAGACGAAGGAGAAGGAATCTTGTAGCAGCGCGCGGTCCATTGGGCCTGATCGCGTAGAAGAAGAAGAAGAAGAGGTTATTGTGCCTATACCTGAGAAAGAGAGCTGACAGATCCTTCGTCTGAACAAGACCGACTACAATATATCAGACCGCAATGCCACTATCGATACCGTAGAACATGGCGGAAATCTTAGGGGATTGCTTACATTTGGTGAACCAACATTTTAGTTTGTCTGCTGCCAGAATTTCGTTCAAATGTCGCATATCTCAAGTGATATCGTGTTGTTGTTTATTGTAATAGTGTACCTTAAGTAGTAGTGCACTGTGAATAATTATAAATTCCGGTGATACCTAATGTGAGAATTATTGTCTGTTCATTGTAATTGTCTGTGAACCCGCTGTAAATTTAATACTGCTGCAGATACCTCAATTTTTAAATTTCCTAAAGAAAGAGAAGTGGATAAGAAATATTCACCGGGATAATTTTCGAAGTTAAAACAGTTGCATATTTTGGTTAGGAAAATTCCCTAACCCCTGATGCCATTCCAGTATGTGGTATTGGCCATTCCGACAATTTTCACAAATCAACCGTCCTACCACACAACTCCTGTTTGTTAAAGTAGATGATGGTAGTTTTAATGACATACCATGAGTGCCAGTGTGTTCTTAAGTGTCAAGTTCTTCAAGTGTAATGTATTCTATAAGAATCATGAATCAAGAATCTTTGTGGGCAAGTGGATACTGCAGTCTGATGGAAACAGTGATTTAAAATGCGACAGGTATGTAAATAGAATTACTGTTAGTATCGCAAGCAAGTGGACCTGGGGCGTTAACCCCAGATTAGGTTCGTTTTTGTATATAACACATTAATAAGATAGAATTTATGTCCGTTACTAGGTTAGGTAGACCTACTGCCTGGCCGAAAATTACTGTTAGTACCTCAGGCAAGGGGGTCTGGGGCGTTAGCCGCTGGTTTGGTTTGTTTTTGTATGTAAAACATTAATAAGATAGAATTTATGTCCACTACTAGGTTAGGTTTTTATATATAAAGCCTTCAAGACCCAATTGATTTGCCTTCCATTGGAATTCTATACACATCGAATTTGAAGAATGACAAGTTGATAATACAGTAAATTTTCGTTTTAAAGAGTTTGTAACAGTCAATTGAGTGTTATTGGCAAATGCTATTTGAAATAAAGAACAAAATGATAGTACCTGTGTGCCATCTGTTGGAGCTAGTTCAGGATGCCCCTATCCTATACAAACAGATAGAAGCAAGTGCGCTGTAATAGCTCTCTCCGCTCAAAACAAACACAACACGACCGTCTTTACGGTATACGTGGGGTTGGCAATATCTTATTTGTCAAATAAGCCACGCCTACAATGGCCGACACAACTGAAATTTCACTATATAGGCCTAAGTCGTGTTATAAATTGGGATGGTGGGTGGGTTATAGACAGCGGAGGAGACAACATTTATTAGCAGATCACTGTTGTTAAAAAAAAAAGGCAGTCATCGGAACTTGTTAGGCTGTAACCATTGTCAAAAGCATTGTTCTGGATGCGTTGGGCTGTAACCATTGGAATAGACAAATCGAAGGTTAGAATGGTCTGGTGTAGTTGCCGCTTTGAGTGGCTATTGGGGCAGGTTGACACAAAACCATTGATCTGGACGCGTTAGGCTGTAACCATTGGATTGGACAAAACAGAGGTTAGAATGGTCGGGCGTTGGTGCGGCATAGTACCAAAATGGTGAGGTTGGGAGTACTGTTCTGATGATGGTTGATGTGAATAATGGCATCCACAGCTGGAAATTCGCCTATAGCCTATAATAATAAGGGATTATTGCAGCCATTGGCCATGCATATAATGAATAAAACCCAAAATCATACAGTAAACTAATTGTTATTCCCTAGGAATATTAAAGATTCATGTCTTAATATGCAGAATATAGCGTGGTATCTTCCACATTGTTCTCCACAGCGCTCACACAAACATTCGTCACACGGATGATGGAACTTTTTGTTGCGACACATTTTATAACGGAAACCATGTATGGTAACGAGCGTGAGAATATGTCTCAGCCATTGAACTCTAAGTAATACTGGAATGCCGACTGTATGGGAAGAAGGTGCGGTTTGTTTGTGCGACTAGTTACGCCTGGTAGTGCACGTCAAGGAGGAGGAGAATTTGACGTATACGAACGGAAGGATGATGTATACGACGAGATACAAGTAGAAGAGATACTTTTGAACATTTAGGCGAACGGTAAACTAAACGGAACTTACGCCGAAATACATATTTCAAAACATCATAGTAATTTGATACTTAAAATGGCTAGGAATATACGCCAACATAAGATATTATATTGCAGCCTGATTGTTCATCATTTTATCCTTAGATCAAAGGCAGCATACACAATAACTATAGGCCTACTGACAAAAACACAAGCCGTACGTACATTAAAATAAAATAAAAATAAGGTTAGGCAGGGAATGACTAAGAATAAAGAATAAACAAGTAGTTCCGTGAAGAACTATGCAGCCTATTTTCATATATCCTACTCATGTTAATTGCCTCTATCAACATACAAAATTTCAGTTTGAAGGTTGTGATAGATTCGTAGATATTGATAACCGTCTAAATATATCATTATCAAATATATCATATATACTATTACATTAAGATTATTGTGTACGTGTGGTATTCAAACTTCAATCGCATGATTAGAACACAAGAAGTAAAAAAGAGATTTTAAAATTTTGCACAGCTGCCATCTTGTGATTATGCAAACAATTGAAATAAATTAGATGCCAGTGGATTAACATTTGTATAAGCATTTGACGTGCAACGTTTCACTGCACTCGGATAGTTAATTCGCGAGAAACGTCCATTTAAATATTTATACTTCGCGTCGCCGCCATGTTGGATTTGTGCTCACCAGGTTACTGAAAGTCCTATAGGTGAACATATGACCATAGCCTCTATGAACATAAAAATATTCAGTTTGATTGCTGTAAAAGATTCATAGATATTGAGAACCGTCTAAATATTTCGGATGCTCGGCATTTTGGATTGTTATATGTATAGGCCATAGAGATATGTACCATTCAAGGACAATATTATTGCCTAGGTTCATTATTTGAACTTTCACTTCAATCGCATGATTGCGACACAAGAAATAAAAACTTAATTTTAAAATTTCGCACAGCCGCCATCTTGAGGTTATATAAACAATTGAACTAAATTAGATGCCAGTGCATTACAATATGTAAAATCATTTACTGTACCACATTTCACTGCGCTCAGAGAGTTAAATCACGATAAAAGTCTATTAAAACGTTTCAACTTCGCTTGGCCGCCATGTTCGTTTTGTACCTTACAGGTTTATGAAATTACATAGATAAACTTTTATCAGTACTCTTTATCACCGTACAACATTTCAGGGTGATATCTGCAATAGTTTCGGAAATATAGAATGTCAGTGAAATATTTCGCACAGCCGCCATTTGTAGGTTATGTAAACAATTGAACTTAATTAGACTCCATTGCTTTACAATGTGTATAAACATTTGCTGTACCAAGTTTCATTTCGTTTGGATAGTTAAATTGCGAGAAAAGTCTATTTAAAAGTCTCAACTTCCCTTGGCCGCCATGTTGGTTTTGTAGTCACTAGGTTTTTGAAAATCTCATAGGTGAGTTTCTATTAGTGCCCTTTATCACCGTACACAATTTCAGGGCGATATCGGTAATAGTTTCGGAGATACTGAATGCTGGTGAAATATTTCGCACAGCCGCCATGTTGGATTGGTGAGACACAATAACATTTGAAGGGCACGGTCGGGGTCGACCAGAATAGTGCTATGATCTCATCGAGTTTTATTGTAATCGCTCCATCCGTTTAGATTTTATTAGGGACACACACACACGCACACTCGCACGGACAAAAGGCGATCTCATAAGCCTATTTTTTTCTTAAAATGAAAATAGGCTAAAATATGTTAATTGGTATTGAATATTTTATTAACTCAAAGGCAACATTCATATGTGTGTGAATATGCATAAGCCTACAACTAAACAATTAAATAGATGCTTAGTGAAGAAATATACATAGCCTACTTTATTTATACAAAACACCCACATGTTCAGTATTCTTCAAAGCAATGGAGCGCGGTGGCTCAGTGGTCAAGCTATTCGCCTCTCACCAAGGTGGACCAGGTTCGATTCACGGTCATTGCAAGTGAGAATTTTGAAGTGAAATGCCATTTCCTGTGGTTCGGATTCCACGTAAAATGGAGGTCCCTTGGCTCATGATCACAAGATTAACGGTCACGTAAAACTACACACTTCTTTTTCTTCAAAGCAGGTCGAAACGTAGACCTCAGATAAGTCATACAGCAAACGAACATGTCCTGCAGGGAAGATCCCTTAAGCCGAATTATTTTTATCGTCTCCAAGACTGACATCATAAAAGTACACTGGAAAATGTGAAATTTTATACCTATGCTGATGAAGAAAGTAACAGTAAATATTAGGCTACTTGTCGTTCAATAACTCTCGGTCTTTTCTTGGGTGGCTGAAGCCGATTCTGTGGGAAATTGCAAATTGCAGGTACCGCATCATCTTTAAGCAGTGGTTTGTTTCTATTTGATTGAAACAAGTAGCATGTTTATAAAAGTGTTCACAGCTATAACCCATGTCTTTAATAGGCCTACATCTGGGCGTTTCCATGGAAATCTGTAATATAAGCTAGGCGTAGGTTATAATTCTGTGACTAATAACTTATAACCTACAATAGGGCCTACATGTATTTGTCATGTGCTATTTAGGCCTATGCCAAAATTTGAGGTAAGACGTATCCATAAACGCAGAATAGGCTACTTCATTACCAATCTCAATTCGAAAATAAACCGTATTATTGGAAAATACCATACATATAACGTTGCACAGAGGTACGTACGATTAAATAAATGAAAAGAATCACGACATATCAGCTGACTTGCAACCTAGAGTTAAATGGTATGACAGTTTTTGGTGCGACTAGTTACGCCTGGTACTGCACCAGGAAGCAGTTTTCAGCGAGGGTTAGCATGGGAGAAGTTGTTCCAGTTGTATCTACAGTTCAATGGTCTCAGCTCGTACCCCCCACTCTTCCAATCGTCAAAAATCATAGCGTCCGTTGCGCAAAAATCCTACCAAATGTCCTTTGACCCTAGTGTGTCCATGTGTTTTACATATCCTGGAGTAGAAGGTAGCAGCATTTGAAGTCGGAGTTCTTCTGCATTATAAACCTCGCGAGTCACCTCTTACACCGGTCTTGAAGGTGTATACTTTGATGCACCCGAGGCCTTCTTTATGTAAGTCGCCTTCAGTTTCTCCATATTGTTCCAAATACTTCATATTTAAATGTGTCCAAATGCTCTCCAGTCCATAAGTCACAATACGGGTAACTTTTAACCGCAAAAGTTTTAAGGCTGTTTTTATAGATAGCTTAGTCAAATGTTTTATGTAGTTGATGGCTTAGGTAGCGACGCTGGGTCTATCCTTGATGTGCAGTGTGAAAACATTGCCAGTTGACTGTAATGTAGGACCTAAGTAGGACTACTTGTAATGTGATACACTCTCAAGCAGTTTTCCTGCAATGTGAAAAATTGCTGGCTTTTCCCCTTTCCTAAAGGTCATAGATTTAGTCTTGTTTCTGTTTAACCTAAGGTGATCGTGTAACGCCCATCATTCTAAGGCGTCGAGAACAGATTGCAATTCGACCTGTGAACTTGAAGCGAGCACCATGTCATCTGCATATATAAATGAGATTACCCTCTCTGATAATATACCTGTGATATTATCTGCCATAGGAGTGATAAATAACAGAGGGCTTAATGGGCCTTCTTGCAGCACGCCTGTAGTCTGCTCTATTGGGCTTGATGTTGTAATGCCATCGTTAATGAATATATTGTTAGAGCCTAAAATACTTTTGACAAGACGTTTCGTGTAGCTGTTACCTCTCAATAATCTGTCTAGTTTCTCCAATATTTTCTTCCTGCTAATCGAGTCAAAAGCTTTAGACAAGTCAATGAATATGGATTGTAACTTTCCCTTCGGTACTGACAGAGTAGACGCAATCTCAGTTTGAAGACCTTGAATTGCCTGGATTATGCATCTTCCTCTCCTAAAGCCAAATTGTGAGTCGCAATGCTATTTGGGATGGCTGGGTGGGTCACATACAGAGGAGGAGGAAGCATCTATTAAAACATCATTCCCTGATTTACTTCTCGTTGTTTGATAAGGTATTTTGGCTAATTCATGTACTATGGAGAATATTATCGCTCGTTCTACTTTCATTCAGTGCTACCATTCTGTTTTAGACCACCTCGTTATGTAGTGCCTAGCGTTCTCGGCTGTCGGCCCGGAGATCCGGGTTTGATTCTCTGGCTCCGCCAAGAAATTTAATTATCATGTGAGGGCTGGGACGGGGTGCACTCAGCCTCTTGAAGCAACTTAGTAGAGGAGGGTTCAATTCCCACCTCAGTCATCCTGGAAGTGGTTTTCCATGATTTCCCCACTTCTAATCCAGGCGAATGCCAGGATGGTTCCTAACTTAAGGCCATGGCCGCTTCCTTCCCATTACAATCCCCAATTTACAAACACACTAGTTCAGCCATAACAATAACACAAGTTATCACACAAATTCCACACACAAATACATGGGGCTACAAGACCACGATGTCGTAGCCCCTAATATAAGCAGCAACCATTTATATTTACATTTTATATTTGGTTAGGCCCTTCATGGGCTGTATAATGTCAAGGGTTGACTTAGTTGTTGGTTGACTATTCTTGTAGTTCCATTTAGAAGTATTTGCATTTTTTTAACATTATGTCTTACCTCTGCTTTGTTTATGTCTGTATTTTTAGCTACTGTCTGTTCGCGTTACTTGTAGCGAAGTACGTCAGGGTTTCACATTGAATTTGTGCCTTATTACATACAAACCTGTAATTTCTGGTGGAATTTAATCAATTATGCGAATGTTTGTCTTCGAATTTGCCGCTATTTCGATGGCGCCATGCCCGTCAGTCGCTACAGCTGTTCCCCTACGATTTCCGCCATCTTGGTTTTGATGTTACGGTCTGAGATATTGTAGTCGGTCTTGGTCTGAAGCGTGGCGCTATACGGATGTAACACTTGGATTGTTTGTGCTGCAGAAAATCAAAAATAGAAGCATTTATGTTATAGTAGAATGGTGAAGATTGGATTGGTATATAGACCTAGGGTGTTAGAATATGTTAAATAGATCGATTCGGATGTAGGGTATAGGCACTAAATGGAGATGGATGGATTAAGTGATGAATGGTAGAAATGGAGAGCAGCATACACAGTGTGAAGAATGACAACAACGATGACGACGACGACGTCGTCTATGATTCGCCTGTGCGAATGCTCACCTCGAATAAGCGCGAGAATAGACACCTTTATGGGGGGCGTGAACCAATTTTTTTAAATAACTCATTTATAGGCCACTATATTGCTTTAACAAAATGAACTTATTTCTTGATGATATCTCATTTAGTCTAATTGCTATGGCTCTTGTTCATGCTGTAAGGTAGGCGTGGCATTTAAAAGTCCCAGTTCTCTCAGCTTTTGCGCGATTTTGTCATAATTATCTGGATTCAAATTGACCGCTTCTCTATGCTTTACAGTATTTGGTATTGTGGCCAGTAGATAGAACCAGTATACGCTTGGAGACAAGGCTTTTTATTCTTTGCTACTTATGAGTGCTCATTCGACATGTGCTTTTCATGTGACCGCTTTTGCTGTATAGTCTTATTGATATTGCTAGTGGAAGTTTAGTAATTGGGAATATGGGTAGATAATCATTAAAATGGACTAGGAATAAAGAAAAGAAGATGGAAGTTGTCATACCAAGACAAGGATAAAAAGGCTGGAGCAGGAGGCAACAGCTCTGGGACGGTTTAGAAGAAAGCAAGTCATGCAGGTACACACTTCACTAGGAACTCATTTTCCCACTATTAATGTATTTTTCGTACTAAAGGTGCATTATTTACATTAAATCTACAACTTGAGTTCTACTATGCATGTAGAGTGCTTCAAACCTTCATAAATAGAGAATGAGGTCTAAACAATGGAACATTATCGCAACGATAATTATTATTCACTTAAGAATATATGAGCCCAGGACTCGGTGAATTCATTCACATATTACTACACACATATGCTATTAGCAGTAAAAGTTTCATGAACATCAAGTGTATAGTTCCAGAGATATTCATATTTTTATCAAGCATGTGGTGTGATGGTTAACGCCCCCTTAAACATGCTCATCGATGACCCATTGGCGAAAGTGAAGAAGATTTGCAATGGCGCCTGGCCAGTAATATCTAACAACTTGTATCAAAAGATGATTGTGACAGGGACATTCCCAGTATATACTTGCTCGCACAGGTATGACTCCAAAATCTTGGAATTGTCAGTATAATATAATATGTAATTGCAAAATATTCAGATTGAGAAAAATACATAGTTCTCGGTACTGCTTAAGGACAAATATCCTGTTAGTCATGCAAGTTGCCCCAATTATAATTCCACTTCCCGTGATAACTTTTTACTACACTCACTCACTCCGTTGGCTTCTCTGGGACGTGACGATCCCGTGCTGCTCTCACTATCTACCTCCATTTCCCCCTATCCAGTAATACCCATCTGTCTGCAGTTAGAGATCACCTCATCTTGTTATCTACTTCTAGGTCTTCAAGGGGGTCTCGAGCCATCGATCTTCTTCTCGTACACATGGCGAACTATTCTGGCAGCGTCCATACTGATGACATGCCCTGCCCATTGTAGCCGTTTCGCTTTCATGATGTTCACTACCCTGGGTGGATTGGCTAACTTCTACAGTTCATGATTTGATCTGGGGTGTTTCCTGGTCAAAAATGGTGCCAACAATTTTTCTATATACCTTGTTTTCGAACAATTACTACTATTACTAATTTTTTCAGGCTGGAAGGTTCAGATGTGTTAAATCCCATTGGAAGGACGTAATACTGGAAGACAATATACTAACTCTGCATATAAAGAAATATCTATTACAGATGATGTTATGCCAAAATACACAAGTCGTAGTGGTAAGAAAGTATTCTCATGTATCATATGCGGAGCCCAATTCTCTCAGAGAGGTCCTTTGGAGCAGCACACCTACACGCATACCGGCGAAACTACATTCCAATGTAGGTTATGCAATGCCAAATATACTCGAAAAGAATACCTGAAGAGTCACATCATTACACATAAAAGAGAGAAACCGTTCTCGTGTGGTATATGCGGAGAAAATGTTTCTCGGGGGAATTTGAACAGACATATAAACACGCATACTGACAAAATAAAGCATTCACATGTGGTATATGCGGAACGAAGTACGCTCAGAAACAATATTTGAGACAGCACATCTCTTCGCATACCGATCAAAAGCCATTTTCCAGTAACACTTGCAGAGCAAAATTTACTCTGAAAGGCAATTTTAAGCGTCACATGTTTTCGCATACGGGTAAAAAGCCATTTTCATGTGGTATATGCGGAACCAAATTCGCTCACAGAGATTATTTGAAACAGTACATCCAATCGCATTCAGGCGCGAAGACATTTTCGTGTGGCATATGTGGAGTCAAGTTTGGCCAGGCCAGCAATTTGAAGCCTCACATCTTAACGCATACCAGCAAAAAGGCATTTTCATGTAGCGTTTGTAATGCATGTTTTAAAATGTTAGCACATCTGAAAAATCACATCTTAACCCATAGCGGCGATAAACCTCATTCATATAGTATATGCGGAACAAACTTTGCTCGAAAATATGATTTGAAGCAACATATCCTTTTGCATAGCGGCCAAAGGCCATTTACATGTGCTTTATGCGGAACCAAATTTTCGCTGACAGATACTTTGGAAAGGCACATCGTAAAGCATACCGGCTAGTAGCCATTTATATGTAGCATATAAAATGTCACAATTACCCAACCAGCACAATTGGACAATTTGTTCCCCCCATAGCAGCCAGGAACGGTATTCATGTTGGATATGCAAATCGAAGATTGATAGTAAAGAGAATTTGAAGTAGTAGATTGTCATGTCTAGCGCCGTGAAACCACCTTTATGTGAGGTAGGAAATGCGACACAGGGAGGACATTCGAAAAAGAGACATATAAATCGACTCCGATGAGAAACCTCCATAAAGTTAAATTATCTGTGTAGCTAAATTGTTCTTTCAAACAAAAATTGCTGACACACATCCTAACCCACAAAGGCGAGAATCCCTTTTTACCTAATAGGTAAGAAACCAAATAACTGAATGGGAAAAGTAGAAGTTTTAATTCATGTAGACATGAAATCATTTTCAGGTAGCATTTGCGAACGGGATTTGCCCAGAAGGAATATTTGAGGATTCACGTTCTAATCCATAGCGGAAGTTGCGAGGATACAGTTATTTGTTAGGTTGTTGAATGCTACGGAGCAGCTTATTGCTGTTATCTGTCAATGCTAATGGCATGCAACTATTTAGGTGTACTGTTCTTTCTATCCTACTTGCGCTAAATGCCGGCATGGCTATCATACTTCCCCCCATTTTATCTCTGGACATGTCTATCAGGTTTTGGAATATCTTTCAAATAATTATTATTTGTATATGACACAATATCATTTTTGTAATTTATGTTTAGATTCGACAAATAAACATTTTAGCAAAATTGTATTACCAGAAAGTTATTATTGGTTCTGTTCGATGCAAACAGCTCCAACCTGTAGTTGCTATCAATGATCGTGTTGTCTGCTTGTGTTAATTACCTTTAAATTGTTGAGCAGAGCTAGACTGCAATCAATATCTGATGGCGCATGCATGCGAGAACCAGCGAGCGGGGGGAGAAGAAAAGTATTAGAGGAGTAACTGTTGCTGTGCTCCTGGGAGGCGCACTCACGTGCAATACTGTTAGGATAGGAGCCGATGTGAAAATTTCCTTATTATCGAGCGATGTGAACATTCCTCCGCTCTCGCTCTTGCTGCAGAAGAAGAACTCGCCCATATTCAAAACTGCTTCCGTTTTCATGTGCCATCAGGTAATATTTGCGGTATACACGCCAATGTACTCTATTACCGCTACCGTTCATGCCGACCTCCCTCCCCCATGCGTTGGAATCTTAGCCCTGTGTGTGTTTGAGTCTTCAATATTTCGACTGGTTTGATGCAGTACTCCATGCTTCCCTGCTCTGAACTAACTATTTCATCTCTACATAGCTAACTCACCCTACATCCAAGGCAATCTGTTTACCATATTCTAACCTTGGTTTACCCCCACTGCTCTTATCCTCGACCCTTCGTTCTATAACTAAGTTTGCTATTCCTGGGTGTCTTAGTATGTGTCCTATCGACCTGTATCTTCTCTTCATTAGCAGTCGCCAGAAATATCTATCTTCTCTCATTCGTCTTAATGCCTCTTCATTCGTAACCCTATCTATCCATTGGATCAACATTCTCCGGTAACACCACATTTCAAACGCGTCAGTTCATCTCTTTTCTGCTGCTTCAACAGTACAAGTTTCTCATCCATAGAGCACCACGCTCCAAACAAAGGCTTTCAAAAATTACATCCCAATACCTTAATCTATATTCGAAGTCAACAGATTCCCTTTCTGTAGAAATGCTTTCTTTGCCTTTGCTAAACTTTCTATATCCTCTTTGCTTCGTCCATCACTGGTTCTTTTGCCTCCTAAGTGACAGAAGTCATCTACTTCCTTTCGCTTTTCACCTGCCAATTCGACATCTATAGGGGTTCCTGATTTCTTTCGACTGCATTCCGAATTTTTTGTTTTACACTTATTGATTTTCATCATGAATTCATTCCTCAACACAAAATCCATACCATTTAAAATTCATTCAAATCCTCTGGTGTGTCGGCTAAAGAGACGATGTCATCATCAATACTCAGAGTTGAATTTATTTCTTCTTGAATCTTTACTCCGTCTTTGAATTTTTCTCCAATTTCCTTCAGTGGTTATTCAATGTATTGTGCCCGTCAGAGGAGATTGTCGGGATACCACTATTCGTATGTGGCCTTCCAGACAACTCCATCCTTCGAACACACAAACTGTGAGGATCGGGTGCACTTCTGTTAGGAATAGCCGGCACGAGCGTCCACTTCCCAGGGGATCGGGTCTATACCGAAAAATTGCCATAGACGCCCAAAGAAGTTCATCCAACAAAAACACAAAGCTATAAATAAAAACATCCAGGCTTAAGTAAAATCCGAAGGGAATCGTTTATTCGAAAATCAATCCCCTATCCTAATTCGGAGGGTTTGAATCGGCTAATCCGCAAAGCTAATAAACATCAATCCCTAACTGAATTCTAAGTTAAACCTTCCAAAAAAAGTTCTACTTACAAAAAATAAATCAACAACAAGCTTGGGATGTGGTACGTAAAGAAGTCCTGATTGAAGTTACAAATAAAGATGATGAATCTAGAAAGGAACGTCATAAACACAAGGTCAAACATGACTGCAAAGCTAAGTTAGGTTGGTACCACTCTCGTATTTAGATTTAACGTTACCTAATTTAGCTAAGTCCTGACTAATAATAAACAACGGCGATAAGCGTCCGTCAGGAAAATGTTAATGCAAATCTAAGAAGACAACCTTGATTACAATCACAAATCTGTACAATAATTATGTACAACAAGTACATGACAAATGGATAATAAGGTTTTAAAATTAAATAAATATTCACAGACTATTATTCTTATTCACAAAGCCTGCGTACACAAATTAGGAAGCTCTTTGCTTCTAATTGTCATCTAAAATATTGTGCAATTAGGTTGGCGAATGCGAAGTATAAACCGTGACTTATATCACATGTGATCACCCGGCCCACAAGTTGCGAACTAATGGTTACCAGTGATCTCCGTCGGTCTAGATCGTGTCAGATATCAACAAGGTCCATAAGGAAACCTCCAGAATTGTAGGTCAAATTTAAATAAGAATTATTTTTTAAAAATCACATTAGCATCGTCGTTTTACGGTGATTAGAATTTCATGATTTAGAGATCGGTTTTAACTCGTAGGTTTAGTTGATATTTTATGACGAATGACACAAGGCTGCAAAAACTAATTTAAGTCTTCAACAGATACTTACGAGGTGCGTGACTCGACAAGCCACTACAACACCACGAGCTATCAAAAATGAAGGGCTCCAATAACACATAATTTTGCGGCTACAAGCTCGCACGAATATAACATAGGTCAGTTTGGCATCGAAGCTCAGTTACTGCCAGAATAAAGCTTAGAGTAAAACACTACTCTAGCACGTGTCATAACATACACTACAATAACACTCAACGTGACTACTCACGGACACAATAATTACAGAAATAGCTAGCCTGATACAAAGGTCTGGTCATTAATACTTATAAAACCTCCCCTCTAGTAATAAAACATGGCATGAATAAATTTAGTCGCTTTAAAATAGCGATCAATAAACATTGCTACTTGTTAATCACCCTATGGCAATATTTAGCTCACAGCTGCTGAATGGCCTAGATTTGAGAAGCCTCCCTCCTGACATCGCTTCATAAAAAAATCCATACAAAAATATGTAACATTGGGAAGTCAAGCCAAGTCTGGTCTTGCAATGAGAACCAGTGGAATCATGGGTAAATTCGAAATAGGTTTATGTTGTCTTGAACAGAGTCGTTAATCACGACTACTAACTGTGTATCACATTAATTGCACTAGGCAAGGCAGTATGCATGTCTTTAACAACATTGGGTTCACGTATAATGTCCAAGCTTGACCCTAATAAATACACACATAAAAGAAGTGTCCTAAATACTATAAGAATGGCCATGATAAAAGATGCATAACTATAAGACTGTTTCTGATGTGCAAATAAACTAAAACTGCAGATGTTCTACCCGTCTGAATTGCTTTGACATTCCAAAGATATTCCACTCAACTGCTTCTTCAAATCTATATAATTTTCATGTGCGGTCACAAATAAACTTGAATAAATACAACACTTCTGCTCCTCGTGCTGTGTAAACTGATACGTTTTGAGGTCCTGGGTTCGAGATGGGCTAACTTGCACTGCTCACACACCCTTTAATTCCTTCACTTGGGATAAATGTGGAAAATAAGTTCCACATAAATGCTTAACCAAAAATTCATTGAAAAGGTGATGATTATAACCTATATCATTAAATGATACGCCCGCAGTTGGCGTTAAAATAATTCATCAGGGTGTCTAATAAAGATTGATATAGGGAATTCACACATGTCCCATAAACTGCAGCACTAACTGGCTGAAAAATAGCTTCAGAGCTAAAGCAAAACTATGTGTGCCTACCATATGGAAAATACACATAATACAATTGCACCAGCGTTCAGAACGCTGTCAGGTGTCTCACCAAAAATTTTAGACCATGATGCATAAGCTGATAATTGAAAAGTATGCATCTGAAAAATATCTTAGCTACAAAATATTATCTAAAAATGGTTGTCATCGGTACGGTTGCTAACAATTACTCCACCGCAGACCCATCACCTGTACAAGAGGGAAATTAAGATCCAGAACTCACGGCGGATTGTTGTTCAACTCATGGCACCAAGAGATTGAGGGGTAATCAATCATTTCCGGTTGGAGGGTTAAATTCATCCATCCTGCCCTCACTTTTCTCCTCTGCTTCCAGTTCATAATGCCAGCCATGTTCCAGACATCCCCTTCACATTAATGGCTTAGGCGATAGTAGACATCTTAGATGCGTGGGTAAAAGTGACGTCCACGTGGTAGAGTTTGATCGTCGTGTACAGTTGAAAATATGTAGAATCACTGATTTTAAAAAGCGTCGCTTTGTAGACAGTAGCACTGACTCGACACTTTTTCAGACTATTTATTAAATTGCCCTTTTGTCTGCCACAGACTTAAGGATTCTGTAGGTATCCGTTTCACAGATTCCAAGACTTGGCTCACACGCTATCACCAAATAGCTGGATATTTGTGTTTCAGAAAAGACCGGTAGCAACACGGCTAGGTTGAAATACGTTGTATAGCGTACTTACGCTGATTATAAAGTCACTGATGTAAATGAATGACAATATTCACGACTTACAGTCATGTTCGGTTTCTTCAGCGTGGTATATGGTAACTTACCACGAGCAAAAACTGTAAAATCAAAGTTACACAAAATTGGCGTGAATTTTCCACTGAAGTTCTCCTCGTGCATTTCGCACGGCAAAAATCACTTGCCTGCACTCTAAGATGCTTTATCGGCGCGATGCAACTGGATATGAGTCGAATTAGTCATTTGGACTCAATGTCCCAAAAACGTGGTACTTAGCACGATACTCAATCGCGTGCACTCACGTCGAGCTCACTATAGGTTGTAACTCACGTCTTGGAAGGATGCTCTGGCTTCGACGTTTTTTTTCAAGTCGTGTAACGACTAGTTACATTCCCCTTCGCATGTTTGCAATGTAATTACCGTTACCTTTCATTTTATATTCATTATTAGGCTATATTATCGTAGTAAATTAAACAGAATGACGTGTGATAAATTCTTGCAGTTTGGAAATTGAAGTTTCAATGATAATAATCCAGAATTTAAAAATAGAAAGTCTCTGCAGAGTGAAAAGAATATCTGAAGCTTGGGCTAGCTTCCGGAGTACGTTCAGCAAAGATGCGCTGTAAAATAATCATGCTGCCAGGGAGAATATCACCAGCATGAGCGAATACGGGCTCATTTGCCTCCTCGTGGCTTCAAATAAAAATGTTGGGATAACATTTTATTTGCTCATGTGTTCTCCATTCAGTTCTGGTGATATTTCTTTAAATTATCGGCGTTAAAGTTTCCCATACGCTCACCTCTGTGTAGATCTCCAATCACATAACTACTGGTATTCAGCACCTCCATTATCCGATTAGGGCCGTAGTACAAAAAAACCAATTTACCATATATACGGTCCATAGGGTTGGAAATACCGGGTCTCCATATTAATACAAGATCTCCCTCGATGAGTGATTGCCTAAACCTCTAGTGTCGCGTCCTCCGCAGACGTTTCTCCGCTCGACGATTTAGCATTTGTCATGCAGCAATTATGCGGCTTGCATGAGATGGCTGTTAACAAGGTGGAGTTAGCAGTACTCGATTCCAGATGTGCACGGGTGCTTGGTTGAGATGTAGCACGCACGGTATCTGGCCCGTGCTTTCAATGGACAGTTGAATTAACACATTTCGTTATGACGGCATGTACTGTACCTCGGTCCATCGCCAATGTTCCTCTTGGCAGTAGAGACGGCAGAATTTAGCCAAAGTCGCCATTACGCATTCGACTGGATTACTGTCGGGGTGTCTAATGGATGATAAGACGTGCCCTATCTGCAATTCTCGCATAGCATCCGCGAATTGTGCTGACGTGAATTGTGACCCGTGGTCAGTCAGCAGAAATTGTGGTTTACCTGCCTCTGGAATCACTTGTCTCTTGATGTTTTGAATTATCTGATGTGCGGTTGCCTTCTGGATTGGATGGAGCATAGTGTACTTTGTAAACACGTCGATGGTGACGACCACATACCTGTTACCCCCGTCGAGCTTTAGGAATGGGTCCATAAAGGTTCTGAGCATAGAGCACCCTTGGTTGAGTTGGTAGGATCGGCCTAGGCGGCTCACATAATAGGTGTGACGTGTACTTGTTACACTGGCATGCGTCTCAAGCACGTAAACACTTTGTTGCGGAGGTTCCTAATCCCTTCCATGTAATTGATTCACCAATCGTAGCGATCGTTTTATCGGTACCACCATACCCAATCCATAGGTGTACCATCATAGTTACAATGTCCTGGTATCGCCTCGGAATCACAGCACGAAGCTGGGTATGATTCGGGTCTACAAATTTGTACAATTCTCTGCGATACAGTAAGTAAGCCTGTGCTATGGCCGCTGTTTC
This sequence comes from Meconema thalassinum, assembly GCA_946902985.2. NCBI lineage: Eukaryota > Metazoa > Arthropoda > Insecta > Orthoptera > Tettigoniidae > Meconema > Meconema thalassinum. The sequence goes on along the minus strand of OX336395.1, from coordinate 146,350,743 downwards.
AGCATAATGAATGTCCTGAGCATCCATGCGGTTCTCTAAGAAACTTATAATCCTCCTCAACTCCTCTTCGCGTCTTTGACCTTCTGGTAGATGCCGAAGACGTTGAAGATGTGCGTCACAGTCTCCCTCGATGACAGCGGCATTTATGACCGGATCTGGGTTGCGATTAAGAGCGTCAGCTAAAACGTTCTCCTTCCCAGGTCGGTGTACTATCGCTAGATCGAACTGCTGAAGGAATAGCGTCCAGCGCATGATTCTATCGCTTGCCAGTCTTGTCTATAAGATGAAAGTCAAGGCGTGATGATCGGTTCGGATTATGATTCGTTGCCCCACAATAGCTTTCGCCAGTATTCCAGCGCGTAAACAATGACTAGGGTTTCAATTTCTGTAGTTAAATAGCTCGTCTAATGAGGTCGCAATCTCCTGCTTAGGAAAGCAATATAGTGGCGCTGCTGGTTCTCGTCTTCTTGCAGTAATATTGCACTAATGCCTATACTAGATGCGTCAGTTTCCACGATAACGTTTCTGGAATAATCAGTGTATTCTAAAGTAATGCTTTCAACTAACATCTTCTTTGCGTTGCGCATTCTTCAGTCCAGGCCCATCTGTTATTTTTTCCTTAGTAAATTCTGTAAAGGAGTGACAGTTTCTGAATAACGTGGACAGTGTGCAGCGAAAATCTGTATTACACCCAGGAATTGTCTCACGTGTTTCACACGGGTAGGTGTTGGGAATTTAGCAATGGCCTCAATCTTGGCTGAGTTCGGTCTATACCCATCTCCACTGATGATATGACCCACAAACTTTATTTCTTTTTGGATAAACTTGCACTTGCCTCTATTCACTTTGAAATTTGTAGCTTGAAGGTTTTCGAAGACTAGACGAAGAGTTTCAAAATGCTCCTCCTTAGTCTCGAGTAGGGGTTGTTCAACGGTTCTAATACCACCGCCAACGTTCCACCGCTGGAATACCAGATGGTGATATCTTTTGAATGAATTATAGGAGGAAGTCAAGTCAGGTGTCAAATTAATCGGGATGATGCCCCCTTTCCAGCCCACCATTTTTTTTTTTAATTTTGCCAAAGGACCTAACTACACATTTTTGAAACTTTTGCCATGGAAGGCGCGCTTTTCATATAGGTAAGAAACGGGTCATAATATACTGTTATGTCCCGGTGTCGGTTCCACCCTGCACCGAACCGGACATTCAACCCCGGTTCAGCCCAGGTCATCAGAGTCAGCGCTGTGGGGCTGCGTGTGCACGCGTGCGTTGTCATGTTTTATGATAAAAGCGGCAACCTCAGGTGTGAGGGGGACCAGGCCAGTGGGAGAGGTCAGACCCTGAGGTCAGTGAAGACGGCAGCGACGGAAGTCTAAAGTGTGCGAGGTTTTGCCTGCCGATCGGGATATCGGGCAAGTTGGGCCGAACGCTCGTTGACCAAGGGGCACGGAGCTGAACTGGTATTTGAGAGCACCCGCTGGGGAAATCAGGTGAGAGCCAATACTTCTATTTTATTTTAGGATTGAATCATCCGTTTGATTCTTGTATCCTTGTGGCCGCTTCCTTTACTCCCTTAAGGAATAAAACTGGGAGTTAAGCTTTCGATCCCTTTTATTGGGGAGCAACCCCGGATTCCTGAACTCCCTCCCTCTCCTACTTCTTTGTGTATGTGGTGTGCTGGTAATCTTTATAGAGGCTGTCGGTAAGGACACGATAACGATCTTGGTACTTGTTCTTGAAGAACCCCTGGGCGGCCTATGGCTTAAGACCGTGCCCTCAGGTGGGGACGCAAGACTCAGTGGTGGCACTCAAGCGCAAGAGGCGCAACAAGGTTGGTGTCGCCAGAGTCATAACCCTAGTCTAAACAATACTTTCAGCTACTTTTCAAGGTCCCTCTCTCGAACACTGCCGGAGACTGCTGAAGGTTAACGATTGGAACTCTAACAAGATTTATCTTGTCGCATGACGTAACAAAAAGTTAAATGACGTAATTGTATGGGAATGTTGCATTACCTAAAATTTTATACTGTGCAAGTGTTTAACATTTTTCAATCGCGTTAGCGAACAAGTTGTAACTTGTAAATGTGTATCAGCATTGAGAAAAGCAATGTGTGAAAATTTGTTAAAGCAGGGCTTTTAAAGCCCAAGTCATAAAATACAAATGAAAATAAACAATTCCCTTACTTTTATACCTAACCAAGACCAAACCAAAGCCAAACCAAACCGAACACAACCGATCTAAACTGAACTAAACCTAACCGAACTGAGCTCAACCAAACCGAACTAAACCAAACCCAAACCAACCGAATGGAATTCACTTTTCTACCACTTTGCTACCACTTTTCTACCACTTTGCCACCATTTTGCTACCATTTTGCTACCACTTTGCTCTTACCTTTTTGTTAATGTATTGTGGCTTATTTTTATTTTTTATTTTTGGTCTTCAAAGGTATTTTAGTCCTTTTAATAACAGCATAATGCATACCACCATGTTTGAAAACAAAAACAACACACTAAGATTCTGAGAATTCTAGAGAACTTACAGGTTAATGATTGAATCCCCTAACTCTTACTCTTACCTCTATCCCAACTTCTAGTCAAAAACATTATATTTTTAATTTTTACAACAAATTATTTGAAAAATAGGCTATATGTTTGAACGAAAATATCATATACAGTCATATGTTAACTTCTACACCTACCTCTATCCCACTCTCAGTCGAAAAATATTGTATTTTTCAAATATTTCCAAATTTTTGTTTTTGAAAGTAGGCTATATTGTAGAAATCACACCTTCTAAGAAGTCCTATGTAGGCTTAAACAAAAGGTCTCTATGTCCTTTATCGTTAGAACAAAACTTTATACTTTTTACATTTTTTCAAAAAAATCTTCTTCTACTTCGTATCCCTTGTGTCTTCAAGTGTCGGGGTAGCCTCGTTCTGTCCATCTCTGCCACTCCGATCTATTTTCACACAATCTCTTCATTTCCAGCATTGTTTTCCCTCGCTTCTGTCCGATTTTCTCAATTCTGTCATCCCAAGTGGTACGGGGTCTTCCTCTTCCTACTCTCCCTTCCACTCGCATTTCAAGAACCTGCTTCGCTTTTCTCTCTTGTTCCATCCTCCTGACATGTCCATACCACTTCAACTGACGTTCCTCAATCACCATACTTATCGCCTTCTTTTGTCCTGCTTCTTCTCTGATTCTCTCATTCCGGATCCTATCCCTTCTAGTCTTCCCCACTGCTCGCCTTGTATACTTTATTTCAGTGGCAGTGATCTTACTGAGATGCTTGTCTTGCAGTGCTAAACTCTCTGTGCCATATAGGGTGATCGGGGCCATAACCGTGCTGTAAATCTGCATTTTGGTCTTGATGCTTATCTCATTCTTCCCTACTATTATATGATTCATCTGATAGTAGGCTGAGATAGCTTTTTAGTTCTATTGAGTACCTCTTGCTCTATTTTCCCATCACTACTTAATATGGTGCCAAGATATTCGAAAGTTTCTACTTTCTCGAGAGGTCTTCCTCCACAAATTATGTCAAGTTGTTGTTCCTGTCTGTCCAGTTTTGAGACCCACATTACTTTGCTTTTATCTGTATTCACTACCATTCCTTTTCTTTCCAATTCTTCATACCATTCCACCACGGCCTGCTGAAGTCTTTCTGGTGTATCAGCAATCACTATTATATCATCTGCATCGAGGAGTGCTTGCAAGTATACAGGTCTTAGTCTCCACATACCAAGCTTGGTCCTATGGGTTCGCCGCTTACATATGTTTGTTATTTCATCCAGGACGATATTAAACAGTAGAGGGCTGAGGCTATCACCTTGTTTTACTCCTCTCTCCATTTGGAATTCTCCAGACATTTCACCATCTATACGAACTATTCGCACAGGTTGCTGGTATACACTCTTCACAGCATTTAACAGTCTAATTGGTACCTTTTTCGCTGCCAGTGCCTCCCATATGCTTTGCCTCGGTACAGAGTCAAAAGCTGCCTTCAGGTCTAGAAACGCAAGGTACAGGTCACGGTTTTTGGCAATGCTTTTTGAAATCTAAAAAAAATTACTTCTATAGTGACAACGAAGACCTCGGACAGCGAACTTCAGGAGTCGCGCACGGTGTAAAGAACCGGGTAATAGATCAACGCCAGGAGTCGCGCACGGTGGAAACAACCAGGCTTGCAAACAAAGCTCTTCACTAACTGACTGGGAATGGAAGTGGGAACAGCAAACGTAAACACGTGCAGTGGATGAACCTATTGAAAGGTATACGAGGGGAAATTATTTCGGAAAAGTAAAAAATGTATGCGCCCGGTCTAAAAGACCGTGACGCGACCCCTCACGGGTTAAGATCCTGACTATGATCGACTTCACCCATCTGTGTATCTACAGAAATGCATATTTTTGGCAAAATATGTAAACAAACAAATGGTGGATGGGTTGTCTAATTATATCAGGTGGAGGCTACCCTTATTAAGAAAAGTGTAATTAATTATTATTGATTTAAAGGCCACTAAGGAGCGCTTATGACTATATTATTCACAATACCTCTTTAACCCTGCCAATAGTTTTTTCCTTCCTTTCCTGCGAGAGAGGATGGCGAGATTTAACAACCGTTGGTAGGGGCAAAATTGGGGCAGTCATAGACATCACTATGTTCCGTCCCTTGAAACAACAACATAACAACAACATCAGTATCAGAAATGTCAGCCGAAGGTAAGTATTTTTAGCCTATTTTCATTTTATGAAAAAAAATAGGCTTATGAGATCACCTTTTGTCCGTGTGAGTGTGTGCGTGTGTGATTCGTGTGTGTGTCCCCCTAATAACTTTTAAACGGCTGGAGCGATTTTAATGAAACTCGGTAAGAACATGGCACCATTCTGGCCGACCCCGACCGTGCCCTGCAAATTTTATTGTGTCGCACCAATCCAACATGGTGGCTGTGCGAAATATTTCACCAGCATTCAGTATCTCCGAAACTATTACCTATATCACTCTGAAATTTTATACGGTGATAAAGGGCACCACTAGAAGTTCACCTATGAGACTTTCAAAAACCTGGTAACTACAAAACCAACATGGCGGCTAAGCGAAGTTGAGACTTTTAAATAGACTTTTCTCGCGATTTAACCATCCAAACGTAATGAAACTTGGTACAGCAAATGGTTATACACATTGTAATGCACTGGTGCCTAATTTAGTTTAATTGTTTAACTGGCATTCTATATCGCCGAAACTATTACAGATATTACTTTGAAATTTTGTACGGTGATAAAGGGCACTGCTACAAGTTTATCTATGTAACTTTCAAAAACCTGTAAAGTACAAAACGAACATGGCGGCCAAGCGAATTTGAAACATTTTAATAGACTTTTCTCGTGATTTAACCATCTGAGCGCAGGGAAATGTGAGTAAATGATTATACATATTGTAATACAATGACATATAATTTAGTTCAATTGTTTATATGGCCTCAAGTTGGCGGTTGTGCGAAATTTTAAAATTAAGTTTTTATTTCTTGTGTCGCAATGATGCGATAGAAGTGAAAGTTTGAATAATGAAGCTACGCAATAATTTTCCATTAATGGTACATAACTCTATGGCCTATACATATAACAATCCAAAGTGGCGAGCACCCGAAATATTTTGACGGTTCTCAATATCTACGAATCTTTCACAGCAATCAAACTGAATTTTTTTATGTTCATAGAGGCTATGAACATAAGTTCACCTATAGGACATTCAATAACTTGGTGAGCACAAATCCAACATGGTGGCGACGCGAAGTATAAATATTTAAATGGACGTTCCTCGCGATTTAACCAGTGAAACCTTGCACGTTAAATGCTTATACACATGTTAATCCACTGGCATCTAATTTATTTCAATTGTTTTCATAACCACAAGATGGCAGCTGTGCGAAATTGTAAAATCTCGTTTTTTATTACTTCTTGTTTCCTAATCATGCAATTGAAGTTTGAATACCACACGTACACAATAATCTTCATGTAATAATAGATAAATAAAAATCCAACCTGGCGATTTTCTGAAATATTTCAACGGTTCTCAATATCTACGAATCTATCACAACAATCAAACTGAAATTTTGTATGTTGATGGAGGCAATTAACATGATTAGGATATACATGAAAATAGGCTGTATAGTTCTTCACGGAACTACTTGTTTAACTTCAGTGAGGCACAAGCTTCCATTCTTGTAGCTTTTGACGAATGAGAATATCTTCTTTGTAAGCCTGCCATTGTCCATTCTCAGACGGTACCCGTAAACCTTCAGCCGCCTACGTCTCATACTAGTCTTAGCCGTTTCCAACTGTTGGTGCAGTTCAGAGTTTGCCTTCAGTCGATAGGTACCATCCGGGAGCACTCTTGGCCCATGAATTTTCCAGAGGATGCGCCTTTCGACCTCCTCCAGGTCATCCATGGTGCATTTTCTGTTCATCAGTAAGGTCTCCACAACATATAAGAACTGGAGTCTGATGACAGTTTTGTAGTGCCATATTTTGGCGTTCTTCGGAATGCATTTCTTGTTGTAACGGTTTTGCGACAGTTGATAAGTTGTGTTGAGCTTTGCACATCTGTCTAGGATGGAGGTTCTGTCTCTGCCATTGTGGTGGACCCAGTAGTTGTATGACACAGGGTCTGCTTTCCCCCACCAAGACTACTGCCGTGCGCACGTGATTGGTGGTGGGCCCTTGATGGTAGGCAACCCGATATCTCGCAAGCCAATCATCGGATTAGGACCTGTGAGGTGCCTAGGACTCAGCACGACCAACTTTTCCCTATGGCCTACTCATTTAAGCAAAATACTCAAAACTATAAGGTCATTGATACCCTCCTTAATATCTTTGGAAACCGTAATTTTGGAAAAACGTTTAAGGACTTGCTTTACTCACGATGACGCTCTTTTACTATGGACCATTATTTTTAGCCTACTTTTCACATTTTGCAAAAATTAGGAAAAAGTAGACTTATGAGATCGATCCGGGAAAATGTGTGTCAGTCTGTCTGTCTGGCTGGCTGTATGTGTCCCCCCCCCCCCCCTATCAACTCCTAAACGGCTGCAGCAATCAAAACCAAATTTAGTATGAGTAAAGATGTGCACCAGAATAGCTCACGTCCATATTTGAAAATGATGTCAGTGCTACCAACTGCTGAAAAAACGCACTAGAAATTTGAGCTCCATGTTGGATATCTTGCAAGGTATGCATGGCAGCTATTCAAAAATTGGCACACATGTAGATAATACTATTTCAGTTTAATTTACAGGAGGCCAACCATGACAGTGTTGCCAAAATAAGTTTAAGCCTTCTGATAGGTCCAATGTTTAAATGCATATAACTTCTACACTATCAGTTGGATTTCAACCACATTTTGTATGTAATATCTGTACATATGCAGATATGACTGAGCGTATTCTTAAGAGCCACCAGGGCTGCCAACTGTTAATAATTGCTCTCTCTCTATTTTCTTTTATCCAAATACCAGTATATCAGAAAGTAGGCAAGCCAACAGCTTTAAACTATGCACACGTATATTCTGACATTTTAGATTAATTTGGAGTAACTTATATACGTCAGTTCTACCAACTTGATTATAAGCCTGCTGATAGTACCAATTTTTAAATACATGTAACTTCTATACTATCAGTTGGATTTCAACCAAATTTCACATGTGCTATGTGTGCCATAACAGATATGACTATAAGTATTGTTAAGAGCAATCAGGGCTGCCAACTGTTAATAAATGCTGTCTATATTCTTTTTACCCTAACATCAATATATCAGAAAGTATGCAAGCCAACAGCTCTATACTTTGCACACGTATAGCACCTGACATTCTAGATTAATTTGGAGTAATTAATAAAAGGCAGTGCTGCCAACATGATTCTATGCCTGCTGATATGTCCAATTTTAAAATACATGTAACTTCTATACCAACAAATTGATTTCATCCAAAATTGGCACAACAAGATATCATAATAATTCAGATTATTTCTGACCAGCACACGCATGGTATTGTTGGCAACATGCTTTTACGCGTGCTGATAGATCCAGTGTCTAACTGCATGTAACGTCCATTGGACTTCAACCAAATTTTGTATTCTGTACCTTAAAAGGTGGAACTAAGAATATATTCAGTCACCAGGGCTGCCAACTGTAGTGCTCTATTAGGCTACATTATACCAGGTATATTTTGAACTAATTAGATATTTCGATATTACCAACTTAATTTCGTCATTATTCTAGATAGGTTCATATACTGTAGAATAATCATTGGCATGAAAGGTAGGCTGTATAGTTCTTCACGGAACTTCTTGTTTTTTATAAATTTACCCAAAGGGCTTAACGACATGCGAGCGGGCCATGTTATTTGTACACGACGGTACCTCGTTGAACCATGTGACTAGGGGCAAGCTTGCGGCGTTTTCTTTAATGATTATTTTTTAGTTAATGATTGATTTATTATTATTATTATTTGGTTATTATGGAGGGATTGGTGGCGATAGTGAGTGTTTAGGCGAGAAGAATGGCTGTAGGAGTATTTCTAATGGTTTGATGATTACCCGCTAAGTATTGAATATTTACTTATGGTAGGGATGTTATATTACGCATGGCCATGGTGGTAACCTAGTAACACGTGGTAATGGTTCAAAGTGACGCAACTGATTAAATAATGAATAATTTTGTTTTGAGGTCGCTAGAGAGGTAACGTTGACAACGGTAAGTATTTAATATTTATTTTACACGCACGGCTAACGAGGGAGGTTAAGAGCTAATTATTTAATATTTATTACGCACGGCTATGTAGATAAATGATTACACTATACGTTAACACTAATTTTTTAGGCCTTAAGTGGCCTTGCGATGAGAATTCTATGACCAGACATGCGTTAGCTGTGAGCTAACACTTTGGCGACAATTTATGTTTTGACCAGTGGATAGGGTTCTAAAGAGCGACCTGTAATTTTGATTTATATACAACACACTAGCAGAGGTACCCATTCTTCGAACGGTCTTCGGTATTAATAACCAGACGTAATCAATTGAGCTACTGTTGCAATGGATAGGGGCTTGGAACCTGTTTGTCGACAAAGAAAAACGATAAGTTAAAATATGCTCTCAAACTAAATTTACCTAACGTGTACATCCTGACGTGAAACTAAAATTGAAAACCTCGTAGACAAAACGCAATACTCGTCACATAAAAACTGACCCTCACTGTTGTGTCAAGTCCCCATCCACAGGAAGACCCCTTTAATACATTATAATGGGTTGTGGTGCATGAAAATTCAGCTTTTTTAGCCTCCAATGGCCCAAATTCATAAAAGCCGCAAAAAATACTACTTTAATTCAGGAATTTTTGAAAATAATGTAGCTGTTTGGAGATATAATAGACCTTCTGTACGACATATCGCACGTACATGTATAAGTCGTGTGAAAAATATCTAGGGTACCCCTTGATCCCATAAGCGAATTGATGAATTTTACAGCTTTAGTTTGTTTCGTGATAACCTTATAGCCATTTGCAAACTTTCAAAGAAATGTAATAAATGGAGTCGCATTACTTCTTGCAGAAATAGATGGAAAGTTGGACGCCTTTTCTTGAGATACTGTTGTCATGGTTACCGGCTTGCATTCCTTCATTAGTTTATTAAATGAAATTAGTTTTCTGGGAATATCTCAGAAACTGTTGGTTTTAGAGCCTTAAAATTTAGTTTTCCGGGACCCTTTACGGCTATTTAGGGGCCCGAGTTTTGTTTCTGACACCAAGGGGCTAAAAATGAGCTTTTTCTCGTCGTTGTAGGCCGTAGTATAATAATAATAATAATTTTATTTATTTATTTATCTATTTATTTTATTTATCGTATGGCTTTTAATGCCGGGAGTGTCCGAGGACATTCTCGGCTCGCCAGAGGCTGTAGCTGCTTCAAGCCGGCACCCATAAGGTGAGCTACAAGTTCCGTTCAATTTCAAGTAGTTTCAACTTTCGCTACCAGGTGTCAATGATGATAATAATAATAATATAACTATATAGGGATAGGGATATAATAGACCTTCCGTACCACACCCGCACGTGTAAATCGCGTGAACGAATTCTAGAGTACCCTTTGAACCCCTTAAGCGCATTATCTTATATATTAAAATAGTTTTCAAAAAATTTCACCCTTTACTAAAACTGAAATATCTCGGGAAGTATTTGCGCTACGACGACGTTTGTTGTCTTAAAATGTAATGCCCGTCAAGCACCGTCGATTGATACCCACCTTACTTGATTATATCATTCGAGTATTAAAATAATAGCGAATATTACTTCCTTCAAGGTCTCGCGAAAATGCAATATTCGAATGACTTGACGGACATATTGTCGCTAGGCGACAACGACTAACACCATATCATGATATTCACCGCTACCCAAATAATAAATCTAACTTGATATTAACAGAGAGTTCCCTAATTACGTCATGATATCGTTAACTTCTACCTGCTCCACTCGGGCGCTAATGTTGCAAGTATCCATACAATAAGTAGAAGGGGATTCTGTGCACATAATGTTATTAAAACTTCTCAAAGAATGGATTAACTTACTTTGAGACTGAAATGCTCATGCACAATCAGCAGTCATCTTGCTTATGACACTGTCATGGCAACATCTGTTTGAATGACAACAAATAGGCTACTGTATACGAAAGACAACTAATTTCACGAAGATGCCGCTACAGTCGAATGTTGGAACCGCCATTTTGTATTGTGTATCCGATCTTTCTGTTATATAGTCTTTGGTCTCACCAGCTACAAACTCTCTTCTTTTCGTTTCATCATTCGTCCTTATAGGTTGTGTGCTCAATCAATACAATGAATCATATTATGATGAATGAGAGGCGACATTCAATTACAAATGTTATAAAGATTAAAGGTGACGGTAATTGTCTGTCAGGCCATTGGCATATTGTGAGTACAACAATATGAGTTTATTTACACAGGTTAGAAAGCGAATTGTAAAACATGTTACAGACAAATGGAATAATTATTCTTCCTTTATTGTTGGCAACAGTGATATGTACGAAACTGCTATCAATACGAGCGAAGATTACAAAATGTATATGTCTATGAATGGTGTTCATGGAGGTCATGTTGAGTTGGTTGTCGCTGCTCAAGTTTGCAAAATGGATATTTATTCGTGGATTACTACTGTTGTGTGGAAGGTGACCGGTTAATATATATACGTCATCAACAAAAGAAGTTACGAGTTGATACATATGCCGGTTTAGCAGAAGCCTTGCATGTACGAGCAGGAAATGAAAATCTCAGAGTCGGTCGTATTGTAGTTTTGCCATCTTCTTTTACAGGTAGCCCAAGGAATATATTGCAAAATTATCAGGATACGATGGCGATAGTGAGGAAGTTTGGAAAGTCAGATTTATTCATTACGTTCACCTATAATGCGGGCTGGCCAGAAATACTTAACAGCATTCATCTCTGGGAAACGGCTAATAATAGACCTGATATTGAAGTGAGAGTTTTCCATTGCAAAGTAAAGGAATTGCTACGATTGATTAATGTTAAGGAAATTTTCGGTAAAAGCATATCTAAATACAGTGGAATTTCAAAAACGAGGTCTCCCGCACATCCATTTACTCTTAACATTAACGGAAGATTGTAAGTTTCGAGAAATTTCTGACATTGACAGTGTGGTGTCAGCCGAAATACCAGATCTCGAGGATGAAGCGCTATACGAGTTGGTAAGGCGTCATATGGTACATGGTCCTCGCGGATCTTTGAATCCTGCTTCAGTCTGTATGAAAGATGGCGTATGTAAGAAAGATTTCCCTAAACAGTTTCAGGAAGAGACCAAATATAATGCCAATGGTTATCCTTCGTACAGGAGAAGAAAATAATGGAAGGATTATTATAAAAACAATTCGACGCATTGACATTGAAGTCGATAGTCGATTCATTGTTCCCTACAATCCATTCTTTTACTTTACGTGCAAGCTCATATTAATGTTGAAATATGCTCAAGTGTTCGGAGTGATAAATACATCCACAAATATCTTATATATTAAAATCCACAAGTATGTGTGTAAAGGTCATGACTGCTGCATTGTTAAAATATGTCCTGAAGGCGAAACGGTGATCTACGATGAAATTACTTCTTTCCTAAATGCTAGATATGTTGATCCAACAGAAGCCGCATTCAGGATATTTTCATTTGACATGCATGAACAGTCACACTCTATCGTGCGATTACCAGTTCACTTGCCAAACTTGCAAAATATCTATTTTAAAAATGATAACGCTCCTGATATTTTACTTCAAGCACAGTTGCGCAACACGGAATTACAAGCGTGGTCCAAGTTAAATCAGGATTCGCAAGCCAGAAGTCCGTATATATATATATCCTGAGACACCAGTACATTACGTCTGGAATAAGAGCAACTGCCAGTGGCAAACAAGAAAAAAATGTTTCAAAAACTATAGGCAGAATGTATAATGTTTCGCCTACAGAAACAGAAAGGTATTATTTACGCCTGTTATTGCTTCACGTCATAGGTGCTACCAGCTTCCAGGGTCTACGAACATACAAAGCAGTTGTCTATTCTACTTTTAAAGAAACAGCTAAGGAGCGAGGTTTGCTGATTGACGATTCTGAATGGCAGCGTTGCTTGGCAGAAATTTCAGATGCCTTCTCAGTTACGACAACTGTTTTCTTATATATGTATCTTTCAGACCCCTTCAAATGTAAGATAGCTATGGGACATTTTCAAGAATTCATTATCAGAAGATTATCTGCAGTTTCACGAAACTAACATTGCATATCAGTTCACTCTTAAACATATTTCTAATACATTAAAGCTCCATGGTCTTCCCATTACTTCTCTCGAATTGCCAGCTATTATTGATAATTTCCCTCAGACAAATTTGCCAATGAATTATCCAAAACTTAATGAGGATCAATTAAGTCGGATGATAAACCAAGCAAATGGAAACCAAACGGCTATAATTACAGACATTTTGGGGTTAGTACAAAACAGCAATGAAATGATGAGTAATGCACATTTCATTGACGGTCCAGGGGGCACCGGGAAAACATTTCTTTACCAATGCTTGATTCACAGTTGCACAAATTTGGGGTTAAATGTAGTTTCTGTTGCATGGACTGATATTGCAGCAATGTTACTACTGTACACAGCCAGTTCAAGTTACCTCTACATTTACATGAAAGTTCTGTGCCAGGAATAAAAGTTAACAGCAAGGAAGCTTTTTATATTCGGTCAGCAAAACTTATCATCTGGGATGAAGCCTCTATGGCTAATAAGCACGCGTTGATGTGTGTAAATCGGTTCTCAAGGACATTATGAATAACGACGTGCCTTTCGGAGGAAAAATTATCATATTTGGTGGAAATTTTAGGCAGGTATTGCCTGTTGTGGCTCACGCATCTAAAGCAGCATCAGTCCAAATGTCAGTAAGGTTCTCTCCTTTGTGGCCATTATTCAAAATTTTTTAATTCAACAAAAATATGCGAGCGGATACAGATCAACGTGACTTTGCAAACTTCTTCATACAAATTGGTAACGGTGAATACCCTCTCGTCGATGGAGAAAATTCAGAATTAGTCCCACGCTGAAAAATATTTCACGTTTTTCAAAAATAGCGATTTTAGCAACTAAAAATGAACATTGTAAAGAAATCAATGACAAAGTTTTAGACCTAATCCCAGGAACATCAAGAACTTACATCAGTGTGAATAATTTGATTACTGAAGATGAGAGTGAACTTCTACAATTCCCAATAGAATTTTTAGACAGCATAGGCATAAGTGGATTGCCACCTCATATCCTTCGACTAAAAGGATGCTCAATTGTGATTTTGTTGAGAAATATTAATGTTACCCAAGGTCTGTTGAACGGTACTAGACTGTTGGTTAGGAAGATGCATGACAATTGCTTACACCGGGAAATTATTACTGGCGTTAATGTTGGAAAAAATTTCCTACTCTCTCGCCTTGACCTTACGCCATCAGATACTTCTATGCCATTTTCCTTCAAAAGGAGGCAGTTTCCAGTAAGTTTGGCTGTTTGTATAACTATCAATAAAGCTCAAGGTCAAACACTAGATCAAGTAGGCATTTATTTACCTCAACCGGTGTTTAGCCACGGACAACTTTGCTGTATGCCGCACTATCACGAGCAAATTCCTTTCATGACGTCAAAATTCAAATAGAACCAAAAGGCAAGCGAACGGCATATGTAGAATGGAAGGAAGTACTATTAGAATTTTGAAACGAATGTTGCGGAGGAGCACAGACCTCACCAAACGGGGCACAGATTAAATAACAATTATACAAGGACGTCCGCATCCCTAATACGATAACTGTCCTGTGGTAATGGTAAAAAATACTATTGTCCTACATCGGTGATTACTATCCTACATCCTGTTATTTCATTCCCTCAGTTCTATAACAAAGATATACTCAATCAAATTTACAGCTTAATAAATATTAATTCCTTCTGTGTGAGTTATCTTTTCATTTCTCATCAATCGCCTTTACTTACTATTCTATCTGTAGGGGTGGAGGCGATAGCTGTCTTTACAGAGATGTGCAAACTATTAGATTCGATGTCAGTTTTCCAAAATTGCATTTTTACTTTTCACGGTTTAATGCACTAAGTATGTTTACAAGGCGATGAAATTACTTCAAATGTTTAACCAAGACTCCTAATTATATTTTCATTTAAAAAACTCAAATTAAAATGATTTTTTAGAATTTCCACTAACAGAGGAGCCTTGCAAATGCAAAATGCCACATGTTTCGTTTTTATTACTTCACTCTACTTTACGTGTGAATTTAGAGCGGAGGGATTTGGGGTATTTTAACTGATGAACGCTATTGAACTATTCAAAGATTCATGAACTATGCATTGAAATCACCTGACTTGAATTCTAAAGTCAATGAAAAATTGAAAATGGACCCAGCTCAGATATCCCTCGGAATCCAATAATCTGAAAGTTTCCAGACGCAATTCCTTATGGGAAAAGGTGTAATTCCACGGGAGAGGAAACTACTAAGTAGGACAACAAAAGAAGTTGGTCAATAAAATGATTTTGAATAAAAGTAATTACGACTAATTAAAATTATTTTATTTAATTCAATTAATTTGCACACCTCTATATGTTACCCAAGAGTTACATCTCTAAATTCAAATATAGGGGAATATTTTATTTTAAATTTATACCATTGGTATCATAAGTAGACAGAACACCAAATTGTACCGCTGTAGCCTTAAATTGTGTGGATATCTCTATCTACTTTGTATAAAACAAAGTTCCCAATTCTTGGATGTAACCGGTAAACTCGAGAGATTTTGATGCGGTTTTCACCATTCTGTAAAGGATTTCTCGATGAAGGATTAGGTAAAAAAAAAAATTATTTATGACCAAAAGAAGCCGAACATTTACGATTTCAGTGAATTGGGTTGAAGAAAAACCTAACGTCCATGTGTCTTTTTTTTAAATCTATATTCTCTGAGAATTGTTCAGCATAAAAAGTTCTGCAAGAAAGTCCGCGACAGCTCCCACATCGACCACTGTAAGTGTTTTTACGTTTTCATTTCTTCCAGCAATCTCCATTCAGTGGAAATTTAAATTACTAGCTTCAGAGTGAGTTTACGAGCTTGCGAGCGACCTATCACCCTAGCTTCAGCCTGCATCAAACTGCCGAGTCGTGTCGAGTTAATTCTTCAGAGAAGAGTATAGCTTATGTGTTTGGAGTTAGCTGTTCACCTCGGCCTGACGTCCGTTTGTCTTTTAAGCTTACGCAGGGTAAATAGTGGGACACACACACAGAGGACAGGCAGACACCCACACATTTGATCTCATAAGTGTACTTCATCATTTACCCAAAAGCGACGGTACCGTAAATGTCTGTTCAGGTCACTAGCATGAGGACATGCAAATGTCATATGGACAGAAGTGCTGTAGGATTGTTGAAGTGAATGCTGCGGAGCAGCACAGGTCTTCTAGTATGTATTGATGAATTTTACAGCTTAATTTGGTTCCGTTATAACTTTATAGCCGTTTGCAAACTATCTCAGTAATGTAACAAGTAGTTCCGTGAAGGATTAAATAGCCTATTTTCATATATCCTACTAATATTAATTGCCTCTATCGACATACAAATAGTCAGTTGGATTGCTGTAATAGATTCGTAGATATTGAGAACCGTCTAAATATTTTGGATGGTCACCATGTTGGATTTTTATGTTATATACAATAGATGTATGTACTATTACATGAGGATTATTGTGTAGGTGTTTTATTCAAACTTCAATCGCATGATTAGGACACAAGAAATAAAAGCGGGATTTTAAAATTTCGTTCAGTCAATTAAAATTTGTATAAGCATATACCGTATCAAGTTTCACTGCGCTCGGATGGTTAAAACGCAAGAAACGTCCATTTGAATATTTAAATTTCGCGTCGCCGCCATGTTGGATTTGTGCTCGCCAGATTATTGAACGTCCCATAGGTGAACTTATGCTTATAGCCTCTATACACTTACAAAATTTCAGTTTGTTTGCTGTAGTAGATTAATAGATATAGAGAACCGTTTAAATATTTCGGATGGTCGCCATGATGGATTTTAATATATGTAGGCCATAGAGTTATGTAATATTAGATGTTGATTATTGTGTACGTTCATTATGCAAATGTTGATTTGGATCGCATGAATAGAACACAAGAAATAAAAACTAAATTTTCAAAATTCGCACAGCCGCCATCTTGAGGTTACGTAAACAATTGATACCAGTGCATTACAATGTGTATAAACATTTGCTGTACGAAGTTTCGTTGCGTTTGGATGATTACATCGCAAGAAACGTCTATTTAAAACTATCAACTTCGCTTGGCCGCCGTGTTCGGTTTGTAGTTAACAGGTTTTTGAAAGTCTCATAGATGAACTTCCAGTAGTGCGTTTTATCCCCGTACAAAATTTCATGGTGATACCGGTAATAGTTTCAGTAATATAGAATGCCGATGAAATATTTCGCACTGCCGCCATCTTGAGGTTATGTAAACAACTGAACGCAGTTAGATGTCGCTGCATTACAATATGTATAAACATATACTGTACCAAGTTTCATTGCATTTGGTTGGTTAAATCGCGAGAAACGTCTATTTAAAAGTCGCAACTTCGCTTGGCCACCATGTTGGTTTTGCAATTACCAGGTTTTCAAAAGTCACATAGGTGAACTTCTAGTAGTTCCCTTTATCACCGTACAAAATTCCAGGGTGATATAGGTAATTGTTTCGGAGATATTGAATGCTGGTGAAATATTTCGCACAGCCGCCATGTTGGTTTGGTGAGACGTAACAAAATTTCAAGGGCACGGTCGGAGTCGCCCGGGTTAGTGCTATGAACTTACCGAGTTCTATTGAAATCGCTCTAGCCGTTTAGAAGTCATTAGGTGGGGCACACAAAAATCCATCACCCACACACGCACACACAGACACTCACACGGACAAAAGGTGATCTCATAAGCCTTTTTTTTTTCATAAATGAAAATAGGCTAATAAATGGAATTCTATTGCGTCTTACAGCAACGGATGGACCTGTGAGATTCTGTTGCCATGGTTACCGGCTTGCATCCTTTCATTATTGTATTAAATAAAATTCGTTTTCTGGAAATATCTTAAAAGCTGTTGATTTTAGGGCCTTAAAATGTGGCCCCGAGTTTCGTTTCTCACATTGAGGGGCTAAAATGAGCTTTTCTCACCCCTCTACGCTTATTTCAGTAAGTATTTTAAGGGGGTAGGCCCCCTTTAATGAGAGGTACTGAGAAGAGTTACATCACTGATTAGTGTCGTGCCTCTGATGGATATCTGTACCAAATTTTACGTTGATTCACCCAGCCAATCTCGAGTAATAAGGGTACAAAGTTGTCCACAAACAGACAGACATGCAGACAAAAATTATTTTCGCACGCGTCCGTCATAAATCAGTCTGTAACGCGTTAAGAACGCAAATTTTCGTAGTAATTCAGAAAAAAAAACAGACACACTTTCATTTGTATATATACTGTGTGTATCTTAATTATACCGACAAAAAAATCAGGGACGCTCTGCATGTTATGTAAGAGACGATGCCGCAATCAGATTGGCGGAGAAAATGTTTCCCTTCGAGAAAATGAGGTTACTTTGTTACTTCCGGGCACGCGATTCAAACTGACGGGCTCGCCGTATTTGCTGAGACTAAGTGCAAGCCACTGGCCACTGCTGTGCTTCAGGCAAGGGAAGGGATGATAGACGGAGAGAGATATGTGCTGGTGCGACTGATGCACACGCTACTCGGCCCCAGTGGGCAGTGTACAGTTTTTTCTACACACATTGGCTACTACTTTTGCGGCATAGATTGGTGAGAATGGCTCCGTTTCGGTACACTAACGAAGAAATGGCTGATTCGCACCTAGTGTAGCTTATAGCGCAGCAAATCACAACGGGAGAGATGCCGCACGGACTTATAGCGTCCGGCACCCTAATCGCCGCCAACCTCATCATTCAACCTTCGTGTCAATTGACAGTCAACTGCGTGAACAAGGGAGTTTCGTGCCTCAGATGCACGACGCTGGCAGGATGTCGTCGGTATGGACCCCAGAGTTTGAAGAGGCAGCATTATAAGAAATAAATGATAATCCTTCAAGCAGTAAGAGGAATGTTGACTCTTCTCATATGACGGTGTGGAGGGTTTGGAAGGACCAGCAATTGTATCCTTATCACAATTTATCGGTTCAAGAACTAACACCTTTGGATTCCCCTCAACGCCTAACATTTGCAATGTGGGTCTTAAACAGCTATGGAAGTATTCCACACTTCTTGTCTTCGCTCCTTTTCTCGGCAGTTTTGGGCGGATGAAAACCCTCATGGGACAGTGGTTCGCTCATTCCAGCATTCCTGTGTAATATTTGGGCCGGCATTTTTGGTGACTATTTAATTGACCCGAATGTCCTTCCTCCTCGTCTGAATGTGAGGAATACTACTGTTTCTTGGCAGAATCACTGCCTGATTTATTGGAAGATGTTCCCCTGGGTATTCGGCCGCGAATGTGGCTGTGTCATGATGGTGCTCAACCGCATTTTGTTCGCTGTGTCCCACGACTCTTAAATGCTGATTATCCAGGAAGATCGGTAGGTCGTGGTGGGCCAGTTAAATTCCATTTGTGCCCACAATGTTGTGAGTAAATTAATGCACGATCGTAGAACGGCATCTTTGAAAATCCACAGCCTGCTTCCAGTCTCCGACCGGGTCAGGAATGGAATGAATGAAGCCCCTATCTAGCGGCGAGGATATGAACGTGCCGGCTGCCGAGGCCTGACGCACTCCTCTGGGGCAATGATTAAATGAATGACAGATGAAATGAAATGATAGTGGAGACTGTTGCTGGAATGAAATTGTGACAGGGAAAACCGGAGTACCCGGAGAAAAACCTGTCTGCCTCCGTTTTGTCCAGCACAGATCTCACATGGAGTGACCGGGATTTGAACCACGGACCCAGCGGTGAGAGGCCGGTGAGCTGCCGCCTAAGCCACGGAGGCTCCAGAACGGCATCTTTGCGTATGTCAAATAATAGAGTTATTGAGACGAACAGACGAGAAGAGAAACTATCAGGTACTGTACATTTCATGACTGACAAGTGTGTCCTTGAACTGTGTGTGCAGTTACGGCTGCCTAGTAAACAAATTTGGATATTGCCTGAAAGGGACAAGGGCAATTCTGCGCGAGGCGAACGAGGAAATTTGCCCATTCCCGCCAGCATATCTCTGTATCATATCACACTCCCTTCCCTTGTCTGAATCACTGCATTGGCCAACGGCTTGTGCTCAGCAAATAGGGTGAGTTCGTCGATTTGAATCGCGCGCCCGGAAGTAACAAGGTAAACTCATTTTCTGGAAGGGAAAAATTTTCTCCGCCAATCTGATTGCGGCATCGTCTTTTACATAGCATGCAGAGCGTCCCTGATTTTTTTTTGTCGGCCACGGAACACTTTCATGAAATCTTTCCTAGATAGCTCTGGCCTACGAAGTTATGAAGTGGTCAAAAGGACAGCACCAGACCGAACAACGTGGAAAAGACTCATTGTAGGGGCAGACCAGTCGCTTGACTGAAAAATATGATGATGATAATTAAGATACACCCTGTATAGAGATGTTTATATGGAAGCTGAGCGCTATAAGATACCTCAATGGTTTAATTTAAAATTTTACACAGTTTCCCATGATAAAAGAACTATTGTGGTTACTTTCCTCAGGAAAGCATTTCTTTGTTGATATCCCTTTGGTAACACTAATTTACTCATAAAACCAACAATATTAAGATATCCGAGGCCTAGGATGTGCTTTTTGAACCACTATGACGTTACGGTACATACTACTATAGTTAACGCGTAGTAATGACCCATAACTATACACACACTTAAGTACAAGGTTTCTCTAAATTAGCTAAAATTTAATTACATTTATCAAAATTCTCTTATGTTCACAAATTTCAAACCACACGCTACTGATGAAAAGTATGTTTCTATTTTTGACATATTCAGCTACAAGACACGGACACAGGATGTTTGCAAATCTTATGAACCCAACTATACGAGCCTGATGACCACGATGTCGCAAAGTTTTCTACACACCCAAGTATACGGGGCTAATGGACTATACATTGTTTTTAGTTTTTAAGTTTTATACTATACGGTGTTAATGAGTGATTACCGATATATCTTAATTTTACAACACATACAAGTACATAGAGCTGACGACCAAGGTGTCCTAAGTTCCCTACAGACTTAAATACGTGTTCCTAAATAATTGTAATGTTTCTTATCGAAACCTGCAACGAACCTGTCAGAACTCTCTTTCACCTTAACACAAAAAGTTAAAAATGTCCAGCATAACTCAACACATTGTTAGCGTTTCGCTCCAGCGTGCCAATTGGGCTCTTCAGTTGGTAAAGGCACACCTACCAAGACGCGTAGCAGGCACACACTGAGAAGGTCATGCAAGACGCCTCGCCACATATGTAACCACGTCACGAGCATGCCAGTGCAACACGGGAGTCAAAAACTCCACTCCGAAAACAATAAACCTTGCTTTGGCATTGCATATAATCAAATGTTCTCGAAAGAGAATCAAAATGAGTATTGTCCGTTGAGCCATTATAATTAACACAAAAAGTGATAAAAATGTCCAGCATAACTCAACACATTGTTAGCGTTTCGCCCCAGCGTGCCAATTGGGCTCTTCAGTTGGTAAAGGCACACCTACCAAGACGCGTAGCAGGCACACACTGAGAAGGCCATGCAAGACGCCTCGCCACATATGTAACCACGTCACGAGCATGCCAGTGTAACACGGGAGTCAAAAACTCCACTCCAAAAACAATAAATCTTGGTTTGGCATTGAATATAATCAAATGTTCTCGAAAGAACAGAGGCCATGCGATGCACTAGTCAGCAGAATATGAATCTTGATTGCTTGATAACGCAGGCACATATAACTTATTCATTTTCTTATCGTTTGTTGTATTCTTGCGAAGGTTTGGGTTTGAATCCCGGCTTTGAGGACTGAAACAGAGCACTTTATAGAACGAGAAGGCGCTATAGCTTTTAGTGACACTAGGTGCTTGGCTACGCTAATTGCCCTGTTGCTTTTTTCCCCAATATTTCGTGAACCTATAATGCTAGAGGCTTGTATGGTGTATATTACTCCAGACGAAGCCTTATTTTAATGGACTATTTATTGTACCCTAAGATTTAGTTATTTATTTATTCGTATCAGAAGTATACATTTTACATTAAAAAAATATGGTACTTAACAATGCACATATCAAATCGTTTCTGTCCAAAATTTTGCCAAGTCACGGGCATTATGTGTCGCAGCCATCAAGTCCTCCATTGTGCAACTTAAAGGACACTTCATACAGTTCATGAAATGGACTGTGGTTTGGACTTCACCACAATCACATAGCCTGGATGTGCCAGGAAAACCCCACTTTAACATATTGGTTCTTGATCTACCAACACCAGTGCGAAGCCTGTTCAATGACTTCCACGTAGACCAGTGTTCCTCTTGTCCTGGAGGGAGATGTTCAATTGCTAGCATCCACCCATCAAGTTGAGTATTTCTAATAGATAATCTTAACCTTGTGGACTTAGCAGATTCATGTAGATCTTCTGTTGTACTCAGGAAACTCCTCCTACCCTAAGATAAAAACTTCCCTTATCCAGGGGGGGGGGGTGAAATTTGTTTTCGTGAATATGCGTACTCTCGGTGTAAGATGACAGGCTTTTAAAAATGATTATTTACTTTTGATTTAACCAAAAGACCCAACTAATGCACTTGTTACTCGTATTTATTGATATCTAGCGAGCCAAACATGGAAGAGGGTCACGTGAGGGGTTATAGGACCCGGGATGACGCAGTAGTAGTACTCTCATTCAGTCATATATCGCCTAGTGGCGATAGAAAAATTCTAGGAATCTGGTGCCCTATTGGGCTCCTTTCACTCCGATGTAAAATGGCATTTGTTTTTAGATTTTTGGTTGATTTAATTAATTTCTTGGGTGAATATTAATGGCTCCCTCAATGTATTAAAGTATAATGCATTTGAGGGAGAATTTGTCCTTTGGCTTTATACTGTCGTGATATGATTAATTATTTACTTTTGATGACTGTTCGATGGATGTTTAAGAGTACTAATACTGTACATATGCCTGATGAGCTGCGAGTAGAGATAGGCTTTTGGGTCAGCTACTTGGCTATTGACCATGTTATATACTGTTCGCTCGGTCATGGCCTATCAGCAGTTGCTTCGGCGGGGTTAATAATAATAATAATAATAATAATAATAAATTGACTGACATTATCAAGGAGATTTGGGAAACTGAGAGACTTCCACGTGACTGGACTTCTGCCTTGATTCATCCCCTGCATAAGAAAGGTGACAAAACGGACGTTAACAACTACCGCGGCATTTCCCTCCTACTGATAACTTACAAAATTATTTCAAAAGCTCTGCAGATTAGGGAAGAACAACAACTTGATCCACAATTAGGAGAGTACCAAGGAGGGTCCAGGAAAGAGCACTCATGTTCCGAACAAATTATGAATCTGAAATCCATCCTTTTCTATCTGAAGCAAAGGAACAAGAAATTTGTGGTAACCTTCGTCGACTTCAAGAAGGCCTATGATTCGATTGATAGAATAGCCCTTATTCAAATTCTAAAGGAATTTGAATTGGATAATAAAACCAGGGCAATCATTCAACATACCTTGGCTAACACAACCTCCAGAGTCAAGTTCAGAGGAGAAATTTCAGACTCTTTAGAAATTAAGACAGGAGTTAGGCAGGGAGATGGGCTTTAACCCCTGCTCTTCAACTGTGCACATGAAAAAGTCATCCGCGAGTGGCGCAAAGAAATGAACGATGGGGTCCAAAATGGAGTACGACTGGGTTACAAGAACATGAACCTTTCTATTTATTGCCTAGCTTTTGCAGATGATCTTGCAATTTTCTCCGACTCTTTAGACATGGCCACAAAACAAATTAACCAGCTGCAGGTACAGGCAACAAAAGTTGGTCTTCAGATCTCTTTGGAGAAAACACACTTCATAACTAACATCAAGCCAGCACCAAGGGAGCTAAAAGTAAACCAGGGGAAAATCAAACGGACAGATTAGTTTAAATATCTTGGCGAGTGGGTAGAACCCAACGTATGTGAGAAAGAAACCTTCACTTCGCGCATGAACAAAATGGAAATGGCGTACCAACTCACCAAGGACGTTTACAACAAAAAGTCAATATCCCTGAATGCAAAACTTAGGCATTATTGCACTGTCATACGACCAGAGGCTCTTTACGCAGCGGAATGCCTCACCATGAACAAGAAAGGCCTGGTAGAAAAATTGGAGATCAAGGAAAGAAAGATCTTGAGGAAAATTCTTGGCCCGATTAAAGACAACGGTGAATATAGACGACGGCATAACTATAAGCTGTATATTCATGTCCAGAAAATCTCTGATGTAATGAGGAAAAGGAGGATTGCATTTTATGGCCACTTGCTTAGAATGAAACCCACACGATTGACGAACCGGATCTTTAATTATTTTAAAAATAAGAAGACCAAGCCAGCCTGGTTCGAAGAGGTGGAAAGTGACCTGCAAGAGATGGAAATTACCTGTGGCGATATTCAACAACGCAATCCCCTCAGGAAGAAACTACACGACCACCAGGGTTTTCAAGAAAAACCGAAGTTGAAGACGGGAAAGATGTGGACGGAAGAAAGAAAAGAGCAACACCGGCAACGTATGAAGGAACACTGGGCAAAGATCAAAGCCCAGAGAAGCCAGTTGAAATAACGTGGTCCTTAGTTGGCCGATACGATTAAAGAATAATAATAATAATAATAATAAATGGTTTGAACATTTTTAAATTTGAAGTTACTTAGTTGTTTGAAAGAGAGAAAGACCTCTAGTTAGGTTGGTTTTGTAGAATGAATAATTATAGATTCTTAGCAGGTATTGGGTATTGAAAAATAATAATAATAATAAGCCTCAGTTGTATAGATTTATTGTTAAGTGTGTAATTGGGTGTAATGCGTTGGTTGGTAGAGTAATTAATGTTTAAAGTGCGTCTCGGAGGCGGGGAGTTCGAATTTGAAGGTGCGGAGCTCTGATTGGCTGGAGATGTGCTATGATGGGCTAATGGTTTAGCGCTGTTTACATGTATTTGAAGGTGGAAATAATGCTGTATAATGATTGTTTATTGTTGATAAAGTATGGTTATATTGTATGTTGATGGTTTTTTGTACTTTAGGGGAGTATTTGTTGGTTTAATGGTTTGTTTAAGCCTGCCGAGCGCTGGTCTGCCGTCTGGGGCTGGCCGCGCTCCGCTTGGCTTACTGTTGAGAAATGGGTTCGATTTTGTATTGAGGATTAAGCTGTTTGAGGTCCTCCGGTCCGTAGTTCATCACCCCGGGAAAGCTGGTATTACCCTTTACCCCCCAGGCAGATTAAACCACAGAACCGGAGGTTTTTTGATGGTTTGTTAGGAATAGTTTGAGCGAGTTGAGAATTTAAAATGTTGTAGCCAAGTGCTGTATTAAATGAATTTGTGAGAGATCTGAGTTAGTGTTAATTGAAGGTGATGGGACAGTAAGGAACTTGAGTGACGGAATGTTAGAGTGTGCGCGTTGTCAGAGCTCCAACTGTCTTCGCCTAATGGCTGTTTTTATGCACCTGCAACCACTGTAAGAGGCTGCATGGGCTCCGCCACAATTGACGCACCTACTGTCGGGGAAATAAGTATAGATACTCGAGTTTAGAGGTCAATAAAACCTTTACCCTTAGTCTTACATAAGAACAACCTACACCAAAATTTTCCTTGTTTTATTTGTCGTTTAACGATATAGAGTAGACATTTGCATTGTATCTCGTTAAAATTTTATAGCAGATTGAACAAAAAAGTACCGGTTTTTCTTACCAAGTTCACGGAGCGCTCACTTAAAAGGATCATTACGTTAAAAGTATTGATCGGATCGTAACGAAACTCTAATACGTCTTAAAGGAACTTATTGTTAACGCGTATATGAAGTTTTAATCTGATCTGACGTTTCTTTAAATAGTTGTTGTGAATTTTGTAAAACAACTTTTTCTCGGGCCTGAGTGGTCATAGCAGTATGAAATATGGCTTGCTATGAGACTCATAGCAATGCAAGCCTAAACGAAAAACTACATTTTATCTACTTTTGATAATTGCTTTTATATCGATTGATATTTAATCAGGTGGTTATGTGAGAAGAATGTATCGTAGCAAGCGACGGGAACAATGCCCTCGGTCGAGGAAACTTGTGCGACGTTGCCCTGTGAAACATAATATGAATTTCTGTTGTTGTTTTGTAATTTGTGTTAGGCCAGTATTACACTACCAAAGAAATTTGTCAAATAAATGTTATCAAATATTTTATAAAACTGAACTTGTATCACAGTTATACAAAGCAATCTTCACACCATTACCCTACATCAAATATTTTATCATAGTTCAGCAAAATGGATGAAGGACAGTTCCTTGTTCACTTAACTATATTATGGTAGTTGAAATTCTGTGGTGGCAATACCGGTATTTAAAAGAAACGGAATGATAAAGTGAATGTCTATGGGTTAAACCATGGGTCGCTCACGTGACAAGCAAGATATTATTTTATACGAGTAAAATCTTGGCGAAGGAGCTGCAGTACGAGGACTTGAAAATTAACAATAATTAAAATAAATTTAAAACCCTAAGTGAAATTGACGAATTATAAAACAAATATTATAATATATATTCGCCTCCGTGGTGTAGTGGTCAGCGTGCTTAGCTGCCACCCCGGAGGTCCGTGGTTCGATTCCCGGCTCTGCCACGAAATTTCAAAAGTGGTATGAGGACTGGAACGGGGTCTACTCAGCCTCGGGTGGTCCAAATGAGTAGAGGGGGGGATTCGATTCCCACCTCAGCCATCCTCGAAGTGGTTTTCGTGGTTTCCCACTTCGTCTCCAGGCAAATGCCGGGATGATACCTAACGTAAGGCCGCCTCATTCCCTCTTCCTTGCCTATCCCCCCCTATCTTTCTATCCCTCATAAGGTCCCTGTTCGCTTTGCAGGTGAGGCCGCCTGGGCGTTGTGCTGGTCACACACCCCAGTTGTATCCCCGATCCCGAAGTTTCAAAATGGAGGCGGTAAATATGGGATCCATCGCTGAGTCCGAGGGTAGCCAACCCTGGAGGGTAATACGACTAAGAAAAAAATAAAATACACTATCATTCACGTCTATTTAACTTAACTAATTAATTCTTCTTTATATCCTGAAATATTCGTCCCTTAAGAACAGCGCTAATATTCTCTGCTAATTTTACCTACAAGTTAGAGAAACGTGTCTTATTTCATATTCGCAAGAAGTGAAACATTTCCCAACACCTTTTTTAATGAGGGCTTTGGACCCCCATTGGCAGGTTTTTAAAAATGGTGTGTCAGCTGAAAAGCTATTATTATAAGATTAATTGTTTGAAGTAATTTACACTTTGAGATTATAAGATTATAAAACTGCTCCCTTATTAACCGTCTGAAAAATCATTGCCCGATGAATCAGATGAACTGTCATTTAAGTTTATAAGAAGTGGCTCAACAACGGGGACGTCTTCTGTTAGCCCATCCTTTTCCCAGTAATGTGTCTGTATTTTTTTGGTGTGTTCGATGCATTTTTTCCATAGCTCCGGTGTTATGGACCTCAAGGCTTCTTTACCGAGATCTCGCATCACCTCCATTGACCTTTCTCTCTCCGCCTGGTTACTCATATTCACTTTGGCTATTTTATTTTTCACGTAGGACCAAACCAGCTCTATGGGGTTGATAATGAGCAACTGGCAGCCAGACGAGTTCGACGTCAGGACGAACATTCTTCATTATCTGTTCCAGCTTCTTTTTAGGTGCCCTGAAGTGAGGTTTGGCGTGAACAATTAGCTCTGCTTTCGTCATACTTTCATACTTTTGGATTCTGGGAGAAAGAGGAATATCTTTCATTGCAGCGGCACATCTCTTCACCGTGGCTATCGACCTTCCAATACACTTGGATACTTTTTGCTAAACCCTCTTATCATTATTAATTTCTCTCTCGCTACTAAAAAACATATTGCACTTAAAATCATGGCAAATTCTCCCTCCGTTTTTAACTGCGGTTTAGCTGGCATCTTGATCGATGTAGGTAATAGAGACAGTGATAGTTGCTGCTTGTTGCTAATGACTCAACGAAGAACAAAGGTCAGAGTTTGGCGTGCGTATCAACGAGCGCGCAGCGAGTTCGAAATACGATAGTCAACTGGCAACATTGTCAGGCTGCTACGGTAATATCGCCGCCCACAATGGTCCGATGATATATCAATCCATATAAAATCGATAATCAAAAGTAGATAAATGTAGTTTTACGTTAAGCCTTGCTTTGCTATGAGCCTCATAACAAGCCATATTTCATACTGCTACGACCACCCAGGCCCGAGAAAAAGTTGTTTTACAAAAGTCACAACAACTATTTTAAGAAACGTCAGATCAGATTAAAACTTCATATACGCGTTAACAGTAAGTTCCTTTAAGACGTATTAAAGTTTCGTTACGATCAGATCAATACTTTTAACGTAACGATCTTTCTAAGTGAGCGCTCCGTAAACTTGGTAAGAAAAACCGGTACTTTTTTTTTTTGTTCAATCTGCTATAAAATTTTAACGAGATACAATGCAAATATTTACCTTATATCGTTAAACGACAAATAAAACAAGGAAAATTTTGGTGTAGGTTATTCTTATGTAAGACTAAGGGTAAAGGTTTTATTGACCTCTATACTCGAGTATCTATACTTATTTTCCCGACAGTAGGTTTGCCTTTAGCGACCTTACACCGATTGCAGTGGATCTTGTAGGGGCAACATGCAGCATTAAGGTGCGTTCTCTGACAGTTGAAGCATTGGATAATGAGTGTAGTATGTGGTCTGGGAGGAGGGCGACGTGGCCCCTGTGTTTTTGGGCGAGGGGATGAATTTACTCTGTCAGCGGGAGGGAAGTTATCTGGTGTGACGTCGCTCTCAGAGGGAGAGGTGGCTGTCTGTAAGGGAGTTGAGTTCTGAATTGTATGGGAGCCTTCATGTTCTTCTAGTGTTGGCTGAATGATTTGTTTGGAGTGTAATTGGTTGCTTGCGCTGATGTGCCTGCTTGGGCTGGTGAATTGTGTACATTTATGTTTGTGTTTTGGTCTAATGTGGGCGAAAGATGTTTGCGTCCATGTCTCGGCCGTGTCAGGTTCAGTTTGAGTGTGTTCGTGAAAGAGTTCAGTGGTAGCTGTTTGTGATGACTTAGTATACTTGAGTGTAGGCGGTAGAGGCGGGGGAACAGGTATTATTGAAGTGAGAGTCTGGTCTGTTTGTGAGGGCTTGGAGGGTGTTTCTGTGGGTTTGTAGGGAATGAGGATGAATGGAGGAATGTAGGGATGGCTCTGAAGGACACTTGTGATGGTGTTTAAGCGATTGTTTTTTGTGGGAGTGATGGCAAAGTGATTGTTTCTGAGTTCCTCGATACAAGTGATGAATTTAGCTATTGAGGACAGCACGCTGACAATTGCTTCGCGTGTAGCTGGCAACTGTCTTTGGCCCAGAGGGCTTATGAAATTCAGCGTGCCTTTGGGTGAATTGCGTGTAAGGGAATCGTACCACAGCGGCTCCCCGGAGTCAAATTCCGGAAAGTTGCCATGGCTCGGTGTAGGTGGCGGTGGTGAGTCCCTGAGGTACTCAGGGCGAGGCGAATGTGCCCATTAATCACTGCTAGTATCAGAGATACCTGCCATTTCAGCAATTCCAGCCATTACTTGTTCGAAGTTCATGGTCTTGAGTGTGAGTGAATGAGTGTGTGAGCAAGGTTTTGTTAGAGTGGGGAGGGGTCAAATACCGTGGTAGACCCTATAATATGATGAAGCCTCGTCCAAGAAGAGCAGCCAGTCGTATAAGGTTTCCAGTTATTAAGCAGAGGGGCTGCGACAATATACGAGCTGGCTTCGAAGATTTACTAATTAATTAATTGTTTAATTAATTAATTAGGCTTTTGGGGGATGGAGGGATGAGTTGGCTTGGCTGTAACTCGAGGGTGATAGGATTTTCATGACGTGGATACTACGGTAGGTGGGCATGCAATAATGGCTTGATGAGGGAAAATGGCTTCAAAAATGGGTAGCGGTTAGAATGGGATTGTTGGTTTGAATTGGGAATCATGAGAGGTTTATAGGCTGGCTGAAGACACGGTGGCAGCGATAATGTAGCGACGTGGAAGGTGGATCATCGATTAGACATCAGGTTTCACGGAGCTCGGAGCTATAGTGTCTGTCTTGTTCAGAAGCAGATCTCGGATGTGTGTAGATGACTCCCGTTTTGCTATGGACCATATATGTGTTGATTTTGACAAAGGGCTTAACTGCATATTTTGATTTTTTTGACTTTTTAATTATATTGAATATTTTAATTTATTATTTTTATAATTTATAATAATAAAAATTTAGTGACGCTCTCCTTAAGTCGCGTGATGAAATTTTACGCTACGCCACAAAGAGCCGAGAAGGGCGAGAAATATCAATTTTTAGATTTCAGCACCATCTGTTAGCCGGATCTTAGAGCTACATGAAGCGACCATTGGATGTGTCATCATGATACGGTCAAGTCCTCAAAATAACCTTGGAAACAGGTTGTGTAATTTAAGAAAACCATAGTCTACCTTAACATTGCGACTAAAGGTATGGTTTATTCAATGTCGTTCCTGCACTGTCTTCTTGGGCTAAAATATGAAATAACCAGCTCATGCTTCAGGATAATGTATAGTTACATTAATTTATTATAGAATTCATGTACTGGGCTGCATATTTTGAAAATGGTGATTTAAATGTGTGTGGACCGCCAGCGCAGGGAATTCCCGGTGTCTTTCTAGCTTGTCTGATGTTATGCACTAAAGCTGGCGGAGATATATGGATAATGCAGATGATCTCCCTCCAAACCTACCTAAGAAGTTGGAAGTAAAAGGCATGACTGCCAAAAGGACGAAATACCTGTTCGACAACATTCAAGAGTACTGCACAGCGGGAACAAGGGATCTATTGTGCTCACGGCCAGCCAACATTGCAGCCGCTGAACCTGGCCCAAGTACTGCGAAGTATTGTGTGCGCAAAAGGAAAAGACATACGTAAACATTCCACAAAAATGAGCTACAGTTCAGTTTGTTACTACAGGATACAAGACAGATTCCTGTAGAATTGGATACTAACTAACTTTGTGTGGTCTCAGAACGTTTTTAATATCCAACATTAATATGTTCTGAATTCTTCTTCTTCTTCTTATTATTATTATTAAATAAACGAAATTAATAAAAAATAGTAATTAAACAAAAATTTGAAATATGTAGTTATGCCCTTTGGCAAAATTTAAAAAAAACACGTTAAAGAGGGTGTTACGCCCTTTAATATGAATCCCTGCACGGCTTTGTACAATTATTGATTCGCAAGATATTTAAACAAGAAATTCCGTGACGAACTAAACAGCCTACTTTTCTTAAAATTTAAGATTCATGCAATGATAAATCTATATGGATGGATCTATCTAGAATAATGACGAAATTAAGTTGGTAATATCGAAATTTCTAATTAGTTCGAAATACTGTATACCTGGCATAATGTAGCCTAATGGAGAACTACAGTTGGCAGCCCTGGTGACTGAAAATATTCTTAGCTCCATCCCTTAAGGTACAGAATACAAAATTTGGTTGAAGTCCAATGGATAGCATGGATGTTACATGCAGTTAAACATTGGATCTAACAGCGCGCGTAAAATCATGTTGGCAACAATGACATACATGTATTGGTCAGAAATAGTCTGAAATAATATGATCTATTGTTGTGCCAATTTTGAATTAAATCCATTAGTTAGTATAGAAGTTACATGCATTTTAAAATTGGACCTATCAGCAGGCTTAGAATCACGTTGGTAGCACTGACGTATATAAGTTACTCCAAATTAATATAGAATGTCAGGTACTATACGTGTGCATAGTTTAAAGCTGTCGGCTTGCATAATTTAAGATATATTGGTATTTGGATAAAATAAATTAGGAGCATTTATTAACAGTTGGCAGCTCTGGTGGGTCTCAAGAATACGCTCAGTCATATCTGGTTATGTACACATACATTATACGAAATTTGGTTGAATTCCAATTGATAGTGTAGAAGTTATATGCATTTAAAAATTGGACCTATCAGCAGGCTTATAATCATTTTGGCAACACTGCCATCTATGGCCTCCTGGAAATTAAACTGCAATATTATTATCTATACGTGTGCCAATTTTGAAATAGCTCCCATTCATACCTCCCAAGATATCCGACATGGAGCTCAAATTTCAATTGCGATTTTTTAGCAGTTGGTAGCACTGACATCATTTTCAAATATGGCCGTGAGATATTCGGGTATAGATCTTTACTCTTACCAAATTTTGTTTCGATTACTCCAGCCGTTTAGGAGTTGATAGGGGGGGGGGGACACACACACAGCCAGACAGACAGAAGGACAGACAGACAGACACACATTTGCCCGATCACATAAGTCTACTTTTTCCTCATTTTTGCAAAATGTGAAAAGTAGGCTAAAAATGTACCGGTAGTTATGTCCATTGGCAAAAATTAAAAAAATATAAATAACCCACGCCCTTTAATTTGAATCCTTGCACGACTTTTAAAAAATATAGTTATGCCCTTTTGCAAAATCTAAAAGAATTATTATCATCATTATTATTATTATTACTAACATTATCACAGATAATATTATTGTTTCCTGATATTGTTTGCACTTCTTAAGACAGAACATCTGTGTAGGCCTACTTGAGTCTTGCAATACTAACATTTTCTGTTTCACTTTCATTATCTTGAACATATTTACATATTTACAATACTTTCTAGAGAATAAAACTCCGATGTATTTATGAAATAATATTTTAATACACAATGCTGATCTTCCCTCATCCAGTGAAACAGTCAGATTTTCTTAAATATTTAATATATTGTCCGAGCTCTATACTAAATTTTCAAATCGATTTTCTCGCGATTCAATAAATTCCGCCCTATAATTTCAATGTTTCATAAAATAATCAGTTTTTAAGATAAATACTTCTAGTTTTCACGAAAATGATCGCAAATGTACTGTGCCCAAATCCACTTGTGCAGATTGGGGATCACAGGCATATTATATCCTAAGTCCCAGGCGGAAGGTTTGAATAGCGCATGACATTTGTTCTAGATTGGAATCGAAGGAATATGCAGGAAACAGAAAGGTTAGTGACGCGTGACGCGCCATGTTGTTGTTGTTTGAGTCTTCAGTCTTTTGACTGGTTTGATGCAGCTCTCCATGCCACCCCGTCCTGAGCTAATCGTTTCATCTTTACATAGCTACCACACCCTACATCCGAGGCAATCTGTTTAACATATTCTAACCTTGGTCTACCCCCTACAGTTCTTGTCCTCGACCCTTCCTTGCATAATTAAAAATGCTATTCCTGGGTGTCTTAATATGTGTCCTACTAACCTATCTCTTCTCTTCACTAGCAGTCGCCAGAAACATCTCTCCTCTCCCACTCGTCTTAATACTGAGCCACGCTTTCCCTAACCTTGGACATTCGCCACGAGATTCAGAGTTGAGCGGTGCCCTAGTGGGACTTCAGGCTAAAACCTGGGGAGCGGACGGCTGGTGCATAACCAGAGGTCCGGTTAGGAATTGACTGCATGCATGTAAATAAAGAATGAAAGGTAACATTGACAAAATATAATTAAACCAAGATCCATACACAATGGGTACATAAGAAACAAGGGCATATTAAATAATTTCACATACAGGCATACTAAAATAAACCAATCCTAGCCTGACTCGAAATAAAAGAAATATATATAATGAAAAACACCAAAGGCAAGGTGTGTCAGAACCCAACGCAAATACGAGAGGTGAAAACAACTTTCGGAACGTAATCCGTTTCTGAAGTACAAGCTTGGATATGAATCCCAATGACGACACGCGGTCAATAATGAGTAAAGAAAATAAAAATTCACAAGAAATGTTAAGTAAATACACAATAAATGTTCCCCGGGAACAAGCAAGATATCAATTAAAAGATGCTGTAACAAATCCAAAAGCCGAAGTGTTACATGTTCGAGGTTAAGAGCCACTTAGTGCGACTGAACTGTCCGGCTCGCCAGCCTAGAATCGAATCATCTAAGGGAACGCTGACTTGCCTAACAAAGGTTACGACCACGAGGTACCCCCCATCCCTACTTCAAAGAACCAAAAAAACTGTTTTCCCAGCCCCAAAATACATCGAAAAATAGCATAACAACATACACACAAGCAGCTTCGGTGGCGTAGTTGGTAGCATGCTGAGCTTCTATGCCCAAGATAGCGGGTTCAAACCCGGCCGAAGCCGTCGGATTTTTTAAGTGCGTTAAAAATCCCTCAGTATGCCTTCCTTCGGAGGGGAAGTAAAGCCGGTGGTCCCATGTCATAGATTTATGGCATGTTAAAGATCTTTCCACTAATTACACCTGTATGAAACTAAATTGGATAGGTTAAGAATGTAAACAACGCTCTTAGGTTGCTACGTTCGTTGCCAAGAGCCGACTGCGATGGCGTCTAGTAGCTAGTTCTGAACTAGGCCTAGTAGTCGTTGACGGTGGCGCTTGGCGGCAAAAGTAGGAACTATTTGAAAAATTCAAAGTTGCAGTCCCTACTTGAATTTAAAAAACAGATACACACACTAATACAGTCATCACAATTAACACCGGTTATCAGACAGATTCTACACACACCCAAAGTACACGGGGCTACATGACCGCGTTGTCGCAGCCCCTAAACTAAGGAACCAACCAACCAACATACACACAAACTAGAATAGAAAGCTGTAATATTGTCCGCAGACAAAATATAAGTTAGTCTCTTAGCTTAAGAAAATATCACACGCAGTAAGTGACGCTATGTTCTAAAGTTAGGTTTTTCTCGAAAGTTTTCTTGAAGAAACGCGAGAATCGCACACGCTGTTCTTTCATGATCTGTGCCCTTTCCAAAATGTTATCTTCAAAGCTTTACCTTATTTACTTGGGATTCCGGGAAGAACACGAGGCGTCTTCCCGGAGCCCGACACAACATGACTCGACTGTGTACCAGTCCTTGCTATATAATGACCCGATCGAGCTTCTTTCTGCTTCAGTCCAGCACTTACGCGCCAAACGCGTCACTCGCACACAGTTCAGCCGACCTAACAGGGGGACGAAACGACTCGGGCTGCCGAGCACACAATGGAGTGCAATTTGTTCGAAGTTGGCATCATTGGTTACTGACCAACTGAGCGTTGCCAAGCGTAGTGGTTTACTGCGCGTTGGACCAATGAGATGTTGCCGGTTGGTTGACGACTCTGCAAAGTTTAGCGTGAGAATTGGAGCTTTTCACATTTCCCACAGGGCTGTCCACTGTTAGTAGGGGTACACAAAGTTCAGTTGATGGTCCAATTCCAGATTTGGAAATAAATGGTAGGGTGAACAAAGGTTTTCTTAATTCTCTTAGGGTTACACAATCTGCAGGGATGCACAACCACAAGTCCAGGGTTTGCAAGGTTCAGGTCCAAGGTTGGAAGAATAAACCTACCGGGTTTGAATGTCAATTTGTCCCTTGTGACAATGCAATTGGCACAAATACCTCTTCGTTTGTAACCCTATCTACCCATCTGATCTTCATCATTCTCCTTTAACACCACATTTCAAATGCTTCAATTCTCCTCTTTTCTGCTGCGCCAATAGTCCGAGTTTCACTTCCATAGAGCGCCACGCTCCAGACAAAGGCTTTCAAAAATGATTTCCTAATACCTAAATTTCTATTCGATGTCAACAGATTCCTTTTTTTTAGAAATGCTTTCCTTGCCTGAGCCAACCTACTTTTTATATCCTCTTTGCTTCGTCCATCACTGGTTATTTTTCTTCCTAAGTAACAGAAGTCTCCTACTTCCTTCAGCTTTTCACCTGCCAATTTGATGTCCATAGAGGTTTCTGATTTATTTCGGCTGCATTCCAGTATTTTTGTTTTACATAATCGAGGCTATATTTTTGATTAAATATTTCCCGATTTGATAGAATCTTGGAAGTCATACCATTTTACTGGCACGGGAAATAGAAGAAGAATGAGCCATATCAGAAGAAAATCGGATCAGTGGAAGCTGAGATATGAGCAGTTTAATGATAGACGATTTACTCCGCTGTGACGTCAGAGGAGAGCTCTGTACAGTATAAATTACGGGCCCAGCAGCACTCATTACTTCACTTCTTCACAGCGCACGGTCGCTGAACCTTCGTAGTCAGTTCTTCGAAGCGCATGGTCTCTAACTCTTCGCTGATAGTTCACCGAGTGAACCTTTAAACAGTACATGGTTACTGGTGCTACGTTACTTGACACTTTAAAATAATGGACCAAGTAATGGTCGAAGGTGTTAGTAAATTTTCAGACAGTGGAACATAGTTTATTTTTCGAAGGTAACATTTCAAGTGATAGGCATTATCATGCAGTCAACACTTGGTAAAATCCAACCGCAGACGGACATATGGTAGACTTAGTCTACACAATCCACTTTCAATTATTTTGGAGTATTTTTACTTCCAACTACCAGAGGCAAGCTTTGTCTTGGTAACAGAAAGAACAACCACGGCATCATATCAGTATTTTACTAATTACCATTCTTGCTTTAGCCGTTATGTCTTGCTAGGAATATTGCGGGTAGAAAATGGAGGCCGATACCAGAATTTAGGTACGGGTCCAAATGGGACCGAAGAATGAACTAGTCTGGTTCTAATCAGATTTTCATCGACAACATCTACAAGAATGTAAGCTACATTTGAATTATTCTTATGCTTAGTCATTCGGAATTCTCCATTTCTACAGATTTATCAACATATTGTACCCAATCGTCATCATATGGAACATGTGTTTCGTATCCCAGCTAACTCACGGTCTTTCGAGGTATGGGACATTCATGCCCACCATACGATCACATGCTCAGGATTTGAGTCTGTCAGGTGACTACTCTACTTGAAAGAAACAACATATTCCTAAACATAACATTTAATGATAGAAAATTATGGCAATACAACATAAAACACAAACAAAAGATACTTTACATTTACTTCCCACAACAAAAATCAAAGTTATCTGTGAGTCTCTCCTTAAAATTAGTGCTTCACCGCACTCAAGTCTATTCAAAACATCCTATTATTGATACTCTCTGACATTTGCGAGTGTCCATAGTGTTCTTCACGTGGCAAAATTTAACACAAACTGGAATATCACAACACATTAAACACAAATTATCTTTAAATGACATTAAATCTGCAATTATTAAACATGTATCCGTTTTACACGGGCATCTACTTTCAGTAACATTAATTCATTATATTATGCCTTAATGAATAAGTGTTGTGTGGTGCAAATCGTACTCATTTTCCCATCAATTTGAAACGCTGAAGTAGTACACTTTCCCTTCCAAAATACACATGGATAGAGATGTTTTATAGCTTCACCATACAACAATTTTCAGGGTCTGGTCAAAACATTATCGTTACAAACGTATCATGTCATTGAAATTACTCTACCCGTATGAATAAATTAGTGTAAACTGGGCAAATACACTTTACAAAGATGCCTATATTTATTTGGTGCAGTGTTCCTCCTCAGATAATAACTGGGCCAAATATTATCCGATCATAGCGTTCCAACATGGTATGTGTGTGGAAATAAAGCATTTAGTTCAATTGGCATCATCACAACAATCATATCTTAATTACTTTTCGAAATATCGAGATTCTTCAGTGTCCCACTACGCTTTTGAAATAAAAGGATCAGGTCAACAGACTTCCTTTCCAAGCGGGCAATAAATTAGTTTCGGCTGCCTGAGAAAGATGGCCGCCGGTCCAGTGGCCTTCCTGCCACCCCATCTGGCTCCTTGCAATGTCAAGTTTATTTACTGGTGCAGTTACACTGGAGGTACCCTGAGTGGGTTGTGTCCCTAGTAATTGAGTCATTCTAATTATTTAACACCTACATTTAGAGTATAATGGGCTCAACTCGGCTCCTAATTAATATTCAAGGCAGGGGATGGATCACGGATAGCTTTGCCGTTCTGTGGCGACATTAGCGGCTCTGGCGCGCATCTCAAGTGAGTATCAAAGTTCTCTCACTGGTGCAGCTGCCTATAACAAGAGGAAATCGGCGTTTCCGATACGACGAACCATTAGTCTTACCTCTA
This sequence comes from Meconema thalassinum, assembly GCA_946902985.2. NCBI lineage: Eukaryota > Metazoa > Arthropoda > Insecta > Orthoptera > Tettigoniidae > Meconema > Meconema thalassinum. Next base: position 146,312,790 of record OX336395.1, on the reverse strand, counting down.
AGGGCAGATCAATTAATACATGGGCTCACACAGGGTCTCTAATAGTTATCCCTAGTGGCAACAATTCTGCAAACGGTGGATACAGACAGTCTCTGTCCCACTTCGCTGCTAATAATACAAGTATGCTCCAAGGCGATACTATCTCGTCAATTATCGAAGATTAGCCGACTAGATTCGCCTAACGCGCAAGCTATGTTTGGATGATCCCCGCAACTTATTGACGTAAATCTCTTGATTCTACGTTACTTGCTCGCTGTACTCGGCTCAAACAATACTTCTAATAGATGACTCAATTATTTAAGCACTCACGTCCTCTCTGCAATTACTCTTAAGCCAAAGCTTTATGTAGCTCCCAAAACAAGTATAAATTTACTGGCTTACATTAACTACCTTAATGATTCTCAAATACAACCCTGTAGAATTTACCATAATAAACATTCATTCAACAATTCAATGACACTGAAAAAGTCTCATTATCTCGATATTTTACGTTTCTTTCTTACTGTTTACAATAACACAGTACTCTTACGTTAGACATGACACACTTTGCACGTACTCTAGGCCTGACATGCCCATTATTTTATTCATTACTGTTACCGACTCCAGATTATTATTATTATTATTATTATTATTATTATTATTATTTAACGTTGCCGTTACTTTCATCATTGTCTTACGCCGAAATGGCCGTAAACAAACCATCCTCCAAGCCATATTTTACCAAAATACGAGGGATGTGAGCTCTTACATAAATGAATGTTAATTCTTAGTCTTCGAGTGATGCTTCGTTGTATGGTGAACTATTTAATCATATCAACATATTAAATTTGTACTCACTTTCATTTTTGCTGGGTTAGTTCAGCACGCCAGCCACGAGCCTACCATGATGCTTAGCTTAAGCCATCATGATATCTATCACACGACACATGGTATACACTTCACACATGGTAATCATATTTTCCATCACTGGCTTTTCTCACTTTGACACAATACATATTATTTTACCACATACATAAACACTTCTAAAAATCACTGTAATCTAAATTTATATACAATTCCCGCACTATTTCACACATGGAACCTTGATTGGGCTCCAACTATCGCCTGACCTCAGAGATGCGATGCAGCTAACTCCTGACAACCGCTGGTCTCCATGAAAGTCTGCCTTGCGTGTGCGTGCGTTCGATTCCCGTCACATTAGGGGGCGTGGTGGCTCAGCGGTCTAGCTGTATGCCTCTCACCAAGGTGGTCCGGGTTCGATTCCCGGTCAATGCATGTGAGATTTTCGAAGTGAAATGCCATGTCCTGTGGTTCGGATTCCACGTAAAAAGGAGGTCCCGTGGCTCATGATCTCGAGATTAACGGTCACGTTAAACTACAAGCTTCCTTCCTTTTGATTCCCGTCACCTACAGTTTATATCACCTATACTGCAATTCTGTTCAATCCTCTGTCACGACTATTTGTGACGCCTTCCAGGCTCCCGTAACTGTAGTGATCCTGACAATAATGGGTCATTTTTAACTATGACAACACCTCCTGGTATGTTCGTTGTCTATAAACATCCTAAATTATCCCTACGCTGTACTGAATTTATACTCGCGTATGTTATTGGTTAAACGTCTGCTGTAGACTAAATCTTACACGATGCATAATTACTGTTGTGAAGCTGCATGATGCGCTTCCATTGTTCTCCAAATACATTTGAGCGTCGATACTTTATAAATTCGCGCACTTTCTTGCGTGATCGGGCAGCGTGTTAGTTCACGTGTTGAGTCAAGACGAACTGAAGACGAACTAACTTCCCTGCGAAGCTTCTCCTATATAAGGCTTTCTTGTGAAACATAGTCCACTGGACACTCAGGACCGACTCCCTTCTTGAGATAATACATTTCCAGACAAAGTGAAGTATAATCCTCGTTTGTCTAAGTGTGGAGGTCCCAAAATCACTCGCGTGCAAGCGATCGCTTCGGCCAATTAATTACAATTAATTGCCTTCTCCCATGGCGTTATGACGCTATCCTGGTAATTCCCCCTCTGCTGATCTCCAAAACCTTCCTCCCGAGCGGAAGCAGTGGCGCAGAGGCTCGTTTATAGATGTAGGCTTTAATTTAGGCTTGAGAACACTCCTAAATTATCTTTCCTAGAATACATTCACCTGGGTGTAAGTTTTATTTCATTTCAATGCTCCAATTGGCTGTAATCAATTAATTTCTGTGAGCGACTGCCCCCTCTGTACTCTTATGCCTTGTGAGCCGGTGGATCCCAGAGTCATTAATCTTGAGCTGTTCCTGCTGTCCAGACGAAAATTAGTTCCTTGGCGTCACCTAAAAACGCCCCTTCGCTAACTACGATTAGTCAACTGTCAAGCTGGTTTGCTTTATAGCATTCAGGCTTCTAAAACGTACATGGGCTTTGTATTTTCTTGCAAAGATCCACCTTAAAAGCTATGATATTCCCGTTCTAGCCGTGAAATCCTGCTATTATGATTATATGCAGATATAACTCATTGCTCTTCGGGTTCCCTGTAGCTGTTCCCCCTCATAGATCAATGATTCGATTCTGGGCAGAATCATGGGCCTGGTCTTCTTTGATAAGACCCGAGTTCGATGCCAGTCTGCCGTGTCTAATTGGGCACAATATATTTTTCTTTTTCTTCGAGGCATTGGAGGCCTAGGTCTGGATATTTCCTGTGTTCAGATATTTGGATTCGATGATTTGAATCTATGGACAAGCATCATGAGCATTTTAGTTTGATTTTGTCATTTTCTAATCGCGGTCATCAGCCGTCGGATCTGTAATATTAAAATTTATTTAGGTTGAGGAATGGATATTTTCTTTCCTATGTAAGCATTCGAGCTTGATCGTTTCTCAAATTGTTTTGTGAAGCTAATTCCAGTTTGGAAATAATAATAATAATGATTTGATAATAATAATTATTATTTTCATTTTCTGAAATATTAATAATAATAATTTTGTACTTATAATAATCATGTCATGTTATGTGGATTTATCAATTGGATATCCGAAACAAACTACTTCGGATCATTGTTTTTCCGAAGGTTAGTGATTAGACGCACGCCCACATTCTGAAATAACAGAATAATATTGGAAGCATTTAATAATTGCGTGATTCTGTCAAATCATGTAGAGACACGGAAGGTTATCACAATGGGAAGAAAAAATGAATGTATAAATTAGGGTTTGCTAGAGTTTATATAAATAGTAAATTATTTGGGTAACGTCATTTTATGAAACGTTTGACCATGAGTAGAAACGATATAAAAATACTAAGAGTTAATGTGATGGTGAAATTTGTAGTAAACTCATCGGAGGAGCTTACTAGCTTCCTAGTCTTCCATTTGGATAACAAGCAAGGGCTTGGTTATCATAATAATGTATAATATGAAGAGAAATGTTGTGTGTGGAAATAGTTGAATGTTGTCATTCAAATTGTGCAATTAAGTCGCAGGAATGAAATCGTCGTTAAGCATCAACCATTGTTAAGGTTAGATGGCTTTTATAAAACATGTTGGAAAAATATGGAAGTTAAATAATAATTACGAATCATACTTTCGTCGAATTTAATAAACAATGGTTATTTCATGCAACCATCAGAATTATGTTTCGCATTTGATTCTCGTGTTCTGCAGATATTTTGCCAGTACATGTCAACCCGATTCTATTGTAGATAAACCTTTAATTTCGATGATACCTTACAGTTTGTCAAATACAAAATGTGATCAGGTGACTATTGACACATAAATAGAATGGGCCGGTGCTAAAGTTTATATTGTTATTTAATGAACAGCCACTACCAATTCAAGGATATTTGTGATCCTATTGAAGTTATAAATATTATAAAACATAAGATTTTGTAAAGATTAATATTTTCATATTCTGCAGAAGAAAAGAATTACAATTTTGATAATAGTATTTGTTGCTATTTTGATGACAATTTTCAGAATAATATTTTCAATTATTTGAAAGCTTAAAGTTAAGATGATTTAGTTAACATCTTAAAGTAATGTTTTGGTTAATATTTTGAACCATGAATTTCTAGTTGAATCATTCACTCATCATACACACATCAAAAAAAGTTTTGCATCACCTCGGTTCCCAGATCTCCGGCATATAGACGTTGACTGTGTATATTGTATCCAAGATACAGTCCCTTTGACTGTTCATAGATGTCACTAAAACTGCTCAAAGATGTAAACAACCATGCATGAGCAGGGCCTATTAGACGGAGGGGGTACGACAGCCGATTAGTTCCAGTCATTCCACCAGGACGAAGGTACGCTGCTCATGTTGTCTGTAGTTCTACCATGCCTAGAAGGTCAATACCGCAGTTCGATCGCGTCCGCATTGTTACTTTGTGTCAAGAAGGGCTCTCAACAAGGGAAGTTTCCAGGCGTCTCAGAGTGAACCAAAGCGATGTTGTTCGGACATGGAGGAGGTACAGAGATACAGGAACTGTCGATGACAGGCCTCGCTCAGGCCGCCCAAGGGCTACTACTGTAGTGGATGACCGCTACTTACGGATTGCCGCTCGGAGGAACCCTGACAGCAATGCCACCATGTTGAATAATGCGTTTCGTTCAGCCACAGGACGTCGTGTTTCAACTCAAACTGTGCGCAATAGGCTGCATGATGCGCAACTTCACTCCCGACGTCCATGGCGAGGTCCAGCTTTGCAACCCCGACACCATGCAGCGCGGTACAGATGGGCCCAACAACATGCTGAATGGACCCCACGGAATTGGCATCACGTTCTCTTCACCAATGAGTGTCGCATATGCCTTCAACCAGACAATCGTCGGAGACGTGTTTGGAGGCACCCTGGTCAGGCTGAACGTCTTAGACACACTGTTCAGCGAGTGCAGCAAGGTGGTGGTTCCCTGATGTTTTGGGGTGGCATTATGTGGGGCCGACGTACGCCACTGGTGGTCATGGAAGGCTCCGAAACGGCTTTACGATACCTGAATGACATCCTCCGACCCATAGTGCAACCATATCGGCAGAATATTGGAGAGGCATTTGTCTTCATGGACGACAATTCTCGACCTCATCGTGCACATCTTGTGAATGCGTTCCTTCAAGATAACGACATCGCTCGACTACAGTGGCCAGCATGTTCGCCAGACATGAACCCTATCGAACATGCCTGGGATATGTTGAAAAGGGCTGTTTATGGACGTCTTGACCCACCAACCACTCTGAGAGATTTACGCCGAATTGTCGTTGAGGAGTGGGACAATTTGGACCAACAGTGTCTTGATGAACTTGTGGATAGTATGCCACGACGAATACAGGCATGCATCAATGCAAGAGGACGTGCTACTGGGTATTAGAGGTAGTGGTGTGTACTGCAATCTGGACCACAAATGCTGAAAGTCTAGCTGTATGATGGTACAACATGCAATGTGTGGGTCTCATGAGCAATAAAACGAGCTGAAATGTTGTTTGTGTTGATCTCTATTCCCTTTGTATTTAAAGGTTCCGGAACTCTTGGAACCGAGGTGATGCAAAACTTTTTTTGATGTGTGTAGTTATTTTCGGATCGAGAACAGATGATGTAATGAATTTTCTGCTCACCATCGAAGTTCTTCGAATCCATGCTCATAATGTTTAAATATTGTTATTTAATGATGGTCAGATGTCCTACAAATCGATAATTTTGTGTTTAACCCATTGCTATGATATGTATTATACCAATTTTGAATAATGATTCCTGGAAAGTGATAGTTTTTTCGTGAAATGAACTCATAAACAAAGTTATTTTGACAACAAGTGAAACAGTTAAATATTAATTTTCTTTCAACAAGTGAATACTAATCAAGTAGGATTCAGGCTGGACAATTTAATTTGCCCCGAATATCCTACTGTTGTATATAAAAATAATTTGGACAAAGTCAACCGGACTGTAATTCTGGCTTTTGTTCAAATCCAATTAGTGTTCATGTGTTGATGATTCTGTGTTTTTGTATATAAAGTGTATGAATTCTCATGCATTCTCATTGCTTTTAAGGCATTATTTTACAGTCAAATTTTAAATTATGAATGAAATGAGATTATTTTAGGAATTGTGATATTTTCAAAGTCTCCGTTCTATCCTTATTGTTGCATCGAGCCGAAAATCAGTAAAGCATTTTTAGATTTTGTTTATTGTTATAACTTTAACCCATATGGCGCACTGAGATGTTTAGATTCTCGTGCTGACTGATTTTTGGTGAAATGTAAAATAAACCAAAAATGAGATTTTCCGACTTAAGGTATGGTTTCCTGGTGAACGTCACTATATTTTTATTTTTTTTAGATTTTGCCAATGGTTGTAACGAGTGACACTAGATGCTCGGCTATACTGATTGCCCTGTAGCTTTTATTTTTGTTATTTCGCAAACCCGTAAACGTACCGACTTGTATGGGGGTGTCATATGACACGAGATGAAGCCCTGTCTCTTATGGACTATTTATTTCTACCCTAAGGTAAAAATTAACGTTACCCGGGGGGTGAAATAGTGATTTTTAATACGTATACGCACTTGCAAGATGGCGGACTTTAAAAATAATTATTTATCTATTATGGTTTTATTTTATTAAAGCACTAAACAGTAAGGTCATTGACCTGGGATTTCTCGATCCTATAATTGTGAAAATCCTTATTTTGGATTTAAATTATTGTATGTAATATTTTTAGATTTAGATTTAAGATTTCGCGAATCCAAGATTTGTGAATTTATAAAATTGCAACAACCTGATTTAGGATTTAAATTAATGCATGTATGATTCTTAACTTCAGATTTTAGATTTTTGACTTTAAATTTTTGATATGTAATTGACTTGAAATTTTTGATAACTATTTAATACTAGATGATTGACTAGAGATTTTGCGAAAAAAATAATTAAATATTATTTATTACCAACACCCAACAAGCAGTTCGAGTACCACAAGCTAGCCTTTATTTTTTCGGAAAACCGTGCAGTAAGAATTCAAACAAATACATTTTGTTTGAACATGACTGTGCCTTAATTGACTTGAGCTATCCGAAACCGATAATTTGATAATGTTATACAACAGCTTGAATGAAAAAGCAAAAACCCATTATTAACTGTCCGTTAGGTAGTCAGCCCGAAGGCTGGTTGGATCCTCAAAAAGTACCGCCGTTAGGTTATGTGGGTAGATACCCACAAAAACCCAAGGCAGGGCTATATTGAGGCGTACTAGGCAAGATGGGGAGTGATGTAGTTTGCCATTGCTTTCCTCACTGAGACAGAACAGCAGTACTAACCCAATGAGTAGAACATTTCACAGCATTCACAGGCACTGACTGTGCACTGAATGTCATTACTAAGCACCACCCATACCTCAGTTGCTTCCATATAATCATAGCCATGAGTGAGACTGAGGCATCGGTGAAAAGCCACATTTTACTCTAGCCTATGCCAACAGTGAAATGCAACTAGCCATTGGAAAGGGTGTCTGTCCGTAAACATCACACAACAAATAGACTTTCATCGCACCTTATTTGTAAACGGTACTAATAAACACTGAAAGCGGTTTAGTAACATGCAGGTCTGTTTGCATTTGAGGCAGTATGGACAAGCTGATTTGGCCGGAAGATATGTAGTTACCATGATGCAAGAATATGTTAGCTTGACGTCACAGTTACAGTTCTTAAATTCTCGTTTTCATCTTAACGGTGTGCATTTAAGCATTGTGATACAAAAAAGAGGAGAGCAGGCTTTAATTCCTACTATTAACCATTCTGGAATGGTTTCCCACTTTTACGATAAGAAAAATGCAGGAATCGATTCTAAATTAAGGCCACGGCCACGTTTTTTCCAATCCCTTTTCTTTACATAGCAGCTAACAGTTTAGGCTCTTGCACTAGAGGGTTTAACTTGATGTCCAGCTTTGGCCCTTGACCAGACCACTCTATAGAAGGAGATAGCGTGATAGCTTAGTGGCTAGCACTTTAGACTGATGCACGTATGTTTTTAACTTGATTTCCAGCTCTGAGGACTAAAACAGAGCACTTTATAGAAAGAGAAGGCGCTATAGCTTAGTGGTCAAGCTGTATACGATTTACCGCGAAGGCCTGGGTTTGATTTTAGCTCTGCCAGGAAACGATGGACATTCAACCTTAAGAGGTAAAACCAAAAAGAGATCTTAAGGTACACATCGACACTACTGAAGACATTTCATTACAAGTTATCTTATTTTCTTGAAATTGATATCACTGATTCCAAGAATATAAACTAGTGGATTTTGACCAAAAAAGAAACAAAAATTAAAATTGGGGGTCTTTTTCAAAGTTTAATTACAAAAATAACGTGCATATTTAGGACTCGATATCTTCGCTCTTTTCAACTTAATCGAGTCATTGTTGTTGCAAATTGATCTGCTGTATGTTCAGAATGTTGTATAACAGAATCGTTTATGTATCTTTGATTGAGGCAAATATATTAGCTTTGTTTTACAATTTACGTTATTTTGATTGAAAAAATAAATTAATTGTGGGGAGCGTGCAATTTAACAGCATAATTCTGCTTTACAACATAGCTGCATTATTTGTCTATATTTTAGTTTTTAAATGAAACTAATATCTGCATTCTAAGTGGACATTTTAACTGCCCAAGTCAAGACAAATATTGAAAAAAATGAAGTGACAGAAAACGTAACTTAAAGTTGAAGCACACATTTAGAGTAAAGAGTCGTATTTTTCTACTCCTAAAACTGCCTTTTCTTTCGATTTTAGATCAATCTACTGCATTCCCCGACCCGCGAGTATCTCCTACATGGTTTTAGTTCTGGAGTAGACTGTTTCAAAGCCAGATTAATGTGTGCTTATCTGCTGCACCTATGCGTCAAAGTGACAGCTGCTTAAAAGCGTGCACACCGATCATTAAAGTGAATATAAATGTGCTAAACAACAATACTAGTATAAACTATATATTTCTGGAAACTAGAGAGGACATACTTTCGAATGAGACAATAACAAAAATCGAAAATTTTCTTGAAAGTGATTAATGAAGGGTCGACGAATACCTTAAAGTGCTCTTAGGACGATACATTTTGACAGACGACGGCCACCTCTTTTCCAATCCTATTTCTTTACATAGTGGCTAACACTCTTAACTCTAGCACCGGAGGCCTGGGTTTAATTGTTGGCTTGGCCAAGAAATTTATTTCTGGTCTTAGAACAGGAACGAGGTATACTTAGTCTCTTGCGACAGTACTTAAAACACATGGGTTCGAATTTCTTACCTAGCTTAACTATTACCTTAACATTGGTTGGCGACACTGTATTATTATGGTACTTAAAACACAGAACCGCAAATAGAAGGGATTATTTAAGGCAACTCTCTCCGAACATTGCCAGAGACTATCGATGGTTAACGATTGCATTAGGAGTGGGAGGTGAGGATGGTAATTAAGAAAAGCAGGAGATACACTTGAATTATTTTTATTAATTTAATTTAAATATTTTTACAATATATACACACGGAATACAACACTCTCTCTCTTTACGATTGCTTGCTATAGTTTTAAAAGGATGAATATACATGTAGTAGTAAAATCCCTGGAATGTATGTTAAGACTCACTCTAATCGGTTACGTGGATCCATTACACAATAATTTTGGCACGTCGATGTCCATTTTCTATATCCAATAGTTTTTCCTCAACTAATTCACAACCAGATATGTCACATTTTCCCCATCAGTTACACTCCTTTCTAATTTGGACTTTTCAGGAATTGTTTTGATATTGTACAGTGAGATCCCTCCCTATAGAACGGAGGCTCGCAGAGGCCATGTGACGGCCGTGGCACTGTTTAGTGCAGCGTGTCGAGCAAGTTATTGGTGCTAGCAGCAGCGTCGCGCCCAACTTGTTTAACACATTTACACTTATTATCCTATTTGATAATCAAAATTACTTACAGTACATCATAATTATAGAGTAGGATAGCCGCTGGAAATGCCGTATTTGATTCCTAAACACACGTTGCACCGACATAAGAAGTTTTGGCACACACGCTGTAATTCATCCTCGCCGGTATTAAATTCGTTCTCGAGAGCGTTCAGAGTACATGGATTTCTTTCTGTATGCCTTTTGTTTGAGGTTCCCCCACAATTAAAAATCGCACTGAAACTTACGAACAAATTTACTGCAAACTACTTCTTGAGAAGACCAGTTTCCACTAGGAATATTCGATGTTTTAATATATACCCAACCAACTTCACGGGATGCGAGGTAGGCTACAGTAGCCTACTTCACGGCAAGTCTTAATTATCACAACTATGGTATCTTGCCAGCTGCGTATGTACTAAATGCTACGACAGCATCCAGGGCTCTCCGACCTGCTGTTGTAATCGGTACATGCTATACATCTGGCGATGAGTCATTGCGACCTGTCCCGGCAATATATATATTTATTTGTTTATAAAGTGCTTTTAAACAAATAAACAAGAAGATAGCCTCTAGCAGAACTGTGCCGCGTACGGCCTGCATAGCAGTAGAGCCGGACAGGTAGTCTGTACACATGGGGCGCACACAACCCATTATGAGAGAGTTCACGCATGGATCCGCTAGTATTACCGTAATAATATTGTGCACTTATAGTCGCACTTCGACCAGGTTACGTATGATTATTATCTACGAAATCAAAATATGCCTAACGTGATGTTGTTTCTAACATCGTGTTTTTAATATCTCACATTACATTACAACCTTGAGTACACTCACAATTTATATCTGATTTAACAAAGTCAACGTTCTAACTATATCGTTATAATGTTTTACGTAGCTTGCCACAAGCTCACATGCACAAGCTCGTGAACAAACGCCAAGACAACGGCCGATGAACGACGTAAGAGGCGCTTCGGCGGTCAGAGGTAAGTACTGATCGGGTCCAAGTTGCGTGAACCGTGTGCCGTCTGGCCTTTCGCAAGATGTAGTTCACAGTGGAAGTGTGTACCGATTAGCCTGGCGCTGGGCCCATTAAACCGGACTAAGGTTATGAAGGTATCAGAGGCGATGGATTGAACGTACATTCATTGCCATGTGAATGCAAGTTCTATTCGAATGCCCTATACTTTATGGGCCTAGTTTAGCTTAGCCTAAAGAAGTAAAGACTAAATAAGGTACGCATACTCAACACATAGGCAAAGAAGAGGTAATGTATTGACCAAAGAGATAACATCAAGGAATGACGAGGAAGCATTACATGCTATGAATGAGGTTAAGAGGACGTCAAACAAGTGATATTAGGTAAAATAACGGGCGGAAGGATCGAAACGTAAATGTCATGATCGGTAGGAGAAACGATAAAGGGGGTCACACATCTGGGAAAGTATACTCGTCAAGAGTAAAATTACATTGTGAAACATAAAGTCGGGGAAAGTGAGTCTACCGTCAAAGGAGCAAACGGTAGCTCAAATAGCCCTGAAGGAGATAAGGGAGTGCGAGGAGCACGGAGTATTAATAAAAGCGCGCGTAGATATGACGTAAATGAATAAACACAAAACGGGGCAAGTAACCGATATTAAAAATAATTACGAGAAAGGTATTGCAACACAAAATAAAAGATACCCATCAAAATAAGTTACGTCAGGAAGGGATTAAGCCAAACTCATGGACTTGCATATGAAAACGCAATCCTAAGATAAGAGGCAAACAAAAAGATAAGAGATATGGCATAGGTCTTACTGTTGAACACACGTTACTCAGTAAACCGGACCAAATACCTACAGAAAAAGATACGACGAAAAGGGGACAAAGAATAACGGGAACGAAACAGATACTCCATGGACATACTAGAATAGGCGAAACGCCCTAGTATTCCATACAATGAGCAAAGACAAAAATACGTAACCTACCTTGATGGTATCAGGATTAATCCGGCATCACGGAATTGCATTAAATGAACTAGATTCGCACCTCTACGCGCACCTTTATAAAAAACACAAACGAACGGAAAAAAACGGATAGAAAAACAAGGCATCTCGAAAATGAGAGCGGGTGCATAAACAAAAAGGTCCTACCAGGATAGAAAAAACAGAAGACTGCTTAGAGAGTAACAAAACGGTTGTCACAGGTGACGGAAAAAGGAAGTTAAAAAGGAAAGAGGTGTCACTGATCACGATTCGGCATAGTAAGAAATCACTATAACGAACCTTGATCAGCAATTATAGAAATGTCCACTGATCTGCTCGGCTACCCTGACCAGTAATAACCAAGAAGAAAAGAGAACGATTCCGATAATTGACACGCCGAAGAAAAGAGAAAAAAGGCAAGACTACAGGTGGAAAAGAAAAACGGTTCAACCGGAGAGGAATGTGGATCGCGGACTATGAGAAGTGATGGTGACGATGTATGATGACAGGCGGTCAGTGCGTAGTAACAGAACCAAATACACTGGTCAGTGACTCACTCATTCGCAACACCACAGTGGTTTGAGCAACGGCCCTATGTTAGCAGTATTGGAATAGAAAGGAATGCCAGATATCACGGCGGTCTGTTGACAGACCCATCTCTTCTCGCCTGACCCTTCCCCTCACCCAGCAAATTCACAGAGCTTGGACCCGAGCAGTAGATATTGGTTTCAACACGTGAATAGGCCTACTGTATCTCTAGAACGGTAAGTGCGAATTTCACGCTAGGTATGTGTGTTCCAAGGTACATGATGTAGCCATTTCAGAGAAAAACATGCATTTCTTTTGATAGGTTAGGAAGAACAAAAATGTAACTTGTGCATAAGTTAGCCCATTTACATACTAACCTTGTGTAAAAATTGAAGGAATCTCTTTTACCTATGAGAACTACTTATATGCCGATATGAAATCGTTTTAAAAATACTTTCAAGTATCAAAATGCTTCATACTTAAATAACTTGGAACTGAAGCCACAATGGATGCCACCAGACAAAAAGGTGCTGCCTAGGGTGACAAAGTAATTAACTCAACCCAGCTATTCCAAAGAATATTTACTAAGTTCAAAGATAATGCGACTGTTCCAAGGTACAACACTCTCCCCTAAGGTAATCGGCTTTTATTTTTTGCGCATACAATCTATCATTACCTTTTCTGCGTCCCCCGATAACGCCCGGTGCGGACACGCCGCTCGCACCGCCCTATGGCTGGCTCTGGCAAGATGCCACTTGCAAATCGTTCTTTAACAATGGCGGATCCAGGCCTTGCGGGGCCCTGGGCGATATGATAAGGTGGGGCCCACAATAATAGGAAATTTAAAAAAATATCAAATCAAATGGAAAATAGTTTTGTAATAATAATAAAATAAAGAATGGTTACAATGTTTTGAATACACTAAGTTAGAGAACATTTTTTTAATAATATGAAAGAAACCTTTAATTCCCCTTGAAGAAGATTATGTAAACTAGGAAATATTAAAATATTACTTTGCGACTTTCTTTCCCGGCTGAAGTCTTTCATCAGATCACTGAAATCTAAACTTGCTAAACGGTCATGGGAGGTCATTGCTGCACTGAAAAAGGAATATGAATTATACAGTAGATTGAAAAGTATAATTAATTATTCTATTAAATTTAAAATAATCCATGGTGCGGGGCCCTGGGCGGTCGCCCTCCCCTAGATCCGCCCCTGTATCTTTAATATAATTGAGGAACTGGAAACCAATCCTAGGTGGGTCTGCGTTAGAGGGTACTTGCTTCTTTGGTAGTAATCTGGTCTTAATTTGGGTGAAGAAATGGTCGGAGCCAATGTAATTAATATTTTTGTAATTTGTACACTTATTTCTTTCGCAATGAGATATACTGTAATTTAAGATAAGGATAATTTTAGTGCTAAGGGTGTGGAATTAGGTTTGCATAAGCAAATTCAGTCAGGACACACGGTACAGTTTATGCCCTAAAATGCGAATATTTGAGAAAGCGAGTGGTGCGCAATAGAAGAAATTTTTCAGTTGATAAGTTCGACCAAAAGTTGTAAGTTTAATTTTGAAGTGGACTCGTTGTAACAAATGAGGAAGTGTGCTGTGGTATTGTGGTGTTTTAATATCTGTATACAAGCCTAGCTCATTTCTAACGTCAATTTTTAAGTGAAATTCGCGTAAACGTAACCTAATTCAGCAGTGTGGTTATCTTTCTTTTGCACTTAAGTGTCTGTGGTAATCAGATATTTCCTGCCTGGCACCAACATCATTTATAAATACCGTGGGACTGCGAATAATGGCGTACCGGTAACGAATGCTGCGGTCATTATAGTGGAGCCATCATAACTTTCGACTTGACGTTTCAGTGCTTGGCTACAGTTTCGTTCGCTAAATCGCGACATCGCGAAAGAAACTCAATTTGCTGTGATATATCGATTTGAATGGGTGCCTGTGATTGGCTACTTAAAGTGATTTTCCTTCTGACCGCTACATAACTCTAGGGTAACACTGAAATGTCAAGTCGGAAGTTATGATGGCTTTACTTATAAGTAGTAACTCAGTTCTTTGTGGTTGAGTGGTAATTTTTAACATTTTGAAACCAGAAATTTAGCACCTTGAGTTTTTAATTTAGCGTTCATATATTTTCAAGGTACAGCATTTTGAATGAAAAAAAAAAGAAAAAAGACATAGGGTTTAATCGTATAAACGTGTACAGTAACATCTTGTGAAATGGCTTTTGTAATGTTTTGACAATGAGATTTAAAAAAAGTCAGTTGTGCATTTATTTCATATTAATTGGGTCATAAAGTAACACCGCTGAAAACAATAGCATTGGACACAGACTAAATCATAACAGAGAAAAACAGAAAATTTTACTCATGAAATACCAGAGTAATAATGAGAAAATCCACAAAATCCACTGAAGTCTTTTGTTTGAACATCCTCAACATTTGGCAGGTTCATACAAGTTTATGCAAGAGTAACACTGTTGAATAAAATCATTTAGATATTTTATACATATTTTCGACCTCAACATTTTAGCACTTACTGACTTGACCTACACGGAGGGAATTAAAGCAACGAGTTGCAATAGGGATTACTTTCTATAACCTATTCCAGACAGTTGGTCAAACCGTCATTAACTTTCCAAGGGCGTACGAACCTCTCACTTGAATTTTCCGAAAGAAAAGAAAGCCATAATAACAATTCATTTGAAAAATTATGTGGATTTCGAATTTAGGTTTTATAGAATTTTTGGTATAATTTTCGCATTTAGTAAGTTCTTCAAAACACATTAAAAAGTGGTGGTAAGAAAAAATGAAAGTACAGGAGTGCATTTCGCGCATTATAACTTTTAAGAAGAATCACCACCTACTTTCGGGAAGTGACGTTCGATTGTTGACTTCATTTCTATCATTGTTGCTACCTTCGAGTTTGTATCGTGTGATCTAAATTGATTCTATCCATTTAGCATGATGTCTTTTTGAGCTCTAGATAGCTCAGATGCCATTTTTCAGTATTGCCTTTTGACAAATGATAATCAGGAAAATTTTAGTCATACGTAATTTTTATCCAGGTTATTTTTAACGTATGTCCTCGTAATTGGGATTATATTGTGTTGAGCGAGTGAGATGATGCTATATGAAATTTTGAGCAATTGTTTGTCTATATAAAATTGAAGTTGCTCTAGTGCATGGGTTCCCGACCAGGGGGGCGTGGGGATTTTTTAAGGGGAGCGTGAAGTGATTTCCGAATTAAGTTTTATTAACTCGAATATTGCAATTTTGTATAATACACATTTTTCGAATCTCTCCAAGTGATTGTCGTGTCAAGTCAATGGTTCAAAAGCACTGGTAATTGCCAACTGTCGGCACAAACCTCTACGGAAACGCGAGGTTGGAGATGAAGTTAGGAATTTGCTGTGTTGTAAGGAGCAAAATCAATGCCAATTTTATCGTCTCATTGGCATATCTTTGCGATTTCTTTGAAGCTTTGAACAATTTGAACTTAAAGCTCCAAGGCAAAAACTCCAATACTATGCTTGCGCATGATGCCATCGGAGCTTTCCTGAAAAGAATACAGTTATGGAAACGCCGGTTTCAATTGAACAACTTCTGAACCTTTCACCGCCTTAATTAAATTTTGCTGGAAAATGAATGTGATCGTATTGAACTTATGGTGCAAATTCAGTCACATTTGGATTTCCTGGCACAAGAATTCAACTTCTACTTTCTTGATATCATGTCGGATGAATGGTCCTGGATGTTAACAAGAATTCCGTTTGCCATTGACATTGAAGCACTGCCAGCACAACTTCAAGAAGAAACCATAGATTTGAAGTGTGAATCAAAGCTAAAAGATGATTCCAAAATATTCGGACTGGGTGCCTTTTGGGTAAACTGTCTTGCAGGGTATCCTGTAATAACGAAAGTTG
This sequence comes from Meconema thalassinum, assembly GCA_946902985.2. Classification (NCBI taxonomy): domain Eukaryota; kingdom Metazoa; phylum Arthropoda; class Insecta; order Orthoptera; family Tettigoniidae; genus Meconema; species Meconema thalassinum. The sequence continues at coordinate 146,296,442 of OX336395.1, read as the reverse complement.
CATTGCGTGTCATTGTCCCATTTTCAACAACATATTTATGTGCGTCAGGTTTTTCAACGCTGAATGTCATAAAACAAAGCAGCGCTGTCGGCCTGATGTTGCGAGTGTTCTCCGCTGTGCTCTGTCAAATATCAAACCAAACATGCCGAATCTTAGCAAGATAAAACAGTCAATCCTCTCACTGACACTTGTTGACTAATTTAAGGATTTATTGTAAGCGTGTGTTCTTTGTATCGTGCTAAAATGAAGTTAGTATTTAATAGATATAAAGCGCATACTATTATTTCAGAAACATTTTCCATTATGTAGTGTTATTAGGTTAGAAGAGGTTATAGAAGAGACCAGTGGTGGTGGTGGTCGGGGGCGATGACCACCCGTATCTGAAAAGGGGGAGGCGTCAGCTGGCAAAGGTTGGGAACCACTGCTCTAGTGTGTTGTGATAGTGTTATTTGGGTGTAAAGTGTGAGACTTCATTTTTTCGTTCGTGTTTCTATCGTTGTATCCTGTGTTTTTTCAAATCAATAATATTGGTAAATTAATCACAATATTGCCTTTATTGACAAATGTGAACCTAAATTAATTACAATTAATCTTAAGGGTTGTATTAAAATTACTAATGATATACACGTATCGTATTTCTTTAGATTCTTCATAATAATGGAGGAACCGCCTTTCATCAAATGTGAACCAGAGGAATCCTTTATGATTGTAAGTTGTATTTTAGTTCCATGTACTGTGTAACATTACCATCTAACTTACTGTATGTACATGGCAGATCTTTCAGTAGTTGATGTAACTTAATTACCAGTACTGTTTTTAAAATATAGAGCTCATATTGCTTTATTTTTTCATTGAAACATTTATGTGCATCTTTTGAGCAGTTACCCTCGGTTGGGATGGTGGGGGTAAAGGCTGAAGAATCTGAAGATGTATGTGAAGATACTAGGGTCAATGATGAAAAAGTCACTGTTAAAGAAGAACTACATGAAATCCAGGTGATTATGGAAACTATCTCTTCTCTTGGAGCATTTTGCAATGTTTTTCCCCTTAAAATGTTCCATTTTTAGTCAAAATGATGATGGTCACGTAAAATACTTTCTATATTGACATGAAACAGTAGAAAGAAAATATTTTTAGGGACTGATAACGTAGATGTTAGACCTGTTAGAAACAATTATTATCACCTTTTTTGTTACTGTATCTCATTCATAATGAATACGGTATTAAGTTGACCTCCGTATGTTGAGCCATCGCTGATGATATCAGTGCTTTTATACAGTAATTATGAATGTTATTTGATTAAAAATGGACCATCAAAGTGGTTATTTATTGTACTTTAAGAAACACTCGTACTATTATTTTTACAGTTAATTTAGTGTAATAACTTACATACATTTTTATCAAATTTGTAAGTGTGTATAAGCAAATCCAGACCACTGCTTAAGGATGTTTTGAACATTCTCTGCACTTGGTTTCTTGGGCCAATTCTCTGGAGTAGGTAAACAAATATCAGTTCTCGATTTAGAAAATAACCTTGAAGGTTGTTTACAACTATGAATATGATTTTTAAATTCAAATTTCTGACCAGTTTGTTTTAATACAAGCTCTCCAACAATCTAAATCAACGTAACATTCGGCTCAACAAAAGGCCTTTATTCTAGTCTGAAATATTCCTCAATCTCTGTCAACAAGTGGCTTGCCATTTAGTTCTCTCTCATATTTAATGTACCAATTTACACGCAGATTGTCGGCTTTCTTGCCTTTCTCAAAGTCAATTCAAAACTACAACAAGAAGCTTGCTTGCACTTGGAATAATTTCCACAGTCGACTACAATCCACTGAATTCTTCTCACATTTTCAAGCCTCTGATCGATGTAATTGTGCTCAGTTACACTCAGAATAAAACAGTAATAATTGCATGCTTGTCCTAGCAAATTGTACAGCTACTATTATACAAAGTTAAGAGTTATTAGCAGTGGTGTAGAAATTAGGAAATAAATCTGCATTTCATCAGGATTATATTAAGGTGAAGTTGTTCACATCAGTACCTTCAAATCAACAGCGTCTCCTTCCTAGAAATTAGCCCTTTGATCCTCGTTTGGACTAATTCCTCCTGGCCCGAATCGGATCGCCATCGTGATGAGGAAGGCACCTCCCCCCTTCCCCAGCGTGTGCAGTTTAGTTCGCCTTGAAGGGGTTTGGAACCAGGGATATTACGTACATTTTCTCCATGGTGTGAATTTTCAATAAACGATACACTGCTTCTACACTTTCCGATAAATAATTGCACTAATTTGACTCTGATACTCATTATCTTCGCTATCGAACTTGGTAAAATGTTTACAGAGCCCAGCCGCGTGGTCATCTCCTCGTCAAATATTATATTAGTTTTATCTGATGTTATCCCTGCAATCTTACCTCCAAACATTCTATCAAGGAGTTACTCTGCACACAGAGTATTAAAGAATATTATTTCAGCTCTTAGGAAGCCTCCGTGGCTTAGGCGGCAGCACGCCGGCCTCTCACCACTGGGTCCGTGGTTCAAATCCCGGTCACTCCATGTGAGATCTGTGCTGAACAAAACGGAGGCAGACAGGTTTTTCTCCGGGTACTCCGGTTTTCCCTGTCAAAATTTCATTCCAGCAACACTCTCCACTATCATTTCATTTCATCTGTCATTCATTTTATCATTGCCCCTGAGGAGTGCGTCAGGCCTCGGCAGCCGGCACAGTTCATATCCTCGCCGCTAGATGGGGGCTCCATTCATTCCATTCCTGACCCGGTCGGAGACTGGAAGCAGGCTGTGGAATTTCATTTTCATTTCAGCTCTGATATAAAACTTGACAAATTCTAGCACGCTTTCACACAGGACGAAGCCTGAATGTGCGGTCAACAGTTTACAAGTATTTATTTAATTCACAAATAACTATGTGAAATGTTCGACTCGTTACTAGGATATTCTGCTCTGACAAGAAAATTCTCATCAGCATTAAGGATTTTGCTCAATTTCCACAGCTTTCAATTCCATGCACAATTTTCCGCACCCTCGCTGTCAAGAGTTACAAGTACTGTACTGTAATTAGTAAGCTTTTCCTGCTTCCTACAGCTGCGACCAATCAGGTTCCTTTTTCACCTTTCCTTCTGGATCATTCCAAGTGTTTATTATTCGCACGTAGATATATATGTCCGATATCATGCGGTAAATTTCCAACTCAGTATACTCTATTGTCCGTATCTTATGTTATTTAAATATTTATTTCGATATCTTGAATCTTGTGAAGTTTACAGCTCACTCAATTTTTCCACATCCTTTGCAAGCACCTTTCTCCGTGTCATATCGTCGTAAGTATATTCAGCTCGCAATTTCGGAGTATAATTTGTTATCGTTACGTTGTCTGACGTAGTTATTGGTGCGGTATATTAACGAGTAATCTGGAAAAATATATGGATATAAGCTAATAATTTACTGAAGCCTGGGATATTGACTATGATAACAGAACTTCCATTCAGTACACGTCTTGTATGTAGCAATATGCTAAATTGTGTGATTTATTCACATCTGTAGGTTTCAAATTAATATTTAATGCACGCACCTAGGTATAATATTCTACTGAAGAATTTGCAATGCGAATTGTTTCATGTTAATCGTGTCATGAAGTCAGCCATCTACCTTACACTGAAATACATTCGAAATGCAAATAAAACGAAAGTATTACAGATAAAACCTTACATCCTCCCACCTTGAGTTGAGGGAAAACTCACCACAGCTCACGGGTTTAGTCTCTCCGGTACTTTGACCAAACTTTGTTCAATATTTAGACGCCTTGTGTTCAACTCTCGTGATTTTATCCAACAAAACCAGGTTCTTCATCTCCATTGTTAGATGGTCAAGGTGTAGGACTCTCCCACTAGCCATCAGTTGTGGATACCTCCAAGGGGTAAAGTCTCTGTACAGGTCTAATAAGTTCACCATTAGCGTTCTGTAGCTTCATCACTCGTACGACACCATCTCAACCAGGGATTATCTCGATAACTCTGCCACGAGGTCCCTCCAAACGCTTCAAGGAATCACTGCCAATTAGCACAATATCTCCTACATAAACGGTGGGATAATTTTTCTCTCCTTACCTCGCTGAATCAGTTGTCCCAAATACTCGTTTCGAAATCTCTCTGCACCGACTGTCTATATTTTACTCTTCTGAGTAAGCTAAGATGGCTAATCTGATGTCAAGCATAACATCATGCACATTCCATATTGCTGTAATGTCTTGGTGTGTTCATTAAATATTGATTTGAAACCTGCAGATGTGAGTTAATCCAGCCATTTAAAGAATTGTGTTCGGAAGAAATTCAAAATAATGGAAAATAATTATGCTGATCTCACTGAGGGCATCGATGTAGAACAAGTTTCCATACCAGAGATTGTTCCATGCATCAAAATAGAAACACCATCTTAAGTGAGTTAGTTATTGTTGTTTTAAGGGGCGGAACTACGAGGTCATCTGCCCCTCATCCTTGGTGAGTGGTGGAGATTTAAAAGAGGTAAGTACCTGTTTGGGTTACTACTTGTTGCATCTTATAAAGGACATGACCTGATAGCCATCTTCTTCTTAACATTGTAATTGAGGGATTATAGAATTGTATATTCAAACTGTACTGATGACAAATGGAAGCTAATACATTATGTGTGGTATGAAAAGTAAAAGACGTGAAGATAGATGGTAAATTATTGTATTGTCAGACCAGTATTGTATTCAAACCCGTGACCTCCATCTACGTATACCTTTGCTCTGCCCACTTAGTTAATGGACGATAGAACTTAAATCTCATAGGTGAAGGGTACAGTATGTGAAGTCAGGGTAGTGCCCTGAATACATGGCCTGGATATAGAATTTTTGTGATATTTAAATTGAGCTCAGCTCCATTTTTAAGGCTATCTTTATACCGACTATATTCTTGAAATAGACCCGATGTCAATGAGTGGCGAGACGCTATTGAAATGTTATTCAACGTCACTGCAGTAAGAACTTCTCCAGGCATGTTTTGGGATGGTGAACCTTACTGGCGATTCCCCAGGGAGATAGGAAAACTGGCTCAGGTCCTTGGATCATTTCCAGTTTTGTAACCGTGAACCCCTGCCACCATAAAACCATGCCCTTCATTGTTGTCAGATGAATGATTTTAACGTGCATGAATATGTCGGCATATCGAATATGACAGTTCCTGGTGGCTGGACATGATTGCTAACAAGAACAAGAAAGGCTTCTTATTGAATCCAACCAGCAAGTTTGAACACCATCTAGGCCATTGTTAAGAAGAAAACAAACATTTCATATTCGCCTGTAGCATAACATTTCCCCTTCCCAGAGAAGAGAATAATTAATTTTAGGCAATATATCCCAGTTCGCTCTACCTCAGTCACTTCAAAACTGATGTTAATATACAATGTGAATAAAGTAGGTCTACTGCATGCAGTTAGTAACATCATGTGGTGGCAATATTTATGTTACATACCATACATTGCATTCTCTCCAGAGTCACCTAATTAGATTACTCTAATTTTTTTGAAAATGTAATATTCTTAATAAAAAAATGTGCTGAATTTTGTTACAAAATTTGTTGCACAGTACTTTTTTTCAGTACGAGTGATTTATATGTTAATTCTCAACAGCTGTGCTGATTCAACTATCGAGGGTCAAGTCGCTTGGTAATTGTATTTCCAGGCATTAGTTCCTGTGTCTGAAATGGAACCAACATCTTGACTAGTACGGTAAAATCTCCCAATGAACTTGCTGCTAGAATTCTCAGAATGAATGTTCTACCATTGTCCATAAACCTATTACCTAAAAAGCACTCACATTTTATGTCACAGATTTACTTGAACTATACAGGAGTGATGTTTTTCATTCGTCTCAGAACTAGGGAAACTTGTGTAATCGAATAAGATATAACGTGGACTAAGAACGTAATGTCAGTCGGTTGTACAGCTGATATATCCTTGCTTGAAGTTGTGCCTTGCTGTAAAGCTACATTATTTGTTATTTATTGTGTAGAAGTATACGATGATAGCAAGGAAATTAATGATTCATTCTTGTCGCTAGGTTATAAAAGAAGAATCCCATGATGAAGAGTGTGATGCAAATAGAAATCATCTAAATGAGTAAGTTGATAACATAATAAGAGAAAGTATTCTTTCTGTTTTATGTATGCAAACTGAAAATGTTGGATGCAAATAAATGTTGATGCCAAAATCATTTATCCCCATTTTATGTTTGTCATTGAATGTACTTGTTTGAATGTCATAACCTGAGAAACGAACTGTCCTCAAAAGACGAAATTATAAAGCTGCTAAAGGAAGATATTGCTAAGTTAATGGAAGAGTTGAATAAATTAAAAGGAAACAGAGGGGAAAGCAAGGAAACTTGGTCGACAGTGATTGCTGGTAAGGTAAGATTGAATAAGCCTAGGCCTATAAATGGAGTACATGTAACTGAAATTCCCGTCTCAAATTCATTTGGAGTGCTTGTCGAAGAAAATGATGACTTTCCTCAAGAAGAAAAGAAGAAAGTGATAAAGAGAAAATCCAGGAAGATGCGGATATTTGCGGATAGCCACGGGCGAGATGTAGCAGCAAGCGTTTTGGAGAGAAGCCGAGAAATGGAGGTCACTTCGACAGTGAAGCCAGGAGCTCAGATTGCAGAAGTCACGAACGGGATGATAGGAGAGTGTGCGTCCCTTACTGCAAAGGACTACGCAGTGATCATCGCTGGAGCAAACGACGTCTATAGAAATGAGAGTAAAAAGGTAATCAAAGATTTAAAGGGTACATTGCCATCCATGCAAAAAACAAATGTCATTATTGTAAACATTCCGCAGAGACACGATTTAATTCCCAAGTCATGTGTAAATATAGAAATAGAGGCTACAAATGGAAAAATTCATAAAATTTGTAAGAGTTTTCCAAATGTCCAAATTGTAGATGTAAGTAAATTAGACAGGAAGTTCCACACTCGGCATGGCCTACACTTAAATAGATTAGGAAAAGAGTATCTTAGTGATGAAATCTGCAAAATTGTAAATTCAAATGGTAAGAATAATTCAACAGTAATATCATTAGAGTGGAAGCAGGGAAACTGGTAGAAGAAGCCAAACGTGAGGTTTGGCATTCACATCTTTTGAAGTCAAATTTAACGGAGTGCAACAATGGTATTTCGGATTTGTCTAGCAACAATAATAATAACAATTATGATAATAATAATGTAAATAAATCACCAACACAAGCTTGCAAAAGTAACAAATTTAAAATTTACCACCAGAATGTCCAGTCTCTTTATAATAAAATTGATTACATAAATCTAATGCTTAACAATGAACTTAAAGACATCTCAGCACTATGTATTTCAGAACATTGGCTGAAAGAGGAACAACTTGAATTAATTCAATTCCCAGGGTTTATACAAGCTAGTAAATACTCTAGATCTAATATTAGCCATGGTGGTACTTGCATCTTCTTAAGAAATAATTTAGATCATGAACAGATAACAGCTTATGATTATCTAATTATGGAACAGGATTTTGAATTCTCTGCCGTAAAAATTCAGCAGTTTAAGTTAATAATTGTATGCGTATACCGTTCTCCGTCAGGAAAGTTTCCTCTATTTATAGATAAACTAGAATTGTTACTCAATAACATGAGCAAAGTAAATTTCGATATAATAATTTGTGGGGATGTAAATGTGGATTTCTTAAAACTTGATAGAAATTGTGAATTATTAAACCAGTTACTAATTTCCTATGGACTGAAACCTACAGTAAATACACCAACAAGAATAACAAAATTTAGTAAAACCACTCCTGATCAAATTTTTATAAATACAGATAAATATCACCATTCAATAGAAGTCTATTGTCCGGGTTTTAGTGACCACCATGGACAAATACTGAGTTTTGAAGTATCCGAAGTAATCAATAATAATGATAATGGAGTAAAATCAAAGTGCAGGTCATTCACTGAAGCAAATGTTACATATTTCAATGACTTATTAAATAAGGAAACATGGTCAGAAATTTATGAACTAGAAAATGTAAATGATAAATTTAATGCATTTAACAGTACCCTAAAACACTATTTTGAAATAGCATTCCCCTTTAAACGAAGAACTGTTCAAAATAACAAAACTAGCAATTGGATAACAACAGGGATTATAAATTCATGTCAAAGAAAGAAATTTCTACACAAATTATATAAACAATACCACACAACACCTGAATTCAATTTATACTACAAAAAATACACTAGCATATTAAATAAGGTAATAAGACTAGCAAAGAAAATGCATAATGATAATTTTATTTCCCAATCATCTAATAAAAACAGGGCTATGTGGTCCGTAATAAAGAAAGAAACTGGAAAATATGCTAAAATACAAAGGAACATTACACTGACCAGAAATAATAAAGTGATTAATAATCCAGAGGAAATAGCAAACACTTTTAATGACTATTTTCTGGAAATTCCGCAAAAATTATTAAATAAATCACAGGTAAATACACTAAATTCTAATAATAAAATAAATATATGCAGTGATTCTTTATTTATAAATCATGTCACAAGTGAAGAGGTAAGAATAGTTATAAAAGAGCTAAAAAATAAATTCTGTGCTGGCATTGATGGCATCCCTGATGCAATTTTAAAGAAATGTGCCGAAAATATAATAAATCCACTTACGCACTTAATAAACAGTTCAATTCTCTCAGGAACTTACCCGGATATTTTGAAGTTATCAAAAGTAATTCCAGTGCACAAAAACGGTTCAAAAGATGAATTAGATAACTATCGTCCTATTACCTTACCAACTGGTATTGCAAAAATTGTGGAAAAAATTATGTATAAGAGACTGATAAGTTTCATAGAAAAAAATAAAATATTATCAAACTCACAACATGGATTTAGAACGGAAAAATCTACACAGACAGCAATTTACGAATGTAGTAATAGTATACTGAAATTAATTGACAATAAGGAACATGTAACTGGCCTATTCTTGGATTTATCGAAAGCATTTGATGTAGTTGACCATAAAATCCTCCTTACCAAACTAAATCAATATGGTGTTAGAGGTCTAGCTAATAAATGGATAGAGTCTTACTTAACAAGGCGTAAACAAATAGTAAGCTTGAGACACAAGGATGATGGAACCAAATTACTTAATGAAACATTGTCCAATGAGGGAATTATTGAATTTGGAGTACCCCAGGGATCGGTTTTGGGCCCACTACTCTTTCTTCTATATATCAATGATATAACACAGAACGTTCATTCACATAAGGAAATTTTGTTTGCGGACGATACAACACTCGTAATAAAAGGTGAAACTAAACAGGTCATACAGCAGTCTGCTGACTCCGTTACAGGAGAGTTAACCAAATGGTCACAAGATAATCGCCTCATAATAAACTATAAAAAGACAGTATGTCTAAATTTCCACACTATACAGAATAGGAATCCTGCGATGCCCAATATAACATTAAATGGTCATCAAATAGAAAATAAATCAGAAACAAAGTTTTTAGGACTATGGATACAACAAGACTTGAAATGGAATAAACATATACAATATCTGAATACTAAACTGAACTCGATGTGCTTTGCGTTACGTATTTTGAAAACCTGCACTAGCATGCACACATTAAGAAATACTTATTTTGCTTATTTCCATTCATACTTAAGATATGGGATCATATTTTGGGGTATGTCGCCAGATGTACTAAGCACGTTTAGGATACAAAAGAGAGCGATTAGAATTATGGCAAATGTAAACTCGAGAGAATCATGTAGACCTCTGTTTAAAGATTTAAACATTCTCCCACTGCCCTGCATATATATCTTTGAAAGTATTATGTTTTTTAAAAAGAATTTAATGAATAAAGATGTTTTTCTTAAAACAAACAATGATGTTCATAGGCATAACACAAGACAAAATCAAAACATTCATATTTCACACACACACACAAGCATATATCAAAAAGGAACTTTTCACACTGGAGTTAAATTATACAATAAACTACCCCAGTATATAAAACTGGCCCCAAAAATAAAAACCTTTGATAGAATGTTGAAAGCTTATCTGCAGTGCCATTGTTTTTATTCAGTAGTTGAATATTTTAGCGTATAGGAGTGATGGAATCTATAACTATATTTTACTTTTTTAATTTAATTTTAATACCTAGCTGTATGTTGTTGTATTTATAGAATTAAGTTTTCATATTATGATAATAGAGTGAGGTGTAAATAGTTGTGCAATAAGATTGTATCTATTAAGATTTGCTATTATAATAAGTTATAAATAGTTATAATCTTAGTAATATATACCTGTTAGTTCTTTTATTTTATGCATGTAAATTCTGACGTGTCCTATATCAAAAATGTATTGAATGCATGTATTTGATCAAATGGAATTAATAAAAATCTATCTATCTATCTATGTTATTGCATATCTTAAATAGATATTGATTTTCACTTTTTATTTAGCAGCCCCAAAACAAACCATTCTCGTTCAGAATTCTCTCTGTAGGAATTATTTAAGCATATACCTAAGTGGTAGCCAGTAAGAATGGTAATGTAGAGATATTGTATGCAGTTATAAGCCATTTGTGATGGGAACTGTTTCTGGTGTGTGGAAAGTCCTCTTTTTTGCAGCAGAGATCAGAAAATATCTGTGATACGAGTTTATAAAGGAAGATCCGCTACTTATAACCTCATCTGTTGTGTTTCTGCCTCCAGGGTATTTGTTCTTAGTCCCATTGTTATTGATTTGCCCACAACTATGGATGTAAGCAACTTCTTCTCTACCCAATGGTGCTACATGTAGCAACCTCACCAAACATCAGTTACAACTAATCGTCGATTTGGGTAGGAATTAAGTGTTTTGCGAGGTATTAACTATATCTTACTCATTGCAGCAGGGCTGATTTGTAATTTTCCTGTTTAACGTTTGTGCTTTCAAGATAACATTATTGGAGTGTTATCTGTGAAAGACAATGATAATTTGGCATTTGGTATGCATCTCTTGATTCACTATCTTGTTAGTCGAACTTCGGATCGTCTGTCTCTTCTACAGGGTCTTTGACTCAAAGTGGAGCTGGCCGCGCGGCGCGTGGAGGGTTGGCCAAGCACATGGCAACTCACCGAGTTTGAGGTCGACAGAGCGTCCGTACGAATCGCATGTAAATAACAAGCTGATTTCTGCAAGTGGTGCCCCTGCATAGGTACTTGAACTCGATTTTCCAGTACTGAACTGATCATCAGCATTTGACAGCCGTCTGGCTTCTATAGATCTTCTATAGATCTCCTGGCAAAATAGAATACAGCATGCAATACCATTCAAATTCTAAGGGCTCTTCTCAGAGCCCCGTGACAAGAAGGCCAAAGATCACCCATTATGCGTCTTACAGTTGGAAGAGGTTGACCCTTGTTGTCACAAGTCACAAAACACAGATCTGGATTATATTCACAAAGGACAAAGATTAAAAATTTGCCAACTAAACTTCGATGGCATCAGTCGATCAAAGAGCGGCCATCTATCAAGAGTTCTTCATGAGAACAATGTTGATTTGGCACTCATACAGGAAACTCATACCCCCAATGAGGAAGAACTCCAGAAAAGAGGAAAGATTCATGGTTACTCTATGATTGGAGCTACGTTTATGGGGTGGCAACTTATGCCCGGAATAATCTAGAACATGTTCATCATATCATTCTAGCACGGACGACAATATCCATGTAGTAGTTGTTACTGTACAGGATATAACCATAACGAATGTATACAAACCACCAACAGTCCCATGGCCCAGCTAATTTTGTAGGCGATTTCAATAGCCGCCATGCAAATTGGAATTATGCTCAGAATGACAACTGCGGCACTGCTCTCGTTGAATTGGCTGAAGAACACAACTTACACCTTGTCTTTGGTGCCAAGGACAGGGGATCAGATCAGGAGCCTGGCAACGTGAATATAATCCAGATCTGTGTTTTGTGACTTGTGACAACAAGGGTCAACCTCTTCCAACTGTAAGACGCATAATGGGTGATTTTCCTCGCAGTCAACACAGACTAGTACTTATAGAGATAGGGTTGTCTATCCCACTCATAACTTCATTCCCTCGTCCTCGATGGAACTTCAATGAAGCTAATTGGACAAAATTTACTAGTGAACTAGACAAATGCATTGGATGGATTCCTACGAGAAGCATGAGCTACAACATGTTTGTTGGGTTAGTTACATCAATAGCCAAGACATATATTCCGAGAGGATATAGAAAGGAATACGTTCCAGGTTGGAATGAACAAAGTGATGTTCTTTATAATGAATTTATGAATACAGGTAATCATGTAGTGGCAGATTAGCTCTTACATAGTTTGGATGCAACACGCAAGCGAAAATGGACACAGACTGTTGGGAAGTTGAATTTTCAACACTCAAGCAGAAAAGCCTGCAGTCTGCTAAGGAAGCTTGGAGGAAATTTTATAGGTCAAAGAGAGGAACCTAGCATTATACCTAATAAGATTGCCAGCCACATTGTATCGACTTCTAAGATTGCACAAGATAAAGACCATACACGAATGCTGAAAAGGAACTTCAAAAAAATAAAAGCTTCACTCCCATCAACGTCGTCTTACTCCGAAGTATTCAACCTTGAAGAAGTGAATGTGGCTATAAAAGACATCAAATATGGGAAAGCCCCCGGATTTGATGGCATTTATCCTGAGTTTCGTTTAAATCTAGGCCAAAATGCTCGAAAATGGCTTGCTAGATTTTTCAGTGATATTCTAAACACAGGGATCCTCCCAAATTACTTCAAGAAAACTAAAATTATAGCCGTTTTGAAACCTGGTAAGCCAAAAGATGCTCCCCAAAGCTACAGGCCTATAGCATTGCTGAGCTGTTGCTACAAACTTCTTGAAAGACTGATTTATAACAGGACCAGTCCGACTATCTTAGAACACATTCCTGTGGAACAGGCTGGCTTTAAACCTAATCGCATTTGTTGTGATCAAGTCCTTGCTCTTACATCGCATATCGAGTCTGGTTTTCAACTCCAGCTGAAAACTTCTGTTGTGTTTCTCGATCTGTCTACCGCTTATGATACAGTATGAAGAGAGGGGTTACTCTATAAACTGTCTCGAATAATACCTTGCAAAACTACCGTGCAACTTATTGGTAACATGCTCAGTAACAGACTTTTCCAAGTCATTCTAGGAAAAAGAATGAGTAAACAAAGGAAGCTGAACAACGGGCTCCCACAAGGTTCAGTGCTGGCTCCCCGTCTCTTCAATCTGTATCTCTCTGATCTACCAGATACTCAGTCCAAAAAGTTTTGTTATGCTGATGATATAGCTTTGGCTATAAGGCAAAAGGACATCAGTGTCATGGAGAATGTGCTCAATGATGGCGTAGCTAGGCTTGAAAGATATTTCCACAAATGGAGGCTCCAACCAAGTGCAACAAAAACTGAAGTATCATGTTTCCATTTAAACAACAGAATGGCTGATGGTGCAGTACATGTATCGCTTCAAGGTTCTGTGCTGAGAAATAATAAACACCCTAAATATTTAGGTGTCACTCTGGATCGCACATTTAAAAAAAAATCTTGAACATACAGCCGCCAAAATTAGAAGCCGGAATAATATCCTCCAGAAGCTTTGTGGAACTACTTGGGGAGCTTCTGCTATAACTTTGAGGTGTTCTGCATTAGGTCTTGCCTTCTCTGCTGCTGAGTATTGTGCTCCAGTTTGGCAGAACAGCCCCCATGTAAGGATAATTTATACCCAACTCAATAACACCATGAGACTGATCAGTGGCCTTATTAGATCTACGCCGACTTAATGGCTTCCTGTCCTCAGCAACATCATGCCTCCTGACCTACGCAGGAAAGCTGCCCTGATCCGAGAGTATAAGGAAATCATGTGTAAACCAGCTCTTCCTATTCACTGCGACATCCCTGATCTGAATAGAAACTGACTGAAATCTAGACATCCACCCATCAAATTTGCTAGGGATCTCACAGGCAACAATTTTAAGCCGAATATCCAATGGAGAAATGAATGGAGCACCAACATCAAGCTTGGAGTGATTTAATTGGAAATAGCGCTGCACCCGGTTTTGACCTGCCAAGAAGAACGTGGACTACCCTCAATAGGATCTGGACCAACCACGGAGTCTGTGCTGACTCACTCTTCAAATGGGGTAAAATTCCTTCTCCCCAATGTGACTGCGGTGCTCCTCCACAGTCAGTTCACCACATTGTCCATGAATGCCATAGAAGAGCATATCAGGGTAATCGGTCTGACTTCCTGTTGCCAACAACTACAGCATTGCAATGGATTAGGAATTTAGATTTAAATCTATAAGCCTGCCTTGTCATGCGTACCTGTAAATAGGTATATATCAATGTACATGTGTGTATATATTTATCTTGCTTGCTTTTTGTTTGTATGTCATACGATAAATAGATAAATAACAAGCTCACATAATAACACATAAAGTAAAATCATTGCCACAGAAGATGTTGAAAATGTCCTCCACCTGCATCTACACATTTCTGGCATCTTCTAAGAATATTTTCATTCACACGCATTAGATCATCTACCGAGATAGCCCCAATTTTTATCGTGATATTTCGTTTGAGTTCATCTAGAGTGTGAGGGTTTGTTGTATAAACCTTATGTTTCAATTTCCTCTATAAATAAAAATTGAAGCAATTGGCTTTAACACTTAGCAATAACACGTTGTAGCATTTTGAAACACAATAACAATTAAACAATAACCACGTACACACGTTATAACACGTGTAACTTTAAATTGGCTGTAAACGAAATAACGAAGTCAACTTTACTAGTCAAATCCTGCGTCGCAACTGTCTCAGCTCCGTGTTGCATGTGCTCGTCTGACCTTTGAGGTGGTTTACTCATTGGGTAGACGGCCCATCCTGTTGATGTTTTGTAGAAAGAGACTGGCATGTCAGAATGATCCAAGCGTTTAAATCGGCAATTGTGGACAATGGTCTTATTATTATATGCTAACAGTACATTGTATGTAAATTGCACTCATGGGTTAGCATAAATAGAGCTTATTATGTAGTTTATATATACATATGAACTAATATTTAATCTTGGATCAAATGATGATCAAGTGGATAGCAACATTAATTGTCATCCCCCTAATTATTATTTTATAGTAAGTGTACCAATATGTTAGTGTATTTATGGAGTGTGGTGCATGATATTAACTTTAATCGGCAAAGATAGTAGAGCTCACTGATACTGGTTAAATGACTGAAGAACAAATTTACACACCATCTAACAACACAACACTGCAAAAAATGACTTCTATGTTAAAAAAAAACGGTTTTCTGAATATTGAATGACACTGCTGTTACCAACATTGAGTATGTTTTTAGTTAATTGATACTAACCTCCAAACCATACTTTGATTCTGCGAAGATTTTGATTTGCCCAATAATGCTTTTTCCAAGCCATGCAGCTCAAATTTTGAGTCGTTAAATGAAAACTAAAAGGAAACTATTAATATTGTAGCTTTCAGTCAGTCGATACTAAAATCATTTCAATCACTGGAATATGTGAAAAGTAACTTGAAATAAATTACATGTGATTAAGATTTATGTACAGTGTGATTTTGCCACCTTGTACAAACTCTAGGAATTGATCTCGGGGAGGATACGGAACAAAAATGGTATAATGAACGTATGTCCATGCTAGCGACCATGTGTTCAATCATACTTTGTTATAGAGACTGCAGTCCAATACGTTCTGTACCATGCCCCCACAGTTACAATATGCGTGGTTTCCTCGTAGAGGGTGGTACTGTGTTCCATACGTCATGCCCTAGCACCCTCTCCTGCCATAGTCATTGGTACCGTTATGTCGGAGTCACTTCTCGAGCTGACTCGCCTGGTAGTGGATGTGTTACAGCGTTGTACACAATGGTTCCGTATTCGACTCGAGAGCTTGCCGACATGGTGTTAACTTCGGCAAGGCAAATGGCTACGGGTGGCGGGCAGCATGGTTGTATCGGGAGACCTATCCCCGCCGACAACAACCACAGCATTCAATGTTTGCAACAGTGTTTCGCCGTTTGTCTGAGGCAGGGTCGTTTAAGAAAGTAGGAAATCGTGAAGGACGTACCCGGCCTGTTGGGACATCAGACGTTGAGTAAAATGTGATTAACACTGTGAAAGGCGATCGTCGTGTCAGTACCAAGCAGTTGGCACGCCTGTACAGGATAAGCCAGACGACCGTGTGGAACATTCTCCAAGACAATTGTTACTACCTTTATCACTTACAGCGTGTGCAGGGCTTACTAGTTACAGTCTTTCCACATCGGTAGCGGTTTTCCCACTGGTGTATTCACCAGGCAACCACGATTCCGGGATTTGTGCCATTCATCCTATTCACAGATAAGGCCACCTTTAGGCGAAGAAATATCTTCAACTTTCATAACAGTCATCTGTGGGATTGTATGCAGAACCCCCATGATTTGGTGCCAGCGAATCATCAGCAGCGGTTCAGCCAGAATGTGTGTGCCGCCATAATTGGTGACCGTGTTTTGGGACCAGTCTTCCTAACAGGCCGGAACTATCGGCGTTTCTTGTGGGTGACTTTGCATCCCCGGCTGGAAGACGTACCATTGATGATTCGCAGGGTTATGTGACTGCTCCAGCCCACTTCGACGTTTACGTCCGGACGCATCTCAATCGTGTTTTCCCTGGTTGATAGATTGGATGAGGAGGTCCAGTTGCAGGGCCTGCTCGTTCACAAGATCTCAACCCGTGCAATTTCTGGTTAAGTGACCATCTCATAAGTATCGAGTATGCAGAGCCCATTCCAGATTTGGAGACACTGGAGCAGAGTATTCATGCTGCTTTTGACACTGTTCGGATGCAGCTTGTCCGATGTGAACGTGTGAGACAGAATATGCTGTAACTGAGGCTGCCGTCTCTGTAACAAATTATAATTTCACTTATTAGATCTCTGGGTCACGACAGTATTTTTCCGCTTTCCATGATATGTTACTACTACAATTCTTAATTATTTCAGGCTGGAATATCCAGATGTATCAAGTACTGATGTAAGGAAGATTTACGCATTACGTAATAGTGGAAGACAATATACCAACACTGCATCTTGCGAAAATATTACACAAAATGCAGTACGTCAAGTTTTGAACCATAATGGTAAAATGTCATTTTCATGCAGCATATGCGAAACCAAATTTGCTTCTAAAGGCCATTTGAACCGGCACATTTTTACGCATACTGGTGAGAAGCCTTACATATGTAACAAATGCGGATCCAAATTTGCTCAAAGAGGGCATTTGAAGCGTCACATGCTAACGCATACCAGTGAGAAGCCCTTTCCATGTCGCATATGTAATGCTACGTTTGCTAGCACAGGAGAATTGAAGTATCACGTCGTAATTCATAGCAGAAAGAAACATTTTTCATGTAGTATATGCGGAAGCAAGTTTGGCCGGAGATGCCATTTGAAGCAGCATATCTTGACGCATACCGGCGAGAGGCCATTCTCATGTAGCGTATGTAATGCCACGTTTACTAAAGCAGGAAATTTGAAGTCTCATACCGTTACCCATAGTGGTAAGAAACCTTATTCATGTAGTTTATGCGGAGCCAAATTTGCCCAGAGATGGAATTTAAAGCAGCACATTTTAACACATACAGGTGAAAAGCCATTCTCATGTAGTATATGCAATGGAAAGTTCACTACGGCAGCACATTTGAAAAATCACTTCTTAACCCATAGCGGCAATAAACCGTATTCATGTGGCATATGCCAAGCAAAGTTGGCTCATAGAGAGACTTTAAAAAAGCACATCTTCATGCATAGCGTCGAGAAATAATCTTCATGTAGCATAAAAAATGCGACACAGAGTAAATTTTTGAGAAGAGACGTATAATCCATTCCGATGTGAAACCTCTTATTAAAAAATAAAAGCATCTGGGTAGCAAAATTTCGTCTCAAATAAACTCATCCTAACCCACGGAGGTGAGAAATCTTCATTAAGGTATAGGTGGGAAACCCAATATCATCAAGGGGAACAGTTGATGTTTTAATACATGTAGGCAAGATACCTTTCTCAAGTGGCATGTGCGAATTGATTTATGCTCATAGAGGAAATTGGAGGAGACACGTTCTAATCCATGGCGGAAATTGCGAAGCTCAAGTAAACTTTTTTTGTTTTCTTATACTAAGGAATAGCTTATTGCTGATATCTGCCGATGCCAATGGCATGTTAGAATTTTGGTGTCCTGTTCTTTTTATTCCACTTGCGCTATCTGCCGGCAAGTCTTCCACCTGTTTCACCTGTGGGCATGTCTATCAGGTGTTGAATTAAGATTTCTTTAAAATAATTTTAATTTGTATACGATACTAAATAATTATCGTAAGTTATGTTTGAATTCGGCAAATAAACGTTTACCAACATTGAACTATTATAAAGTCACCATTAATTAAAATGATTCAGTTTTTATTGGTTCTGTTTGATTCAAACTCCAACCTGAAGTTGCTAACAACTGTCATGTTTTCTGCCTGTAATAATATCCTTTTTTGCTTTTGCGCAGAGCAAGACTGCGATCAATAATTGATGGCGGATACCTGTGCAAACCCGCGCGCGAGAAGGAGAAGGAAGGTATTAGAGGGGGTAACTGCTGCAGTGCTCCTGGGAGACACACTCACGTGCAATACCGTTACGGTATGAACCGATGTGAATATTTCCTTAGCACCGAGCGAATTTCCCCTCTCGCTCTCTCTGCAGAACAAGGACTCGCCCACATACGGATCTTTTTCCGTACGCATGTTCTATCGGATAATATTCGCGGTATACATGCTTCTGTCGTCTATTACCACTACAGTGCATCCCCATCTGTCTCTCCCATACGTTGGAACCTGAGTTTTATAACGTGAATATTAATAAAAATAATGTTATTGGTTCTACGACCCTGTTAATTGCGCAGGCCTTTAGAGACGCTGATAGTACTGGGCTTGAGCCCCGACGGGTATGTGTGACGTACCGGTTAATGTACTGGCATTGTTCTAGGATTGTCATGACCTATCATAGCTGTGTTTTTATAAAGCGGGGTTTTCTGCTCTGTATCTGTAGCGAAGAAATGCGCTAAATCGAATCTAGCCGTAAATAAAATAGGCAAATATTACAAAATGACGCGAATTGGTGGACGTTTCAACGTGTTTCATTCGTTATTTCGAAATAAATTGTATCTAATAATGGGTCCACGAAATGACTCAAATTATGATGAATGCATAGTGTTGTCACCCTATGAACAATTCTTTATTTCACTTGAATTTCGACTTGTGCCTTCCTTGCAATTGTTAGTTCAGGCCTAGGCCATGTCATTTGCGTTGCCTTGTACGAATTAATGTTCTTGCAAAAGCCATTTAAAGCACATAAATACGATCGTTTCACGAATGAAGTGGCGTATAGATAAAAAAAAATCCTGAACTTACGGTTACAATATCTACAATAATCACCATAAGTTAAATGTGGCAAGATCACTTGGATTCAGAAATTGAAGAAAAAAAAAGAAAAGGACGATGAATATCTCGATTTCTTTGCCTTCATACAAATATTTCCAATTAACCAACTGATATCCTGCTAGTGCCGATAGAGCCCTATCATCGCGCAGGCTCATAGGCTACATCATTGGCTGATGAACGCTACACTAGTGAGCTGTGCTTGTAATTAATGTTCCCCGCAGAGTACTCAACTTCGGGGGAACAGTCTGAAAAACATGGAGCCTCTGCTAAATTGTTTACTTCAATGTGCCAGGCTCCTGGTTCATATTCCTATTGATCCCCCCTTGTTCAATAGGACAAATGACCTCGCTGATCCACCCTTTAAACAACAAGAACTATAACTCCCTTAGTCAACTCGAAATCTAGGGAGTCTTTCTTTGCCTACACCCTATAACCTTATTTCTCACGGAGTCAAAACTCGTTTTTATTCCTTCTACAGCATAACTGTATGTCAACAGGTTACGTCGATATTCCGCTCCTAAAAGCATTAAGCATTGTTACCCACCATTATCTGTCATAATGTTGCAATGTGCTACGAGACTTTTACCCCTCGCCACCAGTGAGACATGGGTGATGGCCAAGAGGCCTTAGTTGAGACTAGTTGTGCTAATACTTGTGCAAAAAATCAATTTTCATGTTTCCTATCCCATTTTCTGCTATTCCAAGATTATTCGAACATTTCTTTCGCTCTCATTAAACGATTTATTGGTTTTATAGTGGTGCAATAATTATTACAATAAAGTTGAGATGCAATTATAAATAACTGTGTTGGACGTTATGTTCACCTAGTTTTGCTTATGTGGAGGGTGACTCATATAGGCCTAGACTGTCGCTAGGGGGAATTATACTGGTTAAACATGTGTGGTGCTGTAGATCATATAATCAACAAGTTCTCTCAAGCGACATACATTAGCCTACTAGTTCATATACAGTACATTGAAACACGCAGTCCCTAACATGGAAGTTATCAGGGCAGGTTATGCAATATAAGCCTATATAAATTTTAAAGGAGTGATATTTTAAAATGACATTGTACACGCAAGATGAGCAAAATAAATAACTGCTTTGTGGAAATGCTTATGATAGTTTTCATTTTGAATGTCTCGTACTACTGTAATTCCAATTAATTTGTCCGTATTTACGAAAATTAAACATAATAGCCTTTTACCAAGTCATGAGTTACTGCTGAGAGCAACACAATTGTATTAAGACTACCTTGTTCACGTGAGTCTGAAGCTAATGTAGGCGCGAGGAGCCTAAGAGTTGATGATCACATACAAAATACAGTGCGCCAGGGAATGTTCTCCGCAGTACCTACGAGCTGCTGTGAGAGATTACGTCACCAGTTACGTTGGCAGCACGGCTGTCGCTTGTATCATAACAAACAGAAAACATTATACTCACTACAGCCATTCATAACTGATGCTAGAAGTGCTGATGACACACACGCTCGCTTATTGCAATACACACTGACGAATTCGACAGCCCAATCTCGTGGCCTTTACCCTATCAAGGACACTGCTGCCAACTAAACTGGTGACGCAATCACTCGCAGCTGCACGTAGCCACTGCGGAGAACATTCCCGGGCGCCCTGTATTACCCAATATAAATTCTCCTTTGACAATTCCACAGTGACTCCAGCAAATGTTGTTAATAACATGAAATACTGAACAAAACAAGTTTAGGAGCCTACAATGGGATACATTTTCAAGTGGAGTCCATATTAAAAGAAGCTACAGGATGTAATCATTCAGCTTCAAAGTGTGACTTTGGGCATAAAATTACCAAACTTTTAACGCTCGGTACAAGGCAGAGAGCACAACTTACATAAAATTTCGTACCATCGTTCAAGAAGCATATACAACTAAATATCTCAAATCTCCAGTCCATGTGTTTCTAGAATAAGAATCGCTGTACCTTGTGATGCAGACGAATATCAACCAATTTTAATTTTCATTACGTCTTTTTCTGACTTTAAATGGTTTCATTCTGACCATTACCTCCCTATAATTATATTTTATTATTCAGCTTGTCATCTATTATTTCATATTTTCTTTGATTACATTTCAATTCTTCTTCTGGGTGTTCATAGCTCACATCACATTTCAGGCAAGGATCACAGCATGGGAAGCTTTGAATTATCACATTCTGATACTGATATGAAAATATGTCCCTCTAATCCTCATCTTGCGTGGTGAAAACCTTTTTTGTTGTGTAAAGGATTCCAGTCATATCCAGTCGTCATGTTCTGAAATATCCCTTTGTATGGCAGCTTGTATGCTCCCACACAACTACTGGACACAATATTCTCCGAGTTCACTCCATTTGGTTCATGAGTCAGTACTGTATAGCCCACAAACTAAGAAGGCCCTCTCTGATTATGACCTTACAGACAACATACTGTATGCTTTAATTTTAACAGTCTCACAAACATTTACACTCCACACATTAATGAAATAAACAAAGTAGTGTGTAGAATCAAAATCCCCATCCCTAGACCTTATAACGGCGGGAACCTAAGATAGCTACCATGGTGCTCAAAAATTCCCAGGAATTATTTTTACCTAAGTAAATCAGATCCCTTATCTTAGAATTTCTCGCCATTGTTGTGGTCTAGAAGTACGTATTGAGATTATTTCATTCTCAGCTCTGTCAATAAATTTATTTCTGCTCTGAGCTCTGGAATATTATACAGTGAGCCTCATGATGACAGCTGACAAGAGGACCATCTTTCGACAAATCTCCATTTTGAGCAGTTTGAGAGCTACTTTCACCTGTGCTGTTGGTAGATGTAGATTTATTGTTGAGATGACCTAAAATGTCGAAAAGCGGTTTCAATGGTTGTGTTTAGAGCATTAGTGCATAATTTAATGATTATCAGTTTTTGATATATTGCTTATTAGCCTATTTTCAATTATAAAAAAATAGCTTACGAGATCCTCTTTTGTCCAATTGTGTGTGTGTCCCCCTAATAACTTCTAAACGGCTGGAGCGATTTCAGTGAAACTCGGTGAGGTCATAGCACTACTCCGAGCTACACCGACCGTGCCCTTCAAATTATGTTACGTATCACCAATCCAACACGGCGGCTGTGCGAAATATTTCACCAGCATTCAATATCTCCGAAACTATTCCCGATATCACCCAGGAATTTTTTACGGTGATAAAGGGAACTACTAGAAGTTCACCTATGTGACTATTGAAAATCTGGTAACTACAAAACCAACATTGCGGCCACGCAAATTTGCGACTTTTAAATAGACGTTTCTCGTGATTTAACCAACCAAACGCAAAACAAACTTGGTACAGTATATGTTTATACACATTGTAATGCACCGACGGCACAGTCAGTGCCTGTGAATGCTGTGAAAGGTTCAACTCGTAGGGTTAGGACTACTGTTCTGACTCAGTGAGGAAAGCAATGGCAAACTACCTCACTCCTCTTCTTGCCTAGAACGCCTCAAAATAGTGCTGCCTTGGGTTTTTGTGGGTATCTACTCACATAACGTAACGGCGGTACTTTTTGAGGATCCAACCAGCCTTCGGGCTGACTACCTAACAGACAGAATGCACCGACATCAAACTTCGTTCAATTGTTTACATAACCACAAGATGGCGATTGTGCGAAATATTTCACCGGCATTCTATATCTCTGAAACTATTAGCGGTATCACCCTGAAATGTTGTATGGAGATAAAGGGCACTGCTGGAAGTTCATCTGTAAGACTTTCAAAAACCGGTTAACTATAAAACGAACATGGCAGCCAAGCGAATTAAAAATTTTATTAGACCTTTCTCGCGATTTAATATTCCAAGCTCAATGAAATCTGGTACAGGAAATGTTTATACACATTGTAATGCACTGGTATGCAATTTTGTTCAATTGTTTACATAACCTCAAAATGGCGGCTGTGCGAATTTTGAAATTAAGTTTTTATTTCTTGTGTCGTAATCATGCGATCGAAGTGAAAGCTTGAATAATGGACCTACGCAATAATTTTTCTTTAATGGTATATGACTCTATGGCCTATACATTTAACAATCCTACATGGCGACCATCCGAAATATTTAGATGGCTCTGAATATCTACGAATCTATTATAGCAATCAAACTCAATTTCTTTATGTTCATAGGGGCTATGAACTTAAGTTCACCTATAGGACATTAAACAACCGGGTGATCACAAATCCAACATGGCGGCGACGCGAAGTATAAATATTCACATGGACGATTCTCGCAATTTAACCATCCTAGTGCAGTGAAACTTGGTACAGTAAATCCTTATACGAATGTTAATCCACTGGCATCTAATTTATTTCAATTGTTTCCATAACCACAAGATGGCAGCTGTGCGAAATTTTAAAATCTCCTTGGTACTTCTTGTGTCCTAATCATGCGATTGAAATTTGAATGCTACACGTACACAATAATCTTCATGTAACAGACATAACTCTAGGACCTACATATATACATTCCAACATGGCGACCATCCGAAATATTTAGTCGGTTCTCAATATCTATGAATCTATTACAGCAATCAAACTGAAATGTTGTATGTTCATAGTGGCAGTTAACATAAGTAGGATATATGAAAATAGGCTGTATAGTTCTTCACTGAAATACTTGTTAAGCCTTAGGATCTCCATGACAATATTCAAGACGGTGTTATTGAACTTTAATATACAGTTACTTCAAGGACTTCTTTTAACCTACAAGAGTTGTGGTGTAAAAAGGCAATATCCTACCCAAACATTCGGCAAACAGCTTTGTGATATCTTATAGTTTTTTCGAAAACTTTTTTGCGTGAGCAGAGATTCTCGACTTAATTGTTGATAAAAATTGGAACTAAGAAATCGTCTATGAGCAAGCAGTGATTGAAGGTTAGCTCTAAACAAGAGCGTAACTCCTAAAATTCCTCAACTTGCCAAAGAAAGTCATGAACAAAAGACACAAAGGGAAAAACATTTGAGTAACGTTATTTTCCAACGTTCTTTTCAAAGAAGTGTGTTGCTTCAACATAAATTTGTAATCGGGACGTTTACATTATATAGACTGTATATCATAAAAAAGTAACTTTTATTTTTAGTCGGATTACCCTCCAAGTTGACTTTTGCCTCCGACTCAGCGAGGGATCCCACCATTAACGCCGCCAGGGCAGTGTCCTGGAGCTTGAATCATCTTGGAGGGGGGAATACAACTGGGGAGGTCAGACCAGCACGGGCCCCAGGTGGCCTCACCTGCAAAGCAAACAGGGGCCTCATGAGGGAGGGGAAGATTGGGAGGTATAGGCAAGGAAGAGGGAAGGAGGCGGCCGAGGCCTTATGGTAGGTACAATCCCGGCATTTGCCCGGAGACGAAGTGGGAAACCACATCGAGGATGGCTGACGTGGTAATCGAACCCCCTCTACTTATTTGAACCACCCGAGGCTGAGTAGACCCCGTTCCAGTCCTCATACCACTTTTCAAATTTCGTGGCAGAGCCGGGAATTGAACCTCGGACCTCCGGGGTGGCAGCTAAGCACGCTGGTCGCTACACCGTGGGGGCGACGTAAAAGTAACTTTATTTATTCAATAATTTGTAATTGAGTTATACTGTTACTTAATTAATAGTAACAATGTGTTCTGATATATATTATGTAACGAGCCTATTTAAAGCCCTGCGCGGATGTGGATATCCGCGGAAATCCGCAACATTTTTCGTCATGCGGATATAGTTTGCATAGCTTTGCGGATAACGGATACGCTGCGGATAATATTTGGAGTAAATTTGCGGATAGTTTTTAGAATACAATCTGAACTTGTTGAATATCATGGGGAAAGTTGGGTAATTGTGCGCACCTATGTTTTTCGAGTTGGT
The DNA here is from genome assembly GCA_946902985.2 of Meconema thalassinum. Taxonomy (NCBI): domain Eukaryota; kingdom Metazoa; phylum Arthropoda; class Insecta; order Orthoptera; family Tettigoniidae; genus Meconema; species Meconema thalassinum. The sequence goes on along the minus strand of OX336395.1, from coordinate 146,270,957 downwards.
AGTACAACTAGCAACTCAGTTCCCTGCTACCCTTAAGCTGTCATCGTACCTATCAGATAGGGACAGTCAGCATGATGCCAGTTGCTATGTGATAGCCATGAGGCTTGGATAAAGAAACTTTACACGTTGCATGTTATTTTCTGTAGCCAGCAAATACAGTAAGAAGGTAAGCCTACAGTTGTGATTCAATTATTTAAAATCAAATGTAGCTTAAATGCCAGTTTTTACAGTGTTTATGCATATATTTATTTTTCAATATAATAAATTAGTTTACCGGGATTCATTGAGTTACGTTTTAAAAGCAGAGTGGGGTATTGGTGCGCAGAACATAATGATTCAAGTAAATACAACGCGAAATTAATGGCAAAACATTTCGTGTTTGTTCTCCAGATGCCAAGAAATTATACGCGGAAAACGGAGAAAATCTCCTACCCAGCAGAAAATGTGCAGAAAGCTCTGCGTGCAATTGGGGATGATGGGAGGAAAATGAGGGAAGTAGGGAGACCTTTCATCATTTACGAGTCAACCGTACGAAAGCAGTTGCTGCAAAATAGGCTTGTTCTACCTCGTCTAGGCCGTAAACCTGTTTTTACCAACGAAATGGAGTCACAATTATCCGAATACCGTTTGAAATTGGCAAAATTATTTTACGGCTTAACGCCCACCAAGCTTGTCAGACGGTTTGCGTACAAGTTTGCAGAGGAGAATAAGATTCCCCATAATGTCAATAAAGTTAAAGATCTAGCAGGCAAAGATTGGTTGTATGGGTTCTTGAAGAGAAATCCTACATTAACGTTGAGACAACCTGATAAAACAAGCCTAAATAGGATTGCCTCCTTTAATGCTGACGAAACGAAGATATTTTATTCTAATATCCAAAACTGCAGAATTTTAGTATCATTGCATTGTTATGCTATAGAAAAAGCATTGGAATATTCTAATGTTAATGCACAATGCAAGTTCTAGCCAATTCACATTATATTATTATGGCTTTCACAACATTCATCCCATGCTCACAATTCCCCAACCCATGCACATGCACATGCTTACCCTGCAGGGTGGGTAATGGTGCGCAAGTGCATATTTGCGAGATTTTGAAATATAGTCCACCAAATGTATTTTTGAATTAAATTTGTTTCTGCACATCGAATACAGGATTACTAAGGCTCCCTTATTCATAACTGCAGCTGTGTTATCTATTATGAGACCATTACAAGACCGATTCTTGCCTAAGTACGCACAATTCCCCCACTATCCCTTACTAGGGCCCGGATGTTCATGACTATTTTTATAGTTATGTTTCTTCATGACGAAAGTAAGATGATGATTTAAGCTAATTCCATTCAAATTATGTCATTAAGGTTAATCACTCCGAACTCAAAAGGGTTGCAATTCTGGCTGTGTAACATTCATTTTAAACATAGCACATGACATACATAGCCTAGGGGAACCACTTTCTGCTCAAATGTCTAAAAGATCAAGTATACTGTGCACATTGAAAATATTATTGCAATGCCAGTAGATTCGGATAACAAACGTGTGGATAACAGTCGTGGGGTTGCGGATAACAGTCGTGCGGATGTGGGGCGGATGCGGATAACAGTCGTGCGGATGTGGGGCGGATGCGGATAACAGTCGTGCAGATGTGGGGCGGATGCGGATAACAGTCGTGGGGTTGCGGATAACAGTCGTGCGGATGTGGGGCGGATGCGGATAACAGTCGTGGGGTTGCGGATAACAGTCGTGCGGATGTGGATAACAGTCGTGCAGATGTGGGGCGGATGCGGATAACAGTCGTTCGGATGTGGGGCGGATGCGGATAACAGTCAAGCGGATGTGGGGCGGATGCGGATAACAGTCGTGCGGATGCGGAAAACAGTCGTGCGGATGCGGATAACAGTCGTGCGGATGTGGGGCGGATGCGGATAACAGTCGTGCGGATGTGGGGCGGATGCGGATAACAGTCGTGCGGATTTGGGGCGGATGCGGATAACAGTCGTGGGGTTGCGGATAACAGTCGTGCGGATGCGGATAACAGTCGTGCGGATGCGGATAACAGTCGTGGGGATGTGAGGCGGATGCGGATAACAGTCGTGCGAATGCGGGGGGGATGCGGATAACAGCGGGGCGGATGCGGATAACAGTCGTGGGGATGCGGGGGGGATGCGGATAACAGTCGTGCGGATGCGGATAACAGTCGTGGGGATGCGGATAACAGTCGTGGGGATGTGGGGCGGATGCGGATAACAGTCGTGCGGATGCGGGGGGTTGCGGATAACAGCGGGGCGGATGCGGATAACAGTCGTGCGAATGCGGGGGGAGATGCGGATAACAGCGGGGCGGATGCGGATAACAGTCATGGGGATGTGGGGCGGATGCGGATAACAGTCGTGCGGATGCGGATAACAGTCGTGGGGATGTGGGGCGGATGCGGATAACAGTCGTGCGAATGCGGGGGGATGCGGATAACAGCGGGGCGGATGCGGATAACAGGCGGGGGGGTTGCGGATAACAGTCGTGCGGATGCGGATAACAGTCGTGGGGATGCGGATAACAGTCGTGGGGATGTGGGGCGGATGCGGATAACAGTCGTGCGGATGCGGGGGGTTGCGGATAACAGCGGGGCGGATGCGGATAACAGTCGTGCGAATGCGGGGGGAGATGCGGATAACAGCGGGGCGGATGCGGATAACAGTCATGGGGATGTGGGGCGGATGCGGATAACAGTCGTGCGGATGCGGATAACAGTCGTGGGGATGTGGGGCGGATGCGGATAACAGTCGTGCGGATGCGGGGGGGTTGCGGATAACAGCGGGGCGGATGCGGATAACAGTCGTGCGAATGCGGGGGGAGATGCGGATAACAGCGGGGCGGATGCGGATAACAGTCATGGGGATGTGGGGCGGATGCGGATAACAGTCGTGCGGATGCGGATAACAGTCGTGTGGATGCGGGGCGGATGCGGATAACAGTCATGGGGATGTGGGGCGGATGCGGATAACAGTCGTGCGGTTGCGGATAACAGTCGTGCGGATGCAGGGCGGATAACAGTCGTGCGAATGCGGGGGGGATGCGGATAACAGTCGTGCGGATGCGGATAACGTTTGTTTATCCGCGCAGGGCTCTACAATGGCAATAATTAAGACACGAGTGTGTTTATAAAACGAGCGAAGCGAGTTTTGTAATTTCCATACGAGTTTATTAATTACCATTATAGGCGAGTTGCATACGACTGTTTATGTTCGACGATAATTTTATGTTCGAACATAAATATTCATAAATATCTGTCGAGATTCCGCCAGTTTTATGTACTGAAGATGGCGCATGTGACGCAGAGAATACCTTGTATTTGACCATGGCCTCCTCGATTACTCCACTATGACACTAGTCCCGCAGTGAAATTTAAATTAGGAGGCCGTGGAACTCAGCGCAGGTGCGATGCTATCCTTAAGTAATTGGTCACACATATGTTATTTGAGCTCTGATTGGTGGGAGAAGCTCTTTCATAATGAAAAATAGTGTTATAATGACCCTCATTATGATACAGTTTCCGGACTTATAATTTACATTTCGACATCGTCGAACATAAAACTGTTTAACTAAATCACCTTTCAATTTCCTTATGGGGAAAGGGCTATTGTGGGGTTGATCCGTTTTCAATGGGGAATTGCAAAGACTTCGCGCAAATCACAAACCTACCAATAAAGAGGCAAGAGGATGGATGAGAAATAAATAATATTATTAGTGTGTAGATATTAGTTAGGTAAAATGGAAATATTAGTTACTCGGGAAGTTAGAGTCAAAGGGTCTTGGGTCGTTAACGTGATGGGGTTCGTAAAATTCATCGAACTAGAATCATTAAACACACTAACCAGGTCTTGCAATTCTGAGGAAAAACCATCACAATCAAAACTCAAATGTAAAATAAAATGCCTGAAACTTTATTGAAGTGCCGGTCGTACAATCTGTGAGTAAAATATAATATATCGTTGGGATCCAAATAAATATATACAAGGTCCCTGACATAAATTGCTTTAATTGTTCCCAGACTCACAGATTGTCCTCTGCTACATACTTGAAATCTGGAGATCGCTTAGACTATTTGAATTCCATCACTTTCAAATATTATGCATATTTCACTTGTGGTCACATTACAAGATGTTGGGTTTCGGAACGTGGATAGTAAGTGGTCGTGAAATAACTATACGTCTTATAGCGAAGCCATCTTTTATTGTCGTACACTATTAACATAGGGAAATAATAACTTAATATCGTATGGCCTCGGGTGCCTTGTGCAAGCTTTGTTAATTGACACCCAATGGGCAGTTTGCATGCCGAATTTTATCGCTCCTTGGAGCGTTATGAAAGTCAAAGAGGTTAGACATCAAAGGTCCTTGACATTATAGCGCTTTCTAGTAGAGAAAGGAGGAAATTTTTGTGTTGGCGGAAAATCCCTAGATACATTTTGCCATTATGAACACGGCCTACTAAATTCATGTGGGTTCTTTAACATGCCAAAAACATATGACATGCGTACCGTGATTTTTGTCGCCTTTCAAGAATCACTTACCATGGCCGAGAAGCGGATCTGCAAGCTTGGGGTTGGTAGTCCGAAACGATAAACACTCACCCTCCGTGGCAAGCAACAAAGGGAAATGAAAGTATGAAGAAGAATAAATGCATAGAGAAAGAATTCAAGGATGATCATCTTCTCAGTTCTTGTCTTCCTCACCAAACTGGTCTATCTCGAGAGGGAAGACCAGCAGCCCGATTCTGTAAGAAATGGTTAAGCTATAACAAGTCTTTAGGACCCGTAAAGACTGGTTAGCAGTCGAATTGGTATTCTGTAACGCCAAATCGCATCCATGTTGTGACGTAGATCTTACCGCTCAACCATCCACCGTAAAGGCATGTTCCGAGGACTTGTTAGCCGTTTTCTAGACAATGGTTAACATATTTGCAACGGAAAATCAAAGATGGAAGCGAACAGCTGATATGTATGTTATCACAATGGCTTGAATATTAAGTTATTCATTAAAGATGGTCTAAGGTAAGTGCAAAACAATGTATTTTTGATTCTTCAAGTTGTGCAAATATCTTTCTTTGACGATTATGGTAAATAGCATACCGGTACTTATTATGAATAATGTCCCGTGTAATGTTATTTAACTTACACTTTTATTTTTGTTTTCAGATGCAGTAAGCGATCTAAAACGATTTGATGGAGAAGAAACTGAAGCGCTATTTTACTACTTTGGAAATAATTAGCTTTCATTTTAATTACAGAATTCGAATCATACTTGCGGAAGCTTGTAGTCAGTAGTCCTCCAAGCTTGTTTCTAGGTTATGGAAATAATTGCTGTCTGGAGTTTAAAGACACCTACCTAATGTACGGCAACTGTGCTTTTAATTATTTAAATTAAGGATGCAAATGTTACATTTCTTCTCGGCCTTGGCCTATGCCATTGGTAAATTATAATTAACTTAATTGTGGTGAAGAGACATGACAATATAATTATCATAATGGACTTTCACAAACTGAAATTGACTCATTTACCTAAGAGAATGAGAGGAAATGTTATCTCCATCGTCAGAACTGGTAGTATCAAAGCTTTCAATCCTGATCCAGTAAGTATTTAAACAATAGGCTATCATTTAAAACCTTGGCAAGTAGCCTTAGTAGGCAGGCTGGAACATAAAGAGTACCAGTATTGTACTATGCTTCATATTGAACTAATGAGGGAAGTTAATGTTACATACATGTAATGCATGCAGTCTATTAACAGTGTAGGGGAGAAATAAGAAATAATATCAGACCCCAAATGAACTAAAGTTTTTGGTCAGTCTGCTTGGCAAGTTGTCATTGCGAAGGGAGGACTCATGTAAAAGATTACATTGCATGCTACTGCTGGAAACTAAAACCTTAGCACTGGCTACACGTAGTTGCTCTAAATGTGTCACCTGAGCCCAGTATGTGATACTAGGATCTGTATTCCATTTGGCCTGAAGCAGCATCTGCTGAGAATTGCAATACAAGGACTATGTTTTATTTATAGAGTCTCTAAATTACTCATGTGAATTGTTTCTGTAGACACTCATATGGTGTATTACCAGTAGGCAATTAAAATGTGATAAATCTTATTGCTGTTATAGGTGATTCTGGCCACTTGGTTGAGTCTGTTATTTATTCCAAATTTAAATCCTGCTAGATTGTTATTACGAGGAATAAACATCACAAATGTTCCAAATAGTTCTCACAGTTTTAATAACCTGGTATGACACAGCTCGGTCATCTAAATGGATCACATGAGAAAGAAAATTCACAACATGGTGCTTTGGGAGTTTGTCTAACATCAAGGTAGGCCTACATTAATTTTCTTAATTTCATTGTGTTATCATTTGAGAACTAACCTACATGCAACAAGGTGTAAAGCTTTCCAAGAGTGGAGTTTACCTGAACCGAAGTAAAAAATTCTTAAACTACTGAAATTAGTCAAAATACCTGCAGTAATGGTATCTGGAGACAATATAGTAATAGATGTTTACTCCTTCGCTGTCTGTAGCCCACCCAGCCATTCCAAATAGGATCACGACTTATCTATATGAAATTCCGTCTGACTTTGCCATTTTTAGCACCATGTACAGTACTGCCAACCACACGTATTCGATACTATATCGCATCCGGCAGACCAATGGTTTACGCCTAGTCCAATAATTGTTAGGTAGCGTTAGCTAATATAAACACCCCTGGTTTTTGTCACGCACAGTGGGGGTAGTCACGCGTCAGTAATCTTTATCCAGGCCAATGGTTTAGCCAATTATCTTTTTTCACATAATTACAAAGGGGCGGAACTACGAGGTCATCTACCCCCTATGATTTATTATTAATGTAGTTATTGTTGTTTTAAGGGGCAGAACTACGAGGTCATCTGCCCCTATTATGAATGTAAGTGGAACGCAGATTGTGCACTTGCAGCAGACATGAATGCGGCTTTTTACATATCTTGTGTCCTTGTTTCATCTTCTGGGCAATTACGTATTGAAATTACGAACCCTGGTCACTACTGCACCTCATATATGTGCTAAAGTTCGTAAATATATGTTTTTATTTATTGCTATTTTTAAAACGACAGCCATGTTTCGACAGCGCTTGTATCTCGTTCAACTGTCAACAAGGTGCACTTCAGCGGCACACACCGAGGTGCACACATTGTTGCAAACATGTGAGATACAAAATCACCGTTGATAAAAAGAAGTGAGATACAAAATCACTGTTGATCAAAAAAAATATTCATCTGGACGCGTTAGGTTGTAACCATTGTCAAAACTCACTGGTCTGAGCGTGTTAGGCTGTAACTATTGTCAAAAACCATTGGATTGGACAAAACGAAGGTTACAATGGCTGGATGTTGGTGTGGCATAGTACCGCAAGGGCGAGGTTGGCAGAACTGTTTTGATTATGATTGATGTGAACAGTGGCGGCCACAGCTGAAATTTTGCCTGGATAGTTTTTGATCCTATTTGGGATGGTTGGGTGGGTCACAGACAGCGGAGGAGGAAACATCTATTAAAACATCATTCCCCGATTTATTTCTCATCGTTTGATAAGGTACTATACAGAATGTTATCGCTCGTTCTATTTTCATTCAGTGCTACCAAACATTTGCCACGCTGAGCGTGTCTTGTGTCTGAAATTAGCTAAAATACCTTTTCTCTCCAACCGCTGAGCTCTCAAGGTGAAATGTACAGCTAAACGCCGGAATCTGTATGGTGCGTTTTATAATAGTATTTTTTTTTAATGCGTACCAATGGCTTCTGTCTGGGCCAATAATTATTAGGTGGAGGGCTGCGTTAGCCATGTGCACGAATACACCCCTGGTTTTTGTCTCGCAAAGTAATGTAATTGATGTTTTTTGTGAGAGTGAAATTTCTTAAATCCAATCTAATGGGCTTTGCCTATACCAATAATTGCTACATAGCCGTTAGCCATACGCCTGGTTTCTGTCATGCACAGTGGGGCAATCGTGCATCAATAATCTTTATCCAGACCAGACCTGTGTGGTGTATTTTGTATCCCACATGTTGGCAACTGTGGTGATAGTTTAAAATTTGAAATACACTTATCTTCTGTCTAGTCAATACTTTTTTGTGTGTTTGTTTACGCCCTAGGACATTAACTAGACGGAACATGTATTTCAAATTTTAAACTATCATTCGTCAATACGGACCAATCGTGAACAATGTTAACCCCAACCTGTGGTGATGTCAATGTGTGCGTCTTATAAATAGTTGAAGAGACCTCGTTGCACTGTCGAACATGGCTGCCATCGTGGAATGAGCAATAAATATTAATACATATTTCTCGTGCAGTAGTGACCAAGGTTAGTAATATCAGTTGGCGATGTCCCCCAGAAGACGAAACAAGGCATGAAAATCTTCCATTTGTACTTACATCTTAGGAATTTTAAACATCATATTTGTCCCACCATGGTCTCTGCACAGCTGAAGAAATCAAGCGAATCCACCTCACTTCATGATCTGGGCCGGAATGATACAAACACATCTGTTTGAACCATTTTTTTTATCGTTCTAATGACTGGCTCATCCCGCAGCTGCAAAATGTGGGAATCTTAAACAGTGTAGGTTTCAACACGATGGGGTGCCGACTCACTTCGCAGTGGCCGTTCGACAACGTCTTTGGGAATCGATGTCTCATATCACATGCAACACCATCATTCTGTGACTAAGCACTTGGTAATGCATTCTTAACGAGAGGTATGGCATGTCAGCTGTTCGCTTATGTCATCGAGTTGATTACTCTGACTCTCAAACTCCGGTCTATCATGCGAAATACGAGGTTCATTTGGAGGCTTTTATATGCTGGTCTACCAAATTAATGTACACTTGTATTATTTGCTGGGTAACTTTATTGTATTTTTAGTGGTGATCGAAATGACAGATTACATCAAGGTCATCTGCTTGACTGAGTAATAAATGAGATTATTAATCTGTAAACTGAAGATGGTTCATACTTTGCATGACATGAGGTTAGGCGTTCCTTAGTGTGTTGTCCATTTGTGACGATTGAGTCTGATAAGTGATTGCATTTATTGGTCTTGCTCAGTAGTATAGGAAGGGCAGTTTTCTCATTTCTTGGGTGTATTTCCAGACACTTCCCAGCATGGAAATTTAGCAAAATACTACACAAGACTGCTCCTCAAAAAAGGAAGAGAAAAAACATTACCGGTATTATTATTTAAAATAATTATTCTTGTTTTCGCATAAGTATGTAGCCGGATTAAATTGTTTTGTTACACTATAATGGCTAACTTGAGTTTAAGAATGTAGTGTATAGGCTACACAAGCACATCTCCAGGTCATGATACAAAAATAAATCTGGAAATTTGTTTATAGATTTTTGTCACAGTACTGGTAACAATATCAGGGATTGATTTTCAATTTTCCAGGATTCTCTGCCAAAAATTCTGTGAAACACCTTCCAGTGCCCTGGTCTGAATGAGACGACGAAGAAACAAACTGAATTTGATTGCTCTGTAAACTGCTGTATTTTCAAATGTTTAATTTTATGTTATAAATTAAGTGTTCTATTTGAATAATAATTTGTTAAAGAAACCATTGTGTATGATTTGAGCCTTGCTTCCTGAACTGCTGCAATCCTAACACCAACTGTTCCTACCAGAACCAGTAGGCATTCCTTCTAATTCACAAGGTTTCTGTTTTCCTTCTTTATATCCTTATGAAGGTTCTGCAATTAGAAAGTAGACTGTTTCATACTACTGTATGTGATAAGATTGTCAAGAATTCAGGTGAGAAACAAGAGTTTAGTGCTTTTCAGTCGGTCAACACGAATGTACCCAAAAGAGATGGGTTATGCCCTAATCCTGAAATAAATTACATGAGATTAATAAAACACTAGGATGACCAGTTTCGATCGTCAAGCGATCATCATCAGATCCATTACACTTAGGCTATAAAATCTATGTTTGAAATACAGGTGAAAATATTTACAATATGTACAATTATTTAGTTGCAGTATTGGTACTGCAACTGTCAGTGTATGCTAAATGCAGTATATATGTTAGGTGAAATGCTAAATGGTGATAGCTATCCGGAGTTTGTACTTTAGAGAGATTATATGGTTGTAAACTATAGTTAAACTATAAAATTTTAGGCTAACTACTTATCTGATTGTCTTCCGTACTACAGCTGCTCGCAGTTTTCGTGCTCACTGTAACTTACTTTGCGGTCAACAAAATTCAGGTGAGAGTTATGTTATCCACATAATATTTCAATTTAGTTAGTCTTATCTCATTCCCAGTAGTAGTAGTATTTAGGGACAAGGTGTTGCCTTTGGGGACACGCTAGGGATGGATCAACCCCTGCCCCCTACTCCCCAGAGATTTTTAATCTGCATGGTGCTGATACAAACTTCTGTTTTCTCTCTCCCCCTTTTCCTTCATGTAATAATACATTGAGTGTGAGGATCAAAGGTCATACTGTTAGTTGAGTGCCTCCTCCCTTCTGTGTAGAATCTTGAGCATTGAGTTAAAGTATTGTGATTGCTATGCCCTAGGGCCATATAGAGACGAAAGGATTAGGCTAGGTAGAATATATTGAATTTAAAAGAAGGCTAATAAATAACTTCATCTGAAGAAAACTGGAATAAATTCCATTAAGTGGTAAATATTGCTAAAATGCAGAATGTAGTTTTATTCTGGGATAAGGAGTTAGAAGCACATCAATGGCCTACTGATACTTGCTTTCTACTAATTTGCAAACTTTTAACTTAACATGTAGACCTATTGTACGCAAAAGTCCTAGACTTATAAATTGACGGGCGTAAGGGATTCTGTGGGTAGTTCCAGTGGCATGAGCTTTTCATCATTCCAGGTGCGACAGATCAACATAATGCACCCATACCCCACTCCTTTCTGCTCACAGTTCTTAAAGTGAGAAGTACCTTTAAGGAGAATAATACTAAACTGTAGTCTAAATGATCCTGATCTTGGCTTCCTACAATTTCCACGGACCTCTTGCCACCTCAGTTTTATTATTGAAGGCTTGTATTACGATGGATCATTAAATCACTCTTTGACTTTCTTGGCTGCAGCCAGAGGAGCAATGTGGTGTTCTGACTAGAACAGACTATAACACTCCAGTAGGCCTACCGTGAAGAAAAACTGGCATACCATTAACTTCTATTGTCTTACTGCCCAAAGAGTTGATACCTCATTCTTGGAGATTTTTGAGCATTATTCTAAATGTATACACCTATTCTTAACAGTATTGTTGTTCATGTGTTAAACTGCTCTCAGTAGTCTATTAGGCCTACAGGTAAGTTGCCCAATAGCTTACTGGCCACATAAAACATTTATCTTAAGTTTCTGTTACAGTTCATGTTGTAATCAACCAGAAAACACGCTATTTGATTCCTACTAAACTAAAATGAATATTTATGTGGACAGGCAATGTAATTTCTCTTCAAAAGAGAGTTGGGTGTATAAGGTTGACATGATCCGCTGGAATACAGTATCCGTTGAATACTATAAATAAGATACCCCTAAATAAAATAAGGTATTAATTAAGGCAATAGCTAAAGAAAATCCTAACTGAAATAGATATTCATGTGAACAGACAGCGTAAATGTTTTCGCAAATGGGGTTAGGTGTACCGTATCTTATCAAGTTGAAGTAATCCGTATGAATGGTCAATGCCATAATAGGCGAAAGTATGGGTTAAGGCAATATGGAACATAGGAAATAGTTAAAAATAAAATGATACAAACTAATTGCGATATTGAGTGGTTTGAAATAACGCGCCAATCGATTTACCCGTCATCTGGTGGAAGGCTTTCGTACTAAGAAGATGGCTATGAAATCCTGATCCTGAACTCGTAACAAGCGTCATAACTAGGTGCCTTACAGAATACCACTTTGAGCCTCGCTAGCCATTTGTTGTTATGCCTATGGTTATGATTCCGTCGTAACCATTTTGGTGGGTTGTTAAGGAGTGAAGTTACAGAATCGGGGTGCAGGTGTACAGGCTGACTGATGTTGGCCCCGTTGCGCAACTTATTTATCCGAATAATTAAAAGAAGTTCGCACTTTGTGAAGCCAATGTTCATAAGAATGAGGGTCTCTGCCTGGTCTCCTTTCAGTAATTCGCTCCTACTGCCACATACTGTATGTCTAGGTCACAAGTTATCCTGCAGTAGTACGATGTCTCTTACTCAGCAGTCCTTTGTCTGTCCATATGGGTGGCGTACTTCATGGTAACTCCTCATGTCTAGAAGATATACTTTTCTCCATCTCCTGAGGAAGTCCTCCTGTATTTTCTCTCCGAGTTTCATTTCCTTCCTCAGGCCTATTCAGGCCGTGAGTTCGGAGACGTTGGGCAGGGTAGTAAGTCGTGCACCAGTTAGGAAATGACTCGGAGTCAGTATCCCAGAGCCATCTTGGATTATTGATCGTGAGTTAATGGCGGCTTCTACTCCCACCAATAGAGTTCTGAGTGCCTCCTCGCTAATTAGAGCCTTTCCCTAAACATTTCTTAGGCATATTTTAGTCGTCCCCACCATTCTTTCGCGCCAGCCTCCCCACCAAGCCGCCCGAGGTGCTAAACATTTCCAATGAACCCCATTGTGTTCGAGGGTCAGTGAACTTACGGTTGCCACAACTATAATAATCTCCATAACTTTCATGTGGCAATGTAACATGGATTTAAAACTTGGTAAAGGGATGACCAAATTCTCGTATTCTTTGCCTTCTTAAAATATTTCCCAATTAACCTACTGATATCACGCTGGTAGAAATGTAGGCCTTTCATCGTGAAGTCTAATAGGCTACACTCGTAGCCTGTGCATATCACTAATGATCTCCCCAGGGCATTCAACTTGTGGGGCACAGTATGAAAAACGTGGAGCCTCTTCTGAATTATGCAGTACGTCTACTTGTCCAAGGACCCTCTCCTCTTCCAGCCGATCTCCCTTGGTCAATATGGCTGGTGACCTCGCTGTTCCGCCCCTTTAAACAATAATAACTATAACTCCCTTGGCAAACTCTTGTTCTCTTCTGACCTTTGAAGCTTAATCGTAATATCAATTTATCAGAAAGTATGCAAGCCATCAGCTCTAAACTTTGCACACGTATAGTACGCGACATTCTAGATTAATTTGTAGTAACTAATATACCTCAGTGCTGCCAACACGATTCTATGCTTTCTGATCGTTTTAATTTTTAATTGCATGTAACTTCTATACTAACAAATGGATTTTATCCAAAATTAGCACTATAATAGATCGAAATACTTCAGATTAATTCTGAGCATTACATACTTGACATTGTTCTCAACATGATTTTACGCCCAATATAAAACAGCATGTAATGTCCATACTATCCATTAGAAAACCATCTTGTAAAATTTACTTTTCATCTATATTTACATACCGGTAACACTAATGACAAAATGTATTCTTAAATTTTAGATATATTAGCATGAGCTGAAACATCTAAATAATTTTATCACACCCAAAAACATGTTTCATACCGGCAACCCTCTCGCAGCACCATTGGAATTACGGAAAATAAATGAGTTAGCAACTTTGGGAATATGGGTACGGGTTAGAGTGATATCGTACGTTTGGTGTGATAGTTTGCCAGGTCCTGACAACAATAGGATATGGTGCATCCAGTGCCGGATTAAGACTCACAGTGGCCCTAGGTAATTGTTAATTTGAGGCCCCTTTTCCCCTTCACCAACCCCCACCCCCACCCCCCCCCCCCCCCCTTCATAAAAAAGTCAATCATAATTTTGAAAGAGATTTTATTTACAAATTTACAATGAATAATGAATACAATTTAGATCATATTACGAACATTTTCAGAAAAACTTTTTTCTCTATTTTGTTTCGCTGAATGTTTCAATAACATCATCGAAGTTGATTTTCCTTAAAATTTCAGATTCTGATTCTGATATAAGTCAAAATTGAATCCCACAAAATTAACATGAACCCGAATTTAAATTTCTGCATTCTGTTTGCGATGCCCCTCCCCCTAGTAGTGGTTTTTGGTGTGTTCTGGCCCCTCCACCTCCACATTCCTCCACACAAGATGGCGGCGGTGCGATATCTCGCGAACGCATGGTCGGATTTTAACGAATGAGGTGTCGTTGAACTCGGGCTGACACCCCCTTTCCAATGGATAACATGTTTCCACCCCAAAAATGAAACCTACCCCTACTAGGGGGTGAAATTGTATTTTTTTTAGAAAATCTCGCTTTTCAAGTGCAACATGTGAGAGCTTGAATGCCAATATGGAATTAAACGTTGTTCTACACAAGTGACATGTGTACGGTGAAAAGCCAATATGAATTAACATGCTTGTTTTCTGTTTTTACGCATGCCCACTCATAGCTTTTGTAAGAGGGCGGGCTTTATTAAAGATGGCGGCTGTAGTGTAACCTAACCTAGCCCACCCACGAGGGGTGATCAAAAAGATTTCCAAGTGGCGCTTGTCGATAGGCAAACCAATAATCAAAGAGGGGCATGTTAGGTCTTGAGGCCAGAGCCCCTTTTGATTGATCCCTGTTGATTTGTCCCTTTGGACTGATCCCTATTGACTAGCCCCTTGGACGGGTCCTTGTTGGCGGATCCCTGTGGACGAGTCCTTGTTGACGGGTCCCTGTTGACGGGTCATTGCTTGTGGGTCCCTATGGACGGGTCATTGTTGACGGGTCATTGTTGACGAGTCCTTGTTGACAGGTCCCTGTGGACTGGTCCTTGTTGACGTGTCCCTGTTGACAGATCATTGTTGACGAGTCCTTGTTGACAGGCCCTTGTGGACGAGTCCTTGTTGACGGGTCCCTTTTGACTGATCCCTGGGCCGATAACCTAGATGTTAGGCCCCTTAAAACAACAATTATCACCATCATATTTTGACTGATCCCTTTGGACCGGTCCCTTTGGCCTGGTCCCTATGGAATGGCCCATGAAATTTATCCAAATTATGTCAAAGGGCCTAACAACAATTGTGTGTAAAGCAGTGTGTTGAGCTGACGTTGTTCGCCAGCCCTCACTACTACAATCTCATAACGATATGAAAGGAGAGTGACGAAATACATGTGAACACGTGCGAGATGACATTATTACCGTCTCCCTTGTGAAAACCACATGTACGCTAACATGTCACATCCTGTTTTGGTTCGTATAAGTGTAAAACATGGTAGATGAGGACATGTCAAGGAGTAAGTGCAAAACTTGGTGGATGAATATGTTCTAGTACACGGGGCACATGCAATTTGAGGACAGGTCAAGGAATCTAACCCGGAGGATGGATGTGTCTTTTGCAGTTGAAAGAGAATAATGCATGTTTTTAAGATGTTAAAACTGAGGAGATTGTACGTGTAGTAAGCCGACTTGTTATTTCCTGTGTCATATTGCTGACATGGCAGAGAGCGCACAGTTCTGTTGCTATGACTAACGCTGCAGTAATTTAAAACCGCAGGTGTTTATCAAGACAATGGGCGATGATCATGCAAAGTCAGCAGTAATCTGATACCGCACAGGTGTTCCTAGTGCACTTTGGACTGGCAGGTGTACAGGAAAGGAATTGCAATGATCAGCAAAAAACTGCTGACACACTGCATTCTCAGCCTATATAAGGGAGTCATATATTTCCCTACTGTCTGTCATTATTACTTGCTACGAGTGAACAGTGCTTTATTACTGCTCAACAGTTGCAAAAAAGACTTTTTTGGTGAAAATCATTAAATTATTTTTGCATGGTAAGTACTTATTATTAATGGATTGTAGTCTTTTATTACTAATTGATGTTGAAGTTATTGATTGGAATGTATTTATTGATTGATTGATTTGTAATTGACGTACCGTAGGTTAGCAGATTCCTGTACCTAGTTCAGCAGTTGATAAATTATTTAAGGTAAGTAACCCCTCTAATAACTTTTAAACAGCTAGAGCGATATTTTCCAATGTTCACCGCTAGATGTCTGTGATAATGGTTTAATTGATAGTCGAAGTTGGAACTACTAGGCTATGATGTGTGTTAAGCTAAATTTGTAGGTAGAATTTGATGAACACTCTATTAAGTTCCAACGTTCGCTGCTAGGTGTTAGTGACAATAATATTTGTTAACCAATGTTGGAACTACTCGACAATTATGTGAAGCCGAATTTGTAGGTTGGATTTGATTAACACTTTATCCAGTTCCAATGTTCACTACTAGGTGTCAGTGACAATGGTACCTGGTAACTAAAGTTGGAACTACTTGACCATGGTGTGTGAAGCTAAATTTGTAGGTTAGATTTGATTAACGCTTTATCAAGTTCCAATGTTCACTACTAGACGTCAGAGACAATGGTACCTGGTAACTACAGTTGGAACTACTCAACGATGGTGTGAAGCTAAATTTGTAGGTTAGATTTGATTAACGCTCTATCAAGTTTCAATGTTCACTGTTAAGTGCCAGCGACAGTACCATATTTACTAACTAAAGTTGGAATTACCCAACAATGGTGTGAAGCTAAATTTGTAGGTTAGATTTGATTACCACTGTATCAAGTTCCAACGTTCACTACTAGGCGTCAGTGGCAATGGTACCTGGTAACTAAAGTTGGAACTACTTGACCATGGTGTGTGAAGCTAAATTTGTAGGTTATATTTGATTAATGCTTTATCAAGTTCCAATGTTCACTACTAGACGTCAGTGACACTGGTACCTGGTAACTAAAGTTGGAACAACTCAACAATGGTGTGAAGCTAAATTTGTAGGTTAGATTTGATTAATGCTCTATCAAGTTTCAATGTTCACTGTTAAGTGTCATCGACAGTGCCATATTTACTAACTAAAGTAGGAACTAGGGTACGTGGAGGCAAAGACCTGCATAGGGCAAAGCTCTGCGTTAACTTTTTGAATAGTCCGCCTTTGATTTAAGAATTGGCCACCAGGCAGCAGTTGTAGTACTGCAGCAGGAGTCTGTTATCAAAAGTATGGCGTCTGGTGTGCACTGTCGGCCGAGAAAATGAGGTAAGTTAGTTTTTCACGTTGTTGATGTAACTTTCTTGATACTTCAGTTCAATATTGTGCGAGTTAGCGTTGCTCCAAATGTATCAACTAAATATCAGTGAATAGTACTGTAACTAAGCTTTAATGTCGTGGATTAACTTTTGCTTCACTTCACTTCACCTAATCTTACTGACACGCCATTCACAAACACGCCAAATGGGGCAAATCTCTGCAGGTCTTTTGGGGCAAGTCCCTGCACCCCTCGAGTGCAGGGCTTTGCCCCATTTAGTATCAACATTGTAGATACAATAATGAACGTATTAATTATCATTTATTATCTATCAAACAAATACTTTCTAAGAGTAGATAGCTGGGTAGATATATCAAAGCAATTAAAATAATTTTTCCAATACATTTCTCTAGGAACTACAAAAGAAAAACTGATTATAAGCCTTTGACGGAGGACCACCTCGATGAGGCTCGAAGAATGATTGCTGCAGGATCCTCATTTCGTCAAGCTGCCAAGAAAATTGGTTTCAATGAGACTACGCTGAGGACTCGACTGAAGAAAGGAGGCAGCGTAAAACTCGGACGATTTCGGAATACCTTTACGACAGTACAAGAGAAGGAGTTGGTGAGCCACTGTATTGCCCTCGATCAACGTTTCTTTGGTCTTACACTGAAATCTTTACGATTTCTTCTCTTCAAATATGCAGAGGACAACAACATACCTCATAAATTTCCTATAAACTCCAAACTAGCAGGGAGGGATTTTACGCGAGAATTTATGAAGAGAAACAAATTGTCCCTGCGTGTTCCACGAAAAACCAGCGTTGCCAGAGCTATGGGTTTCAACCGAGTTCAACTTGCACAGTATTTTGACAATTTGGGGTCTGTCGTCAGAACTTATAAGTTTACTCCCAATCAAATCTACAATATGGACGAAACAGGGGTACAAACTGTTCCAAACAAACTTCCATTACATGTAAGCCCCCACAGGGAAAAGAGAAGTTGCCAAGACAGTAGCAGCAGAGCAAGGCCAAACAGTAACTGTTGTGTGTGCACTGAATGCAGTGGGGAATTATGTTCTCCTTAGTTTATCTATGCTAGAAAGAGAGAAAATCGCCAATTGCTTCATGGTGGCCCTACTGGGTGTGATATGGCTGTGACAGGAGAGGGGTATATGAACACCTCGACGTTCATCAAATGGCTGCAACATTTTCAAAAGTATGCAAATCCAAGTGAGGAAAATCCAATTTTACTCATTTTAGATAATCATATTTCTCACACAAGCCTAGAGGCTATTACGTTTGCAAGAGCACACCACATCCACCTGCTCACCTTACCACTACACAGCAGTCACAAGACTCAACCACTTGATCGCTGTTTTTTTGGCCCTCTCAAGAATAATTATGATGCTGCTGTTGATGCATGGGATGTATAAAATCCGGGTCAGACGTTTGACGTTTACAGTGTTACTGCGACTTTCAAGATTGCCTTTGAGAAAGCCGGAACCATTGCAACTGCAGTTCAAGCTTTCAAAGCAACAGGCATTTTCCCGTTTGACCCAAATGTCTTCGTTGAAGTTGACTTTCTGCCATCAGAAGTGACAGATCAAGACCTACCAGAACACGATCTCGCCAATGATGAATGTCATGATGATCGAAGAATCATATTTCTTAACGATGAAGACGCAAGTGGTAACATTGTAGGTGAAACAGCTGTTTTTGACCAAACGTTTCCTGATCAAGGACCCTCTACTTCCACTGCTCCCTCGGTCATATCACCACAAGATGACAATGTTACCACGCAGCAAGGAGGCAACATCCCTGATTTGGAATCCCCCTCAAAACATGGCAACCAACCCACATCACCTAATGATATAATTCCACTTCCTAAAATTAAGACCACTAGGAAACGTAAAGGTAAAGGGTTGAAGTCTTCGCTTCTAACGTCGACACCTAATAAAGATCGTTTGGAAAACGAAGCCAAGGTAAAAGAAGAACTTGCTGCTGAGAAGGAAAAACGCGCCAAAGAAAGAAAAGCACGTGCTGAAGCAAAAAAACGTAGGATAGACTTCACTGCGCACAAGTTAAACGAAAGGAAGAAAAAGATAAAGAATGCCGATGAACCAGATACAGACTCTTCAGAGACTGATGCGGAATTCTCAATTCACGATAGTAGTTCGGATTTCGATTGTCTTCTCGACGAGGAAAGTGACCAAGAAAATGAGGATGTCAATATTTCACAGGAACCAACGGGAGCTCACCTTCCTGGACATTCTCATGGGACGCTGTCGATGACCCGAAATTTGCCATCGCTTTTGCCTAATGACTACGCTGTAGTCAAAGTGCAGGGTAAAACAAAACATTCTTTACGACACTACGTGGCCAGGATCATTTCCTCCTGCGATGACGGAGGCTATGAAGCGATTTTCTACAAGAAATTACCAGGTGCCTACAAATTTACAGAAACTAATGAAGAGTCATTCATTGCGCTGGATGACATAGTGTTTAAACTCTCAAAACCAACTGGAATAAACTCAGCACGGTTCCATAACGCGATTACTTTCTCTGAGGACTTAACTATTTTCACAATTTATTAGTTTATTTACTGTACTAGTCTATTTCTAGTTGCGTTTTGTTCAAGTTTAAAGTAAATTACAGAGATAATTTGAGAGGTTTTGGTAAACGTACATATTTTTTCATCCATGTCCATCCAATTGGGGCAAAGCCCTGCACTGCAGGTTTTTGCCCCATGCAATGGGGCAAGGCCCTGCAATTACTTATTAATGTATTTAATCAAATTGTTTCGTGACTAATGATTGGAGGTGCTTGGTGTTTCCAGTAGTTACAGGTAAGATCCCAACCTAAAACACACATATAAAATTCTGAGGTAATCTGCTCCTGGTTGGTCGCAATAGTCAAAAAACCGAATATTGTAGGGCTCTGCCCCCACCTACCCTACCCGACAATGGTGTGAAGCCAAATTTGTAGGTTAGATTTGATTAACACTATATCAAGTTCCAACGTTCACTACTAGGTGTCAGTGACAATTGTACTTGGTAACTAAGGTTGGAAATACTCGACAATGGTGTGAAGCTAAATTTCCAAGTTAGATTTGATTAACGTTATATCAAGTTCCAACGTACACTACTAGGTGTAAGTGACAATGGTGTCTGTTAACCAAAGTTGTAACTACTTGAAATTAGACTTGGTATGAGTTCACAAACGATTAAATTAAAATACTCTACAAGGAACATTGACTGTAATTTAATTAACATATTTTTCTTTTACTTTGATTTATATTTTATTAATATTTATGATTTCTTTCTTTTATAGGTAATTTGGAAAGTGACCATCATGTTCAAGTGTACTGATTGTAAATAGCAGTTTTCAAGACCTGACAACCTTCAACGTCTTGCAAGTACAAAACATAATCTTAAAATGTTTGCGTGTAGTCATTGTGCTATGACATTTAACCGACGGGATAGTCTTAGACGGTATGTAAATTTAAAGCATGTCAGTTCATCACCTTTTTCATGTTCAGTTTGTGATCTTGGGTTTTCTGGTGTAAAGCAATATCAATCCAACATGGTTGAAGTGCATGATGAACAACAGGAATTGAAATCTGTAAAACCATCAACTAGCACGGAACCTTTAAACAAATGTGATTCTCAAAAGCGTAAACGTTCTCAAGATTGTAAAAATAGTTGTGCAACAAAAAGAAAGAAAAATGGTGAACCTCCAATAACACATTGTAATGTATCCAATATTGATATACCTTCTTCATTGATGCAGGGACATATGCATAGTATTAATCATAAAAATAATGCTTGTCATGAAAACAATTCTGGAAATATTCAGAAAATTGGCAGTGCATTTAAAAGTCGAATTGCTAGTTATAGACTTTATAGTAAAGAAAAATCTCAAAGTATTGAATCATTAAAAAAAAATGTACAACCTACTGTGTAAAACACTTTGAACTTTTGAACTTTTTGGACTCTATGTAAAAACTGGGAGCGAAGGTGAAATTACGGATTTCAAATCTTTTAATACTAAAAACATAATTGTTAGTGAATCAACTAATATTAGTGATATATACCAAAATATTTCAAGTGCTATCATTGTGAAGAGTGAAGAGTTCCAGGAAAGGGAGTCAGGCTGGGCGTTGGTTGAAGTACTTTATTTAGAAACCAACCTGAATAAATATAACCCCCTTCGAGCATCATCATATATTGATTTGCCAGCATGGATCAAACGTACGCATGCTAGTGTAAACGTTATGAATAGTGATCAAGCATGTTTTGCGTGGGCTGTAACCTCAGCTCTCCATCCAACAGTGGGGCATGTAGAGAGAACATCATCTTATCCTCACTATTCCTCAGTTTTAGATTTGCAAGAAATAGAATTTCCTATGTCGATAAAAGATATTAAATGTTTTGAAAATCAGAACAATGTAAGTATTAATGTGTATGGAATTGAAAACAAGAGTAAGTAGGTCCTCTATATTATACTCAAGAAAAAAGGACGCTCATGTAAATTTACTGTACATAACTAAAGGTGAAAACGCCCACTATTGTTGGATAAAAAATTTAAGTAGACTTGTCAGTAGTCAGCTATCAAAAAATAAATTTAAGAAGTGGTTGTGTGATGGTTGTTTGTTATATTTTAGAAAAGAGGATCAATTAACTCAACATCAAAAATGGGGATGTAATCATATGTGTACGGTATCACCGACTCGTGAAAATAACATTCTAAAATTTAAGGACTTTGAGAAGCAGCTTCGAGTACCATTTGTTATATATGCTGACTTTGAAGCTTTGCTAAAACCATTTAATTCATGTTCATCGAATCCAACGCAACCTTTTACCAACACTACTCACATTCATGAACCGTTTAGCTTTGCATATTATATTAAATGTAGCTATGATGACTCGTTAAATAAGTTTGAACTCTATAGAGGACCTGATGCACCTAAAGTTTTTAGGGAAAGACTTGAAAAAGATGCAATCCATATATCCTCTATTTTAAATACTATCATTCCAATGGAGCCACTAACATCATCACAGCAAATGCGTTTTGAAACTGAAACTAATTGTTTTATATGTGGTGAATGTTTATATACAGATAGGGTTCGCGATCATGACCATTTAACAGGAAAATATTGTTGTGCTGCTCACCGAGAATGTAATTTAAAGTATAGAGTAAATATATTAATTCCAGTCATTCTACATAACGGTAGCAAATACGATAACCACTTTATCGTTAAAGAATTTGGAGCTTCAGATGTGAAAATTGATGTGATTGCAAATAATAAGGAACAATACATATCGTTCACAAAATACATCAAAACTGACACAAAAAAAGAAAAAACTGCGATTTTTAGATTCATTCCGTTTTATGCCGAGTAGTCTTGATAAGCTTGCTAGTAATTTAAAATCAGACCAGTTTCGTGAAATTCAACGTGTCTTTCCTAAAGAAGATGATTTTAATTTGATCCGTCAAAAGGGTATATTCCCTTATGAATATATTAACTGTGTGGAGCGTCTTGAGGAGTGTTCTTTACCACCGAAAGATGCATTTTACAGTTCCTTAAACACAAGTCATATCAGTCATCAGGAATATTTACATGCACAACGTGTATGGGCACAGTTTGACATTCAAACTTTAGGTGAATTTTCAGACATATATTTGAAGACAGATGTGTTGTTATTAGCAGATGTTTTTGAAAATTTCCGTAATGTTTGTATGAAAACTTACGACCTTGACCTTTGTTAGTATTTTACTGCTCCTGGGTTAAGTTTCAGTTCAATGTTGAAAAAGACAAAAGTAAATTTAGAATTGATGACTGATATAGACATGATCAATTTTATAAAATCATCAATTCGAGGTGGATTAAGCCTATGTAGTGGACGGTATTCTAAAGCAAATAATAAATACATGCCTAGCTACAACCCTTGCGAAGAGTCAAAGTATATTGTCTCCCTAGATGCAAATAACCAATAAGGTTGGGCTATGAGTCCATATCTACCACTGAAAGATTTTCGCTGGCTAACACAACCTGAAATTGATGTCTTACATGTTGACACTTTAAATGATAACGATGAAAAAGGATATATTTTAGAGGTAAATCTTGAGTACCCAAAAGAGTTACATGATGATCATAATGATTTTCCATTCTGTCCTGAGAATATGAAATCTCCATGTATCACATCACGAACAAAAATGTTAATTGCTAATGTAAATGATAAATGTAAATATGTAATACATTATCAAAACTTAAAACAGTGTCTACAGCATGGATTGAAATTAACTAAAATTCATCGCGTATTACAATTTCATCAGTCAGCATGGCTCAAGCCATATATTGATCTCAACAATAATTTAAGAACACTATCAACAAATGCCTTTGAAAAAGGTTTTTATAAACTTATAAATAATAGTGTTTTTGGAAAGACTATGGAGAATGTTGATAAGCGAGTTGATGTAAAGCTGATAACTAAGTGGGAAAATGATGGTAAAAGGTATGGTGCGAGCAACTTAATAAGCATGGCTAACTTCCATAGCTGTTCAATTATTCATGAGGATTTAGTTGTAATACAAATGAAACGCCTTCAAGTAACCTACAACAAACCTATATATGTGGGTTACGCCATTCTGGAATTGTCAAAAACGCTTATGTATGAATTTCACTATGATTATGTTAAGAAAAATTATCATGATAATGCAAAATTACTCTACACAGACTCTTTTATTTATGAATTTAAAACTGATAATTTTTATGAGGATATCAAAACTGAGCTAAATAGGTTTGATACAAGTGACTATCCCAAGGATAATATTTACCATTTACCTCTAGTAAACAAAAAGGTTCTTGGAAAATTTAAGGATGAATGTGCTGGTGGTGTTATAGACACCTTTGTAGGCACAAAATCTAAATCATACAGCTATATGACAGTTGATGACGTAGTAATAAAAAAATTAAAAGGAGTGAAAAAGAATGTTGTTAGTAAAGAGTTAGACATAAGTGATTATAAGAACTGTATAGTCAGTAACCCACCTATATTGTAGAAGAAAATGTGTGTATTTAGAAGTAAAAATCATCAGCTACATACCAATTTGTTGAACAAAGTTGCTTTAGGTAATGAAGACAACAAACGATTCATTATACCCAACACATTTGATATTCTTGCTTGGGGGAACCGTCGCATTGACGACTATTACTTTGCTTAAGTCTAATGTTCACCATATTGTATCATTTGTAGTGTGATTTATATTGTGATATACTTGTAAAACTGTACGTAGAATGTATAATGTTAGACTACTATAGTTTTAGTTTAATATAACACACTTAACTTTAAAATTTTGCTTTTTATATTATGGTTAAACAAATGATTTAAAATGTACAAAATGTGAAAAAACTGAACTAGACAATGTAAAAATGTAAAGTGAAAATTGTAAATATCCATGTGTGAAAAATAGTTAAAAATTATTTTTTTTTAAATGTACAAAATGTAAAACTAGAAATGGCTATCACCATTAAAAAAAGGCAATGTGATCTGATAAACCTTGTTTTTTATTTCACAACAAATAGGGCTTTACATAATAGAATAGAAAGAAAATACCAATTCCTCAATCCTTTTCAATGTCCATGTCCACTCATCATTAACTTTCCTTTAATAGCACAAATCAAAATGAGGGCTGCCAACCTTTCTCCCTCTGAGGCATCACAGGATGTCAAACGTTGTTTAGCTTTTTTAACAATACTTTATCCGCCACACGTTTTAATGCAGGATGTCTATGGCGATAAGAAAGGTCATGTTCTTTGCACGCTTGATCCAAATGATTAATAGTTACATCACCACGTTGCAAATGTTGATTCAGCTTTGTTCCAGCACCACAAAACCATAACCAGGAAGATGGATTTCAAAAGGTAAGTATTGAATTACTTTGTCAGTGATGCCATGACCAGTACAAGTTTGACATATCCTTTTCCATAGGTGGAGAAAAGGTTTGATTTTCCTCTTCATCTGTAGACGATGCTGATGTTGTTGCTTTTTTCTCGCCATCACACCCGTGGAATGAGGAAACAAGGTATTTACACTGACTTTTATGACCGTGATAGAGTTTGACCAGCTGGCAAGTAGCACACTGTCGCATAGAGGGTATTTTTGCCATGGCCACTTGCTTATGGTGATCATGATCTGTACATGGTTGCAATTCACTTAACACAGGGTCTTGAGTCCATGATTTTGGTGCATGTTGCCAGATTTCTTTCACTGCATTTGCTGCCACATAATAAATGAACGATTTTGGAAGCGACAATAATTCTTCTTTGGTAAAACTGTCTAGTTTCTTTTTACACACAAAGAACTTTCCAATGCTTTATCGGTAGCATCCCCTTTCTCCATGGTATAATGTAGATGTTTACACGTCGCTTGTAGAAATCTCACTGGTGTCATTCACAGGTAAACCTAGAGTTTTAATTTTATTTAACAACTCACAGCAGGCATTGGTGGTTAACCAATGAAATAATTGCCACACCTGTGTCAAGGCTTTATGGGTAATGTCGTCACAGGGGCAGTGGTCCATGAGTGTTTGCAGCGAGGGACAGCCCAAGTCCATTAAATCAATACATTGACAGTAAGACGCCAAGAATGGATGTAGCCATTGACGTTTTTCACTACCTTTCACAAATATCACATGGGCAGAAGACAAGTGGGCTTTCATGACCATGTCCAGGTGCTTATATGAAATGGTTCCTTGCTTCCAGTCTAATTGCATATGAGTTTCAATCCAGTGGGTTTGTTAACGGTCTTTATCACACAATAAATCAATCGCATAGGGTGGTTTAAACACCAAATGGGTAGCTTGCGATATCCAAAAAGTGGAACAATCGATGATGGCCACTTCTTTAAATATAAATTTGTTATCTCCAATTTTAAACCCTTGACAGTCAACAATTAGTGAACGCAACATGTTCACTCCTGTCTGGATCAAGTCCAACTGACCACAGACTGACTTCGTCCAGTAAGGTGTACCCATGACATTTACTTACTTTCCATTCTAGTAAAAAAAACTGACTAGTCACTATTGAGGTAGGATAGGGGCGGTACCAACTCATACAACTAAAAATCTTTTATGTTTATAGCGTCCATAACACGGATGATATCCCAATGTCTCTAAACTGGGTGTTTTTGACTGTGAGCAGCTCACTGAAGCACCGTTGACACCATAAAGTCCACATGTATCATAACTTTTTTCATCACTCAGAGGCGCGAGTGAGGGGTAACTTGAATGACAGGGTATATTACCCACATCCATTCTGCACAGGTAGGGGCAGGCGGGTAACCAGCGCTGATGTTCTATCATGGGTTCATCACTTTCTTCCCATTGATCTATGATGAATTGGACAAAAGGCACATTTCACTTCATCTCTTGTTTTTAAATAATAGAATCCAGCGGCCGCCAAGGCTTGAGGGTTTATGAAAGGCACCGGCCACGTCACAAAGGTCTTAAGACGTTGTTCCTCAGATTTTAAATTCATGGGTGTGTCATCTCTTGATGCTTTAAAGCAAGACATGACTGAGCGGCTTGACGTAGGTTAACCTGTTATGTATACACTTGTCACTTGGTTGGACAGTGGAATAATAGTTGACTTGTTTGTGATGAATGATCAAACAGTAGGCCGTCGTATTGGCTGGAACATTATCATGCGTTTCAAAATCTAGTCGAATGTCAATGTTGGATGGCTTGACAGACACTTCCAAGTAGGAACAGTCAAAGACAATCAGCGGCGCCCTTGTCTTAAAAGCTTGGGGTGACAACATGGGGCAATTCTCTTTTTGATAATACAACCATCGAAATTTAGAAAACAAGTCGTACAGGGGACCAAATTAATTTTTTGAAAAATCTTAATCCAGTCCTTCATAGGGTAACACAGCACCGTTGAGGAAAAGACGTGCATTTCTTAATTGCAGGTGATCAAATTGCGTGGCATCTTTGGTTTGTTGATACTTGCGATTTGTTTGAAAACCCACGATCATGTAGAGAGGTCTCTCTGTATAGCGGGCTGTTTTTACAGACCAACTGTGTGTGTTGGTGGTGGGCAATAGCGGGCACTCATGCAGTGCCCAGCTTCTAAATTCCATGGGTAGAGGCATATCTCTCTTTACCATTTTGAGTATGTCCAGTTTTTTGCTATCATTAAGGGTCACATGAGGCACTTTCCATAGCTAGCGTTGTAGTTGAATTTTTGAATCTATGGGGGCATTGTCGGCTCCCTTGAGTGCATTATTATCACTCGTCTCTCACCAAATAAAGCACTTGCCTTGCGTTCACCACAATTCGCTGGTGATCTTCGGCAAAGCCTAAAATCAGTTTAAGAGGTAAAAATCAGTAAAGGTGCCATCCGTGTGTACCATCCAGTCATTAGTCGAGCCAGGGCACCAACCCGCCATGCAAAGTGTTTTACCTTCTTCCTCACTATAAGAGGGATATAGTTTCATGACACTAGAAATACCCACATTTCGAGTGCTTTCCACTACGATATCGTTAATGACATACCGCACATCAGAAAAAAGAAAGGCAAAAGCATGGTTGGCTAACATGGATGTGGTATGTGTAGAACCATCGGCTTTGGTGAGCCAACCTTCAATCTGAATGACACTTTCATGCGGTAGGGTGTAAATATCTTGGTTGTTGATAACAAATTGAATTTCATCATTGTTATTGAGTCCAGGTGTTTGAGCTTGATAGGAATGGAGATCAATTCTTACCACTCCTGTTTGCTCCTCGATGTGGTTCGCTACCTCTAGGATAGAATTCATCATGGAGGTTGACGTGGTAACCCAAATGCTGTAAAATCTGCTTGTCCTTAGATGTTAACGTGTATTCACGTGGCAAGCAACTAACACCATTCCTAGACGATGTTGTTGCTTTATACACAAACTTCATAGTGGCTTTAGCACCAACTTGTAAGTCACTGGTGTGGTAGAATCTAGATCAATGAGTTGTTGCTCTCTATTGATCAGTCTTAATGTTATATTACTAATACCATCGACAGCCACAGAATGAAAAAGCACCACTGGAGGGTTTTCACGAATAATATACCCATTGGGCAATGTTACAATAAAGTCATAAAGCGAATGAGATGGTTCTTGATTGGTGTACACTTGGCTAATAATATTACACGTCACCGACACGTGATGGTCCTCAATGAATTTCACTTCATGGTCCGATTCATGTTTTTTGTTGGGCTCCAACACGCGTGGTTTAAATCCTAGTAATGGACCAATGGAATCAGGGTGTGTTTTAAAGTCAATTTTGAATGTAGAAAAAATACTGCAGCGATGAGTGTTGGTATTTCCTACAAGTTCAAACTTGTGCGTTCCATCGAGAAATGACTTTAAACCATATTCATTGAACAACACCACATAAATGTGTTCACAAATGCCATCTATCGTATATCCACCAGAGTTCAGGGTGAGCACACAATCATCATAGTAAAACTTGTTGTTCACATTTTCACGTATGTTGTATATTCGATTGTACGTTTCAAGTGAAACAAGTCCTAAACCATAAGGTCTTTCACTCAATTCAATAGGCGGGTAAAAGTCTAGGCTGACTTCAGTTCCGCGTCCATGCAGTGTAAACGTCTTACTTTCCGCTGACATACTGTTGACGTTTATGCTTACGCTGAGTCTTATATAAAAAAAATACAAACGTCCACAGTGTTGGCTGTTAAATGTTTGCTCACGTTTCACATTATAATATATCTTGATCCTGTTTCCAAAATAGGTCACTAATTCCATGGGCGGGGGCAAGTTTCCAAAACTGTCAAAGTACCATACGTTGGATCCCTCTTTGACATAAGCTACATAATGTGTTCCTGGTCCTCGGTGATCGTCCAAATTGACAACAGCACATTCCTGTTTCCAGGGTCGTGGGGAAAATTGGTTTCGCATAAACACACCTTGAAAATGAGAAAGCTTCAGTTGTTTAGCATAGCTTTCCACTTGTTGATGTGTCAGGGCATGTCTTGCTATGGCTGAGGTTAAAGATGTTTTATTTTATTTCGAAATGGTGAAATTCCAAATCCTTGTTGATAAAGGGCTGGCTTCAAATTAGCATTTCTAACCTTCATAGCAATGGCTTCCATCGTTTCATTGTGTCGCTGACTTTCTTTTAGTTGTTGCTTGCCCTGCTGTGCGGATTTAATAGTTTTTGCCACCGCACCGGCACCGCCCAAAAGTGAACCCAGAGCAGCCAGACCAGCGAATAATGCAGGTAAAAATCCAGCTCGTTTGGGGACGGGAATCACTCGCCCTTGTTTTGAACCCTGTCGCTGACGTTTTGGAATAAAATGTCTCTGTGCCGCTCGAAGAGCTTTCCTTATGGTTAACACATTATTTTTTATTTTTTTTCTTTCGCGAGGGCTTGTCCACGAATGCCTTAAGCCCATGCTTTGCCAATGAGAGAGTCTTATTTTTAGTCTTTTTATTCTTTCTTACCACATATCTTTGTTTCACCATGATGATGACCAACAGCCTTTCACAAGAAAGTTTAAGTCATAACTAACGTCAGCTTGTTATTTCATGGCTGTATATTCCAATTCCACATAAAGTGGGAAATCGTTTATGGTTTTGCCAGCTTGCTTTTCATCCCATGTCAACATGAGGTGAAAGGATAATTCGTCACCTGCATTGACCATTTCATGGTTATAGACCAACATCCTATAACCGTTTATCTCTATATGTAAATGGTTTTCATCAGGCATCGCGTATTTCATGTGAATGGTTCCCTCATAGTTTAATCGATAGTGGTTTAAACCCGAAGCAAGCACATAGGTCAGTTGCTGGTCATGGAATAGCGGTAAATGGTTCCTATCATACACAGGTTTTTCATTTGTCAGATACACTAAAAATATAGATGGAATAAATTTATAAAGGCTTTTCATTTGGTAGGTGAGGTAGCGTTTAGTGCAGACATCATCATCTTCTTGTGGGTCTTCCACGTGAATAATGCGGTGATGATTAGTTGTATAACCATCCACAGTAAGCTGAGGCACTTTGTTATATAACTCATGCAGCTTGTTATCCACATACTTTTTTTTGTAGTAACGTCTGTTGACACTTGAGGATGTTTCACATGGGTTAACCGCTTTCCCTTAAAGTCATAATATCCCCGTTTTGTGCGTGGCACTACAGACCTATCCACATAGTATTTATTAGCAGGATCTGTGTCTTGATTAGTATCATGTATTGGAACAGACCTAGCTCTGGCCATCAATGCACGTCCAAAGACATCCATCGTCAACCTGTAGTACGAGTCTACTGTTTCTATGACAAGGTTCGGTTCCATGTATATAGACAGCTTGCTAGCCTCTCTAAGCCTTAGTTGAAATGAAGATTATTAAGCATCAAGAGTCATTCCCTGTGGGGGACATGGTTTCCCATCTCTGTCCCACATCACGTGAACAACGCCATGGTTCACTGTTTCCAATTTCCATTCGCTGCATCACTGTGGGGCCTTCGGGATGGGGAAAGACTAATCTTTTGCTGACGTTTATTACAGCGCCCAATGGTCTGCGCTTTCAAAATATTTATAGTTTTGCAAAATCTCTCTACCAACCCCTCTACGTGTTTCAGGATCAAGTCATGTCTGGATTACAAAATGAGAATATGGGTTATTTCACATTTTCCATGCAAGGAAATGTTATTTCACCGGATGAGAAAAAGTCTGATTCACTCATGATTTTCGATGATGTATCCACTGAACGACAAGGCATCATTCAAAGCTATTTCAGCATGGGTCGACACAAACATATCGATTGCTTCTATCTTGGACAAACGTATTCTAAAATGTCCAAACAATTGATTCGTGACAATGCCAATGTCATTGTTTTATTTCGTCAGGACGAGAGGAACAGTCGTCACATTTATAATGAACAAGTGAATCCGGATATGACCTTTAAATGTTTACAGAATTGTGTGCTAAGTGCTGGAACACTCAACGTCATGCTTGTTTAGTGATTGACAAACAAAGTGAACTCAACCAAGGGCGGTATCGTTTAGGGTTTGATCATTTTATTGCTATTTAAGGCACTGTGTCATTCCCTCTCAAGTCATTTGTCAAGACACCATGGTGTTAGCAGAGAGTCAATTGAAAAAGCATATTATTAGAGCAAAAAAAACTGTTCGCCAAAAGTTCCGTCAATTGAAACGATCACGTGCGGATCATGCTTTGTTTATTCAACAACATTTAGCACCTCCGCTAAAAGCTATGTTGAAACCCTCTTTCAAGCCATCTGAAACGCTACCTACCGTTTCACAAGCCACTCAGAAGCACCACGAGGACCCTGAGGCAGAGGAACAGGAAAAGGAAGATTTAACTAGTGTTAGCGAGGTTGAGGATGACGAGGAACAAGTGTTTACACCTCAAAAGACCTCACCCCTCGCAGAGTTTTTACGAAAAAAGAAATCCTTGGCCATGGTCGAAAAACCTTGCCCTTCCAGATCGTCACCGTTTTCACAACTCTTGGCCACCCCTCAACATAAAGCTCAACGGAAAAATATTTTAATAAAATATTATGGATCAACACTGGAACCCTATTTCACCGATTTATTTATTGGAAACACAGATACCACTATGGTGTTCGCTATGAGGATGACAGTTTTAAAATTGGGGATTCATCGATTAAATTTGCTCGTACTAAAGCTGTCATTAAAACGATCAATTATAAATTAACACCAGGACTGTTAAAGCTACTATTCTCTCGGACCCCCTCTTCCCATGATTATACGCCAGAGGACCTTGCCAAATATAAATCCATTTTATTGAACACACATGCCCACAAAAGACAGTATGATCCCACTCAACAAGTGAATGCCAATATATCTCAAAAATATAAAACCATCATTGTAAAAATGTTCCCCACCAGTCAAAGTGGTCGTCGTAAAGTGTCCGCTTCGGGAATGACATTTAAACCATTAAAACCCATTGTGGATGTTACCTACTGGCACAATCCCAATAAGCTCGTCCAGCGACTACAGCTGTTGCATGCTTCACGTCAAGCCGGTCATACCGGTCACGATTGGGAAATTCAAGAAATTGAAGAAGAACTTCGAAGTGCCAAAATTATTGTTTAAGCCTTCACCCTTTTAAGTGGGTATTGCTCATGAGTTGCATCGTCCAGCTAGGTGTCACTATCCACGACTTAAGGTAATTTCACAAGGCGTGGATGATCTTTGGCATGCAGATTTGGTTGAAATGATCCCCTATGCTAGTGTTAACGATGGTGTACGCTATATGTTGACGGTCATTGATGTGTATTCCAAAATGGCATTTGTTCAACCCGTGAGTCACAAGTCTGGTCCGCAAGTCACCAAGGCCTTTCAACATATTATTCAACAATCCAAACGTCAACCTCAGTTGTTACAAACCGATCAGGGAAAGGAATTTTTCAACAAGGATTTCTCTAGTTTTCTCAAATCTAAGGATATTCACCATTACACCACATACAGCAATATCAAAGCCAGTGTGGTCGAGCGGTTTAACCGAACATTGAAAACCCATATGTGGAAAGCCTTTACCGCTCAAGACTCATATCGCTGGCTGGACTTGTTACCTGAGCTAGTGTCACGTTACAATGACACCAAACACAGAACCATTGGGATCAAACCACGACTTGTGACCAAAAATATTCCTCGACTGGATAAACTGTTTAACCCCATAAAACAGCAGACCCTAAACGTCATCGCCTTTACATCGGGGACTATGTTCGTGTGAGCAAATTTAAGTCTATCTTCAACAAGGGCTACACACCAAATTGGGGGACTGAACTATTTCGAATTCGACAAGTCAACCTGAACAGTCCAGTCACCTATTTACTCGAGGACCTCAACCATCAACCCATAAAAGGCAGATTTAATCTCCAAGAACTCCAAAAGACAGCGTTTCCAAATAATTACCTTGTGGAAAAAGTGTTGAAACAAAAAGGAAATAAACTATATGTAAAATGGTTGGGATTTAGTTCAGCCTTTAATTCATGGATTAATAAATTACATGTTGTATGAAACTGTGCACCTTGTATTTATTTATTCACTCATGTTGTACTTAACCTATAGCCCTATGTGTGTACAGTCCTCAGCTCCACATGTATCATTATAAGCAATACATATTTCTTTCTCTCATCACCTGCGTTCTCGCTTACACCGACTCTCCCCCTTTCCTCCCCTTCACCTCCCACCAAACTCAAAACAGGATGTAACTTGTTAGCTCTTATCGCACACGTGCACAGCTAACGTTCAAGGTGAACACCTGTGTGTTAGGTCATATTACACGTTGTACCCGATACCTAGTTGAGGCTATCGGCTACGCCAGTTGACATCGAGCCGTAGTTGAGATTTATGGGAAAAGAAGAAAAGATAGCGCTCAGATCGAGTCGAGAAGAAGAATGGTAGGAAATGACGTAGGAGGCCAAGGATGAAGGTGGCACTACCAGTCAAGCAGATGGAATTATGGGAGGAATATTGAAGTATTATCAAGATCTATATGGAATATAATATTATATCATCTTAGAAGAGAAGAAATATCAGGAAATCTTTATGGTGATAACTTGAAGCAAGGCAGATAACTCCTTAAGTTATTGTATAACTTAATTGCCGATATTATTGTGGTCGAGATTATACTTGTGACGTATGACCGAAGAAGGTAGGGGAACGTCACGTGACAGCGCCGAGCGGAGCACATCACACAGTCTGAGGACAGCAGTAGTAGTCCAGCCAGCCGAGCTGAGTACAGCAAATGGTGCGCGAGGAAGGCAGTAGTATTCCGGCAAGTCGAGCCAAGTACAGCACATGGTGCGCGGAGAAAACGACAGTATTAGTTCAGCAAGCAGAGCTGATAGCAGCATGCGCTAGGAGAACGAAAGTAGGTCAGTCAGTCAAGACAAGAGAAGCACGGTGTGCAGTGCGAGAAGCGGTTAGCAAGGCAAGCTATACAGGCCGTGAAAGTGAAAGGAGAGCCGGTGTTCGGACAGATGTATTTTCAACATCGTGGTTACAGTTATGTGAAACAGCAATGCTTTTCCAATGTTACAGATCGTTAAAGTAATACGCAGCATTGTGATAGAATTGAGAACATTATTTCAAGCCACATTCTTAATACAGGACAGCACTGCGAAGCGATATAATGAGGCCAGTTTTGAGCGTCGCATTATTCGAGAACAGTGAGGCAGAACAGGGCGTGCTGGGTCCGACATTTTATAAGCCGGCGACATGCAAGCAGCTGAACAGTATTTCGACATTTTGTTAAAACTTTATAAGTTTGGACTTGTGTTCGACAGTCTAATTGTGCAGGCAGATAGCAATTATACACTGCTATTGTGAACTTTCAAATGGACTTAGATATATTCCAATGGTATTACGGCTTATTAAATAATGCATTTCAGACCGGAATGTTTAAGGCGACCATGGGGTCAGGCCAACATTAATGCTTTTAGGCAAATGAACAGTTACGAGAATATGCACTTTATGAACAGTGGCACGTGGAGCATTATAGTTGTTTTCCATGAACAATTATGAAATATCATATACGAACACAGATACAGGGTGTTTAAGAAATTTATACACTTTTATAAATAATTTATTTTCTACTAGTGAAATTCAGCCGCTGTGGAGATTAACTTTTGTCATATGCAAACCGAACATTGTATGGGACAGTGGCGTGACATAGTCGAAGAGTATGGGGTACTCTACATTTATGAACTTTTATGGAAGAGTTTTGACAGTATCCGCGATGGATAACATGCAGTTCATCATGTCGGGCTAGGCGAATACGGAGACGTGATGGCACCACGGAGCGATGGATTCGGTTCCTGAAGAATAGGATATCCAACATCAGATTCACTTGGAATATGAAGTCAATCGTTAGTTCCGTGGGTGATACGAGGTTTTCGTCGATATTTCGAGAAATTTTTGGCACACACGAGGATAATCGACGATCTTTGAATTATATTAACAGCTGATATAAGAAGGTTTGTAAGAGTTATGACTTTCCTGATATGATTTTTCATGAACACTGGGCATACTTGTATATATTTCTAGTAGGAGTTCTACGATTATTTTGACATGGCTTAGATATTTTTTGCTCCATTTTGCTAGAATATGGCGTTACCATATGATATGGCAGGCACCATTATACGACGTTCTCACCATTGGTTGGCTTTATTAAGCAGATGTTTGGTCTTTTTGACATGTTTTTCAGTAAGGATAGTTTTTCTTGGATAGTTATTTTTTGTGGCGAGTGTTTCGAACTCGTGATCTGCAATTGGATTATTTAAATTACTTCGTCAGTTCATTGCATACTAGCGAGTATGTATTATTCATCAGTATGGATTTTTCCTATTGGATTGTTTGGAGATATTAAGATTTTATTCACTCAAGTGAATGAATATCGCTTTTATGTGACAACTAGAGACTTGTTAATTCCAATCTGGTACATTCACTCATCAGTCTACGAGATGGGGCCTTTCGTTTTATACGATTGCGTGGTGGTACTCACCTGACCCATCGTCTAGGGCATTATCATGATAGTCTACGGGGCGGGGCCTTTCGCTTTAGGCGATTGCGTGGTGGTACTCACCGAACCTGCCAGTCGAGGGCCTCATTTTTTTTATCATCCGAGTGTACTTGAGATTGTAAGTGGATTAAACAAGAAACTACTAGTCACACATTAGTTGAATTTTCTTAAATAAATTAAAAATAAATGTCAGCAGGGTTACATTTTGTAATTCTTGTTTGCCAATCCAATATTTTGTTGCTATACTCTTTTAAGAGTACATTCATTTAACAGCTCATACTTTTGATACTTTTGATACTTTTTTGTGAGTGAGTTTGATACCTTTGAGAAGGATTTCAAGTGATTGAATCTTGTAAGATGAATCATTAATGGTCAGATTTATTTTGAGGCAGATCAGTATTACATATTTTTGATGTGAGAGATTATAACACATTGGTGTTTTTCTGTGAAGTGAATTTTGACAATTTTAAGAGAATTTATGCTCTATTTGAAAGCAGATGTTGAATTGGATTTCGATTACTAAGGTAATTTTTCCTTATTGTTTAAGAAGTTGTCTAGATGTGATCAGATTAATTACAGTTCTTGGAGATTGTGTGTGTTAATAATTTGAAGCCAGTTATATATTTTTGTAAGATCATGCAACGAGATTAAGTGAAGTTTGTGATAGGCATTTTTATGGAAGTTGCCAAGTGGAAGTTGCAATATTGCTAATGTATTTTGAGGCAGACATGAGGTTGTCGAACCCAGTCTAGCATAATTTTTGAGATTCATGCTGTGCGCTGTATAGTTATGGTGTTATGTGGAATAGTTATGGTGTTACGTGGAATAATTATGGTATTCAAATATGGTAATTGATAAAGTGAGAGTATATGATGAAGTTTTGGATAGTGAGATCCAACGTGATTTTGTGAAGGCAATAATATTTTTTGGCATGATAATTAAATACGAGATATAACTTGGAAGTGCTAAAACTGTAAGACAACGTTCTATAACCCATATTAAACAATTTGTTAGGAAATTAAACAAATAAATAATGTTGATAATACAAGATTTTCTGATAATAATAATTAATTTAAAAATAATAATCTGAAGTTTAAGCATATTAATGATCTGACCCAATTAAATAAAAATCTAAATGACTCGATGAAATAAAAATCTAAATAACCAGATGATTAAAATTTAAATATATTGATAAATTAAATTTTGGAATAAATCAATGAATTAAATAAGTGGATGAATTAAAGATTGAATAAATAAGCTGAATTAAATAAATTAATAGATGATTAAATAGTTGATGAATAACTGAATTAGAAGGTGATAATTAATTAAAGAAGCTGATGATTAATAAATTTAAATGGATTTAAATAAATTTATATGAGAAATATGATTTGAATAATTTGAAGAATTGCAACTTGAATTAATGAACTAACAATTTAGATGGATGATTTGAGATGATTTAATCTGAATGAGATGATGAAATGAGAGTGTGTGGATAATTAGAGAATATAATGAATTGATGATTATAATATTAATTGAAATGATTTAATGGAAATGAGTTAAGGGACACTGGGACTGAGTTTTCTAATTCCTGTAAATATTAAGGTACAATGTTGATATTTTGTTTGCTGGTAGTATGCGGTAGAATAAACATGGGTACCAAATTTGATCAATGTAGCTTCACTAGCTGTATAGAAATTAATTATTTTCCAATATTTATATGCAAATTATTCAAATATTCAAAATGTCAAGCGCGTCAAACTAATGTAGATAGCACAATTTATTTTCATTTTTCTAGTACCTTATTCTTGTACAAATAAAATAGTGCATCGAATTTGAGATTGTATTTTTACCTATGAAGATATAATTTTTTCCCCCAATGAAGTTTTTTTTTGTAAAATTCTTGAAATTTGAAGGTTTTTTTTAGAGGCAAACCAGAACTCCAATCCAAAAAAGTAATGCACACGTTTGTGGATAAAATACTAAGGAACATGCATGTTAATTTACAAGAAAATTGCATTACAACTGTAACGCGTACTAGATTTTATACATCAGAAAATGTGAAACTGAGAAAAATGCATTTTTCTAAAAACATGCATATATTTTAACATTTCCACTCAACATACCCATTAGAACTCTCCTGTAGCATAAGTAACACCTTCCTTCTTCTGTTTTGCAGCCTCCTTCTTCATCTTTGTGATCTTAGTCTTGTGTGATGTGTGTGCGTCCCCCCCCCCCCGCTAATTATTTCACAAACACAATTAATTTCGAAAAAGTACTAGCCTGGCGTCCAATAACTTGTTTATAAACAGAGGTAGACCATGCGTACACTTCTTAAGTCAACACAAATATCAAATAAAGATAAATTGTGCATCTACTGTTATTCTATAAGTGACTAGAAACTCTCATGAAATCAGAAAATACAATATAAATTAAATGCAAAATTTCATCATGTCGACCGTTTGAGATATTTTTATTTATTTATTTTCAAACATTTGAATTATTTGTAAAGCTTACGTTGTAAATAGTGACAATATGCATCGGTAGATAGTAGCACAATGCAGAGCCAGTAGTAAAGAGGGAATTTCAAATCCGTATTCAAACTACTCCGATTAAAAATGCATAAATGCGTGTACAGGATAATGTACCAAGAGAAAGGGGCGTTTAAATGGCAGTGCGGCCGGCATTTAAACGTCTCGCTGTGCCTCAAAAAATGGCGGAATGTGGAAAATGATACCGCTAATTGATCCGTTATGGTCAGGGGTACAATAATATGTCAAAATCGAAAATTTGAATTTTTTAATAAAATATGCTTAAAACTCAGTCCCAGTGTCCCTTAATTATTCTGACTTGAATATAATGAATTTTGAGATGAGAACTAATGTGAGAGATATTTCGTTTTGATATGATGATGATGATGATGATAACCAATGAGTAGTGGAGTTTCTTTGATTCACAAACAAGCAATTATTAATGACAGTGTAAATATAGTGTAAATTAATTATTCGATATATAGGAGCATTTACTGAGATTTTCAGCATTTGAATAATGCCATTCAAGCCATAAAATTAGTTGATATTTAAATATGTGATTAGAATATATGTGTTTAGACAGATTCATTATTTTTGACATCCACATTCATGATGTTAACTTAAAGAGAAGTTAGGTCTCAGGTATCACGAATGTCAGTGACGCATAGACATAGTGCTACGGTGAACCTGAGAACCCAAGCGAACTTTAGAAAACTTTCATTTTTTTATGTGGATGAAGTACACTTTGAATAGCATAGAGATGGTTCGATTTTCAGGACAATGACAATTTAACGTTGGCATTCGACCATACTCTTAGGTAGGATGTGTGTTTAATATTTCTGTCTGACTATCAAAGTTTGAATAAATTTGTTTTTATCTTAGTTGTGATCTCATGATGATGTGGTTTTCCTAATTCTTTCCTTGTCTTAATTAAGGATTAACCAGGAAGGATGAGGTTTGCTAGGGATTCAGCTGGTGGTGCCCATTTCTATTTGTATTTTTTATTAAATTTCAACCCGTAACGACCCTGGAGATACTTTATCTCGTGTTACCCTCTGCTTTTGTGATATTTCAACTGCATTTCCGGCACATTCCTTGTTTGACTTCATGTTCATTTAACTCCACTCTGTCCTGGAAATCCAGGAATGGGATGTAATAGCAGATGGGTCATCGCATCCCTCGGACGAACGGGTACAGAGAGAGAGAGGGAGAATTGGCTTTACCCATCCGTGGGGCTTCGATTTTGTTTATTCTATGGAAACACATCAGATTTAGATTACGAAGAGATTGATCTCGATTTCATTTAATGGTGTTATAAAATTTATTAAACTTGGTCAGACAATATACTTGTATGCCCATTCCAGTGATCATGTTAATCATATTAGTGTTATATCATGTTTAGTTTTAAGTCATTTTTCTTATACCCAAGTGAAATCAGGAATTGGTACATTGTGATGTGTTGCTATCTAACGTCTCTGAATAAAACGTTTATTGAAAGGTATAATTATGTCAGCGGAAGATTTAGCTAAGGTGTTAGGAGAGTTACGGAATGACATGTCTAGTATTGCAGTAACTATTGCTAGAATGGAATCAGAAAGCAAAGAACAGATAAATGATTCGGATGCTAGATGTAGGGAAAATTTAAAGTCATTACAGGCTAGTAATGAAAATAATTTAAAGTCATTAGAGACTAGATTACAGATCAGTAATGAAGGCGATCTGAAAGATAGTTTAACGTCATTAGAGACTAGATTACAGTCCAGCAGTAGAGATGAGTTGAAATTATTGCAGACTAGTAATGAGGAAAATTTGAGATCATTGCAGGCTAGAAATGAAAATAATTTAAAGTTGTTAGAAACTAGAATACAAGCTCGTAGTGAAGAAAATAACACAGAGTTGAAAAATAATTTAACGAGTTTGGAGAATAGATTAACGTTAAAGAATGATGAAATATTCAAGGCTTTACAATCAGATATAAAGGCAGTAGAAATTAAAGGAGAGGAAAATTTGCACATGTTAAAGAAAAACATTATTGAGTTAGAAAATAGAGAAGAAGAAATTATTCTTAATTTGAGAAAAGATGTTATGTCTACACAGAGGAATATTAAATCAGATGTATCGAAATTACGATTCGACATTGATGGTTTAGTGGCAGATGTAGGCAAAATACAAGAGTGGTCTCCCGAAGTATCTTTCGAATCCAAGATCAACGGTTTAGAAATGAATCTAGGTAATGAAATCAAAAGTTTAAAGTCAGTAATTGGGACAGTTAAAGAGGAAGTCTTAGGAGAGGTTAATTCTAATTTGAAATCCTTAGAAAACCAATTGCAGGCAGACATTAGGAAAATTGATGATGATATAGATCAAAAGGTTAATGAAAACTTAGCATTGTTCAAAAATAGAGTCGGTGCAATGGTGGAAGAGCGGTATAGTGATGTCGATGCCGAAGCAAAAGAAAAACGTGCAGGGCTGGATGAGAAATTAATCGCAGGTATGGCGAATTTGGAAGCGAGATTTACTGAGAATAAGGAAGCGATGAAGATAGATTCAGCTCAGTTTAGGACAGATGTTGATCAATTAAAAGAACAAGTCGCGTCAGTCAAGACAACATGCGAATATTAGATAGACAAATTGAAGAACGATTTGGAAGAGAGTAACAGAACGCAGACTGTTATGTCGTTAGATAATTTGGAGACTAAGGTCAAGACAGTGGAAAAGCGAACAGAAGATAGGATGACTAAACTAGAGTCTATAATAAATAGTTTTACGAGTCAAGGTGTTACAACGGGGGAAGTATCGATAAATCAGACACCGATAAATCGCAGTATGAACAGTCAAGAGGTTAGCGTGGGAGAAGATAGTCAAAAGCAACAGAATGTTACTTTCGAAAGGAATAATTCAACCCCTCAAGATAATTCGAATCAGAATAGAAGCACGTTTAGTATGAGTGAACGATACTCAGGTCCGGTGACCATAATCAGAAATCTGGATGATAAACCAAGGAAGTTTTCGGGGAACACAGGAGTCACACCACTCGAATTTCTGAGAGATATTCGCGATTACATGGCGGAACATAGAGTAGCCAAGGAGAGAGAACTAAGGGAAGTCGACGGAGATTCTGGAGTGCAGAGGATCAGCTGAACGTAAGAGCAGAAATGTACTCGAAACGTTACTCTACGTCGCATCCGACGCATTATGCAAATTGCTTTACCTCGCAATTGGCTAAATTACAATTCTTGATTCCTCCATTGCCTGAAGAAGAACTTTTGCAAGCTATAGCAAGGCAGTTGCCAATTGAGGTACAACGATCACTCATAGCATCGGGAGCGAACACACTTGAGCACTATGATGATATCCTACGCCGATTGGTTTATACGAGCGCTCAGATGACACCCAGAACTTCAAGGAATGATAATCGAAACACGCAAGAAGTGAATGCGGTAGTTGTCGATAACGCAGCACATACAGATAGAAGAGATTCCTGGGGAAACAGAAGAAACGAAGGGAATAGAGGAAATATTCACAACGTTCGTGGAAATGATAGATATCAAGGACCGTATGAGAGGCCATATGATCAAGATACAAGAGACAGTAGATACAGGAACTACGATCAGAATCCCAGATACCAAAATAGGAACAGATATAATAATCGATATCGAGGTAGATACAACTGGAACCAAAATCAGCAGTCCAATCAAAACAATAGGCAAGATAATAGGAGGAATGATCAAAACGAAAGACAGGATAATCAAGAGTATGGGAGATCAAGGCAAGAGAATAGACAGCCTAGTGCACCATCCGAAGAGGTAATTAGAGACGTCAATAGAGCAAGCACGAGTGGTGCAGAAGGAAGAAAAAAACGACAAATTAACGCCGAATCAGGATACTAATCATTGGGAATCCATCATCATTGTTGAGACATATCAGGTCAAAGACGAGAATTTAATTTAAGAGGATATAGTACACCGAGGGAATGGATACTAATGAAGTTGTGGGGACTTTTAACGCAGCTAGCATTAGATAGTATCATTATGCTGAGTAAGAGGATGATTGCTGAGCTATCGTGTACATATGTTGTGTATAGAATGCCTGAGAGTAACTTTTTTTTCTCAAGACTGATAAAAAAGGAGATGTACGGGAGAGATGTACCCGATACCTAGTTGAGACTATCGGCTACGCCAGTTGACATCGAGCCGTAGTTGAGATTTATGGGAAAAGAAGAAAAAATAGCTCTCAGATCGAGTCGAGAAGAAGTGGTAGGAAATGACGTAGGAGGCCAAGGATGAATGTGGCACTACCAGTCAAGCAGATGGAATTATGGGAGGAATATTGAAGTATTATCAAGATCTATATGGAATATAATATTATATCATCTTAGAAGAGAAGAAATATCAGGAAATCTTTATGGTGATAACTTGAAGCAAGGCAGATAACTCCTTAAGTTATTGTATAACTTAATTGCCGATATGATTGTGGTAGAGATTATACTTGTGACGTATGACCGAAGAAGGTAGGGGAACGTCACGTGACAGCGCCGAGGGGAGCACATCACACAGTCTGAGGACAGCAGTAGTAGTCCAGCCAGCCGAGCTGAGTACAGCACATGGTGCGCGAGGGAGGCAGTAGTATTCCGGCAAGTCGAGCCAAGTACAGCACATGGTGCGCGGAGAAAACGACAGTATTAGTTCAGCAAGCAGAGCTGATAGCAGCATGCGCTAGGAGAACGAAAGTAGGTCAGTCAGTCAAGACAAGTGAAGCACGGTGTGCAGTGCGAGAAGCGGTTAGCAAGGCAAGCTATACAGGCCGTGAAAGTGAAAGGAGAGCCGGTGTTCGGACAGATGTATTTTCAACATCGTGGCTACAGTTATGTGAAACAGCAATGCTTTTCCAATGTTACAGTTCGTTAAAGTAATACGCAGCATTGTGATAGAATTGAGAACATTATTTCAAGCCACATTCTTAATACAGGACAGCACAGCGAAGCGATATAATGAGGCCAGTTTTAAGCGTCGCATTGTTCGAGAACAGTGAGGCAGAACAGGGCGTGCTGGGTCCGACATTTTATAAGCAGGCGACAGGCAAGCAGCTGAACAGTATTTCGACATTTTGTTAAAACTTTATAAGTTTGGACTTGTGTTCGACAGTCTAATTGTGCAGGCAGATAGCAATTATACACTGCTATTGTGAACTTTCAAATGGACTTAGATATATTCCAATGGTATTACGGCTTATTAAATAATGCATTTCAGACCGGAATGTTTAAGGCGACCATGGGGTCAGGCCAACATTAATGCTTTTAGGCAAATGAACAGTTACGAGAATATGCACTTTATGAACTGTGGCACGTGCAGCACTATAGTTGTTTTTCATGAGCAATTATGAAATATCAGTTACGAACACAGATACAGGTTGTTTAAGAAATTGATACACTTTTATAAATAATTTATTTTCTACTAGTGAAATTCAGCCGCTGTGGAGATTAACTTTTGTCATATGCAAACCGAACATTGTAAGGGACAGTGGCGTGACATAGTCGAAGAGTATGGGGTACTCTACATTTATGAACTTTTATGGAAGAGTTTGGACAGTATCCGTGATGGATAATATGCAGTTCATCATGTCGGGCTAGGCGAATACGGAGACGTGATGGCACCACAGAGCGATGGATTCGGTTCCTGAAGAAGAGGATATCCAACATCAGATTCACTTGGAATATGAAGTCAATCGTTAGTTCCGTGGGTGATACGAAGTTTTCGTCGATCTTTCGAGAAATTTTTGGCACACACGAGGATAATCGACGATCTTTGAATTATATTAACAGCTGATATAAGAAGGTATTGTAAGAGTTATGACTTTCCTGATATGATTTTTCATGAACACTGGGCATACTTGTATATATTTCTAGTAGGAGTTCTACGATTATTTTGACATGGCTTAGATATTTTTTGCTCCATTTTGCTAGAATATGGCGTTACCATATGTTATGGCAGGCAGCATTATACGACGTTCTCACCATTGGTTGGCTTTATTAAGCAGATGTTTGGTCTTTTTGACATGTCTTTCAGTAAGGATAGTTTTTCTTGGATAGTTATTTTTTTGTGGCGAGTGTTTCGAACTCGTGATCTGCAATTGGATTATTTTAAATTACTTCGTCAGTTCATTGCATACTAGCGAGTATGTATTATTCATCAGTAGGGATTTTTCCTATTGGATTGTTTGGAGATTTTATTCTCCCAAGTGAATG
Organism: Meconema thalassinum; assembly: GCA_946902985.2. Lineage (NCBI taxonomy): Eukaryota > Metazoa > Arthropoda > Insecta > Orthoptera > Tettigoniidae > Meconema > Meconema thalassinum. Next base: position 146,226,562 of record OX336395.1, on the reverse strand, counting down.
AATATCGCTTTTATGTGACAACTAGAGACTTGTTAATTCCAATCTGGTACATTCACTCATCAGTCTACGAGATGGGGCCTTTCGTTTTATACGATTGCGTGGTGGTACTCACCTGACCCATCGTCTAGGGCATTATCATGATAGTCTACGGGGCGGGGCCTTTCGCTTTATGCGATTGCGTGGTGGTACTCACCTAACCTGCCAGTCGAGGGCCTCATTTTTTTAATATCTCCGAGTTTACTTGAGATTGTAAGAGGATTAAACAAGAAACTACTAGTCACACATTAGTCGAATTTTGTAAAATAAATTAAAAATAAATGTTAGCAGGGTTACATTTTCTAATTCTTGTTTTCCAATCCAATATTTTGTTGCTATACTCTTTTAAGAGTACATTCATTTAACAGCTGATACTTTTGATACTTTTGATACTTTTTGAGAGTGAGTTTGATACCTTTGAGAAGGATTTCAAGTGATTGAATCTTGTAAGATGAATCATTAATGGTCAGATTTATTTTGAGGCAGATCAGTATTATATATTTTTGATGTGAGAGATTATAAAACATTGGTGTTTTTCTGTGAAGTGAATTTTGACAATTTTAAGAGAATTTATGCTCTATTTGAAAGCAGATCTTGAATTGGATTTCGATTACTAAGGTAATTTTTCCTTATTGTTTAAGAAGTTGTCCAGATGTGATCAGATTAATTACAGTTCTTGGAGATTGTGTGTGTTAATAATTTGAAGCCAGTTATATATTTTTGTAAGATCATGCAACGAGATTAAGTGAAGTTTGTGATAGGCATTTTTATGGAAGTTGCCAAGTGGAAGTTGCAATATTGCTAATGTATTTTGAGGCAGACATGAGGTTGTCGAACCCAGTCTAGCATAATTTTTGAGATTCATGCTGTGCGCTGAATAGTTATGGTGTTATGTGGAATAGTTATGGTGTTACGTGGAATAATTATGGTATTCAAATATGGTATTTGATAAAGTGAGAGTATATGATGAAGTTTTGGATAGTGAGATCCAACGTGATTTAGTGATGGTAATAATATTTTTTGGCATGATAATTAAATACGAGATATAACTTGGAAGTGCTAAAACTGTAAGACAACGTTCTATAACCCATATTAAACAATGTGTTAGGAAATTAAACAAATAAATAATGTTGATATTACAAGATTTTCTGATAATAATAATTAATTTAAAAAATAATAATCTGAAGTTTAAGCATATTAATGATCTGACCCAATGAAATAAAAATCTAAATGACTCGATGAAATAAAAATCTAAATAACCAGATGATTAAAATTTAAATATATTGATAAATTAAATTTTGGAATAAATCAATGAATTAAATAAGTGGATGAATTAAAGATTGAATAAATAAGCTGAATTAAATAAATTAATAGATGATTAAGTAGTTGATGAATAACTAAATTAGAAGTTGATAATTAATTAAAGAAGCTGATGATTAATAAATTTAAATGGATTTAAATAAATTTATATGAGAAATATGATTTGAAGAATTTGAAGAATTGCAACTTGAATTAATGAAGTAAACAATTTAGATGGATGATTTGAGATGATTTAATCTGAATGAGATGATGAAATGAGAGTGTGTGGATAATTAGGGAATATAAGGAATTGATGATTATAATATTCATTTAAATGATTTAATGGTAATGAGTTAATTATTCTGACTTGAATATAATGAATTTTGAGATGAGAACTAATGTGAGAGGTATTTAATTTTGATATGATGATGATGATAACCAATGAGTAGTGGAGTTTCTTTGATTCACAAACAAGCAATTATTAATGACAGTGCAAATATAGTGTAAATTAATTATTCGATTTATAATTACTGAGACATTTACTGAGATTATCAGCATTTGAATAATGCCATTCAAGCCATAAAATTAGTTGATATTTAAGTATGTGATTAGAAAATATGTGTTTAGACAGATTCATTATTTTTGACATCCACATTCATGATGTTAACTTAAAGAGAAGTTAGGTCTCAGGTATCACGAATGTCAGTGACGCATAGACATAGTGCTACGGTGAACCTGAGAACCCCATCGAACTTTGTGTGGATGAAGTACACTTTGAATAGCATAGAGATGGTTCGATTTTCAGGACAATGACAATTTAACGTTGGCATTCGACCATACTCTTAGGTAGGATGTGTGTTTAATATTTCTGTCTGACTATCAAAGTTTGAATAAATTTGTTTTTACCTTAGTTGTGATCTGATGATGATGTGGTTTTCCTAATTCTTTCCTTGTCTTAATTAAGGCTTAATCAGGAAGGATGTGGTTTGCTAGGGATTCAGTTGGTGGCGCCCATTTCTATTTGTATTTTTTATTAAATTAAAACCCATAACGACCCTGGAGATACTTTATCTCGTGTTACCCTCTGCTTTTGTGATATTTAAACTGAATTTCCGACACATTCCTTATTTGACTTCATGTTCATTTAACTCCAATCTGTCCTGGAAATCCAGGAATGCGATGCAATAGCAGATGGGTCATCGCATCCCTCGGACGAACAGGTACAGAGAGAGAGAGGGAGAATTGGCTTTACCCATCCGTGGGGATTCGATTTTGTTTATTCTATGGAAACACATCAGATTTAGATTACGAAGAGATTGAACTCAATTTCATTTAATGGTGTTATAAAATTTATTAAACTTGGTCAGACAATATACTTGTATGCCCATTCCAGTGATCATGTTAATCATATTAGTGTTATATCATGTTTAGTTTTAAGTCATTTTTCTTATACCCAAGTGAAATCAGGAATTGATACATTGTGATGTGTTGCTATCTAACGTCTCTGAATAAAACGTTTATTGAAAAGTATAATTATGTCAGCGGAAGAGATAGCTAAGGTGTTAGGTGAGTTACGGAATGACATGTCTAGTATTGCAGTAACTATTGCTAGAATGGAATCAGAAAGCAAAGAACAGATACATGATTCGGAATCTAGATGTAGGGAAAATTTAAAGTCATTACAGGCTAGTAATGAAAATAATTTAAAGTCATTAGAGACTAGATTACAGATCAGTAATGAAGGCAATCTGAAAGATAGTTTAAAGTCATTAGAGACTAGATTACAGTCCAGTAGTAGGGATGAGTTGAAATTATTGCAGACTAGTAATGAGGAAAATTTGAGATCATTGCAGGCTAGCAATGAAAATAATTTAAAGTTGTTAGAAACTAGAATACAAGCTCGTAGTGAAGAAAATAACACAGAGTTGAAAAATAATTTAACGAGTTTGGAGAATAGATTAAAGTTAAAGAATGATGAAATATTCAAGGCTTTACAATCAGATATAAAGGCAGTAGAAATTAAAGGAGAGGAAAATTTGCACATGTTAAAGAAAAACATTATTGAGTTAGAAAATAGAGAAGAAGAAATTATTCTTAATTTGAGAACAGATGTTATGTCTACACAGAGGAATATTAAATTAGATGTATCGAAATTACGATTCGACATTGATGGTTTAGTGGCAGATGTAGGCAAAATACAAGAGTGGTCTCCCGAAGTATCTTTCGAATCCAAGATCAACGGTTTAGAAATGAATCTAGGTAATGAAATCAAAAGTTTAAAGTCAGTAATTGGGACAGTTAAAGAGGAAGTCTTAGGAGAGGTTAATTCTAACTTGAAATCCTTAGAAAACCAATTGCAGGCAGACATTAGGAAAATTGATGATGACATAGATCAAAAGGTTAATGAAAACTTAGCATTGTTCAAAAATAGAGTCGGTGCAATGGTGGAATAGCGGTATAGTGAGATCGATGCCGAAGCAAAAGAAAAACGTGCAGGGCTGGATGAGAAATTAATCGCAGGTATGGCGAATTTGGAAGCGAGATTTACTGAGAATAAGGAAGCGATGAAGATAGATTCAGCTCAGTTTAGGACAGATGTTGATCAATTAAAAGAACAAGTCGCGTCAGTCAAGACAACATGCGAAGATAAGATAGACAAATTGAAGAACGATTTGAAAGGGAGTAACAGAACGCAAACTGTTATGTCGTTAGATAATTTGGAGACTAAGGTCAAGACAGTGGAAAAGCGAACAGAAGATAGGATGACTAAACTAGAGTCTATAATAAATAGTTTTACGAGTCAAGGTGTTACAACGGGGGAATTATCGATAAATCAGACACCGATAAATCGCAGTATGAACATTCAAGAGGTTAGCGTGGGAGAAGATAGTCAAACGCAACAGAATGTTACTTTCGAAAGGAATAATTCAACCCCTCAAGATCATTCGAATCAGAATAGAAGCACGTTTAGTATGAGTAAACGATACTCAGGTCCGGTGACCATAATCAGAAATCTGGATGATAAACCAAGGAAGTTTTCGGGGAACACAGGAGTCACACCAGTCGAATTTCTGAGAGCTATTCGCGATTACATGGCGGAACATAGAGTAGCCAAGGAGAGAGAACTAAGGGTAGTCGAACGCGCCTTAGACGGGCCAGCGTTAACTTGGTTTCGCGCATTTAGGAGTAACTTTGCGAACATGGAATAATTTGCCATAGCATTTTTACGGAGATTCTGGAGTGCAGAGGATCAGCTGAACGTAAGAGCAGAAATGTACTCGAAACGTTACTCTACGTCGGATCCGACGCATTATGCAAATTACTTTACTCGCAATTGGCTAAATTACAATTTTTGATTCCTCCATTGCCAGAACAAGAACTTTTGCAAGCTATAGCAAGGCAGTTGCCAATTGAGGTACAACGATCACTCATAGCATCGGGAGCGAACACACTTGAGCACTATGATGATATCCTACGACGATTGGATTATACGAGCGCTCAGATGACACCCAGAACTTCAAGGAATGATAATCGAAACACGCAAGAAGTGAATGCGGTAGTTGTCGATAATGCAGCACAGACAGATAGAAGAGATTCCTGGGGAAACAGAAGAAACGAAGGGAATAGAGGAAATATTCACAACGTTCGTGGAAATGATAGATATCAAGGACCGTATGAGAGGCCATATGATCAAGATACAAGAGACAGTAGATACAGGAACTACGATCAGAATCCCAGATACCAAAATAGGAACAGATATAATAATCGATATCGAGGTAGATACAACTGGAACCAAAATCAGCAGTCCAATCAAAATAGGCAAGATAATAGGAGGAATGATCAAAACGAAAGACAGGATAATCAAGAGTATGGGAGATCACGGCAAGAGAATAGACAGCCTAGTGCACCATCCGAAGAGGTAATTAGAGACGTCAATAGAGCAAGCACGAGTGGTGCAGAAGGAAGAAAAAAACGACAAATTAACGCCGAATCAGGATACTAATCATTGGGAATCCATCATCATTGTTGAGACATATCAGGTCAAAGACGAGAATTTAATTTAAGAGATATAGTACACCGAGGGAATGGATACTAATGAAGTTGTGGGGACTTTTAACGCAGCTAGCATTAGAAAGTATCATTATTCATATTCATATTCATTCATTTATTTGCAATGGGGGGTGTGTCCCCCGGTGGCAAATTGTATATACATAACAAATAAATAATTATACATATCAATTCAATAACAATTATACAACAATTAAACTGGAGTATTTACACAAATAGTCAGTCTTTTCTTAAACACACCTATATGTTTGGGAAAAGGCTCTAAGACTGCGGCAGGTAGAGAGTTCCAGTTATCAATGGCACGATATACAAAAGAATATTTACCATAATTTGTTCGCTGTGGTCGGCCCTTAACTTTGAAAGGATGATCGCTCCTACCCATGTAAGTGGGCTTTCCCAATCCTTTGCTAAGCTCACCCCATGCTGGTTGATTTGTATACGTGTTGTACACAGCGCAGAGTCTAGATTTCATCCTCCTAGCCTCCAGTGATTCCCACCCAAGTTTCTTTAACATACGGCTCACACTGCTCCTGGGATTAAAGTCACTGAGCACAAATCTAGCGGCCTTTCTTTGTACCATTTCCAACTCATTGATGAGCCCTACTTGATATGGATCCCAAACCGCCGAGCCATATTCCAGAATAGGTTTTACAAGTGACAAATAGCCTAATTCTTTAGCAGAGGTACTACTTCCTTTTAATACCCTCATTACAAAGTGCAGGGATTTGTAAGCATTTGAGACTACACATCCTACATGACTACTCCATTTCATATCATTCCTTACGTGAACGTCCAAATATTTGCAAGAATCTTCTTCTACAAGTATTTCCGAGCCAATGTTATATTGAAAATCCTGCCTTCGCACTTTCCCTATTTTTAAGAGACAACATTTTCTTGTGTTTATTTTCATTTTATTTACAATCGCCCACGTATAGACCAGGTTCAGGTCCTCTTGAAGCACTGCATTGTCTTGTGAGTCATGTATTTTTCGATATATTACACAATCATCCGCAAACAATCGACAGTCACTGCGAATCCCATTTGGTAAGTCATTTATAAACGCCAAAAATAACAAAGTTCCGATTACGCTGCCCTGAGGGATACCCGACGTTACGGTAATTTCATCCGAGAATATGCCTTCGACTTTCACTTTCTGAGAACGACCCGTCAAAAATTCTTGGATCCATAAAATTACTCTTCTATCAATCTTCGTCGAAACTAATTTATGGAGTAGCATGTCATGCAGAACGACATCAAATGCCTTCGCAAAATCTATAACCACGGCGTCGACTGAAACTCCATGGTCTAACGATTCGCTAATGTCTTGAAAAAGTGATAGCATCTGACTCTCGCATGAGTAACCTTTCCGAAATCCATGTTGCCTATCATTAAACCATGATAATGTTTCCCACTGTTCCCTCAAGTAGTCGCAAATGAGATGCTCCATCTGTTTACAAACGACGGACGTAAGGCTAACCGGCCTGTAGTTGCCCAATTGAAGTATGCTCCCTCTCTTAAATATTGGGACTACCGTAGCTCTTTTCCAGTCATCTGGGATTTGCGCATTGTTTATGGACACATTAAACATCACCTCCAAGTATCGTGCCACGGCCCTACCTCCTAGTTTAAGTACTTCACTAACAATATTATCAGGACCCTTTGATACATTGAAACGTAGTTTTGGTATTAGCTTTACAATTGCTGACTGGTTTATTTGGAACAGGGGAGCCCCTGATTCGTCGTTAAGGTCCAACACACAGCTATTGGATTTATTGAACACACTACCGTAAAAGACATTTAATTCATTAGCAATGGCCTGTTTCTCAGTAATTAATTTACCGTCACCGGACATTATCATCGACAAATTATTTGAATTTCCCTTTCTTCTCCTAACATAACTGTAAAATTTTTTCCACCCATCACCTCCCGAACCAAGTAAACCTTGCATATAACTGTCATGAGCAGCCCTCTTTTTTAAGACGAGCTCTCTTGATAAGGACTTAAATTTCAACATATACTTGTCACTATCATGTCTTTTATTGTATAATTTCCTAATTTTCCGTTTTAGACTCCTAATTTCTCGTGTGTAATACTCAGGATCTGGGTTTTGTTTCAGCAATTTAAATGGGACAAATTTATCAACAGCGCTATTTAAAATTTTCAAAAAGTTAGTCCATAGGATATTAATGTGATTTCCTTCCGATGCCCATCCTACAAATAGCTCATTCAAATACCCCTGAAACTTGCCATGATCCGCCCTGCGATACTGGAATATGATCTTTTTTGCTACATCAGAGTCTAATTTTGTAATGTCACCATATCTAATATTTAATTCAACCCCAGAATGGTCACTAATTCCTGGTACTTTCAGACAGTTAATATACAGCTCTGCAGGCCTTACGAGATAAACATCTAAGGTATTATTGTCTCTAGTTGGGAAGTCAACTACTTGGGAAAATCCCCCCTCCCTTAAGAATTTATTTGCAGCGCTCTGAGCCTGACCACAGCTAGTTGACTCACCAGACCAGTCTACTTTGGGGAGGTTTAAATCTCCAGCAATTATTATGCTCTTTTTCATAGCATTACCCGCACAAGTTTTATCATACAGTGTTTCGAGGAGAGAAAGGTTATCATTCGGTGCTCTATACGCCCCTATCACCTGAAGAGGGAATTTATTTCCTTTATCCGAAATTTGTACACATAACATTTCATGATCCATATCAGCCCACTTTAAGAAACTAGCTATACTTTTGCGCACACAAATAAATAGCCCACCACCTCGCTTCCCCCGATCCCTTCTGTACATCTCGTAGGTCCCTTGAATTATTTCGCTACTATTTATGCCCTCATATAACCAAGATTCAGTTGCAATGACAATGTCCGGAGAATACGTCTCTACAAGATTCCAAAATTCAATTAATTTATTTCCTAAACTCTGACAATTAACGTGCAGTAATCTTAGAGTCTTACCTCCGCAGCAAATATCTCGAAATAGCTCCTTCTGTTCCCATCGGCTGGCAACCTCTGGACCTGCTCCTCCTCACAAAAGACGGCACGAACCGATGACCCTTTCATGTAGGCTCCCTAGGTTGAAAGCGCCCCGTCGATTTAGATGCAGCCCGTCTCGGGCGAAGCCACCAATCCAGCAGTCAGCTTCTACGTACACTAATCCCAGTTGTGCACATACCCAGTCCATGCGGTCATTTACAGTCTTAACTCGCCTTAACGGAACATATCCCCGCCGAACAATGCCACTCATTATAATTTTTGCATTTCTAAACTTGCTTTTAGCTTTTCTGCCTAGTTCGTAGAGCTCCCCCATGATGTAATCAGCTGTAGCCCTCTTCTTCAAATCGTTCGTCCCAACATGGAGCAACAACACTTTAACTTTGTCACAGTCCTCTACATTTGCTTCTTCCACTTGTTGGACAAGCTGGTCAATCTTAATCCCCGGGTAACACCGCACTTTCGCACCTGATTTCCTCGAGATATTCGCACTCCATCGTATCATAGAATCACCCATTATGATAACGTCATCCTCAGTTTGCTCCTGCACGCCCTCTTCCACACTGATCCCAGTAGAAAGCCGTTCAGTCACAACTTTCACCGTTTCTTCTGATTCACGAAGCTTTGCTCTAAGTTCCTGTATTATTTGATCCCTTGCTTTGATTTGCACCCTCAAACTGTCCGGCGTATCACATACTTTACAAAACCAATTTCCGACATCACAATCCTCCTTCTTGACCTTAATACAGCCGAAGTGAAACCATTTCTCACATAGTCCACACTCAACACCACTCTTCAATGTTTTACTGCACGTCGAACACTTTAAAGATGCCACTGGATCATTTGCCTGATTCACATTTGGAGTAACAGGCCCTGGATTCACTTCCACTCCACCAATAACTAACAACGCAGCTATCACTAGGGCTATAAACCACAAGTTACTAGGTCCCGTACGCACACACAAACACCGGAAATCCCAACTACCCTTCGCATACCACAGCCCGATCCTCGCCCGATAACACTCCAGAGAACACCCCATTTCAGCACACCTGAGAGCTCGGGAAAAACACGACCTTTCACTTTGACTGACAACTGATAACTGACTGCCAACTGATAACTGATGCTGAGTAAGAGGATGATTGCTGAGCTATCGTGTACATATGTTGTGTATAGAATGCCTGAGAGTATTTTTTTTCTCAAGACTGATAAAAAAAAGGAGATGTACGGGAGAGATGTACCCGATACCTAGTTGAGACTATCGGCTACGCCAGTTGACATCGAGCCGTAGTTGAGATTTATGGGAAAAGAAGAAAAGATAGCGCTCAGATCGAGTCGAGAAGAAGTGGTAGGAAATGACGTAGGAGGCCAAGGATGAAGGTGGCACTACCAGTCAAGCAGATGGAATTATGGGAGGAATATTGAAGTATTATCAAGATCTATATGGAATATAATATTATATCATCTTAGAAGAGAAGAAATATCAGGAAATCTTTATGGTGATAACTTGAAGCTAGGGAGATAACTCCTTAAGTTATTGTATAACTTAATTGCCGATATGATTGTGGTCGAGATTATACTTGTGACGTATGACCGAAGAAGGTAGGGGAACGTCACGTGACAGCGCCGAGCGGCGCACATCACACAGTCTGAGGACAGCAGTATTAGTCCAGCCAGCCGAGCTGAGTACAGCACATGGTGCGCGAGGAAGGCAATAGTATTCCGGCAAGTCGAGCCAAGTACAGCACATGGTGCGCGGAGAAAACGACAGTATTAGTTCAGCAAGCAGAGCAGATAGCAGCATGGGCTAGGAGAACGAAAGTAGGTCAGTCAGTCAAGACAAGAGAAGCACGGTGTGCAGTGCGAGAAGCGGTTAGCAAGGCAAGCTATACAGGCCGTGAAAGTGAAAGGAGAGCCGGTGTTCGGACAGATGTATTTTCAACATCGTGGTTACAGTTATGTGAAACAGCAATGCTTTTCCAATGTTACAGTTCGTTAAAGTAATACGCAGCATTGTGATAGAATTGAGAACATTATTTCAAGCCACATTCTTAATACAGGACAGCACAGCGAAGCGATATAATGAGGACAGTTTTAAGCATCGCATTATTCGAGAACAGTGAGGCAGAACAGGGCGTGCTGGGTCCGACATTTTATAAGCAGGCGACATGCAAGCAGCTGAACAGTATTTCGACATTTTTTTAAAACTTTATAAGTTTGGACTTGTGTTCGACAGTCTAATTGTGCAGGCAGACAGGAATTATACACTGCTATTGTGAACTTTCAAATGGACTTAGATATATTCCAATGGTATTACGGCTTATTAAATAATGCATTTCAGACCGGAATGTTTAAGGCGACCATGGGGTCAGGCCAACATTAATGCTTTTAGGCAAATGAACAGTTACGAGAATATGCACTTTATGAACAGTGGCACGTGCAGCATTATAGTTGTTTTTCATGAACAATTATGAAATATCAGTTACGAACACAGATACAGGGTGTTTAAGAAATGTATACACTTTTATAAATAATTTATTTTCTACTAGTGAAATTCAGCCGCTGTGGAGATTAACTTTTGTCATATGCAAACCGAACATTGTAAGGGACAGTGGCGTGACATAGTCGAAGAGTATGGGGTACTCTACATTTATGAACTTTTATGGAAGAGTTTGGACAGTATCCGTGATGGATAATATGCAGTTCATCATGTCGGGCTAGGCGAATACGGAGACGTGATGGCACCACAGAGCGATGGATTCGGTTCCTGAAGAAGAGGATATCCAACATCAGATTCACTTGGAATATGAAGTCAATCGTTAGTTCCGTGGGTGATACGATGTTTTCGTCGATCTTTCGAGAAATTTTTGGCACACACGAGGATAATCGACGATCTTTGAATTATATTAACAGCTGATATAAGAAGGTATTGTAAGAGTTATGACTTTCCTGATATGATTTTTCATGAACACTGGGCATACTTGTATATATTTCTAGTAGGAGTTCTACGATTATTTTGACATGGCTTAGATATTTTTTGCTCCATTTTGCTAGAATATGGCGTTACCATATGATATGGCAGGCACCATTATACGACGTTCTCACCATTGGTTGGCTTTATTAAGCAGATGTTTGGTCTTTTTGACATGTTTTTCAGTAAGGATAGTTTTTCTTGGATAGTTATTTTTTTGTGGCGAGTGTTTCGAACTCGTGATCTGCAATTGGATTATTTAAATTACTTCGTCAGTTCATTGCATACTAGCGAGTATGTATTATTCATCAGTATGGATTTTTCCGATTGGATTGTTTGGAGATATTAAGATTTTATTCACTCAAGGGAATGAATATCGCTTTTATGTGACAACTAGAGACTTGTTAATTCCAACCTGGTACATTCACTCATCAGTCTACGAGATGGGGCCTTTCGTTTTATACGATTGCATGGTGGTACTCACCTGACCCATCGTCTAGGGCATTATCATGATAGTCTACGGGGCGGGGCCTTTCGCTTTAGGCGATTGCGTGGTGGTACTCACCTAACCTGCCAGTCGAGGGCCTCATTTTTTATCATCCGAGTGTACTTGAGATTGTAAGAGGATTAAACAAGAAACTACTAGTCACACATTAGTTGAATTTTCTTAAATAAATTAAAAATAAATGTCAGCAGGGTTACATTTTGTAATTCTTGTTTGCCAATCCAATATTTTGTTGCTATACTCTTTTAAGAGTACATTCATTTAACAGCTGAAACTTTTGATACTTTTGATACTTTTTTGTGAGTGAGTTTGATACCTTTGAGAAGGATTTCAAGTGATTGAATCTTGTAAGATGAATCATTAATGGTCAGATTTATTTTGAGGCAGATCATTATTACGTATTTTTGATGTGAGAGATTATAACACATTGGTGTTTTTCTGTGAAGTGAATTTTGAGAATTTTAAGAGAATTTATGCTCTATTTGAAAGCAGATCTTGAATTGGATTTCGATTACTAAGGTAATTTTTCCTTATTGTTTAAGAAGTTGTCTAGATGTGATCAGATTAATTACAGTTCTTGGAGATTGTGTGTGTTAATAATTTGAAGCCAGTTATATATTTTTGTAAGATCATGCAACGAGATTAAGTGAAGTTTGTGATAGGCATTTTTATGGAAGTTGCCAAGTGGAAGTTGCAATATTGCTAAGGTATTTTGAGGCAGACATGAGGTTGTCGAACCCAGTCTAGCATAATTTTTGAGATGCATGCTGTGCGCTGAATAGTTATGGTGTTATGTGGAATAGTTATGGTGTTACGTGGAATAATTATGGTATTCAAATATGGTATTTGATAAAGTGAGAGTATATGATGACGTTTTGGATAGTGAGATCCAACGTGATTTTGTGAAGGCAATAATATTTTTTGGCATGATAATTAAATACGAGATATAACTTGGAAGTGCTAAAACTGTAAGACAACGTTCTATAACCCATATTAAACAATTTGTTAGGAAATTAAACAAATAAATAATGTTGATAATACAAGATTTTCTGATAATAATAATTAATTTAAAAAATAATAATCTGAAGTTTAAGCATATTAATGATCTGACCCAATGAAATAAAAATCTAAATGACTCGATGAAATAAAAATCTAAATAACCAGATGATTAAAATTTAAATATATTGATAAATTAAATTTTGGAATAAATCAATGAATTAAATAAGTGGATGAATTAAAGATTGAATAAATAAGCTGAATTAAATAAATTAATAGATGATTAAATAGTTGATGAATAACTGAATTAGAAGGTGATAATTAATTAAAGAAGCTGATGATTAATAAATTTAAATGGATTTAAATAAATTTATATGAGAAATATGATTTGAATAATTTGAAGAATTGCAACTTGAATTAATGAACTAAACAATTTAGATGGATGATTTGAGATGATTTAATCTGAATGAGATGATGAAATGAGAGTGTGTGGATAATTAGAGAATATAATGAATTGGTCATTATAATATTCATTTAAATGATTTAATGGTAATGAGTTAATTATTCTGACTTGAATATAATGAATTTTGAGATGAGAACTAATGTGAGAGATATTTCGTTTTGATATGATGATGATGATGATGATAACCAATGAGTAGTGGAGTTTCTTTGATTAACAAACAAGCAATTATTAATGACAGTGTAAATATAGTGTAAATTAATTATTCGATATATAGTAGCATTTACTGAGATTTTCAGCATTTGAATAATGCCATTCAAGCCATAAAATTAGTTGATAGTTATATATGTGATTAGAATATATGTGTTTAGACAGATTCATTATTTTTGAGATCCACATTCATGATGTTAACGTAAAGAGAAGTTAGGTCTCAGGTATCACGAATGTCAGTGACTCATAGACATAGTGCTACGGTGAACCTGAGAACCCAAGCGAACTTTAGAAAACTTTCATTTTTTTATGTGGATGAAGTACACTTTGAATAGCATAGAGATGGTTCGATTTTCAGGACAATGACAATTTAACGTTGGCATTCGACCATACTCTTAGGTAGGATGTGTGTTTAATATTTCTGTCTGACTATCAAAGTTTGAATAAATTTGTTTTTATCTTAGTTGTGATCTGATGATGATGTGGTTTTCCTAATTCTTTCCTTGTCTTAATTAAGGCTTAACCAGGAAGGATGTGGTTTGCTAGGGATTCAGTTGGTGGCGCCCATTTCTATTTGTATTTTTTATTAAATTTAAACCCGTAACGACACTGGAGATACTTTATCTCGTGTTACCCTCTGCTTTTGTGATATTTCAACTGAATTTCCGACACATTCCTTATTTGACTTCATGTTCATTTAACTCCACTCTGTCCTGGAAATCCAGGAATGCGATGTAATAGCAGATGAGTCATCGTATCCCTCGGACGAACGGGTACAGAGAGAGAGAGAGGGAGATTTGGCTTTACCCATCCGTGGGGCTTCGATTTTGTTTATTCTATGGAAACACATCAGATTTAGATTACGAAGAGATTGATCTCGATTTCATTTAATGGTGTTATAAAATTTATTAAACTTGGTCAGACAATATACTTGTATGCCCATTCCAGTGATCATGTTAATCATATTAGTGTTATATCATGTTTAGTTTTAAGTCATTTTTCTTATACCCAAGTGAAATCAGGAATTGATACATTGTGATGTGTTGCTATCTAACGTCTCTGAATAAAACGTTTATCGAAAGGTATAATTATGTCAGCGGAAAATTTAGCTAAGGTGTTAGGAGAGTTACGGAATGACATGTCTAGTATTGCAGTAACTATTGCTAGAATGCAATCAGAAAGCAAAGAACAGATAAATGATTCGGAAGCTATATGTAGGGAAAATTTAAAGTCATTACAGGCTAGTAATGAAAATAATTTAAAGTCATTAGAGACTAGATTACAGTCCAGTAGTAGGGATGAGTTGAAATTATTGCAGACTAGTAATGAGGAAAATTTGAGATCATTGCAGGCTATCAATGAAAATAATTTAAAGTTGTTAGAAACTAGATTACAAGCTCGTAGTGAAGAAAATAACACAGAGTTGAAAAATAATTTTACGAGTTTGGAGAATAGATGAATGATGAAATATTCAAGGCTTTACAATCAGATATAAAGGCAGTAGAATTGAAAGGAGAGGAAAATTTGCACATGTTAAAGAAAAACAATATTGAGTTAGAAAATAGAGAAGAAGAAATTATTCTTAATTTGAGAACAGATGTTATGTCTATACAGAAGGATATTAAATCAGATGTATCGAAATTACGATTCGACATTGATGGTTTAGTGGCAGATGTAGGCAAAATACAAGAGAGGTCTTCCGAACTATCTTTCGAATCCAAGATCAAAGGTTTAGAAATGAATCTAGGTAATGAAATCAAAAGTTTAAAGTCAGTAATTGGGACAGTTAAAGAGGAAGTTTTAGGAGAGGTTAATTCTAACTTGAAATCCTTAGAAAACCAATTGCAGGCAGACATTAGGAAAATTGATGATGACATAGATCAAAAGGTTAATGAAAACTTAGCATTGTTCAAAAATAGAGTCGGTGCAATGGTGGAAGAGCGGTATAGTGAGGTCGATGCCGAAGCAAAAGAAAAACGTGCAGGGCTGGATGAGAAATTCATCGCAGGTATGGCGAATTTGGAAGCGAGATTTACTGAGAATAAGGAAGCGATGAAGATAGATTCAGCTCAGTTTAGGACAGATGTTGATCAATTAAAAGAACAAGTCGCGTCAGTCAAGACAACATGCGAAGATAAGATAGACAAATTGAAGAACGATTTGGAAGAGAGTAACAGAACGCAGACTGTTATGTCGTTAGATAATTTGGAGACTAAGGTCAAGACAGTGGAAAAGCGAACCGAAGATAGGATGACTAAACTAGAGTCTATAATAAATAGTTTTACGAGTCAAGGTGTTACAACGGGGGAAGTATCGATAAATCAGACACCGATAAATCGCAGTATGAACAGTCAAGGGGTTAGCGTGGGAGAAGATAGTCAAACGCAACAGAATGTTACTTTCGAAAGGAATAATTCAACCCCTCAAGATAATTCGAATCAGAATAGAAGCACGTTTAGTATGAGTGAACGATACTCAGGTCCGGTGACCATAATCAGAAATCTGGATGATAAACCAAGGAAGTTTTCGGGGAACACAGGAGTCACACCACTCGAATTTCTGAGAGATATTCGCGATTACATGGCGGAACATAGAGTAGCCAAGGAGAGAGAACTAAGGGTAGTCGAACGCGCCTTAGACGGGCCAGCGTTAACTTGGTTTCGCGCATTTAGGAGTAACTTTGCGAACATGGAACAATTTGCCATAGCATTTTTACGGAGATTCTGGAGTGCAGAGGATCAGCTGAACGTAAGAGCAGAAATGTACTCGAAACGTTACTCTAAGTCGCATCCGACGCATTATGCAAATTATTTTACTCGCAATTGGCTAAATTACAATTTTTGATTCCTCCATTGCCTGAAGAAGAACTTTTGCAAGCTATAGCAAGGCAGTTGCCAATTGAGGTACAACGATCACTCATAGCATCGGGAGCGAACACACTTGAGCACTATGATGATATCCTACGCCGATTGGATTATACGAGCGCTCAGATGACACCCAGAACTTCAAGGAATGATAATCGAAACACGCAAGAAGTGAATGCGGTAGTTGTCGATAACGCAGCACAGACAGATAGAAGAGATTCCTGGGGAAACAGAAGAAACGAAGGGAATAGAGGAAATATTCACAACGTTCGTGGAAATGATAGATATCAAGGACCGTATGAGAGGCCATATGATCAAGATACAAGAGACAGTAGATACAGGAACTACGATCAGAATCCCAGATACCAAAATAGGAACAGATATAATAATCGATATCGAGGTAGATACAACTGGAACCAAAATCAGCAGTCCAATCAAAATAGGCAAGATAATAGGAGGAATGATCAAAACGAAAGACAGGATAATCAAGAGTATGGGAGATCAGGGCAAGAGAATAGACAGCCTAGTGCACCATCCGAAGAGGTAATTAGAGACGTCAATAGAGCAAGCACGAGTGGTGCAGAAGGAAGAAAAAAACGACAAATTAACGCCGAATCAGGATACTAATCATTGGGAATCCATCATCATTGTTGAGACATATCAGGTCAAAGACGAGAATTTAATTTAAGAGATATAGTACACCGAGGGAATGGATACTAATGAAGTTGTGGGGACTTTTAACGCAGCTAGCATTAGAAAGTATCATTATTCATATTCATATTCATTCATTTATTTGCAATGGGGGGTGTGTCCCCCGGTGGCAAATTGTATATACATAACAAATAAATAATTATACATATCAATTCAATAACAATTATACAACAATTAAACTGGAGTATTTACACAAATAGTCAGTCTTTTCTTAAACACACCTATATGTTTGGGAAAAGGCTCTAAGACTGCGGCAGGTAGAGAGTTCCAGTTATCAATGGCACGATATACAAAAGAATATTTACCATAATTTGTTCGCTGTGGTCGGCCCTTAACTTTGAAATGATGATCGCTCCTACCCATGTAAGTGGGCTTTCCCAATCCTTTGCTAAGCTCACCCCATGCTGGTTGATTTGTATACGTGTTGTACACAGCGCAGAGTCTAGATTTCATCCTCCTAGCCTCCAGTGATTCCCACCCAAGTTTCTTTAACATACGGCTCACACTGCTCCTGGGATTAAAGTCACTGAGCACAAATCTAGCGGCCTTTCTTTGTACCATTTCCAACTCATTGATGAGCCCTACTTGATATGGATCCCAAACCGCCGAGCCATATTCCAGAATAGGTTTTACAAGTGACAAATAGCCTAATTCTTTAGCAGAGGTACTACTTCCTTTTAATACCCTCATTACAAAGTGCAGGGATTTGTAAGCATTTGAGACTACACATCCTACATGACTACTCCATTTCATATCATTCCTTACGTGAACGTCCAAATATTTGCAAGAATCTTCTTCTACAAGTATTTCCGAGCCAATGTTATATTGAAAATCCTGCCTTCGCACTTTCCCTATTTTTAAGAGACAACATTTTCTTGTGTTTATTTTCATTTTATTTACAATCGCCCACGTATAGACCAGGTTCAGGTCCTCTTGAAGCACTGCATTGTCTTGTGAGTCATGTATTTTTCGATATATTACACAATCATCCGCAAACAATCGACAGTCACTGCGAATCCCATTTGGTAAGTCATTTATAAACGCCAAAAATAACAAAGTTCCGATTACGCTGCCCTGAGGGATACCCGACGTTACGGTAATTTCATCCGAGAATATGCCTTCGACTTTCACTTTCTGAGAACGACCCGTCAAAAATTCTTGGATCCATAAAATTACTCTTCTATCAATCTTCGTCGAAACTAATTTATGGAGTAGCATGTCATGCAGAACGACATCAAATGCCTTCGCAAAATCTATAACCACGGCGTCGACTGAAACTCCATGGTCTAACGATTCGCTAATGTCTTGAAAAAGTGATAGCATCTGACTCTCGCATGAGTAACCTTTCCGAAATCCATGTTGCCTATCATTAAACCATGATAATGTTTCCCACTGTTCCCTCAAGTAGTCGCAAATGAGATGCTCCATCTGTTTACAAACGACGGACGTAAGGCTAACCGGCCTGTAGTTGCCCAATTGAAGTATGCTCCCTCTCTTAAATATTGGGACTACCGTAGCTCTTTTCCAGTCATCTGGGATTTGCGCATTGTTTATGGACACATTAAACATCACCTCCAAGTATCGTGCCACGGCCCTACCTCCTAGTTTAAGTACTTCACTAACAATATTATCAGGACCCTTTGATACATTGAAACGTAGTTTTGGTATTAGCTTTACAATTGCTGACTGGTTTATTTGGAACAGGGGAGCCCCTGATTCGTCGTTAAGGTCCAACACACAGCTATTGGATTTATTGAACACACTACCGTAAAAGACATTTAATTCATTAGCAATGGCCTGTTTCTCAGTAATTAATTTACCGTCACCGGACATTATCATCGACAAATTATTTGAATTTCCCTTTCTTCTCCTAACATAACTGTAAAATTTTTTCCACCCATCACCTCCCGAACCAAGTAAACCTTGCATATAACTGTCATGAGCAGCCCTCTTTTTTAAGACGAGCTCTCTTGATAAGGACTTAAATTTCAACATATACTTGTCACTATCATGTCTTTTATTGTATAATTTCCTAATTTTCCGTTTTAGACTCCTAATTTCTCGTGTGTAATACTCAGGATCTGGGTTTTGTTTCAGCAATTTAAATGGGACAAATTTATCAACAGCGCTATTTAAAATTTTCAAAAAGTTAGTCCATAGGATATTAATGTGATTTCCTTCCGATGCCCATCCTACAAATAGCTCATTCAAATACCCCTGAAACTTGCCATGATCCGCCCTGCGATACTGGAATATGATCTTTTTTGCTACATCAGAGTCTAATTTTGTAATGTCACCATATCTAATATTTAATTCAACCCCAGAATGGTCACTAATTCCTGGTACTTTCAGACAGTTAATATACAGCTCTGCAGGCCTTACGAGATAAACATCTAAGGTATTATTGTCTCTAGTTGGGAAGTCAACTACTTGGGAAAATCCCCCCTCCCTTAAGAATTTATTTGCAGCGCTCTGAGCCTGACCACAGCTAGTTGACTCACCAGACCAGTCTACTTTGGGGAGGTTTAAATCTCCAGCAATTATTATGCTCTTTTTCATAGCATTACCCGCACAAGTTTTATCATACAGTGTTTCGAGGAGAGAAAGGTTATCATTCGGTGCTCTATACGCCCCTATCACCTGAAGAGGGAATTTATTTCCTTTATCCGAAATTTGTACACATAACATTTCATGATCCATATCAGCCCACTTTAAGAAACTAGCTATACTTTTGCGCACACAAATAAATAGCCCACCACCTCGCTTCCCCCGATCCCTTCTGTACATCTCGTAGGTCCCTTGAATTATTTCGCTACTATTTATGCCCTCATATAACCAAGATTCAGTTGCAATGACAATGTCCGGAGAATACGTCTCTACAAGATTCCAAAATTCAATTAATTTATTTCCTAAACTCTGACAATTAACGTGCAGTAATCTTAGAGTCTTACCTCCGCAGCAAATATCTCGAAATAGCTCCTTCTGTTCCCATCGGCTGGCAACCTCTGGACCTGCTCCTCCTCACAAAAGACGGCACGAACCGATGACCCTTTCATGTAGGCTCCCTAGGTTGAAAGCGCCCCGTCGATTTAGATGCAGCCCGTCTCGGGCGAAGCCACCAATCCAGCAGTCAGCTTCTACGTACACTAATCCCAGTTGTGCACATACCCAGTCCATGCGGTCATTTACAGTCTTAACTCGCCTTAACGGAACATATCCCCGCCGAACAATGCCACTCATTATAATTTTTGCATTTCTAAACTTGCTTTTAGCTTTTCTGCCTAGTTCGTAGAGCTCCCCCATGATGTAATCAGCTGTAGCCCTCTTCTTCAAATCGTTCGTCCCAACATGGAGCAACAACACTTTAACTTTGTCACAGTCCTCTACATTTGCTTCTTCCACTTGTTGGACAAGCTGGTCAATCTTAATCCCCGGGTAACACCGCACTTTCGCACCTGATTTCCTCGAGATATTCGCACTCCATCGTATCATAGAATCACCCATTATGATAACGTCATCCTCAGTTTGCTCCTGCACGCCCTCTTCCACACTGATCCCAGTAGAAAGCCGTTCAGTCACAACTTTCACCGTTTCTTCTGATTCACGAAGCTTTGCTCTAAGTTCCTGTATTATTTGATCCCTTGCTTTGATTTGCACCCTCAAACTGTCCGGCGTATCACATACTTTACAAAACCAATTTCCGACATCACAATCCTCCTTCTTGACCTTAATACAGCCGAAGTGAAACCATTTCTCACATAGTCCACACTCAACACCACTCTTCAATGTTTTACTGCACGTCGAACACTTTAAAGATGCCACTGGATCATTTGCCTGATTCACATTTGGAGTAACAGGCCCTGGATTCACTTCCACTCCACCAATAACTAACAACGCAGCTATCACTAGGGCTATAAACCACAAGTTACTAGGTCCCGTACGCACACACAAACACCGGAAATCCCAACTACCCTTCGCATACCACAGCCCGATCCTCGCCCGATAACACTCCAGAGAACACCCCATTTCAGCACACCTGAGAGCTCGGGAAAAACACGACCTTTCACTTTGACTGACAACTGATAACTGACTGCCAACTGATAACTGATGCTGAGTAAGAGGATGATTGCTGAGCTATCGTGTACATATGTTGTGTATAGAATGCCTGAGAGTATTTTTTTTCTCAAGACTGATAAAAAAAAGGAGATGTACGGGAGAGATGTACCCGATACCTAGTTGAGACTATCGGCTACGCCAGTTGACATCGAGCCGTAGTTGAGATTTATGGGAAAAGAAGAAAAGATAGCGCTCAGATCGAGTCGAGAAGAAGTGGTAGGAAATGACGTAGGAGGCCAAGGATGAAGGTGGCACTACCAGTCAAGCAGATGGAATTATGGGAGGAATATTGAAGTATTATCAAGATCTATATGGAATATAATATTATATCATCTTAGAAGAGAAGAAATATCAGGAAATCTTTATGGTGATAACTTGAAGCTAGGGAGATAACTCCTTAAGTTATTGTATAACTTAATTGCCGATATGATTGTGGTCGAGATTATACTTGTGACGTATGACCGAAGAAGGTAGGGGAACGTCACGTGACAGCGCCGAGCGGCGCACATCACACAGTCTGAGGACAGCAGTATTAGTCCAGCCAGCCGAGCTGAGTACAGCACATGGTGCGCGAGGAAGGCAGTAGTATTCCGGCAAGTCGAGCCAAGTACAGCACATGGTGCGCGGAGAAAACGACAGTATTAGTTCAGCAAGCAGAGCAGATAGCAGCATGGGCTAGGAGAACGAAAGTAGGTCAGTCAGTCAAGACAAGAGAAGCACGGTGTGCAGTGCGAGAAGCGGTTAGCAAGGCAAGCTATACAGGCCGTGAAAGTGAAAGGAGAGCCGGTGTTCGGACAGATGTATTTTCAACATCGTGGTTACAGTTATGTGAAACAGCAATGCTTTTCCAATGTTACAGTTCGTTAAAGTAATACGCAGCATTGTGATAGAATTGAGAACATTATTTCAAGCCACATTCTTAATACAGGACAGCACAGCGAAGCGATATAATGAGGACAGTTTTAAGCATCGCATTATTCGAGAACAGTGAGGCAGAACAGGGCGTGCTGGGTCCGACATTTTATAAGCAGGCGACATGCAAGCAGCTGAACAGTATTTCGACATTTTTTTAAAACTTTATAAGTTTGGACTTGTGTTCGACAGTCTAATTGTGCAGGCAGACAGGAATTATACACTGCTATTGTGAACTTTCAAATGGACTTAGATATATTCCAATGGTATTACGGCTTATTAAATAATGCATTTCAGACCGGAATGTTTAAGGCGACCATGGGGTCAGGCCAACATTAATGCTTTTAGGCAAATGAACAGTTACGAGAATATGCACTTTATGAACAGTGGCACGTGCAGCATTATAGTTGTTTTTCATGAACAATTATGAAATATCAGTTACGAACACAGATACAGGGTGTTTAAGAAATGTATACACTTTTATAAATAATTTATTTTCTACTAGTGAAATTCAGCCGCTGTGGAGATTAACTTTTGTCATATGCAAACCGAACATTGTAAGGGACAGTGGCGTGACATAGTCGAAGAGTATGGGGTACTCTACATTTATGAACTTTTATGGAAGAGTTTGGACAGTATCCGTGATGGATAATATGCAGTTCATCATGTCGGGCTAGGCGAATACGGAGACGTGATGGCACCACAGAGCGATGGATTCGGTTCCTGAAGAAGAGGATATCCAACATCAGATTCACTTGGAATATGAAGTCAATCGTTAGTTCCGTGGGTGATACGATGTTTTCGTCGATCTTTCGAGAAATTTTTGGCACACACGAGGATAATCGACGATCTTTGAATTATATTAACAGCTGATATAAGAAGGTATTGTAAGAGTTATGACTTTCCTGATATGATTTTTCATGAACACTGGGCATACTTGTATATATTTCTAGTAGGAGTTCTACGATTATTTTGACATGGCTTAGATATTTTTTGCTCCATTTTGCTAGAATATGGCGTTACCATATGATATGGCAGGCACCATTATACGACGTTCTCACCATTGGTTGGCTTTATTAAGCAGATGTTTGGTCTTTTTGACATGTTTTTCAGATAGGATAGTTTTTCTTGGATAGTTATTTTTTTGTGGCGAGTGTTTCGAACTCGTGATCTGCAATTGGATTATTTAAATTACTTCGTCAGTTCATTGCATACTAGCGAGTATGTATTATTCATCAGTATGGATTTTTCCGATTGGATTGTTTGGAGATATTAAGATTTTATTCACTCAAGGGAATGAATATCGCTTTTATGTGACAACTAGAGACTTGTTAATTCCAACCTGGTACATTCACTCATCAGTCTACGAGATGGGGCCTTTCGTTTTATACGATTGCATGGTGGTACTCACCTGACCCATCGTCTAGGGCATTATCATGATAGTCTACGGGGCGGGGCCTTTCGCTTTAGGCGATTGCGTGGTGGTACTCACCGAACCTGCCAGTCGAGGGCCTCATTTTTTATCATCCGAGTGTACTTGAGATTGTAAGAGGATTAAACAAGAAACTACTAGTCACACATTAGTTGAATTTTCTTAAATAAATTAAAAATAAATGTCAGCAGGGTTACATTTTGTAATTCTTGTTTGCCAATCCAATATTTTGTTGCTATACTCTTTTAAGAGTACATTCATTTAACAGCTGAAACTTTTGATACTTTTGATACTTTTTTGTGAGTGAGTTTGATACCTTTGAGAAGGATTTCAAGTGATTGAATCTTGTAAGATGAATCATTAATGGTCAGATTTATTTTGAGGCAGATCAGTATTACGTATTTTTGATGTGAGAGATTATAACACATTGGTGTTTTTCTGTGAAGTGAATTTTGAGAATTTTAAGAGAATTTATGCTCTATTTGAAAGCAGATCTTGAATTGGATTTCGATTACTAAGGTAATTTTTCCTTATTGTTTAAGAAGTTGTCTAGATGTGATCAGATTAATTACAGTTCTTGGAGATTGTGTGTGTTAATAATTTGAAGCCAGTTATATATTTTTGTAAGATCATGCAACGAGATTAAGTGAAGTTTGTGATAGGCATTTTTATGGAAGTTGCCAAGTGGAAGTTGCAATATTGCTAAGGTATTTTGAGGCAGACATGAGGTTGTCGAACCCAGTCTAGCATAATTTTTGAGATTCATGCTGTGCGCTGAATAGTTATGGTGTTATGTGGAATAGTTATGGTGTTACGTGGAATAATTATGGTATTCAAATATGGTATTTGATAAAGTGAGAGTATATGATGACGTTTTGGATAGTGAGATCCAACGTGATTTTGTGAAGGCAATAATATTTTTTGGCATGATAATTAAATACGAGATATAACTTGGAAGTGCTAAAACTGTAAGACAACGTTCTATAACCCATATTAAACAATTTGTTAGGAAATTAAACAAATAAATAATGTTGATAATACAAGATTTTCTGAAAATAATAATTAATTTAAAAAATAATAATCTGAAGTTTAAGCATATTAATGATCTGACCCAATGAAATAAAAATCTAAATGACTCGATGAAATAAAAATCTAAATAACCAGATGATTAAAATTTAAATATATTGATAAATTAAATTTTGGAATAAATCAATGAATTAAATAAGTGGATGAATTAAAGATTGAATAAATAAGCTGAATTAAATAAATTAATAGATGATTAAATAGTTGATGAATAACTGAATTAGAAGGTGATAATTAATTAAAGAAGCTGATGATTAATAAATTTAAATGGATTTAAATAAATTTATATGAGAAATATGATTTGAATAATTTGAAGAATTGCAACTTGAATTAATGAACTAAACAATTTAGATGGATGATTTGAGATGATTTAATCTGAATGAGATGATGAAATGAGAGTGTGTGGATAATTAGAGAATATAATGAATTGGTCATTATAATATTCATTTAAATGATTTAATGGTAATGAGTTAATTATTCTGACTTGAATATAATGAATTTTGAGATGAGAACTAATGTGAGAGATATTTCGTTTTGATATGATGATGATGATGATGATAACCAATGAGTAGTGGAGTTTCTTTGATTAACAAACAAGCAATTATTAATGACAGTGTAAATATAGTGTAAATTAATTATTCGATATATAGTAGCATTTACTGAGATTTTCAGCATTTGAATAATGCCATTCAAGCCATAAAATTAGTTGATAGTTATATATGTGATTAGAATATATGTGTTTAGACAGATTCATTATTTTTGAGATCCACATTCATGATGTTAACGTAAAGAGAAGTTAGGTCTCAGGTATCACGAATGTCAGTGACTCATAGACATAGTGCTACGGTGAACCTGAGAACCCAAGCGAACTTTAGAAAACTTTCATTTTTTTATGTGGATGAAGTACACTTTGAATAGCATAGAGATGGTTCGATTTTCAGGACAATGACAATTTAACGTTGGCATTCGACCATACTCTTAGGTAGGATGTGTGTTTAATATTTCTGTCTGACTATCAAAGTTTGAATAAATTTGTTTTTATCTTAGTTGTGATCTGATGATGATGTGGTTTTCCTAATTCTTTCCTTGTCTTAATTAAGGCTTAACCAGGAAGGATGTGGTTTGCTAGGGATTCAGTTGGTGGCGCCCATTTCTATTTGTATTTTTTATTAAATTTAAACCCGTAACGACACTGGAGATACTTTATCTCGTGTTACCCTCTGCTTTTGTGATATTTCAACTGAATTTCCGACACATTCCTTATTTGACTTCATGTTCATTTAACTCCACTCTGTCCTGGAAATCCAGGAATGCGATGTAATAGCAGATGGGTCATCGTATCCCTCGGACGAACGGGTACAGAGAGAGAGAGAGGGAGAATTGGCTTTACCCATCCGTGGGGCTTCGATTTTGTTTATTCTATGGAAACACATCAGATTTAGATTACGAAGAGATTGATCTCGATTTCATTTAATGGTGTTATAAAATTTATTAAACTTGGTCAGACAATATACTTGTATGCCCATTCCAGTGATCATGTTAATCATATTAGTGTTATATCATGTTTAGTTTTAAGTCATTTTTCTTATACCCAAGTGAAATCAGGAATTGATACATTGTGATGTGTTGCTATCTAACGTCTCTGAATAAAACGTTTATCGAAAGGTATAATTATGTCAGCGGAAAATTTAGCTAAGGTGTTAGGAGAGTTACGGAATGACATGTCTAGTATTGCAGTAACTATTGCTAGAATGCAATCAGAAAGCAAAGAACAGATAAATGATTCGGAAGCTATATGTAGGGAAAATTTAAAGTCATTACAGGCTAGTAATGAAAATAATTTAAAGTCATTAGAGACTAGATTACAGATCAGTAATGAAGGCAATCTGAAAGATAGTTTAAAGTCATTAGAGACTAGATTACAGTCCAGTAGTAGGGATGAGTTGAAATTATTGCAGACTAGTAATGAGGAAAATTTGAGATCATTGCAGGCTATCAATGAAAATAGTTTAAAGTTGTTAGAAACTAGATTACAAGCTCGTAGTGAAGAAAATAACACAGAGTTGAAAAATAATTTTACGAGTTTGGAGAATAGATGAATGATGAAATATTCAAGGCTTTACAATCAGATATAAAGGCAGTAGAATTGAAAGGAGAGGAAAATTTGCACATGTTAAAGAAAAACAATATTGAGTTTGAAAATAGAGAAGAAGAAATTATTCTTAATTTGAGAACAGATGTTATGTCTATACAGAAGGATATTAAATCAGATGTATCGAAATTACGATTCGACATTGATGGTTTAGTGGCAGATGTAGGCAAAATACAAGAGAGGTCTTCCGAACTATCTTTCGAATCCAAGATCAAAGGTTTAGAAATGAATCTAGGTAATGAAATCAAAAGTTTAAAGTCAGTAATTGGGACAGTTAAAGAGGAAGTTTTAGGAGAGGTTAATTCTAACTTGAAATCCTTAGAAAACCAATTGCAGGCAGACATTAGGAAAATTGATGATGACATAGATCAAAAGGTTAATGAAAACTTAGCATTGTTCAAAAATAGAGTCGGTGCAATGGTGGAAGAGCGGTATAGTGAGGTCGATGCCGAAGCAAAAGAAAAACGTGCAGGGCTGGATGAGAAATTCATCGCAGGTATGGCGAATTTGGAAGCGAGATTTACTGAGAATAAGGAAGCGATGAAGATAGATTCAGCTCAGTTTAGGACAGATGTTGATCAATTAAAAGAACAAGTCGCGTCAGTCAAGACAACATGCGAAGATAAGATAGACAAATTGAAGAACGATTTGGAAGAGAGTAACAGAACGCAGACTGTTATGTCGTTAGATAATTTGGAGACTAAGGTCAAGACAGTGGAAAAGCGAACCGAAGATAGGATGACTAAACTAGAGTCTATAATAAATAGTTTTACGAGTCAAGGTGTTACAACGGGGGAAGTATCGATAAATCAGACACCGATAAATCGCAGTATGAACAGTCAAGGGGTTAGCGTGGGAGAAGATAGTCAAACGCAACAGAATGTTACTTTCGAAAGGAATAATTCAACCCCTCAAGATAATTCGAATCAGAATAGAAGCACGTTTAGTATGAGTGAACGATACTCAGGTCCGGTGACCATAATCAGAAATCTGGATGATAAACCAAGGAAGTTTTCGGGGAACACAGGAGTCACACCACTCGAATTTCTGAGAGATATTCGCGATTACATGGCGGAACATAGAGTAGCCAAGGAGAGAGAACTAAGGGTAGTCGAACGCGCCTTAGACGGGCCAGCGTTAACTTGGTTTCGCGCATTTAGGAGTAACTTTGCGAACATGGAACAATTTGCCATAGCATTTTTACGGAGATTCTGGAGTGCAGAGGATCAGCTGAACGTAAGAGCAGAAATGTACTCGAAACGTTACTCTAAGTCGCATCCGACGCATTATGCAAATTATTTTACTCGCAATTGGCTAAATTACAATTTTTGATTCCTCCATTGCCTGAAGAAGAACTTTTGCAAGCTATAGCAAGGCAGTTGCCAATTGAGGTACAACGATCACTCATAGCATCGGGAGCGAACACACTTGAGCACTATGATGATATCCTACGCCGATTGGATTATACGAGCGCTCAGATGACACCCAGAACTTCAAGGAATGATAATCGAAACACGCAAGAAGTGAATGCGGTAGTTGTCGATAACGCAGCACAGACAGATAGAAGAGATTCCTGGGGAAACAGAAGAAACGAAGGTAATAGAGGAAATATTCACAACGTTCGTGGAAATGATAGATATCAAGGACCGTATGAGAGGCCATATGATCAAGATACAAGAGACAGTAGATACAGGAACTACGATCAGAATCCCAGATACCAAAATAGGAACAGATATAATAATCGATATCGAGGTAGATACAACTGGAACCAAAATCAGCAGTCCAATCAAAACAATAGGCAAGATAATAGGAGGAATGATCAAAACGAAAGACATGATAATAAAGTGTATGGGAGATCAAGGGAAGAGAATAGACAGCCGAGTGCACCATCCGAAGAGGTAATTAGAGAAGTCAATAGAGCAAGCACGAGTGGTGCAGAAGGAAGAAAAAAAACGACAAATTAAAGCTGAATCAGGATACTAATCATTGGGAATCCATCATCATTGTTGAGACATATCAGGTCAAAGACGAGAATTTAATTTAAGAGGATATAGTACACCGAGGGAATGGATACTAATGATGTTGTGGGGACTTTTAACGCAGCTAGCATTAGAAAGTATCATTATGCTGAGTAAGAGGATGATTGCTGAGCTATCGTGTACATATGTTGTGTATACAATGCCTGAGTGTATATTTTTTTCTCAAGACTGATAAAAAAGGAGATGTACGGGAGAGATGTACCCGATACCTAGTTGAGGCTATCGGCTACGCC
The DNA here is from genome assembly GCA_946902985.2 of Meconema thalassinum. Taxonomy (NCBI): domain Eukaryota; kingdom Metazoa; phylum Arthropoda; class Insecta; order Orthoptera; family Tettigoniidae; genus Meconema; species Meconema thalassinum. The sequence continues at coordinate 146,197,472 of OX336395.1, read as the reverse complement.
AGTTGACATCGAGCCGTAGTTGAAATTTATGGGAAAAGAAGAAAAGATAGCGCTCAGATCGAGTCGAGAAGAAGTGGTAGGAAATGACCTAGGAGGCCAAGGATGAAGGTGGCACTACCAGTCAAGCAGATGGAATTATGGGAGAAATATTGAAGTATTATCAAGATCTATATGGAATATAATATTATATCATCTTAGAAGAGAAGAAATATCAGGAAATCTTTATGGTGATAACTTGAAGCAAGGCAGATAACTCCTTAAGTTATTGTATAACTTAATTGCCGATATGATTGTGGTCGAGATTATACTTGTGACGTATGACCGAAGAAGGTAGGGGAACGTCACGTGACAGCGCCGAGGGGAGCACATCACACAGTCTGAGGACAGCAGTAGTAGTCCAGCCAGCCGAGCTGAGTACAGCACATGGTGCGCGAGGAAGGCAGTAGTATTCCGGCAAGTCGAGCCAAGTACAGCACATGGTGCGCGGAGAAAACGACAGTATTAGTTCAGCAAGCAGAGCTGATAGCAGCATGCGCTAGGAGAGCGAAAGTAGGTCAGTCAGTCAAGACAAGTGAAGCACGGTGTGCAGTGCGAGAAGCGGTTAGCAAGGCAAGCTATACAGGCCGTGAAAGTGAAATGAGAGCCGGTGTTCGGACAGATGTATTTTCAACATCGTGGTTACAGTTATGTGAAACAGCAATGCTTTTCCAATGTTACAGTTCGTTAAAGTAATACGCAGCATTGTGATAGAATTGAGAACATTATTTCAAGCCACATTCTTAATACAGGACAGCACAGCGAAGCGATATAATGAGGCCAGTTTTAAGCGTCGCATTATTCGAGAACAGTGAGGCAGAACAGGGCGTGCTGGGTCCGACATTTTATAAGCAGGCGACATGCAAGCAGCTGAACAGTATTTCGACATTTTGTTAAAACTTTATAAGTTTGGACTAGTGTCCGACAGTCTAATTGTGCAGGCAGATAGCAATTATTCACTGCTATTGTGAACTTTCAAATGGACTTAGATATATTCCAAAGGTATTGCGGCTTATTAAATAATGCATTTCAGACCGGAATGTTTAAGGCGACCATGGGGTCAGGCCATCATTAATGCTTTTAGGCAAATGAACAGTTACGAGAATATGCACTTTATGAACAGTGGCACGTGCAGCATTATAGTTGTTTTTCATGAACAATTATGAAATATCAGTTACGAACACAGATGCAGGGTGTTTAAGAAATGTATACACTTTTATAAATAATGTATTTTCTACTAGTGAAATTCAGCCGCTGTGGAGATTAACTTTTGTCATATGCAAACCGAACATTGTATGGGACAGTGGCGTGACATAGTCGAAGAGTATGGGGTACTCTACATTTATGAACTTTTATGGAAGAGTTTGGACAGTATCCGTGATGGATAATATGCAGTTCATCATGTCGGGCTAGGCGAATACGGAGACGTGATGGCACCACAGAGCGATGGATTCGGTTCCTGAAGAAGAGGATATCCAACATCAGATTCACTTGGAATATGAAGTCAATCGTTAGTTCCGTGGGTGATACGATGTTTTCGTCGATCTTTCGAGAAATTTTTGGCACACACGAGGATAATCGACGATCTTTGAATTATATTAACAGCTGATATAAGAAGGTATTGTAAGAGTTATGACTTTCCTGATATGATTTTTCATGAACACTGGGCATACTTGTATATATTTCTAGTAGGAGTTCTACGATTATTTTGACATGGCTTAGATATTTTTTGCTCCATTTTGCTAGAATATGGCGTTACCATATGATATGGCAGGCACCATTATACGACGTTCTCACCATTGGTTGGCTTTATTAAGCAGATGTTTGGTCTTTTTGACATGTTTTTCAGTAAGGATAGTTTTTCTTGGATAGTTATTTTTTTGTGGCGAGTGTTTCGAACTCGTGATCTGCAATTGGATTATTTAAATTACTTCGTCAGTTCATTGCATACTAGCGAGTATGTATTATTCATCAGTATGGATTTTTCCGATTGGATTGTTTGGAGATATTAAGATTTTATTCACTCATGTGAATGAAAATCGCTTTTATGTGACAACTAGAGACTTGTTTATTCCAATCTGGTACATTCACTCATCAGTCTACGAGATGGGGCCTTTCGTATACAAATCTACACCGTTCCACCAATCTCAACCGAATTTTGCATACACATAGCTTAGACCCAGAAGGAACCGCTGGCTACATGTATTTTCGATAGTCTTTCTCATTCTTCTGATTTTGACACTTTGCACTCCAGCACATGCTAATCAAATCATAAAATATACTCATGAAGGAATGGCAAGGCGGATAGTTTCCATGGCAACATAGCTCAAGTCGAGACACGGCCGACTGGATGCCATTTGCTCTCTGCACTACCGGTATAGAAAATGAGGATCATTACTTGAAATCCCGTTAGTTACTCAACTACTCACACAGCACTGTCAACCGAGTTTAGCATAACAAAGACTTAGCACTATTTCTACTATATATTTGTCAAATACCACACACTCACTCATTCATTCATCACGATATCTCAGAAACCATCAATCGGATTGGAATGAAATTTGGTATGCAGCTTCCCCAAGGGCCGCAAATGCCCACTAAGAGAGGGTTTTCGGATATTCTTGTTCTAGAGGGGTGTTAAGGGGGTAGACCTGCATTTCATTGAACAGCAATATCTCCCGATTGGTTTCATTGGGGGATGTGATACTTGGCACATAAACTCGTCATTAAAAATAAGAAGACACGAGTGGGAGGGTTTTTCGATGTGGTGTATATTATGAGGTGAAAGGGGTGAAAAGTGGGGATTGAAAGATTCCTAACGGAGCGTGTATCTCTTAAACGACATAGGCGAGGAGTTTGAAACTCAGCGGGAAAAAATCAGCATAAACATAAGGAAATATGTGTTCGGCCGTTTTATCATAAATCCAATTTAAGGGGCCCATGGGGAGGGGTGAAATTCTGGGGGGGGGAGAAACAGGAAAGTGTCCTAACTGATTGACTGACTCACTCACTCATCAAACTCAGGGGGAAAAACTGCTTTAAAGTATGTAAATAGCTGTTCGACAGTTTTTTTCATAAATCAAATTTAAGGGGTTCATGAGGAGGGGTGAAATTCTGAAAAAAGAAAATTGAAAGAAAATGTCCTGACTCACTCACTCACTCACTCACTCACTCATCATCACCCAGCCAAAATTATTGAAGTTAGAAACATGACAGTTTGGGGATATGTTCATTGTATTTCCAAACAGTCTACTAAGGGAGGATTTTCGGATATTCAGGTTCTAAAGGGGTCTTAATGGGGTTAAACCTGCATTTCATTGAATAGCAATATCTCCCGATTGGTTTCATAGGGGGATGTGATACACGGCATATAAACTCATCATTAAAAAGGAAGACACGTGTCTGAGGGTTTTTCGATGTGGTGTATATTATGAGGTGAACGGGGTGAAAAGTAGGGATTGAAAGATTCCTAACGGAGCGTGTATGTCTTAAACGACATAGGCGAGGAGTTTGAAACTCAGCGGAAGAAAATGAGCATAAAAATAAGTAAATATGTGTTTGACCGTTTTTTTCATAAATCCAATTTAAAAGGCCCATGGGGAGGGGTGAAATTCTGGGGGGGGGGACAGGAAAGAAAATGTCCTAACTGATTGACTGACTGACTCACTCATCAAACTCAGGGAGAAAAACTGCTTTAAAGTAAGTAAATAGCTGTTCGACAGTTTTTTTAAGCAATCAAACTGAAGGGGTTCATCGGGAGGGGTGAAATTCTGAAGGAAAAAAAATGAAAGAAAATGTCCTGACTCATTCACTCACTCATCATCGCCCAGTCAAAAATATTTAAGTTGGAAACATGGCATTTTGGGGATATGTTCGTTGTATGTCAAAACCGTACACTAAGGGAGGATTTTTGGATATTCAGGCTCTAAAGGGGTCTTAAGGGGGTTAAACATGACTTTCATTGAATAACAATATCTCACGAGTGGTTTCATTTGTGGATGTGATACTCGGCATATAAACTAATCATTAAAAATAAGCAGACTTATGTCTAAGGGTTTTTCGATGTGGTGTATTATTATGAGGTGAAAGGGGTGAAAAGTGGGGTGGTGTATTCTTGGATTACACGGTACGAGAGATTACAATTTTGAATGCTTTTGCATGTTCTTTCCTTCCTCTTTGTCGAACACCAACAGTGATCTTCTATTTTCTCTTTGGTTCCTGTCTCTTATGTCTTCATGAGTCTGTTCTGGATATATATTCTCTGTGACTCACCTAGCGTCATCTAGCAGCGAATCTCTGAAGCTCTTCAACTCTTCCTCGCGCAAGAGGAATTCCTTCTCCATCTGGCCACCAGATTTTGCTGCCATCGCCAGCTATTATCTCCATGAGCAAGAGAACTACGTCTACGTTTTTACTCACCATGCTGCGCTAGTATCGCCTGTTATCAACTCTTTGAAGACCAGCTCAGCAAGAGAAGATCATTTTTTGTTGTAACATTGGCAATGCTTATATGTTCTCCTTTTGTCTCCTACCCCCACTCTTTCCCCTTTCCTTGGACCCTCCGTGCTCCATTGAGCAGGTCTCTCTTCGCAATCGGCAGTTGACTCGGTCAGTTAAAGCTCCTCTCGAGCTAGTCTCCTCAAACCAAGAGGCACACACTCTTCTACGCCATGTTGGCAAGGTAGTTGTCATCAAAGGAAACTTCGCCTTCAACATGAAATTAAGATAAGTACCATCTTAAAGGTTTTAACCTCATCTTCATGGTTTTAACTTCCACGTGCTTTTAACGATACTTTTATAGACAGTGTGAAATTATTTATTTTGGGGCAAAAATCATTCTTCGTGGGATTTGCCATGTTGAGCTTTTGCTTGTATAAGCCAAACTTACTAAAAAGAGCTCTTCTTAAGCTATTCAAATGAGAAATCCTCTCACTACGTGGGATAATATCTAATACCCGCTGTCTATAATTCACCAAGCTAGTTCCTCCGTTGGATTTTCTCAACCCCATTTTTCTACTAAGGTCGTTCTGGAACCTTCGAGATCTTGTACTCTATCTGCGAGTCTTGCCGTCAGGTATTTTTCACTCACTTGTGACAATAATATTTAAAATGAGGAATCTTCCTTACAAATTGTTGCAATAGCTAACTTTCTTCCACCGCTGGAACCGCTGGAATGTTCTATGGTACATTTAATTGTAAATCACAACTTTCTCAAGAAATAGACTCTCACCTATATAGTGCAATCTGTTATTTCCATAATTGCAATAACTTTCTTTCTCATAAACTTTAGTGTTTCTATAGTGAACTTTGCATCCATCTTTACAGACTACAGTGATAACCAGTGCTTGCTCCACGTTTCTACCGCGTCGCGATCGTCCGTTTACATTAAATACGGCCATGAACATTGATCCTATATCCCAATGATCTTTCCTCAACCTTCTACTAACAACCCATATTAATAAAATTGTAACTTTTCTATAAGGTGTCACTCACGAAGTGCCCTTCCAACTTTGCTAGTTTAACATTAATTAATTTCTGCATAATTGTGTGTGTGATACACGTTTCAAATTCACATTGTTCCTTTCCTATAATCAGGGAAACCAATTCTTTAAACTCTTGAGCGAGTCATGTTCAGGTTTCACGAAATGGAAACTGTCCCATTTGGCTAGTGATTCCTACTCAAACTTGGGAAGTCTAGAACCTTCCTTTTAACTTTCTTCAGGTTTCACAGTAAGTGACCTGCCCTTATTTGCATAATAACCAACGTTAATTCTGTATAAATATAAGAAGTTGTAGGAACTTCTATCTTATTCTTCATGTTTTTCTTATTGTTATTTTAGAAGTTTTCACTTTTTCTAGAATATTCTCTCAGGAATTTCTTAAGGTACATTCTTTGTACTCCAATTAACGTTCAAACTTTAATTACTTCATTGGTTATTTGTTTAAATCTTATAAAGATTTTAGAAACATGTAAGGTTTTAAACCTCATAAATTGTCAATTGCCTGGAGCAATCGTTTAATGTGAGGAGGTCTGCGACCCCATTTCTTAAAAAAGTTTAAATGAACTATGTTTGTCAAAATTATATTACATAATTGTTAATTTCCTCAAACTTCTTTGAATTGTTAAATAAATGAAGCGTTTCTTTTCGCTTTTTCATTTTCTAATACAAAGTTTAGGCAAAATCCTGTCTTCCTTGGCTCTCCCTACTCAATGCCATTAAAATCATTAATAGGGCTTTCACCATTTGCTGCATTTGAGCAAGAACTCTTAATTTTCACCTCACTAAAGTTCCTTTTAGCTTTAATAGCTAATTCTAATTGGCCAGTAAGGCAAGTAAAGCTCGCTAAGCTAGCTACCTGCTTGTGGAGACCCTCTCCGAAAACTTATGGTCAGTTTTCTAAAAGATAAGTGTTTCTTTTTGTCTAAACTTTTAGCCGGCTCCTCGCTGAGTAAAAGCTTAGCCATTTTCCAATACAACCATTGGTTCATTTACCAAAATTACTCCATAAGGTATAATCTTTTATCATTTTCCTTCTTAGAGACACTTGGTCGCCTTTACAGGAGCTCCATAATTTTGGAAATTGAAAATACCAAACCTGAGTTAAATCATTGGCATTCTTCGAATTATTTCGCAAAAACGAATTTCTTTGAGAAGACATACAGTAAATTTGTTACTCTCAGTCTTGCCAGACCATCACTCTTCCCCATAGTAGTTTTATATATGCTTGAGAGGGATTATACGAAAGCCACTCTCTTGCAAACCGCCCAAGTTCTATCTGTGTTTCTCGTCAGCTTAGACCAAGTCCTTACTCATTTTAGGTATCCGAGAGCGGATTTTCGGTGGCAACCACCTTTAAGTGTGTTTAAAGTTAAACTTATTAATTTTGTGGGTCTCTCCTCCTATTTTTCTATCCTTTTTCTCCAATCCAAAATCTACTTCCTTTTTTTAATCATCTTCCCTTGGTGGGTGGGTTATTCCTCATCCAATAAACTACCCAAAGTTTGGTGCCGAAACCAGGGAGAGTCCATTTTCCATTTTTTCTTTAAAAAAAAGTGTCATTTGACAATACTTGGCAAATTATTAATATCTGCTTTGAATCTTTCAGCTATAACTACATCTTGCAAAGCCTGTGAAGGGGAAAGAGGCCGCTACTGTCTCCTTTGGTGTGTCTCGTTCTCTCTACTCATTCGCTGCTGCCAGCTTGACAGCATTTGCAAGGTTCCACAGTTTCGTGAGTTACATTTTCATCTACCTTCCTTAATATGGCTCCCACTGATAAGGATAAGGATGAAAAACTTACTTCTAAACGAGCATCCTATAAAGGGCAAATTACCCGATTCAGAAGGTACATAAAAGAATTAGATCCCTCAGAAGCGCAATTAGACTTGTTGAAACATCGTGTAAAGGATTTTGAACGTTCTTATGAAAACTACTGTAACATTCAAACTGAAATAGAAACTTGCATGCTCAATCAAAAAGAAGATCGTGTCGAAGTAGAAAACCTATATTACGAAGGCATAGGTTCTGCTTTCAAAATAATACGCCAACTCGAAGAGGAGCAGAAAAAGGACGCTTCTGTTCTTGGTCCCCTTCACGAACCACAAACTTCTTTCCGTGAGGGCACTCACAAGCCCAAACCAACTTTACCGAAAATTGATTTACCTCATTTTTCTGGAGATGAACCTGCTTGGGATTCTTTCTATGAATTATTTTGCTCCCTTGTTCATGACAATGAAGACATTCAAGTCATTTACAAGTTTCATTATTTGAGATCTATCCTCCGAGGTCAAGCTTTGCAGTTGGTCGAAGCACTTCCTCTGCGTGCCGAAAATTACCCCATTGCCTTTAACTTATTAAAGGAAAGATATGGAAATTTACGGTTATGTATTCAGCGCCATATAAAGGCTCTATTCAATCTACCTGCGTCACAGCACAATGACGTCACTAGTTTACGTACTCTAGTTGACACTACACAACTTCACGTTAAGGCTTTGTCCCAATTAGATCAACCTACTAACTATTGGGATACTTTCCTAATACATTTAGTGGTTTCTAAAGTTGATGCTGCTACCCTCAAAGCTTGGGAAATTGAACTTTCTAAAGAAGACGACTACACTTACGAGCATTTAGTTACTTTCATAAACGCTAGATGCCAACTTTTAACCGCTCTAGCTAATCAAAGTGAACCTTCATCTCCTAGTTCCAAATTCGAATTAATGTCCATCAAACCCAAAAGTGAACGCTTAGCGTCCAATACCCAAAAACCCGGGTCCAGCTCATCAAAATTTAAATCAAACTCCACTGGTTACCCAACTAGGTCTAGTGAACGTCGTGTTGCTAGCTCTATTGTTTTAAACACGCAAAGCGAACCTCGCAAAAGTTTAAACGAACCTGTAAAGTGCATACTTTGTAAAGATCCCCATGCCCTATACCTCTGCAAATCTTTTAAAGAAATGTCAGTCGACGACAGACGAAAATTAGTTGCTCAAAACAAACATTGTTTCAACTGCCTAGCGCCTACGCATTCTGCTTCTAATTGCAAGTCCACAAGACTTTGCTACCATTGTGAAAAGGCTCATCATACTTTGCTACATCGTCATGATCAGGCAAGGTCATCGACAGCATCTACTTCTCCGAAAAATGATAGTGCTAACAGTTCTAATGCTTCATCGTATATTCAAAATGCCAAGTCCATTCGCAGTGCTCAAGTATTGTTGTCTACTGTCCAAATCGAAGTTCAGGATAACTTGGGCAACTGGGTCCGTGCACGCGGTCTTCTAGACTGAGCGGCAACTCATGATTTTGTGTCTAATTCCTTGATTAGAAAACTAGGTCTACCTGTAAACCCCACTTCTATCAACGTGTCGGGCATCAACAGCTCAAAATCGCAAGCTTTACAATTCTCAAAGCTAACTATAAGAGATATTTGTCATAGAAACAACTTCTTTAAACTTAATTGTCTAATTCTCAATAGCATTGGAGAAGACACTCCAAGTCACTCTGTGGATATTTCAGGGTTAAACATTCCCTCGCATTTAAGGCTAGCCGATCCTTCGTTCAATATGCAGAACCCTATTGACATACTCTTTAGTGCCAATGTTTTCTGGAATTGCCTACGTAAACAGGTTCGTAAGTTATCCTCAAACGTGGTCGCCAGAGACACTAATTTTGGATAGATCGTCACAGGGCAACTTCCCCATTATTCTCTCCAACCTGCATCGCAATGTTATTTCTCCAACACTGACCTGGAACAGTTTTGGAGACTTGAAAGCGTTGATTCTCCCAATGTAACCTCTTTAGAAAATGAATTCTGTGAGCAACTTTTTTTGAACACCACCACTCGTTCTTCTGATGGCCGGTTCGTCGTTCAAATGCCAAGATTACACAATCCTCCTAAACTTATCAACTCTCAGCCTAAAGCTCGAAAAGCTCTCTTTGCTATCGAGAGCAAATTCAAGAAGGAACCTCTTGTTAAACAACAGTACACTGATTTCATGGATGAGTATGAAAGCTTAGATCATATGGAAGTTGTTAACAAATCTGATGATGAATTACACCCCCCAATTGAAACGGTTTATTTAAATCATCATCCCGTGTGGAAAAACCCTCTTGTAAAAGATAAAATTCGAGTTGTTTTCAATGGTTCATCACCCGGCGTTAATGGCAACAGCCTTAACGACACTCTTTATTATGGTCCTGCTATTAAATCAGATTTATCTGCTATACTCTTAAACTTTCGATTATTTCCCATAGCTGTCATAGCCGACATAAAACAGATGTACCGTCAAGTGTTAATTCAACCAGAACAACGAGATCTTCAAAGAATCTTGTGGCGTGATGAAATCAGTAAGCCCATTAAGGTATTTCGCTTGAAAACGGTTACTTATGGCTTAAAACCCTCTGCTTTCCTTGCTATCCGATCCCTACACTTGCTAGCCTCACAAGATGGTCATTTATTTAACCCCAAAGCCTCTGAAGCACTAACAACATCATTTTATGTTGACGATTACTTGCAGTCCTTCCCCTCTTTAGAGGAAGCTTCTTTTGTGTCTTTAGAACTTCAGGCATTGTTAAGAAATGGAGGTTTCCCACTCCATAAGTGAAACTCCAACTCCCCTGAGTTTCTCGCTCAGTTTCCCATCGAAGACGTAGATCCTTCTTCTGTCGAAATTTGTGGAAATTCCGAATCTATAAAAACTCTAGGAATTCACTGGTGCACTAGCACTGACACTGTTATCTATAAAGTTTCGCTCGCAGAAGAGCTTCCTAATACACACATCAAAAAAAGTTTTGCATCACCTCGGTTCCAAGAGTTCCGGAACCGTTAAATACAAAGGGAATAGAGATCAACACAAACAACATTTCAGCTCGTTTTATTGCTCATGGGACCCACACATTGCATGTTGTACCATCATACAGCTAGACTTTCAGCATTTGTGGTCCAGATTGCAGTACACGCCACTACCTCTAATACCCAGTAGCACGTCCTCTTGCATTGATGCATGCCTGTATTCGCCGTGGCATACTATCCACAAGTTCATCAAGACACTGTTGGTCCAAATTGTCCCACTCCTCAACGACAATTCGGCGTAAATCTCTCAGAGTGGTTGGTGGGTCAAGACGTCCATAAACAGCCCTTTTCAACATATCCCAGGCATGTTCGATAGGGTTCATGTCTAGCGAACATGCTGGCCACTGTAGTCGAGCGATGTCGTTATCTTGAAGGAACGCATTCACAAGATGTGCACGATGAGGTCGAGAATTGTCGTCCATGAAGACAAATGCCTCTCCAATATTCTGCCGATATGGTTGCACTATGGGTCGGAGGATGTCATTCAGGTATCGTAAAGCCGTTTCGGAGCCTTCCATGACCACCAGTGGCGTACGTCGGCCCCACATAATGCCACCCCAAAACATCAGGGAACCACCACCTTGCTGCACTCGCTGGACAGTGTGTCTAAGACGTTCAGCCTGACCAGGGTGCCTCCAAACACGTCTCCGACGATTGTCTGGTTGAAGGCATATGCGACACTCATCGGTGAAGAGAACGTGATGCCAATTCCGTGGGGTCCATTCAGCATGTTGTTGGGCCCATCTGTACCGCGCTGCATGGTGTCTGGGTTGCAAAGCTGGACCTCGCCATGGACGTCGGGAGTGAAGTTGCGCATCATGCAGCCTATTGCGCACAGTTTGAGTTGAAACACGACGTCCTGTGGCTGAACGAAACGCATTATTCAACATGGTGGCATTGCTGTCAGGGTTCCTCCGAGCGGCAATCCGTAAGTAGCGGTCATCCACTACAGTAGTAGCCCTTGGGCGGCCTGAGCGAGGCCTGTCATCGACAGTTCCTGTATCTCTGTACCTCCTCCATGTCCGAACAACATCGCTTTGGTTCACTCTGAGACGCCTGGAAACTTCCCTTGTTGAGAGCCCTTCTTGACACAAAGTAACAATGCGGACGCGATCGAACTGCGGTATTGACCTTCTAGGCATGGTAGAACTACAGACAACATGAGCAGCGTACCTTCGTCCTGGTGGAATGACTGGAACTGATCGGCTGTCGTACCCCCTCCGTCTAATAGGCCCTGCTCATGCATGGTTGTTTACATCTTTGAGCAGTTTTAGTGACATCTATGAACAGTCAAAGGGACTGTATCTTGGATACAATATACACAGTCAACGTCTATATGCCGGAGATCTGGGAACCGAGGTGATGCAAAACTTTTTTTGATGTGTGTACAAAAAGACAAATTCTCTCTGAAATTGCAAAAATTTTTGATCCACTTCAATTCCTTGCCCCAGTCATCGTTATAGCTAAACTCTTCATGCAAGAGCTGTGGTCGCTTAAATGTGAATGGGATGATACTGTCCCTCTTTCTTTTCTTAATCGTTGGCTCTCGTTTCGCAGCAATTTGCTGGATCTTTCCCTTATTGAAATTCCCAGGAATTTTATCAGTTCCCATTCTAATGCATCCTTTTTCCTTCATGTGTTCGCGGCCAGTTCCGAAAAAGCTTATGGTTGCTGTGCATATTTAGTTCATCACGATTCACTCTATGGATCTCCAGTTTCCAACCTTGTTTGTGCCAAATCGAAGGTCGCTCCTCTTAAAACTATCACTTTGCCTAGGCTCGAACTGTGCGCTGCACTCATGGCAGCAGAACTTGTTAAGAAATTACGGGAAGTATTAAAAGTCGAATTCTCGCAAATCTATCTCTGGAGCGATTCCATGATCGCCCTTTCTTGGATCGCCAAGAACCCCTCTCACTGGCAAACTTTTGTTGCAAACAGGGTTTCCAAAATTCAAACTCTTTCTTCTGGATGTCAATGGAGGCATGTGCCCAGTGCGGATAATCCAGCCGATATTATCTCTCGTGGTTGTTTACCCTCTCAATTGGCAGCTTCCCCATTGTACTGGCATGGGCCTTCGTGGCTTATCGAAGACTCTTCTTCATGGCCTTCTAAACCCCCATCTACAAACTCCAACTTGCCTGACGCTAAAGTACCTCTATCCATTGCTTCGTGTCTTGTTTCCAACGCTTCTCATCCCTTGTTGTCCGGCTATTCATCCTTTCATAAATTACTACGAATTGTCGCCTATCTCCTTAGATGGAAATATCTTGTGGTTGACCAACCTCTTCTCCCTAAACCACATCTTACCAATCATGAATTGATTCTCGCTACCATTAAGGTTTTACAACTGACACAGCAAGAAGCCTTTTCTTCTGAATTGTCTTTACTTTCTTCTAAAAGGGATCTTCCCAAATCCAGTCGTCTTCGTGCTTTGGCCCCGTTCCTTGATGACCATGGGTTACTCAGGGTAGGTGGAAGACTCTCGCAATCTTTGCTCTCTGAGGACAAAAAGCATCCCGTTATTTTGCCTTCCAAACATCACGTAACTTCCTTAATTATACGTGACTTTCATTATCGTAATCTTCATGTTGGTACACGCACTCTGCTTTGCCTCTTAAGGGAAAAGTACTGGATTATAAATGGAATTCATGAAGTTTCTTCTGTAATTCACAAGTGCATTCCTTGTTTCAAAGCGAAACCTAAAATCAAAACTCAATTAATGGGCGATCTGCCTTCTTTTCGCTCTTCTCCTATACGCCCATTTGCTTTAACTGGTGTGGACTATATGGGTCCGTTCCAATATCAACGAAATTCTCCTGAAGCTAAACGCAAATTGTTTAGTAAGCTTTATGTTTCTCTCTTTGTTTGCATGGTTACCGGCGCAATCCACTTGGAACTAGTAACGAATGCTTCTACTTCTTATTTTTTATCAGCTGTCTCTCGCTTCACCGCTAGGCGTGGTGTTCCTTCAGAGATGTTCTCTGATAACGCTTCCACTTTTCAGGGCGCAGCTTCCCTTTGGAAGAAAGCTATCACTTCCTCGCCTGCCATGGAACAAATTTCTAATTTTTCCTATTCAAAAGGGTTTAAATGGCGCTTTATACCTCCATACAGTCCTCATCACGGTGGTAGGTGGGAATCTTGCGTAAAGCTCACTAAACGTCATTTAAGAAAAGTCTTAGGTAATCGAATTCTGACTTATGAAGAATTCAATTCACTGTCTGTTCTGATTGAAGGTGTCGTTAATTCTCGCCCTTTAACTCCGCTTTCCAATGACCCTGATGACCTACTCCCACTCACCCCTGGTCACTTCCTTATCGGCACTTCTCTTTCTGCCCCTCCTCCTCTTCCCAATTCTTACAGGGATTCTAATCTACCTACAGTTTGGCGTAAACTTGAAGCCCTCCGTAATTCTTTTTGGAAGAGATGGAACTTGGAATATTTAACTTCCTTGCAACGGAGGCAGAAGTGGTTTCTTTCCAGTCCCGACATTAAAGTGGGGGACTTGGTCTTGGTTAGGGATGTTTCTCCCCCTCTAGTCTGGACCTCCGGTAGAGTGACCGAGTGTTATCCTGGAAGAGATGGGAGAGTCAAGGTGGTCAGAGTCTTGACCACTAACGGTTCGATTACAAGACCCCTGTCTTTGATCGCTCCTCTTCCATTAAATGTCTAACTGCTTATTTGTTCTCTATTGGTGTTTTTCCCTCCCAGTATGGTGTATTCTTGGAATACACGGTACGAGAGATTACAATTTTGAATGCTTTTGCATGTTCTTTCCTTCCTCTTTGTCGAACACCAACAGTGATCTTCTATTTTCTCTTTGGTTCCTGTCTCTTATGTCTTCATGAGTCTGTTCTGGATATATATTCTCTGTGACTCACCTAGCGTCATCTAGCAGCGAATCTCTGAAGCTCTTCAACTCTTCCTCGCGCAAGAGGAATTCCTTCTCCATCTGGCCACCAGATTTTGCTGCCATCGCCAGCTATTATCTCCATGAGCAAGAGAACTACGTCTACGTTTTTACTCACCATGCTGCGCTAGTATCGCCTGTTATCAACTCTTTGAAGACCAGCTCAGCAAGAGAAGATCATTTTTTGTTGTAACATTGGCAATGCTTATATGTTCTCCTTTTGTCTCCTACCCCCACTCTTTCCCCTTTCCTTGGACCCTCCGTGCTCCGTTGAGCAGGTCTCTCTTCGCAATCGGCAGTTGACTCGGTCAGTTAAATCTCCTCTCGAGCTAGTCTCCTCAAACCAAGAGGCACACACTCTTCTACGCCATGTTGGCAAGGTAGTTGTCATCAAAGGAAACTTCGCCTTCAACATGAAATTAAGATAAGTACCATCTTAAAGGTTTTAACCTCATCTTCATGGTTTTAACTTCCACGTGCTTTTAACGATACTTTTATAGACAGTGTGAAATTATTTATTTTGGGGCAAAAATCATTCTTCGTGGGATTTGCCATGTTGAGCTTTTGCTTGTATAAGCCAAACTTACTAAAAAGAGCTCTTCTTAAGCTATTCAAATGAGAAATCCTCTCACTACGTGGGATAATATCTAATACCCGCTGTCTATAATTCACCAAGCTAGTTCCTCCGTTGGATTTTCTCAACCCCATTTTTCTACTAAGGTCGTTCTGGAACCTTCGAGATCTTGTACTCTATCTGCGAGTCTTGCCGTCAGGTATTTTTCACTCACTTGTGACAATAATATTTAAAATGAGGAATCTTCCTTACAAATTGTTGCAATAGCTAACTTTCTTCCACCGCTGGAACCGCTGGAATGTTCTATGGTACATTTAATTGTAAATCACAACTTTCTCAAGAAATAGACTCTCACCTATATAGTGCAATCTGTTATTTCCATAATTGCAATAACTTTCTTTCTCATAAACTTTAGTGTTTCTATAGTGAACTTTGCATCCATCTTTACAGACTACAGTGATAACCAGTGCTTGCTCCACGTTTCTACCGCGTCGCGATCGTCCGTTTACATTAAATACGGCCATGAACATTGATCCTATATCCCAATGATCTTTCCTCAACCTTCTACTAACAACCCATATTAATAAAATTGTAACTTTTCTATAAGGTGTCACTCACGAAGTGCCCTTCCAACTTTGCTAGTTTAACATTAATTAATTTCTGCATAATTGTGTGTGTGATACACGTTTCAAATTCACATTGTTCCTTTCCTATAATCAGGGAAACCAATTCTTTAAACTCTTGAGCGAGTCATGTTCAGGTTTCACGAAATGGAAACTGTCCCATTTGGCTAGTGATTCCTACTCAAACTTGGGAAGTCTAGAACCTTCCTTTTAACTTTCTTCAGGTTTCACAGTAAGTGACCTGCCCTTATTTGCATAATAACCAACGTTAATTCTGTATAAATATAAGAAGTTGTAGGAACTTCTATCTTATTCTTCATGTTTTTCTTATTGTTATTTTAGAAGTTTTCACTTTTTCTAGAATATTCTCTCAGGAATTTCTTAAGGTACATTCTTTGTACTCCAATTAACGTTCAAACTTTAATTACTTCATTGGTTATTTGTTTAAATCTTATAAAGATTTTAGAAACATGTAAGGTTTTAAACCTCATAAATTGTCAATTGCCTGGAGCAATCGTTTAATGTGAGGAGGTCTGCGACCCCATTTCTTAAAAAAGTTTAAATGAACTATGTTTGTCAAAATTATATTACATAATTGTTAATTTCCTCAAACTTCTTTGAATTGTTAAATAAATGAAGCGTTTCTTTTCGCTTTTTCATTTTCTAATACAAAGTTTAGGCAAAATCCTGTCTTCCTTGGCTCTCCCTACTCAATGCCATTAAAATCATTAATAGGGCTTTCACCATTTGTTGCATTTGAGCAAGAACTCTTAATTTTCACCTCACTAAAGTTCCTTTTAGCTTTAATAGCTAATTCTAATTGGCCAGTAAGGCAAGTAAAGCTCGCTAAGCTAGCTACCTGCTTGTGGAGACCCTCTCCGAAATCTTATGGTCAGTTTTCTAAAAGATAAGTGTTTCTTTTTGTCTAAACTTTTAGCCGGCTCCTTGCTGAGTAAAAGCTTAGCCATTTTCCAATGCAACCATTGGTTCATTTACCAAAATTACTCCATAAGGTATAATCTTTTATCATTTTCCTTCTTAGAGACACTTGGTCGCCTTTACAGGAGCTCCATAATTTTGGAAATTGAAAATACCAAACCTGAGTTAAATCATTGGCATTCTTCGAATTATTTCGCAAAAACGAATTTCTTTGAGAAGACATACAGTAAATTTGTTACTCTCAGTCTTGCCAGACCATCACTCTTCCCCATAGTAGTTTTATATATGCTTGAGAGGGATTATACGAAAGCCACTCTCCTGCAAACCGCCCAAGTTCTATCTGTGTTTCTCGTCAGCTTAGACCAAGTCCTTACTCATTTTAGGTATCCGAGAGCGGATTTTCGGTGGCAACCACCTTTAAGTGTGTTTAAAGTTAAACTTATTAATTTTGTGGGACTCTCCTCCTATTTTTCTATCCTTTTTCTCCAATCCAAAATCTACTTCCTTTTTTTAATCATCTTCCCTTGGTGGGTGGGTTATTCCTCATCCAATAAACTACCCATGGGGGTTGAAGGATTCCTAACGGAGCGTGTAGGCCTATCTCTTAAACGACATAGGCGAGAAATTTGAAACGCAGCGAAAAAACATCAGCTAAAAAGATAAGTAAATCGGTGTTCGACCGTTTATTCATAAATTAATTTAAGGGGCCAATGGAGTGGGGTGAAATTCTGGGGGAAAAAAGGAGAGAAAGTGTCCTAACTGACTAACTCACTCACCAAACTCAGGGGGAAAAGACAGCTTTAAAAATAAGTTAATAGGTGTTCAAGCGTTTTTTCATCAATCCAATTTAAGGGGCCCATGGGGAGAGGTGAAATTCTGATAAAAATAATTGAAAGAAAATGCCCTGTCTGACTCACTCACTCATCACGCCCAACAAAAACTATTTAAGTTGGAAAAATGAAATTTCGGGAATATGTTCGCTGTATGTCGAAAACGTCAACTAAGGAATGATTTTTGTTTATTCGGGTTTTAAAGAGATGTTAAGGGGGTAAACGTGCATTTCATTGAATAACGATATGTCATGAGTTGTTTCTTAGGGGATGTGATATTCGGTATATAAACTAATCATTAAACATAATCAGACATATGTCTAAGGGTTTATCGATGTGGGGTATATTATGAGGTGATAGGGGTGAAAATTGGGGGTTGAGGGATTCTTGACGGAGCGTGTATCTCTTAAAGGACATAGGCGAGAAGTTTGAAATTCGTCGGAAAAAGAACAGCTTAAAATACAAGTAAATAGGTGTTCGACTGTTTTTTTCATAAATCCAATTTATGGGGCCCTTGGAGAGAGGTGAAATTCTGGGGAAAAAAAACAGGAAAGAAAGTGTCCTAACTGATTGACTCACTTATCACTCATCAAACTCAGGGGAAAACAGCTTTAAATAAGTAAATAGGTGTTCGACCGTTTGTTTCATAAATCCAATTTAAGGGGTTCATGGGGAGGGGTGAAATTATCAAAAATAAATGAAAGGAAATGTCCTGACTGACTCACTCACTCATCATAGCTCAGCCAAAATTATTAAAGTTAGAAACATGAAATTTTGGGGATATGTTCGTTGTATGTCGAAAACGTCCACTAAGGAAAGAGTTTTGAATATTCAGGTTCTAAATAGATGTTAAGGGGGGTAAACGTGCATTTCATTGAATAACAATATCTCACGAGTGGTTTCATTTGGGGATGTGATACTTGGCATATATACTAATCATTAAAAATAAGCTGACGCATGTCTAATGGTTTTTCGATGTAGTGTACATTATGAGGTGAAAGGGATGAAAGGTGGGGGTTGAAAGATTCCTAACGGACCGTGTATCTCTTAAACGACATAGGCGAGGAGTTTGAAACTCGGAGGAAACCTATCAGCGTAAAAATAAATAAATAAATAAATAAATAAATAAATATGTGTTCGACCGTTTTTTCATAAATCCAATTTACGGGGCCTATGGGGAGGGGTGAAATTCTGGAAGAAAAACGACCCCTAAGGAAGGATTTTTGGATGTTCACTCTCATCGACCAACCCAAACGATTAAAGTTAGAAGAATGATATTTTGGGGATATGTGTGTTGTGTGTCGAAAACGTCTACCAAGGAGGGACTTTTGGATATTCAGGTTCTAAAGGGGTGTTAATGGGTTAAACCTGCATTTCATTGAATAACAATATGACACGACTATGACGCGAGCGAAGCGAGGCTAAAATGAGATGATGTGCGTCTATGTATTACTCAATCACGCAAGTACCACTGGTCCGATTTACATGAATTTTACATGGAAGTAGCTGATTTACCTGGTTAACATATAGGTTACTTTTGATTTTAATATTTTGCACTATTTAAAGATGGCGACCATTTTAGTGACTTCACTACACCCTTTGGTTTAAAACTTTCATATTTCCATTTCAAATACAAAGAGAACGCTAAGAAATAGCAAACTTTTGATGGTATATACGAGGTTAAAAATTACATTTTCTATCCGAAAGGTATCTCCAACCGTTAGCGAGTTATACATAAATTTGTGCTATAAAACACGGTCGAAGCCGAACGGTGTAGTTGGACAAAATGTTCCATCCTTAATCTCCCTCTGCGCAGCACTTCGCCTATCCCCTGTTTTAACTGTCACCTTCATATTTTAATTTATTTATGACGCGTAGCGAAGCACGGGTACTTCAGCTAGTTAAAAATAAATGTCAGCAGGGTTACATTTTGTAATTCTTGTTTGCCAATCCAATATTTTGTTGCTATACTCTTTTAAGAGTACATTCATTTAACAGCTGATACTTTTGATACTTTTGATACTTTTTTGTGAGTGAGTTTGATACCTTTGAGAAGGATTTCAAGTGATTGAATCTTGTAAGATGAATCATTAATGGTCAGATTTATTTTGAGGCAGATCAGTATTACATATTTTTGATGTGAGAGATTATAACACATTGGTGTTTTTCTGTGAAGTGAATTTTGAGAATTTTAAGAGAATTTATGCTCTATTTGAAAGCAGATCTTGAATTGGATTTCGATTACTAAGGTAATTTTTCCTTATTGTTTAAGAAGTTGTCTAGATGTGATCAGATTAATTACAGTTCTTGGAGATTGTGTGTGTTAATAATTTGAAGCCAGTTATATTTTTTTGTAAGATCATGCAACGAGATTAAGTGAAGTTTTTGATAGGCATTTATGGAAGTTGCCAAGTGGAAGTTGCAATATTGCTAATGTATTTTGAGGCAGACATGAGGTTGTCGAACCCAGTCTAGCATAATTTTTGAGATTCATGCTGTGCGCTGAATAGTTATGGTGTTATGTGGAATAGTTATGGTGTTACGTGGAATAATTATGGTATTCAAATATGGTATTTGATAAAGTGAGAGTATATGATGAAGTTTCGGATAGTGAGATCCAACGTGATTTTGTGAAGGCAATAATATTTTTTGGCATGATAATTAAATACGAGATATAACTTGGAAGTGCTAAAACTATAAGACAACGTTCTATAACCCATATTAAACAATTTGTTAGGAAATTAAACAAATAAATAATGTTGATAATACAAGATTTTCTGATAATAATAATTAATTTAAAAAATAATAATCTGAAGTTTAAGCATATTAATGATCTGACCCAATGAAATAAAAATCTAAATGACTCGATGAAATAAAAATCTAAATAACCAGATGATTAAAATTTAAATATATTGATAAATTAAATTTTGGAATAAATCAATGAATTAAATAAGTGGATGAATTAAAGATTGAATAAATAAGCTGAATTAAATAAATTAATAGATGATTAAATAGTTGATGAATAACTGGATTAGAAGGTGATAATTAATTAAAGAAGCTGATGATTAATAAATTTAAATGTATTTAAATAAATTTATATGAGAAATATGATTTGAATAATTTGAAGAATTGCAACTTGAATTAATGAACTAAACAATTTAGATGGATGATTTGAGATGATTTAATCTGAATGAGATGATGAAATGAGAGTGTGTGGATAATTAGAGAATATAATGAACTGATGATTGTAATATTCATTTAAATGATTTAATGGTAATGAGTTAATTATTCTGACTTGAATATAATGAATTTTGACATGAGAACTAATGTGAGAGATATTTAATTTTGATATGATGATGATGATAACCAATGAGTAGTGGAGTTTCTTTGATTCACAAACAAGCAATTATTAATGACAGTGTAAATATAGTGTAAATTAATTATTCGATATATAGGAGCAATTACTGAGATTTTCAGCATTTGAATAATGCCATTCAAGCCATAAAATTAGTTGATATTTAAATATGTGATTAGAATATATGTGTTTAGACAGATTCATTATTTTTGACATCCACATTCATGATGTTAACTTAAAGAGAAGTTAGGTCTCAGGAATCACGAATGTCAGTGACGCATAGACATAGTGCTACGGTGAACCTGAGAACCCAAGCGAACTTTAGAAAACTTTCATTTTTTTATGTGGATGAAGTACACTTTGAATAGCAAGAGATGGTTCGATTTTCAGGACAATGACAATTTAACGTTGGCATTCGACCATACTCTTAGGTAGGATGTGTGTTTAATATTTCTGTCTGACTATCAAAGTTTGAATAAATTTGTTTTTATCTTAGTTGTGATCTGATGATGATGTGGTTTTCCTAATTCTTTCCTTGTCTTAATTAAGGCTTAATCAGGAAGGATGTGGTTTGCTAGGGATTCAGTTGGTGGCGCCCATTTCTATTTGTATTTTTTTTATTAAATTTAAACCCGTAACGACCCTGGAGATACTTTATCTCGTGTTACCCTCTGCTTTTGTGATATTTCAACTGAATTTCCGACACATTCCTTATTTGACTTCATGTTCATTTAACTCCACTCTGTCCTGGAAATCCAGGAATGCGATGTAATAGCAGATGGGTCATCGCATCCCTCGGACGAACGGGTACAGAGAGAGAGAGAGAGAGGGAGAATTGGCTTTACCCATCCGTGGGGCTTCGATTTTGTTTATTCTATGGAAACACATCAGATTTAGATTACGAAGAGATTGATCTCAATTTCATTTAATGGTGTTATAAAATGTATTAAACTTGGTCAGACAATATACTTGTATGCCCATTCCAGTGATCATGTTAAACATATTAGTGTTATATCATGTTTAGTTTTAAGTCATTTTTCTTATACCCAAGTGAAATCAGGAATTGGTACATTGTGATGTGTTGCTATCTAACGTCTCTGAATAAAACGTTTATTGAAAGGTATAATTATGTCAGCGGAAGATTTAGCTAAGGTGTTAGGAGAGTTACGGAATGACATGTCTAGTATTGCAGTAACTATTGCTAGAATGGAATCAGAAAGCAAAGAACAGATAAATGATTCGGAAGCTAGATGTTGGGAAAATTTAAAGTCATTACAGGCTAGTAATGAAAATAATTTAAAGTTGTTAGAAACTAGAATACAAGCTCGTAGTGAAGAAAATAACACAGAGTTGAAAAATAATTTAACGAGTTTGGAGAATAGATTAACGTTAAAGAATGATGAAATATCCAAGGCTTTACAATCAGATATAAAGGCAGTAGAAATGAAAGGAGAGGAAAATTTGCACATGTTAAAGAAAAAAATTATTGAGTTAGAAAATAGAGAAGAAGAAATTATTCTTAATTTGAGAACAGATGTTATGTCTATACAGAAGGATATTAAATCAGATGTAACGAAATTACGATTAGACATTGATGGTTTAGTGGCAGATATAGGCAAATTACAAGAGTGGTCTACCGCAGTATATTTCGAATCCAAGATCAAAGGTTTAGAAATGAATCTAGGTAATGAAATCAAAAGTTTAAAGTCAGTAATTGGGACAGTAAAAGAGGAAGTCTTAGGAGAGGTTAATTCTAATTTGAAATCCTTAGAAAACCAATTGCAGGCAGACATTAGGAAAATTGATGATGATATAGATCAAAAGGTTAATGAAAACTTAGCATTGTTCAAAAATAGAGTCGGTGCAATGGTGGAAGAGCGGTATAGTGAGGTCGATGCCGAAGCAAAATAAAAACGTGCAGGGCTGGATGAGAAATTAATCGCAGGTATGGCGAATTTGGAAGCGAGATTTACTGAGAATAAGGAAGCGATGAAGATAGATTCAGCTCAGTTTAGGACAGATGTTGATCAATTAAAAGAACAAGTCGCGTCAGTCAAGACAACATGCGAAGATAAGATAGACAAATTGAAGAACGATTTGGAAGAGAGTAACAGAACGCAGACTGTTATGTCGTTAGATAATTTGGAGACTAAGGTCAAGACAGTGGAAAAGCGAACAGAAGATAGGATGACTAAACTAGAGTCTATAATAAATAGTTTTACGAGTCAAGGTGTTACAACGGGGGAAGTATCGATAAATCAGACACCAATAAATCGCAGTATGAACAGTCAAGAGGTTAGCGTGGGAGAAGATAGTCAAAAGCAACAGAATGTTACTTTCGAAAGGAATAATTCAACCCCTCAAGATTATTCGAATCAGAATAGAAGCACGTTTAGTATGAGTGAACGATACTCAGGTCCGGTGACCATAATCAGAAATCTGGATGATAAACCAAGGAAGTTTTCGGGGAACACAGGAGTCACACCACTCGAATTTCTGAGAGATATTCGCGATTACATGGCGGAACATAGAGTAGCCAAGGAGAGAGAACTAAGGGAAGTCGAACGCGCCTTAGACGGGCCAGCATTAACTTGGTTTCGCGCATATAGGAGTAACTTTGCGAACATGGAACAATTTGCCATAGCATTTTTATGGAGATTCTGGAGTGCAGAGGATCAGCTGAACGTAAGAGCAGAAATGTACTCGAAACGTTACTCTACGTCGCATCCGACGCATTATGAAATTACTTTACCCCGCAATTGGCTAAATTACAATTCTTGATTCCTCCATT
The DNA here is from genome assembly GCA_946902985.2 of Meconema thalassinum. NCBI lineage: Eukaryota > Metazoa > Arthropoda > Insecta > Orthoptera > Tettigoniidae > Meconema > Meconema thalassinum. The sequence continues at coordinate 146,174,061 of OX336395.1, read as the reverse complement.
GCCTGAAGAAGAACTTTTGCAAGCTATAGCAAGGCAGTTGCCAATTGAGGTACAACGATCACTCATAGCATCGGGAGCGAACACACTTGAGCACTATGATGATATCCTACGACGATTGGATTATACGAGCGCTCAGATGACACCCAGAACTTCAAGGAATGATAATCGAAACACGCAAGAAGTGAATGCGGTAGTTGTCGATAACGCAGCACAGACAGATAGAAGAGATTCCTGGGGAAACAGAAGAAACGAAGGGAATAGAGGAAATATTCACAACGTTCGTGGAAATGATAGATATCAAGGACCATATGAGAGGCCATATGATCAAGATACAAGAGACAGTTGATACAGGAACTACGATCAGAATCCCAGATACCAAAATAGGAACAGATATAATAATCGATATCGAGGAAGATACAACTGGAACCAAAATCAGCAGTCCAATCAAAACAATAGGCAAGATAATAGGAGGAATGATCAAAACGAAAGACAGGATAATCAAGAGTATGGGAGATCAAGGCAAGAGAATAGACAACCTAGTGCACCATCCGAAGAGGTAATTAGAGACGTCAATAGAGCAAGCACGAGTGGAGCAGAAGGAAGAAAAGAACGACAAATTAACGCCGAATCAGGATACTAATCATTGGGAATCCATCATCATTGTTGAGACATATCAGGTCAAAGACGAGAATTTAATTTAAGAGGATATAGTACACCGAGGGAATGGATACTAATGAGGTTGTGGGGAATTTTAACACAGCTAGCATTAGAAAGTATCATTATGCTGAGTAGGAGGATGATTGCTGAGCTATCGTGTACATATGTTGTGTATACAATGCCTGAGAGTACATTTTTTTTCAAGACTGATAAAAAAGGAGATGTACGGGAGAGATGTACCCGATAACTAGTTGAGGCTATCGGCTACGCCAGTTGACATCGAGCCGTAGTTGAAATTTATGGGAAAAGAAGAAAAGATAGCGCTCAGATCGAGTCGAGAAGAAGTGGTAGGAAATGACGTAGGAGGCCAAGGATGAAGGTGGCACTACCAGTCAAGCAGATGGAATTATGGGAGGAATATTGAAGTATTATCAAGATCTATATGGAATATAATATTATATCATCTTAGAAGAGAAGAAATATCAGGAAATCTTTATGGTGATAACTTGAAGCAAGGCAGATAACTCCTTAAGTTATTGTATAACTTAATTGCCGATATGATTGTGGTCGAGATTATACTTGTGACGTATGACCGAAGAAGGTAGGGGAACGTCACGTGACAGCGCCGAGGGGAGCACATCACACAGTCTGAGGACAGCAGTAGTAGTCCAGCCAGCCGAGCTGAGTACAGCACATGGTGCGCGAGGAAGGCAGTAGTATTCCGGCAAGTCGAGCCAAGTACAGCACATGGTGCGCGGAGAAAACGACAGTATTAGTTCAGCAAGCAGAGCTGATAGCAGCACGCGCTAGGAGAACGAAATTAGGTCAGTCAGTCAAGACAAGTGAAGCACGGTGTGCAGTGCGAGAAGCGGTTAGCAAGGCAAGCTATACAGGCCGTGAAAGTGAAAGGAGAGCCAGTGTTCGGACAGATGTATTTTCAACATCGTGGTTACAGTTATGTGAAACAGCAATGCTTTTCCAATGTTACGGTTCGTTAAAGTAATACGCAGCATTGTGATAGAATTGAGAACATTATTTCAAGCCACATTCTTAATACAAGACAGCACAGCGAAGCGATATAATGAGGCCAGTTTTAAGCGTCGCATTATTCGAGAACAGTGAGGCAGAACAGGGCGTGCTGGGTCCGACATTTTATAAGCAGGCGACATGCAAGCAGCTGAACAGTATTTCGACATTTTGTTAAAACTTTGTAAGTTTGGACTTGTGTTCGACAGTCTAATTGTGCAGGCAGATAGCAATTATACACTGCTATTGTGAACTTTCAAATGGACTTAGATATATTCCAATGGTATTACGGCTTATTAAATAATGCATTTCAGACCGGAATGTTTAAGGCGACCATGGGGTCAGGCCAACATTAATGCTTTTAGGCAAATGAACAGTTACGAGAATAAGCACTTTATGAACAGTGGCACGTACAGCATTATAGTTGTTTTTCATGAGCAATTATGAAATATCAGTTACGAACACAGATACAGGGTGTTTAAGAAATGTATACACTTTTATAAATAATTTATTTTCTACTAGTGAAATTCAGCCGCTGTGGAGATTAACTTTTGTCATATGCAAACCGAACATTGTATGGGACAGTGGCGTGACATAGTCGAAGAGTATGGGGTACTCTACATTTATGAACTTTTATGGAAGAGTTTGGACAGTATCCGTGATGGATAATATGCAGTTCATCATGTCGGGCTAGGCGAATACGGAGACGTGATGGCACCACAGAGCGATATATTCGGTTCCTGAAGAAGAGGATATCCAACATCAGAGTCACTTGGAATATGAAGTCAATCGTTAGTTCCGTGGGTGATACGATGTTTTCGTCGATCTTTCGAGAAATTTTTGCCACACACGAGGATAGTCGACGATCTTTGAATTATATTAACAGCTGATATTGGAAGGTATTGTAAGAGTTATGACTTTCCTGATATGATTTTTCATGAACACTGGGCATACTTGTATATATTTCTAGTAGGAGTTCTACGATTATTTTGACATGGCTTAGATATTTTTTGCTCCATTTTGCTAGAATATGGCGTTACCATATGATATGGTAGGCACCATTATACGACGTTCTCACCATTGGTTGGCTTTATTAGGCAGATGTTTGGTCTTTTTGACATGTTTTTCAGTAAGGATAGTTTTTCTTGGATAGTTATTTTTTGTGGCGAGTGTTTCGAACTCGTGATCTGCAATTGGATTATTTAAATTACTTCGTCAGTTCATTGCATACTAGCGAGTATGTATTATTCATCAGTAGGGATTTTTCCTATTTGATTGTTTGGAGATATTAAGATTTTATTCACTCAAGTGAATGAATATCGCTTTTATGTGACAACTAGAGACTTGTTAAGTCCAATCTGGTACATTCACTCATCAGCCCACGAGATGGGGCGTTTCGTTTTATACGATTGCGTGGTGGTACTCACCTGACCCATCGTCTAGGGCATTATCATGATAGTCTACGGGGCGGGCCTTTCGCTTTAGGCGATTGGGTGGTGGTACTCACCTAACCTGCCAGTCGAGGGCCTCATTTTTTTAATCATCCGAGTGTACTTGAGATTGTAGGAGGATTAAACAATAAACTACTAGTCACACATTAGTCGAATTTTGTTAATAAATTAAAAATAAATGTCAGCAGGGTTACATTTTGTAATTCTTGTTTGCAAATCCAATATTTTGTTGCTATACTCTTTTAAGAGTACATTCATTTAACAGCTGATACTTTTGATACTTTTTTGTGAGTGAGTTTGATACCTTTGAGAAGGATTTCAAGTGATTGAATCTTGTAAGATGAATCATTAATGGTCAGATTTATTTTGAGGCAGATCAGTATTACATATTTTTGATGTGAGAGATTGGTGTTTTTCTGTGAAGTAAATTTTGAGAATTTTAAGAGAATTTATGCTCTATTTGAAAGCAGATCTTGAATTGGATTTCGATTACTAAGGTAATTTTTCCTTAGTGTTTAAGAAGTTGTCTAGATGTGATCAGATTAATTACAGTTCTTGGAGATTGTGTGTGTTAATAATTTGAAGCCAGTTATATATTTTTGTAAGATCATTCAACGAGATTAAGTGAAGTTTGTGATAGGCATTTTTATGGAAGTTGCCAAGTGGAAGTTGCAATATTGCTAATGTATTTTGAGGCAGACATGAGGTTGTCGAACCCAGTCTAGCATAATTTTTGAGATTCATGCTGTGCGCTGAATAGTTATGGTGTTATGTGGAATAGTTATGGCGTTACGTGGAATAATTATGGTATTCAAATATGGTATTTGATAAAGTGAGAGTATATGTTGAAGTTTTGGATAGTGAGATCCAACGTGATTTTGTGAAGGCAATAATATTTTTTGGCATGATAATTAAATACGAGATATAACTTGGAAGTGCTAAAACTGTAGGACAACGTTCTATGACCCATATTAAACAATTTGTTAGGAAATTAAACAAATAAATAATGTTGATAATACAAGATTTTCTGATAATAATAATTAATTTAAAAAATAATAATCTGAAGTTTAAGCATATTAATGATCTGACCCAATGAAATAAAAATCTAAATGACTCGATGAAATAAAAATCTAAATAACCAGATGATTAAAATTTAAATATATTGATAAATTAAATTTTGGAATAAATCAATGAATTAAATAAGTGGATGAATTAAAGATTGAATAAATAAGCTGAATTAAATAAATTAATAGATGATTAAATAGTTGATGAATAACTGAATTAGAAGGTGATAATTAATTAAAGAAGCTGTTGATTAATAAATTTAAATGGATTTCAATAAATTTATATGAGAAATATGATTTTAATAATTTGAAGAATTGCAACTTGAATTAATGAACTAAACAATTTAGATGGATGATTTGAGATGATTTAATCTGAATGAGATGATGAAATGAGAGTGTATGGATAATTAGAGAATATAATGAATTGGTGATTATAATATTCATTTAAATGATTTAATGGTAATGAGTTAATTATTCAGACTTGAATATAATGAATTTTGAGATGAGAACTAATGTGAGAGATATTTCGTTTTGATATGATGATGATGATGATAACCAATGAGTAGTGGAGTTTCTTTGATTCACAAACAAGCAATTATTAATGACAGTGTAAATATAGTGTAAATTAATTATTCGATTTATAGGAGCATTTACTGAGATTTTCAGCATTTGAATAATGCCATTCAAGCCATAAAATTAGTTGATATTTAAATATGTGATTAGAATATATGTGTTTAGACAGATTCATTATTTTTGACATCCACATTCATGATGTTAACTTAAAGAGAAGATAGGTCTCAGGTATCACGAATGTCAGTGACGCATAGACATAGTGCTACGGTGAACCTGAGAACCCAAGCGAACTTTAGAAAACTTTCATTTTTTTATGTGGATGAAGTACACTTTGAATAGCATAGAGATGGTTCGATTTTCAGGACAATGACAATTTAACGTTGGCATTCGACCATACTCTTAGCTAGGATGTGTGTTTAATATTTCTGTCTGACTATCAAAGTTTGAATAAATTTGTTTTTATCTTAGTTGTGATCTGATGATGATGTGGTTTTCCTAATTCTTTCCTTGTCTTAATTAAGGCTTAACCAGGAAGGATGTGGTTTGCTAGGGATTCAGTTGGTGGCGCCCATTTCTATTTGTATTTTTTATTAAATTTAAACCCGTAACGACCCTGGAGATACTTTATCTCGTGTTACCCTCTGCTTTTGTGATATTTCAACTGAATTTCCGACACATTCCTTATTTGACTTCATGTTCATTTAACTCCACTCTGTCCTGGAAATCCAGGAATGCGATGTAATAGCAGATGGGTCATCGCATCCCTCGGACGAACGGGTACAACGTGAACTTGCATTTCCTCACGTACGAACCAAAACTGGTTGTGACATGTTAGCGTGCATGTGGTTTTCACAAGGGAGGCGGTAATAATGTCATCTCGCACGTTTTCACATGTATTTCATCACTCTCCTTTCATATCATTATGAGATTGTAGTAGTGAGGGCTGGCGAAAAACGTCAGCTCAACACACTGCTTTACACACAGATGTTGTTAGGCCCTTTGACATAATTTGGATAAATTTCATGGGCCAGTCCATAGGGACCAGGCCAAAGGGACCGGTCCAAAGGGATCAGTCAAAAGATTATGATGATAATTGTTGTTTTATGGGGCCTAACATCTATCTTATCGGCCCAGGGATCAGTCAAAAGGGACCCGTCAACGAGGACTCGTCCACAACGACCTGTCAACAAGGACTCGTCAACAATGACCTGTCAACAGGGACACGTCAAGAAGGACCAGTCCACAGGGACCTGTCAACAAGGACTCGTCAACAATGACCCGTCCATAGGGACCCATCAACAATGACCCGTCAACAGGGACCCGTCAACAAGGACTCGTCCACAGGGATCCGCCAACAAGGACCCGTCCAAGGGGCTAGTCAATAGGGATCAGTCCAAAGGGACAAATCAACAGGGATCAATCAAAATGGGCTCTGGCATCAAGACCTAACATGCCCCTCTTTGATTATTGGTTTGCCTATCGACAAGCGCCACTTGGAAATCTTTTTGATCACCCCTCGTGGGTGGGCTAGGTGAGGTTACACTACAGCCGCCTTCTTTAAAAAAGCCCGCCCTCTTACAAAAGCTATGAGTGGGCATCCATAAAAACAAAAAACAAGCATGTTAATACATATTGGCTTTTCACCGTGGACATGTCACTTGTGTAGAACAAAGTTTAATTCCATATTGGCGTTCAAACTCTCACATGTTGCACTTGAAAAGCGAGATTTTCTAAAAAGAATTACAATTTCACCCTCTAGTAGGGGTAGGTTTCATTTCTGGGGTAGAACTATGTTATCCACTGGATAGGGGGTGTCAGCCCGAGTTCAACGACACCTCATTCGTTAAAATCCGACCATGCGTTCGCGAGATATCGCACCACCGTCATCTTGTGTGGAGGAATGTGGAGGTGGGGGCCAGAACACACCAAAAACCACTACTCCCCCCACTTCATTCCGAGTGTCATTATTTTCCAACTCGTCATCTTCAATGCTTTCTAAAGCCTCGACAATGTTATGAAACGAATCATAAACCGCGTTCGTTGCATTAGCATGTGTTTCCCAGCGCCTATCTGGCAATGATTTCAAAGTTTTAGCGTTTTTGATATAATTTCTCAAGACGCCCCAACGGTGAGGGTTTTCAGAAAAGATTTCATTATCGAAGAAGCATCAACTGCGTAAAAACAGCATTTAACAGCAGATTGTCCAACTAAATGGAGGGAATGTGTACCGCAAGGAACAAAAATCGCATATTTATTCAGTTCTAATATTTTGTCTTGCAGACCCTGATACTTTCCAGAAATATTTGGTGCGTTGTCATAGGACTGTCCTCAACAATCTTGATTTTCCAAACCGCAATCTTCAGTGACGAAGTTCACAGTTTGAGTTTTCAAACTTTTGCCAGTATGACCTGTTTCAAGAATTTACTTGACTCCCCCCCCCCCCCCCCCCCAAAAAAATCCAAATTTCCCCCCCCCCATTTTTTACGTGGGATTTTTTTTCATTCTTTGGGGCTCTTTTTGAGCCGGGGGCCCCAGGCAATTGCCTATTGTGCCTTATGGATAATTCAACACTGGGTGCATCGAATTCTGGTGGATATCAGATTTGCCCAACCGGAGTGTGCCTGGCGTGGAACAGGACATGGAACAAATGGTCCTAATTCTCCAAACATGACGTATACTGCAACAGTTGCACCAAGCAGTAAACAATAGCACATGTTGAGCACGTAGCGCTCATTGTTTTGCCCATAAGAATTTCAACCGCCCTTCGCTTGCTATATCACAAGCTAAATAAAGCTAATAACTTACCGGTAGTCTAAAAGATCCCGACTAAGATCGACTTACCCATCTGTTTATCTACAGAAACGCATATTTTTATCAAAATTTGTAAGCAAATAAATGGTGGATTGGTTGTCTAATTACATTAGGTCAAGGCTACCCATAATTTAAACTACCGTAGTGTACGGTAATTAATAATTTTGCGATTTGTACACTTACTGTATCTCTTTTGTAATGAAATAGACATTAAAATAAGAATAATCCTAGTGCTAACGGTGTGGAATTAAGTTGCCTAAGCACATTCAGTCAGGACTCACGATACAGTTTACGCTCAAATCAAGGAGCATATAATAACAGAGTAGCGACTCTCTGCTATTTCTGCGTTCCGTTAAATTAAGCGATTGCGTCATTGTTTGGGCTCCAACTCAAAAGCACATGGTGCGCAAAGCTACTAAAAAGCGTTGCATGGTGCGCACCACGTGGCGAATTCCAACGCCACTGAGATGCAATAACTGGCCGTATATTGTGCAAGAAATATAAGTGACCGAAGGATCAAGGTTGCTTTCGCCGAGTACGTTACCCAACTTACGAAATGAGTGGAAATCGAATCGAGTTTGATTAATCTGGATACACATCGTTATTGTTGCTTTAAAGCAACTACGTTTGATTTTTGAACGCCAATATATTACTTAGATTGAATATTAAGAGGCAACGGACAACGTAAACTAGAATTTCATACGTCCGTGTTGGTCTACGACGTTGGTACGATGAGAAGAAAACAAAGGACGGTCGTAGTTTTATTTCCTACTTTTTTTCAGTTGCTTCGCCCTTTTAAGACGTTTTTAAGTACAAGCGAATAGTCTTTTTGAAGTTTCAACGATAAAAATAAATAAATCATGAAGTTCCATGCAAGTTTGCAATATTAAGATACCATAACCTCAAAATTACCGTACCCCTATTCCGACCCAGTACGCCACTATGGCCGATTTCTTGTCTGCTATACCTCCTTCTCTAAATAAACAGACTGTATAAATGCTCAATAATGTCATTTCATTACAATTAACTTGGCCTCAATGATTAAATGATTTTCAACTGTATCTACAGAAAAAATATAGGCAGGGTTGAGGATTGTCTTCAAGGAAATGAGAAAGCTGATTTTCCAGACAGTTTCAATTGATTTATTAATTTATGTTCAATCACGGTACACATTGTACATTCTTTCACATATGAGTCATAACTTCTGATGTGTGAACGTCAATGGCTTAGTCGACTGGAGACAGGATTGAAGAAAGCCATGCCGGGCTGCACTCAGATGATCGGCTATGCTGCAGGACGGTGGAAAACAACTGATCACCCACAGCCAAGTACTCTCCAACGCAGGAAAACCTCTTGGCTAGCTTCGATCAATCCTCACGCTGAAGAAGCTGTAAACTCAAAGAGGATTATTTTTGGTGAACATGAATTTTCAGCCTGTAAAGCAACACAATTCCAGTTAACGCAGCATTTCTTGCAAGAAATAAGAGGGAGGGGACATTTGGAAGATGTGGTTGAACGTAATGGTGCAACACATTACCAATTACATTTAATACTCCCCACCTCAGTTTAATGGCAATTAAAACCTCCTGTTTCGGGCATGCTAAAAGGACCCCTGCAGGCCAAATGTACGAAGCCACATCATATTACTGTTAAATACACAGAAGAAAATCTGCATCGCAGGATTATTGTGCCCATTGAATTAAGAGAGAGAGGGGAAAGAGTGTTGGTTGGTTCCTCAGTTTAGGGGCTGCGGCAACGTGGTCATGTTGCCCCGTGTATTTTGGGAGAGCGTAGAATCTGTCTGATAACCGGTGTTGATTGTGATGGCTGTATTAGTGTGTGTATCTGTTTTTTAATTTAAGTACAGACTGCAAATTAGAATTTTTGAAAAAGTTCTTACTTCTGCCGCCAAACGCCACCGTCAACGACTACTAGGCCTAGTTCAGAACTTAGCTACTAGACGCCACCGCAGTCGGCTCTTGGCAACGAATGTAGAAACCTAAGAGCGTTGTTTACATTCTTAACCTATCCAATTTAGCTTCACACAGGTGTAATTAGTGGAAGGTTCTTTAACATGCCATAAATCTATGACATGGGACCGCCGGCTTTACTTCCGCTCCGAAGGAAGGCATACTGAGGGATTTTTAATGCTCTTAAAAAATCCGACAGCTTCGGCCGGGTTTGAACCCGCTATCTTGGGCATAGAAGCTCAGCATGCTACCAACTATGCCACCGAAGCCGCCGGGAAAGAGTGTGTCCTACAGACAAGTTGTCAATATTCTTGAAAATACTCTATGCCCTTTAAATATAAATTTACATTGGACTTTAACTTCACCCATTATCTCACAACATGTCTGTTTTGAAATGTGCACATTAAATGCTAAAATCTATCGTTTTAAAGTTAGGCAATGATGACGTTGCTTTGCTGAAGAGGGCTGGTGAAGTTCAAAACATGTGCACGTATATCTACCCCCCTGTCATCTTTTTTGTCGTGTGGCCTCCTGAGAGGCCGAGTACAGGTCTTTCTAGTCAACGCCCGTGGGCGACCTGCACACTGAAATGAGAGATGATTTAATGAAACTGAGCACGGATGTGGAAGGAAGCAGCCGTGGCCTGTTAGAGGTACCGTCCCAACATTTGCCTAGAGTTGAAAATGGAAAACCACGGAAAACCATTTCAAGGATGGTGACGGTGGGGTTCGAACCCACGTACACCGAGTCAGCAGAGAGCTTGGGCCCATGGCCGAACGCTGCGCTTTAGCTGCTGGCATACCTACACGGCTACACCTAATTATTATTCTTTCAGAGGGATTGGAGATGAGATACAATGAATTGCTATAAAAATTGAAACAAGATTTCAGTGAACCACCATCCAATACAATACCACCATTGAAATATTGCATTAATTTAAGTCGATGTGGTTCCACCTAGCCAATGTGTACAGCAGTTGGAATGAGGCGAGGTACCGTCCAGGCCATTGGGGGATGTTGAAAATGGTATATCTGACCAGAAAAAATCCAAAACCAGTCACCAGATAGATAGACCCCATGGCCTAGCACCGCACTTACATGATTACAGCTACCAAATATGTAAAAACTTTACATTAAACTATATACAGTACACACACATGTACTGACAAAGTGCAATGTTTAGAAATTACTACAACATTAACATATTGTTACACCAGATTATATATATTTCCTGAATACTTTCACAGCACGTGTGCCAACCGTCCAACTCTGCCTGTGGGTGTATTCCATCCCTCCCACCCTTGAGGGGGGCAATTCATAAGACAAGCAGGAAGCCTCAAAGAATAGCCAAGGTTGCTCCTTTTAGTTGCCTTGTACGATAGCCACAGGATACCATGGGTGTAGTCTAAACCCCCACCCACAGAGGGCTGCAGTGTTGAAGCCACCTAAAGAAATTATATTGTGTTGTTGATTCATTTCGGGGCTTTGCGACATTGTGGTCATGTGGCCCCGTGTACTTAGGTGTGTGTGGAATTTGTCTGATAACTGATGTTATTGTAAAGGTTGTATTAGTGTGTAGTTGTAACTCAGATGAGGATTAAGAAGGAGGCGGCTGTAGTCTTAATTAAGCATACGCCTGGAATAGAAGTGGGGAAACCACAGAAAGACACTTCCAGGATGGCTGAGGTGTGATTGGAACTTGCCTCTTCTCAGTTTTTGCACAACCCTCAGGCCAGAATTAAACTTCTTGGCAGAGCTGGGAATCGAATCCGGGCCTCCGCAGTGACAGCCAAGAGTACTAGCCGCTACACAATGAGGCACAAAAGAAGTTATGTATATGGTCACTGTGCATAGTTGATGTGCGACAAGTGGCAGTACAGTATACCTGATCAGGCAATTGGTATCCGGTTTACAATAGCAATGGCATCCACATGCACAGTTGTTCCAATTAAGACTTTTCTACCTCTGAAGGGACAAAGCTCCAGAGGCATTTCGTAATAATAGCAAGTCTATGAATTCATCGCTACACATCCAGATATTACAACCCACCAAACAGCAAGGCATTTGGGAGGAGGGAGTTAAGTACACAATCATCCGGGCCCTGCTGATAACTTATCACACTCCAAACAGTCACAAGCCTAATTTTTTGGCTCTATGTTAACCATGGAAACTTGCAATTACATGTATAATTCTTTCAAGGTGTCACCATAGACATAATGATCATGATTTGTCAAACCAGAAACAAAACGTCCTCATGGAGAACATCTGGGTGAAGCTTATGCTATCTGCTGATAGGGGCAGATGACCTCGTAGTTCTGTCCCTTAAAACCTCAACTACCTGACTGATAATAGCCTAACTACAGGGATGAACACACAAATCTACATCACAGATAAAGGTGACTAAAATGGACAATACTGTATCTGGTTTATACAAAAGATTTGTATAAAACTACTACCATACGGTCATCCAAGGGAAATCCACGCAGGTGCCTATGCTGGTTAGATGTCGCCATCACAATTCAGAGCAGTACACAACCTTCTTGCCAGCATGGTAATTCTGCAATAAAGTGGCAAGACTATTCATCATGAACAAGTGAAACAAAAGTTTGAGAAATGATGAGAATGTAGGCTACATGTAGAGAATAAAGAGGATGTTCATCCTTCCCCTAAATATAATGTACACCATTAATCCCAATAGAAAAAGTCTACTGGTACTGTATGTTTTAACACATTTTCAATATATAGCCTATAATAATTTCTCATTCATACGCGGGCAGATTTTCTAAACTTCTAGCCGATGGCTGGATTACGAGCAACACACATCACATCCATCATTACTTCTCAAATATTGAAGAGCTTAAGATCAGTTAACCTATACAGGATCTCATTATGTCTCTATTATTATAAACTTAGCACGACCTAAAACAGAACTTAATTCACACACAATCAACCAACAATATACTGCCATTACCTTTCTGTAAATCACCAAATGTCGAGACGTAATAATTATCTTGATTTGCGAACTCCTCATTACATGTATCCACAGTATAGATGTATCCATTCACCGTCATGTTCACGTTGCCATGGAAATATAATTTTCCCAAGGACCAACAAAATGAACGGAAAGCCCCTAGAATCTAGTGACAAATAAGCAAACAAGGTTGGTAACAAAACTGTTACCGAGTTCGGGCCCAAACAAAAGAATAATTATTTAACGGACGGAGAAAGTAGTATGGACTTTCTTAGGCCTGGCTCAAATATGCGAATATTTAAGCAAGCTGTTGGTGCGCAGCAGAAGAAAATAGTTCGGTTAATTTGACTCGAGCAAAAGTATCAAGTTTAATTTTGAAGTGGGCTCGTTGTAACAAAGGAGAAAGTTGGCTTGGTGTTCTTTGTTTGGTATTGTGGTGTCTTAATATCTATTAGCAAACAGAGCCCCTTTCTTATGGCACTCTTGCAATACCGGTAAGTGAACTTCGCGTACACGTAACCTAGTTCAGCCGTGTGGTTATGAGGTAACTCAGTTCTCTGCGGTTGGGTGGTGACTTTCAACATTTTGAAATTAGAAATTTAGCATATTGAGCTGAACATTTGGCGTTTATACACTTGCAAAAGAGCATTTTGAAGAAAAACATAACTTGGGTTCAATCGTATGAACGAGTAGGCCTACAGTAATGTCTTGTGAAATGACTTTTGTAATGTTTTGACAATGTGGTAAAAATGCACTAAGTCAGTTGTGCATTTATTTCATATTAATTAGGTTATAAAGTAACACCGAGAATAACAAAAACATTTGACTCAGACTAAAGCGTGCAAAAAATAGAACATTTTACTGATGAAATACCAGAGTAGTAATGAGAAAATACACAAAATCAATCGAAGTCTTTGATTGAAATATCCTCAACATTGGGTAGTCTCATACAAGTTTATGAAACAGTCACACTGTTGAATAAAATCGTACGGTATAAATGATTGATACATACTCTGGACCTGAACATCTTAGCACTTACTGACTTGACATACAGGATGGGAATAAAAGCAACGAATTGCAGAAGTGATTACTTTCTGCTTTCGAGACAAGCGTGTAAAACCTCGCTTTTGAATTTTCCGATAGAGAAGAAAGATAAAACAATATTTAATTTGAAAAAGATTTGGATTTTGAATTTTAGTTTTATAGTATTTTGGTATTATCTTCGCATTTTGTAGTTTTTATGGTCTACATGTGATAAAAAAAAAACAGGAGTACAATCCTTTGTGTGCATTTTGCGCTTGATAACATTTACGAAAGATCACCACCCACCTTCAGCAGGTGACGTTCGATTATTTGGTCTTCATTTCTATCATTGTTGCCACCTGCGAGTTTGCATCGTGTGATCTCAATTTAGTCTTAACGATTTTGAGCTGTAGATAGCTCTGAATCCATTTTTGAGTGTTGTCTTATTGACATTTGATATGCAGTTTATTTTTAGTGTCATGTAAGTTTCTCTTTCAGGTTATTTCTTCGTATGTCCTAGTAGTTGGGATTATATTGTGTTGACCGACTGAAAAGATGAAATATCAAATTTTGAGCAATTGTTTTTATATATAAAATTTTAGTTGTTCTAGTGTGTTGCGATAGTGCCAATTGGGTGTAAAGTGTAGGATTTCAGTTTTTCGTTAATACTTGTATCGTTGTATCCTGTGTTTATCAAATCAATAATATTGGTAATCACTATCTAAGTGCAGTAAATTTATCCTTTAATGACAAATATCAACCTATATTAATTACAATTAATCTTGAGGCTTATATTAAAGTGCCTAATGATTTATACTTGTTGTATTTTTCTAAATTCCGCAGAATAATGGAAGAACCGCCATTCATCAAATGTGAACCAGAAGAATCCTTCATGATTGTAAGTTGTATTTTAGATCCAGGTCGTCCCGGCCCGCTGGAAGGATCCGTAGATAATGATGATTTTAGTTCCATGAAATGTGTAACATTGCCATCTAACTTGTACATGACAGATCTTCCAATAGTATATGTAACTTTATTACCAGTACTGTTTTTAAAATATAGAACTCATATGCTATGTGTATATTTTACATTGAGTCATATATGTGCATCTTTTGAGCAGATACCCTCAGATGGGATGGAGGAGGTGAAAGCTGAAGTACCTGAAGATGTATGTGAAAATACTAGAGTCAAGGATGAAAATGTCACTGTTAAGGGAGAACAACTTAAAGTGCAGGTGATTATCGAAACTATCTCTCCTTTAGGAACAATTTTGCAATTATCTTCCCCTTAAAGTGTTCCTTTTTTAGTCAATATGATTTTCAACTTTCGTATGGAACAGTAGAAGAAAATTATTTTTAGGGACCGATAACCTAGATCTTTGGCCCCAGAAAAAACTACCATTACTTTTTTGTTACTGTATCTCATTCATAATGAATACGGTATTAAGTTGGCCTTCATACCTAGAGCCATCACTGATGATATCAGTGCTATATACAGTAATTATGAATACTCTTTGATTAAAATTGGGCCATCAAAGTGGTGATTCATTGCACTTCAAGAAACGCTCATACGATTATGTTTACTATTAATTTAGTGAAATGACTAATGGTACATAGATTTTTAGCAGATTTGTGTGTGTAAGCAAATCCTGACCACTGCTTAAGGATATTTTGAACTTTCTCTGCATTATGTCCACTTGGTTTCTTGGACCAATTCTCTGGAGTAGGTGTAGGTACAGTTGCGTATCCAGGCCTTGCGGGGCCCTGGGCGATATGATAAGGTGGGGCCCACAACAATAGTAAAATAAAATCAAATCAAATCAAATGGAAAATAGTTTTATAATAATAAAATAAAGAAAATGGTTTAGAAAAATCTGCGGTAGAAGAAAGGGTACACAAGATGGAAAGAGCATATGGTATCACTAAGAATTTTTATAACAAAAAGTGCTTATCTAAAAATCTTAAAATAAGGCACTACACTACAGTGGTGAAACCAGAATGCCTATACGCAAGTGAATGTCTGGTACTAAACTATAGATTAGATAAACTTGTAGTACTAGAAAGGAGAATCATGAGGAAAATTTTAGGCCCCGTGAAAACAGCAGAAGTATGGAAATTAAGATCTAATGATGAAATATACATGAACATAGAAAATATAACAGAAACGATAAGAAAAAGGAGATTGCAATTTTTTGGACATATTTACAAAATGGATGATTCCAGATTAACAAAAAGGATATTCAAGTACCTTTGGGAGAAAAGGGCAACAACTAGCTGGATTCAAGAAGTAAAGAAAGATTTAGAAAGAAATAATATAAGTGAAGAAGAAACGGTGAACAGAGAGATCTTTTGAAAAAGGGTATTAAGTATGAAAGGATTCCAAGGAAGATTGCCAAAGAAACCTGGTGCGAAGTGGTCCGAGGACAGAAAGAAGCAGCATAGTGAACGGATGAAGGAGTACTGGAGGAAACGGAAGAGAAAACAACAAAGTGTGAAGAATTGAAATTGGCACGTGGTCCCTAGCAGGCCTCATCGGAAAGAAGAAGAAGAAGAAAATAAAGAATCGTTTCAATATTTTGA
This sequence comes from Meconema thalassinum, assembly GCA_946902985.2. Taxonomy (NCBI): domain Eukaryota; kingdom Metazoa; phylum Arthropoda; class Insecta; order Orthoptera; family Tettigoniidae; genus Meconema; species Meconema thalassinum. The sequence continues at coordinate 146,157,937 of OX336395.1, read as the reverse complement.
ATACACTACAGTACATTTTTTTAATAATATGAAAGAAACCTTTAAGTCCCCTTGAAGAAGATTATGTAAACTATGAAATATTAAAATATTATTTTGCGACTTATTTCCCGGCTGAAGTCTTCATCATTTCTCGGAAATCTAAACTTGCTAAACGATCACGGGAGGTCGTAGCTGTACTGAAAAAAGAATATGAAAAGTATAATTAATTAATCAATTAAATTTAAAACAATCCATGGCGCGGGGCCCTGTGCGGTCGCCCTCCTCGCCCTCCCATAGATCCGCCCCTGGGTAGATCAACAAATATATGTTCTCGTTTTCGAAAATAACCTTCAAGGTTGTTTATAATAATGAACATGAACTTTAAATTCAAATTTATGACCAGCTTGTTATAATAAAAGTTCTCAATCTAAATCAACATAACATTCGGCTCAAGTTTGCTTGCACTTCAAATAATTTCCACAGTCAGCTAATGTCTACTGAATTCTTCTCATATTAACAAGCCTCTGATCGATGTGCTTGTGCTAAGTTACACTCAGACTGAAACAGTCATAATCACATGCTTGTCCTAGCAAATCCTACAGCTACTAGTATTCAAAGTTGGGTTATTATCAGTACTAAGGCAGTTAGAAAATTAATCTGCATTTCATCAAGATTACAGAAAGGTGAAGTTGTTCACATCTGTACCTTCAAATCATCAGCGTCTCGTTCCTGGAAGTTAGCCCTTCGATCCTCGTTTAGGCTAATTCCTCCTGGCTCGAATTGGATCGTCATCGTGATTAGGAAGTCACCTTCACCCCCGCCTGTGAGGTTTCGTTTGCCATGAAGTGATTTGTATCCAGTCACATCACGTACATTTTTTCCATGGTGTGAAACTGCAATAAAAGACGCACTGCTTCTACACTTTGTGATAAATCATTGGCCAAATTTGAATCAGACACTGCATTTTTCACAATTGCACTTGTTAATCCCTTTACACTGCAAAGCCGCATGGCCGCCTCCAGTCAAATATTAGATTAGTTTTATCTGATTTTACCACTGCAATCAGGCCTCCAAAACCTTCTGCAATGAAGTTACACTGCACAGAGAGTATTTTTGAATATTATTTGAGCTCTGATATAAAACTTCGCAATTGCTAGTACGTTTTCAAACAGCACGAAGTCTGACCATGCGGTTCACAGTTTGCAAGTATTTAATTTATTCAACAATATTTATGTGAAATCTTTGACACGTTACTAGCATATACCCCACTGACAAAAATTCTCAACAATATTTTGAAAGATGTCGCTCAATTTCCATAACTTTCGATACCATGCGGTCGGATGCACAAATCTCCGCAACCAGGCAGTCAAGCGTTGGACAAGAAATGTACTGTAATTGGTAACTGTTTCTGACTTCGTCCTGCTGCGACAAATCAGGTTGCTCTTTCACCATATCCTTTCGTATCATTCACAATATTTTGAAAAATGTCGCTCAATTTCCATAACTTTCGATACCATGCGGTCGGATGCACAAACAGCACTTGGCTCAGCGGTAACGTTCTCGCTTGCTGAGGTCAAGGTTGCAGGTCCGTATCCTGGCACAGTCAGCTGGCATTTGAGGGTGTGCAAATGTGAGGGAGCCGTGTCAGTAGATTTACTGGCACGTTAAAGATCCCCTTCGGGACAAAATTCCGGCACCCCGGCGTCTCTAAAAGCCAGAGTAGTTAAAAGGGACATAAAACCAATAGCATTATTATTATGTATCATTCCAAATGTTTAATTATTCTCACGTGGATGTATACACAATATCATACAGTAAATTTCCAACTCAAATTACTGTATTGTCCGTATCTTCCTACTGCTGCGACCAATCAAGTTCCTCCTTCACTATTCCTTCCGGATTATTCCAAATGTATATTATTTCCAACTGAATTTACTGTATTGTCTGTATCTTCTGTTATTTAAATATATAATTCCATCTGTTAAATCTGGTGAGGTTGACAGCTCACTCGATCTTTCTGTAGCATTCTCATGCACCTTTCTCCTTATAATATCTTCGTAAGTGGACTCGGCTCGCAAACTCGGCGTATAATTTAATTTCCTCACGCGGTCTGATGAAGAATTCAGATATTGGCGCGGTATATGATCACGTAAATATGCATATATATACTAGCTGAACCCGGCATGCATTGCAACGCCAATCAAAAAAAAGTGTTGGCGTTGTAATTTTGTTTCTTGAAGTGCTTTTGGATACAGAATTCTCTTTTTCAATTTCCGCTAACTGCCTCCAAACTATCGTAAAATGTATTAACTAATTTAGAAACATTCGTGGGAACGTCCACAACAACTCACCAAAGTTTCATTGCAATCGGATGAATGACATATGAATACATACGGAATTTCATTTATACGATTCGTGTGCTGTCACTCATTTGTTGAATCAACTCGTTCGCTACCTACTGTGATATGGATTTACTAAATTAGAAACCGACACGTAAGTGCACACAACAACTCATCAATGTTGCATCACAATCGATGAATGGTATATGAACGCATACAAGATTTTGTTGAAATGCCTCAAGCGTCGTCACTCATTTGTTGCATCTACTCGTGCGCTAAATATTGTAAAATGGATTTACTACATCGGAACCCTTCCCTGGCGTGTACACAATAACTCATCAAAGTTTCATCGCAATCGGATGAATGGCATATGAACGCATTCGGGATTTTGTTGAAACGATTCGCGCACCATCGCTAATTTGTTGAATCTACTCGTGCGCTCCCTATTGTAGAATGGATTTACTAAGCCAGAAAACTTTCCTGTAGTGCACATAACAATTCACCCAAGTTTCATCGCTATCGGACGAATGGTATATGGACGCATACGGTACTTTGTTGAAACGCTTCGCACGTCGTGGCTCATTTGTTGAGTCTACTCGTACGCTACCTATTGTAATATAAATTTACTAAGCCTGAAACTTTTCCTCGAGTGTACTCAACGATTCGCCAAAGTCTCATCGCAATCGGATGAATGCTATATGAACGCATATGAGACTCTTTTGAAACGATTCGCGTGCCGTCGCTCATTTCTTGCGTCTAATCGTGCGCTCCCTATCGTGAAATGCATGTTCTAAGCCAGACACCTACCCTGGAGTGTACACAACAATTCACCAAAGTTTCATCGCAAAGGAATGAATAGTATATGAACGCATACGGGGCGTTGTTGAAACGATTCGCGCGTCGTCGCTCGTTTGTTGAATCTTCTCGTGCGCTCCCTATTGTAAAATTGATTTACAAAGCCAGAAACCTTCCCTGGAGTATATACAACATCTCACCCAAGTTTCATCGCAATGGGAAGAATGGTATATGAACGCATGTGGTCTCTGTTGAAACGAATCGCACGCCATTTTGTTGAAGCTACTCGCGCGCCATCTATTGTAAATTGGATTTACTACGCCTATAACTTTTCTGGAAGTTTGCACAACAACTCACCAAAATTTGATCGCAATCGTATGAATTTTATATGAACGCTTAGCCAACACTCATTTGTTTAAACTACTCGCGTGCTGTCTATTGTAAATTGGATTAACTATGCCCAAATCTTTCCCGGGAGTGTGCACAACAACCCACCAAAATTTGGTCGCAATCGGATGAATTGTAGGCTATATGAACTCATCGCCAACACTCATTTGTTTAAACTACTCGCGCGCTATCTATTGTAAATTGGCTTAACTATGCCTATAACTGTCCCGGAAGTGTTCACAACAACTTACCAAAATTTGATCGCAATCGGATGAATGGTTTATGAACGCATAAAAGACGAACAAACGAACATTCATTTATATATATATATGGAGACCAGCTGATAAATTTACTCAAGCCTGGGGTGTTTACTGTGCTAACAGCACTTCCATTCTGTACACAAATTCTTCTGTAGGTCTTGTATGCCACATTGTGTTAAATGGTGTGATAAACTCATATCTACAGGTTTCAAATGAATATTTGATGAACTCACCAAGACTATACATTCTACGGAACAACAATATGCAATGGAAATTGCTTGATGTTATTCATATCATGAGGTCTACCATCTTAGCATACACTGAAATAAAAGACATTCGAAATGCAAATAAAACGAAAGTAATTCTGATAAAACCTTATATCCTCCCACTTGAGTTGCGAGACAACTCAACACTTTTCATAGGTTAAGTGTCTCTGTTACTTTGAACAAACGGCCTTCTCTTCTTTATATTTAGACGCTTTGCGTTCAATTCTTTGATTTTATAATCTACAATAGCGGATGGTCAAGGAGCAGAACTCTCTCACTAGCCATCAGTTGTGAATACCTTCAAGGGGTAAAGTCTCTGTACAGGTCTAGTCAGTTCCCATTAGCAGTCTGTAGCTTCACTCGCATGACACCATCTTGACCAGGGATTATTTCGGCAAATGTGCCAAGAGGCCAATCCAAACGCTTCTCAAGGAAATGAAGATCCACTGCCCGTTTCCAGGCGACCGACCGGATCAGGAATGGAATGAATTAAGCCCCCGTCTAGCGGCGAGGATATGAACTGTGCCGGTTGCCGAAGAGTGACGCACTCCTCTTGGGCAATGATTAAATGAATGATAAATGAAAGTGGAGAGTGTTGCTGGAATCAAATATTGACAGGGAAAACCAGAGTACCCGGAGAAAAACGTGTCTGCCACCGCTTTGTCAAGCACAAATCTCACATGGAGTGACCGGGATTTGAACCACGGACCCCAGCGGTATGAGGCCGCCGTACTGCTTCTAAGGAATCACTGCCAATTAGCACAATATATCATACATTAACGGTGGGATGATTCTTCTTCACCTTAACTCGCTGAATCAGTTGTCCCAAATACAGTACTCGATTCAGAATTTATTTCGTAGATCACTCTGCAGCGACTGTCTGTACTTTACTCTTCTGTGTAAAATAAGATGGCTAACCTCATATCATGCATAACATCAATTATATAGCATATTGTTGTTCCGTAGAATGGAATTGAACACATTTCGTTTGGAAGAAATTAAAATTAATGGAAACTTGTGTAAGATATAAATCCACCTTTGCAAAGGGGCGTGTTTTTGAAACAAGTAATTTCTCTGCAGGATGAAGCTGATCTCACTGAGAATATCAAGATAGAAGAAAATTCCATTCCAGAGATTGTTCCTTGCATCAAAAAAGACACACCATCTTTAGTAAGTGGTGGAGATTTGAGAGAGGTAAGTACCTGATTGGGTTACTACTTTTTGCATCTTATAAAGTACCATCTTCTTCCTACCATTGCAATTCATGGATTACAGAATTGTGTATTTAGACTCTATTGATGACAAATGGAAACTGTCAGCTATTAGGTTATGTGCTGTGTGGAAAGTACGAGGCTCGAAGATGAATAGTAAAGCATTGCATTGTCTGACTAGAGTTTAGTGCTTTTCAGTCGGTCAACACGAATGTACCCAAAAGAGATGGGTTATGCCCTAATCCTGAAATAAATTACATGAGATTAATAACTTTTATTAATCTCATGTAATTTATTTCAGGATTAGGGCATAACCCATCTCTTTTGGGTACATTCGTGTTGACCGACTGAAAAGCACTAAACTCTTGTTTACTAAGGCAACACTGAAAATATGGCTTCAAACACCACAATGTTGTCTGACTAGTATACGATTGCTTTGTCCACAGAACTAATGGAGGATGGATCTTAAATCTCATAGGTGAAGGGTACAGCATGTGTAGTCACTATAACCTTGGCACAATCAAGTTGTATTAATTGCTTGTTGTGAACATTGTATTTTTGTATGAAGAAGTTACAGTATTTTAATGGTATGATCCGGGGTCGAATGAATTACTGTGTTCTAAACGAGAAGTGGTATGAGAACCTGCCTTGAGGGAATTTTCTTAATTGGTCTTCCTTGGCTTGTCACTTTAACTCCTTGCAATTGCAGGAATGCATTCTACTGTAAGTTAATGCAATTACTATTTTGTTATTTACCCGTAGTGATCCATCATGTGTAATGTATTGTTCATGTTTTGAGAATAAACCTACTATGTTACCTGTATGTACTGTTTCATCACAACTAAATATGCTGATGAGTTTGAAGAAAGAGTCCATGGCCTATAAGAAGTAACATCCCAGCAATTGCCTGGAATTTAACATGAGAAAAAATGATAAACCACTTCAATGAAGGCTGAAGGTGGGTTTCAATCCCACTTGTTTTGACAGGGCGGAAGTACCCTGACACATGGCCTGGATCTCGAATTTTTGTGATTTTTAAAATTAGCTCCGCTCCATTCTTGAAGGCAATTTATATAGTACCGACTACATTATGAAAGTTTTCGAAATAGACTCGATAGGCAATGACTGAGGAGAAGCTATTGAAATATTAGTCAACGTCACTGCAGTCTGAACTGCTGCAGGCATTTTTTTGGATGGTAAACTCTTCCGGCGATTTCTCAGGGAAATAGGGAACCTGGCTCATGTCCTTGGATCATTTCTAGTTTTCTATCGACGAACTGCTACCACCATAAAATCATGCCTTTCATTGTTGTCAGATGAAAGATTTTAACGTGTATGAATGAGTCATTGGCATCTTATATGGCAGCTTCTGCTGGCTGGATATGACTGTCTACGAGAACAACAAAGGATTGTTATTAAATCCAACTAGCAAGTTTGAACATTATCTAGGCGGATTTATAACGAGAACACAAAATTCATATTGGCTTGTAGCAAAACATTTCACCTGCCGGGACAAGAGAGGTAAGTAATTAATTTTAGATGATAAATCCTAGTTTCCTTTCCCCCAGTCACTACAATAACTGATGTTGGTATACAATGTGAATGCAGTAGGCCTACTGCATGCAGTTAGAAGCATTATGTAGTGAAAATATTTATGTTACATAGTATACATTACACTCTCTTCTTGACTTACATGACTTAATTCATTTCGCTCCGTGTGGAGCATAGGGCATCCGAGAATGATTTCCATCGGGCTCTGTTTCCTGCCAACTTCTTCACTTCCCTCCAAGTCTTTCCAGCATTCCTGGCTCCTCCTCAATGGTGCGTTTCCAGGTCTTCCTTGGTCTTCCTCGTCTCAGGGCCCCTTTGGGATTCCAGTCCAGAGCTCCCCTTTCTACTGCGTCATTCTGTTTCCGCAGAGTATGCCCAATCCAGCCCCATTTCCTCCGTTTAATTTGACCTTCTATAGGTTGTTGGTTAGCCCTTTGCCACAGCTCTTCGTTTGGGATTATATCTGGCCATCATATACCCAAAAGTCGACGCAGACAACGATTGATGAATACGTGAAGTTGGTGGCTAGTAGGATTGGTAACTTTCCATGTTTCACATGCATACAATAGGACAGCTTTCACATTGGTATTTAAAAGTCTGATTTTTGTCTTCCTGGATATGTTACGGTTTCTCCAGACTGGAGAAACTGCATTTGCTTTTCGTATTCTGCTCTTGACGTCCTCCTTAGCCCCTCCACTTCTCGTTACCACACTTCCCATGTAAACAAAGGTATCCACCTGTTCAATATCTACTTCTCCCACAGTCAGGCCAGCCTGTACTGTCAAGTTCACTCTCTGCTCTTTTGTCTTCTTTGAAGTTATATTAAGTCCAACCTTAGCAACCTCAAGTTCTAAGTTTGCCAGTTTTCCCTCTATATCTCTGAAGCACTGTGCTAGCATGCAGATGTCATCAGCGAAATCAAGAACCTCCAACCTCTCTCGAAGTCCCCACTGTATCCCTCTCTTCCTTCCTCTCCCCACCTTTCTATGAGTATTATCAAGATCAGGAACAGAGTGGGGGAAAGTATACAGCCTTGTCGTACTCCAGTCTGGATGGTCAATGGCTGGGTTAGCTGACCCTCATGCAGGACTTGGCATTCATAACCAGAATACATCTGTCGTATGATGTTAACTATTTTACTTGGTATACCATATTCCTTTAAAGTCTCCCACATGACCTTCCTATTAATGGAATCAAAGGCCTTCTCAAAATCTATAATCGTGATGTACAGTGCTGCTTGCCACTCGTTACTCTGCTCCACAATAATCCTTAAAGTGTTAATTAAGTGCACACAACTGCGGTGTTCCCTAAATCCATCTTGTTCTTTCCTCAACTTTGACTCGATAGATGTCTTTACGCGATTCAAGATTATCCTGAGAAATACTTTGCTTGGTACGGATAGAAAGGTAATACTTCTCCAGTGGTTACAATTCGTCAAGTCACCCTTCTTTGGGATTTTAACAATCACACCTTTCTTTCCATTCTTCAGGCAGCTTCTCTTCCAACCAGATCTTTTCCATTAATGGTTTCAGGATATTAGCTGTGGTGTCCATGTCTATCTTGAGGACATCCGGCGAAATATTGTCGACACCGGGGGCTTTTCCATTTTTCAGCAGTAACAAGGCTTCTTTGATTTCAGCACAAGTTGGACTGTGCAAAAGCATATTTGGATCAGAGTTTTCAGGTTCATAATTCCTCTCTTCCTGTTGTTCATCAATCCCACGATCAACATTAAAAACTTCGGTGAAGTATTCCCTCTACCGTTCTTGTCGTTCTTCTTGAGTTGTAAGTAAAATTCCCGGCTTGTCTTTTATAGGTCGGAAGCTCTTCTTGGACAGTACGTTTGTGATACGGTATATTTCTTTGCTGTCACCCTTTGATGCAGCATCTTCTGCATTCTTCGCCATCTCATCGATCCAACTACTCTTATCTCTCTTCACACTCCTTTTGACTTCTTTGCCCGAGTATTCTGCTTGCCCTTTTGCTTTCTGCTGTCGAGTTTTACACATATTCAACCTCTCCTTAATCATTTTCCTATGATTTATGGTCTCCCAAGTGTGTTCTGACGTCCAATCCTTCTTGACAGTATTGCTCTTTCCCAAGACTATTTCACTTGTATCAAGGATGATGTTCTTTACATTACTCCAGGAAGATTCAACATCATCTTCCGCTATATCAGATAGGAGTACCTATAAACGATGTCTTAGTTCCAATTTAAATTCTTCTCTGACCTTCAAATTCCTCACATCAAATCTCTTACTCCGTTTTTCAGACATCTTTTTGCCACCATGATCTTCATCTTGAACTCAGCCAGCAAAGGGTGACAGCAAAGAAATGCACCGTATCACAAGCACTGCTAGCATCAGCTCCTCTCTTATTCCGAACATCGGTGAGTGATCTTTTGAATCTCCCACTCACTGCGATGTGGTCAATTTGGTTCTCAGAGTCATGATGAGGTGAAACCCACGTGATCTTATGGCACCTCTTATGAGGAAAAAAGTACCTCCAATAACAACGTCATGGCTAGCTCAGAAGTTTGTGAACTCTTCTCCATTTCCATTCGTATCCCCACGGCCATGTACACCCATCACATGTTCTAGTCCCTCGTTGTTCCCTCCTACCTTAGTATTAAGGTCTCCCATTATTATGATCACATCTCTCTTATTGCTATTCTTTACTGTCTCATGTAGAAGGGAGTAGAAAGCTTCCTTAAGTTCTTCTTCTGATGGTTCCGTGGGTGCATAGCATTGTATAATCGTAACATCGCGAATGCGAGTTTTAAATCGTGCTGATAATATTCGCTCGGAAATGGGTTGCCAACTTATAACGCATGTTCAGTAAGCAAAAGAGCAACTCCATCTCTGCGTTCAGCATTCTCCTCGCTCCTCCCAGAGTATATGAGAGTAAGTCCTTCATAAGTTTTTATCTCACCAAAATCTGGCCATCTTATCACACTGAACCCAAGTATATAACGTTTATACGAAATCATATCTCTGGTCACCTGCCTCAGCCTACTACTATCAACCATAGTCCTCACATTCCAGAAACCTATTCGTGTCTTCCTTTTCGTGCCGAAAGTTGTCAACATGAGATCAGTCCGGTTTGAATTCTTTTCAGTTGCTTTAATAATAAACATTTCGGAGAGTGCGAGTTATTAGCCCACAGCTTCCTAGTTTTCTGGTAGGGCTGTCACCTTGAGGACTGAAAATGATCCCCCACAGTTTTCCAACCGTACCGCTGAATTACAGCTACGCCTGGAAATAACCTACTGATGACGCTGCTGCCCACCACCATGGTGTAGTCTGGTCTCTCACCCTCAACCTTACTGGCATGGGTAGCCCTGCCAGGAACCAATGCTCCCGCCGGATTTGCTCTCAGGATCACTGAGACACACAAGGCTCCCCACCACGTCAAGGTACCAGACCTCTCCAGACTCACCTAATTGGATTACTTTGCTTTCCTTTGAAAATGTAATAGTCAAAATCAAAAATTGTGCGGTATTTTGTTAAAAACTTTGTTCCAGAGTATTGTTTATCTGGCATAAGGTATAAGATTTATTTAGATGTTAATTCGCATCATCTGTGCTGGTACAACTATAGCGGGCGAAGTCGCTTGTTAGATATATTTGCAGGTATTAGTTCCTGTGTCTGAAATGTAACGAAACGTTTGACTAGTGCGGTAAAATTTCCCATTGGAATTCTCAGAATAAAAGTTTTACCTTTGTCCTTAAGCCTATTATCTACAAAGCACTCTTCTGCACATATGCGGTCACAGACTTACTTGACCTATAAAGGAGTGATGGTGTTGATACGTTTCAGAACTACGGAAACTTGAATAATCGAGTAAAATATAATGGGGACTAAGAACGTAATCAGTTAGTTGTACAGCTGATATATCCTTACTTGAAGTTGAGATATGCTATAAAACTAAATTATATGTTATTATTTATTGTGTAGAAGAATATGTTGATAGTAAGGAAATTAATGATTTATTCCTGTCGCTAGGTTATAACACAAGAATCCCAGGATGAAGAAAGTGATGCGAATAGAAATCATCTAAACGAGTAAGTGGACAACATGATAAGAAAAAGTATTCTTTCAATTTTATGTATGCAAACTAAAAATGTTGGATGTGAATAAGTTTTGATGGCAAAATCAGTTATCCTCTTATTATGTTTATCATTGAACGTACTTGTTTCTGTAATTGCATGTCTTACTTAATCGGATATTGATTTTTACTTTTTATTCCTTCAGAATTCTCACTGTAGGAATTATTTAAGCATAAATATGTTATCGGGTAAGAATGGTAATGAAATGAATGCAGTTATAAACCATTTGTGAAGGGAACTGTTTCTGATGTGTGGAGAGTCCTCTTTCTTGTAGGAGAGGGATCAGAAAATATCTGTGATGCGAGTTTATAATGAAAGATCCACTACTTTGAACATCCCGTATTGTATATCTGCCTCCAGGGTATTTTTTCTCAGTTCCAAAGCTGTATTTTGTTGTTTATTAGTCCACAACTTGAAGGTGAGGGTGTGAACTCAACAAATGCACATTTCGAGGCAAATGCCATTAGAATTATCTATTAAGGGCGGACTCGATATATTCTTCTTCTTTTGTGATTTCATCCAAAAATATAGATGCTAATGAAACATAACTTCTATCACATTTATCATCATCATTTCCCCTTATCCAGCTCCTGCCGGGTTGGGGTATTTATGGCACTTCTCCACCTTCCTCTTTCTTTCCACCATTCCTCTTCCACGATCTTGTCCCAGTACACATTTATTTTTCTTACGCTCTTCTTCACTGAATCAATCCACCTTGTTCTAGGTCTTCCTCTTGCTCTCTTACCCTTGCACTTTACCTCCAGCATCTGTCTTGGTATACTTGTCCAAACCACCTTCGTTTATTCTTCTCAATTCTATCATTTAGTTTTCTCATCTGAACTTCCTTCCTAACATCTTCATTTCTCACTGTGTCTTTCCTATCATACTTCTTAGGAATTTCGTTTCACTGGCTTGAATTCTACTCTCTTGCCTGCTTGTCAAGGTCCAAGTCTCAGCTGCATCAGTCAATAAGGGTACATAGTACACTATACATGATCTCTTTGCTTTTCCTTGGTACTTCCTTATCCCAAACAAGTTTTCTTACATTTTGATAGAATGCATTGCTCTGCTGTACCCTCCTGTTAATCTCCATGTCCAACCTACCACTTTGCATTAACTCACTTCCTAGGTACTTGAACTTGTCCACAATTTTCAAACTCTGACTTCCAATTTTCACAGTGCCCTTTCCTTGTATTTCCCCTCTTGTCATTACCATGGTCTTGCTTGTCACTATACTGATTTACATGCCGTACTTCTGAATATTTTCGTTCAATGCATCTAGTTGTTCTTGCACTTCTTTGGTGTTCCTTCCCCAGACCACAATATCATCTGCAAATAACAGTAACTTCATTTCTTTATTTCCGTGTGCTTCCTTTGTTTCCTTTAACTTTTCATCCATTACCATTATAAACAAAGAGGTGACAGCACACTCCCCTGTCTTAGTCCAGTCTTGTTCCTAAACTATTCTGTCTTTCCAACTGGAGTCAGTACCCTGCTAACACAGTAGTTGTTCATTGCTTGCACCATTTCCAACATTTCTCTTACCAGTCTCTTCTTAACCATGGTTTCCCATACATTCTCTCTGGGGACACTATCATATGCCTTTTCTAGATCTATGAAAGGCACGACCAAATCCTTTCCATATTCCCAGTTCATTTCCTTCACTTGCCTTAAGCTAAAGATCGGGTCCACTGTGGATCTTCCACTCCTAAAGCCGTACTGTTCCTCTTGCAACTCTCTTTCCACCTTTATCCTCATTCTTCCTTCTAATATCCCTTCCAGTATTTTTACTACCTGTGATATGAGCGTGAACCTTTATAGTTACCACAAACCTTCCTGTCCCCCTTCTTAAACACTGGTATTATTAACCCTTTGTCCCAGTCTTCTGGTACACGTTTTTGTTTCCACACACACTTTAGCAGTCGATACAACCATTGCAAACCAACAGGTACAGGAGCCTTTAACATTTCCACACTGTCTTCATCCACCCCTGTTGCTTTTCCCATCTTCATTTTCTGTAGTGCTTATTATATCCAGCATTAGTATATCATCCTCTGTTGTAGAGTTGTATGGCTGTATCACTTCCATCTCACCTGTACAATTGTTCAAATTCAATAGCTTATCGAAATACTCCTTCCATCTTCCCTTTATCTCTTCTGGGTGTGTTAACAACTCTCCATCTTTCTTTTTCACCAGCTTTGTAGTTACTCTTTCTTTCCTCTTACTTCTTAGAAGTCCATGCAGCATCTTTTTACTGCCATTTACATCTGTTTCCATTCTTCGTGTAAATTCTTCCCAACTTTTCTTCTTTTCTTCTCCTACCACATTGTTACACCTCCGTTTACTGTTGTGATACTTCCTTTTGCTTCCTTCTGTTTGATCTCGATTTCATTCTTGCCCTGCAGACTTTCACTGCTTTCCTCACTTCCACGTTCCACCACGGTGTCGCCTTTTCTCTCACACTTGTTGATGTTCTACCACAAGCACTCTCTGCTGCACTAACAAATGCCTTTTTTAAGGAGGGACCATTCCTCTTCTACGTTTTCCACTTCAGTAACTGGGATTTGTTGCTTCTATCTCTCCTGGATATCTTCCTGTACATTTTTGTCTTTCAATTTCCATTCTTTTATTTTACTTTCTCTGATCTCCTTTAGGGTTTCCAATTTTCCTCATCTAAATTTTGCCACCACAGCTCTATGGTCCCCATCAAATGCTTTTCATGGTAAAGCTGTCACATCCATCAGCTTTCTGCGATTTGTCCTTTCCACCAGGAGGTAGTCAATTACGGTACTGATTTTGTTCTCCTATCACCCCACACATATCTCGTAATTTTCCCTGCTGTTTTTCTTCCGAAACCATTAATTACCGACTATCAGTTCATTCCTTTCACAAAATTTACAAGTTCCTCTCCTTCCCGATTCTTTTTCCCATATCCATATGGTCCAATGACTTCTTCCTTTTCTTGTCTCTCGTTTCCGATTTGTGCATTTACATCTCCCATGATCACTACTTCCACATCTGAAATTACTCTTTCTACATCTTCCCTGTTTCCAGGCTGTGGTGCATAAACTTGTATGAAGTCCATCATGTCATTCTTCATCTTCATTCTAATTTTCATTATTCTGTCACTCACACACTCTACCACTTCAACATACTCCTCCAGTTGTTTCGAGGTTATCAGTCCCACGCCATTTTTTGCCTCTTGGCCACCACTCCAGTATAATGTACATCCTTTTCTCAATTTCTTCCTTCCTTTACCTTTCCAGTTCACTTCACTCAGCCCCATCATTCCAACATTCTCCCTCTCCATCAAGTCTACCACCTCCTCCACCTTTCCTGTCAGGGTCATGACATTCATGATTCCCACATTCATTTCGGTAACTGGTCGCCCATTTCTCACAGTTCCCCCTGTACCAAAGGAACTGCGCGTCGCCTGCAGGGTACGCCCTAATCTTCTCCGAATCATTGGAAGTGCCATTTCCATTTTAGGCTATTATTACGACGGGGTCGCCACTCCCAAAGGCATTTTATGAAGCTACTGCCAGCTTTTATTCAGGCTGCCCCTAACATGGAGAACAGATGCCCTTGCAGCCGCCCCTAACATGGGAAACAAGCGCTGCTGATTAATGTTGAACTCATACTATTCCCTGAGTACTGAGCTGCCTCTTCCGCAATCTCCACCTTTCCGAAGACCATCTTCTCCACTGCAGATGCCGTTGGGGTCTCGAACGTAACCCTGTGCACGGGGCCTATGTTATACCCCATCGGATTGGGTCCTCACCAGAACTTAGCCGTTACCGTAGTTCCATGCTATATTACAGTACCGTTGACCACCCTCGCGACGGGGAGGCGCCTGGCAAGAATTATCCATGTAGTCAATTTTAATTGACTCATGGACCGGGTTAAGGAGCTGTCTAAATCCAGCCTCCAAGGCTGACACGTGGCATGAATGGAATAATAATAATAATAATACAAAGTAATGCGTACAATCGATTTGTCATACTCAACAGAACTATCGCCTTCACAATATTCCAAGCAATTTGTGATGGTTGAACAGTTTGTTGTTGTTTTTGTTTAATGAAGGGGATTTGTGGCATCGTGGTCATGTACTCCCGTGTACTTGTGTGTGTGTAGAATTTGTGTGATAGCCTGTGTTATTGTGAATGCTGTACTAGTGTGTGTATTTGTAAATTGGGGATAGGATTGGAAAGGAGGCGGTTGAGCCTTACGTTAGGAACCGTCCCGGCATTTTCCTGGCGTAGAAGTGGGAAACCATGGATGGCTGAGGTGGGAAATGAACCCTCCTCTTCTCAGTTTTGCTTCGCGAGGATGTGTGTACCATTGGTGTAGCCTATCTGGTGTAAAGTGGGTTTGGAGTGGGGACACCACGGTCTCTCTCGAGTTTATCCTTCTGTTCCGTGCGGCTACTGGTCGAGCTGAACTCCCCTGATTTGAATCTGTCCATTTCTCATAGCTGTAAATCAGGGCTAACTCAACTACATTCATCTACAACAATGTTCACTGTTACCAATCGAGAGGAACGCATACATTAAAAACAACTCACATGTCAAGTTCGCCCTCCTGGTCGGGAACGCCTGATAAGAAAAAGGCGTAACTTTAATATTTCTTGAGCGAAGATTGAAGGAGGTCTAACCTAGCCCTGTGTTAATGGGAAGGGGGATTTCATTGGTTCATCTCTTGCCTGGGGTCTAAACATTCTGGAACCCTGCTAAAGAAATGGGTGTGTAGTTAGGATATTTGATGGAAATGATCAGTTACCATTGCTATTTTTAAAAGGGAATAATATTAATATACATATTTATTATAATATTTATTTATTAATCGTTAATTGGCCAACTAGTGACCACGATAAGTTCCACTTTCCATTCTGGCGTTTATTCAATTTACGATTGATCCCGTGGTGCCCCTGCTAAGGTAGTTGGAATTATGTTTCCATTACCGAACTGAACGTCAGCAATCCAGAAGCAAATCAAAGAATGGTGAAAATTAATATAAACCGGCCCTTTTCAGCGCCAAAACTGACAATCATCTCTGTCAATATTGAAGGTCTTTCATCCACCAAGGAAGAGTTATTAAGCCAGATATGCCATGATCAGAAATGTGATTTACTATGTATTCAGGAAACCCACCGAGACTTGACTCTCCACCGTCCAAAAATCAAGGGTATGAGCCTAATAGTTGAACATCCTCATCGACATTATGGCAGCATTATCTTTGCCAAACCTAATATTCAGATCGTCTCCACAGGAATTTCCATTGTAGATGACACCGAAATTCTTACAGTAGAGCTTAGCAACTGTTCTGTAACATCAGTTTATAAGCCCCCAGGTACTGTATTTAAATTTGTAGAACCCAGCAACTTCCAGCATCAATCTGTGAAGTTTGTTGTTGGTGATTTCAACAGCCGTAACACAATATGGGGTTACTCAACTACCGATGAAAGTGGTGAGGCCGTGGCTGAATGGGCAGACTCATATGATCTCAACTTATTGCATGATAACAAACTTCCAGCATCTTTCAACAGTGCAAGATGGAGGCGTGGATATAATCCCGATATGATATTTGTGAGTGAAAACATATCTCATTTATCAATAAAATCAGTGGGTCAAGCTATTCCTCACACGCAACACCGGCCTATTATATGCCAGATTTATGCTGCCATTCGACCACAGTCAGTTCCTTTCCGACGTAGATACAATTTTAAGAAGGCTGATTGGGAGAAATTTACCATTTCTCTAGATGAGAATATTCTAAATATTGAGCCAGTTCCTGAATTATATGACGACTTTGTAAATATCGTGAAGTATTGTTCCCGTGTTTCAATTCCCCGAAGCTGCAGAGCACAATATATAAAAGGTCTGACTTCGGAAACTGAGGAACTTTTGAAAAACTATCTTGACCTCTTTGATAATGACCCATTTGGTAACGATACCCTTCAAGCTGGGGAAGATCTTTTAACAGCGATTTCCAAGAACAGGAACGATGCATGGTGCCAATTGATGGAGGAGACGGATCTAAGTACGAGTAGTCAGAAAGCCTGGAGACTCCTTAAGTACCTGAGTTGTGATCCAACAACAAAAGAGGGACACAAAAATATAACAGCTAATCAGATTGCTCGTCAGCTCGTGGAAAATGGTAAATCTGACCATCCATTACGCAGGTCAGATCATAAAATTGCTCGGTCAGAAGAACTCGAGACTAGTCAACTTATGCAACCTTTTTGCATGGCAGAACTGACGGCAGCCATTGATAGTTGTAAGATCGGCAAGGCAGCAGGAGTAGATGATATCAGATTAGAGCAGATCAAACACTTTGGGGAACGAGCAAGAGAATGGGTCCTAGCTTTCTTCAACAACTGTTTGAAATCCTGCAATTTCCCAAAAACCTGGAGGAAATCACGAGTCATACCGATTCTGAAACCTGGTAAAATGTCAACTGAACCTCAAAACTACAGGCCAATATCCTTGTTGTGTCACCTGCTTAAAATCTTTGAACGAATGTTACTGAACCGCCTAGTTCATGTCGTAGAGCCTGCTCTCATACAACAACAAGCAGGCTTCAGACCAGGGAAAAGTTGTACATCCCAGATCCTTAACCTCACTCAATTCATTGAGGATGGCTTTGAAACACGGAATATCACGGGAGTAGCTTTTATCGATTTGACCGCTGCCTATGACACTGTCAATCATCGTGCTTTGTTACAGAAGATTTATGGAATCACGAAGGATTACAGTTTCACAAAACTTATTGAAAGTTTCCTTCAAAACAGGAGATTTTATGTGGAATTCCAAGGACAGCGCAGTCGATGGAGACGTCAAAGAAATGGCTTACCTCAAGGTAGTGTTCTATCACCAATGTTGTTTAACGTCTACACTAACGACCAACCACTTCCAAGGAACACTAGAAGTTTTCTTTATGCCGACGATCTAGCATTAGCTTGTCAGGGGAAATCCTTCGAAGATGTTGAAGCTCATTTAACACAAGCATTGACTGAGTTGGATGTCTATTACTATGATAATCAACTTCGTCCAAATCCATCAAAAACTCAGTTGTGTGCATTTCATCTGAAGCACAAGCAGGCTCGTCGTGAACTTAACGTCTCTTGGCAAGGAACACGCTTAGTTAACACTCCTCATCCAAAATATCTGGGAGTTACCCTCGATCGTACTCTGACCTACAAACAGCATTGCCGGAATACCAGACTAAAGGTGGAAGCTAGGAATAACATCCTACGTAAGATCACTGGTAGCACCTGGGGCTCTCAACCATCAACCTTGAGAACGACGGCGCTTGCAACATGTTACAGTGTTGCAGAATATGCATGTCCAGTGTGGTACAAATCCACCCATGCAAATAATGTTAACAAGGCGCTTAATGAAACATGTAGGCTTATTACAGGTTGTTTGAAGCCTACACCTCTTGCAAAACTTTACCAGCTTGCAGGGATAGCACCACCGGATATACGTCGTGAGATAGCAGCCAATGAAGAGAGAGCTAAACAGGTTAATCAGTTTTCCCATCCGTTGTACGGTTATGTACCAGCCACCCGTAGGTTGAAGTCCAGGAGAAGTTTCCTCAACACCACTGCAGTCTTGCTAACTACACCAGCTACAGCTAGAAAACAATTGTGGACTTCTCGGCTTGGGAATAACTCTCTATGGGATCACCCTTCGGAAAGCCTCCCACCTGGACATGATCAGAAATGGATCGTGTGGAGGGCACTTAATCGTCTCCGTTCTGCTGTTGGAAGATCTAAGGATAACTTGCAGAAATGGCACTTCCCCGTCGACTCCACCAACTGCGACTGCGGTATGCCCCATACCATGGAGCATCTATTGAATTGTCCGCTGTGCCCTGCCACTTGTACAGCAGAAGATCTTTTACTAGCAACTTCCAATGCTATACAGGTTGCACATTTTTGGTTGACCGTGGTTTGAAAAGACATTGTGTGTTGTATGGTTTACTTCTCTTTTTTTTGTTTGTAAATATGTATGTAATTTTAGTGTAATCCAGTATTTTGTTTGCTTCTGACACGAATAAATAAATAAATTAACTTGCTGTGTCGAGCACGGCCTTCATCCGATCACTTTGCGCCGATTGTCCATTTCTCATCGCGGAAAGTCCCAAAAATCACGATGCTTTTTCGGATAATGTCTCGTTTGTGCGCGTCACCAGGTTGTAGGCTCATTTCTTGGAGGTCTTTCTTGACGTTAACGTACCAGGCAACTGTTGTGTTTGGTTTTGAGTCGAAATTGTTAAATATACGTTTTGTCCATCTAGAGTCGTCCATTCGTCGCAAGTGACCGTAGAAGCGAGCCCTGTGTTTGCACATTGTGTCCGTGATCTTCTCTATCTTAGAATACATTTCTTGCCTGGACTTTCTCACGTAGATCCCTTTTTTTTTGTAGTTTGTACCAAGTATTTTGTGGAGAATCTTTCTCTCTTTTTGCTCTAACTTAGCGAGCGCACATTTCTGAGGGAGGATAGGACATTCTGACGCATAGAGAGATACCGGCTTGGCGACAGTGGTGTTGTGATGAATTTTGGTATTTATAGAAAAGCACCTTTTGTTATATATGTTCCGGGTGGTTTGAAAATAACAATAATGGTAATAATATGGAGGTGTGGCAAGCGACGGCGAAGGAGAGGTCCACTTTGCATCTCTGCCAGCAGCAACTGTCGGCTCGCAGCATAGAGAGGTGATTGAATGTCTTGGTGTCCGAGACTGGGGAGCCTCTGTTAACACACGCTACATACCGCCTGGTGTGGTGTGACAACTGTGGAGGTAACTCGTGTGGTGCGGTGAGGTAAGAAGTTCGAATCCCACCTTGGGCAGACTATTTTGCCATAGTTTTTTTTTTTTTTTTTTTGCTGGATCCAAGATTGAAGATACAAGATTGTTGTTGACAGCGCTTGGAAAAATAAAGTTGGCTGTACTAGAAAATACAGTTGGCAGTGTCCAAACACATTGTGTAGATAGTGGTCCAAAACTTATGTTGAGGCGGGGGCCAGGTCCTGAACTCGGAATCAAGGCGGTGACGTGTCTGCCAAGTGTGGTGGTTGCGGAGGCGCTACACTCAGGTCGTGGACAAAACCCGGGTTTTGGCAGCGTGGAGCGGCGGCTGTGGTTACTGGAGACAAGGTGAAGGTGAGGGGGGCTCTGGCAGTCCGGGAGACCGCGCCCTTGGCTCCGGATTGAGCGGATACTTCTCGACCGCAACCTCCGGGAAAACCCAGTAGAGCTCGTAGAACGCGACTACAAACGCCATCAGAGCTGGCGGGACTCAGCTGAAGACTCCAGCTGCAGGTATTCGAGGTGTTGCAAAATCTGGTTTCCAGTAGCTCAAGGACACGCATTTCATGCCCCAAAACAATACGTGCCACAGAAAAGAAAAAAAAGCTCTCCTACTAATGATCTAAGTGAATTTTACAGCAACTATGTACACCTGCCATCACAGCAAACAAACAGTGCACTGTATCTCTCAACAACCTTTAAAATTCTCGTCATCCACGGCTTGCCGCTCTACCGCCTAATTATTTACCACCAGAGACACGGAATCCCGCTGTGGTAGCCCCTCGTGTCCCCTTGCAGTACCCATGGCGAAAGTAGGGATTCGGTATCTGCACTACTGTAATATTCCTGCACAAAGCTATCACACTGACCGTCTTTCACTGGCCATCACGCACAGAAATATGCATACTGAAGTGTTATGTCACACTCAACTGACTCACTGATTCACTTTACAGATGCCTAATATAATATTATGTGGAGCATTGCCCATGCCTGGGCCCATCTGAGTCTGTTAGTAATAAATGTTTACTAACATTGGCGGTGAAGTACTTGTGCTAATTGTAGAACATTGGTGTGATACACAATATTGATTAGTTTTTATAACTTCATTCTGAAGGGGAGTTACAGTACAGAATTAGTCATGCTTTATTTGCCCCATAGATGAAGACATTTATAATAACGGTAAACTAATGTCTAATCTGCGCACTTCTAAACGGCTGAAAGCAACGAGGTACTACAGCCGTAACATTCCACCCGACTATATGCAACTCTCTATGCATTAATTACTTAAAATACCGTCTTCTCATGTAATATGTCAATCTGGGAGTAAACTGGTCCCACGTTTGGATCTCTGTCCGCAAACTACTCGTGAGAGGGTTAATATCACAAGGGGGACATCTAACATTCTACTGGTCAGAACGCGGATGTTAGAATTGTGATTGGCAGATGCAGTTTTAAGAGCAAGGAAAGGGAATTAGATGAGTTGCGGTTGGATTTGACTGGCATTAGTGAAGTATGTTGGCGGGAAGAATGGGACTTCTGGCCAGGGAATTACTGGGTCAATAGCATGAAATTCAATAACAGTTAGAAGGAGTAAGCCTCATATTGACTGGGGATATACAGTGAAAGGCTTATTGTAGCTTAATTCGGAACGAAACTTACGTGCGCCGGAGTAGGTTGGCTGGCTACTAGATGCCACCGCAACCAGAACCTAGTGGCGAACCTCGGGTCCTTAGAGAGTTAATCAATTCTAACCTACAAATGTTAGCTTCACACAATTGTAGTTAGTGGAAGGTTCTTTTACATGCAATAAATAAATAAATAAATAAATAAATAAATAAATATATATATATGACATGGGCCCGCCGGCTTTACTTCCCCTCCGAAGGAAGGCATACTGCGGGATGTATAACGCTCTTAAGAAATCCGACGACTTGGGCCTGGTTTGAACCCGTGATCCTGGACATAGAAGCTCAGTATGCTACAAACTTCGCCACCGAATCCGCTGGAGCACAGTAGTATAACCCAATATCGTTATCAGTCAAGCAGGAGATAAAGAAGTTGAAAAGGACTATGAAGAAATTGTTGAAACAATGATGTTTGTCAAGGTTGAAGAAAATGTTATAATAAATGGAGACGAGTCTGCTGTGTTAGGAGACTGGAGAGAAGGAAATATACCGGTTGAATTTAGACGGGATGAAAGGAACAATAGAGGAAGCAAGCTGGTAAAATTCTGCACCGATCTGTTATATACCATAGCTAACACAGTTCTCAACAATCACAAAAGGTAAAACAAGAAGTTCCGTGACGAACTAAACAGCCTACTTTTCTTAAAATTTAAGATTCACGCCAATGATTAATCTATATGGATCTATCTAGAATAATGACGAAATTAAGTTGGTAATACCGAAATTTCTAATTAGTTCGAAATAATGTATACCTGGCATAATGTAGCCTAATAGAGCACTACAGTTGGCAGCCCTCGTGACTGAATATATTCTTAGTTCCATCCCTTAGGGTACAGAATACAAAATTTGCTTGAAGTCCAATGGATAGCATGGACGTTACATGCAGTTAAACATTGGATCTAACAGCGCGCGTAAAACCATGTTCGCAACAATGTCATGCATGTATTGGTCAGAAATAAACTGAAATAATATGATCTATTGTTGTGCCAATTTCGAATGAAATCCATTAGTTAGTATAGAAGTTACATGCATTTTAAAATTGGACCTATCAGCAGGCTTAGAATCAAGTTGGCAGCACTGACGTATATTAGTTACTCCAAATTAATCTAGAATGCCCGGTACTATACGTGTGCAAAGTTTAGAGCTATTGGCTTGGATACTTTCTGATATATTGATATTAGGGTAACAAAAATAGAGATTTATTAACAGTTGGCAGCCCTGGTTGCTATTAAGAATACGCATTTTCATGTCTGTTATGGTACACATAGCACATACGAAATGTGGTTGAAGTCCAAATGATAATATAGAAGTTACGTGTATTTAAAGTTGGACCTCTCAGCAGGATTAGAATCATGTTGGTAGCGCTGACGTAAATAAGTTACTCCAAATTAATATAGAATGTCAGGTACTACACGTGTGCATAATTTAAAGCTGTCGGCTAGCATACTTTCTGATATATTGGTATTTGGATAAAAGAAATTGAGAGCATTTATTAACAGTTGGCAGCCCTGGTGGCTCTTAAAAATGCGCTCGGTTATATCCATTTATGTACCCATAGCACATACGAAATTTGGTTGAAATCCAATTGATAGTGTAGAAGTTATATGCATTTAAAAATTGGAGCTATCAGGAGGCTTAGAATCATATTGGCAACACTGCCATGTATGGTCTCCTGGAAATTAAACTGAAATATTATTATCTATACGTGTGCCAATTTTGAAATAGCTTCCATGCATACCTTCCAAGATATCCAACATGGAGCTCAAATTTCAATTGCGATTTTTCAGCAGTTGGTAGCACTGACATTATTTTCAAATACGGCATTGAGATATTCAGGTATAGATCTTGACTCCTACCAGAGTTTGTTTCGATTGCTGCAGCCGTTTAGGAGTTGATAGAGGGGACAGACAGACAGACAGACAGAAGGACAGACAGACAGAAGGACAGACAGACACACATTTGCCCGGATCGATCTCATAAGTCTACTTTTTCCTCATTTTTGCAAAATGTGATAAGTAGGCTAAGGAGCATATGGTAAATGAAATTTTTAAATCGACTTCAATATTTTCCAGCTGATATTAAAAACCTGGATTTTGCATTGCATAACATAACATGAAGAGAAGAGATAGGTTGGTAGGACACATACTAAGACACCCAGGAATAGCAAGCTTAGTTATGGAAGGAAGGGTCGAGGACAAGAACTGTAGGGGTAGACCAAGGTTAGAATATGTTAAACAGATTGCCTCGGATGTAGGGTGTGGTAGCTATGTAGAGAGGAAACGATTAGCTCAGGACAGGGAGGCATGGAGAGCTGCATCAAACCAGTCAAAGGACTGAAGACTCAAACAACAACAGCAACAACATATTAGACTCATATAAACTCTGACTACAATCTGGTTAATATGAAGTAAACGGGAAGGACTAATGTAGAACTCGAATGCAAATAAACGCGAACTTTTTAAGACTAAAATAACAAAATATGTAGGAGAAAACTTCGTCTGAAAGGGAAGGATAGACAAACTAAGTAGTAGGAAAAAAAAGTGGGTCACTCAGGACATACTAGAATTACTGGATGAAATACGGAAGAGAAAGAACGCACGAATTGTAAGCGAGAAAGTAGAATGCAGATGTTTGATATTTAAGGTAATCAGGAGGTGCAAGGGAACGAAGGAAGAATGTGCGCGAGAGGAATTTGCAAGGGCTACCTCGCGGTGTAGCGGCTAGTAGAGTAGGTGGTCGTCCTGGAGGTTCGGATTATATTCCCGGCTCTGCTAAGATTTGTAATTCCTGTTGAGAGCTGGAACCGGCTAC
The DNA here is from genome assembly GCA_946902985.2 of Meconema thalassinum. Lineage (NCBI taxonomy): Eukaryota > Metazoa > Arthropoda > Insecta > Orthoptera > Tettigoniidae > Meconema > Meconema thalassinum. The sequence continues at coordinate 146,133,730 of OX336395.1, read as the reverse complement.
ACTGAGCCTCTTGATGCAAAATTTAGCAGAGGTGGGTTCGATTCCCTCGCCAGCAGTCCACAAAGTTGTTTTTCGGTGTTTCCGACTTCTACTCGAGATAAAGATTTGTTTTTTTGGCCACTAAATTGCCTATGTGTAAAGGAACCACCCGACATAGGTGATCTACCGACGTAGTTGTTTCTGTGCATAGAGGCTTAAGATCTGATCAGTTTATTTCGCTTATAATTGTAGGATTATTGACAAGTATGTCAGGTATGTTTTTAAGAAGTACGGCATGTTATTATGCCTATACCTAAGAAACTGACAACTGAGAGATGGGGAGATTACTCAATTAATACGTTTGATGATTCATGCTTCCAAGTCTCTGACTAGAATAATTTACAAGAGGATGTGATGAAAGCCGAGTGAGGTGAAGAGCAGAAGAGTCAGCAGAAACATAAGATTAAGGAAAGTTGCATTACTGTAATTATTAGACTGATTTTGAAATGTAGAATAAAGAAGGAAAAGAGATTCGACGTTGCATTTTGACACTTGGATAAGAATGTTGTTAACGTTGTTTGGAGTAAATTATTTGACATTTCGAAAAGGATTGGAATAAATTCGGGGGATATTAAGGTGTCTACAATCAATTCTAAAACCAGTCGGAAGTTCTTACATTTGTCGGACATGAGAGAGACAGAGACTGGTATTTAAAATGGTGTAAGATAAGGCTGCATCTTATCCCTCGTACTCTTTTAATCTATTCATTTAGCATGAAGTGAAGGAAACAAGAGAGGAACGGAAAGTAGAAATGATCAACATAAAGTTATTTTGGCTCAGAGATTTACTATCGACAATGTCATCTTGGCCGATTCATCAGTGAATTTGAGTGGGTTTCCAAAGGGTATAAACTTAATGCTGAGAAAAGAATTAATGATAAAATCAATGAGTCTAAAACAGAAATAATGAAGTGAATCAAAAAGAAATTATAAAACTCAATTGAAATCGATTGGCAGGGAATCAATAAAAGAATTTGGTAACTCTTGCCACTTTGGATGCAACAAGAAACAAGCACAAGATATGAAGGCTAGGTTGACATATGTTGACATCAAATATAGACGGAGCTATTCGGAGGTCATCGTTGAAGCCTTTGTCTGAAGCAGGGTGTTATACGAAAGTGAAAATTGTATGCCTTGAGTTGCAGAAAACAAAAAATAATAGCGTTTGGATGGGTCGGGAGGGTTGGAGTATGTTAGATTGCTTCGGTCTTAGGGTTTGGGCACTAAATGGACATGATTTTGATTACATGAAGAATGGTAGAAATGAGGGAATGCATAAACAAAGAACAACAACATATTCTTTTTACACAGCATATTACCTTCTCGGTGAATGCTCACCTTAAATATGAGCAAGAATGGACGGTTTTTACTTGAAATTGCGCATCGGTGATCCATAGGCGAAGGTGAAGCAGATCTTCGATTTCTGGAGACATGAACACCTTGTCCTTTACGGCACCTGCCATGTAATAATCCAGCGACTTTGTACCGGAAGATCATGATTGCAAGAAATAAATCCCAGTGCATTCTTCCTCTCAGAGATAATGACTCCAAAATCTCGGAAAAAGGACCATACTGTCGTTATAATATATATGTAATTGAAAAATATTCAGACTGTAGGAAAAAAAAAGTTATTTAAGAGTGGAAACAATATTAGTTTTCGGTAGTGCATAAGGAAAAATATCCTGTTAGTAAAGCTAATGAAAGTTGCGCCAAATATAATTTCACTACTTAGATGTCTGGATCTTGACAGTGTTATTCCATTTCGCATGAAAATGTACTGCTACTATTGCTTATTTCAGACTGGAATGTCCAGATGTGTCAAATCCCGTTGTAAGGAAGAATTCAGCATCCTGTAATAGTGGAAGAAAATATACTAACATTGCATCTAAAGAAAAATCAATAAAACAAAATATGATTTCTGGCGTTCCAAGTCATAGTGATAAGAAACCATTCTCATGCAGCATATGCGGATCTACATTTGCTCGGAGAGACTACATCAAAAAGCACATGTTAACGCATACCGGCATAAAGGCATTCTCATGTACCATATGCAATGAAAAATTTACTCAATCTAATCACCTGAAGAATCACATTCTAACTCATAGCGGGGAGAAGCCATACTCATGTGAAATTTGCAATGAAACGTTTACTCGTAGAGGACAGTTGAAGGAACACGTCTTCATGCATAACGGCGAAAAACCACATTCATGTAGCATATGCCAAGAAAACCTACGCTAGGAGAGAAAGTTTAAGAAAACACGTGATCAGGCATAGCTGCGGGAAAATAACATGTAGATCATGCTACGCCAAATTTAAACGGAGAGATGAGTTGAAATTACACATGTCACTCCATAGCGACAATAGTCAATATTCATGTAGTGTTTGCCAAGCAAAATTTGCTCTGAAAGCGCATTTAAAATCCCACATTTTAACGCATAGCGGTAAAATACTATTCTCCTGCAGGATATGTAGAGCTAAATTTGCTCAGAGAAGAAATTTGAAGCGGCACCTCCTAACGCATACTGGCGAAAAGCCATTCTCATGTAGCTCATGCGATGCCAAATTTAACCAGTCAGCACATTTGAAGTCTCACATCATTACCCATAGCGGCGAGAAACCGTACTCATGTAGCACATGCAAAACAAAGTTTACTCGAAGAGAGAGTTTGAAACAGCATATCATGCACAGCTGCAAGTAGCATATTCGAAACAAAGCTTGCCAGCAGATGAAATTTGAAGCCACACATCATCTTACATGGCGATGGGAAGCCATTTTCATCTGTTTTTTGCTGTGCCACATTTAAATGGAGAGAAGACTTCAACAAACACATGTTAGCCCATAGTGCCAATAAGCCATAATCATAAAACATATGCGTTGCAAATATTGCTTGCAAAAATAATTTGAAGTACCTCATCTAAAGCATAGCAGGTAAAACCATGTGCGAAGCAAAATTTCTTCAGACATGTATTTTGAATTGGGACATCTTAAGCCATACCGGCGATAGCCCTTTTAATGTAGCTAATCCACTGCCCCCTATTTCCCAGGTAGAACAAAAGGTCACATGCTTACGCATAGCGTCCAGAATTAAAATTCATATAGCACATACAAAGCAAAGATTAGTATTGGTCGTATCAGTTTTGCAACCATATGAGATTGTAATATCATGCAGTGTCAGGTGTGTGTAGATGAAGTTTTCTTCTTACCCTATAATCTGGTTTTGCTAAGTGTGGTGTTTCGCGGCTGCTTGTAAAATGTGATAAATTCGCCAATTTACTTCATACACAGGGTGTTACTGTACGTAATCTAACGTTTTCGGAACCAATGATGGGATTTGTAACGTGGATAATAAGTGGTCGTGTAATTACTATGTCTTAGAATGCAGCCATCTTTTACTGTCGTGCACTATTTACAAAGAGAAAGGAAATCATGAAGAAGAAAGAAATGTTTACAGAAATCAAGGATAATAAGTTTCTCAGTTCTCCACACTAATGACTGATTTTCTCAATCACTAAGATACATTCACAAATGCAAATTATTATCGATTCCTAAAATTATACACTCCAGAGAACATCTTGCAAGCTGTCTTATAACTATATAGTTATTATAACTATGTTCTCTGAAAATTTGGAGCAACATTCTCTGAAATAGATACTATCTAATGTGAACATGCACATTTTTAGTGAAAGGAAGCAATTTTCATTTATTATTTCAAAAGTGTTGTACTCACTGACATTTATCGTATTATGATGACACATGGGAATAAGGCCACAGCCTTATAATATGTGTAGCCCACGTAGATGAGTTTATGTGTGTGACCATATATAGGGGTCTATAAAGTGACCATGAATATTCATAATATTGAATATAAGGGTGAACTAGAGTAAAAACGATTATAAACAGTTTGCTTGAAAATATATAAATAATCAATGCTTATGTTTCCTAACTTAATAATGATGCATAAATTATCTGAACAGATAAATTATATCCTGAGATTATAATTATAATAATACTTAATTTACCAGCTGGACAGATTTACAAGGATAATTGCAATTTAAATATTGACAACATGTTTTATGATAAAGCCGCTGTAATGGGAACTTGTGGATATTTTTGGGACACGTGTAAAACGGATATGGTTATTACTACCGATTTTGATTTATATTAATTAGGGAAGTGTTACATATCGTGAGATTATGAAATGTCAGATGAATAGAGAGTTGATTTGAGATGACTTGTGTCGATGGTTAGAGATAAATTCGGCTAGTCATTCGAATGTGCTTACTACAATAATGATACATTGTTGTCAGTGTAATATGGTAATATTTGTAAGAATACTCGTGATATGAACACATTTAAAAAATGACGAGAGCTTAAATGTGGCAGATCTTTGAAACACGTTTTGTTACTGTAATGTTGATTTGTGGATTGCAGCTTTTTGTTGTAGTTGATCGAATATTTCATGTTGTAGGGAACAGAGTTTCCGAAGTATTTTAACCCACATAACTATAAATGTAAAAATGACCCACAGTGTTAACTTTTGACATTTTCCGCGAGAAATAAATTTACTTTTATGCTCATGAAGTAATTCAGCACAAACACTTTAGCATATTCAATGCCATCTCTTAGATTGAAAAACATACTTCTTTCATAGAAAAATTAAGGTAGCTTTAGAGTCGCTTTACAGTGCTGCCATATGAACAATTGATATTGTAAATTTTTCAGTTCGTCAACACAACATAATACCAATTTCAGGAATATCTTAGAAAAAAAGCTGTAAAAAGTTGTATGTGATTAAGATATATATATATAAACTATACATATTTCTAATGGACTACACAAGAGGGAGAAGGCAAAGGGATGACAAGTTTCACTCGCCACGCGAGCATCATTAGGTCTCAATATGTGCACGATGAAATAGCTCTATAAAAGACCAGCAAACCTACAACGACACCCTCAACGGTCACTGTCCTCCGTTAACAACCATCAATTACTGGTAAAATACTAAAGCAATAAGACTGGTTGGTTCCTTAGTTTAGGGGCTGCGACAACGCGGTCACGTAGCCCAGTGTAATTTGGGTGTGTGTAGAATCTGTCTGATAACTGGTGTTAATTGTGATGTCTGTATTAGTGTGTGTTATCTTTTTTTAATTCAAGTAAGGACTGCAACCGATCAATTTCAAGTAGTTCCTACTTTTGCTACCAAATGCTACCGTCAACGACACCTAGCTGTGAGCAACCAGCAACTAGTGGCGAACTTTGGATTTTTAGAGCGATAATCAAATATAACCTAAAAAGTTTAGCCTCAGTTGTTGTTAGTGGAAGGTTCTTTTACATGCTTTATATCTATGACATGGCCCCGCCGGCTTTACTTACCCTCCGAAGGAAGGCATACTGAGGGATTTTTAACGCTCTTAAAATGTCCGACGACTTCGACATCTGAAAAATAACTATTCTATATATGGTACATACTATGTTGCAATACTGAGAAATGACAATCGCATAAACAAACAGCCTCACTCCACCAATATGTACTAATGCTGTGACATACTTAGCTATAAGCCCTAAACCTACTGTAGAATTGTAAATTAATGCTGAAATAGCTTATGAATTCTCTCCTGAGAGGACGGTGTGTCTACAGTGTTGTTGTGGAGAGTTATGTGAAATATCCACAGGCTGTCCAGGCAACCAATTTCCTGGCGCGAATCAATTCTGAATATAGAAACTCTACCAAACTATGTATCCGAAGATTACTTCTTTGAATTTGAACAGCTTTTATAAAGCTGATAAAAGTTCACGGAATTGGAATGGTCTGGTCAAATGCACCGTCCGTGGATTTGTCTGGAAACTACTGAATATTAATTGTATGACTTCCGACGGTAGGATTATTACAAAATTGCCTTCCGTGTCTGGATCCCAGGCTCCATAGACTTCAGTGGTATCACCCTGATCTAAATTTAATTTGAAGGGTCTAAATGCAGGGAACGGAGTGGTCTGTCCAAACTTTCAAGCAGACAGTGTTACTCGTAGGGTTCCAAAGGGTAAGTATGTAAAATTTGGTCCAGATCGGTGAAACTGTGTAAATTTGTGCCAAAGGGCCTAAATGCAGGGAATGGAGTAGCGTGTCCGGAATTTAAAGTGGACAGTGTTACTCGCAGGCTTTCATAGGGTAAGTACACAAATTTTGGTTCAGATCGGTGAAACGGTGTGGATTTGTGCCAATGGGCCTAAATGCAGGGAATGGAGTTGTCTGTCCGAAATTTCATGTAGACAATGTTACTCTCAGGGTTCCAGAGGGTAAGTGTACATATTTAGGTTCAGATAGGTGAAACGGTGTAGATTTGTGCCAAAGGGCCTAAATGCAGTGGTCTGTCCGAAATTTAAAGAAGACAGTGTTACCCGCAAGGTTCCAAAGGGTAGGTATACGAATTTTGGTTCAGATAGGTGAAACGGTGTAGATTTGTGAAAATAACAGACAGACAGACAAACAAACCAACATTGAGCTTTATATAATAGGATTGTTCCGAAACACAAGTGTGCTGTTCTTGACATTTGAAGAAATAGATGTGTAGCTTTTTCACATGCTCTCATATGTGCTGTTCTTCCACGGTCTTTCATCTCCTCACTCAAGTTAGGCCTTGAGACCTACTAATACAGAAAATTTGGTTCCGGGTACCGTATTTAGTAAATATGTGTTCAGCTCTAGGATTTTAGTCACTTTAGTGATGCAACGCAGCTTAAAATTTCTGCGATCAGGAGGCCAGAATCCTCACCACCTATTGATAAAGGAGCTCTCATCCAGTTTGTCTTTGACAAAGAAAATCTCCAACCTGTAGAACTGGCAGAACGTTTCCTGCTGGTAGACTCTAGTAACGAAACCCTAGCAAAAGCAGGGGAGATGTGCTTTGTGGCTTTGTACGGGATGTTTTCCTAACATACGCCCTGAATAGCCTTCCTTACCAACTTTTTGTTACATCTGCAGCTAACACTAAAATGAATCTTGCTCGCATGCCCCCAGTGGAGGATGCAGCACCCCACCATGCTTACAGAACTTACCACCAAGTTCAAAAGTAGTTAGGGTTCAATAAAAAATCTTACAGATTGGGGGTGGAAGCTTGATGAACAAGGTCTTACCTCTTTCACTACAACTATGGATCCTAACCTTAGCTCCTACTGAGCATGATTTCCAGCAGTTGCAGAGGTGCTTGCAGTTGCCGTAAGGCTGGACTGAATTGCTCAGTCCTTTGACGTTTTTGTGGTGGCAAAATTATGTCGAATCGTACAAGCTCTTTAGCTAGAGGATTCTGAATACAAGGAAGACGTCCCCACCGCTGAATTGTTAGAACGGCAAAAGCAGCCTGCATCTGCTGTTTATTTCGAAAACTCCTCCTATGAACCTGCACAATCATCAGAGGAAGATTTATCAAGACCCGGACCATCAAAACAAATGGAATTACGATGAGATCTGTAGCTTTACACACGTAAAAAGTAATTTTTATTGTTACGTTTTCCTTTTGTAATTTCATATTTCATTTCATATCAATTCATCAATGCCTTACGCTATTGTACAGGCCCCCAGGGCGTTGCACCCCCTGGAAGCCACAATCCATCATCTATTAAAACCATCCCTAACTGGCAAATCTCATAAGTCCAGAACAACATCTTTCACACAGCAAGGGCAGCTAACCAGCCTGGAAGGCTTGCCAAACACTTGCATCACACCATAAACAGCTACACATAACTAACTGGGACATCTATGCCAATGGAATGCTGACAGCACAACACCAAAGCCTATAAGAGGAAGGCCTTAAGGAGGACAGCTCTCTCGATTACCAGTCATACAGTGTGTCAGCCGGAGGCCCTAGCTGTTATCATCAGGTGAGTCAGCAGTGTTCAGAGATCCTATATTTTGTAACCTACCCCACAAACTTGTACACTTAAACCATAACCTTTATTACATTCCCTTAAAAGGGACATACAGTTTCATACATCACTGACCAATAAATACCTGGTCAGTACACTACACTTGTCTTACTAATTACACGCCTCTTTACGTCCTAACTCCTTTCCTGACTTCCATCACGGCTCACCGTGACAGTAGCTTGTAATCGCCGGCTCAAGTTCTATTGTGTCTCTCACAAGCGAGCCGCCCACACATAGCTGACGCACGCACGTCAGTTATATAACTCTCTCCAACCAGCTGAGAGGCTAGTACATTAACCTGTACGCAGAGGTTCATCCCCCGAGGTACACTTACGTCTTTATAGGAGCATCCCCTAGCATCCTAACACTAAACAACACTCTACACTGGTCAGCTTACCCAGCTACGGGAAGCTGCCCCCCCCCCCCCTTCTAGGAATCACTCTCCAAATCAACACAATAACACATCCGTTTTAGATCTAACTACCCTCAACTAAGGGATCTAAAACAGATTGGTGGAGGCGCCTCTACTACGCACAGTAAGGGTGGGTCTCACACAACGAGCCCTCGTAGTAGAAACGACCCCTACCGTACCGCACACAGCCAAGCGAGACCGGGAAGATTTTTTTTAAAATCCCATATTACGTCCCACATTTTTTTTTCTGTTACATAGGAGTTTGTATTATCACACCCACCCCCATCTGCCCCATAGTGCAAAGTCAGTGGAAATTAAATGTCCACATTTAGAACCACACTAAGAGACTTTGCGCACCATTTGTCGGCTAGTACAACTCCACTCCTGCCGAAGCTAAAAATTAAGAACAGTGACTTAATAACTGACCAGACTGCAGTACAACTTCTTAGGGAACTCGAATTCAAGACATCAGAGATCCGCGCTCAACACCCTGCAGCGGCAGCACAAGTTATACACTTTACACGATCCCAGGCCAGTGAACACAGACAAGAGTCACCAATATCCAGCGCTAGTGAAGTAGATTGCCTGCCAACACTCCAACCCCTACTGTTGCAGCAACTGCAAATCACAGAGCAGAAAACTGGTAATCTGCTCGAGCGCATTACACACTTACTAGAGACAGACACGGTTAAGTCAGATAATCACACGACAGAGGCAGTTCTAGACATCCACACTATTCTGGAAACTGTGAAACAGGATTTAGGCAGGACTGTACACGTAGTCAAATCCACACAGTACGACAACACACCATCAATCAGTACCGACATATCAGGTGACGAGCCACCTGGTAACATAACACAAGTGTCGTACACGGGAAGCGAGGCTAATTCCCCTCTGAATAGCCCAAACCCCTCGGTACACGATAGCGGTGCGAACAACATAGACAGATCGCAATCACTACACAGCCAACAAGAGACAGCTGAAAACGAGATGTATAGACACACTGAGTACCCCATGATCCACCTCACAAAGTTCACGGGGGAAGGCCAGGATTCCGAGGAATACCTCAAGGCCTTCAATAGAACGGCTCGGATCAATGGTTGGAGCGAGGAAGTCAGAAAACGGCTCCTTCCTGCATACCTCACAAAGGCGGCCATGACATGGTATGAGCTCCATGAGGACACACTAGAAGCTGCCACATGGGAGAAAATCACTTTATTGTTGAAAAGTGAATTCCAGCTCATACCAGATGATGACGACCTGTACGACCAAATCAGACAGAGGTCACAGGGACCTAAGGAAAGCGCCTAAGCATACATCAACGTAAAGTTGATAATGTGCGACAAATATAACGCAGCTATGACGAACAAACAGAAAGTCAAGCTGTTAATGCAGGGCCTCAGACCATCCATAGTGGACAAGTTGTGTATTATGAACAACCCCACGGTCCAGCACAAGTTGAACAACATAAAGACCATAGAGGAAGGGAGAAAGATCACGGAGAAAGCTACGGAAAAAGCCGTGGATCAACACTTCCAGACACAAAAAGACGACACTAATCATAAAATGGATGAATTAGTGGACAGAATGGAGAAACTGACCATAGCTGCCATCCAAGCAGGCGGGGGACCGCTAAGGGATGAACAAGTGGACACACAAGAGCGCTACTATCCTGAAAGGGATAGGGGGTACACTGAGAGGAGACGCTACGGGAGGGAGGAAAATTACTACCCTCCACAGCGGCCAACAACACCTCACCCTCAGGATAGGCACACTACCCTCCTCGGTATTCACCGGTATCGTACACGGACATAGAGCCGACATACCCCTCACGGCGACCACCATCCCCGTACACACAGGAATACTACCCTGAGGAGTACGAGCACACCATCCCCCGACGAAACAGCCCGCCACCAAGTAGACGGTCCTACGATGCCCCACAATACAGGGCAGACAGGGAGTACCGGGAAAATTCACCCCCAAGCAGGCAAGGCTATGCAGCCCCGCAGTACAGGGGAAATGGGGAGTATCGGGAGAACCCGCCTCCACGCAGGCAAAGCTATGCACCCCCACAGTACAGGGGAAATGGGGACCGTCGAGGAAACCCACCCCCGACCACACAGGGGTATGCAGCCTCCCGGTACAGGGAAAAGGGGAATCGACGGGAAAACCCGCCCCCGCAGCAGCAGACATACACCCCACCCTGGCGGAGACAGGAAAACGGACCACCGGGCAATAACCGGTAGGCTAGAAAACCTACAAGAGGACGGGACAATACAGACACATACGCAAAGGGCCCGGAACACTACCCCCTCCCCGACGAACACCCGAGGGAGTTCAGGGATGAGGCACCCCGCCGGACAGACAGGGGGGCAATACTCCCCACACCTAGCCACATACCGCAGGCGGGGAGCTGGCGCAGCCACCCCGAGGGGGGGCGCACATACAGTACAGGCAAGCGCACTCCTACGTTTCAAAAAAACGCCTAGACGGGGAGGTTCGGCCAGCTGATGAAGCGGCTGAGGTTCCTCCCCCAACACAACACCAGAAAGGCCCTTCCCCCAAGCAAACTCGTAAGAGTAAGGGGAAGAAGCAGCCAGCTAAAACTAAGGCTGACGATCCGCCCCCGGGCCGTTTCCAAACACACCCCGTGCAAGGAGACGGCAACTGTCTGTTTAGAGCCATGAGCTTCCTAGTCCGGAATACCGAGGATTATCATGGGGACTACAGACAGAAAACGGTCCAACATATCCTGGCCAACTGGAAAGAGTACTGAGACTTTGTCTCGGACGAGCGGGAAAACCCATTCCAGACCGGGGCGGATTACAGAAAATACATGGGTAGGGACGGCACCTATGCCAGTGCCGTAGAGGTGACCGCTCTCGGCAAGGTGCTTAAAGCCAATATCCACGTATACACTGACGTGCACTCGCCCCCGCTATTTTCAACTGCGGGATTTGACAGGGACCTGCATATACTTTTTACAGGGAACCCTAAGGCCGGACATTATACACCCCTGATAATTACGCACAAACAGACTGAGAATAAGCCCACACCCTCCAAACAGAAAACCATATCCCCTACACCACAATGCAGGATGGGAAGTGACCACACACAGGCGCAGGACGCGAGCTCGCTCGGCATTGGGAAGCCAGCAACAGGAGTCGAACTCGCGACCGCCTGGAACAAAAAACGGGGTAACAAGGACAAGCTCAGGGTCACATTTGCAGACACACCTTCCAGAGAGGAAGAAAACAACAGTACGCCTACACAAAAGCTGGGAACGGTCAGTGCATTAAACGTTCGCCAGCAGACTTCTATTTCCACAGCGCGAGCGATTAAGAGAGCTGGCAATGTACTGGGTGAGCGCACTTTGCTGACCGAGGCAAAGCACTCGGGACAGGAAGCAAGCTTAGAGGCCAAGCGTGCCAGGTACGATAAGCGGCCAGCTCCATGCCTTCCCAGTACAGATGTTACGCCGGTAGCAACAACAACAACATACATCCTACATAACACATCGGTGCAGGGCAATGGATTTCAGGTATCGGCCCTCACGATACACGCCACCATAAATGGCCACAGAGTGCAGGCCCTAATTGACATTGGGGCAGCGGTAAGTTGTGTAAATAGAAGACACGTTGCCGAAGCCCAAATACACGATGTCACGGGTGACATCCGGCTGGTAGCGGCCAATGCTCAGACGCTAGAAAACGCGGGGGTGGCAAACATACATCTTAGGCTAGACCATTTTGCCACAACACACCCCATGTTCGTTATAGAACATCTTTCTGCGTCAGCCATAATTGGCATGGATTTCCTCGCTAAATATGAGGCTAGCATAAATTTCGCTAGCGGTCAGATGCTTTTAAAGCACGACCAGAGGCTCACCACACATCCCATGATATACACCAGGAACACAGATGGGATTCGAGCGGAGCGAGAAAATCACGAGCACCAGACCTCTGCACTGCACACTATCAGCCAACACACGGACACACACACAGATAAGGCGGCCAACCAGAACCACAGACAGGACCTGACTCCGGAGCAAAATAAAAGGCTCACGGAGCTCCTGGAGGCTAACAGGGATATTTTTGCCCATTCGATGAAGGATCTCGCTGTAACAGACCTCATCGAACACCACGTCACACTCACCAGTGACCGGCCAGTACACCAGCCTCCCTTCAGGGTGAGTCAGAAGGAGAGACACGCCATCGACGCTCAGATCACGGAGATGCTCGAGGCAGGGGTCATTGTCCCCGATATTTCAAGCTACAGCTCTCCAGTCCTGCTGACCAAAAAACGGGACGGATCTCACAGATTTTGTACTGATTACCGTAGGCTCAATAAGTTAGTCGAAAATGATAGTTATCCACTACCAAGGGCAGACACCTATTTGGACGCCCTTGGCGGAGCTAGCTGGTTCAGTTCGATGGATTGTTATAGTGGATTCTATTCAATCCCGGTCTATGAACCAGACAGGCAGAAGCTGGCGTTCGTTACAGAGAACGGGCTATATACCTACACAAGGTTACCAATGGGCCTCCGTAACGCCAGCCAAACCTTCCAAAAGCTAGTGGATAAGACATTTTCAGGCCTAAAATGGCGTTCCGTATTAGTCTACGTGGACGACATAACGGTCTTCTCCAACACCTTCGACGAACATATCGTACATCTGGAGGAGGCTTTCGCAAGGATCAGAGAGGCCAAGTTAAGGCTTAAACCTGCGAAATGTCAATTTGCCAGACAGCAGATTAACGTATTGGGCCACATTGTAAACAGAGAGGGCATTATTCCCGACCCAGCGAAAACTGACGCAATAACGGGCATCCCAATGCCCACAAATTTGAAACAATTGCGCAGTTTTATTGGCCTGGCCTCGTATTATCGCAAGTATATCCACAGGTTTGCGCACATCGCCCACCCCTTAACTGAGCTCACACGGGAAAAGACGCCCTTCAGCATTAAACAGGAACACATAGATGCCTTCAACACACTGAAGCAACTATTGACCTCACCACCATTACTGCAACACTTCCATAGTGATAGGGCCCACCTTCTTACACGTGGATGCCAGTCAGTACGGGCTCGGGGCGGCCCTATTGCAGGAAGACGCAGAAGGGCGCATACGGCCCGTTGCTTTCGCTAGCAGGAAACTAACGGCCGTTGAGACTAGATACTCTACCACAGAGCGGGAAATGCTGGCATTTTCATGGGGAGTGAACTACTTTCGGGTATACCTCTATGGTATCCAGTTCACGGTAGTGACTGACCACGCGAGCTTGCTTTTTTGGGACAAATTCAAAAACCCAAATTCGCGGCTCAACAGGTTTATATTTCGCCTGTATGAATATAACTTCGTGGTCAAACACAAGAAAGGCGCTACACACCTAGACGCAGATGGGTTGTCTAGGCTGCCAGTAGCCAATCCCCCGGATGACAGTAAGGACCACGACTGGGACGACATGCCCACTTTTGCCCTGACGGTGATTAACATCAAACAGGAGCAAGAAAGTGATCCGTACTTGAAACAGATTCTATTGGCACTAGAAAACTTGGATAAAGTGGACTCCAAGACAGCACGGCTGTCTAGGCGATTTTTCCTAGACAAAGGCGGGGTACTGAAATTTAAGCCCACAGCCATGCACGATAACGCACCTATAGCGGTTCCGGAGTCATTGAAAGAAAATATCATGATCGGACACCACAATAGCCCACTGGCAGGGGCACATTTAGGTACGCATAAAACATACCTTAGAATCCGTAACAAGTACTATTGGGTAAACATGAAGGCCGACATAGACACCTTCGTAAAGACATGCCACACTTGCCAGCGATTCAAAACAAGGCCTGGCAAGCCTCATGGATTACTCAACCCAATTCCCGTAGGAGAGCTATTTCACAGAGTCGGAATAGATGTTAAAGGTCCTATTACGACATCTCAGAAAGGCAACAAATATATACTCATGGCCACCGAGTATCTCACCCGATACATGATTACGAAGGCTGTTCCCAAAGCAGACACGAACAGCATAGCCGACATAGTTACACGATATGGCCTATTCCAAACCTTACTATCCGACAGAGGTACTATTTTCACCTCGAGAGTGCTCCAACAGTTTTTGGAGATACTCAGGATTAAGGCATACACTACCACGAGTTTTTTCCCGCAAACCAACGGACTCACGGAGAGTATGAATAAAATACTTGGAATAGCCCTGGCTAAATTCACAGGGGACGCAGGGACAGACTGGGATGATTATCTGCAGCCCATAACTTTTAGTTATTACACCTCCATATCCACGGCTACGAAACACTCTCCACACTTCCTATTGCACGGATACACGCCCAGAAGTCCCATAGACAACATATACATCCCACAGGACACGCACACAGACAATGCCGCCCGGCTAGAGCACTTTCAGATAGCTCGCATGGACGCTAGAAAGAACATAGCCGCGGCGCAGAGAAAACAAAAAGAACGGTACGATCGGCATAGAAAGACCGTGGAATACACACCCGGGCAATTGGTTATGGTTTCCAATTCCGCCCGTAAGAAAAATGTGTCTGAGTTCCTCTTGCCACGTTGGTCAGGTCCCTTCAAAGTCTGCAGGAAGGTATCTGACCTAAACTATATCGTTAACGTGCGCCATGGACGCAAGCTCATTAAAGACACTATTCACGCCCGCCGTATGAAGGCATATCATACACGCAAAGTTCCCACACCCACACGTAAAGGCGGAAACACTGCCAAGAGGAAGGGAAGTGATCCCACTGGCAGACGTGGAAAGAAGGCCAAGAATAAGCCTTCGGACCTCGCTGACCGCACCGGGATACGACCCCAACACTTGACAGAACTGTCCCGGAGACACAGCCTAGAATGGCACCAGAAACAATTACTCTGGTTAAAGACGGTCTCAAACCCGCAACCTTCTGAATACCAGGAATGTAAGGTCGGGTAGCTATCCAGTTGCAGGATAGGAAAGTAAGGAACAGTTCCACTAACAGATGTTCATAAGCGGAAAACAACAAAATCACCTCCGACACCTAGTCACCAAACACGCGACTAGCGGCCCGGAGACACTCGTGCATAACGACATATAGTACCATTAATAGGGATATACTCGACCCACGCTTACAGTTAACACAAAACTTGGGAACACAAATGTACTTAGCGGAAGGTTCTTTTACATTACGGAAAGCCCTACTCGCAACTACAGAGATAGCACTCAGGCCCAGACACACACACGTGCCGGACACGGAGCATTATCAAAACAAGTAACAAGTGAGTGCGCACGCCATTGTAATTCAACACTATCGCCGTCAGCAATAAGACACTCGTGACTGGGCGACCTTCACACATACAGACAGACTAAGACCACTCCAAGTTGAACTGGAACAACCGCCATCATTCACGTCAGATCCAAAACCTTATAACTCCCCAAATTACACTACGAGGAGAATTCAAAAACCCACAAACTCTTCACAAGAATGCGTATTCTCATCTGCGCATTTCAAATACACGATACATGCGCCATGGTATATACGGCATAGATATCGTCATACCAGGTCCTTACAGCAAGCCGGGTCCGAACTCATAACCACACACCACACTCGTACCAAAAACTAACTAACCAATGGTATTTTTGGTATGAAAGACACAATCAAAAAACCACACTGGGGACACCTAAATCCCAAAAACACAACGCAGACATAGAACACGGAGAATTACATGAGATTACGGGTCCGAATCCCAGCAAAAATTGGACGCCATGGGAAACAAATATCCAGACGCCCAATTACACTGAAGTTGGCCACAGATAAGTAAATAACTGGGTCAGACACATGCCTATAGACACAGGAGGGTTTTTTATCGGTAACCTCCAAGGGGATCACAATAGACTTCCCAGACATGGATTACACATGGTTACACAAAACAAAGCCTTGCGAAAGCAGTGTACACATAATATCGATTAACAAAAGCGGGACAGATTAGCACACTGGCACTCCCGGAATCTCAAGCAATAACAACATGCCGACGTTCGCAAAAATTCACGTTCCGACAGCCGACCTACGCAATGTCAGAGACTTCATGCACACAAACAAATGTAAACATAACATGACGAAATACTGACTGGCAGATTTCGCCGCATTGCAACACTGCCGACGACAGACACTATTGCTATATCGGCAGTGACCATGAAATCACAAACACAGACCAATTATAATGCCATACATTTTTCAGCACTGTTACAACAGTGGTGACATTTAGCAACGTACAGACATAATAAGCCGGACTTACCTTAGGCCCACAGGGACATATCTACAAAGATGTTGACAAGGTGCACGCGCCATCTGACACTCAGACACGCGATACACGGTAGGACTTAGCCGATAACAGGCCTCCCGCCCGCATGGGGTAGCGGAACATAGTCCCATACATACGCGCTCACTAATCAGGGGCAAATACAGACAGGGGCTCTGAGGAAACAAGACCTCCCCTCTAATAACTTCTTTTCTCGATTTTATTTCTAAAAAAAATCATTACAGGCTATCAGGACATGGCCAGGCACACCACGATCACTTGCTACACTAACACTACAAATGGGAGACCAGATTAGGTCGTGACGTCACAACGTCACCTCACTTTACTATCCCAAGAAGCGGATAGAAAGCAGACATGGACCAAGGGAGGATGACAGGGGCATAGGTGGACAATCCCAGCGGGATTACCAATATACCACCCACAGGCTACCATCTTACTACACTACTCCCCTTCCATAACCTTCCCAATTACAACATTAACCAACACAGACATACAGACACGATAAAGACAGCTACACTACATGACAAAATATACATCGGGGTTGATAGACTTCATGCGTTTAAAGAGAGGGCTTCCTACGCCCTGGATCTCAATGCTAACACCTGAATATTACGGGTGTGTCGGAAAACGACAATTAAGCGTAATGCGCATCTCCAAGTAAGAGATGAGGCCAAAATCATATACTAACCATTTTTTTAAATTAAATAATCCCGCATGAAAGGGACATAATATTATTTTACACTCACCGATACCTATCCTTATATGAGTGCGGGTACGCCTCATATCCGGACACATGCATGAAATCTCCCACCCACACACCTGGGTTATCATTAGTATTACTCCTGCATGGAATTTTTATATTTTTGCAATCCCGGGAAATACCTACCTCCGTCCACTCATTGTAGAAGCATCCCAGCAGCATCACCGGTTTTAGGCCACCATTTACATGAAGCCCAAAGATGCGCAACCCCCTCCTACCATGCTTCAAACCTATTCAACGGATAATACCCCCGGATCTTAATAACAGGGAACCTAGCGCCATAAACCCTACTAACGCCTCCATGAAAGTTAACAGAGCATTACAGCTGGAAATCCGACATAGCACAGTAGACCTGAAGTAGTCTATGCACTTAGAAGTTTCTACAACCCCAAAACACTTGAAAAATTTTACATTTTATAAACAATAAATTATTTACACAGTACACTTATATTTTTTTACATAAAAAGGAATCTGATAACACGCTGATTGGTGATAACGACACAAGCAAAAGGCCAGAGGCACCACACTGGAGCAGAGCGGGTAAGGCGATGATGAGCCTTACCCTAGTTAACTTAACGACTAGACCAAAAAGACGAACCAGGTAAGGTTGAGGCATTCATGGCCCGGCACGGGCAAACTTCGGAATCCTAGGTGTGCCTAGCCTGCCCCCAGGACGAAGAGATGTTACACCCACTATGTGCCACGGTCGTCGAAGCCAAGACCTGCAGGGGAGACTTTCTGAGGATGGTGGGAGAAATAGCCAGCTCCACGCCGGACTCAGGAGTTGACCCTAGGGACGACCAAACTAGGACTAGACTTTTAGTTAAATATAAGTAAGTAGGGCTTCTACAGCGAGAAGCGAGACTCCTATGCGCGGGAGTGAAGTATTATTGCGGCCAACATTGGCGAAGAGGACCCGGACGCTCAATTCCCGGATGATAATTATTGCGGCCAACAAAGGCGAAGAGATTATTATTACTGCAAATAAAGGCGAAAAGGATACTACTACTGCCAATAAAGGCGAAGATGATATTATGCCATTGGACGATGTCCAATGCCCACATAAATGATGACGCATCGGGCAGCCAAGGGCATTAAATGAGGGGCATCGCGAGCAACTCACAGGGGTTAAAGTGGGCAGACCCAACAACGACAACATATGCAAAGGCAACGGCAATGAGCAGATAAATACAGCGGGTGAGACGGTTTGCTTGGAGGCACCGTAAGCCGCCTGCGACTATATTAATACTAGTTAGTAATCATTAGCATAAGCGTCGACAACTAGTATTAAGGGGGCGGGATCCGGCGGTTCTAGAGACAACCGGTGTTTCTAGAATACGTACGGGTGGTGATCTGAGGAAGTAAATTGCCTCAGGCGATCGCCTTGGTCAAAATTTTAGCTGTAAGACAGTTGCATTTGACACGCAACTTAGGATTAAGCACATTTACTAACCGCTGTTGTTAAATAATAGCACAGCATATTTCGGCAATAGAGTAAGGCCACCCATTCGGCTTAATAATAGCAACCATTTTTTTTACTTACCATAATTAAGGTAACGATCTCGGCTCCTGATGGCGACGCAAATCCGTCATCAGGGTAAGCCCGATAACACACTAGAATAAGGTAGAATATCTCGGCACCTGACGGCGACGCAAATCCGTCATCAGGGTAAGCCCGATAACACACTAGAATAAGTTAGATTAAGATAAAATCTCGGCACCTGATGGCGACGCAAATCCGTCATCAGGGTAAGCCCGATAATACATTAAGTTAGATTAACTAGGTTAATTAAGACTAAATATAAACACTTAGAGAGTAAGAAAAAACATTACGGCACCGTGTAGGGTAAGCCCGATCATACATCAAATAACACAATCATGTGTAAAGAGAACATGACAGTAATAGTGGCCACAGGTTAACACTAATCATGCTATTTTTTTTTTTTCAGGGGAAAAAGAGCTTCAGCCAGTGAACACACTGACACAGTAGCCGATATGCAATATTCATATGTTTTCTTAACCTCTCCATTTTTTTTCAGGCGTCGTCACCAGGAATATGGCACTGGTGACTATGATTTCACTGCCATACAGCAGCAGCATGTTATTTGTGCCATCATTTTATTGGGTACCAACTTTGCGCACTAATTTGTATTTACAATTCGTATTCATCCTCACACACAACTCAACACATACACCTCCATTTTTTTTTTACAGCTACACTCCAGAAATCTGGACAGCAGGGTTGATACCTGTGGGGTATCAGGCTTGCTGGCAGATCAACATAAACAAAGAACACAAGGCGTCAAAGATGCGACGCAAAATACGGCAATGAGGGCGCAACCGATCTGTGGTGGCGACTCTCACTGTCAAGTGTGAAAGCATTCGCCCACAGAGAATGGTTCACAAAGTAAGGGTATATATCAGCGGCACGACCACTAAGCTACACCGGGAAACGGCCGGACAGGATTAGCCGTGGGACGGCACTTAAATACAAAAGGTAGCGTGCACGCAACTTACAATAGACACGGCCGTCTAGGTATAGCATAATTAACAATTAACATAGTTAGATTTAAGTATATAATGTAATATAATGTAACACAAAATACGGCAATATTGTTCAAAGGCACTACACACAAAATTATGATGCCACACATTGTGACACACATATTCTTGTCAAGCACATGTACACCATGATTATGATTGGTTTCTTTCATTTTCTTTCTTCTAACGTCCCAATTTGTACAGGTGTTCCGTTTTATCCCAACACAATAAACATATTTTAAATATTTCCTTTAACTTATACCCTGGAACACCTATTTTTTTCTACTTCTTCCATCTTTCACATTGCAGGGAGCAATTTTTTCCCCAAGACAGAGGCGGACGGCACAATCAACCGTCCAGCCCTGGGTTTTTTCCTCCCTGCACAACAATATACTACATAATGTTTAAAACCATGTATTTTTTTTGTGGAACTCTTTATATATTGCAAATGCCAATTTTATTTCCTCATGAACTGTTTCAAAATGTCAAATGTATATGTATATCCCAAAACCCACCCCTCTGAACACGAGCTGATCTCACATCTACACGACATGCCTACATCAACACGACATCACTACCTCTACACGGAACAGAGGAAACGAAGATCAGACACAAGGAAGATTGCACTACGACCTACTACGACGACACCCCAACTTCACGTTCCGTTCCCGTTCGCGGGGACGCGAACTAAACAGAGGAAGAGGCTTGTACAGGCCACCCTCCATCATCTATTAAAACCATCCCTAACTGGCAAATCTCATAAGTCCAGAACAACATCTTTCACACAGCAAGGGCAGCTAACCAGCCTGGAAGGCTTGCCAAACACTTGCATCACACCATAAACAGCTACACATAACTAACTGGGGCATCTATGCCAATGGAATGCTGACAGCACAACACCAAAGCCTATAAGAGGAAGGCCTTAAGGAGGACAGCTCTCTCGATTACCAGTCATACAGTGTGTCAGCCGGAGGCCCTAGCTGTTATCATCAGGTGAGTCAGCAGTGTTCAGAGATCCTATATTTTGTAACCTATCCCACAAACTTGTACACTTAAACCATAACCTTTATTACATTCCCTTAAAAGGGACATACAATTTCATACATCACTGACCAATAAATACCTGGTCAGTACACTACACTTGTCTTACTAATTACACGCCTCTTAACGTCCTAACTCCTTTCCTGACTTCCATCACGGCTCACCGTGACAGTAGCTTGTAATCGCCGGCTCAAGTTCTATTGTGTCTCTCACAAGCGAGCCGCCCACACATAGCTGACGCACGCACGTCGGTTATATAACTCTCTCCAACCAGCTGAGAGGCTAGTACATTAACCTGTACGCAGAGGTTCATCCCCCGAGGTACACTTACGTCTTTATAGGAGCATCCCCTAGCATCCTAACACTAAACAACACTCTACACTGGTCAGCTTACCCAGCTACGGGGAGCTGCCCCCCCTCTAGGAATCACTCTCCAAATCAACACAATAACACATCCGTTTTAGATCTAACTACCCCCAACTAAGGGATCTAAAACACTATATTTGCAGTACACTGAAGGAGGTCACTCAAAATAGCAATGCCCCACTTCGCATTTGAAATGAGTCAGAGCCCCCACGAAGACAAAGTACCGTAGTGCTTCTGTGAACTGTTTTCTTTCAATTTTCCCAAATTCACTTTTGAGAGAAGCACTTGTCCTACAGGTACTCGTCAGAGCTCAAATTAAAGCTATACAAATAAACTTCAAGTTCATGTCGTGTGACTTTTCTCGTGGAATGAGTAGTTTTAATAGTATTTATCTTCATATTTGTAAAATTAGGAGACAAATGCCAACAAGAACTATTTTTACGAAACTTATTCAAAATTTGAACAACTGTTTCTCGGGAACTAAACATACAGTTCTAAAATATCCCTCTGTATGGCAACTTGTATGTTCACTCCAGTTGGTTCAAAAGTCAATACTCTATAGCATACTAAGTAGACTTTCTCTGATTATGACTTACAATCGGCAACATTTAGGTCTACTGCATGTTTTATTTTTAACATTCTTACATACACTTACACTCCGCACATTAATGAAATTATCAGTGTGTAAAATCAAAATCCTACCCTACAAGATTGGGAATCTAACATGGCAGCCATTTTGCTCAAGACTTCCCAGGAATCATTTCCACCAATATGAGTCAGGTATCGTACCTACTTTTATAATTTCGCGCCATTGTTGGGTCTAGAAGTATGTATTAAGATTGTTTCATTCTCAGCTCTGTCAATGAATTTAATTCTGATCTGAGCTCTGGGATATTATGCAGTGAGTCTCACAAGGACAACTGAGAAGTGGCAGGTGTATTCTGAGTGGCTAGCGGCAACCTGCTGCTATCGCATAGTACCATTATTAGAAGAACTGCAACACAAAGAGTCATGGCCAAAATAAATATTTATAACTCGTGTGAATATGAATATACACAGAGTTGAAGGAACGGAAGGCAATTGAGAGAACATATTTAGGTACCAAGCTAAAATGCACCTGGGAGAAAGAAAATAGGATTGTATATATATAATTGTTTATGAGAAACCTAATAGCATTTACTGTCATTCGGCCAAGTACAGATATTTGTTAGCATATATAGGTATTTGGTTGGATTGCTATGGCTTCCTCGATGTAAGGGTGGTACAAAGCGTGCATCAGACAGAAATTATCAGTTTACCGGGATCGAGTCACATTGGAATGCAGTAAAGAACACTGGAAGACAGAGGAAATTTCGAACTACAAACGAACGTGAAGGCAAGTGGCAAATCGACCTGAAAGAGGGTAAGATAAGTCAAATGCAAATTGTTAAGTTGGTTAAGATATCACAGCGAGATTGAACAAGTGTACTGCAAACTGCCCACTAAGAGAAGGAGACCCGCGACGAAAACGCTACCTTGTGGAACAAGGCTTAAACGAGCAAAAGTCATAGGAGGCAGATACAGCTTACGTGTAACACCGGCATTCTCAACTGGCAACGTCATAGTAGACAGAGACAGCTTTCGTGTAACAAAGGAGGCAGGGAATTCTCAACGAGTGCACTCGAGACTTTCGGAAGACATACAACACAGCGGAGATTAAACGCACGCATGTTCAATTTACAGTAAAGCATTCACGATAGATACTAAGGACCGACCCACTTGCTAGAGGGACTCGTAGAATTCCAACCCGCATACCCTCGCTAAAGCTAAGAACCATAAATGCATATACGCGTCTAGAACATAGGTCTCAATAACAACTGATTCACAACTTGATCAACAAAGAAGACAACATGAAACCCTTCTCGAAATCAGAAAACAAACAAGCACGCGAGAAACGGAAGTCAAGAGCTCCCACAATGTACCGCTCACAAAGCTCTGAAGAAGAGACTCAAGCAGTAAACCAACGAACCCATGGGAAGGAATCAAAAGAAGTGAAATACATGTTTTCTGAAATCCTAACAGAGCTTCAAAACTTAAAGAAACAAAATGAAGACTCTCGAAAGGAAACAAGAGTTGAAATAAACAGCATCAAACAAGAACTAAGGACAACGGAAGAAAATTCACGTAAAATAAACGACGCCCTTGAACGGAAAATAGAAAATGTGGACAACAGAACGCAAGAAAAACTAGACACACTATCCGAGAAAATATATGCTCTAGAGCTACAAGAGGAGCAAAGATTGAAGAGGGAAAGAAAGAACAACAATGTCATTAAAAGTAAAGAGCTACTACAAGAAAATCTATCAAACAGTGAGCTATGAAGCAAAGTCAAATATATACTGGACAAAATAGAAAACTGAAGTCCAGGTAGAAAGCGTATTGCAGATTGGGAGAGACAGCCACGATAAAGGGATAGCGAGAGTCACATTTAAACACTTGGCAGACAAGCTGAAAATGATGAGAAACAAACCCAAGCTAAAGGGGCAAGACCTCTATGTTGACGACGACCTCACCAAGAACAAAAGAGCAGTACAAGCGAAATTAAGACAGATGGCCAGGGAGGAGAGGAGCAAAGGTAATAGTGAGGTGAAAGTGGGCTACAAGAAGATCCTCCTAAACCGTCAATGGATTAATTGGGAGGTTCTAAAGAACGGGCAGCTGACCACCGCACTGTGACCAAGCAACCGGCGGTAACCAAGAATGAACTAATACTTGCCACACTCAACGTAAGA
Source organism: Meconema thalassinum (assembly GCA_946902985.2). Lineage (NCBI taxonomy): Eukaryota > Metazoa > Arthropoda > Insecta > Orthoptera > Tettigoniidae > Meconema > Meconema thalassinum. The sequence goes on along the minus strand of OX336395.1, from coordinate 146,109,555 downwards.
TCTCTGAGAACTGAAGACAAGGAACTTGAACTGGAAAATTCTCTCTTAAACATAAAGTACGACAAACTAGGACTTAGTGAAGTAAGACAACTCGGCGAAGGAATCCGAGAAAATCCTAATGGAGACATCTTCAGCTACATCGGTGAAACCAAAGGGCAAAAAGGAGTGGGCTTCATGATCAAGAAGCACCTAAAAACAACATTCGGGAAATTCGAGGAATCTCAGAGAGAATTGCGCTACTATCCTTAGATCTAGAAGGGAATACCATCGTAATTATACAAATCTATGCCCCACAGAGAACAGCACAGAGGAGGAAATTGAAAAGTTTTACGAGCAACTAGAAGACACACTGGACAACTCAAAAACAAAAAGAACGTTCGTAATGGGGGAATTTATCACTAAAGTAGGAATCAAGGAACATACAGACGAAGCACCTATGGGACCATTCGGATACGGAATTAGAAACGGGAGAGGAGACAGATTGATCCAGTTTGCTCAAGGACACAACATGAAAATTGTGAACACCTTCTTCAAGAAATTGCCAGTGAGTAGATGGTCATGGTGAGGCCTGAACGGCAGGACAAGAACGAAATTGACTTTATACTTACCGACAACTTAAAGGAAGTAATGGATATTCAAGTGATCAACGGGCTAAACTTCGATACCGACCATAGAATGGTGCGCTTAAAGCTGGCAATAAAGAAGAATAGACGGCCATACTTAAAGACCAGGAAAACTAGCCCTGGACAGATACCCCAGACCAAATACACCAAAGAAATCCAGCAAAATCTAAGTCACCTGAAACAGCAAAACCACCTACGCACACAGCACCTCTACACAGAACTCGTAAATTGTATAACATCTGCAACTAACAACTCAGCAATACCAACAAGTAAGAAGGGACGACGCGATAAGCTAAAAGAGAGTACCAATCGCCTAATCGAGGAAAGGGAAATATTGAAAGCACAACCTGTAGATAACAACCAGAAAAAGTTGAGTACGGGCAGCTTAATAAGCGCACAAAAGGGAAATTAGAAAGGACATTCGAGACCACAACACAGAAATCATCAGAAAGTACGCAGAAGATTAAAAATCAATAAGAAAGATGAGAAAAGAACCAGCACCAGACAAACAGTGGATGCTTGGAGTGAAAGACAAAAGAGGTAAAAGACAAGCAACAAGGGAGGAAATAACGAAACAGGCGACAGACTTCTACAGAGAGATGTACTCCAGTACACACCAAAGAAGAGACTCAGACCAAAGTGATAAGGGGCTGGAGGCAGAACACGACGAAGAAATTCCTCCCATCATGACCAGTGAAGTCAGAGCAGCAATAAAGGAGGCGAAAAACGAGAAATGCCCCGGAGAGGATGCCATCTACAACGAATATCTGAAAATGGGTGGTGAGGATCTCATAGAAGTGATAACAAGGCTATTCAACCTGATACTTGAAACAGAAGAAATTCCAACAGAATGGAAACAGAGCGTTATTTTTCTGCTTCACAAGAAAGGCGCTAAAGATGACATTAATAACTACAGACCAATCAGTTTAATGGCCAGTCTCTACATACTTATCACGAAAATCATGACTAGAAGGATGTCTAAACTACTAGATGAAAACCAGGCTGTGGAACAAGCCGGTTTTAGGACAGGCTTTAGCACAATTGACCACCTGCAAGCAATGAACCAGCTCTTGGAAAAAACGCAGGAATTTAATCTCGAACTATACATTGCATTCGTAGACTATAACAAAGCCTTCGATTCTGTGGAGCATAGTTGTGTGCTAGAAGCATTGAGAAGCTAAGGCATACAAAAGAGATATGTCGGACTACTGGAAAAGCTTGACGAAGGCTGCCAAGCGAGGGTAAGAACGGAGAGGGAGGGTGCGAACATCAACTTAGAGAGAGGCGTGAAACAAGGCGACCCCCTCTCACCAAAGTTGTTCACATGCCTACTGGAGAACCAATTTAGGAAGTTGGAATGGGACAACAAATACGGCATCGAAATAAACGGGGAAAGGCTGACACACTTACGGTTCGCAGACGATATTGCACTGCTAGCAAAATTTGCAACAGACTGGAACAAATGCTAACGGACCTGGACACTGTCAGTAAAGAAGTAGGTCTATCTATGAACCCCCTAAAAACAAAACTGATGACCAACTCACTGGAAGTACAAATCCTCATCAATGGCAAACCACTAGCGTACACACAGGAATACGTCTATCTTGGACTAAACCTGTCATTTGACTGCTCCCAGGAGAAGGAAATCAAGAGACGAGTTGGATAAGCATGGAAGAAGTTCTGGTCTTTAAAATTTATATTCATGGACAAATCCCAGAAAATAAGTCTTAAGTCAGAAGTGCTAGAAAAGTGTGTAATACCGGTACTGCTATAAGACTGTCAAACCTGGGCTTTAACAGAGAAGCAAAGGCAAACAATCCGGGTATGTCAACGCAAACTGGAACGGAAGATCTTCAAGTTTCCTTGAGGAACAGATTACGAAACGAGGAGATAAGAAGAAGAACTGCCATGAAAGGTGCTATGACAACAGCTGACAGGCTAAAATGGAAGTGGGGAGGCCACGTGGCCAGAATGAAAGACGATCGATGGACACACAAGCTAACGGTATGGGACCCCAGGACAGGAAGAAGGAACGTGGGTAGACAGAGGACCCGCTGGGATGACTCAATCGTAAGGAAGACAGGCAAACACTGGACGAGGATAGCAAGGGAGAGACAAGAATGGAGACGTATGGAACTATAAGAAGGGAAGAGAAGGAGAGCTTCAACAACGAACGATGCTGGTAGACAGCACACCTATGATATGAAAGATACACTTCTGCAATCTGTTACAAGCCAAACAACGCACGTAAAGCGAAGTGAAATGTAGTGTTAGTGAAGTGAACTACAGTGAGGTGTAGCAAATGGAGTAAAAACTTGTACACAACTCCTTAGGACTTGCTCGCCTAACGAGTTTAAACCAGAGCACGTCCCTGTTCGCAGGAGGCTTTTGCCCTTATGGGATTATTTAGGCTATAATTATTTATTTATTTATTATAGGTATTTGCACCAACAAAGAAATTTGTGTGTTGGCCGAAGATATAAAATACAGTATTTTTTCCTAACGAGGTACTGTACGGTATGTAATATATTTTCACAAATCTACGACTTGTTGGTGAGAACTGTATGGGGGTTTCTCCATGGTATATACAGAACATAACCAAAGAAATGTAATCATCAACTGAATAGGCCTACTCGTATGATTACGGTATGAATTTCAAACTAATGCTACGTCTTCCAGGGCTTGATCCTTCTTATCAAAATTAATATTTAGTCATACAAACATGTACAACAACGCCTTGAAGAAAATTCAGACGAAAACCAGTTTATCCTGTTAATGACTGCTGCCATGTCTCACTGTATCAAACGCAAGCAGCGAAGTAATATGGCACTGCACAGTGGCTCGGAGTGAGTGTAAGTCGCCGCCAGCAGCGTTGATACTTTGCAGCGCGTTCCGCTTAAGAAAATATCGCACCCCATTTGAAAGGCGGTTTAATTAAATATGTTTAGACCTATAGCCATAATTTTTTAGATTTAGAGATATCGATCTTCCAAGTTGGGTTTCTTTTCACCCTACACCATTTTTGGTTAAAAAAAACGAACCATCTTAGGACAATTTATCATTTTTAGGTGTTTAAGGTATATTTTGACCTGTGTTATTGGTAGACGTGGTTTTAGTGTTAAGATGACCTATAATATTGAAAAGCGGTTTCAATAGCTAAATTCAGAGTTATAGTGCATAATTTTATTGTAATTGGTTCTAGAGATGTGGATTATTTTCTGTAGGGGTATTTTTTTTACCAAATAGACTGTTTAACCATGTAATTGAATCTCATTCAAACCAGAACCACGTTGGATTACCCCAACCGTGTTCTAAGTCATCGACCATGGGTACGTCGGGCAAGTCGATAGGTGAGAAAAGGGGTCATAACTTGCATACGGTGTCTCAAGACAATTATCAACTTGTTTCTCAAGTTACGTGTCCTCTCCTCAAATAAAGACATTGTATTCCAATCTACATATTAATCAAGAACCAGCACGGCTGACGTTCCATTTTTCTCATAGGACACGGCTTATCGACTGGCACCATGTGACTCATACAGTCTCGAAGCAAGATTTAATTCGTGTGTAAAGTCACGTGGCATCCTGCACTATACATTCCCGCCAAACTCACACCTCCTCCTCCTTAACTCAAACTATATATCAAAATCCAGGTTCCCCCCATACATCACACACGTACAACACCTTGGCAAACAGAACGGTCTGACGCCTACCGACCACGGGAGAACCCCAAATAATCTTTTAGGGCCCCTAGACTCACCCCCCCCCCCCCCACCCAACACGGGTCTGGTCATCATGACAACCCATTTTGTTTACGTCGTCCACCAATGAACGCCAACATTCAACATTCACACCAAGAGTCAACCTTGGGCGAAATTCAGAGGGATTTAGAGATATTTCAAACTCACACGTTGCCTACTCTGACACGGCTTCCCCAGTAACGTCCCATGATTTTCAGTAACCCCTCCTGTCGTCACATGACCCTGGGGAATCCCCGCGGCCGCCTTGCGATTTAAAACCACCACTGATTTTAATCACCACTGTACCACTACTTCTGAACACAAGACACTACATTTTCATCCTGAGGTTCGATAGCTGTCAAAAGGCAATATGTTGGCAGGCTTATATGAAGAGAGAAGAGCTACAAGTTTTTTTAGACGAAACTTCATATATCATGGATTAATCGAGTGATGAAACTTTCGTGGTGCAACTCGCAAATCTAGTAGATATTTTGGCCCGTCTAAGTCACCCAAAATTATAACTTTCAAGTTCTGGAAACTAAAAATTTTAAGCTGTTGCCAAAATATTTGTATTTAAGGACAAACGGTTTGCGCTTTCCTGTAAAATTGAACGCTGGGTAGCCAAAGTTGAAGAGAAAAACTTTACTACTCTACTGTTACAAACAATATACAACAACGCGCACTCAGTTACTTAGGCAGTCCTAAGGATAATTTTGATCATTATTTCCGGGAAAATGGTAGGAGTTAGACTCAATCTATATACAATGGATAAATAAAACGGAATCATAATCCTGTCATTGTTATGCCTTAGGATCTCCTTGATATTATTCAAGACGATGTTATTGAACTTCAAAATGAGAGTAACTTCGAGGACTCGTTTGCATGAGCTTACCACATTTCACTTGTGGTCACTACACTAGTTGTTTGGTTTCGGAACGTGGATAGTAAGTGGTCATGGAATAACTATAAGTCTTAGAACGCAGCTAGACTTTATTGTCGTGCACTATTCACAAAGTGAAATGAAAACATGATGAAGAAAGAAAGGCATAGAGAAAGAAATCAAGGACTGTCAACTTCTCGGTTCTTCACTTCCTCACCACACTGGTCTATCTCGAGAGAGAAGATCAGAGGTACAGGCCAACTGATGTTGGTCCCGTTGGCCATCTGAATAATGAGGATTCGTACCTTGCCGTCTCTGCCTGGTTTCCTTTCAGTAATTCTCCCCTTCTGCCACTTAAGCCCAGGTCAAAGGTTGTCATGCAGTAGTACAATGTCTCCTTCTCGGCACTCGTTAGTCTGTCCATATGGGTGGTGTACTTCGTGTTAGCTCCACAGATCAAGGAGATATTCATTCCTCCGTCTCCTGAGGGAGTCCTCCTGAATTTTCTCCCCGAGTCTAAACTCGTTCTTCAGTTGTGAGTTCGAAGGCGCTGGCCAGAGTAGTCAGTCGTGCACCAGTCAGGAAATGACTCGGAGTCAGTATTTTAGAGCCATCTTGGATAATAGATCGTGAATTAACGGTGGCTTCTACTTCCACATATAGAGTTCTGAGTGCCTGCTTGCTAATTAGAGCCTTTCCCAAAAACTTTCTTAGGCACCTTTTAGACGTCCCTAAAAATTTGCACTGAACCCCATGCACCATTACTGTACGAGGGTCCCCACCTTAACAAGTAGTGGTCTTGCAAACTCCACACCAGTGACTGCAATTGGCGTAGTATGTCGCACGCAGTCTGTAGACAAAGGAGCTTCGATCTCGTTACTTTGCTGGCTTCTCGCGATCTTACACGGTAAGCACGTATGGATGACCTTCTTGACAGTCTGGTGTGTCTTGAAGATCCAAAATTCTTAGCGTAATACAGAGAGAACGATACTGACTCCGAGGTGGTGTAGCCGTGTGTGGGTCTGGAGGATCACCCTCTTGGTGAAGTGTCGTTAGCCATCAAGTGCTAGAGGTTGTTTCTGCTGTATCGGCAGGACTGCATGGTGGCAGGTTTTATGCCCCTACGGACAGATGAACGTCTGAACGCAAACACCCGACAACAATCGCAAGACGGGTCTAGGTCGGAGGAGGGCCAGGGCACTAGAGTCGGAATGGTTCTACATTTCCGTCGGTACCTTCCAGAACCACATTGACTCTCTTCCTTCACGTCTCGCGGCCGTTCCACGCTGCAAAAATTGGTTATGCAGGCTATTGCTGGGTGGTTACATTAGTGTGACTGGACAGTGTCTATGTAACTAGGTTTGATGACATCACATGCGGCCAGTGTATATGGCTTGGGCCTAATATAAATTTCAAAATGCCAGTGTAAATGGCCGTTAGTACATTTTGTGCCGCATTTTAGACATGAAGGCCACTTTTGTGTGTCGCAGTCCTCCTTCAGTACATTACAGTTTATTGACACCGCATGTCTTACATGAATATTGCTCTTATCTACTATGAGTGACCGTTTGTCTCGTAAAAGGATTGATTTGGGTAAACTTTGATCCAAATACTACATATGTAAGGCTTTTAGCCGCTATGAAACATTTAGGTGAATCCTCTGGCTTCCCAGTTTGGCTAAACTTTGCTCTGCTTGTACTACATGTACGTATACATGAAGTTGGCGTGAATCGGTGGATAGACTTCAAAACTCCTTTTCCGGCAAATTTTTCACCACCAGTACATGAATAGGGTTTCTCGTCAGTATGAATAGTCATATGCCTATTCAAACAGTCCTCAGATAACGTCTTACCGCACGCACTACATGAGTGTAACGTTTGACCACTATGGAGCAACTTATGTCCTGTTAAATGCCATCTACTGGCAACTTTGGTTTCACATATACCACATGAAAATGGCCTTTGGCCACTATGAATCAAGTATACATTTTTTAATTACAATATAAAGCCCCCGAAAGACTATGTACAAACAAAAAAATCCACACTGAACCCCTTGCACGTGGGTTATTGAGGACTTGGCTGAGAGTGAGTACCCTGAGTGACCATATAACGTTAATTATATTTTACACAAATAGAAGACAAGCAACGTTAATAAATGTAGTGTTAATAAATCCTATACCGAGCATTGTTTGTTTTACCCTCTTGATACCAGATTAAAGCAATATTCATCCCAAGGACACTCATGGTACGGAGAAATTTAGCGGGAACGAAAAAGATATCGAGGTTTATCTGCAAGAATAGTGATATCAATTTCACATTTCATTTCATACTAATGCACTTGTAAGACATTATGCTCAACCCCTTGTTCTTATCAAGATGGTGAAGCACTGTGTCAAAAAATGGAGAACTGAATATCAATTTCTTTACAGATAACGGCTGCAGAACTATTCTAAACAATTTTGCCGACCGCAGTCTAACAGAGATTGAGACACACAGCCATGGATTATCCCTGGGGTTTTATCGCCCCGTGTTTTCGTGACATTCCAAAACAAACCACTTCCCTCTTTCTCCTTCGTTCGATGCTTCATAGATAACCGAGAAACCCTTACCATCAAATAAACAGTATGCATAATACATTGGAGGTTGTCATGAATGTCAAGGGTGTATCAACACTAGGCCTATACTGATATACGCAGCTAGCAGCGGCGGAAGTCATCAGCAGTGGTTCAACAATATTTTGACAGTCACATATAGCAGAGGAGGCTGTCATCAAGTAAAAGGGGGGACCGGCATCATATTGATAGACAAGGCTATCAAGGGTGGCTGTTAGCGAGGTTGCGGGTGGACAAACATCATAATTGACAGTCAAAAATAGCAGTGAGGCTGTCATCATGACGAAGGGTTTACCAACCCAATATAGCCAGTTAAGGCAAGCAGTTGAGGCTTTCATCAAGGGTGACTCTGCAAAATTACGACTACGACCAACAGCGGAGGTCGCCTAAATCATGAACATGATTTGAGGTGCGTGTTCGGAAACTTCTGATCTCATAATGTAGATTTTCAATTGATGCCCAAGGCTCTCCAGAACACACATGTTTAATGTCTTGCAGGCTGGACTAGGTATTGGCAGGAACTATCATTTTTACACCAAAGGATCTCCTGGATCACCTACCCCATCATTCAGAAATATATGCTACCATCCGAACTGTTCAGACAATTTACAACGTATTCTCCTGTAGTGGTTTTTTAAGAGTTCTAGACCCACCGCCACCGCTCCACCGCCAAGATGGCGGCGGCACGATATCTCTCGAATGCATGGTTGGATTTTGACAAATGAGGTGTTGTTGAACTCGGGCTGACGCCCCCTTTCCAATGGACAACATATTTCAACCCCAAAATAAAACCTACCCCTACTAGGGGGTGAAATTGCATTTTTTTTTAAAATCTCGCTTTCCAAGTGCAACATGTGAGAGTTTGAATGCAAATATGAAATTAAACGTTGTGTCACACAAGTGACATGTGTACGGTAGAAAGCCACTATGAATTAACATGATTATTGTTTGTTTTTACGCATGCCCACTCATAGCTTTTGTAAGAGGGTGGGCTTTTTAGAGATGGCGGCTGTAGTGTAACCTAACCTAACCCAACCCACGAGTGGTGATCAAAAAGTATTTTAAGCGACGCTTGTCGATCGGCAAACCAATAATCAAAGAGGGACATGTCAAGCCTTGAGGTGATAGCCCCTTTTGATTGATCCCTATTGATTGGTCCCTTTTGATTGATCTCTGTTGATTTGTCCCTTTGGACTGGTCCCTGTTGGCTAGCCCCCCCCCCCCCTTAGACGGCCCTTTTTGACTGGGGGTCATTTTAGATGGATCCTTTTTGACAGGTCCCTTTTGATGGGCCCCTGTGGATGGGTCATTGTTGACGGGTCATTGTTGACGAGTCCCTGTGGACGGGTCCCTGTTGACAGGTCATTGTTGACGGGCGATTGTTGACGGATCCTTGTTGACAAGTCCTTGTGGATGAGTCCCTGTTGACGGGTCCCTTTTGACTGATCCCTTTGGACCCGTCCCTATGGACTGGTCCCTAATGCTATGATAAAATTAAACGTAGTTCCACATGAAACGCAAGCGAAGAGCCGATCGCTACTATGAATTAACATGTTTGTTTTTTGTTTTTATGCATGTGCACTTGGGGTTTTTGTAAGAGGGCGGGCTTTTTGAATACAGATGTATAGATGAGTTATTTTTTTTAAAATTAACCAAAAGATCCAAATCTAATAGGTCATTAGCTTTTAATATCTCATGAACCAATAACGCTAGAGACTTGTATGAGAGGTCGTTGGACTTGGGGTGACATCCTGTTTCTTAATGTATTATTCATTTTTGTCAAAAGTGCCTAACTGCACTTTTGTTAATATCTTGCTAACTAATAATCAGAGAGGGTCAAGTGAGGTGTCATGGGACTCAGGATGGTCAACCCTTTTCCATGACGAACGAATTTACCCAAAAAGACCTAAAACAGCAAGGTCATTGACCTATGATTTTATAAACTAATAATCGGAGAGGGTCAAGTGAAGTGTCATAGGACTTAGAATGAATATCCCTTTCCCATGACCAATGAATTTACTCCAAAAATCCAAAACTGTAAGGTCATTGACCTGAGATTTTATAAACTAATATGGGGTCGATAACCTAGAAGTTAGGCCCCTTAAAACAACAATTATCATTATCATTATTATTATTATTATAAACTAATAATCGGATATCAACATGTGAGGTGTCATAGGACTTAGAATGGTCAACCCTTTCCCATAGCCAATTAATTAACCCAAAATACCCAATATATCAAGGTCATCGACCTGAGATTTTATAAACTAATAATCGGATACGAACATGTGAGATGTTTACCATGTGTGATGAAACATAGCTAGGTAGAGAAAGAATTAGTGTAGGCTACATGTATGGTGACTGACAAGTCTCTTACCATTGGAACTTGTTTTCAGATCAAACTGCAGTGCAGAGAGAGTATAGGTTGCAGGTATGGGTTAATAAATGACAAACGGTGTACACAAACTCTGATTTATCGATTCAAGAATTAAGAGTAGACTATCTTTAATTGATTGGTTAATGAGGATAGCTAAAACACAAAATGGTGACTACATTGTACTAAACCGAACCAAACCTAACCGAAAACAAGCCAAGGGTTTAAGTGTAAAACTTGTGGGTAAATGTGGTCATTGGTAATGTCAAAAAGGAAAGGGATAACGCTCTACCTATAGAGGGTAAGGTTTTTAAATGTATTTTTTTGAAATTTTGACAAGGGGCCTAACTATACTTTTGTTGATATTTCCTGAACCCATGATGGGATTTTGACCTGTGAGGTGTCGTTGGACTTGGGAAGACACTCTCTTTTTGAATGTATTTTTGACATTTTAACAAAGGGCCTAACTATACTTTTGTTAATATCTCGCGAACCACTAAGGCTAGGGACTTGTATGTGGGGTCCTAGCACTCGGGGTGACGCTCTGTTTTTGAATATATATTTAATGTTTGTCAAAAGGGCCTAACTGCACTGTTGTTAATATCTCGATAAATACAATGGGAGAGAGTCAAGTGAGGTGTTATAATACTTAGGATGGCCAACCCTTTCCCATGACCAACGACTTTAGCGCAAATATTCAAAAAAACAGGGTCACTGACCTGAGATTATATAAACTAATAATCGGATATTGACATGTAAGGTGTCATTAGACTTATAATGGTCAACCCTTTCCCATGGCCAATGAATTTACCAAAAATATCCAAAACATTAAGGTCATTGACCTGAGATTTCGTAAATTAATAATTGGATACGGACATGTGAGATGTTTACCGTGAGTGATGAAACATAGCTAGGTAGAGAAAGAATTAGTGTAGGCTACATGTATGGTGACTGACAAGTCTTTCACTATTGGAACTTGTTTTCAGATCAGACTGTAGTACAGAGAGAGTATAGGTTGCAGGCATGGGTTAATAAATGACAAACGGTGTACACAAAATCTGATTTATTGATTCAAGAATTAAGAGTAGACTATCTTTAATTGCTAGGTTAAAGAGGATAGCCAAAGAAACAAAATGGTGACTACATTGAACTGAACTGAACCAAACTGAATCAAACCCAACCAAATCTAACCAAACCTAATCGAAAACAAGCCAAGGGTTTAAGTGTAAAACTTGTGTGTGAATGTGGTCATTGGTAATGTCAAAAAGGAAAGGGATAACGCTCTACCTATAGAGGGTAAGGTAAAGCTAGTGCATGGTGCTAATCCACACACCCAAGTACATGAACCACACACAACTATCCTATGCAGTTTTTATGGGTTGACTGTTAAAACTTGCTCAGTGGTTACTGGGACAAGATGGTCGCTACACACAACAAGCTTTAAATACTTGAGGCTAATAATCTATACACACACACACACTTGTTCTAAACTAAACTGTCTTGCTGGCAGTGCTCACACAGTAGGCAAATGACAGAAATGCTTGACTAACCGAAATACAATCATTTTCGGTTGTCTAATGTTGCCAGCTAACCATTACGTGTTGTAGTGGTGAGCACATGTGCCTCTTGCACTGGAGATCGTAACTCGATTTCTAGCTCTAAGGCCTAGAACGAATCAAACTAAGAAAGAAGGGTATGGTGACGCAGTGGTTAAACTGTTAGCCTTTCACTAAGGTAGACTAGGGTTTGATTTTAGGTTAATATGCATGTCATAAACAAACAATCAAAAAAGCAGAGATAATGTTTAAAACTGATTACACTTGTCTCTTTTCAAATTATTACTTAGATTACAAATACAAAGGTGGACTGGGTTTGATATACAGTAGTTAATGCTGCCTATCGCATACTAGCCTGTAAGAAAGCCAAACAAGCAAAAGGTGTAGGTAGAGTAGTGGTAAAATCGCTATGTATAGAGAACTACCTAACGGTTTTATAAACTGGCAAAGGTATGTCGCATTAACAGTGCAGGATACAATCCAGCAACCATAATGTTTATCTTGTGGAGCAGAGAAATCACATATATATAGAGAGAGAGATAGAAAGCTTGTGTATGTATGGGTAGCATTGATTGTTTGACCGGAGAAAATACGGTGAGGTAGGGTGGGGAGAGGGAGAATTAACACTTATATATGAATGGTAAATAGTATTTTTTTTCAATAGTTATGTTTTTCAAATGCAGTGGTAAATATCCGTTATTTTGTAAAACATTCTTACTTGCAGTAGTAATAAGCCTCTACGTTTCCGCTAACACACATAGACAGACTGTACTATTGCCATGGTCAAGCTCTCACATTAAGATCATTTACAAAAACATAAAATGAAAAATAAAAAATCTTGTTTTGGAAATATCGTTTTTCAACAGACACAAAATAAATAAAAAATGTGTAAACAGCAAAATGGAAAATCCATGTTTTCATATAGACAAATTTTAATAACCTTAACCGAAAATTTAAAAAAATATACAAATGGAAAATTGACAAATGCGTAAATATGAAAATGGAAAATCCATGTTTCCATATCATGAAATTGAAAAAACATCAAACTGTCATTAAAAATGCAAATGGAAAATTGACAAATTGCAATGTGTGAAATGTGAAATTGAACAAATGGCTATCATTATTTTAAAAATTTAAAAAAAACACGGTGATGTATGGTTGAGGTGTGAATCAAACCCTCTCGACTTATTTTGGACCGCCAGAGACTGAGTATACTTTTTTAGTCCTCATACCACTTTTTAAATTTTGTGTTAAAGCTAGGAATTGAACCCAAGAGCTTGTAGGGGGAGACCAAGGTTAAAATATGTTAAACAGATAGTCTTAATTGTAGGGTGTGGTAGCTATATAGAGATGAAATGATTAGCTCGGGACAGGGGGGAATTGAGATCTGCAGCAAACCAGTCAAAGGACTAAAGACTCAAACAACAACATGTAAGCTCACCAAAATAATGTTGTGTAACGGTAAATGTTAGTCAACGAACAGTAAAACACATGACACGATACCTAAGAGCTTTTCAAAAATTATTTTAAAATGCCTTTAACCCTATGACCTCCACATGACCTCCTGTTACATAAGCTTGCAAATTTGGGTCTTGATGAAAGAGTGGTATTCTGGATCCGGGACTTTCTCCAAAACAGAAACCAAACAGTCAAAGTTGGGGGAGTATTTTTGAAAGAGACAAAAGTCACCTCTGGAATTCCACAAGGAAGTGTAGTTGGGCCATTGTTGTTTCTTCTATATATAAACGACCTGGCAGAATATGTTAAATCGGACGTCAGACTATTCGCTGACGACTGTGTAATATATAGAAAAGTCAAAAATCAAGTTGACACTGCGCTCCTCCAACAAGACTTGGAACGTATAGAATGCTGGGTTATTTGAAATAACATGAGGATAAGTGCAGAAAAAAGTAAATGCCTGTTTTTACTAACAACAGAAAAGGGACAATAGCTGATTATAAATTAGGAAACAAAATTATTCCTCCAGTGGAGTCATGCAGCTATCTCGGGATTGCCATAAATAAAAGGTTACACTGGGGTGAGCACGTTGAGAGCGTTGCTAATAAGGCACAAAAGTCATTATACTTTGTTATGAGAAACATGAAAGGTAGCAGTATTCAGGCCAAAGAATTGGCTTACAAATGTCTTGTGAGACCAATTTTGGAATACGCCATGAGTGTGTGGGAGCCCTACCAATCAACTCTAACGAACAAATTGGAGATGGTGCAAAGGAAAGCTGCAAGATTCGTACTTGGCAAATTCTCCCAAACTGATAGTGTCTCTGACATGTTAAAGTAATTGGGTTGGGAATCCCTACACAGCAGAAGACATAAAAGAAGACTCCAGGAGATGTACAAAGCATACACAGGGGAGCCGGCCTGGAATGAGTTGCAAAACAGAATGCATGAGCCAGATTATATGGATAGGAGAGATCACGAATACAAAATTAGGCCCATCATTCAAAAAACAAACTTAGCTAAGCATTCTTTTATAAACAGGGGTATTCAAACATGGGATGAGTTACCTGAAGAAGTCTTAGAACCTTTTCCTAACAGTTTTAAAGATTTCAAGAAGAAATTGAATGTTGCATTCAGGGAACCCAGAGACATTGTGGAGAGAAATTGAATTATAAGCAGCATGTAAATATCTTGTTACCACCAGGTTTTGCCTAACTGTAACAGTACCTATAAATAAATAAATAAATAAATATTAAACACCCAGTTCACAATATTCATAACTGCAATGTTATGGTAAAACAAAACAAAATCTATATTTCAAAACAAGCAAGTGGTTTAGTCAATGTATACCGGGAAAAGTTTTGTAAACACTCAAGTCCATAAGACTAATTAAATTAGTAACTGTCAGGTTGGCCGAGTGGTTAAGGTGTTCGACTTAAGATCAAATTTCCTGTACAAGGAAGCAAAGGTTCGAATCCCTTACCTGACATAACTATTGCCTTAACATGGCTTGTCCACACTGAATTATAATGATACTCGCTACACAAACCATAGACAGAGTGTATTGTTTATGGCACTCTCTTTATGAACATAGTCAGAGACTGTTCATGGTTAACAATTGCATTAATAGTGGGACATGGGGATAGCAATTAAGAAAAACAGCCAATACCCATACAATATCTTTATTCATTTAGTTTTTTTTAGAATAGTTACACACTGAATACAACGTTTTATCTTTTTATCATTGTTTGATATAGATTTTGAACACAACGCTTGTTGTAGATCCTTTTATAACATTCTCCAGGTACTCTTGTTCTTAAAAACTGGGGAAGCCGCAATGGTTTTATAGACATTAAACCCTCATCCTCTTCTTTTTCATCATCATCATTATAATAATATTATCATCATAATTATTATAGTCACTGTCACCAACGTCATCATCATCATCATCATCCTCAACATCACTAGAACTATCCAATTCCTTTTTTTCCTTTTCAAAAGGGACCTCTTGAAGAGTCTGTGTTGCTTTTGATAGTGTTAAGGGTTTTTGAACGTTGACAACTGTCCAAACATGACTTTTTGAGGAGATGATAATTGCTTTTCAACAAACAATGCACTATCTTGAGCAGCAATATCATTTTCTTGAACTTGCTTTTTAGCATTTTTATGATATTTTGTTGACAGCAACAGTGTTTTATCTGGTACACTACATTGATGATTACCGACACTTAAGACCTTACCATTCTTACTTTTTAGATGACCTAAACATGTTGTTGTCCTTTGTTTTGAGCACTGCCAAAATGTGATTCCATTCGCATTTTGCCGCTTATAGTTATAGGAGTAGCCATGATACAGTGCACGTGGTTTGCCTTTATTGGTTATTGGCAACTCCAGCTATCTGATATGACATCTAGCGGTAAAAATGAGAAACTTACGAAGTAGGGTACATTTGTCACGTGGTGACTGTTTGTATATGGTTTCTTGTATTGGTAAGCAGATCGTGGTAAATTCTTCGTGATTATACATAAGTAATAAGTTTTACTCGTTGATAAGAGTGCAAAATGAGTACAAGAAAAGTATATTGCTCAGTTTACGGCTGTAAGTCGATGTATAAGAGGGCTGCGGATATACGTTTTCATCAGTTTCCAAAAGATGGAAATAGCAATAGCCGAAAGGTGACGATACCAAATAAAGACGGGGGGCAAGAGCGGGTTGGACCACTCACCACTACACTCACTGACGACAGGACGGATTGTTCACTTACGCCGTGCCAAGCCGCACCTATATAGACAGCCAAGCACAGTCTCGCCAAGTCAAGCCGTACCGAGACGGCCAAGCCTAGGCCTACACCAGTCGAGGACAGCCAAGCTTCATCAGCCAGGTATCCTTTCCCGCTCCCTAGTTCATTTCCAATAGCCCTACCAAGCGGCATCACCTCGCTCTGCGATATCCGAGCCATTCCACTATGAGTCATATAGGCCTAATTTGACTTCGCAGGGTAAATACCATCCAAATCAAGCAATTCCTGTCTACCCCGAGTTTTAATACAAGTTAAACTCATCCCTTCGCCCTAGCAAGCAGCAAATAATTTCTAGAGTCTATGGTACAGTGAGCAAACTCAAATATAGCTTTTAAACGTAACAGCGTCATGACTCGAACTGCACAAAAACAAATACCAGCAGACAACCGATGCTTGATAATATGCAATTGACACATAAAATCCAGTGGAACACACAAATTAGATCACGTGTATCGCACAGTTATACATATATACAATTGAAAATAACACTGTCATTATTTTAGTGACCACATTTACTGATTATAACCGAAAAATAAAAAGTGTTCTATATCAAACGCGTGTTATTGAGTAATTTTACCCTACTTATCCAGACGACCGCAGCGCCCCAATTGTTAGTTTGAGTTGCCAATAGTATATTCCATAGTAGTAACTGACTTGTAAAATTGATCTACCTACTACAAAGGTCAGAACAATTCTGGTGAAAGTGTAATTTTTTGTTGACGTTTTATATAGGATGATGTTGGTGGCTTATGTTGGTGGCTTATACTGGTGGCTTATGTTGGTGGCTTATATTTGTGGCTTACGTTGATGGCTTATGTTGGTGGCTTATGTTGGTGGCTTATGTTGATGGCTTATGTTGGTGGCTTATATTAGTGGCTTATGTTGGTGGCTTATGTTAATGCCTTATGTTGGTGGCTTATTTTGATGTCAGTTTTTGTTATATAATATATTTGATCCATTCATTTAAGAGGTCATAGCCAGTCGTAAAGCAAGTCTAAACTTGTCCGACATGTTGGATTTTTTGTTCATGTGTGAAACTATCAAGTACCAATGATCAAGTGAGCTTCTTTCTCTCTAATCCGCAGTTCTGCCCCATAGCATTGAGAATATTTATTGTAGTAGCCTATAAAGAAACAAAAAAATCATGTCTAATACAGTTTAGCTATAAGTGACCAGAACCACTATATATAACATTTTATTCTAAGAGCTTTCCATAATGATACGAAAAAAAGAGCTTACTATAATGATGGATTGTGTAAGTAAACGTCTTTTGCTGCTTGATGTCACTACTAAAGTGATCCTCGTACAACAGACAAGTGAGGTCATGATTCGCTGACGTAATCGTATGTTTCCACGCACTTCCTGTGTTGAGCGCGTCATGGTGGCTAAATTTGAAACTCTAGATGAGATGTTTTGCTGACGTAATCGTATGTTCCCCCGCCGAAGCGTGTGCGCCTGGGTCGCGCGCGGTCGCACTTCCTTGCTCGACAATGCGGCAACTCATGACATCATAACCTCATCATTAGTTGAAAGGTTAGGTCTCAAACCACTCTCCACCAATATTGAAATATCTGGTATCAACAACAGCAAGTCTACTTCCTTAAATTATGTCAAGCTGCAGGTGAAAGATTCAGTCCAATATGGCACTAACTTTCATCTAAACTGTCTGTCCATTCCGAGTATTGGCAGTCCTACTCCCAGTGGCTCTTTTTTCGTTGACGAATGGAAATTTCCCTCTGATCTAAAACTGGCTGACCCTCAATTCTATAAAAGCTCTCACGTTGACATTCTTTTTGGCACTAACACATTTTGGCAAAATTTCTTCAGTCAAGGGTTAATATTTCATCTGGTATCTACGCCCACCATACTAAATTTGGCTGGCTTATCCTCTTCAAACTGTTCAAGGTTCCTCACAATGCCATTTCACTAATGCAGATCTTCATCAGCGTCTGGAAAAATTTTGGCAAATCGAGTCCATTGAATCTGTTCCTTCTCTTTCATCAGAAGATGAATTTTGTGAACAACATTTTTTAGAAACCACTGTTCGTAACCCAGGTGGCAGATTCATTGACACAATGCCACGCATTTCTTCTCCTCCTTCTTTATGTGATTCCTATCCGAAAGCTCCTAAGGCTTTATTTGCAGTTGAGAATCAACTCAAGCAAGATCCTTCCACTCGCAAACAATACCTTGAATATATGGAGGATTATGAAGCTTCTAACCCTATGGAGACTGTTCAAGATTTCAACCCTTCTTTAGATTCAGTGTATTTAAATCACCATCCCGTTTGGAAGAATCCCTCCACCAAAGAAAAGATAAGAGTTGTTTTTAATGGTTCTGCCCCTGATGCCAATGGCATTTCCTTAAATGACACTCTCCTGTCTGGACCTGCCATTCAGTCTGATCTCCCGTCTATTCTTTTAAATTTTCGTCTATTTCCAACTGGAATCATAGCCGACGTACAACAAATGTATCGACAAATTCTGATTAATTCCGAACAACAAAATCTTCAACGAATTCTCTGGCGTGATGCTCGTACTAAAACCATCAAGATCTCTAAATTAAAAACCGTAACGTATGGGCTTAAACCATCGGCTTTTCTTGCCATTCGTACTTTGAAACATCTTGCCGACCAAGATGGTCATTTGTTTCCTTCTGAAACTCCTAGTTTGTTAAAAAATTCCTTCTAAGTTGATGACTTTCTTTTTTCTTTTAAGAATGTATCTGAGGCTATCGAACTCTCTCAAAGTTTAAAATCTTTACTTAGCAGAGGAGGATTCTTACTTCATCGTTGGAACTCAAATTCTGAGGAACATCTATCCAATCTCTTGCCACATTATCCTGTTGATACTCCAGTAGAGCTTTGTCAATTGGAGGATGCTACTAAAGTTTTGGGAATACACTGGTATCCTAAAGCTGACTCATTCTTTTACGAAGTAAATTTGTCTTCCTCACCTCCACAAACCAAAACACAAGTGCTATCAGAAATAGCTAAGATATATGACCCGCTTCAGTTCATTGCACCCATAATTGTTCTAGCTAAAATCTTTATGCAAGAGCTATGGTCATTGAACTCGGATTGGGATGATCCCATTCCTCCTTCGCTTTTACAAAAGTGGCTTACCTTTCGGCACAGTCTTTGTGATCTCTCATTAATAGACATTCCTAGAGTGCTAGTTCCGTTCTCTTGCTCTCTTGTCCTGGATTTGCACCTTTTTGCTGACAGTTCTACCAAAGCATACGGATGTTGTGCTTACATTGTAAGCCGCTCCCCTTTTTTCTCCAATTTGATATGTGCTAAATCTAAGGTTGCGCCTTTGAAACCCGTTTCATTACCTCGTCTTGAACTCCGTGCCGCACTACTTGCTGCCGAATTAGCTAACAAACTCAAACAAACACTTAACTGTAAGTTCTCGCACACATATTTTTGGACAGATTCCTCTATTGCTTTGGCATGGATTTCTAAACCTCCTTATAATTGGCAAACTTTGGTAGCTAACAGAGTTGAGAAAATTCAAACTGTTTCTAATCCAGAACAATGGAACCATGTTTCTAGCAAAGACAACCCCGCCGACCTCATTTCTCGTGGTTGTTCACCTAAGTCACTATCTCAATCCTGTTTGTACTGGCACGGCCCTTCATGGCTTTCTGAAAGAATTCAAAACCGACCTTCCAACTCTAATTTCCCGTTAGAGGATATTCCTGAAATTGGCAAAAAATGCTTCTGTCTTTGTAACTGCCAACACTCCTTCCCTGTTGGAACGTTGCTCTTCTTTTCAAAAACTAGTGCGCATCACTACTTATGTGCTCAGATGGAAATTTTTAGTACTAGATCAACCTCTATTCCCTCAGCCTTTTCTTTCGGCTGTTGAACTGCAAATTGCCACCATCAAACTTCTTTGGCTCACCCAGAGAGAGGCGTTCTCAGTCGAAATAAACATATTGGCTTAAGGTCAAACTCTCAAGAAACACAGCAGACTTTTTGCCTTATGCCCTTTTCTAGATGACGATGGTTTGTTAAGAGTGGGCGGCAGAATTTCTCTTTCTGACTTCTCTGATGAAAAATATAAAGTCCTCTCGGCACGCCGGAAGGCGGTGGTAGATTTCACCAGACAAACTTGGGGATAGGCGAAAATAGGCAGAATATGCAGGTTTTCGTAGAAGGATCAGACCTCATTTATTGCGAGACAGTATTTTATAATTGGAGCTTAATTAACTTTGTGTTTCGTCATTTTATGCATATTTAAACATTTTATCGTCTTATGGGGACGGTAACCTTCTTGTCATTTGGGGTCCATTTTTTAGCCTATTTTCAATTTTGAAAAAAAAGGCTTATGAGATCACCTTTTGTCCGTGTGTGTGTGTGTGTGTGTGTCCCTGATAACTTCTAAATGGCTGGAGCGATTTCAATGAAACTCGGTAAGTTCATAGCACTATACCGGGTGACCCCGACCGTGCCCTTCAAAATTTGTTACGTCTCACCAATCTAACATGGCGGCTGTGCGAAATATTTCAGCAGCATTCAATTTCTCCGAAACTATTCCCAATATCACCCTGGGATTTATTACGGTGATAAAAAGAACTACTAGAAGTTCACCTATGTGAGTTTTGAAAAACTGGTAACTACAAAACCAACATGGCGGTCACGTGAATTTGCGACTTTTAAATAAAAGTTACTCGCGATTTAACCAACCAAACGCAATAAAACTTTGTAGAGTATATGTTTATACACATTGTAATGCATCGACATCTAACTTCGTTCAATTGTTTACATAACCACAAGATGGCGGATGTGCGAAATATTTCACCGGCATTCTATATATCTGAAACTATTAGCGGTATCATCCTGACACTTTGTACGGAGATAAAGGGAACTACTGGAAGTTCATCTATACGACTTTCAAAAACCGGTTAGCTGCAAAACGAACATGGCAGCCAAGCGAATTTGAATAATTTAAATAGACCTTTCTCGCGATTTACTGTTCCAAACGCAATGAAATCTGGTACAGGAAATGTTTATTCACATTGTAATGCACTGGTATCTAATTTAGTTCAATTGTTTACATAACCTCAAGATGGCGGCTGTGCGAATTTTAAAATTAAGTTTTTATTTATTGTGTCGTATTCATGCGATCGAAGTGAAAGTTGGAATAATGAACCTAAGCAATAATTTTCCTTTAATGGTACATGACTCTATGACCTATACATTTAACAATCCAACATGGCGACCATCCGAAATATTTAGACGGCTCTGAATATCTACGAATCTATTATAGCAAGCAAACTGATTTTTTTATGTTCATAGGGGCTATGAACTTAAGTGCACCTATAGGACTTAAAATAACCTGGTGATCACAAATCCAACATGGCGGCGACGTGAACTATACATATTCACATGGACGTTTCTCGCAATATAACCATACAAGTGCAGTAAAACTTGGTACAGTAAATCTTTATACGAATGTTTATCCAGTGGCATCTAATTTATTTCAATTGTTTCCATAACCAAAAGATGGCAGCTGTGCGAAATTTGAAAATCTCCTTGTTACTTCTTGAGTCCTAATCATGCGATGGAAGTTTGAATGCTACACGTACACAATAATCTTCATGTAACAGTACATAACTCTAGGACCTACATATATACAATCCAACATTGCGACCATCCGAAATATTTAGTCGATTCTCAATATCTACGAATCTATTACAGCAATCAAACTGAAATTTTGTATGTTGATAGTGGCAGTTAACATAAGTAGGATATATGAAAATAGGCTGTATAGTTCTTCACGGAACTACTTGTTGTACTTGTGGTCACACTGTCCTTATGCAAGGTTTCGACACTGATGTGTAACTATGTAACGGTCTGTTACTTCTTCACGCAAAATTATATCTCCCGCAGAGATTTTGGTTGGTTCCTCAGTTTAGGGGCTGCGACAACGCGGTCATGTAACCCCGTGTACTTTGGGTGAGTGTAGAATCTGTCTGATAAACGGTGTGAATTGTGATGGCTGTATTAGTCTGTAAGTCAGGTAAGGCCTGCAGACGGTCAATTTCAAGCAGTAGTTCCTAATGTTGCTACCAGATACTACCGTCAACGACACTTAGCTATGAACTTGGTTACTAGATGCCACCACAACCAGCAACTCGCAACGAACGTTGGAACTTCCCCTCCAAAGGAAAGCATACTGAGGGATTTTTAGCGCTCTTAGAAAATCCGACGACTTCTGCCGGCTTTGAACCCGCGACCTTGGGCATAGAAGTTCAGCATGCTACCAGTTACGTCACCGAAGCCGCTTCACACTTAGTCAGATAGAAATCTGAATCTGATCTCGTGCATGTGCGTTGTCATGGCAACGTCTGATGACTCATCCCTCATCAATTTAGTAGTGTTGCCATGGCAACCTCTGATAGCTCTTGGCATTTTCTTAGAATTCCGAAATCATTTTTCTAATCCCTTGGCGTGATGGTGGGTCATATCAAAAATTCTTTCAGACAAAAGTTGTAGGTAATTATTAGGGGAATATTGTCCATTTTGTACGGTTTTGATATTGTGCCTATTAAGAGAGATATGATTAATGTTTCCCGAAAAACCCACTTTTCCCACCCCTTTGGTCAATGGTTGGTGCTATAGAAAAACTCTTCAAACACAAATTTTTGGGCTTTATCCGACACACAGTATGACCTTTGAACGGATTCGATATTTCACATATTAAGAGAGTTATAGCAATATTTCACTTTTTCGAAAAAAGCCCTACATTCTCACCCCCCTTCGACCGATTTAGCCCAGTAACGAACTCGACCGAGATTTTATAGGCATACATATTTGGTAAAAAAATTCAAAGTGGTTGGTGCAAAATTACGGCAGTTATCGTGTCCACAAGAAACTGATATATATATATATACATAAA
The DNA here is from genome assembly GCA_946902985.2 of Meconema thalassinum. NCBI lineage: Eukaryota > Metazoa > Arthropoda > Insecta > Orthoptera > Tettigoniidae > Meconema > Meconema thalassinum. The sequence goes on along the minus strand of OX336395.1, from coordinate 146,086,607 downwards.
TTATATATAAACATTTGAACTGACGGTGGTTTTGGGGTCTGAGGGATGTGAAACGCGAAGATATGTCGAATTTTCCGGAAGTCGAAACATGGTACCCATTGCAATAGTTAGCTTTCTAATGAAATCTACCTAAAAGCACCCTATTATCCTTCCGTCTAAACATCATCTCACTCGGATAACCATTCGTCAGTTTCATTATCAAAACTTACATGTTGGTTCTAGAACCCTTCTATGCTTGATACGGGGAAAATGCTGGCCTATTTATGGTTTACACGAAGTCACATCTGCTATACATAAATGTATTACTTGTTTCAAAGCTAAGCCTAAACCTCATCAGCAACTCATGGCTGACCTTCACCCATTTCGTTCAGATCCTTGCAGACCTTTTTCCTTCACCGGCATTGATTACGCCGGTACGTTTGTGTATCAACAAAATCACCCTAGTGCTAAAAGGAAAATCCTTGGAAAACTATACATTTCTCTATTTGTCTGTATGGTCACTGGCTCTATTCATCTTGAGCTCGTAACTAGTGCCTCCACCTCATATTTTCTTTCCGCTTTCTCTAGATTCATTTCACGAAGGGGCATTCCTTCAAAAGTCTTCTCTGATAATGCCAAAACCTTTGTTGGAGCTTCGCAGCAATGGTATAATGCCCTTTGTTCCCATCGTGCGAAAGAACAAATCTCCAATTACTCGCACTTAAACCAATTCAAATGGCATTTCATCCCTCCTTATGCTCCCCATCAGGGCGGACGATGGGAATCTTGTGCGAAACTCACAACAAATCATTTAAAGAAAACTCTTGGCTCTAGTATTGTAACTTAGGAAGAATTCAATTATTTAATTATCCTCATTGAGGGAATTGTCAACTCACGACCTCTTTCTCCTCTTTCCAACGATCCTTGTGATTTCCTTCCTTTGACCCCAGATCATTTTCTGGTGGGCAGTTCCTTAGCTGCGTCTCCTCCGTTGCTTGATCGTATACTTGATCTGTCTTTGCCTATCTTGTGGAGAAAGATAGAATCCCTTAAAGCTCAATTTTGGAAGAGGTGGAGACTTGAGTATTTTCACTCACTCCAAAGGAGGAACAAGTGGCAGCTCTCTCGGCCTAACCTTCAGGAGGGTGATTTGGTTCTTCTCAAAGACCAAAGTCCTCCTCTTGTATGGAAAACTGGTCGTGTTATAAAATGTTATTATGGCAGAGATGCTACAGTTCGAGTGGTCAAACTTAAAACTTCAGCTGGACAATGTGTTCGTCCTATTTCAGTCATTTGCCCTCTGCCACTCTAGGGCTTCTTTCTCTTATGTTATTTTTGGTCTTCTCGTTCTTTTGCCCCTCTGGCAGTATGTTCACTTTACAGTGAAAATTACAAAGCTTAGTTATTTAGATTTATAACATAACCTCTCACCTGTCTTATGTCATTCCATTTTTCTTCAATCTGTTCTTGCTAGCACTTATTCCGCGACACTGTACATCTTTTCCGGAAGTAATGTTGGTCACGAGGTTCATTTTCAGTTGGCCCCTTACTCTGATTGGCCTTCAGCGGCTTTCGAGAAAGCTCCACGCTCTCGGATTGGCCGACGTCATCTGTCCACATCACGCATCCAGCGCGTTGGCCGGTATAAAGCCGGCCCTGGCCTACATCAACCGCCTGTATCCAGTCAGTCACCATGCCAGTCACTCATCTCCAGCCGTCTTCACGCTGTCCGCACAACTCTTGAAAGTGTCTCAACGCTGTGTGCTGATGCATCGCACAACGCTTCTAGTCAAACCCGCAGTGCATTCTAAACAGTCACAAGCGAGTTCTACGAAATCTATATAAGTTAACATCGATACTTGGCCTACGTCAGTTTGTCTTGAGCAAAGGTGATATACAAATTTTCTTCTGTGCTGGACACTAAGTCTTCAACATTTCCAAGACGGAAAAAAGTGATCAAAAGCGAGTTCTACGAAATCTATATCTATATAAGTTAACATCGATACTTGGCCTACGTCAGTTTGTCTTGAGCAAAGGTGATATACAAATTTTCTTCTGTGCTGGACACGAAGTCTTCAACATTTCAAAGACGGAAAAAAGTGATCAACAGGTTCTTCCTCTATTTCTATTATGTGGAAATTCCTCTACACCAACGCCAACAAGCTAAGTGTTTAATATAACCTAAAACTTTTCTAAACTTAAAAATGTATCTTTCTTTTTTAGGGTTATGTTACATGACTTAAACAACTTGTCAAACTATGTCCAACTCAACTTATTTCCTTCTATTAAGTGGTTTAAGCATGTATTATGCCTTTAAATTGTGGGCTATGAGAAAACAACTGTTCTCTCTCTTTCGCATGTTAACTATCCTTCAAAACAAATCATCCTTTTCTCTATTTTTGTATAAACTATTGGGCTTAACACCAGTTCACCTATTTGACGAAGTGAATGGTTATTTCTCTATTTAATCTATCAAGGTGTTTTTGGGAATGCTCCCATTTCAATTGCAAACAACCTTGCCTTGTAACTATCAGGCGACTAGCGGGATGTTATCCCTACTGGCATGTTAATGTAGATTTTTCTGTAAATAAACTAGCCTACTCTCAGTGTGCAGTCCTAGGCTAGATTTTAAGCCATTATTGAGCACTATAGTTACTCACTATTTTACCCTGCATAGTTTTACTTTTTGAATTTAGACTAACTGGTCACAAAGTGGTTACTTATTCTCAGGTTTGTTGGCATTCAAAGCTTATGAAATCTTGTTCGCTTGTTGTCGGCCTGTCAAAGGTCACATTTCCATTTACATGTTTATATATTTATTTATTGTTAATCTTTTGAGAGTTGTATTTGAAAGCTTATGAAATCTTGTTCACATGTTGTTGGCCTTTCACAGGTCACATTTCCATTAACATGTTTATATATTTATTTATTGTTAATCATTTGAAAGTGGTTTTTGAATAAAATGCCACTGTTATTGGCAAACTGTTTCCATTACTAGTTACTTATCAATGTTCAATCGTTTCCTACTTAGTAAAGTTCATTTGCTTATTAGACTAGAAGCTTCACTTCTAGTCCTTCCCGAAAGAGGAGGTCTCGCTTTGACAGATCCTAACCAGCTTGATGATTGGTAGGCACAGGTCATTTTCTGACGGTGTGCAATCTAGCTCTCGAAACTTGCAGAGTTGACCCGTAAAATACTCCGAAAAACGGGTTGGTGCATTAGTATTATATTTCTTTGAATAGAGATCTAATCTTAGATTCTGCTGTACGTCAGCTGCCCAATATCTCTTGAGAAAGGCTTCTCTAAATTCCTCTACGGTATCAAAAGTATATCGGAAGCTTCTAAACCATACAAGGCAATCACCTTCCATGAGCTTCTCGATGGATCTCAACTGTCGTTCGGGTGCGACTTTAGTATCTCTGAGGTACCCGAAAACCTCTTTAAGCCAGTATTTTGGGGTCATTGACGAAATGTTTCCCGAAAATGTCTTGGGTCTATCGGATTCAGGCCTGATAATTGTGATTATTTGGTTCTGCAACGCATTGTTGTTGTTGAATGGAGTTGATGTAAGTAAGGGTGGCTCTGGTAGTTTATATGGGATTTCCTCCTCTTGGACCTTATTGAACATGTGCTGGGTTCCCGTTTCTCCCCAGTTGTTTCTCCTCCATACTTCCTTTTCCCATTTGATTACTTCTCAGATTCGCTCCCTCTATAGCAATCATGCGGGTCTCGCTTTGGTTCATTCTGCCCTCCATTCTTTCTATTCTCACGAACGATTCTTGTTCGATTTTCTCAATTCTGTCTTCGTTATTCTCAGTTCGTCTGCCTATTTCTGTTTGCTGCTGTTTCCAAATTTGCTGGAATTTAGTCAGATCATCTGTTACTTCTTTCTTCATTTCGAGGATTTGTTTTTCCTTGCCCTCGATTTTCACCTTGAAATCTTCGTCTGCCTCTTCTTAAGGTTTTTGAAGTCTTTCTGCGGGCTATTCTTTATCCCTTTTACCTCTTTGTCTAGGCTTTACATGTCATTTTGGGTCTTCTCTTGTGTTTTCTGCATGCGAGCAAAACCTCCTTGATATAGTTCTAATTTCTTATGGGCTTCTTCTATGCTAACTTTCATTGGAGCTAATCTTTCCTTAAGGGTATTTAATTGAGATACGGTATATTTTCGTCAATTTGCGCCTCATGTTTTGAAATTAGTGTGCCCTGTGTTTTGATTTCTCCCATAATTGGCCTAATATGTTCCTCAATTCGTTTTTCGTTTGTAGCGTCCTGATCAACTAGCCTTTGTTCTACGTCTGCGAACACGCTATCCATTCGTTTGCCTAGGATATCTACATCTTTTTGCCTTTGATTTTTAAATTCATGTATTTCGGATGATAATTTATCTATTTTTCCTTCTAATTCTCACCTAGATTCATCGCATTGTTTCCTACTTTCATCTAATTGTAACTCAACGTGTATTTTTAGTTCTTCGATCTTTTCGTTTACACCGGTTATCTGTTCGATTACGGTTTTTGTAAGAGACTCGATCATTTGTTCAAATCTTTCATCAATGATCTGTTTAGTTTTATCCTCAATCTCATCTAAACGTGTGTTTACCATCACTTGTGCGTCTGAGATTTGTTTTACCTTAGTTTCAATTACACTTATACTTAATTTCATGGCCTCGATCTGAACTTGAATCTCTGCTAGCTTAGTGTCCATTTTAGTATTTACACTGCTAAGTTCGTCGTTTATTTTACTCATTTCAGTATTTAGGGTTTCAAAATTCTGTTTGCATTCCAGATTACCCTTATTAATGCTTTCTTTTACAGCTTCTTGGACACAGTCTAATTGTCTTTTATTGTACTCTCTACTTTCCTGAAGTTTCTTTTGAAGCATCATATCTACGGCTTCATTAATGCTCTCTTTTAATTTCAGAGCGTTTTTCTTTGTGTCTTCCCTCAAAAGGTCCAGGAGATTCTGCATCTCCACACTCATAGTCATTCTGTTATCAAATAAAATTTGAGAATAGATGGGCTACTAACATCCAAGAAATCAGTCATGCACATGAAACGACGTGACATTCAAGTGGCATATTTAAGTGTTGTGATTTAAACTTCTTTAACATTTGAAGTTGTGAATGGGTAGGTTTGTACCTTAACCCGTTTGCACTTCCCTCCTTCAAAACTCCAAGCAAAATATTTTGTTTCGTAAAAATCAACATTTTCGACATTTTTTCCAAAAAAAATCTTGGAAAACTGGAGTTTTTCCTGGTTTTCTTAAGGAAAATCCACCCCACGTTGGGCGCCAAAAAGAAGACTAGCAGGGGTTCTGCTTCTTTTAAATTTGTTTGAGAGTTATGGTGGGCTGCGGCCATTTTATCTACATCTAAGGTTTGCTTCTAATTTTAATATTGACCGACTTATCTTGTGATCCAGTGCTCAAATCATTGTATTATACATACATTCCCCTGTACCCATCTCATATGGAAATGCTCAATCACGTGCTGGCTAGCTGTGCGGTTCGGGGCATGTTACGTCCAACCCACAACGTGATTTTCACATTTTGATATGATAGCACTTTATTATAGGATCTACAAAACTATATTGAAAACAAACATGTTTCAAAAGACATGAGTTTATTGTATAAAACTCCCAGGAAATATTACACATAATTTACAAACACTTACATTTTGGAAAAATCCAAATTTCAAAACATTAAATACATAATAAATTCATATAATCTTATATTATAGCGTTACCTTGCTTAGGTATTCTTTATCATTGAATATTCATTTACCTTTCTTTCCACAACATTTTATTTACTTAGACATAGAACATTCCTATCACTTTATGTTATTTTATCTAAGGCTTTGAGGACATTTAACTGTGTTATTAACATCCCTTATGGGTTTCATTCATATTTTATTTACTTTAAATCCTTTTATAATTATTCATTCAAGTTCTGTTACCTTTATCAATAAGTCTTAGTCCTCATAGCAATCAATACTTTTAAAACAAATGTATGCCCATCCTTGAATTCACGTCCCATCACAATCATTTCTTTGCAGTAGGGTGGTTTATAAGTGGTGTATCACATGCTATAGCTCTACATTTTTCAGTTACCTTATAAACTCAAACTTGAGTTAACCCATTTTATATCTTACATGCATCTCAAGGTAGGAATCGAATATTTAATTATCAACTTATTTCTGACTTTTTATGGTTAAATATTATCCGATTTTCACAAACTTAATGTGGGGATGATTTTTAAAAACCCACTAATTCAATTAATTAATTTACAATTACATAGCACCTCTTATTTAAAAATTTGCATGTTCCACTACACGCTTTAATATCCATTCAGCAAACCTTACCTTTTGTATACAAAGCTCCATTGTATTCCACCCTCGCGTTTAGGAATGGACGGCCAGTCGCTCGCCCTTCCTCGCTTAACGTGATTCATTACCATCTTCTCGCTCCATTCACTGACTTTAAACTTTCTACTGTTTCACTCCCTTTAAGACAAAACGGATGATGATCCAAGCTACCACATTACTTCATTAACAGTATCCCTTACTGACTCATATGTATTTCATTTTCGGTGTGACCCGTGCTATAGTTTGAGATCATAACTCATTACCTTTCATTTCACATACTTTATACTTAGCAATTGCCCTGCAGGACTTAGATTGCAACACAATAAGGCCCTTGGCTCAAATCTCTATTCGACCAGGCGAAACAATATTTGGTCGGTTAACATAGCGTCGTTGGTACAGTACAGGCCATGTGAATCTAGGCTCAGGGACAACCGGTGGCCCCTCCTGTCCAAATCACATATCGTAGAAGCACTAGTACTCTCCATATTCATACTTTAGCAATTGCCCTGCGGGACTTAGATTGCAACACAATAATGCCTTTGGCTCGAATCCCTGTTCGACCAGGCGCAAACAATATCGACGACTTTCGACAATTATACCTTTTATCTCCAAACTTATGCACGTCACAGGATATATTCACTTCATTTGCTAGCATTTACTTTATTTATTCTTTATAGGCCTTATTTCAGCACACAACGTTTATATACCTTGGATCGTCATCGTATCTATAACAACTTTACTGTTATTAGCGTTTACTTTACCGTAGCTCAATAGCTTATGACTTCATATATCATTTCTTTGGTGATCGATTATCACCTGTTATTACTTTATCACTTGCTGAATAGCGTTATTTTAATATATTAAGGTATCCCAATGATCCTTCAATTATTTTTATTATCTCACGTATTTCAATTATTTTACTTACATAATCATTCAACTCGAGTTTATTATCATCATCATTTTTATCAACATTCATTAATTCATTATTAATTCGCGGACTGCAATTAGTTTACTATAACCTTAACATCTCGGAGTATAAAACTCATAATTTCTCATTTTTTAGTATAAAACTCAATATTTATTATTATTATTATTATTATTATTCAATGGTGCTTGTTTCATTTACGTTACTGTCGTTTATTTGGCATACATTTGATTTTCCATTACGTTATTACATTCGATTCCTCCTTTTAGATCATTAATTCATTTTTATTTAACCATTTTACGGGCTTTCAACATTATTGTTATTATCATCATTTTTGCACTTTTATCATTATTTTTAACATTGTTGCAAACCATCTTGGCGGTTGCCTTATAACCTCTTGACATCATTTGATTACTCATTGTGCATATAGTTTTATGCATAAATCACTGAAATAGCATATGATACATTCACCTTAATATTATAAACATGTTTGACTCAACCACACTTCATCTCATGACGTGATTTCTGGATGATTTCACCCACATAATTTCTTCAGCAAATCATCTTCACATTAAAATAGACCTTTTCTAACACTTGGTCATCATATCGACACACGACAATACATTGATACATTTTCTTAATTTCACTTTTACCACTTGTTAACATAAATACAAATTCACTTATTTCACTATTTCACTATTTAAAATCGAACAAGGACCAATTCTCAGCGTACAAAATGGTTGAAAACAGCAAAATATTTCTCCCTGTACAGCTTTGAACGTGTGATTCTCCTATTCCTCCCTTCGGTAAGTCTCTCTCTTCCTATAATTCCCGAGGTCGTAATTGTCATTTTCTTGAACCTCCTTCTAGATAGCATTCCTCTCTAATTAATGCTATATCTGTCCTTCTACCGTTGCGCTTTACTTTTCCTCTATCATGACCTATCGCAATTTATAGTTCTCTTCCTACTGTGATCTTCCCTGAAGATTGTATAAAAATGTTCTTCAATTTAACTGTATTTTCCTGCGCGCTATAACTTCTCTCTGTACATTCTATGTTAGGAGTTCCTACCTCCTATACTGTCCTCCTATTTTTCGCACTTCGTTCTTAATTGTTCATAAAATGCTATCGCGTCTTATGCCTTTTTCTTTGCCTGAGCGCGGCTTGGTTTCGGATCAACGCTACTTGCTAACTTCGTTTGATTATTTACTGATTATCGCACTTGATGTGTATTTGTCTCTTGTGATACTCGAACTATAGTGTCTCTGAATGTATGTCTTACGATTTTCTCGTTGACTTGCGCATTTCGTTCCCGAGGCTAGACCTAACCGTTCGTACTTATTAATTTTTAAGTAACATGCCTATACAAAGTGAGTCTCCGTGGCTTAGGCGGCAGCACGCCGGCCTCTCACCGCTGGATCCGTGGTTCAAATCCCGGTCACGCCATGTGAGATCTGTGCTGGACAAAACGGAGGCAGACAGGTTTTTCTCCGGGTACTCCGGTCTTCCCTGTCACAATTTCATTCCAGCAACACTCTCCACTATCATTTCATTTCATCTGTCATTCATTTAGTCATTGCCCCAGAGGAGTGCGACAGGCTTCGGCAGCCGGCACACTTCATATCCTCGCCGCTAGATGGAGGCTTCATTCATTCCATTCCTGACCCGGTCAGAGACTGGAAGCAGGCTGTGGATTTTCATTTCATGCCTATATAAAGGCTGTTAACAAATTAGCTAACTGCGTATCGCACTCGAACTGTGGTCTTTTGAAGATTCTTCTATAACTTGCCTCTAACAAAGTCTATCTCTCGACTTATACAATGTCATTATAACGTGACTGTACTTTATATCTGGTAGACTGAATCTGATGCGACGTGCACCCCTGCACAGCTTCTCTCAGACTGGTGAGACTTCTGTCGACTGAATGATACTGAATGAGAACTGAATACTTCTTCCCTCGACGGCTACCTATTTATTCGTTTTTGTCTAGAAATTAGTTCTATTCAAATTTGGGAACTGAATTTCTGATTCCCTTGTCTAATCTTCTTCATAATTTAATCTAAAGTGTGTTTTATAAATACATTTTGATTGCTGGCTGGCTGGCGGAATGAAAATCTTTCGCTAGTTTATTTCTAATTAATTAAATTAGTTAATATCCATTTTGCGGGGCCAGCCTCGAGTCCCCTTCTGGTCCGCGGATAGCCTTCCGCTGAATTATGATAACATTTCTCTTACTCTGCAGTATCTCAAGTGCCTTATTCGGGCCTGCCAACTCACTGATTTTTCTCGTCCCTGTATTTTTCCTCACTCTATGTTTAATAATTCTGGTGGGTTTATTTTGTTAAGTTTAATGTGGTAAAGTCCCTTTCTCCTTGCGTGTGAAAACTGCTGACTTACAAATTCCTGGGTTAAGTCTTTTAAGAGCCTCTCGAGAAATACTTCCTCTTCAGCTGTCCACTTGAAACATAATCATTTTGGTGAAGTTGCTTATTCATAGGAATTTCGAGTAGTATTTATTGCCTCTTGACTTGGACTCACCCTAACGTTTTAATAACTCTGCTAATAGCTTTTTCCTTTTAACCTGCCAAACTAATGGAGTTTATGTGCCTGAGTTTGACCATCTGCATCTCCTTGTGGTGTTCCTGTGGTCGTTCTACAGTGGGCTTATTTTCGTCTTTTCTTGCCATCTTTATAAAATTTTAAAATATCCCTATAACTGGTCAGGAGTTCGATCTTGTGCCGATCCCAGATGGGCACACTAGTAAGCCTACATAAATCACAGTGACATAGGTTATTAGACAAATTCTACATACACCCAAGTAAATGGGACAACAAGACCATGATGCCGCAAAACTCCTGAAGAATCAACAACAAAAACAACAATCACAATAGTCTCTACCGCGGATCAAGGTCAACGAATATTAATCGCTGTATTCGAGTGTTGAAATATGTGGTGTTATAAGTATACTGTATATATACAGGGTGCGTTCAAAAAGTAACGAGCCGGTGGCATAATTACAGAAACCAGTACCTGTGTGTTAGAAGTATTGGCCCTGGCTGTTGAGTCACTTGTCCCACTGTGACACGAGGCGGTGAATGGCTGTCTCATAAAATTCCCTGGTCTGCGGTGTGAACCAGTTCCGCACGTACAGCTGGACGTCAGCGTCCGAGGTGAATCGTTGGCCCCGCAGAGCCCGGACCAAACATGGCGTAATCACATGGAGAGAGGTCTGGACTGTATGGAGGGTGGCCGAGAACCTCCCATTTGAATTTCTGCAGGAGTGCCGCAACTGTGTTGGCCGTATGAGGTCGTGCATTGTCGTTGAGCAAAATGACCCCACGGGTAAGATTGCATGGTCGTTTTGTTTTGATCGCTTGGCGAAGGGTGGTCAAGGTTTGGGAGTAACGCTGGGTATTCACTGTTGTCCCGTGCGGCATAAAGTGTATCAGAAGGGGGCAATCTTGTTCAAAGAAGAACGTCAGCATTACCTTTCCTGCACTCGTGTGGATGACCTTGCCTTTTTTTGGGTGGTGGTGACCCTGGATGCTTCCACTGGAGGCTTTGTCGTTTGGATTCTGGTTTGAAGTGATGACACCATGACTCATCTCCAGCCACCACTCGTGCCAGGAACCCAATCCCTTCCCTCGCATAGCGCTGCAGATGACCAAGACAGTGGGCTATTCGACATGCTTCCTGGTGTGATTGAAGACTGTGGGGCACCCATTGTGCACACACTTTGCACAAGTGCAGTCGTTCCTTCACGATGGTGCGCACACTTCCAACGCTCAATCTGACCACGGCGACTATGGCGTTCACTGTCACTTGGCGGTCCTGGGTAATTAGTGCATCAACCAGCTGGACGTTGTCATCGGTAATGTAGGGGGGGGGGGGGGGTGCCCAGACCAGGCATCATCGGCTAACGACACCCGTCCTTCTCTGAAGCGCTTGTGCCACGCCTTGACCCTTGCAAGGGACGTACAGTGTTCGCCGTACACTTGTGACTATCGGCGATGCATGTCCGTTCCCCCTACTCTTTCCGCTGTCAGAAACCGAACAACACCTCTTAGTTCTTCGTTTGACGCCTACATGTTACTGTTAACAATGCGACTGGCAGCGTTGGACGATTGATGCAAGCTGCTGCTCGCTTTGTATCGTCATGTGACGTGCACGCGTGCCGTCTAGCGACGGGCTGTGACCTTCCACGCTCTGGTCGGAACCACACCTCGTTACACACGTCACGATTAGCCGATGTCGTCACCGGTTTGCGCATTCCAGCCTCCAGCCCGTTACTTTTTGAAAGCACCTTATATAATATTTTCGTTTGCAAATACACACTATATATGTTTAACATTATAACGTGTGACTAGTCATAAATCAATAAATACAAAAAAAAGTAACAAAATTGAACCTGAAGGGATTTAATCCACGAACCCCCAATCTATGAGCCCAAGTCGCTACCATTACGCCACGGATGCGCTACGTTAATACTTGGTAAACAACTGGTTTAGTATAAATGTATCATATTTTGTGTTAAAAACCACGATTTCATTAGCGTTTTCTGGCGTTTCTATAAACCATTTGATACTAAATATGTATTATTTTGTTCAGTACATTCCTAAAAGGATAGCCTATAAACTTATGCAGTTACGGAAATACTGTATATTGATTTACGAGCAAAAATAGCGTCCACTTTGACAACGTGACGGCACGGACCCACCTCGATATGGCATGGCCGGCTTGACCTGCTAGTCACTTCTTCGGTTACATATTCTATTATAATATGCTAATATCCTACCGGTCACCTCTTCGAGGACAGATTAAACCTCCCTATGTACAATAAGCTGAATTATTGAGGGCAGACCTTGTTGAATCGTAAGTTACGGTTAGGCTATTACACTTGCATGATTAATGCATCCACCATCTTGAAACTATTTGGCTGATGACCTTGTAGTTTGGGTGAAAGACTCACCCTACATTAAGGCACATTGATGCAAAATTTGGTAGAGATCGGATGATTAGGTTATTCGTAATTTGATTTAAGCTTTGAACATTTGGGTGGCCGCCATTGCTTTTCCATCAAAATGGCAGCGATATAAAACATGAATATGAGGTGCCTTTTGCTAGTGCTACCTCTGTACAAAATGTCGTTGTATTCGATTTTACCGTGTTTGAGTTGTTAGGGGAATCGATTTGCACACATATATGGCCGCCATCTGCAAACTATTGGGCTTATGACCTTGTAGTATGGTCAAAAAAAGCCTCCCTACATAAATGTATCTTGTTGCTAAACTTGGTAAAGTTCAGATGATTAGGTTAGTCGTAATTTGATTTAATCTCTGAACATTGGGGTAGCCGCCATTTCTTTTCCGTCAAGATGGCGGCGATATTAAACATGACAATGAGGTGCCCTTTGCTAGTGCTACCTCTGTACCAAATTTCGTTCAATTCGGTTTCACCGTGTTTGTATTGATAGGGGGAATCGATTTGCACACATACATGGCCGCCATCTGCAAAATATTGGGTTGATGACCTTTTAGTTTGGTCAAAAGATGCTTACTACATAAATGTACTGTATGTTGTTGCAAAATTTGGTGGAGATCAGATGATTGGTTAGTCATAATTTGATTTAAGCTTTGAACATTTGGGCGGCCACCATTACGTTTCCATTAAGATGGCGGCAATATAAATCATGACACTGAGGTGTCCTTTGCTAGTGCTACCTCTGTACCAAGACCGTTTAATTCGGTTTTAACGTAATTGAATGGATAGGGGAAATAGATTTGCACACATACACGGCCGCCATCTGCAAAATATTTGGTTAAAGGCCTTGTAGTTTGGTCAAAAGAATCTTCCCACATAAATGTACGTTGCTGCTAAATTTGGTATAGATCAGATGATTAGGTTAGTCGTAATTCGATTTCAGCTTTGAACATTTGAGTGGCCGCTATTACGTTTCCGTCAAGATGGCGGCGATATAAAACATGCCAATGAGGTGCCCTTTGCTACAATCACATGTTCAGTTCGGGGAGTGGTCAGCCCTGAGGAAGTCCCTTTTAAACGAAGTTTCAATTTTAAAAAGGCAAACTGGGAGGGGTTTTCCATTGAGCTGGATGAGGAACTCTCCAATTTACAACCAGAGCCAAGTCATTATGAAGACTTTGTTGACCTTGTGAAGAAGATCTCTCGTAGACATATTCCCCGATGCTGCCGTGGCCAGTTTATTTCTGGCCTCAATGCTGATTCCAAGGATCTGTTAAAAGATTACCAGGAGAAGTAAGAGACAGGCGATTTTGTAGATGACACCATTCAGACGGGTGAAGAACTCATGAGGAGCATCGCTGACGGAAGAAAGGAAAGATGGATGAACTTACTAGCAAACCTTGACATGGCCCAGAACAGTAGAAGAGCATGGAAGCTTGTCAAAAACTTGAGCAACGACCCTTAGAGTCCACCAGTGGATCTCACCAAGGTTACACCAAATCAAATAGCTCATCAGCTGCTCCGTAACGGGAAAACCATCATGAAGACTCAGCCTGTGAAGCTGAAGCCTAGTGAAGATGAGAATAATTTTCTCGGTCGTCCTTTCACATCAGCAGAATTAGAACATGCCATCAAGCTGATGAAAGTCAACAAAACTGCGGGCCCGGATGACATCAGGACAGAACAAATCAAGAACTTTGGACCAGGAACAATCCAGTGGCTGGTGAATATGATGAATAGATGTATCGAGACCCTGCACTTACCAAAGCTGTGGAGGAAAGCTCATGTGGTTGCACTGCTAAAACCAGGCAAGGAACCAACGGATGCAAAGAACTTACGTCCTGTCTCTCTTCTTTGCCACCTATACAAGGCATTTGAAAGGTTGATCCTTGAAAGAATTGCAAAATTCATTGATAACCGGCTAATTCAAGATCAAGCTGGATTTAGACCAGGGAAATCATGTTCCAGACAAATTCTGAACCTGACACAGCATATCGAGGATGGCTATGAGAATAAACTTATCACTGGTGTCGCCTTTATAGATCTCAGTGCTGCATATGATACAGTGAACCATAAGAAGCTCATAGCCAAGCTGTACAACATCACTAAGGACATGAATTTAACAAATGTCATACGTAGGATGCTCCAGAACAGAAGGTTCTATGTTACACTTCAAGGGAACAAAAGTCGATGGAGGCACGAGAAAAATGGGTTACCTCAAGGCAGTGTGTTATCCCCGTTACTATTCAACATTTATACAAATGACCAGCCAGTATATTTAGAGGCCAGGCGATTTATTTATGCGGATGACACCGCTATTGCTGTACAGGGTAGGAGCTTTGAGGAGTTGGAGGGAAAACTGTCCAATGCTCTTGAGAAATTAGACAATTATTACACCCAGAATCACCTGAAACCTAACCCAGGAAAGACACAAGTATGCGCATTTCATCTTCGCAACAAAGAGGCCCGGAGAAAGTTGAATGTTGTCTGGAAAGGAGTGACACTCGAAAGCTGTGAAACGCCTCGATATTTGGGAATCAAGCTTGATCGTACCCTGAGCTTCAGGAAACATTGTAGAGAATTGAAGTGCAAGATCAGCTCAAGAAATAGCATAATGTGGAAGTTGATAGGTTCAACATGGGGAGCGAACCCTCAGGTTCTGCGTTCAACAGCATTGGGACTTTGCTTCGCAGCAGGAGAGTACGGATCATCAGTGTGGGGAGCATCTGCCCATACCAAGCAAGTGGACATAGCTCTTAACGAGTCCACACGTATTGTCCCTGGATGCCTGAGTCTTACTCCAGTGCAGAAGATCTACCCTCTCGCTGGCATTGCACCACCAGTTATTCGACGCAGGGTGGCAGCAGAGAAAGAGAGACAAAAGCTTGAAACAGATCCCAGACATTCTATGTTCAACCACAAGGTGACCACTCCTCGCCTACGATCCAGGAAGAGTTTTATTAAGAGAACAGTACCCCTCCATACCAAGCCAGACGTCCGGCGTGTGTCACTCTGGAAACAAATAGAACCAGAGGGGTTTACCCCTAAAGAAGAACTGAGCAGTGGTAGTCATTTGCCTTACACCATCTGGAGGTCCTTAAACCGGATGAGAACAGGAGTGCCTAAGTGTCGTAGCAACCTTGTGAAGTGGGGTTATGCAGAAGATCCACGATGTGCCTGTGGAGAAATCCAGACTCCACAACACCTTCTCACGTGCAAAGATCTTAATGAAACCTGCAGCCAGGAAGACCTTATGTTGGCCACAGACCGAGGGATAAGAGCTGCAGAGTTCTGGAAAGGAAGAATTTAGTGTGTCTCCCGGACACGGAAAGTAAAGTAAGTAGCCCTTTGCTAGTGATACCTCTGTACCAAATTTCGTTCAATTAGGTTTCACTGTGTTCGTATTGATAGAGGGAATCGATTTTCACACATACATGGCCGCCATCTGCAAAATATTGGGTTGATGACCTTTTAGTTTGGTCAAAAGATGCTTACTACATAAATGTACTGCATGTTGTTGAAAAATTTGGTGGAGATCAGATGATTAAGTTAGTCATAATTTGATTTAAGCTTTGAACATTTGGGTGGCCACCATTACGTTTCCATTATGATGACGGCAATATAAATCATGACACTGAGGTGTCCTTTGTTAGTGCTACCTCTGTACCAAGACCATTTAATTTGGTTTGAACATATTTGAATGGATAGGGGAAATATATTTGCACACATACATGGCCGCCATCTGCAAAATATTGGGTTGATGGCCTTGTAGTTTGGTCAAAAGAATCTTCCCACATAAATGTATGTTGCTGCAAAATTTGGTAGAGACCAGATGATTAGGTTAGTCGTAATTCGATTTCAGCTTTGAACATTTGAGTGGCCGTTATTACGTTTCCGTCAAGATGGCGGCGATATAAAACATGACAATGAGGTGCACTTTGCTTGTGCTACATCTGTGCCAAATTTCGTTCAATTCGGTTTCACCGTGCTTGAATTGATAAGGGGATTCAATTTGCACACATACATGGCCGCCATCTGCACACAATTGGGTGATGACCTTGTAGTTCGGTCAAAAGATGCTTCCCACATTAGTGTATGCTGTTGCAAAATTTGGTAGAGAACAGATGAATAGGTTAGTCATAATTATTTAAGATGTGAACATTTGGGTGGCCGCCATTACGTTTTCGTTAAGAAAGCGGCGATATAAAACATGACACTGAGGTGCCCTTTGCTAGTGCTACCTCTGTACCAAACTCGTTAAATTCGGTTTCACTGTGTTTGTATTGATAGACAGAATCGATTTGCACACATACAGCTCCGCCATCTACAAAATATTGGGTCGATGACCTTTTAGTTTGGTCAAAAGATGCTTACTACATAAATGTACTGTATGTTGTTGCAAAATTTGGTGGAGATCAGATGATTAGGTTAGCCATAATTTGATTTAAGCTTTGAACATTTGGATGGCCACCATTACGTTTCCATTAAGATGACGGCAATATAAATCATGACACTGAGGTGTCCTTTCCTAGTGCTCTACCTCTGTACCAAGACCGTTTAATTCGGTTTTAACGTATTTGAATTGATAGGGGAAATGTGTTTGCACACATACATGGCCGCCATCTGCCAAATATTGGGTCGATGGCCTTGTAGTTTGGTCAAAAGAATCTCCCCACATAAATGTATGTTGCTGCAAAATTTAGTAGAGATCAGATGATTAGGTTAGTCGTAATTCGATTTCAGCTTTGAACATTTGAGTGGCCGTTATTACGTTTCCGTCAAGATGGCGGCGTTATAAAACATGACAATGAGGTGCCCTTTGCTTGTGCTACCTCTGTACCAAATTTCGTTCAATTCGGTTTCACCGTGTTTGAATTGATAAGGGGAATCAATTTGCACACATACATGGCCGCCATCTGCACACTATTGGGTGATGACCTTGTAGTTTGGTCAAAAGATGCTTCCCACATTAGTGTATGCTTTGGCAAAATTTGGTAGAGATCAGATGAATAGGTTAGTCATAATTATTTAAGATGTGAACATTTGGGTAGCCGCCATTACGTTTTCGTTAACAAGGCGGCGATATAAAACATGACACTGAGGTGCCCTTTGGTAGTGCTACCTCTGTACCAAACTCGTTCAATTCGGTTTCACTGTGTTTGTATTGATAGACAGAATCGATTTGCACACATACAGCGCCGCCATCTACAAAATATTGGGTTGATGACCTTTTTAGTTTGGTCAAAAGATGCTTACTACATAAATGTACTGTATGTTGTTGCAAAATTTGGTGGAGATCAGATGATTAGGTTAGCCATAATTTGATTTAAGCTTTGAACATTTGGATGGCCACCATTACGTTTCCATTAAGATGACGGCAATATAAATCATGACACTGAGGTGTCCTTTCCTAGTGCTACCTCTGTACCAAGACCGTTTAATTCAGTTTTAACGTATTTAAATTGATAGGGGAAATATGTTTGCACTCATACATGGCCTCCATCTGCAAAATATTGGGTTGATGGCCTTGTAGTTTGGTCAAAAGAATCTCCCCACATAAATGTATGTTGCTGCAAAATTTGGTAGAGATCAGATGATTAGGTTAGTCGTAATTCGATTTCAGCTTTGAACATTTGAGTGGCCGCTATTACGTTTCCGTCAAGATGGCGGCGATATAAAACATGACAATGAGGTGTCCTTTGCTTGTGCTACCTCTGTACCAAATTTCGTTCAATTCGGTTTCACCGTGTTTGAATTGATAAGGGGAATCAATTTGCACACATACATGGCCGCCACCTGCACACTATTGGGTGATGACCTTGTAGTTTGGTCAAAAGATGCTTCCCACATAAGTGTATGCTGTTGCAAAATTTGGTAGAGATCAGGTAATTTGATTTAAGATTTGAACATTTGTGTGGCCGCCATTACGTTTTCGTTAAGATGGCTGCGGTATAAAACATGACACTGAGGTGCCCTTTGCTAGTGCTACCTCTGTACCAAATTTCGTTCAATTTTGTTTCATCGTGTTTGAATTGATAGGGGGGACACAGACATGCAGAGTTTATACACACACTCACAGACACACACACAGACACAAACATTTTGGCCCTGTGTTTGATCTTATAAGTCTACTATCATTTCTTGCAAAAATCGAAAGTAGGCTAAAATAACAATCGGGAAGTTGGTGGACTTTTTTTTAGGCAAAACAGTATTGAATAATAATTCACCAGAGGTAGAAACTATTTAGCACGTGGACAGGAGTATACTGCCATGTGATCTGAACTGATCAATTATAAAATTAAGATTTGCCACTAATTAAAATCAGTCATATAATTCAATGCAGAAATTTACGACGAGACAATATTTGACTTACTAGAAGCATAAAAACAGTAATAAGCCTCATAAAGTTGATCACAAATGTCACATACGCCTCCAACACTAATCCGTGAAAGTGAGACAAAATCTTAATCAAGTCCAGCTATTCATAATTGTAGATTACTGTTGTGATAGCGATAAGCCCCAAATTAGATGTTTATTTTGATATCCACAAGAAGACGAGATTTAATGCTATTTCAGTGGGTCAACACGATTGTATCCGATATTGTAAAGGGTGTTCCCCTAAACGTGAAAAAAGATATTGATAGTATACGAGAGTGGAACGTGCCTTTTACACTACCACTTTGCTAATATGAAATAATTATTTTCATACCTTGTATTATATATTCAGGGAGTCAATAAAAAATTCAATTTATGTCAATTAACATCTAAATTACAAAAATATTAGTCTTGATTTCGGTAATGTTTGTTGTACAAAAACGACGGCAGCCATGTTCCTATTGACATGACATCACGCAGTCACTATTACCAACAGGTGGAGTATAAAATACACCACACAGGTCATATTAAATACATAGGTAAATTATAGAGGGTGAATTATACCGACAAAAAAAATCACGGACGCTCTGCGTGTTATGTATAAACGACGCCGCAATCGGATTGGCGGAGAAAATGTTTCCCTTCGAAAAATTGAGGTTACTTTGTTACTTCCGGGCGCGCGATTCAAATTGACGAGCTCGCCGTTTTTGCTGAGCCAGAGTGCAAGCCATTGGCCACTGCTGTGCGTCAGGCAAGGGAAGGGATGATAGACAGAGATATGCTGGTGCGACTGACACACTCGCTACTCTGCCCCTGTGGCCAGTGTCTGGCACCCTAATCGTTGCCAACCTCATCATTCAAGATTCGTATCAAGTGACAGACGACTATGTGCCTCAGATGCACGACGCACAGGGGCGCAAGAGTGCCTCAAATGCGGCATTAATTCAAAAACTGAAATTGGTCCTATGGTATTTTTGGTATAACAGAACACTAAAAGACTTGCTCGACTACGTTGATACACGTTGTGACCTTGACCACACTGCGTCTCACGTGGGGAGCCCACAGTAGTTGAGATATTGCAGAGCAGATAAGTCGTGTTTTCGGATTTTTTTTTTCATTTTTTCGCCATGGAACCTTCGTGTTCAGGTATGTAATGTTATTTTAGTTGTTATATAGTAATATTTGTGTTTCAGAAAAATCGTTCTTTACACGTCTCCTTATATTTACCATCTTGAGATATAAGAAGGTGAATGGTTATGTTCCGAGGCAGTCCGAGGATGCATTGTTGATTGTTTCTAGTGGCTGTGGCCTTTATATTGTAGACCAGTTTAGTTTCGCTGCTACCTTTTGCCACATTTTTCTAAATGACAATAAAATCAAGAACAGAGAAAATCGGAGGGTGTCAAATAAAAACCTTGTCTGGGTTTATTTCAGGTACTACCAGCTCAAATAAAATGTTCATCAAAAGGAGAAAACTTCTGGAGATCATGAAAAATTTAGAGTTTTTGCCCAGCATGGCAAGACATTTCGTTCAGAAATACCCATGGTGCAACATGTCTTCTACACTGCATAAATACAGTATTTGATACATGGATCTGAAATAGTATCGTCCGCATTGCTTCTTATAGGACAGTTAACAGTGGAAGCACAGAAAGCACCTAATAAGGACATCAAAAATTGCCGGGAAAATTATTCCAGAAATGTAGTCGACTGTTCTGATCCACTTATCACCAACAAGAGGAAATTTAAAAAAAAAACAAGCCCTCCCGAAAGGAGCATTAGATTTATTAAAATATTCATTCATATCAACAATTAGTCCCAGGAGCCGGGATGATGATGAAGGGAGTGATGGTAGTAATTGAGACAATTGTACTTTCACTAGTTCGGAGGATTCATGTGATTTAAGGTGCTTTCTGCATTTCCATAATAATTATTTTGCTACAGTTATAATGTGTACAAAGTTTTACAACTATTATATTACAAGAGTTTAGTGATTTTCAGTCGGTCAACACGAATATACCCAAAAGAGCTGGGTTATTCCCTAATCCTGAAATAAATTACATGAGATTAATAAATACACTAGGATGACCAGTTTCGATCGTCAAGCGATCATCTTCAGATCCATTACACTTAGGCCATAAAATCTATGTTTGAAAATACAGGTGAAAATATTTACAATATGTACAATTATTTAGCTGCAGTATTGGTACTGCAACTGTCGGTATATGCTAAATGCAGTATATACGATGTTAGATGAAATATTAAATGGTGATAGATATCCGGAGTTTGTAATTTGGAGTGATTATATGGTTGTAAAAATCAACTATGGTTAAACTGTAATCCTATTCCAGGCGGATACTTATCTGGTTGTCTTCCTTGCTAGAGCTACGCGCAGTCTTCGTGTGTACTGTAACTCCAGGTGTGGTCGATTGAGGTGGGCTGTTATCTCAACGACACCGATTTTTCTCTTTTCTCCTCCCTCCCCCACCTCACCACCCCCCCCCCCCCTCCCTCCCCACCCCCCCCACCCCCACCCCCCCTCAACCAGTGTCGGTGGAGGAAGAAGCCTATAACATCCACGGGATACCAAGTCATCAGGATTGTACATCCCGGGTATGTATCTCCAGTCCTCAGGCTGCGTCAGTTTTCTAATCACTTGAAATCGATTTCCAACGAAGGTCCCCCATGTCTCGTTTCGTTTTATCCAAGCCAACGCTGTCGAGGAATCCGTCCATAAATACTCTTTAACATCTTCTAAGTGTAATGACGATCTTACTAAGGAAGTCAACCTGCTTCCTATCAGACATCTTAACAATTCCATCCTTGGAATGGTATTCGTCTTAAGGGGCGCTACCCTGGCATTGGCTAGCACCAACTCAACGGATACTCCATCTGGTCTTTCTGTTCTTAAGAAGACAGCTGCCGCATAAACACATTGAGTAGCATCTGTAAATGTATGAAGCGATCAATCTTCTTTATTCACGGCAACATTTGTAACTAAACGAGCTTTACCTCCCCTAAACACGGTACTTCTGCGTAGCACTTTCAAAAATCACGAGATAGCAATTCAGGTAATGGTGAATCCCAACTCGATCTCCCTCTCGTTTGAGTTGGTTTGCTTGCTGCTTCAACTTTCCATGCTTCCCTCAGCAACAATTTGAATGGAAGCAATGCTGGCGAAAGGAATCCAATGACATCAAAAATTTTATGAATGAAAGACAATCTTCTGGTAACATTGTAATCTTTGAGTTTATGTGACATCTCAACGTATCCACTCTTTTATTCAATTCCACACCTAAGATTTCCGTAACTTTGTCTGGTTCTCCACCCTCCTTGTCGTCCCTGGATACATCTTCCATGTTACTCTCCCAGTTTCTCAACTCCATTTGTGCTTCTGCCAGTATTCTTGTACTTTCATTACGGAACCTCTTGTATTCCTCTATAGAAACTACCGAGGTCACACAGTTGTCCACGTATAGTGATTCCTTCAGTTTGTGGGCTTTCTTCGTCTTCTCCGCGAACATTCGACAGGTGATAGTCTAATACTGGACCTAATATGAAGGTGCTGTAAGTCGTTCCAAACACTACTCTTGCATGTCTGTAGACCTTGATTTCTCCAAATTGTTTTTCCTCCCACCATAGAACACAGAGGTGATTACGATCTTCTGGTGCTGCCTCAATCATCTGAAACGCCTTCCTTATATCAGACGTTACACCAATCTTCTTCTCTCTAAATCTTAGCAGTATTTCAGGGATCTTTTGCACATAGTTAGGTCTTCTCTCCAGACAGTCATTGAGAGACACGCCTACCGCTGTGATGCATGAAGCATCAAACACCGGTCAAACTGGGGTCGTCCAGCTGTTTGGGTTTATCATCGGTCGATGAGGTAGAAAATGGCATCCCTCATCCGTTAATTTCTCAATGAATCTTTCTTCCCCGCAGCTTCTAGACAGTTTAGTGAAGTCGACAAATAAAGTTGGCTTTATTCAGCTTGTCGGTGGTACCGGTATATCTTAGTCTTTTCTCTGCCATAACTTATGTCTGTTCGAAAGAAGAATTGGGTGACCTCCAATCCAAGGAAGATTGTTGACCATGTAGCGTTCTTCATCAGTTTTCTTCAGTGTTTGGAGAAGGTTTTGTTTGATTTTCTGATTTCGCTGTTCAGTTGATTGAACTTCAACTTGATCTTGAATTCCAATTACTTCCAGATCCCACAACTTCCCAATGGAATCTGTATCTTCACATGCCATTGAAATTGTGATATTCGCAAAATTTCCATCAACACTGTTGTCACATCTCTCTCCTGCTAAAGTCCATCCCAACTTCGTTTCTATAGCTGAGAGTCCTTTCGCCAAATGTACCACGTCTCTTGTGACAATTTTACTATAGGCTACACATCTTTGCCTAACAGCAACTGGACAATCATCTCCAATATCATTAATTGATATCCCATTCCTTTTGAATTCCTCCATCAGTACCTCCGATTTGTAAATTCTTGGGATTAACTGGCAGATTCTAGGTTTATCCCTTACGTCTACTTGCCATTCGAATTTTTTTCCAGGGCTTGTTAGTTGTATTCGGTATTTCTTATGGCTAACTGAAGAAGTATTATTTTCCCAGAAGAGAATATGAGTGACTGTTCCTTCTTCACATGGCTCCAATTCTAGTTCCTTTGCTGTTTTTTGTAACAAGTATAATCGCTGTGAACCACTGTCTAGAAAAGTCCTCACTGTCTTTTGTTTGTATTTCTCGTGGATGTTAACCATCAAAGTCTGTAGTAGCCTACAACTTGTTTACGCAAGTAAAATTAGCAAGATCGGACGTTGACAACTGAGCCGTATCTTCCTTTCTCTTTGACTCTTCTTTACAGTGAATAGTCATCTCAAGAAACATAACCGTTACGTGACTACCGTTACGTGTCTATTACTACCAATGAAATTGTGTACATTCATCTCGCAATTCTTTGATAGTTGATTTACGGTAAGCGTAAACACGTGTAGCAGAGATTTTTCTCCTTTACTTTCGCAATTCTTTGATCAAGTGTCATACGGTAGTTTTCTTTTTGAAACAATTCTTACTGTCATGGAATTTTCCACAGAATATACACGTTTTGCTACTATTGTTGAAAAGCGCCGCCATCGTTGGTGAGTTTGTTTTATCTTTGCGTAACATCTTCTCCAATCTGGACGTATCTAACCTCTTGTCATGTTTTTCTTCCTGTTCTAGGCTACCAAATCCTGCCTGGGCCAGGAGCAAAAGGAAAAGGAAGCTTGTAGTTTAACGTGACCGTTAATCTTGAGATCATGAGCCACGGGACCTCCTTTTCACGTGGAATCCGAACCACAGGACATGGCATTTCACTTCGAAAATCTCACATGCATTGACCGGGAATCGAACCCGGACCGCCTTGGTGAGAGGCATACAGCTAGACCGCTTAGCCACCACGTCCCCTATGGGCCAGGAGAATTTGTTGTTCGTTTTGTACTTCAGATTTGAGAAAATCCATTAAACAATCTAGTAGTGATATGGGTCGGTCTACCTGGGTTTCATCCGTTTCCCACTCTTTGACATTTCTTGAGAACTGACTTCTGTGCCATGCTCTTAGTGTTTACTCCGGTAAAGTGGAATCTACTGGAAACAACCAAGTAGCCTACTGCTAGATTTAGTATATTAAGGCAGTGTAGGTGTGATTCTAATTTGATAAATGAAGTTGGCAGAGGGAGGTTGTGCTTATGCGTGGTATTGGAAATAACTAGTTTCAACAATTCCAGTATGTATACTTGTAGTAGTAAATCGTCCCTACCGAACCGTTCTTTCAGACCTTGTACCGCTTTACGGTAGTTTTCGGTCATTTGGGGGGTAGTTACGGTTACAGTGATTTAGTTGGAAAAAATATTTACAGGAACTCACCTTATTAATTCAGCAATTTCCAAATGGACTCGTATTGGATGTCAAAATCAGCGGCCTCGTGTTTCCAACAAGTTGTTTCATCAGCTGAACGTCTCCCCTTTCGTAGCCATGACTTGACATATGGTTGTGGGTTAAATAAATGCACAGGAGGTCCTACGCTGCTTATGAAAATAAGTCCGCTTGATTTTTCAACCAGCAGCCTATTTCTCTTTTCGGTGTGGATCTCATTCATGGTACTGAAAGCTATTTCAGCTTCTGCTGAAGAGATGGGAATGGTCTGTACAGTCTTGATTAAAGGCATCAGCTCCACTGGAATTTACTTGGTCTCGACATACTTTCTAAAAGCATTAATGTACCTCCTCTTGTCTGACATGTGGAAAAAGTCACAAAGGTTGCCGACACTCTCATCACCATAGCAGATATCCAAAGTAGAAGTGGAGGGCCAATTATTTTTGTATAGTACCTTTGAATCACTGATAACTTTTGTCATTCTCTCATGTCTTTGCTGACTAGAGCTGGAACCAAGATGAGATGATGTGGACACATTTTCCATAAGCCTGTTATTTAAATTGTTCACAAGACTTCTGAAAAACTGCTTTCTGTCAATTTTTACAACTTTTTTAGAATGATGTAATCCTATGTTTCTAAACTTTATGCTTTCTGCTGCTTTAAGAACTGTTCTGTAGTATTCTCCAGAAGCTGAGTTACACATAGATTCAAACACTTCTATAGTGCGCTTGATTGCATTTTGAGCCTCTGTCAGACTTGTCTCTCTTTTCTGCAACTCTAATGACAAATCAGCTAACTCAACAAGAGCATCATACATAATTGCAATATTTTCTAGAAATTCTAGACAAGTTAACATATTTTCTAGACCTTGGAATTTTGCCCTTTCTTTGGAGTCTCTCTGGTGGTCATTTTTTGCCTCACTAAAATGTTTTACTAGAGCACTGTAGTTTTCCCAGACAGCTTTTACAGTTCTCAGGCTTGAAACTACCCATCTTATTGTAAATATTTTCTCAATCTTCTTAACTCTTTGTTCCAGTGAAGCAGCACAAATGTTGAGTTCCCTTTGATTTTTGGGAGACATGCTGTATAAAGAATACAATTTGTCAAAGAAAGAATGGAAATGGTTAACACCTGTAACTTCATTCTTTGTATCAGAAACGGCCAATTCCAAGCGATGGTTTAAACAGTGCCAGGTTACTATATCCGGAAATAACTTTAAAAACTGTGCTCCAACTCCATTTTTTCTACTTAACATTACAGAGGCCCCATCATATGCTAGACCAACTAAATGTTCTGCCAGAAAGTTTTCATTCATCCCATATGAAGAAAGATTCTTCAATATCTCTCTGCTGTAGTTGATTCAAGTTCTATCAAGTCCCAGAAAAAGGAAACAACTTCAGAGTTATCTGAAAGAGCACATCTCAAACATAATACTAACAAAGATTTTACACTAACTGTTGTTGATTCGTCAATCATAATACTGATTTCCTCTGATTTTCTGTTATAGATTTTGCTATTTTATTTCTCATTTCCTGTGAAATGTGTTCAATAATATTAGCACAACTAAAATTTGTATGAAGAACTCATCCCACATCTAAACCATTTAATTGTTGAAGTTCAACATAAGCCTGTAGGTCTATGAAGGGTCTATTTCTTTTCGCAATTGAGTATGCTGTTCGAAATACTCGAACGGTGGTATCTAGGTGTTTGACATTCATAGTGTCCAAGCAACTTTCAAATATCTTTTTATTGGATTCTGATTTTTGTAACATAGCTTTCTTGTGAGATTCTGAATTTTTGTGTTAATTTTTTTTTCCTAAGCCTTGTTTGTTGTTGATTAATATTATTTCCGTTGGGATGAACCTTGCATTCTACCCATACTTTCATTAGCTTAAGTCCTGCCCCTTTAGAAACTCCTAATCCTAATTTACTTTCCTCTTTACATAGTACGGTATATTGCAGCCTAAATTTTTATTTCCTGCAAATAACCACTCGTTTTCTGACAAAAAAAATAACGGTACTGAGACTCGTTCCAACAGTCTGGAAAATCTTGTTTTCGGTAGGTGGGTCCTTGAATTTCACAGTCGATGGTAGAAGGTGTAGAACCATAACCTAGATTCTCCCTTGAATCCGCATCACACGTTTCAGCAACATTTAACCCAGGTCTATCTCTATACTCACGTCTTTAATGAAACTAATGTTCTCGGAACTCCATTCAGTTTCGGTTTTACTTGAGCCATCACACACCCTTTTAGTATTCTTTGATTCTTCATCTTCATCCCCAGAACGTTTTTTTTTTAACCCAGCCACTTAAGTAAACTCATTGTCACAAGTTGTGACTCACAACTCACTTTCACAGTCACTGGAAAACTTGAAAGGTACTACGGGGCTACTGATGTTCATTAACTGCAGAGAGATTCCGTAATATCTGCTTCACAGCAACACATCGATCAAAACATAAAATAAAACTTGGATTCACACAAACATAACGAGCGGAAGAAAGTTGTTGTGCTTACTTCCCGCTCTCCGTATCCAATAGCAGTGTAGCCAACCTTAGAGAACCAGAAAAACGCCCAAGAGTGTAAAAGCGACCGTATTTTATGAACATAAAACCGTAAGGTTCGATATTAGTCTGCTAGAGTACACCTGTGACGTTTCAGCGCTATGTATAGATTATAAAGGATTTTCTTACTGAATGTAACATTGTTACGTCATTCTAAAGCGGGAAGATATTTTCCGGAACGGCGTTCCGGCCCGTTCCGGTCCAACTAAACCACTGACCGTAAGGTTCGATATTAGTCCGCTAGAGTACACCCGTGACGTTTCAGCGCTATGTATAGATTATAAACGATTTTCTTACTGAATGTAAAATTGTTACTTCATTCTAAAGTGGGAAGATATTTTCCGGAACGGCGTTCCGGGCCCGTTACAGTCCAACTAAACCACTGACTGTAAGGTTCGATATTAGTCCGCTAGAGTACACTCGTGACGTTTCAGCGCTATGTATAGATTATAAACGATTTTCTTACTGAATGTAAAATTGTTACGTCATTCTAAAGCGGGAAGATATTTTCCGGAACGGCGTTCCAGCCCGTTACGGTCCAACTAAACCACTGACCGTAAGGTTCGATATTAGTCCGCTAGAGTACACTCGTGACGTTTCAGCGCTATGTATAGATTATAAACGATTTTCTTACTGAATGTACAATTGATACGTCATTCTAAAGCGGGAAGATATTTTCCGGAACGGCGTTCCGGCCCGTTCCGGTCCAACTAAACCACTGTTTATGAATGAGTTCCCGTGGTTCTGTCCCTGGTTTCATCAGTTGAACTAAGTGCTGAAACTTATCACTTGCATGTAAGCTATCGTCGTCGTGAAACTATTGGTACCGAGCCCAAAAAACTAACCATTCCTTCAGCTCGCCATTGAATCTTTTTAGTTCTATTTTGGGAAGTTTAAATGATCTTAGATTCCCTTCTTGACTCCCGATGGCACTTCCAATTCCATTAACCTGAACTAAAACTAGCTCATGTGCTCCAATCTGTGACAATATATCCTCAGCTTTTATTTTCACAACTTAAAATTTGGCATTGTATTTGTCGATAAACTCTCGCTCAGCGAGTACAATTTCATATTTCTCCTTATTATCGAACAAAGCACCCATTATATTAGTATCTGCTACCAGCAGCTCATGGATTAAAGCTTCCAAATGATTTAAATTCGATCTTAGCAAAACCTCATCAATAGGAGGTTCTACAAATATAATTGCTTTTATATCATTTATTTTCTTAGTAACAGACTGCCTGATAGGCACCCTACCTCTTCTTAGCATTTCCATTTCTAATTAGGCCAACCAGTATTCGTAATATTGTAGGGGCCCTGAGAGGGTGCCCTCTACAAGTTACTGTTCGAGGGGATGAAATAAGAAGAGCTGGGGCTACTTGGATCTGGAGTGTAAGAGGTGCTAACTAAGGGCTGGTTCGAGGGCGTGTGAGCACTCGAAAGGAGAACTCCCGAATGTACTATTTGAACGGGTAATTCGGGGATGCAATTAACGGATTAGGTGCTGGGAGCTCGGAACAGCTGAGCTGGGCTTGGGATACCGCTAACGTGTGCGCTGTTATGAGCGAGCCACACACTGTGACGCAGATGCGTGGCTAGCTGCTGGCGTCACGGAGCACTTACCTAAGTGTGTTACCTGAATCCTACCGGGGACGGGGGATGAAGGACAGTATCTTAACAATTAACACATTAAACTGAAAGACCAGTGATTTCTACTATGACTGAGTTTTATGGGGTACTTCAGACTTGAAGTACTCCTTGCAGTAGCAAAGCAGTTAATGAACCAGATGCTATTTATAAACCAAGCACAAAGGGGTGAGAGTGTAAATGTCTGTTAGAGGAGTGTGGATCGCTGAGACACTTACCCTTCGGCGTCGGTCCGGCACAAAGTAGCACTGAGGCAGACTGACAGAATGATTGGCAGAATGGTAGAATGACAGAATGTCTCGAGGTACCTCACCTCTCCAGTTTTATAGGCTCCTGAGTACCGCGTGTGCAGAATTGCACATTCTACAGGATGTGTGGCGTTGGCCGGGATTATTGGAGTCCAAGCGGCGGGGTTACTGAAGGTTGTTGTTACTATGCCTTTAGGCTCAGATGTATGTTATAATTTTATAATGTGGGAATAGATGTATCAGAGATATTTGGGGATAGGGGTGCATCCCCCGGATGCAACAATATCCTCTTCGTAATATCACGTCGGGGTCCACCACTTTGTTATAAATTACTGAAGATATATACACTAGTGTCCAAAAGTTAAGCATAAGTTACGAATAATTAGGGCAACAGGAAAGAGACCGCAAATCGCACTACACAAGCACCTACCAACCTTACGTGTTCGCTCTGTATAGGAGAGGAGTATTCCCTGCTTTGACTAGCGGTGAAACTGCAAGGTAAACACAGCCAGTGCCTACGCCCCATATACCCTCTGTCGTTATTGCCCTGTTATAGTGTGCGGATGTAGCCTCGTGGTGAACGTGACAACATAATGGTACAACGACGCCATTTGGATCCCGTTTTGCAGGGTAGAATACTCGGCCGTCTGGAAGCAAGCCAGACACAGACCCAGGTCGCCGTATCCTTGAATGTGCCACAAGGTGTCATTTCCAGGCTTTGGAGACGATTTCAGGACACAGAGGATGTTACTCGTAGGCCAGTACCACGTTGACTAAGAGTAACCACCCCACAGCAGGACCGATATCTGGCCTAGCCACCCGATGAAATTAGAGTGCACCTGCAAGACAATATTGTCGGCGGAGCTTGCAGCCGTGTCAGGGGTTTCCGTTTCCCAGAAAACTGTATACCGGAGGCTCAGAACAGCAGAGCTGTTTGCCAGACGTCCAGCGGTGTGCATCCCGCTCACTCCAGCACAGAGACGGGTCCGTTTACTGTGGAGCCGTGAACGTCGAAACTGGACGATGAATGAATGGAGGCATGTACTCTTCACAGACGAATCCCGCTTCAGTTTGCAGAACGATTCCCGTTGCACATTAATCTGGAGAGAACCGGGTAGCTGATATAACCACAGACACATCGTGGAACGGGACCAGTATTACGCTGGTGGTGTCATGGTGTGGGGCGGCATCATGCTGAATGGCCCAACGGACCTGCAAATCTTCATGGGTGGTCCGAGGAATACTGTGAACGCTCGGAGATAAAGGGATGAGGCACCGGTATTGAGATCACTTGTTCGACTCTTCAGAGGTACGGTTGGTCCGGACTTCATCTTAATGGACGATAATGCCCGACCACATGCACTGCTCTGGTGGATGAATTTCTGGCTGTGGAAGACATTCATCGCAGCGAGGTCTGCGGATCTGAATCCTGTAGAGCATGCCTTGGATGCATTGGGGAGGCGAATTGCAACCCGTCAGCCTCCACCAAGGACCCTCCAAGACCTTCGCATTGCCCTTTCGGAGAAATGGGATCGACTGCCACAAGAGCTCTTGGATCATCTCGTAGAGAAAGGAAGAAGGAAAGGAAGATTGTAGTTTAACGTGACCGTTAATCTCTAGATCAAGAGCCACGGAACTTTCTAATTACGTGGAATCAGAACCACAGGATATGGCATTTCACTTTGTAAATCTCACATGCATTGACCGGGAATCTATCTGATAGAGAGCAAGTCACGTCGCAGCGAAGCATGCGTGGCCGTTAGGGGTAACCATACACCCTATAAACAGCATATTTTGTTGTGGAAGACATTGACAAGTTTTGTTAGTTGTTGGTAAAGGTGTACCTTAGCTACCTTTCTGACACTGCCTTTTTTGGACACGTGTGTCATTCATCTTCCGTTTGTTCAGCAATTCGTCTGACATTCCTGTCAGGCGGTATGGCCACGTTTAATGATTATGCTCAAATTTAGGACACTGGGGCATATTAGAAGCCTCGTGATAGTTTATCATACCATTATTGCCTAAAACCAAAGAGCATAGAAACCACTCCTAATTTCCAACACAACAGCTGACTTGCGACCTGCGTAACTTGTCTCGAGTGCCGTACAATATCAGACATGACTAGGCGATGTCCAAGGAAGCACTTTTCAGTGAGAGTTACTAAGAGAGGATTTGTTCCAGTAGTACCTAAAGTTCAATGCATCGAACCAGCATTGAACGGAAGGGACTCGAAGATGTATTTATCATTACCAACTTATAAATACTATCACTGGGTAACTTAGTAACCTTGGTCTACCTTTACAGTTCTTGTACTCGACCCTTCCTTCCATAACTAAGGTCGCTATTCTGGGTGTCGTAATGTGTCTCCTACAAACCTATCTCTTCTCATCATTAGCAGTCACCTGGAACATCTCTCCCCTCCCACTCGTCTTAATACCTCTTCATTTATTACCCTATCTCCACATCTGATCATCATTCTCCTGTAACACCACATTTCCAACATTTCAATTCTCCTCTTTTTTGCTTCACCAACAGTTCAAATGTCACTTCCATGCAGTGCCACGCTCCAGACAAAGGCTTTAAATTTAATTTGTTCCCAATTTGTGTGAAATGGCAGAATAATAATTCCTTTCTTATACAGTTCATTTTCATAGTGAATCGGTATCGTAAACCATCGCATGTATTTAATCGCGTCTCTAAAAGCCAGGGTAGTTAAAAGGGACGTAAAACCAATAACATTATTATTATTATTGTATTTAATCACACATAGCAAGTGATCATGCAGTATGTATGTTAAATCCACTCAGTGCTTTTGGAGCTATTTGAATTTGTCCCCACCAGAACGTTGATAGCACCAAATTTATCGAAAATGAGTTTGTCTCAGATTTGTTTCTTATCCCCATCTCCCGTCTTCTATAGGCATCTGCCGGGAAAAGTAATATCTTTCAAGAGAGTTACGAGGAGTCGAAATTTGAGGTCAGTACCAGAACGTTGCAAGGAGCATAAAATGGCGACGACAACGCACGTGTCACCAGTGGGTTCCGTGTTTAATCATGCAACTAAAGGCAAGAAAAATCGTATTAACTACGGAAACAGATCATGCATTACAAGGAAGCGATTGAGGAACAGCGGGTGTGCTTATTGGTCAACGGCCTGAAAGCAGGTCGGTTGTAAGAATACTCCTAATATGATAAGTATCATAAAGTTCCACATCCCTTTTGTCCGTCCTTTGTATTTGCAACGGCGATTTCCTGTACCTCAAAATTAACTTTCATGATTAGAGTAGTAAAGAGTAAAAAATAAGTGGAGGGGTGTCATATTTGCTACAACCTTGCCCAAGCTAGAAAACAGAAATTGATGTTGATTATGTTAACTCATGATAATCAATTTATATGCCTTTATTTATAAGCTTGTTCTGAACCAAATTCATGAGAATCGATGCCTGTTGAACACCATCAAGAAAGGGAAAGCAAAATTCATGGGACACATACTCAGACATGATACTCTCCTCCATGTAATTTTTGAAGGAAAAATTTTGGGGAAGAAAGCAAGGGGACGACCAAGACAATCGTATCTCAAGAACATTGTCAAGGAAATGGAACGTGACTCTTATGCCAATATGAAGAGAACTGCTGACGACCGTAAGAAATGGCTGCAACGACGAGGCTTTTAGCCTTTAGAAACTGATGATGATGATGATGATGTAACAATAATAGTGCATTTCTTCACATTTAAGCTGACGATGACCCAAATGATGGGTCGAAAACACATTACAATACTTTAAATGATAAAGTATTAGCAAGCGTCTATTATTTTAACCTGAGGAACAGACTTTTCGGATACGAATTTCTCCCAATGGACTCGGAGAGCCTCATTGATCTTGAGCATGTTAAGTAACATCCTCAATAACACAGCATCAACACTTACAATATCTGGGAAACTTGGATGTATTGTTTAGCAGAAATAGACAATTTTGTCTGATGGGATTCGTGTAAATGGTTGTTTCATTATATCCTCAATTACAGAATATACACAATACATTCCTAAAAAAAATATTATGTTCCAGAGGGTGGACCTCTAGTTGTACCAAACTCTCAAAAATCCTAGGTACCCATCCAGACCGTTAGTAGCTGTTCAGCTAAAATGTGTTAACACACCTGCATCATTAAGCTAATATCACTCAGTTTAGAGCACCTATGTACCAATCCACACTGTGAGCGGAAGGTTCCTCTTAGAGGTATTGACACACTACGGATGATCAGGTAGTCCTTAACCCTTACAGTGCCAAGATGCCGATGCATCGGCACTTAAGTTCCGTACGGAAAATGCCAAGATGCCGATTCGATCGGCACGCCCTTATATGTGTTATAGTTATGCAGTGTGGTGCTAGATTGCTCTGCAAATCTCGTAGTAAGAAGGTAGGTTGTTTGTAATTCCTTCGTATGTCATCATATGGCACTGACATAGCTTATCTTTTGCTTGTTTACTCGTACATTATGAGTGTATATTCTGCGCGCGCTTGACGTCTATGATCCAATATGGCAGCCACCTTGTTTGTTTATGTCCGCGTGTTGTGATGTATTTCTGATCATTAACGCTCTAACATGCACATTTGAGATATTTATCGTGATATATTAAGTCTATTATTATTTCTACTGTAGTAATAGTTCAGTAGCAATTTATCTAGGACTTAGTAAAGTTGTAAATAGTACATTTGTCGCAAGAAGGCATGCCATCACGTAGGCCTATTTCGGGTGAAGAAATTGCAAATTAGGTCTACTATAACAGTATAAATTGGCATATATGATCCTAAATATGAGTTAACATTAATTATCTTCACTTATACATTTTTGAATTAGTGTACAATGTGCTAATTCATTTCAAATCATAACTTTTTTATTTTTTATAAAAAAAAAAATATATATAATTGTGTGCACAGTATTCCATGAAATATTTTTTGTCAGATGTAAGTCACATGTTTATAGTCCATGGAGTATATCAAGCTAACATACCAAATTGTATTTCCATATCTTTTAAACTCAGGCTTTGATTAATTTTTTATGCAGTGATGCACAATCCATTGAAACATGCCTGGCATTCTATGCATATGATTAGCTATTCGGGGTCGGCATCCAAAGGGTTAAATTCATCTCATTCAATGAAAGCTGGACACTATGAGGAACTACGTATGTAAGAACAATACATGAACTGTCACCCTTCATTGCGAAGAATATATGGGTTAACCAATTTATTTACATTTACTAAAACAGATTGTAAATTTGCTTACTTCTAAATTGAATACGACGGATGGCCACAATTGGTCATTAATCATAAAACTTTCTGAATATTAAAATATGAGCCTTCAATTTCCCCCACACATCCTAGTGAATTACGCTATTCAAGAAACCGCGCGAGCTGCTCTGAATAACAGGCGAGAATTCTTTTGCCCAGCTTACTGATTGGACTACTGTGGACCAAATTGGTTATATTTTTACATTCTCTTAAAAAACATCTTTTGAATGTAGTAGTTAAACACAAAGGATAAACATGAGTCTCTATCAGACCAATCTTACGAGCAAATTCTATTCCAACACATACAAATTAAATGTAGCCTCTTGCCAGTAAGAATTATAAAAATCAACAAATAGAAAGTATGATTGAATCGAGCAATGGTTCTATATGCCAACTATGAATTGACATGTACTTCATAAATACCCCGCTTTCTAACAAATCTTTCTCGACTTAGGTGAATTTGCTCGAGTCAAAAAAGGCAAATTATTTGTATTTGAAAACAGTTATCCAATAAATATTGCTCATTTCTACTACATCAGTATGGTTCTGGTTCATGAATTAAAAGTTCGAGAACAAAGATCCTCTTAGAGTGAAATTTGCTCCGCACAATATACAGAAATATGTTTCTTTTCCACTATGAAACCATACGTCGCCCTTCAGTATAATTCTTGGATCGCATGTTCTACATCTATAGGAACAATCAATTAAAAAACAATTTATTACAACAACAAAAACGACGCACCAGGAAAGAATTACCCAATGGCGATGGATGTGAGGAACAGAGAAAGAGAATCAAAAGTGCAGAACAATCGAATGATCTATTGCAGAGTTAGAGCGTTACAAAGTGAGGACGTCAATAAGGTGTTGGTCCACCCGTGGCCTGGCTGCAAGCTGTCACTCGACGTGGCATGGACTGATAAAGTTCCCGGATGGTGTCTTGCGGAATTTCGAGCCAAATGATTTCCAAATGTTCGGCTAAATCGGCGACATTCCGGGATGTTGAAAGAAGCTGGTTGGTCGAATCGAGCTATCGCTGGACATTTGGGTCGAAGTGATGCAGCGATCAGATGATGCTGGCAAGCGTGGGTCAGCAATGGCAGGCATCAGCGTCAGGACGGCAGTGGTCGACCGAGGGCCACAACAGAACGGGCAGACAGAGCGATTGTCAGAACAGCTGTCACAGCACCGGAGTCGTCGTTATTAATGATCCAGCGTGTTACCCGCACACATGTGTCCACCATGACCATCAACAGACGCCCGAGCAACAGGAATTTGCGCCCGCGCCGCCCGTTACGCCGATTACCACTCACGCCTGTTCACCATCAAGTCAGATTACAGTAGTGCTGCGCTAGAGCAACGTGGAACTGCGCTGACTGGGAACGTATAGCCTTTAGTGGCGAGTCCCAGTTCCAACTTTCCCCTGATGACATATGCAGACGTGTTTGGAGACGTCCAGAACAGCGAGGGGATCCTATCTTGACTATCGCACGCAACACAGCCCCACAACAGGGGGTGATGGTCTGGGGTGACATCTCCTTTGATAGCCGGACCCCTCTGTTAGTCATTCCTGGCACACTGACAACACAGCGGTATGTTGATGACCTTCTACGGCCGGTTGTGTTATCGTTCCTTCGGCGACATCCAGGCCTTACTCTCCAACAGGATATTGCCCGGCCGCACACGGCACGTGTTGCTATGGACTGCCTTGAAGCTTGCCCTATCCTTCCTTGGCCTGGTCGGTTGCCTGATCTCTCTCCCATCGAGCACATTTGGGAAGTCATGGAAAGGCAATTGCGAATATCCCGGAATGTAGCCGATTTAGACCAACAGTTGGAGACCACTTGGCACGAAATTCCGCAGGACACCAACCGGGAACAATATCAGTCCATGCCACGTCGAGTGGCAGCTTGCATCCAGGCCACGGGTGGACCAACACCTTATTGACTTCTTCTCTTTGTAACGCTCTAACTCTGCAATTAATCATTCGATTGTTCTGCACTTTTGATCGTTTGTATTTCTATATCTGTTCCTCACATCCACCGATTTTTATCGAAATCTCTCGTCGTAATTTTTACTGTAAGTACTTCATAGGTATTTTTTCACCAATATAAA
Organism: Meconema thalassinum; assembly: GCA_946902985.2. Taxonomy (NCBI): domain Eukaryota; kingdom Metazoa; phylum Arthropoda; class Insecta; order Orthoptera; family Tettigoniidae; genus Meconema; species Meconema thalassinum. The sequence continues at coordinate 146,050,200 of OX336395.1, read as the reverse complement.
TGAACGGGTGATTATTCCGAGTTCTTCTCACAATCAACACATTTTTATCCTTAATTACTATATCAACGACCCTTGGACCAGTATGAGTTACATGCGTCTTCAAACACCCGTTTCAAGTGTAAACTGCTCCGCATGAATTTCTTATATATGCCTTCAGGAAACTGTGAAATAACACGAGACTCTCGAAAGACACCTTTTGTGTGCGCATATACCGCCTGAGTTTGGCATCAGACAAATATTAAAGAGTATGCGTGTAAAAATCACTTCTCGATAAAGTTAACTGCGAACGAAGAACATGTGTGAGTCATCTAAACACGATGGATAATGCTCTGTCTCTTTAATTTTTCTTTCAAAGTAAAATTTTCTCCACATATTTTTAACAAAAATTCCTTTTTAAAAATAGATTCCGCATGTTCTATATGATTGAGCCGTCGTGGCTTTGGGCCATTATGAAATAGGTGGTTCCTCGTTTCTTCAAAGAACCTTTCCCAGAGAAAGTGGCTCCGCCTGTATTACATATGGCCATTATGGATCAACATATGTTCCTTTAAACTGCTCGTACTAGTAAATTTCGCTCCGCATTCATCACAGGAATGTATTTTTAAAACACCATGTGTCATTATGTGTGTCTTCAAATGGGCTTTCTGAGTAAAGCTTGCCCCGCACATACTACATGAATGAGGCCTTAAACCACTATGGATCAACTTGTGTCTCTCTAAATCACACTTCATTGCAAATTCTGCTCCACATACAAAACATGAATGTGGCTTTAGACCACGGTGGTTCAGCATGTGTCGATTCAAACTAACTTTCGCAGTAAAGTTTTCGCCGCATGTACTACATAAGAATGGCTTCAGACCACTATGAATCTTCATGTGGGTCTTCAAGCTACCTTTCGTAGTAAATTTTGCTCCACATGTATTGCATGAATGCGGCTTTAGACCACTATGGTACAACATGTGCGTCTTCAAATTACCTTTCGAAGTAAAGCTTGCACCACATGTACCACATGAGGGAATCTTTCGACCGCTATGGATCAACTTGTGAATCTTCACATCACCTTTTCGTTTCATGATAACACCGCAAGTAGTACATACACAAGGCTTCTTAACGCTATGAGTTGTATCTTCATGTATCATCATGTTACTATATTGATTAAGTGCGGCTCCGAATGTATCTCTTGTTGGTGTGTTCTCCCTTCCGTTTCTGTGGAGAATGCATAACGCTAGTACTAGGTAAATGGCCATTATGAAAATAAAATCAAAAATCACAAAGCATCAACAATTCCGGATAAGTATACAATAATCCTCTTTATCTAGAATATTCTATTATATAATTTTCATTACAAACTTATTCATAGACATTGATTTGAGAGCCTAAATATAATGCATCTGATGATAATCGAAACTAGTCATCCATGAGAAAATTTTAACCTCATCTAATTTGCTTCAGGTTTAGGAAATAACACCGATTACAATTTGGAAGCAATCGTGTTGACCGACTGAAAAGCATTGAATTAAACAAACGTAGATGATCAAGGGAAATGGTATAATACTGTTATACCTTTAAGGACATATAATGTCCTTAAGAGGTACACTTATATACATCTATAATTATCTACAAGTACCTACAAATCACAACCACATTATCTACACTATCTGACTACTATCTACACCCCCTACAGCCCTATCTCTAAACAACACCCTAATACACATCAAACCACCCAAAGGAATCAACAGCAACACGTACCACCTATTTCACCACCATGTCCCAACACCAGCCAGTATGTACATAAGTGTGTCAAGTATGCACCTACATTCCAATCAACAGAGGCCAGGACTATAAATTGCCACACGCCTCAGGCACCTGGGTCTCTAGTTCTACAGGTTACCGGCTGTCATCATCATCAGACGCTGTACTAAAGGCAACGTGTGCTCACGGGTCTATCCCGACACTTATCCCTACATTTACCCCTACACAAAGATTGTTATCGCCTTCAGCAAGCATTAGTATTCAAACGCACTAGCACTGATTTGTGAAGTCTTAGTACTTCAAGCACAGTAGTTATTAAACTACTCATTCACAGAACTGTTGGTCTCATTGTTTATTTTATTTGCACGCTGATCTCATAAACCACGAATCCCAGTCCCTAGTATTATTTCATATAATTGCATGCTCATAAATACTCGGTAAGCAGTTAGTCTTCCGACTTGTATTGAAACCGCTATTCAGCTGTTCTAGTCCACTCTGCGACTGTGCGCGCTTCTCTCACTCTGTAAACACGCGTTATTACTTAGGCAAGCGGCCTGATCCTAACAGCTGATTGCGAGCACCCCCCAACCCCAGCGTTTATCAGACGGGCCGAGTATCTAGAAAGCTCCCCCCGTCATAGCATTTAACCCCCTCCGTTAGAATTCACACAGCCCCCTAGACAACACTCACACATTCACGCGTCTCACCTTTGGACACTTCACCCCCTCCCCCCTTTAAACTCAGTTATCACCCTTGAAGCGTAACAATACCTTTGCGATTAAGAGATCTAACTAGTTAAAAGGTAAGTAGTGCAATCTCAGCACTTGCTTTACTATGCAAGTTTTCCTCAAATACGAGGGACTGAGCTAGTTTCTACTCCTCAATCATGGGGTGTTCGAAAAGACAATATGTATATGTATATTATACCGAAAATACTGTTTTATAAGTCGGAGATTTTGGATGAATAGTTCCTCCAGATGAGCGGGAAAATCCTTCAGCAGCACGAAAAAAAGCGACTGTGCATGGAAAAATTTAAAAAATATCCACATGCTTCTGTCACTTCCTAACAGTCAAAATGGTCTTTCATCGTCTCAAATAAGAGGATAAGTAAAATTGGGTGCTGATTTATATCTTAAGTACGAGCATTCGGCTTCCATATCTCTCAGTAATTATAGTGGAATGTTGTCATTCACATGCTTTTCCTGCAACCGAGATGCACTGACGGATAATGTTTGAAAAGAAAGGGCTGTTAGAGGACATGACAGTTTATGCATTGAAACGTGCAACTGAGCACCAAATAACTGTAGATGTGTTTATAGGTTCAAGTGACACAAATAAATTCGCTGTAATTCCTTATAAACATATGGATTTGTATTGATATGAAATTACGTAATTTTTGATTCAAATTTGTCTTTATTGACATACATATTAATAAATACACAATAGTATTAGTAGCTATCCACTAAAAGTCAATCAATTCAAACTAGAAGTTCTTTAATGATGTTTTAGTTTCAATCACATCGTACTGTACACGCAATTACAAACCATTTGTCTCACTTGTAAAATAATACGTATGCTGAAGAAAACCACAATGTGGTCAAAACTAGTACATCATCAAAGAACTTCAAGTTTGAATTTATTGAGTTTTGGTGGATAGCTACTAAAACTATTGTGTATTTTTTTTAACATATGGGTTTATAGGGCTACACCGATTGTGTAGAGATTATTGATTTACCTGGATTTAAAGAAAAAAGCACATAGTACGAATAGTGTGACATCCCCAGCTAATTGAGCTGCAAGCTGTAGCTGTGACGCCCCTAGAAACCATTTTACACCCCATAAACCGTACAGGAGCCCAGTACACAAGCAGCGGATATATGAGGAAACACATTGAGCAACAATCATAACACATACGAGGCTACACACCAACAAGGAAATGATGCTGCTTACCACAACACTAAAACTGCTGACCCAACAGCAAATGAGAACAATCCTTTAAATAGGGAAGACTCGGGGACAGTTGCCTACAGATTTGCTGCCGGGGGATCCACCGGTAGCTCTACATGACACTCAACACAGAAGATCCACATCTGCATCGCACTGGTAAGTCTGTACTTTGCATTTATCCTAAAAACCTACCCACGCCAAATCTGCATAACTCTGTATCATTTTATCACACACATGTTGCATTGCTGAACATAAACATCAGTACAAACCTCCACTTCTTGTTCCATTATTCATGCCACAGCTGTTATTGTGCTGGCACAGCATTCTACTTTCCCTCCGCACTTCCTGCAAGGACACGGGCACCGCTTATCCAACTATGCCTCCCTGCCCGCGCCCTGCGGAACCCCTATTCCCATCTCCCCCAGTTTAAGCCCCTAGATGCACCCTCCCTCGTCTCGTGGAATACCTCTCTCAATACATGCCAAGCGAGTGTAAGCCATTTAGAAGAGACTCCTGAGGCGGGTGCAAGAATAGTTTGGGCTGTTATAATATAGAGAAGGAGGTAACTCTTTAAGAACCACGCTACACAGCGCACACTTATCTAACTCTCGGCATACCACTGCAAGCCTCCCCTCTAGCATCCCACATTTTAACTGGCACAATTTATTCTGAACGTTCACTACAATGGTTTAATCCTCCACCCCCACCCGCAAAGTTGTATTTAAAAATTCTAGACCTGTAATGGCAATCCAATGAGTTCACACTACGTACACAGTATTTCCAAACTAGTTTCTGGCATCAAAAATATTGAAATACCGGTTCAGGACCTCTATTGACAATTTATTTTTGTGTACAGATGCAAGTTAAGTGTGCGTCACAATTTCTCATTAATTATTATCTTAACGAAATGACGTAAACTCTACATTATTTGTTGGGCCGATAACCTAGATGTTAGGCCCCTTAAAACAACAATTATTATCATCATCATCATCATCATCATCACCTCTACATTATTAAACATAGTCAGTGTTCCATTTTGTCCTTGTGACGTAGAGTGAAGTGATAGCTTAGTTACTGTTATTTTGTTTCAAAGTGGATGTCAACGGTTGATGGCTCCCCTTGGTATGCATGTTTGGTGGGTACGTGATCGACTGGAGTTGTTCACATCCCGAGGCTTGGGTTTAAACGTAATCCAGTCATTTATAGGGATATGTTTTGAAATTTATAGTCCGCGGTGGTAATGCAATTTTACGTTAACAAACCACTTACTGAATGAGCAAAATGGTAAACAGTTCAGTTAGCCGCAGGAGAGTCAGTGAGACGGCCGCGGCACGTTCCACCCTTATCTCCCGTCAAAAAATACACTTTTAGTCGGTTGCCATTTCGCCAGTACTAGCGTGTGAGTGAAAGTAATATACTGTCATGTTGTAAAGTGAAATTACGTTGCAATACTATGTTACGATATTTTTAGGAAACTGAGGCTGACTAATGTTTACAGTAAGCGAACGAAAAGAAAGGGCAAGTCGTTTCGCGAAATTGGACTTAATTTAATACCAACATTATATTGCGGTATGTTAAGTTTGGTTTATATATTATTACTAGCAGAAGTAGCCATTCTTCGAACGGTTTTCGGTATTAATAACCAGACGTAATCAATTGAGCTACTGTTGCAATGGTTAGAGACTTGGAACCTGTTTGTCGACAAAGAAAAATGATTAGTTAAAATATGCTCTGAAACTAAATTTACCTAACGTGTACTTCTTGACGTGAAAATAAAATTGAAAACCTCGTAAACGAAACGCAATACACGTCAAATAAAACTGACCTTCACTGTTGTGTCAAGTCCACATCCGGAGGAAGACCCCTTAATAAATTATAAAGGCTTGTGGTGCATGAAAATTCAGGTTTTTTAGCCTCCAATGGCCCAAATTCCTAAAAGCAAAAAAAAAAACTATTTCAATTCAGGAATTTTTGAAAATAATGTTGCTGTTTGGAGATATAATAGATCTTCTGTACGACATAACGCACATTTAAGTCGTGTGAAAAAGAATCTAAGGTACCCCTTGACCCCCTTAAGCGCATTGATGAATTTTACAGTTTTAGTTGATTCCGTAATAACTTAATAGGCATTTGCAAACATTCACAGAAATTTAATAAATGGAGTGGCTTTACTTCTTGCAGAAATAGATGGAGAGTTGGATGTCACCTTTCGAGATACTGTTGTCATGGTTACTGGCTTTCATTTCTTCATTAGTTTAATAAATGAAATTAGTTTTCTGGGAATATCTCAGAAACTGTTGGTTTCAGAGCCTTAAAATGTAGTTTTCGGGGACCCTTTACGGCTATTTAGGTGCACCGAGATTTGTTTCTGACACCAAGGGGCTGAAAATAAGCTTTGTCTCGTCGTTGTAGGCCGTAGTATAATAATAATAATTTTAATAATAATATAACAATATAGGGATAGGGATATAATAGACCTTCCGTACCACACCCGCACGTGTAAATCCTGTGGAAAAAAAATCTAGAGTACCCCTTGACCCCCTTAAGCGCATTATATGACATTGACGAATTTTACAGCTTAATTTCGTTCCGTTATAACCTTATAGCCGTTTGCGAACTATCTCAGTAATGTAATAAATGGAATTGTATTGCGTCTTACAGCAATAGATGGACCTGTGAGATTCCGTTGATATGGTTACCGGCTTGCATTCTTTCATTATTGTATTAAATGAAATTAGTTTTCTGGAAATATCTCAAAAACTGTTGGTTTTAGAGCCTTAAAATGTGGTTTTCGGAGTTTCGTTTCTCACATTGAGGGGCTGAAAATGAGCTTTTTCTCGCCCTTCTACGCCTATTTCAGCAAGTATTTTAAGGGGGTAGGCCCCCTTTCATGAGAGGTACAGAGAAGAGTTACATCAATGATTAGTGTCGTGCCTCTGAAGGATATCTGTACCAAATTTTACGTTGATTCACCCAGCCGTTCTCGAGTTATAAGGGAACAACTTCGTCCACAGACAGACAAAAAAATTATTTTCGCGCGCATCCGTCATAGAACAGTCTGAAACGCATAAATAACGCAAATTTCCGTAGAAATTCAGAAAAAAAGACAAACTTTCATTCTTATATATAGAGAGATTTTAAAGTTGGTGTTTTACTTTTAGCCTCAAAATGAAGCTCACTCAAAACTTTGCGGTATTATTAAGTCTTTCTATACAAATATTGTTTGAATTTGATCTGAATAATTATGAATTTATAACGCTTAATTAATTAATAGTGTGGAAATGCTTGAGAATCATTTTGAAGCTAAAGGTTACCTAGACCACCTGGAACACACTGAAATAATTAGCAAAATTAAGGGAATAGAGTTTTGGGGCAGATGAGTTGATTAAAACAAGGATATGCCTAAACATTCCTATAAAGATGGTAAATATTAGGTAAACGGTAAAGATCAGCACAAAGCAGGAACCAAAATTTCAAAATAGTATGGAAATAAATAAGATCTGAATTTTGAAAATTTTAAACTTTTCTTCTAATAGAAAGATGTGTACATGATCTATGACAGGCACGGTTATAATAATACCATCGTTATGGTGTTTGCTCCTTAAACTGTACGTTCACTCTTATATCAAAGGTTAACTAGACAGCTAAAAAAAATCGAAAGATTGCTACGTATAACATAATTTATATCTCCATGATACATAGTTAATATATACTATCTAGGTATTAAATTTAAGAACATCCAATGAACCAAGTATTTCTATAACCCATGTTTCCTAGATAATGGCTATTGAAATGTTCCTTTGCTTAAACAAATTTGCCCCTTTCCGAGCTTTACACATTGACATGCTATAGTAGCCTACAACACATAAAATGTTATCGAAATAAAACAAGACAAAACAGTAGACACCAGATTCCTAACTGTCGTATTAGAGCTGTGCTGGAATACTCACCCCATTGTAAGTTTGATTTCAGTGAGAAGCAAATCCTAAATACGCCACTGAGTACATTCAAAGGCAAGGTAAAAACTCGTAGTGTCAATATTACTTTATGGAACTTTATTATTAGATGACACAGTCTTCCATTTGTAGAATATTATCAAGGTTTGAATCAATAACGAATGTTGGCTGCATTAAAAAAATTATTATTATGGCACGGGCGATAACAACTAGTACAGTCCATGAGTCACTTAGGTTGTACTGTATGTGAATTCGTGCTGTAAAATTGAGTCATGATATTTAGTGAGCTCAAGTGAATTCAATAGTAATGTCATTTGATTATTTGTAAAAGTTTGGTGAAACCTTTCGTCATAATTTAGTTTTTGTAAGCAATTTGTTGTTTGATTTTAAGTTAGGCCCAATTCCATGTTTTTATTTCTTATTAGAGGGATATTCGCTGGCTGTCATTTCTTGTTATTTTCTCATAGAGTTCCTTTCATTATTTTATTGTTTATGATGTTTAATTTATTTGTTGTTGGGGCTTAGATATGGCTATTCTTTCTGTTCTAAATTTTGGTAGATGCCGATGTAATTATTGATTTTTTTTTTAAATTTAGATAGGTCTATGGATATTAAACCATACCTTCATTTTAATCCAATTCGGAGTACAATTCTTGGTCAGGGTCGAAGCTAGGGCATTTGGGGGTAATGACATATTTAATTGGAATGCTTCTCCTAATTATACCTTAAAGGGCCTAACTACTTCAGAGAAAAGCAATCTGCAACACCATTTCTGGACCTCCGATAAACCAGTAGCAGGGCCTTTCAGCACACTGCACACGAGGAAGGTGAAGGTGATGGCACTTAATCACGACCTACATTGAGAACAAGTGTCATTATCAACACAATTCAACACTTAAAGAAAATTTCAAATTATTTCATCAACTGATTTAAGAATAACGTTTACAGAAGACGACCAATACTAAATTAAATTTAACTCATCATGAATCCAGAACTTAAAAGATGACTAAATGAAATAATTCAACAGATTCAAATCGAATATACGACTTCTCTAGAAATAGTTCCCATACACTTGACCAGGACTTCTGCATGATTTAATTCGTTAGAGATTACTTGGAAATCAAGATACTAAATTAACATATATTGAATACAATTTTATACAATTTGCTTTCTGTATTTGTGTACCTGAAATATGTTTCTGAAACAAAATTGTAGGGACGTCCATTTTAAAGTAATGTTAAGTTATATTGTCATTGTTTCTTCATCATATGCCATATGTAGTGTTAGGCTAAGCAACCAAAGCTGACGAAAGCCTCACTGAAGGGCCGAAAACATGTTGCATCAATTAAAGAAGATTACCTTTTAAGTATAAGTATTAACACGTGCAAAGCAGTTTAATTAGTTATCATATTCTATGCAGAACAAATATATAATCTGGAAGCTACTATATGTCAACTATAAACATGTGCAATGTTGTTAATAGTGGTGTCACTCAATCTTCTCCAAAACTTATTTCCTTGGAGAACATAGAAGCCATTAGTTTGGTGTGTCTTGTTAGATGTTATATAACGTAGTTTTTCAGTTATTTAACTAGTATCAAACACATTCAAAGATCCACCTGAATATTGCACACTTCAATATAAAATAATAAATGGGATGGCAAGTTTTGCTCTTCACTCTATCATCCTCTGAACCAGGAGTAAACACTGGTTCATTCTACATAATAAGCTGGATTTATGTTAACCCATCAGTGCACATTTCATACAATTTACTGTTAGCATATACTAATAATAACAAGGGCTTATTTTTCCGGTACCATTTACAGTACGAATCTTTGAAGATGCTAAACAAACTGAGAACTGGTGTGAGTCGGTGCAAAAGCAATTTAATGAAGCGTGAATACAGTACTGAAGAACTTTGTAGATGTGGTGAAAGACAGGACCCTGAGCACCTTCTGAATTGCAGCAAGTTATCAAGACCATGTGCTATGCAGGACTTGATAGAAGCTAATGACTGTGCCATTCTAACAGTTGAACACTGGAGAAATGAAATTTAGTGCAATGTATATGTATATTTGTATATGTTTTGGACTCGGATAAATAAATAAATTTTTCCGGTTGGTTCAGTCTGACAAACTTATTGTTCTTTCAACAGGACATTAAGCAACAATGAGCAATCCACTTCACGATCAAGACTTCGGTTAAACATCACAGAAACAAATATTTTAAAAAGATGGCCAATCCGTGGTTTGACCAAGAAGACGATAATTTTAATGATGCGTACCCAACACCATCTTATGATTATTATCTCATGAAAACACTCTATTAATGTTATCTTGAAAGCAGAAACTGGGAAATTACGAATCACCCCAGCCGCATTAAGATATAATTAATATCCTGAAAACCCCTAAATCCTACCTGATTCAAAGATTAGTTGCAATTCACCTTTGCTGAGGTTGGTACATGTAGCACCATCAGGGGAAGAGGAAGCTGTTACATTCACAGCCTTAGGTTAGTCAAAGGGAGCAAATGCCCTGGATACAGGAACACAATACGACAGGTTTTAAGTAGTGAATCTTCCTTTAAAAACTCACATCACAAATATTCCCTGACCTCAGCTACATGAGAGTAGGTTTTCCACACATCAGAAACAGTAACCATCACTAATATGGATATCATTCACAGAGTAGCACACTTTACTTATATACTTCCAACAGTGAGAATTCAGAATGAGAGTGGATAATTTGTGGGCTGCTATGTAAGAAATGATTACCAAAATCAACTGCACACAGCAAATACGCTCAGTGACAAATATATTAAGACGATATCTGATTTTGACAACAAACCTCATTCACGTCCAACATTTCTAGTTTACATACGTAAATCAGAAAGAATGCCTTTTCTTATTATGGTGTCCACTTACTCATTTTGATGATTTCTACTTGGATTACTCGCTTCATCCTGGGATTCTTCATCTATACCCTAGAGAAAAGAATGAACCATAAATTTTTATGCTGTCTTACACTTCTACACAATAAATAACAAATACTGTAACTCCACAGCATCACTCAACTGAAAGTAAGGACATATATCAGCTTTACAACTAACCGAGATTACTTTCCTTTTCCCCATCCTATTTTACTGGACCCTTGCTCTGAAACATCAGAGCCATCAGTCCATTAAAAATCAAGGAAATCCAAGTGTGAAAGAAAATGCACCTAACAGTGCTTTAAATGAAGTCATGGGCTTAGGGATTGAAGATAGAACATTTATTTAGAAATTTCTAGCAGTAAGTTTGTAAGGGGATTTTACTTTACTAGTCCAACCTTTTGTTCCACTTTAGTCACAACATCTAATACGTGTCCTTATCCATCAAGTGGATTAGCCCTTAATAGTTGGAGCACACAGAGCTTTTATTCCATTTCAGTCACAGCACCGAATACCTGTCCTTATCACTATCAACTGGCTTGGCCTTTAATAGTTGTACCCACAGAGCTTTTGTTCCACTTCAGTAACAACAGCTAATACAACATGTCCTTATCACTATCAAGTGGCTTGGCCCTTAATAGTTGTACATGCAGAGCTTTTGTTCCACTTCAGTAACAGCACCTAATACGTGTCCTTATCGCTATCAACTGGCTTGGCCCTTAATAGTTGTACCCACAGAGCTTTTGTTCCACTTCAGTAACAAAACCTAATACATGTCCTAATCACTATCAAGTGGCTTGGGCCTTAATAGCTGTATCCACATCGCTTTTGTTCCCCTTCAGTTACAGCACCTAATACATGTCCTAATCACTATCAAGTGGCTTGGTCCTTAAAAGCTGTACCCACATCGCTTTTGTTCCACTTCAATCACAGCACCTAATATGTGTCCTTATGACTATCAAGTGGCTTGGCCCTTCATAGTTGTACCCTTTTGTTCCAATTCAGTAATAGCACCTAATATGTGTACTTACTACTATCAAGTGGCTTGGCCCTCAATAGGTGTACCCGCAGAGCCTTTGTTCCACTTCACTCACAGCACCTAATACATGTCCTTACCACTATCAAGTGGCTTGGCCCTTAATAGTTGTACCCGCAGAACTTTTGATAATGAACACACAAATCACTCATATATGCTGGACAAGCAACATTCTACAAGAACATTTCCGCCAAACATTGCACAATTTTCGATTAAGGCCATCAATTTTTTAAAAGTCTAGTAAGCAGGTTAAGTGCCTCTGGAGGGAGCGTATTGTACACTATATAAAAAATATTACTATTACTTAATGCTACTAACACCAGGCCTACTATATTCATATTACACATCGACGGCAATTATTAAAGGGATTGCAGTACGGTAGGGGGAAACAGGATTTTCTTCTTCTAAAAATTTGTGCCTTCCCTTAGGGCTGCCAACAAGGGTAAATTGTAATGCTTACAAGCCTACATGAAAGCCTCTTAAGGCTGGCATCAATGGTGTTCGAACTAGGTGGTTGTATTTATTACGTAGTCTTTCTTGTTCTTGTAAGTAAATCATCCAAGGGCATAGGCCAGTGTTTCTTTCTCCCTGCGGTATTGCCTGTAGCGGTTCCAATGGGAGTAACGTTCACATTCATTTCAATAGCTTCGGCCCGGTTATTGCAAGACACACCAATTGGTCTATTTCAAAAGCTTCCATTAATGCAGTCATGTATGGCAACATAAAAAAATGCTTCAAGATTGAAATTTTCTATCATTAATATTTTGAACCCATGTTCAGTAATTTAGATATCCAAGCTCAAAACATGCACGTTGAATTCAAGATTTATAATTCCTGCCTCAGAACAGACTAAGAACTGAGCTCGTTTTACATATTACAAAACATAAAGCTCGAGGCTATGTGGGAAGGATACTTCTCCCTGCTCGAAACAAGAGGGTTTGAACCAAACCGTCGGCCGTGTCTCAAATGGATTACCATGGATTCTCAATTTGAATTCCAGGCAAATGCGGGAATGGTACTACTTCCTTTCTACTCCTCACCCTATTTCAATCTGATGAAAGAGTACACAGAGGTAACATAGTACCTTTATCTTAAAACGTAAAAGAACAAAAAGAGAAACAACACACATAATGGATCACTGAGGAATAAGAACAAAAACATACAAGAATAGACATCAACAAAAACTAAACATCTTAGCGCTTGCTGTGTGAGTCACTTCAACACATGTATCATTTTACCAATAACTCCTCTCTAGTGCTGGCAAAAAGGCATCCAGCTACAAAACCCGTTGCATTATAGGGTATTTTTCCACCTCTCACCCAACCCTGTAGAGACGGGATTATTAAGGTTCGAAATACATACCACCACACACCCCTTAAACAACTACGAATAAGACATGAGAAACACAGTGATAAAGATTTTCCAGTGTGAGCATACAAACAAACAGCGAACATGCTGCTTCTTATGTTTGGCACACAACTCCCAGCTTGAAGTAGATACACACTCCTGCTGAACCTAATAATTCAAGTTCAAAGAACTCTGTTTGGCCTTAGTTACCTCAACTCAAATACAAGCTTCGTATATCCATGGTAATCTAGGGCACCAGCTATAAGGAGGGGAATGGAATTGTGTCTTACAAGTTATTTTATGTCCACCTTCGATATGGATTTAGGTAGTTACAATTTGTTTCTCCGTGTGGATCTACAATTATCTCTTACGTTTATTCCATATTCTGCAAGTACTTTCTTACTCTCATGCCTAACAATATAAAGAATCAGGAAAGAGGGTGGCCACTCCCTGGAGTTAGAACAATTCCTGGATTTAAAGTTAAAGTGACAAGCCAAGGAAGACCACGTAGAAACTCAGATGAAGTCAAGACTTTGTACCCTCTAATTTCCTCATGATGGGATCTCGTACCAGTCATCTGCTCAGAACACAGTGAATAGATCAACCCCGGATAGTTTAGTACATCCAGAACACTAAAATACTTCACCATACAAGAAAACAAAGTTCACACAACAGGCAACTAATACCATGAGATTGCGCTATGGATGTGCTGGCTTCAAATAATGTACCCTTCACTTATGAGAATTAAGATCTATCCTCCATGAGCTCAATAGTTAGCACAATGGCATGCATAGAGAAAGGTCATGGGTTTGAGTCCAGCTTTGGTTAGACATGACTTGTACTTTCTTTAAATCTTCTTCTTCTTCCTGGTGTTGTTCCCAATTAAGTTTTAGGGTCTGCCACTCTGCAACTCGCTCTCCATTTGTTGCGGTTTGCTGCATCTATAGGACGAAGACCTACAATGCACATATCGTCGTTTAGGGTATCCATCCAACGGCTTTTTGGTCGTCATGGAGGGCTTTGTCCATCAGGCTCGAGAGCAAGTGACTTCCTTACAATGGACTCTGTATTTGCTAGGGCTACATGCCCGTACCAACGCAACCGAGTCTCCCTCATTTTGACTGGAATAGGGGCAATTCTAAGAGTATTGCGGACATCTTCGTTCTTAATATGAACCAGCCGTGTGATTCACAAGGACCATCGGAGCATCCGCATCTCCATTGAGTGCAAGGCTTGTTCATGTTTCTTTGTATTAGACCAGCATTCGGCTCCATACAAAACAACAGGATGGACGACTGTTTCAAAGATCTTAGTTTTGAGGCGCAAAGGGATCTTGCGATCACAGAGAACGCCTGTGACTTGGCGCCACTTCATCTATACAGTATTCACTCTTGCACGGGCATCCGAGACTGTCACCATCAGGTCTCACAATGGAGCCAAGATATCGGAGATGTGAAGCCTTTAGTAGTGGGATGCCATCTACTATGATCTGTCTGGGAACCACATTCAAGGTACTCAGTCTTAATAAGGTTGAGCCGTGGTCCAAATTCTCAGAGCCTCACAATACACACCTAAAAGCTGGCAGCTTCCATTTGTCATCAGTATGTACTGAATACACAATTCTGGAATCCCTAAAAAGTATTTGTGTAGAGAAGATCAGGTCAAGTTCTCTATAACATAAAACAAGTAGTAACCCTCTAAGGCACTTACCTCATTTAAATCTCCACCACTCACTGTCGATGGTGTTTCTATTTCGATCTCTGGTATTAAGAAGTCTTCAAAATTAATATCCTCACCGAGATCAGTATCATCCTGCAGAGAAAACAAAAAGCTTCATAAACACATTTTCACTGTTGGAATTATATATTACACGCAAATTGTACACTTGCGGTATCAAAGTGAACTTTTTTCAGATTTCCATTACCTTGAGTTCCCTACAAACACAATGCGACATATGAAACCCATATGACAAACTGTGCACACTATGAATGCTCTACTTTTAGAGTTCACAGCTGATCTTCATTTGCATGGATATAATTCCCCTATTAAGAATAAACATCGAAGATTGAATTAATATAAAAGAGGGATAATTGTGTGGTCAATGGAGTGGTTTAAAATCAGCAAATTGAAAGAAGTAGGAAAAGACCATTGACTAAATGCAGTGCATCTGCTTAGGGAATGCACCAAAATAAATATAAGTTACTGAGAGCAAGGTTTGTAGGTGAGGACAATATAATGTGTACACCCTTTAATTACTACTTATACATAGGGAATTGAGAAGATTAGCAAACCCATTTTATGTTCTTAGAGGAATAAGAGATAGGGAAGCAAAAGAACAGAAACAATTACCAAGATGGTTGGACAGAGGAATATGATGAGTTTCAAGATCATAAAGTGCGATAAAAGTAGGGACCACCTTATTACTTATTAGTTTAATGACAAATTTTGTGGGCGCTGAAGGAAGGAATTATCCGACAATAACAAAATTTCGGACAGGTCTCTAAATTAGCCGTAAACACTCAACACAACCAGTGACCCCTTTTCTGCTGTATAATTCCTTTGGACTAGAGATGGCTGCCTATTAGCACACTCAGCTATATCTCTAACACTCCTTCATCTGGAACAGAATAACTCCACCTTTTGACTAGAGATGGCTGTCTGCGAGCACACTCAGCTATATCTCCAACACTCCTTCATCTGGAACAGAATAACTCCACTGTTTGACTAGAGATGGCTACCTGCAAGCACACTCAGCTACTGTATATCTCTAACACTTCTTCATCTGGAACAGAATTACTCCACCTTTTGACTAGAGATGGCTGCCTATTAGCACACTCAGCTATATATCTAACACTCCTACATCTGGAACAGAATAACTCCACCTTTTGACTAGAGATGGCTGCCTATTAGCAAATTCAGCTATATATCTAACACTCCTTCAACTGGAACAGAATAACTCCACCTTTTGACTAGAGATGGCTGCCTGCGAGCACACTCAGCTATATCTCTAACACTCCTACATCTGGAACAGAATAACTCCACCGTTTGACTAGAGATGGCTGCCTTCAAGCACACTCAGCTACATATCTAACACTTCATCTGGAACAGAAAACTCCACCTTTTGACTAGAGATAGCTGCCTATTAGCACACTCAGCTATATATCTAACACTCCTTCATCTGGAAGAGAATAACTCCACCTTTTGACTAGAGATGGCTGCCTGCGAGCACACTCAGCTATATATCTAACACTCCATCTGGAACAGAATGACTCCACCTTTTGACTAGAGATGGCTGCCTGTGAGCACACTCAGCTATATCTCTAACACTCCTTCATCTGGAACAGGATAACTCCACCGTTTGACTAGAGATGGCTGCCTGCGAGCACAATCAGCTATCTCTCTAACACTCCTTCATCTGGAATAGAATAACTCCGATTCACAACCATTTGCAGACAGCTTTTCTTACGGGGTCAAGATATGGCAGTCTAGGTGCCAGGCAGATTTCCAACTGGATACTATCGAAATGATCTTGTGCATCTGTAGTTTGCGACAGTTCTGGTGACGGTGGTCAGAAAAGAGGACTGCTCTTCCCAGGCTTAGGCAATTGAATAAGATCAACATTTATCTTTCACAAAGTATTAAAGACATTGTCAATATTTAACTCCCTGCCTTTTGAAATCTCTGTTTCAGTGTTATATAAGAGCACGGAATAATCTTGATATCCTCTAAAACTTCTTAATCATGGCCATCGGCTTGTTAACCATATTCGTATAATCACTAGCTTGAGTCTTCTAGCTCAAGGTCGAAGACACCAGAGAAAAGTAATGGTGAGCGTTATATTTACATCAGCAAAATATCTGACCCAACTAATGTTCAGTGGTTCTTAAATAATAGGTTCCATTTTAATACTGCGACAGATTTAGGGAGAGAACAAACATACCCTAATTAGGCTGAATTTGGGCACACTAACGTGCTGACCGACTAAAAAGCAATTGTATTACTAGATTTGAGCCTCCGTGGCTCAGGCGGCAGCATGCCGGCCTCTCACCGCTGGGTCCGTGGTTCAAATCCCGGTCACTCCATGTGAGATCTGTGCTGGACAGAACGGAGGCAGACAGGTTTTTCTCCGGGTACTCCGGTTTTCCCTGTCAAAATTTCATTCCAGCAACACTCTCCACTATCATTTCATTTCATCTGTCATTCATTTAATCATTGCCCCAGAGGAGTGCGTCAGGCCTCGGCAGCCGGCACAGTTCATATCCTCGCCGCTAGATAGGGGCTTCATTCATTCCATTCCTGACCCGGTCGGAGACTGGAAGCAGGCTGTGGATTTTCATTTTCATTACTAGATTACATTGGCAACACTGAAAAATGGGTTGTATTTTATACAAAATTAAGAACAAAAAAGAAAGGTCAAAGAATGCCCTAAATCCTTGAAAAATAAGGAACTTAGTATGATGGAGGTAAGTCTTCAAAGGCACATCGAGAAGTGAAAGTGGAGAGGGCCAACTTAAAAGCCACTAGCCACAAGCCCATTAAGGTGTAGGACTTTTGCAAGGGAGCATCATCTATGAGAAACATCTGGTTTTGTCGAGATATTGCACACATGTGGGTCAGAAAGCAAGGAAATCTGTGATCATTTTTAATATCGTAATTCACATGACCCATCCCTAGGAAGGATGAAAATGTACTCATTAGAAACACACGCTAGACATGGAGCAGCCCATGTTAAATGTTCTCACCTATAGAGCTTCCACGAGTTAAAATAGCACCGAAGCTTATACATACCGAACTTTCGGTCCGCGAATCTCCATTTGATTTGCAT
Source organism: Meconema thalassinum (assembly GCA_946902985.2). Classification (NCBI taxonomy): domain Eukaryota; kingdom Metazoa; phylum Arthropoda; class Insecta; order Orthoptera; family Tettigoniidae; genus Meconema; species Meconema thalassinum. The sequence goes on along the minus strand of OX336395.1, from coordinate 146,032,410 downwards.
TGGCAATGAATCAACCGTGATTATTTCCATTATTATTTCGGATTGTGGTTTTGTTTTTAGGTGTTCAACTTATGAAAGAAGAACTAGAGGGCTGGCCTTTCTTGGATATTCCAAAGACAATTGTCTCCAAAAAGAGTTATTAAGAAACCTTCGCAACAGAAAGACCATAACAAACAGCGTGCCTAAAAAGTGTCTGATTTGCACATTTCAAACGGCAGTGGTCTAACATACGGTACTGTATCTTGGAGCTGGTCCCAATTAAAAATGGTATATGTGAGGATATTATAATTAGTTGCTATCCGGTTGTTATATTGGTAATTATGCATTAACATGACCCGTTGAAATGCTAAAATGTGACGAAAGGTACAAGTTATAGGCTATAGCCTACGCCGTAACGGTAACATTTACTAATAACTCATCCTTTCTTTTTAATATTAATGACAGCCCATCTATTAACACTTATTTAACCAATAATCATTTTATAATTATATACATACTGCAAGACAGCGATATTTGATAGCACATGCAGTGCCATCTTAAATTCCAGCCGTGGCTAATTTTCAGTCCGGTATGGAAAATATAAAAATAAAAAAAAGTTACTAGACCAAAAAACTGGCAACAAAATTTTAAAAAATGCTCATTTAAGTCTTGAACCTTGTCTACGCAAAGTACCATACGGGGCAATCACTGAAAGGGTAGGGGGGTTTATGGCCCCAATTTCACAAACTAACGAACCTCATTTTGCGTGAATTATGGAACCCTGGAGGTATGGATTATCTTTCTTTACAAATATTTTATTCAATAACTTAAAACAAGTTGCTAGAAAACTAAATACAAAAAGCTGCGTGCCTACTACTACGTAAAATTGCTCTGTGATAAAAACAACCTTGCTAAGATTGTACGACGTGCATACAGTTAAATACAATCATCCAATTGGAGAAACGCTTTCTTCGTCACGATCTTAAAACAGTCTCAAACATAACCTGTTGTAAATTGACGGGAAAATGTGCAGCATTCAGAGACTACGAGTGTTGTATGCGGCACAACATTAGCTGACATTTCGCATCATTAATACATAAGGAATAAACACATACATAGCTTTCTCATTGTACACAGCTGAAGATCATATCATTCTTGATGCATTTTACAACTTTTATTTCTCCTAAAAACAATAATTAGCTTAGTTACTTGCAAGGAAAATTGTAGTACACAGTTCCCATTGCTTCCATACCTGACTACTAAACCAGAAGCTGGTTATGCATAACAATACGCCGGTGGCGCATCCTATGGCAAGTGAAAGAACGAAAGAAAGTCTAAGCTCTATTGTACTACTTCAACCATTCCCTCACCTGTCAATGTGCATACTTCGAGGGCAGCAAAACATACATGGGAGAGTGCCTGTAGTAATGTACCCTCTAAAAGCCACAGTAGTTAAAAGGGACGTAACACCAATGTACTTGGTACAGGAGGATATAAGAACTCTCTCATGTGCCCGTTCAAGCAAGGCATATATTGCCTTCCGTAGAGATCACCCAAGTGTATTTGGAAACTAAATAACATCACAGATGAATTATTTCAGAGCTAATCAATATTTGTGCAGAGTTAACCAGTATGCACCATTAAATGTGGGCAGCACACCACTCTTTTTATTATAATTTATGAAAGGAAGAGAATATCATGAAGTGAAGGAATTAGAGTAAGTTATGAGTTACAAAGGGAACTGTCAATTTAAGGGGGAAAATGGATGAATACCTCGGCATCAAAGTTGAGTGAGAGTTGACCAAAGGAGGTCAAAAGAAATTATGGAAAAAAGGAGCCCCGCACAAGTAAGCAGATGCAGTGTCACGCTCTACTCAGATCGTGTGGGTCTCAACTTCCTACTACTGTAGTGTTGGAAAGTTAGTATTTAGATTCTTCGTATTCACTTGAGCCATTTAAAACAAGTATTTATACAAATTATTCCCAAGAGGATGGCACTCAACAAACTAATCCTTTACATGAAATGTCAAATGAGCCACCACAGGCAAAGACCATTTGTGGTGTAGTTGCTGTGCACAACTGCCTGGAATCTACGGTATTCCGTTTAGAGTTAAGTTGTCGGTCTCATTTTTAGGAAAACAAACAGAAACAAGTGGTGGTGATGATGATTATTCATTAGAATTTGATTGCTTTCGGTCAATTTAGAAACTACCCATTGCTTTTAGCCAGTACTGAGCTTGCTTTTCCGCGGCGGACTTCCCATTCATCCGCTAACCTATAAACAATAGGATACACAAATCGCAGCGCATTCACTTAACGGCAATCATATCTTAAATACTTTATATGATTTAGTTTTTACACGGCACGTGAACCTCCAAGAGGACCCAGGGTGCCAGAAGAGTCAGCTAATCTTTTAGGAAACAAGACTGAGTAATGCAAACTTCCAAATAATACTCAATCTAAAAACAAGAAGTTCCGTGACGAACTAAAGAGCCTACTTTTCTTAAAATTTAAGATCCATGCCAATGATTAATCTACTGTATATGGATCTATCTAGAATAATGACGAAATTAAGTTGGTAATATCGACATTTCTAATTAGTTCGAAATACTGTATACCTGGCATAATGTAGCCTAATAGAGAGCTACAGTTGTCAGCCCTGGTGACTGAATATATTCTTAGTTCCATCTCTTAAGGTACAGAATACAAAATTTTGTTGAAGTCCAATGGATAGCATGGACGTCACATGCAGTTAAACATTGGATCTAACAGCGCTCGTAAAATCATGTTGGCAACAATGACATACATGTATTGGTCAGATATAATCCGACATAATATGATCTATTGTTGTGTCAATTTTTAATGAAATCCATTAGTTAGTATAGAAGTTACATGTATTTTAAAATTGGACCTATCAGCAGGCTTAGAGTCATGTTGGCAGCACTGACGTATATTAGTTACTCTAAATTAATCTAGAATGCCAGGTACTATACGTGTGCAAAGTTTAGAGCTATTGGCTTGCATACTTTCTGATATATTGATATTAGGGTAACAAAAATAGAGACAGTATTTATTAACAGTTGGCAGCCCTGGTTACTCATAAGTATCGGCATAGTTATATCTGTTATAGTACACATAGCACACACGAAATTTGGTTGAAATCCAAATGATAGTATAGATGTTACATGTATTTAAAGTTGGACCTCTCAGCAGGCTTGAAATCATGTTGGTAGCACTGACGTATATACGTTACTCCTAATTAATATAGAATGTCAGGTACTATACGTGTTCATAGTTTAAAGCTGTCGGCTTGCATACTTTCTGATATATGGGTATTTGGATATAAAAAAATTGAGAGCATTTATTAACAGTTGGCAGCCCTGGTGGCTTTTAAGAATACGCTCAGTCTTATCTGTTTAAGTACACATAGCACATACGAAATTTGGTTGAAATCCAATTGATAGTGAAGAAGTTATATGCATTTAAAATTTGGACCTATCAGCAGGCTTACAATCATTTTGGCAACACTGCCATGTATGGCCCCCTGGAAATTAAACTGCAATATTATTATCTATACATGTGCCAAATTTGAAATAGCTCCCATTCATACCTTCCATGATATCCAACATGGAGCTCAAATTTCAATCGCGATTTTTCAGCAGTTGGTAGCACTGACATAATTTTCAAATATGGCCGTGAGATATTCAGGTATAGATCTTTAGACCTACCAAATTTTGTTTTGCTTGCTGCAGCCGGTTAGGAGTTGATAGGGGGGGGGGGGACACACACACACACAGCCAGACAGACCGACAGACAGACAGAAGGACAGACAGACACACATTTGCCCGATCTCATAAGTCTACTTTTTCCTCATTTTTCCAAATGTGAAAAGTAAGCTAATAATAATAATAATAATAATAATATCGTATGGCCTCGGGTGCCTGGTGCAAGCTTTGCTATTTGACACCCAGAGGGTAGCTTGCATGTCGAATTTCGTAGTTCCTTGACTATGAAAGGTAAGGAGGTTAGATGTTAGATATCTAATCTCCTTGAACACAAGCTAATAATTCGTACTATTACAGGAGAGGTAATGCAGAACACATAATTACCTGTAATTGAGGTTCCTCTTTAACATCAATCCTTTCAATTTCAAATATAACACCAGGCTCATCCTGCAGTTTATCAGAGGGCAACTGCTCACTGGACTCCTGGAAGTATTATACCAATATGACCCAATGTAAAATACATAGACACAACATAATTACTAAATTAGTTCTAACATGAAAACTAGAAGTTAATAGATCCTGGTTAGCCAAACATTTACTACTCTTTAAAGGGCAGGCAACATGATATGTGCGCACCTTAAATAGTACAATATTGAGCAGAGGGTACACACTGACACCACCAGTTTCTCTTCGCGGGCAGTGAATGTAAACTGTAACCACCCCCTTGATTGTTTGGCCAGAGCAGGTGTAGAGGGCAGGAGCAGTCAGATCCAATTAGAAGAGCTCACATGTGTTTCTAACCGTTACCAACAAAGAGCTCCGACTGTTTGCTGGTGCCACATACTTACGGTAGTTGTTGCTTTTACATATTATTTGTGAATTGCTTCCGTATTCACTGGTTCAAAATCATTGAGAGTAAACTTATAATTGATGTGAAGTGCAGCTTTGTGTAATTGTGATATTTATGACTATCTGTTTGCTACTTTAAAGGGTGGTAACGGTAACAGTTTAGTAGCATAATCCTAGTTTGTGACAGTTTGGTGTGCATGATCTGATGTTTAATGAGCATGATTGCCAGGCTTGAAAGAAAGGCAAATCTTGGATTCACAAAGAAATACCTTAATCTGTACAGCACTCAAATTGGAAAGCCATTCACTCCAACTAGTGCCGAGGAAATTGGGAATATTTGGGGATTAATATCTACATGGGTATTACAAGAAGTCGCAGTTACGGGGATTGGTGGTCAATTGAGGCTGACCTTCATGACAGCTATTTGTCACAGCTTATGCTTGTGAAAAGATTCAGTTTTTTCTGCTCAGTCAAATTCCCCTCAACGATAACTCTATTCAGCCAGCCAAAGACAGCCCTAACTATGACTAGCGTTAAAAGATTCTCTATCTAAGTCTTTGTGAGAATGCTACAAACCCCATCTCAAGGTTGATATTGATGAAGCTATGGTATAATTCAAGGAATGATCTTCCTTAAAACAGTAAATGAGAGACAAGTCTGTGAAGTGGGGTTACAAGATCTGAAAGTTATGTGATAAAACCTAACTGAAGGAGTTCACAGGAAAAGTGGGTAAGGAAACAGAGAATCGACTTGGGTACTTTTAGATTTTCTGAGAGGGATGGAGGCAAAGTATCACATTGTTTACATTGACAAATATTTCACGTCCCATGAATTGGTCAAACAATTCAAACAGAGGAACATTTTTGCATGTGGCACAATAAATCCCTAAGCTCAGAGATGACAATAGCTTGAAAACAGGTGAGTTGGATTTCATTGTCAGTGGTTGTGTAGTTTGTGTGAATAGATGGAAAGCCAAACAGGAGACAATTACATTTCTTCTGTGAATAAACTAACGTATGTGTCCAATGTTCAAAGGAAGGATAAGGAAAGCACTCTTGTCAACTAAGACTGAAGGATTACAATAGTGATATGAATTTAGTTGACAATTATGATAGGTTAAGGGAAGATCATCAGCTAGAAAGGAAAAGCAAGAAATGGTGATTAGGATTTCTCTTCCTTACCATTGACTGCTGTGTCATAATGCACAAAGAACTGGAGAAGCTGCGCATTTGCAACGAGAATTTGAGACGTGGAAACTTCAAAGGTCTTCATGCTCCTCGCATTGTACAAGTGAAGAGAAAATCAGGAAAGAGCAAATGTAGGAAATCACCTTTTATTTCTATGAAGCAAGGTAAGCCTGGTATACACAGAACAATATGATTCGAGAGCAGAAGTCATCAGTCCAGCATCTTTAATCACCAAGACAATGTGCAATACAAAGAAGACACCGGCCCGTACAAGGTGGTTGTGTGACAATTGAGATGTTCACTCTGCCGTAGGAATGTAATACCTTGGAATACACTTAGCTTTTATACACAGTCGCCCTTTGTAAGTAAACTCGTGCATCTACTTTTCAATTGTGTATAGCAGCCCACCGGGCCTGTAATCCCCTCGTTACCCACCCACCTATGACAAAAATAGAGGGTAGTTTTACGAGCCCGTTAATCTCGCGTTCATGAACCACGGGACCTTCTTTTACATGGAATTCAAACCACAGGACATGTCATTTCACTTTCAAAACCTCACATCCATTGATCGGGAATTGAACCCAGTCCAACTTGGTGAGAGGACAACAGCTCGACCACTATACCACCACGGCCATTATAACAATAATGAATAAAACACATCTTCATTGTTGTTAATTTGGTCTAATCTAAACTTAAATAATAAACGGTGTACAAAGTTAAGGGTTATATTCTCTGCCCCTCAGGGTTATATTTAGTCGAGTTTCACTTAATCTTGCCTGTCATACACATAACCAACATTTCAATATTATACGAAAATTTTGCTCCAGAGCATTTGCACTCGGAAATTATGTAATTTTCATACCTTGTTTCATATTCGGAGGGACATTACCAATTGGAATTACTAACCATGGTTACTACTGTTCACGAAATATGTGCTAAATTAAATAAATATGTGTTTAATTTCTTGCCCTTACAACAACGGCAGCCATGTTTCTCAGGCGCAAAAGTTCTCTTCAACTATTTACCGAGGCACGCACATTGACGTCACATTACTGTTACCAACAAAATTTGGTTGAAGTCCAATGGATAGCATGGACGTTACATGCAGTTAAACATTGGATCTAACAGCGCTCGTAAAATCATGTTGGCAACAATGACATACATGTATTGGTCAGATATAATCCGACATAATATGATCTATTGTTGTGTCAATTTTTAATGAAATCCATTTGTTAGTATAGAAGTTACATGTATTTTAAAATTGGACCTATCAGCAGGCTTAGAGTCATGTTGGCAGCACTGACGTATATTAGTTACTCCAAATTAATCTAGAATGCCAGGTACTATACGTGTGCAAAGTTTAGAGCTATTGGCTTGCATACTTTCTGATATATTGATATTAGGGTAACAAAAATAGAAACAGTATTTATTAACAGTTGGCAGTCCTGGTTTCTCTTAAGTATCGGCATAGTCATATCTGTTATGGTACACATAGCACACACGAAATTTGGTTGAAATCCAAATGATAGTATAGATGTTACATGTATTTAAAGTTGGACCTCTCAGCAGGCTTGAAATCATGTTGGTAGCACTGACGTATATACATTACTCCTAATTAATATAGAATGTCAGGTACTATAGTGTTCATAGTTTAAAGCTGTCGGCTTGCATACTTTCTGATATATGGGTATTTGGATATAAAAAATTGAGAGCATTTATTAACAGTTGGCAGCCCTGGTGGCTTTTAAGAATACGCTCAGTCTTATCTGTTTAAGTACACATAGCACATACGAAATTTGGTTGAAATCCAATTGATAGTGTAGAAGTTATATGCATTTAAAATTTGGACCTATCAGCAGGCTTACAATCATTTTGGCAACACTGCCATGTATGGCCTCCTGGAAATTAAACTGCAATATTATTATCTATACATGTGCCAATTTTGAAATAGCTCCCATTCATACCTTCCATGATATCCAACATGGAGCTCAAATTTCAATCGCGATTTTTCAGCAGTTGGTAGCACTGACATAATTTTCAAATATGGCCGTGAGATATTCAGGTATAGATCTTTAGTCCTACCAAATTTTGTTTCGATTGCTGCAGCCGTTTAGGAGTTGATAGGGACACACACACACAGCCAGACAGACAGACAGAAGGACAGACAGACACACATTTGCCCGATCTCATAAGTCTACTTTTTCCTCATTTTTGCAAAATGTGAAAAGTAGGCTAATAATTCGTACTATTACAGGAGAGGTAATGCAGAACACATAATTACCTGTAATTGAGGTTCCTCTTTAACATCAATCCTTTCAATTTCAAATATAACACCAGGCCCGTCCTGCAGTTTATCAGAGGGCAACTGCTCACTGGACTCCTGGAAGTATTATACCAATATGACCCAATGTAAAATACATAGACACAACATAATTACTAAATTAGTTCTAACATGAAAACTAGAAGTTAACAGATCCTGGTTAGCCAACCATTTACTACTCTTTAAAGGGCAGGCAACATGATATGTGCGCACCTTAAATAGTACAATATTGAGCAGTGGGTACACACTGACACCACCAGTTTCTCTTCGCAGGCAGCGAATGTAAACTGTAACCATCCCCTCGATTGTTTGGCCAGAGCAGGTGTAGAGGGCAGGAGCAGTCAGTTCCAACTAGAAGAGCTCACATGTGTTTCTAACCGTTACCAACAAAGAGCTCCGACTGTTTGCTGGTGCCACATACTTACGGTAGTTGTTGCTTTTACATATTATTTGTGAATTGCTTCCGTATTCACTGGTTCAAAATCATTGAGAGTAAACTTATATTTGATGTGAAGTGCAGCTTTGTGTAATTGTGATATTTCTGACTATCTGTTTGCTACTTTAAAGGGTGGTAACCGTAACAGTTTAGTAGCATAATCCCAGTTTGTGACAGTTTGGTGTGCATGATCTGATGTTTTTTTTTTTTTTTTTTGTCGTGTGGCCTCATGAGAGGCCGACTGCAGGTCTTTCTATTCGACGCCCGTGGGCGACCTGCGCGTCGGTATGAGAGATGGAATGGATGAAGATGAATGAAACTGGGCAAGGATGTGGAAGGAATCGGCCGTGGCCTATCAGAAGGTACCGTCCCAGCATTTGCCTGGTGTTGAAAATTGGAAACCACGGAAAACCATTTCAAGGACAGCTGACGGTGGGGCTCGAACCCACGCGTCTACCGAGTCAGCAGAGAGCTTGGTCCCATGACCTAACGCTGCGCTTTAGCCAGCTGAGCCACTACTGTCGGTGATCTGATGTTTAATGAGCATGATTGCCAGGCTTGAAAGAAAGGCAAATCTTGGATTCACAAAGAAATACCTTAATCTGTACAGCACTCAAATTGGAAAGCCATTCACTCCAACTAGTGCCGAGGAAATTGGGAATATTTGGGGTTTAATATCTACATGGGTATTACAAGAAGTCGCAGTTATGGGGATTGGTGGTCAATTGAGGCTGACCTTCATGACAGCTATTTGTCACAGCTTATGCTTGTGAAAAGATTCAGTTATTTCTGCTCAGTCAAATTCCCCTCAACGATAACTCTATTCAGCCAGCCAAAGACAGCCCTAACTATGACTAGTGTTAAAAGATTCTCTATCTAAGTCTTTGTGAGAATGCTACAAACCCCATCGCAAGGTTGATATTGATGAAGCTATGGTATAATTCAAGGAATGATCTTCCTTAAAACAGTAAATGAGAGACAAGTCTGTGAAGTGGGGTTACAAGATCTGGAAGTTAAGTGATAAAACCTAACTGAAGGAGTTCACAGGAAAAGTGGGTAAGGAAAGAGACTCGACTTGGACAATGGGTACTTTTAGATTTGCTGAGTGGGATGGAGGCAAAGTATCACATTGTTTACATTGACAAATATTTCACGTTCCATGAATTGTTCAAACAATTCCAACAGAGGAACATTTTTGCATGTGGCACAATAAATCCCTAAGCTCAGAGATGACAATAGCTTGAAAAGAGGTGAGTTGGATTTCAATGTCAGTGGTTGTGTAGTTTGTGTGAATAGCTGGAAATCCAAACAGGAGACAATTACATTTCTTCTGTGAATATACTAACGTATGTGTCCAATGTTGAAAGGAAGGATAAAGAAAGCACTCTTGTCAACTAAGATGATGATGATAATTGTTGTTTTAAGGGGCTTAACATCGAGGTTATCGGCCCTGTCAACTAAGACTGAAGGATTACAATAGTGATATGAATTTAGTTGAAAATTATGATAGGTTGGTTAAACTATACCTTCCGATACACCGGTATCTGGGGAATATTTAGGGAGATCAGTGACGTCACCATGATCTCACGGCTGACGTATTGCTATCGGTAACGCTATTGGTTGGCTGACGTATTGCTATCGGTAACGCTATTGGTTGGCTGACGTATTGCTATCGGTAACGCTATTGGTTGTCAGCTGATTACTACGTCAGTTCCGTGGTCAGTTCGTCGCGAGATTTTGCTGGAGTCGGTGCGCCATTTTTGTATTGTCATGCGATCGCGTTTTCTAAGCGTAATATTAAAATAAATATTCCCGTGAATAACCTGTAAAATAAGATTTTGATATTAGCAGTGCCGTGTGCTCGATTGTGTTGACGATTTGTATTAAAATTGTTTAAATCCTGAAGTTGTTGCATTAAACTAAAAGCCTTTACTTGTGGTGGAAAATCAGTGCTTCTGCTTGTACATGTGGAATAATACAGCATTTGGAATATTTCGGTGAGTTTTTACGTTGTTCATACATATATTTTGGTTGTTGTTTAAACGATAATATTACGTCAGGAACGGTGTTGGGGAATACGCCTGTTAAAATAGTAATGGATTTAGACAAATTGGCATGTACATGAACACCTGAAAAATAGATATGACAATGTTTTGTATTAGACCTATCGGAATCTTTAATTGAACTATATAGCTCAAATATAGATTTCGATACATAGAAAGAAATTGACGGTTTTTGTGTTTTTCCACCCAAAAATCACCTCTTACGTGAATTTGCGAATTCTTTTTATGTATCGGAATCTTTAATTGAACTATATAGCTCAAATATAGATTTCGATACATAGAAAGAAATTGACCGTTTTTGTGTTTTTCCACCCAAAAATCTCCTCTTACGTGAATTTGCGAATTCTTTTTATGTATCGGAATCTTTAACTGAACTATATAGCTCAAATATAGATTTCGATACATAGAAAGAAATTAACGGTTTTTGTGTTTTTCCACCCAAAAAACTCCTCTTACGTGAATTTGCGAATTCTTTTTATGTATCGGAATCTTTAATTGAACTATATAGCTCAAATATAGATTTCGATACATAGAAAGAAATGGACGGTTTTTGTGTTTTTCCATCCAAAAAAGTCCTCTTACGTGAATTTGCGAATTCTTTTTATGTATCGGAATCTTTAATTGAACTATATAGCTCAAATATAGATTTCGATACATAGAAAGAAATGGACGGTTTTTGTGTTTTTCCATCCAAAAAAGTCCTCTTACGTGAATTTGCGAATTCTTTTTATGTATCGGAATCTTTAATTGAACTATATAGCTCAAATATAGATTTCGATACATAGAAAGAAATTGACGGTTTTTGTGTTTTTCCGTCCAAAAAAGTCCTCTTACGTGAATTTGCGAATTCTTTTTATGTATCGGAATCTTTAATTGAACTATATAGCTCAAATATAGATTTCGATACATAGAATACGTGAATTTGCGATTTTTTTATGTATCGGAATCTTTAGTTGAACTATATAGGTCAAATATAGATTTCGATACATAAAAAAATTGACGTTTTTTGGTGTTTCCCCACCCAAAAAACCCCTATTACCCAGGCTTTTCCCGTATGCTTGCCAGAGGAGTATTTCGTGAAGTCGTTGATGACGTCACGGAAGCCGCCATTTTGTTTTAGGGGAATTTCATACGCGGCCGTATCGCAATGTATAGTAGTCCCAATAGGTTAAGGGCAGATCATCAGCTAGAAAAGAAAAGCAAGAAATGGTGATTAGGATTTCTCTTCCTTATTATTGACTGCTGTGTCATAATGCACAAAGAACTGGGGAAGCTGCGCATTTGCAACGTGAATTTGAGTTTTGGAAACTTCAAAGGTCTTCATGCTCCTCGCATTGTACAAGTGAAGAGAAAATCAGGAAAGAACAAATGTAGGAAATCACCTTTTATTTCTATGAAGCAAGGTAAACCTTGTATACACAGAACAATATGATTCGAAAGCAGGAGTCATCAGTCCAGCATCTTTAATCACCAAGACAATGTGCAATACAAAGAAGACACCGGCCCGTACAAGGTGGTTGTGTGACAATTGAGATGTTCACTCTGCCGTAGGAATGTAATACCTTGGAATACACTTAGCGTTTATACACAGTCGCCCTTTGTAAGTAAACTCATGCATCTACTTTTCAATTGTGTATAGCTGCCCACCGGGGCTGTAATCCCCTTGTTACCCACCCACTTATGACAAAAATAGAGGATAGTTTTACGAGCCTGTTAATCTCGCGATCATGAACCACGGGACCTTCTTTTACATGGAATTCGAACCACAGGACATGTCATTTCACTTTCAAAACCTCACATGCATTGATCGGGAATTGAACCCAGTCCAACTTGGTGAGAGGACAACAGCTCGACCTCTATACCACCACGGCCCTTATAACAATAATGAATAAATCAAATCTTCATTGTTGTTAATTTGGTCTAATCTAAACATAAAATACTAAACTGTGTACAAAGTTAAGGGTTATACTTCTCTGCCCCTCTGAGTTATATTTAGTAGAGTTTCACTTGATCTTGCCTGTCATACACATAACCAACATTTCAATATTATACGAAAATTTTGCTCGAGAGCATTTGCACTCGGAAATTATATAGTTTTCATACCTTGTTTTATATTCGGAGGGACATTACCAATTGGAATTACTAACCATGGTTACTACTGTTCATGAAATATGTGCCAAATTAAATAAATATGTGTTTAATTTCTTGCCCATACAACGACGGCAGCCATGTTTCTCAGGCGCAAAAGGCCTCTTGAACTATTTACCGAGGCACACACATTGACGTCACATTACTGTTACCAACATGCGTGTTCAAAATTTCGCCACACAGATCACGCTAAAGACAGGTAAAATTGTAATTGGGCTTATGCGATAATGCTTCATTTGGAAAAAATACTTGGTCTGGTTAAATATTATTGAAGAGTGAGTACCCTCACTGAGTGTGACAAGAAACAGGGTTGCATTCACAGCTAAAGCGGCCTGCAGGGTCCGGTACCTAGTAGTTATTGGTCTGTGCAAATCCCACGTTTTCTTGTTGGAAGACGAGGTCTACAGTGCCGTATTCGTGGGGTTGGCAAAAAACTATCTGTCTCATAATTCAGCCGGATGATAGCAATTATACTATATAAGTCGTTATCTAAAAAGCGGATAGTGGGTGGACTGTGAAGGAACAAATACATATTTCTACAGCATTTCCAGATTTAATTTACATCATTACAAAAGGTACTTTGACTAATTCCTGTGGTTTAGCAAATTTTGCTTCGCAAGTTCTGCAATCGTACAGTATTACCACTAGCACCAAATATGAATTAAAATGCAACTTACAATGTTAGAGAATTCATCTGTGTGAGACGACCGTTCTGGCTCACTCTTAATTTTCTCCATTATGTTGAGGAAACTAGAACAAAGAAAGAACACATAACGACCGTACTTAGGCTATACCAGTATGCAAGACAGTCTCATAATTAATAAATAAATAATGAGGTAATAACCGATTTCCAAAAGTATATTAATACTCGTAATCCTCGAGGTACACAGTGATAAGGAGAGGTTGTGTTTGCCAATAACAGTAAACCATATAAGACTATGACGTTCAACTTGAAAACAATTACTCAAAGACATAAGATTTGAAATTGATTGTCATAGTTGTATAAGTCTTTGTGATATGTATTATTGCGATTGAATAGATTAAATGAGTAATTAATGGTGCCTGCTTGTAGAGCAGGGAATTAAGCATCCTATTTGCCGTTCATCAACTCCTACGTACAGCTATAGACATACAAACCTGATTTAGGCACGTCACAAACCTACCAACACGTTTAAATAAGCTACGCGAAACTGAAGTTAGATTAATGCAAGTGTATTATAAATCGGCACAAGCTGCATACAGGCATTCAGAAGTCTAATAATGAAACTTCCCTCCCAACGTTACTGAACGACCAGTTCAACACCAAACCGTAATCACCTTGTTGATGAGACTAACATAAGTGTACCGGTAACCAGGGATGGATTTACCAATAGGCCCCGGCCTAGGGGCGCACCATGCTGAGGGGTGCAAAATTAATCCACACTTTTTATGATTTAAATTAAACTTTCCAAAATCTTGACACTTTTCCAATTGTGGCCATCATTTTCCAGCGAAATGTTTTGCAACAGTAAATTTTCGACGTCAGCTTTAGAACAGGAATGTTTTATGATTTAATAGGAGAAAATTGAAGTCTTGAATATTAATATCAGTTTAATTTGAATAGTTCATTATGCATAGTTGTAGGTTGTATGATGTAGTGTACATCTGAATATCTGTAAGTGTATAATGAGTCTTACATGGTTTAAACTTATTTTTAATATCTAGTTGTCCTATTTATTTGTTGTTTGAGTCTTCAGTCTTTTGACTGGTTTGATGCAGGTCTCCATGCCTCCCTGTCCTGAGCTAATCGTTTCATCTCTACATAGCTACCACACCCTACATCCGAGGCAATCTGTTTAATATATTCTAACCTTGGTCTACCCCTACAGTTCTTGTCCTCGACCCTTCCTTCCATAACTAAGCTTGCTATTCCTGGGTATCTTAATATGTGTCCTACTAACCTATCTCTTCTCTTCACTAGCAGTCGCCAGAAACATCTCCCCTCTCCCACTCGTCTTAATACCTCTTCGTTTGTAACCCTATCTACCCATCTGATCTTCATCATTCTCCTGTAACACCACATTTCAAATGCTTCAATTCTCCTCTTTTCTGCTGCACCAATAGTCCAAGTTTCACTTCCATAGAGCGCCATGCTCCAGAAAAAATGTTTCAAAAATGACTTCCTAATACCTAAATCTATATTCGATGTCTTTTTTTGTAGAAATGCTTTCCTTGCCTGAGCCAACCTACTTTTATATCCTCTTTGCTTCGTCCATCACTGGTTATTTTGCTTCCTAAGTAACAGAAGTCTCCTACTTCCTTCAGCTTTTCACCTGCCAATTTGATGTCCATAGAGGTTTCTGATTTATTTCGGCTGCATTCTAGTATTTTTGTTTTAGAATTATTAATTTTCATCATGTATTCATTCCGTAAGACGGAGTCCATACCATTCAAAAACTCATTCAAATCCTCAGACTTGTCGGCCAAAATGACGATGGCATCTGCAAATCTCAGAGTTGAAATTATTTCTCCTTGAATCTTCACCCCCACTTTAAATTTTTCTCTAATTTCCTTCATTGCTTGTTCAATGTAAAGATTGAAAAGTATGGGTGATAAGTTGCAGCCTTGCCTAACACCTTTCTGAATATCAGCTTCTCTCTCATGTCCTTCAGCTCGAATGACTGCTGTCTGGTTTCTGTATAGATTGTAGATTACCCTCCTATCCCTGTACTTTATTCCAATAGATTTCAAAATGCCAAACAATTTAGTCCAATCAACGTTATCAAAAGCCTTTTCTAAGTCTACAGATGCCATAAACGTTGTCTTATCTTTCCTTATTCTACCTTCCAAAATCAGCCTAAGACTTAGTACAGCTTCCCTTGTTCCTACATTTCTCCTGAAACCAAACTGGTCTTCACCCAACTCCCTTTCTATCTGGCTTTCAATCCTCTTGTAAATTATTCTAGACAGGATCTTTGAAGCATGAGTAATCAAACTGATTGTACGGTAATCTTCACATCTGTCAGCTCCCACTTTCTTTTGTATAGGGATGATTACATTATTCTTGAAATCAGGGGGTACCTCTCCTGTCTCATGAATCCTACACACCAAGTGAAATAACCTGATCAGACCTTCATCTCCTATGCAGCGTAGCAACTCAATCGGTATATCATCTATGCCTGGTGCTTTGTTCCTGTTTAAATCTTCCAAAGCTCTATCACATTCTGATCTCAATATTAAATCTCCTTTCGCATCCTCATCAATTTCTTCCTCCCTTTCCATTACATGATTCTCAATTTCCTTTCCCTTATACAAACTCTCTATGTAAGCTTTCCATCTCTCAACCTTTTCTTCCCTATCTGTTAGAGGCTTTCCATTTGTGTCCTTAATATTACAGCACTTAGTCTTCTTTTCTCCAAAAGTATTCTTAATCCTTCGATAAGCTGTGTCTACTTTTCCTAATTTCAGACAATTTTCTATACCTGCACATTTCTCTTTCAACCATTCTTCTTTCGCTTCCTTGCACTTCTTGTTACCCTCATTTCTCAGACGTCCGTATTCTGCTTTCCCCTTTTCATCTCTTACATTCTTGTGTTTCCGCCTTTCATCCATCAATTCTAGTATATCCTGAGTGATCCACGGTTTCCTACCTATTCTTTCTTTCCTACCAATGTTTTCTTCTGCGGATTTTGTCATTTCCTTCTTCAAAAGTGCCCATTCGTCTGCAATTGAAGTTTGTTTAGGGTTTTTCATTAGTCCTCCCTTTATAGTTTATATTTTATATACATTTAGAAACAGTTGATTCTCTCATTATTTTAATTTATTTAATTGATTTTAATTCACTAAACATTAGAATAAAATAAAAAAAATTGCCTTCACAAAGACCTTTCTGAGGTCTAAATTTTCCCTCCTTCACGATGGTATGAAGAGGGGGCGTCAAAATCCCATGGGCCTAGGAGCGCATAAAATTTAAATCCGGCCCTGCCGGTAACTTGTATATTGTCATCATCATTGTATCCTCGATATATAAATCATGTAAATTACGTGCCACTGATAATCTGCACTGGGCACTGAGCCTGCTGTAAAGAATGTTATCATATGCCCAAGGTTTGACATGCACCTTGCTGAGACTGTACATCAAACAAAGAGGATATTATGCCAGTTTCTTAGCTCCCGTTTTATATAACTTTCCTTATATCAGCCCAAACCGGCCGTGGTGGCCGAGAGCGCTAACGCGTTTCCTCGTGCCTCGCCGGCATCGGGAGAGTGTGGGTTCGAATCCCACCTCGGCCAACCTGAAATTGGTTTTCATGGTTTCCCATTTCCAACAACAGGCAAATGCCGAGACGGTTCCTTTCAATAGGTCAACGGCCGATTTCCTTCCTATATCCCTTCCCTGACCCGTCCTGAAAAGAAAAGTACATGGCCATTGGCTGCACAACTGGCAATTTCTATTATTATTTTTATATCAGCCTGGTGTATTCTATGGAATGTCAGCCAGAGTTAGCTTTTGCTGCCCTTTACTCAAACCATTTATTTAATTTCTTTCCTTGCAGACACCAACAGAGATCTATTTGTATTTCTTTTCTCTTGTACAGGTATTTATGTTTCCCTTGAGTGTGTTCTTGATATATATCTTCCATGGACAACCTAGCGGCATCTAGCAACTATCCTCTGAAGTTCCTCAATATCTCCATGCTCAAGAGGATTTCCTTACTAATCAAACCACCAGGCATCGTCGTTGTCGCCAGCTAACATCTCCTTGAAGACATCGCTCTAAGAAGAGTTTTATGATCTGTACAAGAATTTAATTTTTCTTATGTTGTTTACCCTGATGCATCCTCTCTTGGCTCATACCCCCACCCTTTTAACCTCCTTGGTACCTTCGTGCGTCGTTGAGCTGCTCTCACTTCTTCGCTAGACGTCAAACATACAGTTGGGGCTCTCTCACGAGCTTGTCTCCTGTACTCGAGAGACATTTTAAATCAGACGCCATGTCTGTATTTTAGACCAACCGTCAATAGGATCCATCACCAGCTCTACATGCACAGAAAGCTAAGTACCAAACTTCAATGTTTTTAAAAGGATTTTAATGATTTTAAATAGCTAAATGCTTTTAATACAATTTTATAGACAGTGTGTAGAATTGCGAAATGTTATGCAATAACCGTCTTCGAGGGATCTTTCTTTGTCAGGCTATGTCTATCAAAGCTGACCTTCTAAAATGAAATTTAGTGCTTCTCTTACCAAATAACTGAGAATTCAAATTATCCAGTCTATAAAACTTAGCTTTTTCCGCCGTGGGAACTTCTTGCCCTATTCAACAGTCATCACGACTCTAGAACTTTCTTAGGAAACAATCTTTCTATCAGTAAAGCAATCGAGAAATTTTCCACTTCTTAATATGGGAATACTTTTCCTCACTGAGGAATTTACGTTACATAAACTGCTGGTCAACACCTAATTTGCTTGCCTCCGTGGGAAATTTACCTCAACATTCAACTGCAATACATAAACTTTCTAACGCAATAAACTTGTTCAAGCTAAAATTCAACCAGTGATCTCCATAACTACAATAACTTTTCTCTTTACAAACTTTCTGTGTTGCAATAGTGAACTTTTCAAATCCATCAATAGACTATAGTGCAAAACAATGCCCGTTCAACTACCTACCACGTCGCGTTCGAATGAGTGTAATAAATCTGGCCACGACTTTATCCTAAATCTCCTAATTTCCTTCTCCCAAATACCTTTACTAACATTAATTAAATTAAGATTTCTACTATCTAAATTATTACGAGGCCTCGCATGCGAGCAAGCGCCCTCTCAAATTTGTTATACTTATAATATCGTAATTCTGTATAAACTGTGGCTAGCCCACATTTTAATCTCTCATCCCTTCTGAAATTAGGGAATTGTACTTTTTCTAATAATGAAAAAGTTGTGTAATCTTTTCTCTCCAGGTTTCGTGAATACGACCTGTACATCCTTGTATTTCAAATAATGTTAAATTCTGTTTTAAGTAGCGGTAATCTCCGCTTTCCAGTTTTTTCTGTTTTTCTTTTCTTTATCCTGTTATGATCAGGGTTTAATCCATTTGTCTGCAGCTTGTTAGATTGCTGAATGTGCAGTCAAATAACGCTTGTAACTTGTCTAATTTGAAAAAGTTACGATCGTTGTACAATTTATTGTTCCTAAAAGCTTTGAAAACCCAATTTTACGCACATTTTAAAACCTTTGTATAGGTGTAGTGCTTGTAACAAGTTTTAAACTTTTAATTATCTCATTATTGTTAACTACTGTATAAACTTTTATTTTAGTATGTCTGAGACCTTTAAATATTTGTAAAATCAACCAAAGAAAAAGTTCTTCTAACTTTAAAGACAAGATTCTAATTCTATCAATTGTTAATGGTCTAAATTTTATATTCTTTGTTCAAATAAATCGTTGTTTTCCTTTGTTCGATATCTGTACCGTTAGAATTACGAGTAGGCAGGACCTTCACTTCCCTGATTCTTCCTTAAAGCTTAAACTCTTTTTTCGAATCTCCAAAACAACAAAGTTCGTACTATTTGTTGCATTTAACTTAAAACTGTAAATAACAACATTTTTAAAGTTTCTCTTAGCTGTCATAGCTAATTCTAGCAAGCCATTAAGGCAAATATAGCTAGCTCTGCAAGCTTCCTACTTGTTGAGATTTTTTCTCTTACTTATGGTTTGTTTCCAAAAATGTCAGTTTTATTTGAGTTAGGTTTGAGGTTCTTCCTCTTTTCTAAGCTTTTATTCGGCGTCTTGATGGGTAACAGCTTAGTTTTCCTTAAGTGCAACAATTGGTATTCTTCCAAAAATTGTCAAGAAAACAAGTAAAATTATTACAAAAGGCATTAAAACTGCTTTATCGCTTCCCTCTTGGGGGACATTCGGTCGTTTGCGGGAGATCCAACAGTTCCCAGAACTAAAAAAATATCACGGCGAATTCAAATTATTTCAGCCTTTCAAAACATTCGATTAAATCCAACTCCTTTGAAAGGAGAAACAGTAATTCTGTATCTTTTAACACACTTTGTCTTGCCCTATAGTAGGGGAATACCGGCTTGGGAGGGAAAGAATGCTCGCCGATTGCTTGCAAATAGCCCAAGCTCCAGCTATATTTCCCGTTAGCTGTGATCAGGTCCCTACCCACTTTAGGTGTCTCACGGGCATTTTGCGGAGGAACTTTTTATTGAAGACTTATTTCCGTTTGGTTTTATTATTTTGTATTGGACTCCCGTCCTATCTACCCATACTTGTTCTCCACACCGAAACCCACTTCCTTTTTTTTTTTTTTTTCATTATCATAATCCCTTAGGTAGATTTATCCTCAGCTAAAACTTACCAAAATTTGGTCCCAGAAACCCGGGAGAATCCAGTTCGCAATACTTTGGAAATTACTATTATCTATTTTGAATTTTCCGGCTATAACTTCGCTGTGCAGGGCTGGTGAGGGGGAAACGGGTTGCTCCTGTCTCCTTTAGTGTGTCTCTCTCTTTCAACTTGTTTGCTGCTGCCAGTCTGACAGCTTTTCCAAAACTCCACAGTTTCGTAAGTTATACTTTAATTTACCCATTTCGCCATGTCTCCCACAGATAAAGACAAAGAAGGTAGGGATGAAAAGCTTACCGCCAAACGACTGTCTTATCAACGGCAAATCACCCGATTTAAAAAATACATCAGAGATCTTGATCCTTCAGAAGCTCAATAGATATATTAAAACACCGTGTAAAAGACTATGAACGTTCGTTTGTAAATTATTGTAATATTCAAACCGAAATCGAAACTTGCATGCTCAATCAAACAGACGATCGAGTAGAAGTAGAAAATCAATACTACGAAGGCACAGGCGCTGCTTTTAAAATAAATCGCCAACTCGAAGAAGAACAGAAAAAGGACGCTGCTGTTCTTGGTTCCCTCCACGAACAGTAAACCTCGTCTCGTGAGGGCACTCAGAAACCGAAACCAATACTTCCGAAAATCAATTTGCCCCACTTCTCAGGAGATGAATCCACTTTTGATTCCTTTTCGAAATTTTTTGCTCCCTTTTTCATGACAATGAAGACAAGTCATCTACAAATTTCATTACTTTAGATCCATTCTCCAGGGTCAAGCCCTGCTGTTAGTTGAAGCACTTCCATTAAGTGCCAAAAACTACCCCATTGCCTTTAATTTATTGAAGGAAAAATACGGTAATCTACGGTTACGTATTCAACGCCATTTGAAAGCTCTATTTAACTTGCCTTCGGCACAACATAATGACGTTACTAGTTTGTGTACTCTCATCGATACCACACAACTCCATCTAAAAGCATTATCCCAATTAGATCAACCCACTGACCATTGGGACACTTTCCTAATACACTTAGTGGTTTCTAAAGTTGACACTGCTACCATTAAAGCTTGGTAAATGGAACTTTCTAACAATGATGATTATTCTTACGGACATTTAGTCACCTTCATAAATGCTAGATGTCAACTTTTAACCGCTTTAGCTAACCAAAGTGAGCCCTCTTCTCCTAACTTTAGATTTGAATCATTGTCTCTTAAATCTAAAAACGAATATGCAGCATCTAGCACTCAAAAACCTGGGTCTAGCTCTTCTAAACCCAAGTCACATGCCATTGGTTACCAAACTAGGTATAGTGAACGCCGTATTGCAAGTTCTCTTGCTTTAAATACTCAAAGTGAACCCCGTAAAAGTTTAAATGAACCGTTAAAGTGCATACTTTGCAAAGATTTCCTTGCATTATACTTATGTAAATCCTTTAAGGAACTATCAGTTGAAGACTGGAGGAAATTAGTGGCACAGAACAAATATTGTTTTAATTGCCTCTCTCCTAAGCATTCTGCTTCTAATTGAAAGACCTCCAGACGCTGTTTCCATTGCGAAAATGCACATCACAACTTATTGCATCGTCATGATCAATCGAGGTCATCAGCAGCATCCACTTCTCAAAAAAGCGGTAATACTAGCAGTCCCAATGCTTCATCTTTTATTCAAAACGCTAAGTCTTTGCTTAGTGCTCAATTATTATTATCCACTGTTCAAATTGAAGTTCAGGATAAATCTGGCAACTGGGTCAGCGGACGAGGTCTTCTTGATTCAACGGCAAACCATGACTTCGTATCCAATTTTTTGATAAAAAAAACTAGGCTTACCAGTAACTCTCACTTCTATCAGTGTATCAGGCATTAACAGTTTAAAGTCACAAGCTTTGCAATTCTCAAAACTAACCATAAAGGATACTTGTCACAGAAATAATTTTCTTGAATTGAATTGCCTAATTCTCAACAGTATTGGCGAAGACACCCCTAGTCACTGTGGATACGTCATGTTTAAGTGTTCCTTCTCATTTAAGGCTAGCCGATCCTCTGTTCAATATACAAGGTCTCATTGACATACCTTTCAATGCCAATGTTTTTTGGAATTGCCTTCGTAAACAAATTCGTAAACTATCTTCAAACGTGTTTGCCAAAGACACTAATTTTGGTTGGATTGTTATTGGTGAACTTCCTCATTATTCCCCCCAACCTGCATCGCAATGTTACTTTGCAAGTACTGATTTGGAACAGTTCTGGAAACTTGAAAATATCGATTCCCCTAGCTTAACCTCCTCAGAAAATTAAATACGTGAGCAACTCTTCGTTTCTACCACTACTCGCATGCCCGAAGGCCGATTCATTGTCCAAATGCCGAGATTAGTCAGTCCTCCAAAACTTACCAATTCCCAACCCAAAGCTCGAAAATCTATCTTTGCTATCAAGAGCAAATTTAAGAAAGAACCTCTCGTCAAACAAAAGTACACAGAGTTCATGGACGAATACGAAAGTTTGGATCATATGGAGGTTGTCAGCAAATCTGATGATGAATTACACCCCCCAAAAGAAACTGTATTCTTAAATCATCATCCTGTATGGAAAAACCCTCTTGTCAAGGATAAAATCCGAGTCGTCTTTAATGGGTCATCACCTGACGCCAATGGCAACAGTCTCAACGATACTCTTCTCTCTGGGCCCGCTATTCAGTCCGATTAGTCTACTATTCTTTTAAATTTTCCTCTGTTCCCTATAGCAGTTATCGCGGATATCAAACAAATGTACCGTCAAGTTTTAATTCAATCCGAACAACAAGATCTCCAAAGAAACTTGTGGCGTGACGAAATCAGTAAACCTATTAAAATATTTCGCTTATAAACAATTACGTATGGTCTAAAACCTTCCGCTTTCCTTGCCATCCGGTCTTTACATATGTTAGCCTCTCAAGATGGTCATGTATTTGATGCTAAATCCTCCGAAGCTCTAACTACATCCTTTTATGTTGATAATTATCTCCAGTCCTTTCCGACTCTTGAGGAAGCTTCTTTCATATCAATGGAACTGAAAGCATTGTTAAAAAAAGAAGGATTCCCACTTCAGAAGTGGAATTCAAATTCCCATGAGTTTCTTGCCCAATTTCCCATTGAAGATGTTGACCCCTCTTCCGACAAAATTTGCGGGGATTCCGAATCCATAAAAACGCTTGGAGTACACTGGTGCACTCGCACTGATACTCTCATCTATAAAGTCTCGCTCTCCGAAGAGCTCCCTAACTCAAAAAGGCAAATTGTATCTGAAATTGCAAAAATTTTCGATGCTTTCCAATTTCTTGCGCCGGTTATTGTTATACCCAAGCTTTTTATGCAAGAGCTATGGTCTCTGAAATGTGAATGGGACGATGCTGTTCCCCCTTCTTTTCTTAATAGATGGATCTCTTTTCAATGCAGTCTACTTGATCATTTTCTTATTGAAATTCCTAGAAATTTAATTAATGCTCCTCCTAACACTTCTTTCTTTCTTCGCGTGTTTGCCGACAGCTCCGAAAAATCTTACGGTTGCTGTGCATATTTGGTTTATCGCGGTTCGTTAAATGGATCTTCAGTGCCAACCTTGTTTGTGCCAAATCGAAGGTTGCTCCTCTTAAAACTATTACTTTGCCTAGGCTTGAATTGTGTGCTGCACTCATGGCCGCAGAACTTGTTAAGAAATTACGGGAAGTCTTAAAGGTCGAATTTTCGCAAATCTCTCTGTGGAGCGATTCCATGATCACTCTTTCTTGGATCGCCAAAAACCCCGTTCATTGGCAAACTTTTGTTGCAAACAGGGTTTCCAAAATTCAAACTCTTTCTTCGGTGTGTCAATGGAAACATGTGCCCAGCGCTGACAACCCCGCCGACATCATTTCTCGTGGATGTTAACCTTCTCAATTACTAGCATCTCAGTTATACTGGCATGGGCCCTCGTGGTTAATCGAAGACTCTTCTTGTTGGCCTTCTAAACCTCCAACTTGCCTGACGCTAAAGTATCTAAATCTACTGCTTCGTGTCTTGTTTCCAACGTTTCGCATCCCTTGTTGTCCCGCTATTCTTCCTTTCACAAATTAATTCGAATTTTTGCCTACCTTCTCAGATGGAAATATCTATTTGTTGACCAACCCGTTCTTCCAAAACCGCACCTAACTATTCATGAATTAAATCTCGCCACTATTAAAGTTTTACAGCTAACACAGCAAGAAGCCTTTTCTACTGAATTGTCTTTGCTATCTGCTAAGAAAGATCTTCCGAAATCTAGTCGTCTTCGCGCCGTAGCCCCTTTCCTTGATGACAACGTGTTACTCAGGTTAGGCGGTAGGCTTTCGCACCCTTCACTTCTTGAAGACAAAAAACATCCTGTTATTTTTCCCTCTAAACATCACGTAACCTCTTTAATCATACGTGACTTTCATTATCGTAATCTGCAAGTTGGCCCTCGCACCCTGCTTTGCTTATTAAGGGAAAAGTACTGGATAATAAATGGAATTCATTAAGTTTCTTCCGTAATTCACAAATGCATCCCTTGCTTTATGGTGAAACCTAAGGTCAGTACCCAATTGATGGGCGATCTACCTTCTTTCCGCTCTTCCATTATTCGTCCTTTTGCTTTAACTGGTGTGGATTATATGGGTCCATTCCAATAGCAACGTAATTCCCCTGAAGCTAAACGCAAATTGTTTGGAAAACTCTATGTTTCTCTTTTCATTTGCATGGTCACTGGTGCGATCCATCTGGAACTAGTAACATATGCCTCTACTTCTTACTTTCTGTCAGCCGTTTCTCGCTTCACTGCTAGGCGTGGCGTTCCCTCTGAAATGTTCTCCGATAACGCCTCCACTTTTCAAGGCGCAGCTTCATTGTGGAAGAAAGCACTTACATCTTCTCCTGCCATGGAACATATTTCTAATTTCTCCTACTCTAAAGGTTTTAAATGGCGGTTTATACCTCCTTACGCCCCACATCACGGCGGTAGGTGGGAATCTTGTGTCAAGCTAACTAAACGTCATCTAAAAAAGGTTTTAGGTAGTCGTATTCTTACTTAAGAAGAATTTAACTCACTGTCTATTAGGATTGAAGGTGTTGTTAATTCTCGCCATTTGACCCCGCTTTCTAATGACCCTGATGATCTGCTTCCATTAACACCTGGTCACTTCCTTATAGGCACTTCTCTTTCTTCCCCTCCTCCCATTCCTAACTCTTATAGAGACTCTAACTTGCCTATTGTTTGGCGTAAACTTGAAGCCCTTCGTAATTCTTTCTGGAAGAGGTGGAAACTGGAATATTTAACTTATTTGCAACGGAGCCAGATGTGGCTTCTTTCTAATCCTGACACCAGAGTGGGGGACCTGGTTCTGGTTAGGGATGCTTCCCATCCCCTTTGTATGGATCTTCGGAAGGGTGATCGAGTGTTACCCGGGAAGGGATGGAAGAGTCAGGGTGGTTAGGATCTTGACTAAAAATGGGCATATTACAAGACCCCTATCTTTAATTTCCCCCCTTCCTCTCAACATTTAACATTGTTTTTTGCTCTCTGTTGGTGTTTGTACCCCAGTATGGTGTATTCTATGGAATACACGGTCAGGCAGAGTTAGCTTTTGCTGCCCTTTGCTCAAACCTTTTCTTTAATTTCTTTCCTTGCAGACACCAACAGTGATCTATTTGTATTTCTTTTCTCTTGTTTCCCTTGAGTCTGTTCTAGATATATATCTTCCATGGACAACCTAGTGGCATCTAGCAACTAACCTCTAAAGTTCCTCAATATCTCCATGCTCAAGAGGACTTCCTTACTAATCAAACCACCAGGCATCGTCGTTATCGCCAGCTAACATCTCCTTGAAGACACCGCTCTAAGAAGAATTTTATGATCTGTACAAGAATTTAATTTTTCTTATGTTGTTTACCCTGATGCATCCTCTCTTATCTCTTAACCCCACCCTTTCTCCTCCTCGGTCCCTTCGTGCGTCGTTGAGCTGCTCTCACTTCTTCGTTAGGCGTCAAACATAGAGTTGGGGCTCTCTCACGAGCTTGTCTCCTATGCTCGAGAGACATTTTAAATAAGACGCCATGTCTGTATTTTAGACCAACGGTCAACAGGAACCATCGCCAGCTCTACATGCACAGAAAACTAAGTACCAAACTTCAATGTTTTTTAAAGGATTTTAATGGTTTTAAATAGCTAAAAGCTTTTAATACAGTTTTATAGACAGTGTGTGGAATTGCGAAATGTTATGCAATAACCGCCATCGAGGGATCTTTCTTTGTCAGGCTATGTCTATCAAAGCTGACTTTCTAAAATGACATTTAGTGCTTCTCTTACCAAATAACTGAGAATATTTTCTCACAACGAGGGATTTAATTCAAATTATGCACTGTCTATAAAACTTAGCCTTATCCGCCGTGGGAATTTCTTGCCCTATTCAACAGTCATCACAACTCTAGAACTTCTTTGGAAACAATCCTTCTATCAGTAATTGAATCGAGTAATTTTCCACTTCTTAATATGGGAATACTTTTCCTCACTGAGGAATTTACGTTACATAAACTGCTGGTCAACACCTAATTTGCTTGCCTCCGTGGGAAAGTTACCTCATCATTCAACTGCAATACATAAACTTTCTAACGCAATAAACTTGTTCAAGCTAAAATTCAACCAGTGATCTCCATAACTACAATAACTTTTCTCTTTACAAACTTTCTGTGCTGCAATAGTGAACTTTTCAAATCCATCAATAGACTATAGTGCAAAACAGTGCCCGTTCAACTACCAACCGCGTCGCGTTCGAATGAGAGCAATAAATCTGGCCAAGACTTTTTCCCAAATCTCCTATTTTCCTTCTCTCAAATATATTTACTAACATTAATTAAATTAAGATTTCATCTATCTAAATTACTACGAGGCCTCGTTTGCGAGCAAGCGCTCTCTCAATTTTGTTATACTTTTAATATTGTAATTCTGTATAAACTGTGGCTAGCCCACATTTTAATCTCTCATCCCTTCTGAAATTAGGGAATTGTACTTTTTCTAATAATGAAAGAGTTGTGTAAACTTTTCTCTTCAGGTTTCGTGAATACGACCTGTACATCCTTGTATTTCAAATAACGTTAAATTCTGCTTAAAATAGCGATAATCTCCGCTTTCCAATTTTTTCTGTTTTCCTTTTTTATCCTGTTATTATCTGGGTTTAATCCATTTGTCTGCAGCTTGTTAGATTGCTGAATGTGCAGTCAAATAACGCTTGTAACTTACCTAATTTGAAAAAGTTACGATCGCTGTACAATTTATTGTTCCTAAAAGCTTTACCAATTTTACGCACATTTTAAAACCTTTGTATAGGTTTAGTGCTTGTAACAAGTTTTAAACTTGTAATTACTTCATTATTGTTAACTATAAACTTTTATTTTAGTATGTCTGAGACCTTTAAATATTTGTAAAATTGACCAGAGAAAAAGTTATTCTAACCTTAAAGATAAGATTCTAATTCTATCAATTGTTAATTGTCTAAATTTTATATTCTTTGTTCAAATAAATCGTTGTTTTCCTTTGTTCGATATCTGTACCGTTAGAATTACGAGTAGGCAGGACCTTCACTTCCCTGATTCTTCCTTTAAGCTTAAACTCTTTTTTCGAATCTCAAAACAACAAAGTTCGTACTATTTGTTGCATTTAACTTAAAACTGTAAATAACAACATTTTTAAAGTTTCTCTTAGCTGTCATAGCTAATTCTAGCAAGCCATTAAGGCAAATATAGCTAGCTCTGCAAGCTTCCTACTTGTTGAGATTTTTTCTCTTACTTATGGTTTGTTTCCAAAAATGTCAGTTTTATTTGAGTTAGGTTTGAGGTTCTTCCTCTTTTCTAAGCTTTTATTCGGCGTCTTGATGGGTAACAGCTTAGTTTTCCTTAAGTGCAACAATTGGTATTCTTCCAAAAATTGTCAAGAAAACAAGTAAAATTATTACAAAAGGCATTAAAACTGCTTTATCGCTTCCCTCTCGGGGGACATTCGGTCGTTTGCCGGATATCCAACAGTTCCCAGAACTAAAAAATATCACGACGAATTCAAATTATTTCAGCCTTTCAAAACATTCGATTAAATCCAACTCTTTTGAAAGGAGAAAGAGTAAATCTGTATATCTTAACACACTTTGTCTTGCCAGACTACTACCCGTCCCTATAGTAGGGGAATACTGGCTTGGGAGGGAAAGAACGTTCGCCGCTTGCTTGCAAATAGCCCAAGCTCCAGCTACATTTCCCGTTAGCTGTGATCAGGTGTCTACCCACTTTAGGTGTCTCACGGGCATTTTGCGGAGGAACTTTTTATTGAAGACTTATTTCCGTTTGGATTATTCTTTTGTATTGGATTCCCGTCCTATCTTCCCATACTTGTTCTCCACACCGAAACCCACTTCCTTGTTTTTTCATTATCATCATCCCTTAAGTAGAGTTAATCCTCAGCTAAAACCTACCACAGCCCAAATCCGATTTAAAAAAAAACAATTGTCTCCGGGCAGGGGAAACATAAGAAACTAAATCCCAGAGATGTCAGCGTATATTTATGAATATTCCGCCGAGCTAGTCCCTTTGTTGATCGATTAACATCTATATATTTACCTTTGGCAACAATAGCTTTGCCATCATAGGCAATCAACAATATATTCGAGACATTTTGAAATGTGTTGTTCATTTTGTAATGTTGGCAGCAAGCATACATATGTAGCTGTATGTTGATAATAATTAATTGTAATATTGGTTTTTTGTATTGATGTTAGTTCATCAAATTAAATAACCTAAAAATATGGTAGCACTGAATGAACGATCAATAACATTCTGTATAGTACCGTACATGAATTAGCCAGAATATCGTACACCTTATCAAAAGATGAGAAATAAATCAGGGAATGGTGTTTTAATAGTCGTTTCCTCCGTCACCGTCTGTGAACCGCGCAAACCACCCACACTACAGTATATAGATCGCGATATATTTGCGTATGAAATTCCCCTAAAAACAAAATGGCGGCGTTGATGACGTCATCGACGACGACACGAAATACTCCTCTGGCAAAGCTTACGGGAAAAGCCTGGGGAATAGGGGGGTTTGGATGGGGGAAACATAAACAGAAATTAGCATTTATAAGAAACCTTTGAAACATGATGTGTATCGCAATCCTTAATTGAGCTATATAGGTCGAAATTTTGGCATTTCAGCTTATATCTTGAAAATTTTGTATCGTGATCTTAATTTATTGACCTGTATAAGTCAAATTACAGATCGCGATACATATCGAAATGTTCGCATTGCAGCTTATGTCTTTAAAATATTGTATCGCGATCAGTAATTGCCCGATATAAGTCAATTACAGGTCGCGATACACATCGAAATTTTCCAATTTCAGCTTATATATATAACATTTTGAATCGCTAACTGGGTTTTTTTTTCGCTTCTTTTTTTGCTATCGTTTTACCCTCCAGGGTTGGCTTTTCCCGCGGACTAATAAGCGAGGGATCCCACCTCTACTGCCGCTAAGAGCAGTGTCCTGGAACTTGAGACTCTGAGTCAGAGATACAACTGAGGTGTGTGACCAGCACTACGCCCAGGTGGCCTCACTTGCAAAGTGAACAGGGGGCCTGATGAAGGGATGGGAAGAGTGGGACGGTTAGGCAAGGAAGTGGGAAGGAGGCGGCCGAGGCCTTACAGTAGGAACCATCCCGGCATTTGCCCGAAGACGAAGTGGGAAACCACGGAAAACCACTTCGAGGATGGGTGAGGTTGGAATCGAACCCCCTCTACTCATTCGGGCCACCCGAGGCTGAGTAGACCCCGTTCCAGTCCTCATACCTCTTTTCAAATTTCGTGGCAGAGCCGGGAATCGAACCCAGGACCTCCGGGGCGGCAGCTAACCATGCTGACCGCTACGCTACGGAGGCGACGTATCGCTACCTGTAATGACCTAAATGAGTAAATTACAGA
Organism: Meconema thalassinum; assembly: GCA_946902985.2. Classification (NCBI taxonomy): domain Eukaryota; kingdom Metazoa; phylum Arthropoda; class Insecta; order Orthoptera; family Tettigoniidae; genus Meconema; species Meconema thalassinum. The sequence continues at coordinate 146,002,375 of OX336395.1, read as the reverse complement.
TCGCGATACCGGTACTCATTGAAATTTTAGCATTTAGCTAATACAGTATTCATAAAAATATGTATTACGATCGTTAATTGACTTATATAGATCAATTAAAGATCGCGATACAGTACAAATCAACATTTTCATATTTCAGCTTATATTTACAAAATATATATCCCATCTTTACTTTACCTATATAGGTCAAGTAAAGATGGGGATGCATATTTCATAAATATAAGCTAAAATGCCAAGATTTCAATGCGTATCACTTCGTTTTCTTCACCTGTAAAGGTCATGAGGATACGTCATATTTCATAAATATAAGCTAAAATGCCAACATTTCAGTGTGTACCGCTATCTTCACTTCACCAATGTACATCAAGTAACGATGGGGAGACATATTTTATAATTATGAGCGACAAAACGAAACATTGGAGAAGTTATTCTAAATGCCAATTTCTGTTTGCGTTTCACCAACTCATAACCCTTTATTCCCAGGCATTTTCCCATAAGCTTGTCAGGTAAACATTTAATGTCCTTCGTGATGTCGTCGATACTTCATCAATACAGCTATTTTGTTAATAAGGCTTTCCATACATACACGAGCCTAACCTGGGCCTTACGCCCCAGACCCCCTTGCTTGTAGCACAAGCAGTAATGTACTTGTTTTGAAAGCCGGATCGCCTAGATCCATATAGGCTTTCATATGACCGTGGTAGTTTTTTTCCCGAGATCTCGGGAACTAAGCGTCGCCCAGGGTTCAAACCTATACCAATCGAATCGGGGTCAAAAGAATTTTTTTTCGAAAAAAGTCTGTACGTATGTGCGTATGTATGTGCGTGGCGTTTTTGCATTTAGCAAAGAAACTTACAGGTCGCAATGTGAAGAAATCGAGCTGAAATTTGGTGCGGTGAAAGGGAGAGGGCCTGTGAGGAACCCTATTGTTGGGCGTTAAAATCGGAGCAGGGCCGGGTCTTTTTTGGGGGGGGGGGGCTGAATTTTATCCTTTTTATTCAAATCGTTATATCTCGGTAAAGGTCGGTCCTATCGAAAATAGTTAAATTTAAAGGTGGAAGATCTCAGTGATTAGCAACTTTCTATTCCTTATGATATTTTGATATCTCTCACCGTTTTCTTGTTTTGGGGCCCTGAATGTCATCCTCTTTTTTCGACTCGTTATATCTCGGAAATGGTTGGTCCTATCGAAAAAAGTTAAATCTACAGGTGATCAGCAACTTTTTTACCTCTTATGATTTTTTGATATCTCTCACCGTTTTCATTTTTGGGGCCCTGCATTTCATCCATTTTTTTCGTATCGCTATATCTCGGAAACGATCGGTCCTATCGAAAAAAGTTAAAGCTACAGGTGTGAGATCTCAGTGATTTTAAACTTTTTTACCCCTTATGATTGTTTGATATCTCTCACCCTTTTCTCGTTTTGGGGCCTCAAATTTCATCCTTTTTCCGAATCGTTAAGTTTATATCTCGGAATCGGTCGGTCCTATCGAAAAAAGTTAAATCTGCATATGTAAAATCTCAGTAATTATCAACCTTTCTGCCCCTTAATTTTTGATATCACTCACCATTTTGATGTTATTAAATGTTTTTGTTTTTTGAAAAAAAAAATTGGGCCCAAATGTATACAAGAATTTGTAAAAATTCAAAGGTTGGTCTAATTTAATTCTACGGAAAATTCTCTATAATAACCTGTTTTCACCTTTTCAACAAGTTGAAACATGCTCGAAAGACAAGGGGGTCCCAAAATGCAGACTTTTCAAAATACCCTGTAGTTCGGAAACCAAGAGGGCTGCGATGATTTCGATTGCACCACCGTCTGTTTCACAAAATGTGGCATGGAATTGCGAAAACCGTTGTGCTCTATCTTGATTCGCTTCCAAGATACACGCTAAATACATCGAAAAGGCGCCACCCTGTACACTGTACAGCCGTATTCAATGAAAAAGCATACACGTATTAGAATGAGCCTCAATTTTGACATACAATTTATTAATAAAGGTTATCATACGTCATAGGTTAAACTTACCTTTCTTCTTCTTCTTTTTGGTCATTTCGGCATCTCGGAACGGGAAAAGGCTAGATACAGTGCCAGAATAAGCAAGCGCCTGTAGCAAAGGGCAGCCAGGGCTCCTTACTTAAGGGTAAAAAATATATACATGGTACGCCAGCCTATTCGAAGCGGATGAGTGTAATAAATCTATTTCAGATATTTCATAACTATGTGATGGTTTAAGCATTGCCTATGAATTCTCAAAAAATGTGTGGAGTAATGTATTCACAGCTGTGAGATATTTTCCATTTCCGAGGACGTCCGGCTTTCATAACCACGTGATGGTGCCAGCATTGCCTAGAATAACATTTTATAATATTCCTATTATTTCCACGCAATCGGGCCAAAAGTCCGAAATGCAAGGTCGCAGGCCTTGCCTCCAACGAAGTTGTTGTTTGAGATTGTTAACCCCCTTGCTCGCCGCTATGTTGCACCACCGTCTCATCCAAAGCAGGTCGTGCGGCGAGGACTCCTACTTATGATTACTCTCTTTGCACTCATGTGAATTTATGGCATGTAAATACTGTCATTGTTTGTTTTGTTGTTGTTTGAGTCTTCAGTCTTTAGACTGGTGTGATGCAGCTCTCCATGTCTCCCTGTCCTGAGCTAATCGTTTCATCTCAACACAGCTACCCCACCCAACATCCGAGGCAATCTGTTTAACATATTCTAACCTTGGTCTACCCATACAGTTCTTGTCCTCGACCCTTTCTTCCTTAACTAAGCTTGCTATTGTTGGTTGTCTTAGTATGTGTCCTACCAACCTATCTCTTCTCTTCATTAGCAGTCGCCAGAAACCTCTCTCCTCTCCTACTGGTCTTAATACCTCTTCGTTTGTAACTCTATCTACCCATCTGATCTTCATCATTCTCCTGTAACACCACGTTTCAAACGCTTCAATTCTCCTCTTTTCTGCTGCACCAATAGTCCAAGTTTCACTTCCATATAGTGCCACGCTCCAGACAAAGGCCTTCAAAATGACTTCCTAATACCTAAACCTACATTCGATGTCAACAGATTCCTTTTCTGTAGAAATGCTTTCCTTGCCTGAGATAACCTATTTTATACCCTCTTTGCTTCGTCCATCACTGATTATTTTGCTTCCTAAGTAACAGAGGTCTCCTACTTCTTTTAGCTTTTCACCTGCACCTGCATTTCGGCTGCATTCCAATATTTTTGTTTTACATTTATTAATTTTCATCATGAATTCTTTCCTCAAGACGAAGTCCATACCATTCAAAAACTCATTCAAATCCTCAGGTGTGTCGGCCAAGATGACTATGTCACCGGCAAATCTCAGAGTTGAAATTATTTCTCCTTGAATCTTCACTACCACTTTAAAATTTTCTCCAATTTCCTTCATTGCTTGTTCAATGTAAAGATTGAAAAGTATGGGAGTTAAGTTGCAGCCATGCCTTACACCTTTCTGAAAACCAGCTTCTCTCGCATGTCCTTCAGCTCGAATGACTGCTGTCTGGTTTCTGTACAGATTGTAGTTCACCCTCCTATCCCTGTATTTTTATTTAAAAAAAGCTAAATGACCAGTTCAATAGTAAACAGCAATAAAATTAGTACGGTTACAAAATTTTGCAAGAATTGCATTATTTTTCTTGTTAATAACGCTTCCCAGGCATACACGAACCTAACCTAGGGCTTATGCTGGGAAACGGTACTGCCTAATACTGGAGAAAGTACGGTGTGCAATTAAGGTGAAACGTTCGTGAAAACTGCAATGAGGGGCGCTACTGCATCATGATAACGCACGTCCCCATGCCGCAAAGGTCGTAACGTACAAGATACGCTGACTTAAGTGGGAAACACACAAGTATCAGCCCTATAGTCCTGATCTCTCCCCATGCGATTATCATTCTTTCGGTCCCTTTTAAAAGGCCTTGAGGGGTCAACGATTCCGGTCGGATGAGGATGTGCAGCAGGCGGTTACGGACTTCTTCACGCAGCAGGACACAGTGTTTTACCACAAGGAATCTTCAAGCTAGTAGGTCCGTGTGATGAGTGCTCCAATGTTTATACCCATTCTGGACTGTACGACCGTCATATGGAAACTTTTTGATCACGCGTTATAAAATGGATTTACTAATTCAAAAGCATTCGTGGGAGTGTACACAACAACTCAGCAAAGTTTCATTGCAATCGGATGAATGGTATATGAACGCATAAAAGACGGTCAAATGGTACACACAAACATTCGTTTCTATCTAGGGCGTGCTGGAAAGTAACGCCACCAATTTTTTTATTCTGTTCGCAATATTGGTTTAAGTATGACATATCATGCATGTTCCTCAGTCGACTTTCCTGCGTCGCTGACGCAAGTTGCAACTCTCTATCGTTAGAGAGCTCCGAAATGTAGCGTGTAACATGGCGGTGTGTAACGTAACTATGTCGGTGCGTGAAAAACAGCTTGCTGTAATCGAGTTTCTAACCGTCTTAGATTCACTGTCATCGATCATACTCCATACAGACCCGACTTCGCCTATACGATTTAATCTGTTTCCAAAACTTAAAAAGCACCTTCGAGGAGTTTACTTTGGTAGTGATGAAGCGGTGCAAGCAGAGGTGCGGTTGTAGCACCGTCGACAAAGTCAAACATTCTACAGCGACGTTATGAACAAACTGGTTTCTCGTTGGGAGAAATGTGTTCGTCTCCAGGGTGACTATGTTGAGAAATAAATATGTAGACGTGAAGAATAAATATGTAGAATGTTAATACAGTTTGTTTCATTTATAAAGCTTTAAGGGGTTTCCCATAAGAATTCGGGGGCATTAATTTTTAGCACGCCCACGTAGATTTATGGAGATCATCTGATTAAGTTTGAACACCCAAGTCTAGGATGTGAACTCTGGAAAAAGCACTTGTATTCTACATACAGTTTCTAACCTAGATCATGTACAACACATTGTTATTATGGTGTTCGAAGCCATTTTTCAGTGTAGCCTTAGCAATCGAAATTTGATATTTTTCAATTGGTTAATTATTTAATCGCATGGTGAATACTTACTATATACCGTACAAAAGACATAAGACATAATTACACCTTAAAGCCCATGCTTTCCAGCCAACTATATTTGGAGTGAGACTGAACAAATCGTCAGGAAGTCCCGAGTACGAATGAAGAGGTAGGTGTTGACTGTTCGGAAAGTTGTACAGAACAGTACGAGTGGTGTGAAGTGGTAGATCCAAAAGGTATTTAGACACGAATGTCAAGTCTGGGTTGTAATCCCTACCCCAGCGTGCAGAAGGAAAAGTGCCCTTGTCCTTTACATCAAACACCAAATGCATGTTGGAAGTTTCCGCCCATTGACGCAGTGTCTCCACATTCACATCTACGGTGTCATATCGCCATTTCGTGTGATGGCTGTTGAAGTCTCCAGTGTATACACAATGGTGGTCAAAAACCGGCAATACCTTAGGATCCCAATTCGCACAAGGAGGCTTGTACAGATGGACTATTTTTAAATCATTTATCTGGAGTACCACTCTATAGATGCAGTCATCCTCTGTGAAATCAATTACTTGTGCTCCGTTTAAACTGGGCTTGACAAAGTGGCTATTCCATATTGAGGATGATGTATAGTTTTAACCAGAGTATATCCAGATATGCGTCCTCTTCGCTGGAGATCCTGCTCATCTTTGGTGTGCGTTTCTTGAATGTTGGCAACATCAATGTTAAGGTTATACAACTGTTTCTGTAGATACTCACATTTGGCAGAACTTATGCCTTCAATGTTAAGCTGCATAATGCGGACTAAGTGTTCATCGACTCTAGTTTGATGGTTCTGAGAAGAACCGTTATTTCTTATACTGAACATATCTAATCCTGAAAAAGAATTACCTGAGGTTAATAATACACTTGTATGACCAGTTTTGATCGTCAAGCGATCTTTATCAGATTCATTACACTTAGGCTATTAAATTTATGTGTAGAAGTATGGGTGATAGTATTTATAATATGTACACTTATTCAGTAGCAGTAGTTTGCCCCAGAGGAGTGCGTCAGGCCTCGGCAGCCGGCACAGTCCATATCCTCGCCGCTAGATAGGGGCTTCATTCATTCCATTTCTGACCCGGTCGGAGACTGGAAGCAGGCTGTGGATTTTCATTTTTCATTCAGTAGCAGTAGTAATTAAACTAGCACAACTAGTTAATATTTGATAACTAAGGCCCGGAAGTTCATGCAAAATCATATTTTTGATGTGTAACATCTTTCCACTCGGTATCTGTATATTTTTTGTGGGGGGTGATTTTGAAAAATGAAACTGAAAGGGATGGGACGGAAACAATGAAACGGAAATGGATGGGATGGAAACAATGAGCGCGCGCGGTGGCGGAGATTGATGTACTGTCGGCCATGTGGCTATGTGGTATGTATATCGCATACAGTTTACATCAAGGTCTGGAGGCCCCATCAAAGACATTCCTACAATAAATCATCTTCAAGTTGTCGTTCTTTGGTGTGAAAATATTCATTATATCATATTTCCTGCAAACAATTATGATTTATTAAATCTTAATACTTTTGCTGTATTCTTATTTAATGTAAGCTCTCGAGGTACTGTCGGCCATGTGGCTATGTGGAATCTATACCGGATACAAAATTACTTCAAGGTTTGGAGGCCCCATTAAAGATATTCTTCCTACAATAAATCATCTTCAAGTTGTCGTTGTTTGGTGTGAAAATATTCATTATATCATATTTGCTGAAAACTGGTCAGGATTTGGCACTGGAGTCTTACAAGTACTTATTTCAAAGACCAACAAAGTTTACTGTTAACAAGGGATAACATATCACATGTTACTCATCATATGCGACTACTGTAAGGCTCGTTTTTTCATATTTATGCATATTTATGCATATTTTGCTTATTTTGACACAATGCATCATATTTTTCTCCTTTTACTGTTTAAATACATATCTCTACTTGAGAAGGGCGTATATTCTAATTTCCTATTGTTACTTTATGTTCTTTAAGTAGTATATTTCGATTCGGACTCCGAGAGTCTATAACAGAATAATTCTGAATTTATTTTAATACCTAGTACGTTTCAGTCCTTATGCAAGTTAATATGAATTATTTTTATTCAGCATTTAACGGACAGTAGTGGCTACGCTGGCTAAAGCGCAGCATTAGGTAATGGGACCAAGCTCTCTGCTGACTCGGTAGACGCGTGGGTTCGAGCTTCACCGTCAGCTGTCCTTGAAATGGTTTTCCGTGGTTTCCCCATTTTCAACACCAGGCAAATGCTGGGACGGTACCTTCTGACAGGCCACGGCCGCTTCCTTCCACATCCTTGCCCAGTTTCCTTCGCCATCATTCATTTCATCTCTCATTAACTACTCTCATGAGGTTGGCGTCAGGAAGGGCATCCGGCCGTAAAAACCATCGCCACAAAGACTTCCATCGCATCTCATCCCCGACCCCGTTGGAAAACGGGAATAATAAGGGGTAACCATACATACATACATTTTTATTCAGCATTTAATATCAAAATATCGTAAAATTATTTTCATTTAAAAAAATCATTGACTAATGCAATATCGTATATCAGTTACACTTAAAAATTAACATAATATAATAATTACTGATGGTCAACACCGCTTGAAGTTCCATAAAATAACATTTCCTGCTATTTAGAACTTTTTCTTAGTTAAGATATTTAAAAAAAAGGTGTAGTTATATTATGTCCGTCTGTTCATATTTTCTTGATGTTCAAAATAAAAACGCTAAAGAATACGGAGTGATCGTAATTGCCGTAGTTATTTCATAGTGCATATTTTTTTGAAACGTGATGCATTTTTTACCAATCATTAGTGCATTTTTGCATGCACATTTATTCATTTAATAGTGCATGAACTTCCGGGCCTTAGTTATAACCTACTGTATTGTGCCCGTTTAGACCGGAGTCCGCACGACCACATATGCATTTTACCAATAATCAGCCAGCACGAGAGTCAAAATATCCCGGAGCGCCAGATGGGTTAAAGCAAATCGCAAAAACGACATCAAATTAAAAAAATGCTTTGCTGATTTTTGGCTCAATGCAACAATAAGGATAGAAGGAGATTTAATTGGGTGTAACACATCTGGTAAAATTATCTCAGTTTATTTTAAAGTTAAAATCTGACTGCAAAGATGCTCAAAGCAGCAGCATCCACGTGTGGCGATCCACACTCTTATTTACACACAATATACAGAAATTTCCCAAACACATTTGACAATCTTTTTGGAAACACAAGTCCGATTAATAGTCCTGTGGACTGTGTTCCAAAATTATTAATATTTAATTCCAGTTCAAAATTAATTGTCCATACTGGAAATAACGTAGATCACTGTTTGACTATTTACATGATATTAACACTCGTAGAATAAATGTTTATAGAATTTCTTAAACTTTCACTTGTTTTCCAGTTTCAAAAATATATCGTCGAAAAAATTATTATCATCGTAGCAACACAAATTATTAACACATATTAATAACATCTGAAAAGTATTTGACCTTGAGCATAGCATCGAAGAACTGTGCGAAGCACAACAACAATTAATTGTTCTTCTGACATTAAACATTCGAGAAGTGACTCGATTATGAACTTCAAGTTCCAAACAAAATACATGATTTCTGAATCATCAACTTGATCAATAAATGGTTGAACCATTCAATTATTCAATTATCCACTTGGAAACATTATTATAAAAATATTTATATTTATGGCCATTCTTAGCAATTTTCACAACTTGCAATTCTTCGACAGAATGCGGAAATTAGAATTGTAGTTTTATAATGAATTCATTTAGTTCATGGCACTAGGATTGAAAATATCCTTCAAATTATTCGTGGTTAAAGAATTATTTTAAATTGGCAGTGGCCCATTCTACTATTTGTGTAAGAACACAATATTACAATAACAACAACGGCAAAGGTCTTCCTCTGAAGAAGAATAAACTACTATCATGACAAATCCGGGTTCTAGCAAAATCAAAGTCTAAATGGAATTCGTAAACAAGGTTGAAATAAGAACTGATGGTTTCAAAGAAATAACCTTCGGGTTATTCATACGACGAAATGTGTGGCTCCAATACTCCTACTATAAACCTGAGCCATCGAACCTGCTATTTGATTGATGCTCGAAAAAACCTTCATTCCTGCGACTTAACATGCGCACCTGGGAATGGCATTTCAACTACTCCACACACATAAACTATCTTCCCAAAATTTATACAATAAATCAAGCCTCTGCTTGTTATCAACACTGGAAGATTAATAAACTTACAAGTTTATTTTATTTTACCATTCAGTTCAACCCGTGAATTTACCATACTTATGAAAAGCTTTATTTCACTTTCGAGTGTATTTACGTCATGATTTTATATAAATACAAAAATATCCTATTTGACACAAATATCAATTGCTTCCCGTTTCATGCCTCTCCGTGTTATCTGAAACATATACTTTGCTCATAGCAAATATCAACTGTTCAACCAGAACTGACATGTTGGTTGAATGCGGGCTTGCGCTAACCACTCTCCTTCGGAAAATCTCCTGTTCCAAACTAGAAATGATTAAACTACTTCATAGGCTCTTTCTCAATACATATGATTATTAGAAAATATAATATCCAAGAATTATTTAGAAAAATTATGAAAATTATTATTATTATTATTAGTGGATTATTATTATTATTATTAATTGTATTATTTCAAATATGTTTAATTATCATCTCATTATGTGAGAATCCACATGTTCGAACCTTCGAATATGGAAAAAATATCCATTCCTCAACAAAAATAAATTTAACTTTTACAGTTACATCGGCTGATTACCGTGATTTCCTTAAAATATGAAAAATTCAAATAAATGCTCGAAATGCTCGGTCATCGATCCTAAACTGTTCTGAGTGCTGAAAATGCTCAGAATAACTCTAATAAGTCTTGCGTAAATCATTGCAAGATTTAAATACGACGAAAAAAATGTGTTGGTCATCTGCAGAAAAATAGTTTGTTCCAATTAGCTAGGCATAAAATAATTCAAATGTGGCTTACATTTCTTGATGGTCTTGAAGTGTAGTAAACCTGGTCTGTACCAGATTTATCCATAGACATGCCCTATCGGACAAGCACGTATAATCCTTGTATCCGCCGCCATTGTAGACCCACAAATCGTCTAGTCAGACATAGTGGTAGTATCTTTCGACGTTTGAATAAACTGTGGTTCCATTTTAATATGGGCTTCTATCAAAGCCATAACAGTTTGTTGAAATAGGGTCAGATCTAAGTGATCTCTTCTTAGATATGTCAGTTGTAACATAACTCACTGTAATCTCATCAGTACAAGAAAAACATTGACAGTCTAAGCAATTAACGGCTGTTCTGAAGATCGTTCCCTGGGCATGGTTTGTATATCACCATCTGCCATGCGCTAGACAACTTGCAGTTTCCCTTGCGTAGACTAATGAACGCCACCGTTATAGACTAGTCTTCAGTGTACTGACAGATCGAAGTGGTTAACTAGTTACAAAAATGAAAACTGACTTAAAATGGATTTAAACATCCAAGTATTAAGTTACTACTGGACTGTGACAAAATACTATTTTCTAGACAGAGTCTAGCATATGTCCTTTTAGAAATATAAATATTTCCACCAATGTCTGTAGAAAAACAATCACCTCAGTGATTCTCCTCACCAGAAACTTACTAAGTTCCAACTCGTTTGCGCAGCACTTCTCGTGACTATCACGATTTGAAAAGAACTTCTGCGTAGATTCGGCAACCATGTGTCTTGGCTCAGCGTAGACGCAACTTGCTTGCCAAGTGATTGTGTTAGAATGAACTCACCATGCCTGCTCCAGCTGGCTTTTATTCAAAACGGTCAGGGTCACGCGTCATCATCTGATATCTAGAAATCCTCATATCTCTTGAATCCCTGGTCCGATTTACTTGATACTAATTGCGTTCTCTTTCATTTGGCAGTGCCAGTAATCTGATCCCAGTCTCAAGTCTCTACTCCATAGTTAACTATTTAATCAATAAATAGCCTCCACCTCTGCTATGACTCGCTACGTCACTTGCCATCCAACTATCGGTAAAATTCTTCTAAATGCTTCTCGAAGCAATGTAGCGCGATATTCAAATATCTGAACTTTCAAAAGCGGCTACTGCCTTTCCCTTGATATCTAGGTGTCTAAAACTTGGAATACCCATTCCTAGAGTTGGGCACATCCACCCCACACCTAGCAAAAAATAAAAATTGAAAAATTTTTATTTTTCCTATCTACACATTAAATCATCTGGTTCTTGAATAATAGATCTTCAGATTCGATGCATTATAAGTTCCCACGATATTACCAGTTCGTGTATTGGCTACTTCATAGCTTCCATTATTGTTTACTTCCACAATATTCAAAATCTTCAATTTCTTCAGGTTCAATATCAAAAATATCGTGATACTCTTCCAAAATCTTCCCTAGCTCTGGGGACTCCTTCTCAGTGTAGACTTCTCTTCCTTCAGCTTCATGAAAAATCAGAGACCATTGAGCATCTCCCTCGATGTCTTCCTCTTCTTTTCCCTCGAAGTTTATCTCTTCGGTATTCTTGAATCTGATCGTCTCTGTCTTCATATCTATCACTGCTTGATATTTCTGAATGAAATCTGCTCCCAATATCATGTCAAAAGCCATGTCCTTCATTACAACAAATACATGTCGGAAATCATGTCCTCCAATCGTAATACATAAGTATAATTGCGTTTTACACAGAGATATTTTATTGGGTATTATTCCTTGGATCTTAATTCCTGATACTGGAATTTCCTCTAAATTCTCTTTGAGCTTCCACAGAACATAAAGCTTCTCACTCACCAGACAAAGCATAGCCCCAGTATCGATCAAAGTATCGACAGGCATACCGAATACTTCGCATGATATGATTGGCATTCTAATTCTTGTACCCATTTCTTTTCGTTCGTCATTCTGTTGAATTAAATCATCATCCTCTGCTTGCCATTTAATAATTCTGGAAGTGAAAGTATTCAAAATTCTATCTTCTACTGTGAATTCGAAGTTTTTTTTTTTTTTTCATTACCATTCCCCCGGGATTGTTGTGTTCCCGATGGACCTGGTTCATTGGGCCTCTGCTCCAAAAATTGCAAGTTATCTTGGTGTCTTGCTTCCAAATTTTTCCTCGTCTCCTTGTTAAACTCTTCATTGGACTGACGAGTATCTACATTCCCTCTGTTATTATAGTTGTTTCTACCATAATATCTTCTTTCCTGGTACCTTCCTTGAGTATCTCGTGGTCTTCTCCATCGAGTGTTGTATCGATTACCACCATCCGGTCTTGCATATGGCTTGTAACTGTATCTGTTACTGTACTGGTTCCATCCTCTCTTATTGGAATCTTCCCTCGGCGATTTCTCTTCTCGCTCCTCTCGAATCTCTCGAGGTGTCTGAGAATAACTATCAGCCATAACAGCATACACAGCGTTGTTATTCTTTACTCCCTTCTGATGGAAGAATTGAGCGTTTGTATGATCCAGCTTCTGTAATACTTCATCAAATTGTTCCATATTGTAGATATCAGCAGCGATCAAAGTCCTCTGGACGTCTGATGGAAATTGACGTATCAATGCAGTAATCAACTCGTTATCTGGCATCGGCGGATCTAAATGTTGGAGTTTAGACAGCTGTCCAGAAAAGTACGTAGAGTATCGAGTAGGTTGTGACGTCGAGAATCTCTTCGAATATAACTCTGCTCTGACTTGCTGTTGGGTTTCCGGGGACCAAAACTTCTTCAATAGCCCACGAGAAAACTCCTCAAAAGTGGTTAGAGTGGATCTAAATGCTCTGAACCAAAGAAGTGCAGGACCTTCCAAGAACTTCCCTATCACTCGGATCTGTCTTTCTTTAGGGATCTTAGAATCTTTCAGGTAATCACCTGCTTCTCTCAAAAATTCCACGGGTGTTACAGAATCTCGCCCTGAAAATTTAGAAGGCTTATCTTCTATATTCTTAAATACAGTTATGGGGTTGGATTGAAATACTGTCCTGACCTCATCCTGTCTTTCAGTCTCTCTAGCGGCTCCTAGATTTATCTGTATCTGTTCCTTTCCCCTTACATTTGGCATTTTCAACAGATGATCAGACTGTTTCTCATCCTTGATTTGAGTTTTCATAGCCTCAAGTTCCTTCTGGTTTTCTTCTGCCATCTTCTTGATTGCTTCAGTTTCTTTACAATTTTCTTTAACATCAGTGGATATCTGGTTCATAACAGCCTCATGACTTTTCAATGACCCTGTCATATCTGATATGTCCTTCTGAGTTGCTTGGATATCTTTGGCAATTACTTCAATATGGGATGACAAAGATTCCCTAATCTCCTTGATTCCCTCTTGATTCTCCAGCTTGAGTGTGTCTTTAATTTCATTGACAACTGTGGTTTTGATTTCAGTTTGCAATTCACTAATCACACCTTCTCTTATTTCTCCCATGACAAGTTCTTTGAATTGTTCCGTTAAACGTTGAACAACTAGAATTCCCATCTCGTTACTCTCCTTCTTCACTCTGACTTCCAGGTTGACCATGTCTTCACCAACTTTCCTAAGACCATGTTCTATCCTATCAGCTAAGCTTTGGGATCGAAGATCGGCATCGCGAAATTTTTCGTCCATTACACTTGCGTTAGTAGCTAATGAAGTTTCGAGCTCATGTGTTTTATCGCATAATTTATTCATTTTACTCTCAAGTGTCATTTTCAAAATTTCAGAATTCTCTTTAAATTTACTTTCCATTGAATTAAATTTACTGTTTAAATTTTCTTTCAAATTACTTTTTAAAGAATCAGAACTTTCTTTAAGTTTATCATTCAAATTTTCTCTAAGTTTATTTTCTAAAGAATCAGAATTTTCTTTAAGTTTATCCTCCAAACTTTCTTTCAAGTTATCTTTTAACCTGCTTTCTAAAGAATCAGAATTTTCTTTAAGTTTTTCATCTAAACTTTCTTTCAAATTATCAGAATTTTCTTTAAGTTTACTTTCTAAAGAATCAGAATTTTCTTTAAGTTTCTTTTCTAAAGCCTCTGTATTTTCTTTCATAATAGCGGCTACACGCCGTCCAGCCTCTTTCGAACTCTCCTCCAAACTCCTCATCATCCTCATCATTTCTTCCATAATTTCAATTATTATTCAAAACTTAGGGGTATACAACAGTGGCAAACACAAGCTTATAACTAGAACAAGAAATATGAATAGCTAATTGGAACACTATAATAAAATGAGATTTGTCCTAATATCGACGTGATGGAAAAACAAAAGTCTCTACTTTTACGAATTACATTTACCACAATATCACAAGAAAAATATGCAAGTTCCCAAATATCCTCCACCTGGATTCTAATAATGTGTATATCCAGTCATCGAACGTTTACTACTGAATTTACTTGACGCCCTAATGGTTAAGCCATTATCAAAAATAATAAACCCATTCTAATTATTACTCCAGTTAAATTTTTAAGTTTCCCCACTAATTGGGTTTCCTACTAATTTATTCATCCAAACCAGACATCTCTCAACTCCCAAAATATTTCTATAAAAATTATCACAATTTCAAATCGGCATGCGATTGACCATGTCTAAATCGGGACCCACGTTCGAAGCCATTTCTCTCTCTATCTTATTTTATGTGCCCGTTTAGACCGGAGTCCGCACGACCACATATGCATTTTACCAATAATCAGCCAGCACGAGAGTCAAAATATCCCGGAGCGCCAGATGGGTTAAAGCAAATCGCAAAAACGACATCAAATTTAAAAAATGCTTTGCTGATTTTTGGCTCAATGCAACAATAAGGATAGAAGGAGATTTAATTGGGTGTAACACATCTGGTAAAATTATCTCAGTTTATTTTAAAGTTAAAATCTGACTGCAAAGATGCTCAAAGCAGCATCATCCACGTGTGGCGATCCACACTCTTATTTACACACAATATACAGAAATTTCCCAAACACATTTGACAATCTTTTTGGAAACACAAGTCCGATTAATAGTCCTGTGGACTGTGTTCCAAAATTATTAATATTTAATTCCAGTTCAAAATTAATTGTCCATACTGGAAATAACGTAGATCACTGTTTGACTATTTACATGATATTAACACTCGTAGAATAAATGTTTATAGAATTTCTTAAACTTTCACTTGTTTTCCAGTTTCAAAAATATATCGTCGAAAAAATTATTATCATCGTAGCAACACAAATTATTAACACGTATTAATAACATCTGAAAAGTATTTGACCTTGAGCATAGCATCGAAGAACTGTGCGAAGCACAACAACAATTAATTGTTCTTCTGACATTAAACATTCGAGAAGTGACTCGATTATGAACTTCAAGTTCCAAACAAAATACATGATTTCTGAATCATCAACTTGATCAATAAATGGTTGAACCATTCAATTATTCAATTATCCACTTGGAAACATTATTATAAAAATATTGATATTTATGGCCATTCTTAGCAATTTTCACAACTTGCAATTCTTCGACAGAATGCGGAAATTAGAATTGTAGTTTTATAATGAATTCATTTAGTTCATGGCACTAGGATTGAAAATATCCTTCAAATTATTCGTGGTTAAAGAATTATTTTAAATTGGCAGTGGCCCATTCTACTATTTGTGTAAGAACACAATATTACAATAACATCAACGGCAAAGGTCTTCCTCTGAAGAAGAATAAACTACTATCATGACAAATCCGGGTTCTAGCAAAATCAAAGTCTAAATGGAATTCGTAAACAAGGTTTAAATAAGAACTGATGGTTTCAAAGAAATAACCTTCGGGTTATTCATACGACGAAATGTGTGGCTCCAATACTCCTACTATAAACCTGAGCCATCGAACCTGCTATTTGATTGATGCTCGAAAAAACCTTCATTCCTGCGACTTAACATGCGCACCTGGGAATGGCATTTCAACTACTCCACACACATAAACTATCTTCCCAAAATGTATACAATAAATCAAGCCTCTGCTTGTTATCAACACTGGAAGATTAATAAACTTACAAGTTTATTTTATTTTACCATTCAGTTCAACCCGTGAATTTACCATACTTATGAAAAGCTTTATTTCACTTTCGAGTGTATTTACGTCATGATTTTATATAAATACAAAAATATCCTATTTGACACAAATATCAATTGCTTCCCGTTTCATGCCTCTCCGTGTTATCTGAAACATATACTTTGCTCATAGCAAATATCAACTGTTCAACCAGAACTGACATGTTGGTTGAATGCGGGCTTGCGCTAACCACTCTCCTTCGGAAAATCTCCTGTTCCAAACTAGAAATGATTAAACTACTTCATAGGCTCTTTCTCAATACATATGATTATTAGAAAATATAATATCCAAGAATTATTTAGAAAAATTATGAAAATTATTATTATTATTATTAGTGGATTATTATTATTATTATTATTAATTTATTATTTCAAATATGTTTAATTATCATCTCATTATGTGAGAATCCACATGTTCGAACCTTCGAATATGGAAAAAATATCCATTCCTCAACAAAAATAAATTTAACTTTTACAGTTACATCGGCTGATTACCGTGATTTCCTTAAAATATGAAAAATTCAAATAAATGCTCGAAATGCTCGGTCATCGATCCTAAACTGTTCTGAGTGCTGAAAATGCTCAGAATAACTCTAATAAGTCTTGCGTAAATCATTGCAAGATTTAAATACGACGAAACAAATGTGTTGGTCATCTGCAGAAAAATAGTTTGTTCCAATTAGCTAGGCATAAAATAATTCAAATGTGGCTTACATTTCTTGATGGTCTTGAAGTGTAGTAAACCTGGTCTGTACCAGATTTATCCATAGACATGCCCTATCGGACAAGCACGTATAATCCTTGTATCCGCCGCCATTGTAGACCCACAAATCGTCTAGTCAGACATAGTGGTAGTATATTTCGACGTTTGAATAAACTGTGGTTCCATTTTAATATGGGCTTCTATCAAAGCCATAACAGTTTGTTGAAATAGGGTCAGATCTAAGTGATCTCTTCTTAGATATGTCAGTTGTAACATAACTCACTGTAATCTCATCAGTACAAGAAAAACATTGACAGTCTAAGCAATTAACGGCTGTTCTGAAGATCGTTCCCTGGGCATGGTTTGTATATCACCATCTGCCATGCGCTAGACAACTTGCAGTTTCCCTTGCGTAGACTAATGAACGCCACCGTTATAGACTAGTCTTCAGTGTACTGACAGATCGAAGTGGTTAACTAGTTACAAAAATGAAAACTGACTTAAAATGGATTTAAACATCCAAGTATTAAGTTACTACTGGACTGTGACAAAATACTATTTTCTAGACAGAGTCTAGCATATGTCCTTTTAGAAATATAAATATTTCCACCAATGTCTGTAGAAAAACAATCACCTCAGTGATTCTCCTCACCAGAAACTTACTAAGTTCCAACTCATTTGCGCAGCACTTCTCGTGACTATCACGATTTGAAAAGAACTTCTGCGTAGATTCGGCAACCATGTGTCTTGGCTCAGCGTAGACGCAACTTGCTTGCCAAGTGCTTGTGTTAGAATGAACTCACCATGCCTGCTCCAGCTGGCTTTTATTCAAAACGGTCAGGGTCACGCGTCATCACCTGATATCTAGAAATCCTCATATCTCTTGAATCCCTGGTCCGATTTACTTGATACTAATTGCGTTCTCTTTCATTTGGCAGTGCCAGTAATCTGATCCCAGTCTCAAGTCTCTACTCCATAGTTAACTATTTAATCAATAAATAGCCTCCACCTCTGCTATGACTCGCTACGTCACTTGCCATCCAACTATCGGTAAAATTCTTCTAAATGCTTCTCGAAGCAATGTAGCGCGATATTCAAATATCTGAACTTTCAAAAGCGGCTACAGCCTTTCCCTTGATATCTAGGTGTCTGAAACTTGGAATACCCATTCCTAGAGTTGGGCACAGTATGTGACTCCTGCTACTTGAGAAGCAACATGGGCAATGCAAAGAAGATGTGAAGTTTGGGTTGTAATATGTTGACTACAAAAGTAGATCTACGTATTTCGGAAGTCTTCCATTGTCATCACTATGGTCTGAATACGCCATTCTGAAATTCCTTAATAGCACTGTTGAGAGGAATATAATGAACAGATCTCTTATAAGCTGCAATAAATAGTAACAAATTAGGTACTTACCTCTCTCATACCATCACCACTCACTGGAGACGGTGTTTCTATATTGATGCATGGAACTATCTCTGGAATTGAAAATTCATCAATTTTAATATTACTTACTTACTTACTGGTCGGAGCTACAGTCCCTGAAGAACCTTGGCCTCCTTTATCACCTGCCTCCATTTATCTCCATCTTCCGCCTTCCTTCTCCAGTTCCTGATTCCCAGACTCCTAAGGTCGTCTTCCACGTCATCTATCCACCGTCTCCTGGGTCTTCCTCTTCTCCTTCTTCCATCCGGTCTTTGCGTAAATACCTTTTTGACACTACGTGATTCTGGCATTCTCTGTACGTGTCCTGCCCATCTTATCCTCCCCTGCTTAATTTTGACCACAATATCTGCCTGTCCGAAGAGTTCCTGTAGTTCCACATTTGTCCTTATTCTCCAACCTTCCTCCTCTCTCACTGCCTCGTATATTTTCCTCAAGATTTTCCTTTCCCATCTTCGCAGCCAGTCTTCTTCTCTTCTATTGAGAACCCAACCTTCCGATCCATACATAACCACAGGTCTTAGTATTGTAATGTAAATTTTTATTTTAGTATTCCTACTAACATTTCTCGATTTAAACATGCTTTGCAGAGCGTAATAGCATCTATTTCCACTTTTAATTCTTTCTTGCATTTCCATGATGTTCTGTTATCCTCAGTTATTATTGAGCCCAAATATTTGAATTCTTCTACTCGTTGATATTCTTTCCCATTTATTTTAATATACGGATCTCTTCTTGCCTCTCTGGAGTTTCCCATCTTCATATACTTGGTTTTACTTGTATTCACTTCTAACCCTAACTTTCGTGCCTTTTCTTCCAACAGGACATAGTTCTCTTCTAATGCTTTACTGTTCCTTGCAATTAATGCTACATCATCCGCATATGCTATCACCTGCACTTGTCTGTTAAATATGGTCCCTCCTGGATTGATTGGCAGTTGTTGAATTATTTTTTCTAGAGCTACATTAAAGAGTAATGTAGAAATTACATCTCCTTGTCGCAAACCCCTTTCTACAATGAATTCTTCGGACATCTCTTGTTCTAATCTGACCTTACAGGTTGTGGTTTACATAGTCATTTCTGTCAGCTTGAGCAATTTTATCGGGATCTTAAACTCTTTCATAATTTTAAAAATCTCCTTTCTATCCCAACTGTCATATGCCTGCCTAAAATCTATATACAGCTGATCCAGCTGCTTATCATGTTCATAAAAATTCTCCAGTATCTGCCTCACTTCAAATATCTGGTCCATTGTAGAGCGATTCCTTCTAAATCCAGCTTGATAGTCCCCCAATATTTTCTCTACACAACGCTCCAGTCGAGAGGCTAAAATCTTACTGAACACCTTATATGTTACGTCCAACAGAGTAATCCCACGATAATTGCCGCATACTGATTTATCCCCTGTCTTATACAAAGGGCATATTATTCCTAGAGTCCAATCCCTGGGCAATTCTTCTTTCGTCGAAACTTCCTTTATTAGTTCATGTATTGCTTTTACCTCTACCTCTCCAACAAATTTTAGCAACTCCGCTTCTATTCCGTCTTCTCCGGCGGCTTTATTGTTCTTTAATTCCTTGATTGTATCTCTAACTTCCTCTAAATACGGTGTTTCAACTTCTTCTTGCTCATCAATCCCTACATGTTCCGCTTCTTCCCCATTCGCGGTTTCCTCTTCACCCCGTCCATTGAGTAGCTCTGTGAAATATTCCTGCCATCTCTGTAGCATCTTGTTCTTATCTCCTATAAAATTTCCTTCTTTGTCCTTATAAAAGACTGCTCTTGGTTGAAACCCTTTCCTCAAATCTCTTGCTCTTTCATAAAATCTCCGAATCTCCCCACTCTCCCTCATTTTATCTAATTGTTCTATTCTTTCTCTTTCATACTGCCTTTTCTTAACCCTACTTAACTTGCTTGCCCTTTTCCTTTTCTCTCTATATTCCTCCACTGTCTGTCTTGTTCTCCGTTGCAACATTCTTTGCCTTGCTTCGTTTCTTTCATGGATTGCCTCCGAGCATTCTTCATGGAACCATTGTATATTTCTCTTGAATTCGGCTCTCCCCAGCGTTTCCTCTGCAACTTCACTGATTGTGTTTCTCAGTAACTCCCATTTAGTTTCCACATTACCTTCTTCCCAGAGGTTCTTATTGTTTTCCATGTTTTCTCCCACTTTCAATCTATACTCCTCTTGTACTTCCTTGTTGCTTTGAAGCCTTCCGATATTATGCTTCATCTTCCTTTCACCTTTTTTGTTTCCTCGCTGAATCTATTTTTTGTCTATACTTGATTCTTACCAAGTAATGATCTGTGTCCCCATCTGCTCCTCTACAACTACTTACTTCCATTACATCTGATGCATGTCGTTTGTCTATAATCACATGATCTATTTGATTCCTTGTATCATCGACCGGAGACACCCAGGTCTCTTTCTTGATATCTTTCCTTGGGTGCCAAGTACTTTTCACTACCATTTCTTTCCCAATGGCAAAGTCTATCAACCGCAATCCATTGTCATTACTCCCTTCGTGTAAACTTTCCTTCCCCATTATATCTATGAACACCTCTTCATTCCCGACTTTGGCATTTAGATCCCCAAGGATTATTTTCACATCATGTCTTTGTACTTTGTTGACCTCCTCCTCCAACTTAGTGTAGAAGCTATCCTTCTCTTCTTCTTCTTCTGCCTCTTCTGTGGGGGCATAGACACACAACATGGTGATGTTAAAAAACTTTGCTCGTAGTCGCACTGAGCACATCCTTTCATTTATAGCATTATAGTTTATTACACTTGACTTAACAGACTTTTGTGTAAGAAAGCCTGTACCACCATAACCGGTGTTTCCTCCACTGTATATCAGTATATGTTCCCCTGACGCTATCATTCCTTGGCCTTTCCATCGTATTTCTTGTAGTGCAGCTATTTCCACTCGGTATTTTCCCATTTCTTCTCTAATCTCTCTCAATTTCCCAGGTCTCCTTAGGGTTTTCACATTCCATGTCGCTAACATAATATCCGCTTTCCTTCTCATTAACCGTTTCCTTTGCCGGTTCCTCATCGGGTGGTCAGCATTCCGAGGCACTTGTAAGGTATCCGTAACATTGAGATTTTTTACAGGGTAGGGTTGTTAACCCTACGCCCAACCCCCAACCTGGAGGACCAGGGTATCCCTCTTAGTCTGGCCCATCACCTTTGACCTGTCCGGCATGGGTGGCCCTACCAGGAGCTTACGCTCCCACCGGCATAGCTCGCAGGATCATTTGAACTCTTAAGCCCCCACATCACGTCAAGATGAGGATACCATCGTGAGGGTCAATTTTAATATCCCCAGTAATAAACCTTTGTCTAGAGCGTGGTGGTATAAGAAAGTGAAACATAGATTGTTTGTGCTGCTGAAAAGAGGACAAACGAAGCATTTGAACGTGGTGTTAAAGGAGTATTGTGAAGATTTGACGGGTAGGTAGAGGAACAAATGAAGTGTTTTAAGATGTAGATTATTGTGGCGAATGGTACTGAATAAAATAGAAGGTAGGAAGGGTCGAGGAAAGGAACTGGATGAGTTAACCAAGATTAGAATATGTTAAATAGAGAGCTTCGAATATAGGGTGAGGTAGCTATATGGAGATGGAATGAATAGCTCCAGAATGAGAGACGTGGAGGGCTGCATTGAACCAGCCCAAAGACCGAAGACTCAAACAACATCTATTCCCGTCTCTCAGGAAATCTCACCCCAGGTATCCGCGAGCATGGACGTATTTACCTAAACAAGTGCAACAGTGATCCATTAGCGTAGGTCAAGCACAGGTGCAAAGGGTTGGTTGGTTCTTAAGTTTAGGGGCTGCGACAACGCGATCATGTAGCCCCGTGTACTTTGGGTGTGTGTAGAATCGGTCGGATAACCGGTGTTAATTGTGATGACTGTATTAGTGTGTGTTATCTGTTTTTTAATTTAAGTACCGTACTGCAACTTAGAATTTTTCAAATAGTTCCTACTTTTGCCGCCAATCGCCACCGTCAACGACTACTAGGCCAAGTTCAGAACTTAGTTACTAGACGCCACCGCAGTCGGCTCTTGGCAACGAACGTAGAAATCTAAGAGCGTTGTTTACATTCTTAACCTATCCAATTTAGCTTCACAAAGGTGCAATTAGTGGAAGGTTCTTTAACATGCCATAAATCTATGACATGGGACCGCCGGCTTTACTTCCCCTCCGAAGGAAGGAATACTGAGGGATTTTTAACGCTCTTAAAAATTCGACGGCTTCGGCCGTGTTTGAACCCGCTATCTTGGGCATAGAAGCTCAGCATGCTACCGACTACGCCACTGAAGCCGCCAGGTGCAAAAGGGAGGAGGCATGAACAATTTGCCGTTTACGGCACTCGGCAGGTAAAAATATAACGACTTTGGATCGGAATATTGTGGTTACCAAGATACCATCCTAGTACACTCATGTTATATAGAGTAGTACCTGTCGTGTGTCGCAGTGGTGGACCCAGGCCTTGCGGGGCAAGTAAGCACACAGCACATGGCCTGAAGCTCATCCATGTTAAACAGATGTTCAAAGTAGCCTCCATACGCAACTGTCCACACGTCGCATCATGGATTCCGGCACTTTTTCAAATGTTCTGGCCTGTACCCGAACATCGCCAGAGGCTTCGTGGACACAGTGTTGGAGGGTCCTCACATCGAGAACGGACGCACCATACAAATTGCTTTTTAGATGCACTCAAAATTAAAATTCCAGGGTGTTTAGGTCCGGTGAACGAGCAGGCCAAGAAACAGAGCCTCCGCGTCCTATCCAACGTCTGGAGAAGGTGTTGTCGAGGTGTCGGCCAACGCCAATGCGGAAATGGGCTGGCGCCCCGCGTCGTGCAGCAGGAGCATGATGCATGGTATTGCCAAAGTCACATTCTCAAGCAACAGTGGCAGCGTGTTCGGTAGTAATTCCATATGATGTCTACTGTTATAAAGACGGACATGTATTAATATAGACTCTTTTGCCCCAATTCCAATCAGGAATCCATCCCTTGAGTTTGTCGGTGCAGTGGTGGATATGACGGGGCCCTGGGCGATATGATAAGGTGGGGCCCACAACAATAGGAAATAAAAGAACATCAAATCAAATGGAAAATAGTTTGGTAATAATAAAATAAAGAATAGTTCCAATATTTGAATACACTACAGTACATTTTTAGCCTACTTTTCACATTTTGCAAAAATGAGGAAAAAGTAGACTTATGAGATCGGGCAAATGTGTGTCTGTCTGTCTGTCCTTCTGTCTGTCTGTCTATTTGGCTGTGTGAGTCCCCCCCCCCAATCAACTCCTAAACGGCTGCAGCAATCGGAACAAAATTTGGTAGGAGTCAAGATCTATACCTGAATATCTCACGGCCATATTTGAAAATGATGTCAGTGCTACCAACTGCTGAAAAATCGCAATTGAAATGTGAGCTCCATGTTGGATATCATGGAAGGTATGAATGGGAGCTATTTCAAAATTGGCACACGTATGTATAATAATATTGCAGTTTAATTTCCAGGATGCCATACATGGCAGTGTTGCCAAAATGATTATAAGCCTGCTGATAGGTCCAAATTTTAAATGCATATAACATCTACACTATCTATTTGATTTCAACCAAATTTCGTATGTACTATGTGTACATAAACAGATATGACTGAGCGTATTCTTAAGAGCCACCAGGGCTGCCAACTGTTAATTAATGCTCTCAATTGTTTTAATCCAAATACCCATATATCAGAAAGTATGCAAGCCGACAGCTTTAAACTTTGCACACGTATAGTACCTGACATTCAATATTAATTTGGAGTAATTTATAAACGTTAGTGCTACCAACATGATTCTAATCCTGCTGAGAGGTCCAACTTTAAATACATGTTACTTCTATACTATCATTTGGATTTCAACCAAATTTAGTGTGTGCTAGGGGACCATAACAGGTATGACTATGCCGATTCTTAAGAGTAACCAGGGCTGCCAACTGTTAATAAATACTGTCTCTATTTTTGTTACCCTAATATCAATATATCAGAAAGTATGCAAGCCAATAGCTCTAAATGTTGCACACGTATAGTACCTGGCATTCTAGATTAATTTGGAGTAACTAATATACGTCAGTGCTGCCAACATGATTCTAAGCCTGCTGATAGGTCCGATTTTAAAATGCATGTAACTTCTATACTAACAAATGGATTTCCACCCTCCTCGCCCTCCCCTAGATCCGCCCCTGCATGTGTGGGATTGGTAAAGAGTGGCAGACGCTTAGTAATACTGCGGGATTGATCAATCTTGTGCTAACACAAATTATCTCCTATGAACTTTTGCAGCAGTAGACATTGATAGACTAACAGCATATCGGCATATGTACCGGTAGTGTTGGTCATAATCCTATCCCTATCCACTTTGGTGGTGGTGATTCATGATTCGTGTGTTAAGTGTCGGAGCACTGTTGTTGTCCACTGACCGGAACTCGTTCAAAATGTATCAGGTAATTTAGTTGTTGAGGGTCACATGTGGAATTGAGGCTGTCAGGCAGTTTTTCTGTACCCCCTGTTCACAAATAACATACATCCTCTCTGTTTATCGCCATCGTTCAACGTTTCATTCAGACGAAGTTTGCACCTCTCACACCACAATCAACGTAAAAATATTGCACAGATTGCACAACGTGATCTGCTACGCAATGGTGCCCTGCCCTTTTTCTTAATGCGCTACTCACCTTGCATTCATCAACCAATCATACAATAGCTTGTCAGTCATATTTGCGATGGAAATCTCAAACGCGATATTGTACACTAATTTGTGATTGGGTTTCGTTGTGTCAGAGACATTACTGTACCCTCCATAATGAGCGTGTCACATATTTCACCTTGCAAACGCGAACTGTGCTATAAGTGAAATCCGCTACTTAATATTCTCACTTTTATAATTGAGCCATGTGAACTATGTCTCACATTTATATTCAACCCCCTATTTGGTAAAGGACTTTATTTATCAATTTAAAAGTCGTGACCGCCTAAGTGCTTCCTCTCTCTCACACAGAGATCAGCAGTATCCAGGAGCTACAAAACTGGAACTAGTTGCTTGCGTTGCTATTAGAGTGCGAGTGTGTGACCTCCTTCTGCTCCTGACGGAGAATGTGAAAACTTCTCTTCAAAATTATAACAAATGAACTTATATCTAATATATAAAAGTGAAAGTCTGTATGTATGTATGTATGTATGTGGATTTGTTCCGTATACAAATCTACACCGTTCCATTAATCTCAACCGAATGTTGCATACACAGAGTTTTGAACCCAGAAGGAACGGCTGGCTACATGAATTTTCGATAGTCTTTCTCATTCTTCTGATCTCGGCCATATTGCACTCAAGCAAAGGCTAATAAAGTCATAAAATAAACTGATGTAGTAATGGCAAGGCAGGTCGTTTCCATGGCAACAGTAGCTCAAGACGACACACGGCCGACTGGATGCGAGTTGCGCTCTCTACTACCGGTATAGAAAATGAGGCTCTTTACATGGAATCCCGTTAGTTACTCAACTGCCCACACAGCACTGTCAACCCAGTATAGCACAACAAGGACTTGACACTATTTGTCAATATAATTTCCGCAATATCAAAATGCAAATTATATCACAAAACACAATAGCGTGATATTAGATGAGAGAAACTAAACATACCTTTGCACCTTATTAAAATAGAATTCCGTTAGGTTCACTCGAATTTTATAAAACTTCATGAACTTTCCTGCTGAGTGGTTAATACAGGAGTAATTTGGAAGCAACCGGTGTTTCGGTTTCCGCAATAATATTCGTAATCGGCGATACCAATTTCTCTGCACTGACGCTGGCAAGACTGCTGCTGCGGTCAGGTAAATGAGTAGAGGGGATTAGAGTTCTGAGAAATGCAATCCAAACATTTCATACAAGAAATTCTTTCCTTTGTGAATACAACTTAACCAGACTTTCGGTTTTCATTGTCGGAAAAGATATTGCTGAAATTGTAATTTGATGAAGATAGTTGATGTAAATGTGCCTAGCATGGAAATTATCGGCCTCTAATTCTTTGGAGTGAAAATGAAAAATTATGATAAAATGAACACTAGAACAAAAAATAACTACAACTTTCAACCAACTTACGGATTAGAAGAAGAAAAAAACAAAACGAAAGGAATAAGGGAAATAAAATACAGGTATAAGAAGTACTCTCAACCCTCAAAAAATGAGAATTGACGGATTTGGAAAGGTGTGCCATGAAAGGCAGATAGGAAGGGAAATAGGAGAGAGTTCGCCCCAGAATCACTGCAAAAAGAGAAAAAACAGATCCAGCTCAGGCATCCTCCCAAATGCAATAGCCGTGAGTCTTTGAGGGTGTAGCACCTCCAGTTGTGGGACTACACACACCCTGCCTCCTTTATGACCTTGTGCAGAACAACAAGAGATCTGAACTTTTGAAGAATGGGGATATCAGGAAAGATGAAACAAGGTCCAATTAAGGCGGGAGTCGGAAGAGAACAAGAGTTGATCAAGGAGGCCGACAGTAAATATGCCAGAGGGAACCTCAGCACAATTAAGTGGAAGCAATCGCGAACTCAGCCGGGGCCCCCTGATCGCTAACCAGCGTCCCACAAGTTGTAAGCCCCTGAAGGAGGGGGAGTGTCGTAATGTTGTAAGTGAACGAGAGGTGACCAAGGGTAGTCGACAGGAAAGATGACAGAATGGAGCCCGGCACAAGTAAGTGGAAGCAATACCGCACTCAGCTGGGGTCCCGTGGTCACCAAACCCACATCCCATTGGTCGTGAGCCCCTGGGGGATGTACTGAAGAATGATTCAACAGAATCGCAAGAAAACATTATGATACCCATTTTTCCGAAGATAACTTATGAGTATGCACTGGATGGTTGATTCCGTAGTTAATTGAATATCATCGTAGGTCTCACAGACAAAGAAGTCCCTATCATGTGCGTTACTAGCAGTGGTCAAGTACTATCCCGGCATTTGCCTGGACAGAGTGTAGAAAAACCACACTCTGGATAGTTTATCGGGTTTCGAACCTACGATGTCTGGACTTGCTAAAGCTGCCCTCGCAGCCGTGGTGCACGATTAAACGAACACAACTAAGGCGCGTGACTCTCAAAATGACGACTGCACACAACAGACGAAGGAGAGAGTTGGTGTCCGGAACAAGGTTATCGCGGGAAATCACGTTAAGACAATCATCAGACCTATTTCTGTCTCACATAAACTCGGGAAATGAAGGCACACCTCCTATGTTCCCCCTATTATTAAAGATTTCCTTTATTGAAACAAAGAACTGTAAGTTACATCCTAACTGAAAACACAATAAAGGAAAAAGGATCACCCGAATGGGCATTAATTTTTACCATAATCACTTAATGATTTTAATCTTTTGCGGCACGTCGTAATACGGTATCTGGTACACCTTTCGTTGCATAAAATGCAAACACAATTATCATTCGGACTATGGAAGGATCTGTTGGAGCATATCTTATGATGGAATCCGTGAATGGCGAGTCACGTTATTACGTGTCTTTGATCTTGATTCTCGTTAGACCACGTTCTGTTCATCATGGCATCAGTAATATAAAAGTCTGGATCTATCTCTTGTCTCTTTGCTCTTCTAGTCTCCAAAAAGTCAGTCGAGGATCTTGTAGCCGGCAAAGGAACTTTCAGTCTGAGGTCTTCGATGAAGAAGGTTTCCTTTGCTAACTCATAGGCTAATCTTGTGGGAGCCATCTTTCCAACTCTTAGTATATACTTTAAAAATCTCTATTCTCTATTCTTTCTAGATCGCTAAATGTGAGAAAATCCCATATTATTTCAAGACCATACGTAACAACTGGTGAGATGGTCGTATGGAAAGGGTCAGAGCTGTAACTAGCGATAACGCTGGTAGATTCTTAATCTTGTAAATGGCTCTGATAGCTGTTGCTGACCTCTCTTGTATATGATGACTGAAGGATGTGGCTGTAGTCTTCAGGGTTATGCCCAGGTATTTGAACTTGTTCACTACGTTTAATGGTTCGTTGTACAATGTGAGCGTGTCTTTAATCGCAGGTTTACCTCCTTTTCGAAATGTCATTTGAACCGTTTTTTGAAGGTTAATATCAAGGTGATTTTCATTGACCCATTTTTCTTGTTCAAACAATGCACTCTGTAACTCTAATTTGTTTGATGACCCTAATACCATGTCATCCGCAAAGAGTAAGAGTGTGGTATTGGGAGAGTCCTTTATTATGCTGGTAATGTCTGCCGTAGTAATATTAATTAGAAGCGAGCACCCTATATAAAGTGCAAAATCACAGTATGACATACTGGATTTAAGCAGCGGCGTTCAAACCATAGTCTATAATTTACCCCAGCATTTTACAATTTCATCAGCAAACGTACCAAACAGCGTAAGAATTCAGTATATTAATACCGACTACTTACAATAATTGAAACTGAAACAAAACTTCGTTGTTCTGAACGTATCGCTGTGAGAAACACATTTTATAAACCTATTGAACAGCAGTTTACTAATCGCGCCTATACTTCGGTGGGAGTGCGTTCTATCGGCAACTAGAGGAAATTTTTCAATTATACATTATGCATGGCTTCTAACTGGGAGGGAATGGCAAGGCCGGTATAGAACGCAGCTCGCATCTAGTCGGCCGTGGACGATACCACCAAGTTTCCATCTATCTCTGTAAGAGGCCATGCCTCTCCATTTTCTCCACGGCGACAGTAGTTCAAGCTATGGCCACCAGGTTTCAATCTATCGCTATAAGAGACTATGGCACTCCATTTTCTCCACGAAGACAGTAGCCCAAGAAATGACCACCAGTTTGTTTCCATCTATCTCTGTAAGAGGCCATGGCACTCCATTTTCTCCACATTATTATTCTTGTATCAGAAACATATTACACAATTAAAAAACATTTCACTAAATACAATTAGACCAGAACCTGGCGACTTGTAGTGCATTCTCTGAGGCTAGGTGTAGATCCTCCGTTGTGCAGGTGGTTGGACACATACGACATTGAATCATGTGGTTGACAGTCTGATCTTCTCTGCAGAAACAGTAGTTCAAGCTACGACTACCAGGTTTCCATCTATCTCAGTAAGAGGACACGGTACTCCATTTTCTATTAAGAATCTGAACGCCATAAAAATCTGAATACGTATTCTTTAAAATGTTATTGAGAGGGGTCAGGGAATTGAAATTAAAAAAGAAATACATTGGCTAATACTGCAAGTGGCGTAACGTTTACAACAACTGGATATATCATCACGAAACTTAGTATTAAGATTAAATGAGCATAAATGATTCTATAAATGATTAATTTAGTACTTTGCTACATCATGCTCATATAGCCCCAGGAACTTGAGTGTGTATGGAATTTTTCTGATAACCTGTGCTACTGTGATGGATGTAGTAGTGAGTGTATTTGTTATTCAAATGAGGATTGGAAAGGAGGTTGCTGTGACCTTCATTTAGGAGCTATCGCGGTATTTTCTTCGAGTAGAAGTGGGAAACCACGGAAAACAATTAACAAGTTTTGCCTCGGGAGGTGCAGTGTAGCCCATTCCGGCTCTCACGCCAGAATTAACATTTCTTGACAGATCCGGGATTCAAACTCAGACCTCCAAGGCGAAAACCGAAAATGTTAGAGCGCGAGCCAGCCGGGAAGGCGGTGCGCAGAACACAACGCTACCATCACGTCATGCCTCACTTCCGTCCCACCAATCACAGTCAGTCTGTCTGGAGAATCTGAGCTAGTGTGTTGTCAGGAAAGCTAAGTGTAAAGGAGCGTGAAAGAGACAGGCTCGATGAGGTGTTGTCATACCGCAGGAACTCACAGCAGTAGCCTGCGGTGTGGGAACTCGGACATGGCGGATCTGTTGCAACAGTGGAAATGTATCTCTTGTCTCTCTCTGCGCAAATCCCACAGAGCCGGCCGCCTTCCAAGCTGACGCGAGCTCTAGCCGCTAATACATGTGGTGTCTAAATTATTTTTGCTTTTTTTGTATAATTTTATTTAACCTTCAGTCTTTATGTCACAAAAACCTATGTGACATTTTGGGTCTAATTTTATACTCTAATGCCGCTACTGTTACGGGAGATATTGAATTTTTACCTTATGACGAAGGGTATAACGCGTAATATATTGTACTAGCAGTAGTGCCCGGCTTCGCCCGGTAGATTTACTTGTTTTATGGATGATAATGGATGCTACTACAGAACTGGCACATTATACTTAAACTAAAATAAAATAAAATATTTTAAAAATATAACTTTTTGTGGTGGTGGTAGTGGGGGTGATAAGTAGTACAGTATAATGGACATAACATTCAGGTCATTTTCCCGTAATGATAATGATAATAATGAATAGGGAAACGGCTATTTATTAACTACAGTACTGACACATGTAATTTACAAACCAATTGAAAATTTGATTAGAATGAGGAGTATGTGAAACAGCAAACACTGCCTAGGGACTATATCTCATTGGCTGTTAGAAAAGTAGAGATCAATAGTGTCGTCTTTTGTCGCATAGTGCCTTAGAAAAATTCTCTATAAGACTACGGAAACATTTTCTTAGATTAGTCACCTTCAATCATTGGGAAAGGGACACATCGCTGTGTTAGAAAAGCACGAAGCTAATTGCAGGACATAGGATTGCGACTGAAAGGCAAATACTACATTTAATTCCATACTGTCTTTTAAGGCAAGGACGGACTATAATGAAGGAGCTTATGACGTACTGCTCGGGTCCCAACTGCACGGACCTGAGAGGATCGTACCGGTGAATCACTCACTCTTTCGTAACACCACAGTTGTTTGAGCAACGGCCCTGTATGAACATCAGCATAGTCAGCAATACCAGATAAGACGACGGGCTCTGGGCAGTCTTCTCATGTCACCTCGCGATGAATCAGCAACTGCCCCCCCCCCCCCACCGCCCCCAGGGTCTCACAACTTGTGGGACGTGGGTTAGTGACCATAGAACCCAGCTCAGTCTGACATTGCTTCTACTTACAGGTGCCGGGCTCCTTTCAGTTCCCTTTCCTGTCGGCCACCTTTGGTCAACTCTTGTTCTCTTCCGACCCCGACGGTATTAGGGTATCCGAGGCCTAGGGAGTCTTTCACTTTCCCGGCTTAATTGGCCCTTGTCTCCTCTTTCCTGATACCCTCATTCCTCGAGGGGTCAGCTTTCATTTTCTTTTCATAATATCTCCTGTCTTCTGTTCAAGGCTCTCAAGGAGGCAGGGTGTGTGAAGCCCCACCACTTCTGGTGCGCCCTAGATAGTGATACACCCTCAAGGGTTCATGGCTGGTAAGTTCAGGAGATGTCAACCCCGAGTGATGCCTGAGCTGGGTCCGGTTTTACCCCTTTTTTCCATTGCCTTTGGGGCGGACCCTCTCCTCTTTCCTTTTCCTATCTGCCTTTCGTGGCTCTCCTTCCTTCCAAGTCTCTCAATTCTCATTTATCCAGGGTTGAGGGCATTTCCTTTCCTCCTGTCTTTTATTTCCCTTATAACTTTATTTTGTCCTTATCTTCTTCTAGCCCGTAAGTTTTGTAGTTAGTTTTAGTTGTAGTGTCAATTTCACGATCCGCTAAACCATTAGGGGTCGCTAACCTCGATGTTAGGCCCCTTAAGACCACAATTATCATCATCATCCTCACAACTGACATTGTTCAATTGGGTTATGGTGGTATTTAAAACTTCCTGTTAAGCCTCTCACCCTTTTGTGTTACATAAATTATTTGTTGCTAGAAACCTTCCCTGGAATCCACGGTATTGTACAATTGGGTTACTATGATATTTAAAACTTCCTGTTAAGTCTCTCACCCTTTTGTGTTACATAAATAATTTTAGGCAGAAACCTTCCCTGCAATCCACAGAACAACTCAACCAAGTTTCTTCGCTATCGGATTAATGGTATATGAACGCATAGGGGTCATACATACACTATCACTATTCAGCAAGACTTTATGTGGTGAGATGACTACTACTACAGAACTGGTTCATCAAACTTAGAAACTAATAGCAATACATATTTTAACAAGTAGTTCCGTGAAGAACTATACAGCCCATTTTCATATTTCCTACTCTTGTCAATTGCCTTTATCAACAAACAAAATTTCAGTTTGGTTGTTGTGATACATTCGTAGATATTGAAAACCGTCTAAATATTTCAGATGGTCGCCATGTTGGATTATTATTTATTTACTATTACATGAAAATCATTGTGTACGTGTGGTATTCAACGTCAAATTCAAGATTAAGACACATGAAGTAAAAACGAGATTTCAAAATTTCGCACAGATGCCATCTTGTGGTTATGAAAACAATTGAAATAAACTAGATGCCATTGGATTAACATTTGTATAAGCATTTACTGTACAAAGTTCCACTGCACTCGGATGGTTAAATCGCGAGAAACTTCGCATCGCCGCCATGTTGGATTTGTGCTCATCAGATTATTGAAAGTCCTATAGATGAACTTATGTTCATAGCCTCTATGAACATTAAAAAAAACAGTTTGATTGGTGTAAATGATTCGTAGATGCTGAGAACCGTCTAAATATTTCCGATGGTCGCCATTTTGGATTGTTGGATGAATAGGCCTTATAGTTATGTACCATAAAGAAAAATTATTGCGTAGCTTCATTATTCAAACTTTCATTTCGATCGCATGATTACGATACAAGAAACAAAAACTTAATTTTAAAATTTCGCACAGTCGTCATCTTGAGGTTATGTAAACAATTGAACTAAATTAGATGCCAGTACATAACAATGTGTATAAACATTTGATGTACCATGTTTGATTGCGTTTGGATGATTACATCGAGAGAAAAGTCTATTTAAAACTTTCAATTTCGCTTGGCCGCCATGTTCGTTTTGTAGTTAACAGGTTTTTGAAAATTTCACAGATGAACGTCTAGTGGTGCCCTTTATCTCCGTACAAAATTTCAGGGTAATATCAGTAATAGTTTCGGAGATATAGATTGCCAGTGAAATATTTTACACAGCCGCCATCTTGAGGTAATGTAAACAATTGAACGAAATAAGATGTCGGTGCATTACAATGTGTATAAACATATACTGTACCAAGTTTCATTGCGTTTGGTTGATTAAATCGCGAGAAACGCCCATTTTAAAGTCGCAAATCCGCTTGGCTGCCATGTTGGTTTCGTAGTTACCAGGTTGACAAACGTCCGATAGGAGGACTTCTAGTAGCTTCCTTGATCACCGTACAAAATTTCAGGGTGATATCGGTAATAGTTTCGGAGATATTGATTGCTGGTGAAATATTTCGCACAGCCGCCATGTTGGATTGGTGAGACGTATTACAATTTGAAGGGCACGGTCGGGGTCGGTCAAAATGGTGTTATGACCTTAGCGAGTTTAATTGAAATCGCTCCAGCCGTTTAGAAGTTATTAGGTGGGAAACACACACGAATCACACACGCACACACAGACACACGGACGAAAGGTGATCTCATAAGCCTTTTTTTTTTCATAAAATGAAAATAGGCTAAAAATCACAGGCGGGGAAGAATGTGGTGTTGCTTAACTTCTGACACAATTGGTGCAAGGGCCTTAAAACGTGATTTTCTGGTCCCGCACACTTTCACCGAAGTACTCGTTGGGTTCCAAGGGGTAAGTATACAAAATTTGGTGGAGATCGGTGAAACGGTGTAGATTTCTGACAAAGGGCTTAAATGCAGGGAATGGAGTGGTCTGTCCGAAATTTAAAGTGGACAGTGTAACCCGCAGGGTTCCAAGGGGTAGGTATACAAATTTTTGTTCAGATCGGTGAAACTGTGTAGATTTGTACCAAAGGGCCTAAATGCAGGGTATGGAGTGGTCTGTCCGAAATTTCAAGTAGTGAGTGTTATTTGTTGGGTTCCAATGCACAATTTGGTTCAGATCGCTGAAACGGTGTAGAATTTTGTCAAAGGCCTAAATGCAGGGAATAGAGTGGTCTGTCCGAAATTTCAAGCACACAGTGTTACTCTTCGGGTTCCAAAGGGTAAGTATGTAAAATTTGGTTCAGATCGGTGAAACGGTGCAGATTTTTGACAAAGGGCCTAAATACAGGGAAGGGGGGTGGTATGTCTGACATTTAAAGCAGGCAGTGTTACTCATCGGGTTCCAAAGGGTAAGTATGTAAAATATGGTCCAGATGGGTGAAACAGTGTAGATTTTTGCCAAAGGGCCTAAACGCAGGGAACGGGGTTGGTTTGTCCGAAATTTGAAGTGGACAGTGTTACCCGCAGGGTTCCAAAGGGTAAGTATACACATTTTGGTTCAGATAGGCGAAACGGTGTAGATTTTTGACAAAGGGCCTACATGTAGGGAATGGAGTGGTCTGTCCGAAATTTAACGTTGACATGGTTACACGCAGGGTTCTAAAGTGTAAATATACAAATTTTGGTTCAGATCGGCAAAACGGTGTAGATTTTTGGCAAAGGGCTTAAATGCAGGGAATAGAGTCGTCTGTCCGAAATTTAACGTTGACAGTGTTACCCGCAGGGTTCCAAAGGGTAAGTATATAAATTTTGGTTCAGATCGGTGAAACGGTGTAGATTTCTGACAAAGGGCTTAAATGCAGGGAATGGAGTGGTCTATCCGAAATTTAAAGTGGACAGTGTTACTCGTCGGGTTCCAAAGGGTAACTATACAAATTTTTGTTCAGATCGGTGAAATGGTGTAGATTTTTGACAAAGGGCCTAAATGCAGGGAATGGAATGGTCTGTCCGAAATTTAATGTAGACGGGGTTACCCGCAGGGTTCCAAAGGTTAAGTGTTCAAATTTTGGTTCAAATCGGTGAAACGGTGTAGATTTGTATAAAAATCAGACATACGACAGACAAACAGACAGACAGACAAACATTGAGCTTTATATAATTATACAGGTGCTTCAAAAAAATGTATACACACTTTAAACTATCGTAGTTTTCCCACTCTACAAGGCTAATGTTATATTTCTTCGCCAGGTGGCAGCATAATCGTCCCTCTATGTTATATTGTCAGTTGGAATTTGTAATATCAACATGGCGGACGTACGTTTGAGTTTTGAAGAACGTAAGCAGGTTATTAAGTGGTACTGGAAGTTTGAGAATGTAAATGAAGTTCAAAGACAGTGGAGAAGGGAGTATGATACAGAACCACCTTCAAGATTAACAATTACACGCATACGAGACAAATTTGAAGTTCATGGAACAGTGTGTGATGTGCATAAAGGTCATTCAGGTCGACCTCGAACAGCTACAAGTGATGAGTCATCAACGGCAGTCTTGGAACTGTTTCAACGCTCTCCTAACAAATCTTCAAGGCAAGGGGCACGTGAAAGTGATGTAAGTGCTAGCAGCGTGCTACGCATTCTGAAGAGAGGCAAGTATCGTGTTTACATTCCTAGGCTGGTGCAACAGCTAAGTGACGACGAACCAGATCGAAGGTTGCAATTTTGTGAATGGGTTCAGGAGATGGTGATACGTGAACCGGGATTTATGGGTAGCATCATTTGGTCGGATGAAGCCCAATTCAAACTTAATGGAACTGTCAATAGGCACAATTGTGTTTACTGGGGTGAAGAAAATCCTCACATTACAATTGAAAAAGCTGTAAATTTGCCTGGTTTAAATGTGTGGTGCGGTTTGTCTTCAAGGGGACTCATTGGACCTTTTCGATTTGAAGGCACTGTAACTGGTATAACTTACCTAACAATGCTTGCTGATTCCATATTTCCTGCCATTCGTGCATTATACGGTAATGGTAATTTTTATTTTCAACAAGATGGTGCCCCGCCGCACTATCACAGGGACGTACGAGCTTACCTGGATCAAAATTTGCCGGGCCAGTGGATAGGACGCAGGGGGCCAATCGAGTTTCCAGCACGTTCTCCAGACCTTACATCACTGGATTTCTTCTTATGGGGCACAGTAAAAGATGAGGTGTACAAACGTAAACCACGTGACCTAGACTTTCTTTGGAATGAGATTCATGCCGTGTGTAGAGAAATCTAATTGGGCGTTTTGATACGATGTACAGAATCAGTGGTGACTCGTACTCAGAATTGTATTGATGCTGCAGGTCGCCAATTTGAACAGTATTAACATTTGTTATTTATGTTTCATTTACATTGGACTTTCAGCTTTCTAATTTCCTGAAATTTAACTTTGTAGAACGGTAAATAAATTTTCTACGGAAGTTCAAAGTGTGTATACATTTTTTGAAGCACCCTGTATATATAGATGTAATATCTACTAGAATCGAAGTTTTAAACTCTTCGTTAAGGTGTGTTCTACTACTGATATGTTTATGTTTTATTAATCATAATGTCCTTATTGGCCTGTTCGCCATCTCTTGATGAATACAGTACTTTTGCATTTGTCAGTTGGCACAGGCTAGAGTAAAAGGTGGCTTTTCACCGATGTCTCAGTCTCACTCATGGCTGTGATTATATGGAAGCTACTGAGGTATGGGTGGGGCTTAGTAATGGCATTCGAGGCACAGTCAGTGCCTGTGAATGCTGTGAAAGGTTCTACTCAAAGGGTTAGGACTACTGTTCTGACTCAGTGAGGAAAGCAATGACAAACTACCTCACTCCTCTTCTTGTCTAGAACGCCTCAAAATAGTGCTGCCTTGGGTTTTTGTGGGTATCTACTCACATAACGTAACGGCGGTACTTTTTGAGGATCCAACCAGCCTTCGGGCTGACTACCTAACAGACAGAATGTCCTTATACTGCATTGTTTTATTGCTGACTTTCTACATCTACCAGCTGTCTTTTGTATTACAAATCAGAAATACAGTAACTTATGCGCAGAGGCGTACGCAGGATTTCCTTCTGGGTGGGGGGTTCATAATTCATTTATATAGTAGGGTAATTGTGTAGCCAACACTATTATAGGGGCAGATGACCTTGCTGTTCCGTCCCTTAAAACGATAGTCATCTACATTATTAAAATGATATTTCGATTAATGTAGGCTACATAAAAACAATAATTAAGTTAAATAAACGTTATATTTGTATGAAAACGAATTTAGGCCTCATTATTTTTTCAGCACAATAAAGAAATAAAAATAAAACATTAAAAAAGTGGAAAACAGTAGTCAGTGACTAAATATTAAAACTGAAATGATGCAGTAGTAGACTAACATCACGTGACTGCTTATAATATTGATATTAAGTGAGAGAGAAATTATGTTTTGGTCTCCATGTTATTACTGCCATTAGGCTACTATTGACTCTTAAAATCTGCCTATCTTGATGACTTTATATGCATCATTGATAGGAATACACTGCAGAAACTCCTTATGTAGGTACCGAATTATCTTTAACCCTGGAACAGTACAGTGGGACACTCAATGCCCCAGAGAATTTTCGTTCCCCGATTATGTTATGTTGGTACGCCTGATAAGCGGCCACCTTCTGAGACTTTTACTTGACTTCGACTGTCTTTCAGTCAATGTGTATACTTCTTAGCAGTGACAGCTATTTATACCCAAAGCAGTCTCTCCAGAACATTGAGTGCTGCATCTGCCCATGATCCAAGGACACCAAGACCACTGTGGTGTGCTCAGAATGCAAGAGGTGTGTGCGTAAACATCATAGCTTG
This sequence comes from Meconema thalassinum, assembly GCA_946902985.2. NCBI lineage: Eukaryota > Metazoa > Arthropoda > Insecta > Orthoptera > Tettigoniidae > Meconema > Meconema thalassinum. The sequence goes on along the minus strand of OX336395.1, from coordinate 145,964,385 downwards.
TGTTTTGTAGTGAATGTGAAAAGTGAGAATGGTGATTATGATTATGACGACCAAAGAGAGAATATCTACAATAACAATTGAAATATTGCTAATATTTTTTGTTTTCAATAATATTCACACAGTTGTTTTCATTTTACAGCCTTAATAGTTTAAGTATTCTGTGCTACAGGGTTGATTTCACTCATTTGTAATTGCAGTTATTGGTAATACATTATTTTAATGCATCAGAGTTGTGTTCCTGTCCTTGGGTACTGAGTGCCCAAGGATACCATTACTGTTTCTGGAGAATAAGGGCACTGTTACAGGGTTAACGAAAAGGACACACGCAAGCAAATCGAAGCAACGTGAAGAAAAGTTACCGATCGCACACTTGAACAGCAAAACTGATCCACGGCCCGCTCCAACTCTGTAGGAGCCGTCTCGCTGCGAGTCGAGTGCAGGACATTTACCAAGTGACGAACGTATCAACATTTAACATATACACAGGAGTTAAGATGCCTCACTAGCAATAGTTTAAAACAAGTGATATGTGAGACAATATAAAGATTCAAGTAAACAAATGTCTCTAGTGGGAGGGGGTTTAAACCCTAAACCTTCCCCCCGTCAGTACGCCACTGCGTTGTTTTGCGTGATAATGCAGATTGTTCTATGAATAATATTTCCTTCTGTTATTCGTGTTATATTGTAATTGGTAATTATCCTGCTCTGTGACTATGCTAATTTGTAATGGAACCGGATGTTAAATTATGAATTTAGTCGATAACATGTCAGTAACATACGGTAATTAAACTACGAATATATATTATTGGGTGTTGGCGAATTCGGCCAGCTAATCTTCCGAGTGGACCTTTCTTATCTTGTCATTCCATCACACAGTCCTTTTTGGCCAGTTGCCCCAGGCCAATTCTGGTTCTTCCGCTAAACTTATCCTCCCTACCGTCCCCCACCACTACCATTGTGAAAACCCAAAAGAAGACAACTTATTTGTTCTTGCAGAATTTCCTGTAAACACTCTGCCTGCAGGGATGTACAAATTGCACAATTCACAGGAACAAACATTATGCCTTAATTCTTTTAAAAGGCCACATTAGTTAAAAGTTACCTTAAACCCGTTACATTATTTTATTTATTTATTCGTTAATTCCCCATAAGGAGAGCGTTACAACACAATCAATTTTCATGTTTCATTCTGGACCTTTCTTCTTTTTTCCCAAAAACCTCTCATATACACACTATGTTTCCTCTTTCTCTCTTCTGTCCACCTCTTTGCTGGTTGTCTCTCTTTGGGAGTTTGCTCAAACTTCTGTAGTCTTAAGTTTTTCTCTGTATTTGCTCCTGTCTGCGATGTCTTCTGTAGAGATGTTTAGTTTCTTAAGGTCTTCCACGGTTTCCTTTACCCAATTGGATTTTAGTGTGCTATTCGTAACTATGTAAAAAATTTTCTTGGTCAGTCTGTCTTCGGTCATCCTATGTATATGTCCATAAAATTTTGCCCTTCTTTTCCTTATGTTGTTTGTAATCGTCTCTGTCTGTTTGTACAGTTCTATTGTCGGTCTCTTCATCCATATTCCCTCTTTCTGAAATGGCCCGTAGATCTTTCTGAGAATTTTTCTCTCTTGTTTTTCTAATTCCTTGATTTTTGTTCGCCCCTTGATTGCTGTCGTTTCTGAAGCGTATAAGGCCTCTGGTAAGACTACTGTACGGTAGTGTCGTAATTTGGCATTGATGGAAATACTTTTTTTTATTGTAGTGGTTCCATGTAAGTCGGTATGCTTTCTGCAATTTAGCGATCCTGTCTTCATTGGATGCCAAGTTCAGTCCTGTTTTCTGTAAAATCTCTCCTAGATATTTGAAACTTTCCACTTGTGTTATTTTTCCATACTTGGTTTCCAGTGGGTGCTTGTCTGTAGATTTTGTGTCCATGAACTGTGTTTTTTCGTATGAGATTTGTAACCCTGTTTTGGCAGAGATTTCATGTAGCGTCTCTAGAGCTTCTTTGGCTTCTTTTCTGTTATTTGTTATAATCGCTACATCATCGGCAAAGGCCAGACACTTAATGTTGACTGTCCTTTTCTGGTGTTTTGCCATTTTTATGCCTTTGACTCCTTTTTCCCATGTCTTGATTATTTTATCCAAAACTGAGTTGAATAGAATGGGTGATAAACCATCACCTTGTCGCACTCCTGTATTAATTTTGAAGGGTTCCGAGATCTCTCCCATGAATTTAACTTTGGATATTGTATTTGTTAATGTTTCTTGGATTAGTTTTCTGGACTTATTGTCGACCTTCATTTCTTCTAATGTGTTAAAAAGTGTTTCTCTATCTATGGAGTCGTACGCTTTTTTGTAGTCGACGAATGTGATTGTTGTGTTCCTGGTTTTTCTCGTTGCTAGTATTGTTCTCAGGCACCAAATCTGCTCACTGCACGATCTTCCCTTCCTGAACCCTCCTTGGTATTCTCCTATCTGTGGATCTATCTGAGGCTCTATCCGTTTTAACAGGGCTTTGGAGAAAATTTTGTATGCGACGGGTAATAGTGAAATCCCTCTATAATTATTAGGGTTCGTTTTGTCTCCCTTCTTGTGAAGGGGGTGTATTAGAGCTGACTTCCATTCTTCTGGTACCTTCCCTGTTTCCCAGATGTTTTCGATGATTTTGTGTATTTTTGGTGTAACATTTTCGTGGTCTAATTTCCAGATTTCCGAAATCAATCCGTCTTCTCCAGGCGCTCTATTGTTCTTTAGTGATTTTATTATTTCCACATTATTATTATTATTATTAATTATTATTATTATTATTTTAATTATTATTGTCCTCCGTGGTGTATGGATAGCACACTTTTCTCTTAGCGAGGAGGCTCTGGATTAGATTCCAGCCATAAACTTAAGATATATATATAATGTTATTGGTTTTACGTCTCTTTTAACTACTGTGGCCGGAGTGCCTGAATTTTGTCCCAAAGATCTTTAACGTGCCAGTAAACCTACTGACACAGCGCCATCGCAATTACGCACCCACAAATGCTGTCTGCGCCAGGATTCAATCCTGCAGCCTTGGGCACAGTGGGCAAGATCCTTACCAGTGAGGGGCGTGGTGGCGCAGCGGTCAAGCTGTTGGCCTCTCACCACGGCGGACCGGGTTCGATTCCTGGTCAATGCATGTGAGATTTTCAAAGTGAAATGCCATGTCCTGTGGTTCGGATTCCACGTAAAAAGGAGGTCCCGTGGCTTATGATCTCGAGATTAACGGTCACGTTAAACTACAATCTTCCTTTCCTTACCAGTGAGCAACGCAGCCAGTCATACTTAAGATCTGACTTGAGGGCTGGAAAGGGGTGTCATTTGTCGTTTATTCATTTTGAAGGCTTTGCGATCATGTAGTGCTGTGTACTTTGGTGTGTGTGAAATCTGTCTGATAATCTGTGTTATTGGAACTGCTGTAGCGTAATATTGTGTAAACTACTTGTAATTTGGATAGGATATGGTTAGAAGGGCGGCATGGCCTAAATTTAGGTACAATGTAGGCATCTGCCTGGAGTACAAATGAGAAACCATGGAAAACCACTTCTAGAATGGCTGACGTAGGAATCAAACCCGCCTCTTCTCATTTCTGCATCAGCAGAAGGAAAGGTGTACACTCAGCCTCATCATGACAGTTAAGTACCTGCTTGATATGAGAAGTAGTTCCCCATTACCTAAAATCGAGGTGATGTGGCTAAGGGTGTCGTCGCGCAGGTTATTCGTTCCCCACAATGTGTAGGCTATGAGCTGGGTTGTAGTCGGCTTGATGTTTGGGTCCTCCCAACCATGGGTTTGTTAGACCATTATTGTTGATTCATTGAGGGGCTTTGCGACAACGTCGTCATGTAACCCCGTGTAGTTGGTTGTGTGTGTGGAATTTGTCTGATAACTTGTCTTATTGCGATGGCTGTATTATTGTGTGTAGTTGTAATTTAGATGAGGATTGGGAAGGAGGCAGCCGTGGCATCCAGTCAGGACTCAATCTGGCATTTGCCTGGAGTAGATGTGGGAAACCACGGTAAACTAGTTCCAGAATGGGGAGGTGGGACGAACCCTCCTCCACTCAGTTTTAACTCACGAGGCTAAGTGTTCCCCGTTCCAGCCCTCAAACCAGAATTAAAATTCTTGGCAGAGCCGGGTATCGAACCTGGGCCTCCGCGGTGGCAGCCACTACGTAATGAGGTGGACATACAATGCTCAGTGAAATTACATCTAAAAATACTACAAAAATGAATGAAAACGACTTTAAAAGAAACTATTCCATCAAACAGAAATATGGCGACAGTTTTATTGAAGATTCATAGAAGCAATCCTGTTTTATTAACTACTCAATTACCTACTCTCATTAAAATATACTTGAATTTAACAAGGAAATGGCAGTTAAAATGTCATTCTTAATCTTAGTGTTTCTTTGAACCATATTAATTAAAATCTCTAAAACCAACTTCCCGGATAGACAAAAAGAAAGAAACGATTAGCTGGAGTAATTTAATACAGCAATACTTTGGAATTAATTTAAATTATGTAGAACACTTTTCTCATTTAACTTAAAACAACTCGTTTACTCGGGTCAGTCGTAGGATTCTTTTTTCTAATCATTTACTAAGCTAACTACATTTACTAGCCTATGAAGAGTATTTTAACATTTTTCATCGTATGAGAAAAAATATACGATGCATTAAAATTATGTAAAAGAATATCATATTGGTAAATATTGTCGTAAATTTGTCTAAAATGCATGAATCAAAAAATGGCAAAAATATAAAATAATGTTGAATTGATCGTGTGTTATTCCCCTTCGCTACTGCGTAGAAAGTATTTCTACGGCAATGGGCGACGTATTACTGTAATTTGAAAAGGAAACATATGACATTTCAACAGCATCTGCCCTCTAGTCATCACTAAGAGAATTTATAAGGTAGAATTTACTTGGGATATCTACCCTTTTCTCGCCGGGAATTAGGTGCCATGAACGTGGTGGTTTCTTTGACGGCCGGATGCCTTTCCTGGAGCCGACCTCACAACATGAGCTACTGAGAGAAGAAATTAATGAACCTAAGTAAGGAGTTGGAAGGAAGCAGCCGTGGCCTATTGGAAGGGTCAGTTCCTTAATTTGTATAGAGTTGAAAATAGGAAAGCACGGAAAACCATTTCAGTCTGGCTGCGTGGTCGAAATATAATTGCTAAATAATATTGCGACCCTTGATTAGTATATAAATATAATTTACACCAATTAAAAATTCAGTACACGGGGCTGATTGACAAGCTACCCCAGCCCTTAAAATGAATCTCCAACTATTAATTACGGTACTGGTATTAAGTATTTTTTAATTTCATCTAATAGATTAGGCTATTCAATGAAAATTGTTCACTTGGTTTATAAAAAATTAATTTTGTTCATTCATTAGTGTATGCAATGAAGATCGGGTAAAATATTAAAGCTTGCACTTAGGTTATATTAACGCTGTCAGTTTATCGAACACAATCTCATGGATGTCCATATTTGTGAAACTATTGAGGACATATCGTATTCCTTGTATAAAGCTCCTCCACATACAATAGTTGTTACCATATCCTGAACGCTAGGTCATACATAGAGTATGTGAATTTATAGTAATTGACACCCCTGGGACCGTCAAACAGAGCCACCTCCCCTCCAACAGTTTAATGACGAAATGTTAGAACATGTGAACAGTATGGTATGTGTTGGCTGCAGAGTGGGGGAAGAGAAGGGAGTTTGCTAATGAGCTATCACTGGCCGAATTGGACTATGTCTTATCAAAGGGGCAGATCACTGTGGCCAGAAAAGTCTGTCCGATTTTATCAGTGTAATTAGCTGGTCCAATTTGACTGCGCCCTATATTATTATGCGATAATTTTCTACAAGAACCAAATAGTAAGTAATGATACTTTGCCATAACAATAGCGGACCCCATTAATAAATCAAAAATAAACAATATCAGGAAAGTAATTGTGAGATTGAGTTCTCGTGGAGTTGTGTAGCCTATATACATCCCTTTTTACTATTGTTGCATTCTCCGCTACGTTATTGTACTCCACAGTACTGTGCCTTTCGACTTATTGAACTTGAGTAACATCAGAATCGAGGAGAACCAAGTTCTAAACTCACTTAAGGGCAAAATGAATACACACTGAGAAATATATTGGCATGTATCTTTCTATAACAGATAAAGACACCTCCCGGGCAACACCGGGTACAATAGCTAGTAATTAACAAAAGCCAGCCAAGTAAAAGTTTTTAGTTGGGCCGTGTGTAGTTCGTCAAGTAATACATTGTTTATCACGCGGAAAATTAACTGGTTGGTCAATACAAAAGTTGGTGTCGGGTGAAAATGTGACTGACTTTTGTTTAACTGATATGTTGGTAGAAGACTCCTCGCTTGGACTTGATCGAGTGAAGAAGAGATTACTGCTCGTCTCCAAGCGAAGACTCCGGTCAACTGTACCTCAGTGAGAATAGGTAAAATTAAGGATAGGTTTAGACAGGGTTATATCTTTTATGTTAGTAGATGCATGTCTTATTTATCTTATTTTTATTAATGTTAACTTAAGGTAGGTTGTGTTTTAATCTTTTTTCTCTTTTCAATTTTTCACATGTGTTCTCATTGCTGGTTAGGACTGATCTAGTGTTCTGAGGTTTTTAGCTGCAGAAATCTGTGGGGGCTCATGTTGATCTTAATCCCACCTTAGGTAATTACTACTTATATCTTCGGAGGAGTGAGGTGATGCTGAGCACTGGACCTCTGACAAACGGTAGCACGCGATTAACACGCATTTCCATCTAGATTTAAGGAGCAACGGGGAGTTGTGTGGAGAAGTATGTTAGTTTCAGGTGATTCCGGGTCAGACGTAGCTGCCCCGTGAGGGAGTGGCTCCCGATGTCTCACCCTGTTATCAACATCTTGCAGTAATCCTCGCTACCCCTCCCACCCCCCCCTCCCCGCTACTCCCTACCCACCAGTCTAGCAATAATATACAGTAGTGCCATGTTTGATAAACATCTCAGTGATTCTGGCCAGTAATTTTGTTACTTTAATTCTTCATATCGGGAATAAATTTAGAACTGTAGGTACTATGAACCTTCTGCCGTCTTAAGTACAGCCCAAGATAATTTGAAACTAATTCGGAGGAGCGGGAATAGACGGTGGGTGGAAAAAGCGAATGTGCAAATTCGATGTTCCCACCTACTGGACGAGGTGGGATGTCAGAACGGAGAGCCGAGAGTGGGATAAATGTGCGCTTTGTGGTGGGGTTAATCTAAAAGGTAAGTTTAACAAAGTCACCTCTATATTTTGTTTGTGATTATTTCTTGGAAATGAAAGCTATTCATTATTCTTAACACATTTTATGTAGTTTTTAATAGTGCTACCCATTCATCCGCGATGTATTCAAAAGTGAAGCATGAAAATCCATTTAGTTTCGAAATCATGTGGTCTTCACATCTGATAATACACCCACCACACTCCCTAAAACCAGAATGGCTATTCTGTAGGATAAAATTTCGATTAGCATGAAAGCCAACATCAATCATTACCTGCTGTTCAATTGCTCGGATTCCATCAATTAATAGTTATATCCTCGCACAGGGATTTCTTTTTGTAATAATCGCATTGGAGGTATGAATAACTATCCAATTTCCGTATTATTTCGATCATTTCAATGAGTAAACTGATGGAGGACCATGTTGACCTTTGGTAAACAATGTATGTCTTTGGAAATAATTACCCTTCTCCATGTGCAAACGCTTCTTTCGAACTTGTGGTTGATTAACAGATTTGTCCACGTTCATAGAAAAATTTGACAAGTCACACTGTATATGCAACCGCTGAATATTCAGATTGTTAAAAAAATCATATCATAGAAGAGTAGAAAAGACATCAGTTCGTGGTACTTCTTAAGGACAAATTTCAAGATAGGGATATTAATCAAAGTTGATCCAATTATAATGATAATTATCATTTCACTACACCTCTGGATCATGAAACATTTGATCATGAAACACTAATCCTGATATTTCAGCATAAATGAAAGCGCATTGCAATATATTAGTGCCTATTGTTTTAGCCTCATGTGTCCAGATACGACGGATCCTGATGTAAGCAAGATTTACGCATTCGGGATTACTGGAAAACAATACACCAACATTACATCTGGAAGAAAAAAAGACTATCGAAAAAAAATTGATGACCGGAATGCTGATCTCGAGCGGCGGGAAGCCATACTCATGTAGGATTTGCAAAGCTACATGAATATGGCTTTACGCCTTTCGGATTTGCAAAGCTTCATATATTCGGAGAGAAAATTTGAAGACGCATCTTAATCCACACCGGTAAGGAACCCAACGTATGGAGCATATGTGAAGCCTGATTTAATAGGACAGATTATTTTAATAAAAACATAGCTAACTTTACTTAAAAAAAACATATTTATTCATAGCAGCGTAAAGGCATACCTTAATGTAACAAATGCAAAGCTAAATTTTCTCATGGCTGGAAATAGAAGGCTGGCATTCTAATTCATAGCAAAAAGAGGTATTTGCCAAGCAATTATATCAAAGAAAGCCTTCCAGTCGGTCAACACAAATTGTGGCCAAATACATTAGGCGGGGAAACAAGTATTGACATGCCCTAACCTGAAAGAAACTAGATATTAGTACAAACTAACACACTGTTATATACAAAATAGGGTTCCGTACTTAATCGATTAACATGTTTGGTAAGAAGAGTGTTCTCCTTCAGATCCTGTTCACTTAGGCGTAATTAGTGTACGATGTTTATGAACTACCGGTACACTTAAACACAAATATATACAGGGGGTATCTTAATTATACCGACAAAAAAATCAGAGACGCTCTGAGTGTTATATAAAAGACGTTGACGATGCCTCAATCAGATTGGCGGAAAAATGAGGTTACTTTCTTACTTCGGGTGCGCGATTCAAATCGACGAACTCGCCGTATATTCTGAGCCAGAGAGCAAGCCGCTTGCCACTGCTGTGCTTCAGGCAAGGGAGGGGAGTGTGATAGAAGAAGTCAGAGATATGCTGGCGGGAATGCGCAAGTTTCCTCGTTCGCCTCGTGCAGAATTGTCCTTGTCCCTTTCAAATTTGTTTACTAAGCAGCCGTAATCAGACACACAGTAATAAAGAAACACTTGTCAGTCATGAAATGTACCCGATAGTTTCTCTTCTCGTCTGTTCGTCTCAATAACTTTCTTTATTATTTGACATACGCAAAGATGCCGTTGTACGATCGTGCATTCATTTACTCACAACATTGCAAATTGAATCACATACTGAACGAAGGAAACAATACACCTAATGGTTTGATTACAGTAAATGTTCAATATGCCTCCCTCCAACTTCGATGCCCAGTTCGCAGCGGTGTATTAGTGACATTTGGACTGTTCAGAATGCGTGGTGTGTTACGAATGATCTGGACCAATTAAATAGTCACCAACATTGCCGGCCCAAATATTAACACTAAACCTATGCTGGAATGAGCGAACCACTGTCCCATGAGGGTTTTCATCCGCCCAAAATTGCCGATTTCTGGACATTGCCACGCCTTCTCTCGTAAATGTAAATAGCTTCATCCGTGAAAGGGAACGATGAAAAGAAGTGTGGAATATTTCCATAGCTGTTTAAGACCCACGTTGCAAATGTTAGGCGTTGTAATTAATCCAGAGGTGTTAGTTCTTGCACCGATTGATAGCTATAAGGGTACAATTGCTGGTCTTTCCAAACCGTCCACGCCGTCATATGAGAAGCGCCAACATTCCTCGCGAAAGACCTCGTACTGTTGTACTGGTTGAAGGATTATTATCATTTATACAGCCTCTTCAAACTGAGGCACGAAGCTCCCTCCTTCACGCAGTCGCCTGTCAATTGACATGAAGGTTGAATGATGAGGTTGGCAGCTATTAGGGTGCCGGACGCTATAAATCAGCGCGGCTTCTCTCCCGTTGCCATTTCATACCTGCCAACTTTTACGGTTTATCCGTAAAATTTACGGAAATTGCAGCATTTTACGGTTTTACGGACGAACGGTGTCATTTTACGATTTCGCGGACAAAAATTTGAAACGATAATTTACATTCGATAATACCGCCCACTTCCGTACAATCGATTGTTTGCGTGGGTCGAAGGCAAGTCCACGATAGTCGATAACTCGTTCTTTGATATGATTCGTACTTTTAACCGTGTGATGGTTGTGTCGTCATCGTAATTGAATTTGAAGCCGGGATAACCGTTCTTGCATGTGAATCTTAGGTGTTGACAGGCTCTGCTTCGCATATTCTTTGTTCCGCTCCGTTCGCTCGTTGCGATTTAAACCATATTCTTTGACCACGTTAGTTGTTCATTGTTCGCGAAGTTGGCGTTCCTTGAATGTTTTCGTCTTTTAAGGTTATGGCATATTTTAATGAAGCGTTCGAGTTTTTGGCTATAACTTCGTGCTTCGCAGTTTCCTGTATTCCTTGGACTAATTACATTCGTTCCACGTGTGTGTGTGTTTATTTTTTTCTACCATGTGCATATTCTATCTTCACGAGGTTGGCGTCGTGTTCATTTAATGGTTGGTGTGTTTTGACATGTTTTAATGAAGTGTTGGCTGTCTTAATTGTTTTATGTTATAATTTTATGTGACGTTCAGTGATCCAGGTTCCTTTCGATGTTTTAGTAGATATCGAGAATGAACAAATCCAACAAGAAACAGTACTTCCAGACATTTAAAGAATCATACTCGGTTGATTTTCCGTGCATACTAAAATCAAGAAAGGGAGAAAAATTTGCCTTTTGCACGGTATGTGGGTTTGATATTAATATTGCATATGGTGGAAAAAACGATTTAAGTAATCATGTGAAGTGCGGTAAACACATTAGTTATGTTAAATCGAAGAAGATAGCAAGAAAATCAACACCTTTTTTGCTAAGTCTGGAAACGTTTACAGTGACGTAATTAGGGCCGAGTGTCGGTTTACTTCCTTTTTGGTGGAACACAATGTGCCCTTAAGTGCGGCTGATCATGCTGGAGCTTTATTTAAGAAGATGTTTCCCACATCAGAAGTTGCAAAGAAATATAGTTGTGGTCGCACGAAAACGACATGTATTGTAAATAAAATGGCAAAAAATGCATCATCTGAAGTTGTTAAGTGCCTTCAGAACGGACCGGATACAGATAAATTCCTTTTCTTTTCATCAGTGAGAAACTACTTTTATACTGCCTGTGACTACATCATCAACAAGTTTCCACTCAAGGATGACGTGTTAAAGAATGCTCAAGTTGCTAGGTTAGACAAAATTGAAGATTCACAGTTATCTTCCATTCGTTTTTTCTTGGAAAAGTTTCCTATCATGTTATGCAAGGAAGAGAATGAAACTACAGATGAGGTGGTGAATGAGCTTCAGAGGCAGTTCACAGCTCTTCAGGTAGATGACTCTTTGGCTGCACATCAAGATGCTGCAAGTGATTCCAGTTGGGCACAAATATCAAGAATTCGTGGAGCCGATGGACTTCTTAAGTATAACCGAATTTTTAGAGTATTGCTCTCTATTCTCACCATACCCCATAGCTATGCAGAATGTGAATGTTTTTTTTAGCTTTGTGAAGAAAAATAGAACACAGTTCAGGTCATCCATGTCCAATGAATCTCTGGAGTCTATTTCTATTTTGAAGACCAGGAGTTCTGGTCCCTGTTATGACAAAACATTTTCTCAAGACTGTTGGCAGGAAGCTAAAAAGGCCACAACCATGACTTAAAAGTCGAACTAGCATGTGATTTGCAGTGTGTATTATATTATTTCTTGCCTGTGTTACGTTAAACAAGTTTTATTGTTTAAAGCCTTTTTCAATTATCGTATATCAGCTTAATCTATCAAGGAAGTCCTGTTATGTCTGCTCCAAACCGATATTCACCACGCCTGCTGCTGATTAACATGGATTTCTTCTTGATTGTTATGTTCATCTACAAATCATGTAAGTAGATATGATTTCATTGAAGTATCCTGTTTAAAGCATGAATTATTGTATTTTGTAGCCCAGAAGTATTATTATTTTCGTCAAGCCGGGGTATGTCGAAAATCGTTAGATTTTTTTTATCGCGCGTGAGTTTTACTGATAGCCCTTTTCAAAAGTTGGCAGGTATGCCATTTGCTGCGCCATAAGCTAGGTGCATATCAGCCATTTCTTCGTTAGTGTACCGAAACGGAGCCATTCTCACCAATGTATGCCGCAAAAGTAGTAGCCAATGTGTGTAGTACAAAGTGTACACTGCCCTCTGGGGCCTAGTAGTGAATGCTTCCGTCGCACCAGCATATCTCTGTCTCCGTCTATTTTCCCTTCCCTTGCCTGAAGCACAGCAGTGGCCAGCGGCTATCACTCTGGCTCGGTAAATACGGCGAGCTCGTCAATTTGAATCGCGCGTTCGGAAGGAACAAAGTATCCACATTTACTCGAAGGGAAAAATTTTCTCCGCCAATCCGATTGCGGCATCGTCTCTTACATAACACACAGAGCGGCCCTGATTTCTTTGTCGGTATAATTAAGATACACCCTGTATATCTATTCAATGTTTAGATTGCATACGTTTGTAAAAACTTGTGTAACGCATCAAACTTATTTAGAGACAGTATATTTTACTTCTATGGTTGTGGCGTTGTTATCATTATTATTATAAATGTGAGTGCCTGAATCGAGAACGGACGCTACAAGGATCAAATTCTAAAACCAAATAAGTTGGCATAACTGTATTCCATTTAGTGCAGTGTATCATTTGTTTATTCGCCACACGACATATTACAGCACAATTAGGTTACTAGTTTAAATAGGAACGGTTTTAGAACATTAATAACAATATAGTGTAGAAAACATTACTATTGAAGTTTTTCACAAAAAAAACACACAATACATACTTAAACCACATCAAAAATAATAACGCAATAACCATAGAAGTGAATTATAGTGCCTGTAAAAATGTTTGAAGCATTATACAAGATTTTACAAACTTACGTAATCTAAGTACAGTATTGAATATATACAATAATAATAATGTTATTGGTTTTACGTCCCTTTTAACTACACTGGCTTTTAGAGACGCCAGGGTGCCGGAATTTTGCCCCGAAGGGGATCTTTAACGTGCCAGTAAATCTACGGACACGGCTCCCTCACATTTGCGCACCCTCAAATGCCAGCTGACTGCGCCAGGATACGAACCTGCAACCTTGGGCCCAGCAAGCGAGAACGTTACCCCTGAGCCACGCAGCCAGCCTGAATATATACAGTATATTTGTGTAGTATCAGTGTAATTCAGCGAGAATCTGTGGAATGTTGTTTTTGTGGTGCATGAAGTTTCTGGGCTAGCCACTCAGAGCAGTACCGGGGTGCATTGGCATCATAGCCTACAAAGAAGATAAAAAGAATGGATTGACAGGGTGTAACTAAATATGTGGGAAAGCTCTGGGGATTCGGTCGAGGACCTGACAACAAACAAAACATGCGCTGTAAACATATAGTTTATGTGCGTTCGTTGCCATGTTACAAGCATTCTTGGTGTGCATAACACAGACGGCGGTACGATGCTAGTTGGTAATTTGTGGAGAGCACACAGGGCACTTGTACGTTTCGTCGCTATTCAAGTCTGTGTGCATTTCTTTTTCATTCAAAGCCAAGTGATGCCAGGTACTCAGCAAACACGTTAACACGTCCACACAGGTCATAAGCTAGAGTAGAGTGGAGTGGAGTATAACGTGTTGTCAGTTATTGAATGGACGGGCAGTACACGTTGTGATACAATGGGGTACTCGAATCCGCATCATCTTCTGTAAGGACGGGCGCAGTGTAACGTAAATAAAGCACAGCGTTTGTATGCAGTACACTTTCCTAGTAGTGGTTTACCCGACACCGCGAAGTTCCAAAGAATACATGCTCGTCTTTGCGAAACAGGCTGGTTTAGCAGACGTGTTTGCTATTAATGGACGACCTAAGAGCACGAGAGCACCTCAGAAGGAGGAACTAGTTCTCAACTATATTGAGGAAAATAACAGGATCAGCACCAGGGAAATAGTGGGAATTATAGAAGTGAGTCATATGACAGTGTGGAGAATTCGATGAGGACAGCTCCTTTATCCATATCACCTTTAAAGAGTCCAAAGTCATAGTGCAGCTGACTTTCTACGCAGAGCAGCATTTTGTACCTGGTTACGACAGACGTGTGTTCAGGAGCAACAGTTCCTCGCTGCTATTTTTTCTAACGATGAAGTGAAGTTTACCCGAGATGGAGTGCAGAACTTTCACAACACCCATGTCTGGGCTGTTGAAAATCCCAGAGACGTTGTGCAAACCAGACATCAAAAACAGTTAAGAGTTAATGTGTGGGCTGGAATAATCGGTGACACATTATTTGGTCCTTTCAATTTACCAGGAACATACGAGCATCATACTGCACCTTTTTAACGAATGATTTAACTGGTTTGTTGCAAGACGTTCCACGGTTTTAATTCAGTGCATGATGGAGCACCATCTCATTTTACTTTTCTGCTAGAGCAATTTTACATCAGCGATTCCCAAACAAATGGATAGGGCCCGACAACGTGACCTCTCGTTCTACCGATCTCAACACATTAGATTGCTACTTATGGGGTCATTTTAAGACCATTGTGTACGCCACAGCTATTCATAACGTGGACATGCTGCGTCAGCGAATAGAGCAAGGATGTCTGGTGATACGACAGACGCCGGGAATATGGCAGCGTGAGACAATCAATGATGAGGCGCATATACGCCTGCATTACAGCTCCTGGTAGTCATTTTGAGCACCTTCTGTGGGGAACTGTAACGTACACTTTATCAACACAAATGACCACCCAGCATAGTGACGCGGTCTGTGATAGGTATACCACAACAATGCTTGTTAAACGGAAACGAAAGCAAATACACCATACGTTTACAGGACTTATTTTGCTTGTTATCAGGTCCTCTATCGAATACCCGGAGCTTCCAATCATATTTAATTACACACTGTATATTGGATCCAGCAGTGAAATTTAAACTGCAAGACGAGCAGCCAGATGACGTCAAAAATTAAAAATTTAAAAGCCTACAGTCCCTTTACTCCAAAGACAAGTACCGCCTTTAAGATACTGAAGTCATAAAGTCACTAGTGAGGAGCCTGGAAAAAAATATATTCTCTTTTTGCTACATGTAGAAGAATTCAGATTTCCAATACAACCAAGAACACAAAAGCAGTAACAGTCCTCAAGGGATAAATTAGTGTTTTGAGACATCACTTACATTCGTGAATTATGTATTACTTAGGGCTTAACCGTTATTTTGATTTTTTTAGTTGCGATTTTATTTAATACTAGAAGACCCGTGCTGCTCCGCAGCATTCACTTCAACAATCCTACAGCACTTCTGTCCATATGACATTTGCATGTCTTCATGCTAGTGACCTGATCAGACATTTACGGTACCGTCGCTTTTGGGTAAATGATGAAGTAGACTTATGAGATCAAATGTGTGGGTGTCTGTCTGTCCTCTGTGTGTGTATCCCACTATTTACCCTGCGCAAGCTTAAAAGGCGCACGGACGTCAGGCCGAGGTGAACAGCTAACTCCAAACACATAAGCTATACTCTTCTCTGAAGAATTAACTCGACACGACTCGGCAGTTTGATGCTGGCTGAAGCTAGGGTGATAGGTCACTCGCAAGCTCGTAAACTCACTCAGAAGCTAGTAATTTAAATTTCCCCTGAATGGAGATTGCTGGAAGAAATGAAAGCGTAAAAACACTTACAGTGGTCGATGTGGGAGCAGTCGTGGACTTTCTTGTAGAACTTTTCATGCTGAATAATTCTCAGAGAATATCGATTTAAAAAAAAGACACATGGACGTTAGGTTTTTCTTCAACTCAATTCACTGAAATCATAATTGCTCGGCTTCTTTTGGTCATAAATAAATATTTTTCTACCTAATCCTTCATCGAGAAATCCTTTACAGAATGGTGAAAACCACTTCAAAATCCATCAATTTGCTCTCGAGTTTACCCGTTACGTCCAAGAATTGGGAACTTTGTTTTATACTAAGTAGATAGAGATATCCACACAATTTAAGGCTACAGCGGTACAATTTGGTGTTTTGTCTACTTATGAACAATGGTATAAATTTTAAATAAAAGATGGGTCTCTTATATTTGAATTTAGAGATGTAACTCTTGGTTAATAGAATTAAATAAATAATTTTAATTAGTCGTAATTACTTTTATTCAAAATCATTTTATTGACCAACTTCTTTTGTTGTCCTACTTAGTAGTGTTTCCTCTTCCGTGGAATTACACCTTTTCCTATAAGGAATTGCGTCTGGAAACTTTCAGATTATTGGATTCCGAGGGATATCTGAGCTGGGTCCATTTTCAATTTTTCATTGACTTTAGAATTCAAGTCAGGTGATTTCAATGCATAGTTCATGAATCTTTGAATAGTTCGATAGCGTTCATCAGTTAAAAGACCCCAAATCCCTCCGCTCTAAATTCACACGTTAAGTAGAGTGAAGTAATAAAAACGAAACGTGTGGCATTTTGCATTTGCAAGGCTCCTCTGTTAGTGGAAATTCTAAAAAATCATTTTAATTTGAGTTTTTAAATGAAAATATAATTAGGAGTCTTGGTTAAACATTTGAAGTCATTTCATCGCCCTGTAAACATACTTAGTGCATTAAACCGTGAAAAGTAAAAATGCAATTTTGGAAAACTGACATCGAATCTAATAATTTGCACATCTCTGTAAAGACAGCTATCGCCTCCACCCCTAGAGATAGAATAGTAAGTAAAGGCGATTGATGAGAAATGAAAAGATACCTCACACTGAAGGAATTAATATTTATTAAGCTGTACATTTGATTGAGTATATCTTTGTTATAGAACTGAGGGAATGAAATAACAGGATGTAGGATAGTAATCACCGATGTAGGACAATAGTATTTTTTTTACCATTACCACAGGACAGTTATCGTATTAGGGATGCGGACGTCCTGGTATAATTGTTATTCAATCTGTGCCCCGTTTGCTGAGGTCTGTGCTCCTCCGCAACATTTGTTTCAAAATTCTAATAGTACTTCCTTCCATTCGACATTTGCTGTTCGCTTGCCTTTTGGTTCTATTTGAACTTTGACATCATGACAGGTTTTGCTCGCGATAGTGCGGCATACAGTAAATTTGTCCGAGGCTAAACACCGATTGAGGTAAATAAATGCCTACTTGATCTAGTGTTTGACCTTGAGCTTTATTGATAGTTATACAAAAAGCCAAACGTACTGGAAACTGCCTCCTTTTGAAGGAAAATGGCATAGAAGTATCTGATGGCGTAAGGTCAAGGCGAGGGAGTAGAACATTGTTTCCAACATTTACGCCAGTAATAATTTCCAGGTGTAAGCAATTGTCATGCATCTTCCAAACAAACAGTCTAGTACCGTTCAACAGACCTTGGGTAACATTTATATTTCTCAACAAAATCACAATTGAGCCTTCTTCTAGTCGAAGGATATGAGGTGGCAATCCACTTATGCCTATGCTGTCTAAAAATTATATTGGGAATTGTAGAAGTTCACTCTCATCTTCAGTAATCAAATTCTTCACACTGATGTAAGTTCTCAATGATCCTGGGATTAGGTCTAAAACTTTGTCATTGATTTCTTTACAATGTTCATTTTTAGGTGCTAAAATCGCTATTTTTGAAAAGCGTGAAATATTTTTCAGCGTGGGACTAATTCTGAATTTTCTCCATCGACCTGAGGGTATTCACCGTTACCAATTTGTATGAAGAAGTTTGCAAAGTCACGTTGATCTGTATCCGCTCGCATATTTTTGTTGAGTTTAAAAATTTTGAATAATGGCCACAAAGGAGAGAACCTTACTGACATTTGGACTGATGCTGCTTTAGATGCGTGAGGCACAACAGGCAATACCTGCCTAAAATCTCCACCCAATATGATATTTTTTCCTCCGAAAGGCACGTCGTTATTCATGATGTCCATGAGCAACCGATTTACACACATCAACGCGTGCATATTAGCCATAGAGGCTTCATTCCAGATGATACGTATTGCTGAACGAATATAAAAAGCTTCCTTGCTGTTAACTTTTATTCCTGATACAGAACTTTCATGTAAATGTAGAGGTAACTTGAACTGGCTGTGTAAAGTGCGCCCCCTGAGGTAGTAACATTGCTGCAATACCAGTCCTTGCAACAGAAACTACATTTAACCCCAAATTTGTGCAACTGTGAATCAAGCATTGGTAAAGAAATGTTTTCCCGGTGCCCCCTGGACCGTCAATGAAATATGCATTAATCATCCTTGCATTGCTGTTTTGTACTGCGCCCGAAGAAACCCATCAGTACTTATATCCTCAGCACTATAAAGGATTGCAGACATGTAAATTACCCAGCTCACAAACTTACCATGCCTACTAAGTAAAATTGGGAATTTCAGGAACATACGGGATAAATATTATTCGTAAAGAAAATAGTACTACTAGCCAAGGTACAAATTTCTACTATCATTTACATTTAGAGCAAATCGAGAAACTCCAATCTCGAGTGGTGATAAGGTCTAATCTATAGTGAGCGCCTGTATCTATACCTCGTAGTACTATTTTCGACGATGACGACAATGAAAACGGTATCAGCTTAGATAAAAGTTGACTGAGTCGCTAAAGAGCGCCAGCCGTTTATTAAGCTAAAAAACAAGTATAAAAACTGGCTTCCTCCCTGAATATGGTGTCTCCCTGACACTCTAACAAAAGTAACTCCAAAAATAAACTTTCACGTGGCACTGATATAGTTAGGAAAGTGAAACGGCGTGATACTAAGTATTACCCTACTTTATACAGATCCGCTTCAACTTTGAACCGTAGTTCCATATCTAAGCAAAAATTATTCATGAACTATGTGCATATATACATTCATTTATGGTTCTCACAAATTGTACACTTTATTGTGTCGAAAAGATTAAATTTTCTATCCTTCAATAAGTCTTTCATCTACTCAACTTTCTTAATAATCAAATAACAAACATACACCGCAACTATCGTGTTGAAAGTAATAAATACTCGTCTTAATCAATTGAACATAAGTGACTAACATTTAAGCTAAGCACTGTTCCTTTTTACCTTTTATCTATTTATCATGAAATACTGAAATAATTTCTGAAATTCTTTACTGTGTTAACAATTTTCTGATAAACGTGAATACTAGAAGTGCACGGCATTAACCTTCGTTTCTCACACTCCTCTTCCATAATTATACAACAATTACCTTCTCTCTTAAACACCCTGTACAGAATCTTCCTTTAATACACTCGCATAACTTCACAATCATTGCGATCAATACTAGAAAAACTTAGAGACTCCTCAGCCTCCCTTCGTAAAAATACGTAACTTATTTACGTTTATATCTCCTTAATTTGCACGGTATTTCAACTATAAACTTCCACTTCAATACATATACTTCCTAACTTTAACATTCTTCTCTATATCCTGATATAACTTCGCCTCGTGCTTATAATTCCATTTCTGCAATAAATCTCTGTACTTTTCACTTTCTGATCACCCTGTGATTTAACTTTGTTAACTTTCTTTTTCACGTGTTTAAATTCAGCTTTACATTTTATTACAACTTTTCAAGAAATATCAGTAAATATTCATATTCTTAACAAAAGATATAAGTTTGACTTCCTTCCATGAATATATTTGTTTAAAAAATTCATCTATGCTTTTTAATGCTCTAAATCTCATTAGACGTATGTGTATAAGCTTTTTGTAATACTTTCGTTCATAATTAGTTGAAAAATAATTTCTGACACTCGAATCAACATCATGAGTTGTCGAAATATTCTTTACACTTTGTGACATAACTTCTTAAATATGCTGTACTTAAATTTGCTCCAATAAACTTCCTTTTTACTTCATTTACAACTTTACTCCTTCTTTAGTTCGTTCAACGTTCTACTCCTTTTATATAGTTCACTCTACATTCTTTTAAATAATTCACTCTACATTCCTTTAAACAATTTGTTCTACATTCCTCTAAACAATTAATTCTACATTCCATCGCTGCGATAAAACAGATTTAATTAGATTAAATCTAACGCAAATATGAAAAATTCTACGCGGTTTTTCTCTGATTTGACTTTAGTGTTAATAGCATCATCATGCCAAAATTTCGTCCAAGTGACTGAAATTTTCAAGAGCAAGAAAAATAACTCAGAAGAAAAATACGAAAAATTACTACTACACAAAACTACACAAATTTAACTACTTTGACAAAATTATACGGTTGAAATAATGCTGATGAAAAATGCTGTTAAAAATTATGCAGTTAAAAAATGCTGTTAAAAATAATGCCGTTGAAAATAATGCAGTTGGTCAATTGGATAATCACAGAACATAA
Source organism: Meconema thalassinum (assembly GCA_946902985.2). Lineage (NCBI taxonomy): Eukaryota > Metazoa > Arthropoda > Insecta > Orthoptera > Tettigoniidae > Meconema > Meconema thalassinum. The sequence goes on along the minus strand of OX336395.1, from coordinate 145,943,905 downwards.
CTACAATTCTACATGATATAAAACAATTTCTTCACTACCTTGAGTTGACTTCTGGTCTGGAGAAAACCTGCGTCTCGCCTGCCAAACCAAACGTGTCGTGGATCTCACCGTATCGCCCACAGCTATGAAGACCGGTTTGTGTCAGAACCAGCTGGCCTCGTCTCCCAGCAGAACAAGGTCGATGATGTCCTCGGTGAATGACCTCGCCGTGAAACAGCTCGCTCTGCCAACACTCCGACCCCCGTGCACTGCAAGTAGTCCGGCATCGATTCTCCATCTTCAGAATTGACATCTCGGTTCTTCAGAATTGACATCTCGTTTCTTCAGAATTGACATCTCGTCTCAGGTTGAATATTGTCGTTTATACAAGCGTTTGTGAATATTCAAGATGTGTTAGAACTCTTGTAGAAAAGTATAAGTTTTGTTCGGTGATGTTGCGCGTCACGTAGATATTCTGTTGCGCCTTTCATATTAGTGAATTCTGGAATTCAACTGAACATCTTTGTAGTCTCCACTTCCCTATGCTTTAGCTTAGCACATAGTAATTCTCATTTCTCTGATGATATAATTAAGACTTCCCCGTTGCTGACTTTTAACTTGCATTTTTAATGTAATGTTCAAATATGCGTTCACACGTAGTAATACTGAATATCTTCTTGTCGAAATGTTTCAAGCAATGTGGAACAACTTTGCATAAACACTGTAATATTTGGTTCTACTGTTCCGTTCTTCTTTATAGATGTAGCTTGCTCCTCAAGTTACAGTCTTATTGTACTGCACTCTTCTCTGCTTTCAACTCTAATGAAACGTAGCACAGTTATAAGAATACTGGTTTCTTCTCGAGGTCTTGACTCGATGAAATCTCAAATTGGAAAGAACTCTCTCGTCCGGTTCTCCACACTCGGCAAGTTCCAGTCTCTCTGCCTCCCCTCTCGTGGTGTGACGTAACTTCTACCACCTCTCCTCGCTTCAGTCCTCAGTTCGACCTTCGTCTCTTCCCCTCTTTCATGACGTAACTCTCGCTTCAAGTGGCGTGATGTTTCTCGCACTATGGACCTCCCACATTCATATAATAGAATATATGTCCGTCTTTAAATCATTCCTTCTTCCTTGCCTTTCATAATTGCATAAGATGTATAGTATTTCACTCATTTCCATACAGTTTTTCCATATTACTCGAATTTTTAATAAATAAAAATTTTCAACCACTCTTTTATTTTTTTCTGGGGTCTTGGTTCATATCCAAATTGGTTCTTTGGTAATGACCTTAAATAAATTCTGGCGCAGTACTAACCCCAAAATTTCTGTAATTATAGCCGTTTGGTTTCTGACACGGTGGATGGCCAGGGTGGATGGGCCTACTTACCTTTTCTGAGAGGTCCGCATCGCTTCAACAGCAAAATCACCTCCAGATGACATGCCCCAAAGGAAGAACACCTAACGGAGGAAGGAAGGTGGAGAAGGGGAAATGCACAGGTTATTCTACAGACACATCCGATAACTAATAGAATTGTCGCCGACGAAATGATGCCACAACAGTCGCTCAATATTTAAAAGAAAAATTTAATTATCAGAAGGATGCAAGAAAAAATGAAAATTTAACAAAATCATTTAAAAAAAAGGAAGAAACTCTATGGCCAAGACACCCTCTGAAGATGCACGTGGCTTAAGGCCAAAATAAGACAATTATCTTAGAAAACTAGATAAGACTTTACATGCTTGCTTGCTGAACCAAAACGAAAACATTAAATTTAAAAAAAAAATAAGCCCAAAGGAAGAAAATCAGTAGACAGACATTATTAAATGAGAAAGGGCTTGATGACATAGTAGTACGCAATACCGACCCGACATGCAGAGATCCAGGCCATGATGCAAAACGAAAAATTTAAAATTAAATTAATAAAATAAAATATGATCAATTAAGAAATCCACAACATTCGTGACTGAGAAAAAACACAGGAACATTCACCAAAAACACAAAGTTAAATCTACAAGAATAACAAAACATATTAAGTTATCATCACACACGTTTGAGTCTCCCGCTCGAAGCCAAGAGAATGCACTCCCAAGACCAGAATGCACCCAGGCAAAACAAAAAAACAAACATGGACACAAAACAGACGACCGCATGTCAAATCGAATTACGGCAAACAATTAGCATAAAATTAATTTTAAAAACCCAGAGAGAACAAAAGGAGAGGAAAGAATTACGCCTTAAGACTATTGACATTAGGCTTATTAGACAGCAACGGATCGTAAAATAAATAAATAAAAGGGCAATTCCAAGGATTACCAAAAACTAAATAAATAAAAATTTACAACGTAAAATAAAATAGAAACGTGTCTCCAGAAAGGTACGAAGGAAAAATAATAAAATTTACATATCTGGTAACATTAGCAAAAGAGAAAAATTAGGCCTACCAGGCGAAACAAAATACAGAATTAAAACATCAATATAAGGCCAATATCGGAGCTCCAAAAACAATATATTAAAAATAATAACGTACCTTAAAACTTCTCTGAGGAGACACAATAAAAATAAAATAATTAACACAGAATTTTAAATAACATAAAAGATATGAACTACCTGCACATTTCTGCGGTAGAACACACAATCCGCTTCGAACATCCAGGAGGCTTTCCTTGTTGTAGGCAGTAAAATACGCAGATCACACGTCATCTTCCAGGCAAATTATAAAATAATAGCCTAGCAGCACATGCATTTCCTTAGTTTTGAATAAAGTCATGTTTCGTAGAGGCGAGGGGCTAAAGCCCCCAGCACACGGAGAGATACTCCTTCACGACCAACTAGGTTGTTGCTTTCTTGACGACAGACAATCAGATGACAACATGGCGGAGACTCCCAAGTCAATTACCGCACTGCATTCATGTTAATAGTAATTGCCCAATCACAGCATGACACCTCAAGTAACAATGTGATTATTAAGTAATTAATTTGGCGGTATCATGTATATACAGTCTTTTGTTCCATGACGTAGAATATAATAGCATTCAAAAATGACTCGATTAGGACGAGTTTAGAAGGCACCACATTCACACTCTAGCGGTTGAGAAGGAACCACGGAGAAGCGCCGAAGTCCGATAGATACTACCATCTCGTGTTCACAAGCGGAACCAATCCATCAGGCGGTCCTTTTTAAGGTCGGGGACACAAGTACATAGGGGTGATGTATTTTAAAAACGATGGGATGGGCTCTTGCACGTAACAGTTTCCATTTGCTTGGTTTATCATCCGACTTAATTGATCCTCATTAAGTTTTGGATAATTCATTAGTAAATTTGTCTGAGGGAAATTATCAGTAATAGCTGGCAATTCGAGAGAAGTAATGGGAAGACCATGGAGCTTTAATGTATTAGAAATATGTTTAAGAGTGAACTGATATGCAATGTTAGTTTCGTGAAACTGCAGTTAATCTTCTCATAATGAATTCTTGAAAATGTCCCATAACTATCTTACATTTGAAGGGGTCTGAAAGATACATATGTAAGAAAACAGTTGTCGTAACTGAGAAGGCATCTGAAATTGTGACGCTTCTGCCAAACAACGCTGCCATAGTAGAATAGACAACTGCTTTGTATGTTCGTAGATCCTGGAGGCTGGTAGCACCTATGACGTGAAGCAATAACAGGCGTAAATAATACCTTTCTGTTCCTGTAGGCGAAACATTATACATTCTGCCTATAGTTATTGAAACATTTTTTTCTTTTTTGCCACTGTCAGTTGCTCTTATTCCAGACGTAATGTACTGGTGTTTCAGGATATATATATACGGACTTCTGGCTTGCGAATCTTGATTTAACTTGAACCACGCTTGTAATTCCGTGTTGCGCAACTGTGCTTGAAGTAAAATATCAGGAGCGTTATCATTTTTAAAATAGATATTTTGCAAGTTTGGCAAGTGAACTGGTAATCGCACGATAGAATGTGACTGTTCATGCGTGTGAAATGAAAATATCCTGAATGCGGCTTCTGTTGGACCAACATATCTAGCATTTAGGAACGAAGTAATTTCATCGTAGTTCACCGTTTCGCCTTCAGTACATATTTTAACAATGCAGCAGTCATGACCTTTATACACATACTTGTGGATTTTAATATATAAGATATTTGTGGATGTATTTAACACTCCAAACACTTGAGCATATTTCAACATTAATATGAGCTTGCACGCAAAGTAAAAGAAATGGGTTGTAGGGAACAATGAATCGACTATCGACTTCAATGTCAATGCGTCGAATTGTTTTTATAATAATCCGTCCATTATTTCTTCTCCTATACGAAGGATAACCATTGGCATTATCTTTGGTCTCTTCCTGAAACTGTTTAGAGAAATATTTCTTACATACGCCATCTTTCATACAGACTGAAGCAGGATTTAAAGATCCGCGAGGACCATGTACCATATGAAGCCTTACCAACTCGTATAGCGCTTCATCCTCGAGATCTGGTATTTCGGCTGACACTACACTGTCAATGCCAGAAATTTCTCGAAACTTACAATCTTCCGTTAATGTTAAGAGTAAATGGATGTGCGGGAGACCTCGTTTTTGAAATTCCACTGTATATACTGTAGATATGGTTTTACCGAAAATGTCCTTAACATTAATCAATCGTAGCAATTCCTTTACTTTTCGATGGTAAACTCTCAATTCAATATCAGGCCTATTATTAGCCGTTTCCCAGAGATGAAGGCTGTTAAGTATTTCTGGACAGCCCGCATTATAGGTGAACGTAATGAATAAATCTGGCTTTACAAACTTCCTCACTATCGCCATCGTATCCTGATAATTTTGCAATATTTTCCTTGGGCTACCTGTAAAAGAAGATGGCAAAACTACAATACGACCGACTCTGAGATTTTCATTTTCTGCTCGTACATGCAAGGCGTCTGCTAAACCGGCATATGTATCAATTCGTAACTTCGTTTGTTGATGACGTATATATTTTAACCGGCCACTTTCCATATGACAGTAGTAATCCACGAATAAATATCCATTTTGCAAACTTGAGCAGCGACAACTAACTCAACATGACCTCCATGAACACCATTCATAGACATTTACTATTTGTAATCATCGCTCGTATTGATAGCAGTTTCGTACTGCCCCCGTAATTGAATTATATAGAGACCACGGTGGCTATATTGGAAATTATAATGAAAGTTATGGCTGTCATAGTTAAGACGTGAGTAGTCATGACGTAAGCATGGATGACGCAGACGTTATGCCAGCAGGCTACTTGAGCTGAGATTCTCAGTGACGTCAGCATTTATTCGAGAAAGACCCGAGATGTACGACGCAGTCGCAGGAAACGTGGAATTCTGCTGAGGAAGAAAGTATGCTATTGGAGGGGAGGCTTGAATCAATGAACGATAGTCTGAAGGAAGACGGAGATTGCTGAAACTATGGTAGTTTTATTACTTTTTGGAATGCAGAATTGTGGAAATCCATTTGCAGTAGAGGCATTGATCTGGAATTTTGGTGAAATTTATTTTCAGTTTTTGAATTTTGAAAATCCGTCATGTATTGACGAAGTTGGAACTTCTAGCGATGACGCAGTAACACGCGATGGAAGGGATAGATACGCCCCTCATGAAGTTCATAAAAGGCCTTGCGCAGACGAGAGGAGTCTCATTCTCTCATTCTCAGATCATCAATCGTCTGATAGCTCAATCGTCAGATCTCAAATAGTCATTTCAGTGAAACGTCGAGTGAGATCATTAGTAAGAGTCGTCTTTATAACGCGTGGTGAATCCACTGCATTAAACGAGAGTCGAGTATGCAAGCAGTGCAGGTTTACTGTGAGTAAATCTAGGTGAAGTTGAAACGACCATTATAACGCTTCTACAAGATTAGCTGTGAACAGTTAGCGGTCGCCTATAAGCTAATTCTATTGTGCATTGCTACAGTAAGGAGTGTAGAAAAGTTGAACAATTTCGAGGAAGTATTTTGGAAGTTATTGACAATTTTAGACGACTGACAAAAGTGATTTTCTCGCTACATGAGAAGCACTTTGTATAGCCAGAATCTACGCTAAGGCTGACACGGCTAGTGAAATAGGGAGACTTCAGATTGCTCTTGTGACACAACGCTACAGTATTATGGAACAGTTTAATATGGCAGTTTGTTCTTCTATTACCATAACCGAAGAGAAGATGGAAGGCTAAAGGACTTAATGCAATTGGGACATATTTCAACGGAGTAAGATAGCAGCATGGAACTTCGCTAATTGCTATTCCACACAAGCGAACATGTGGTGAACAAACATCTACACCCATGTTTCGTGATTAAAGGCTGAATACTATCAAACAGCAATGGAAATGATTTCATACTCACTGAATATGAATATTTCTTCGGAAATTTCTACAAAAACTTCATGGCGATTTTCAACTGGAACTTCAGGGATTTTTCAAGAGAGGTCAGGGTTGTCCCGTCTCACAAAGAAGATTATTGCCGGAAGGATGTCGTTCGTCTTCGTGAAGCAGTTCGATTCTCCGATGGTGCTGTTTCTGGTTTCGAGGATGGAGCTCAGCTTTAACTTGGTGAAATGGATCCATCAACAGTCTTCTTTGGGGAATTTTCCTCTGGAACGTCAATCGGCAGATAAGGTAGTCGTGAATGTTTATTGTATTTGAGTTTCTTAGCAATATTTGAGCAACCATTTTCCCATATTTTTGTCCTCATGTATTTTGCCCGATATTCTTGTTTGAGATTCCTATTCTCAGTTCACATTGATGAGTTATGCCTTTTTCGACGATTTATTAAGACATTGTTATGTCATGGGCATAGTTAAACGATTTTGGATCAGTTGAGACTGATATTTAGATTTTTCAGTAATTTGCTTTTTTTTTTTGTAGTCTCGATTTGACTGTAAGTTAATGATTTTTATGGCAGATTTAAATTCAGACAGCGTGTCACTTTATTAAAGTAATTCTACCCCAGTTTAATTACTTTGACCAATTTTCTGTCATCATCAAGAAGGAAGAACATTTAAATGATTTTAGAGCGTTAAAAATCCATTACGTTGTCGACGATCTTGGAAATACTAGTCGTTATTTGAATTGATTGCAACACAGACATTTATCGTCAGTTATGAACGATCATTGCATCATAGACCATTTTGTGAAAGATGAACTTTAATTATGAATTATTGAATGCATTAAATTCGTGAAATTTTGTTAGGGGTTTTTCTCAATTAGAGATTTATATAATGATGTTTGCATTCCCCAGTCTAATTGGATTCTATTAGACTATTTTACAGTTTAATCGCACTTTATTTGAGGATAGTATTTTTATACTACAATTCTTTGAAGATGTTAATCTTAAATTTTGATAGACCAGACAGGCGTATATAAGCGTATTCACTATTAAATTTGTTTGTGATTGGCAAGTTTTTACTTCAATTCGATTCATGAATGAAATCCACGAAGGTTAAATGACAACAGTTTTGAAACAATGAATGATTATAAGAATTTTTAAGTGGAACTATGAATGTATAATCGCTAGTGCAGCGGACATGTTGAAAGTCGCTGATGTATAATGCCCTTAAATAAATGAAGGAGATTCCCACAGTAATTAATGATGATAAAGATTGTGTTAGTGGAGGTTTTTTGTAAATTATGTGGAAGATTTTGATGCCGTATATTTTAATATATGATGAATTTTGGGCCTATTTTTAATGCAGTTTATGCATTATTTTGTAAGCGAAGTATTTTCCGCTAGAGTGTATTGTCATAGTTCGTTGAAAATTAATCAAGTGAATTTACTGTTATAATTAACAAGAGTTTTGAAAGAATTTGAGATAAGATTTTGAATGAAGATTACCGTCACAAATAATTATAATTATTACAACCTTTATTAAACCAGATTGTGACATTAACATGTATAACTAACCTTCATTGGTCGATTATATGAAAACGATTATGAAATTACCAACCGGATGAACATGTGGTTCAATGTATTTCTTAAATTAATAATTTAAATAATTTAAATGTTGATATTGTAAATAATAATGTATATATCTTTGACAATAATGTGGAACGAAAGTAATGTTAAAGGCGTGTTTAAAATTTTTGTAATTATCTTCGACAATATTATAAACAATTTCTAATTGTTATAAATAATTTATGTGATTTTGTTATAAACATTTAAGAGTGTGTTTTATACTCTAAACTATGCTTATTAAACATTTGGATGATAACTTAACAAGTTTAGGGATTGTCAGAATAATCCAGTGGTATGTGAGTTAAGCATTTGAAAGATTTGCGTCAATATATATGAATTGTCTTGTAGACATTTAAAGCTTTGAGAGGAGCTGAATTCTTACGCAGTGTGGCGTGACGAGTGAGCCCCATTTGACAGGCATGCGCCAGGTTGAAGAGTAGACCAGCCGGCCAGACATCTGGTTATCAGCGGGCGAGGTCGATACTCTGGCCTTGCGCCTATTAATACAAGTGTGATGTTTATTAAAAGAAACCAAATGCTCTATATATGTCGTATCCTGACTTCCTTATCCAATCCAAATGTGTTTTGAATGTTACGTTATTTTGAGCTCATGGGAGCTAACATGTTTTATGATAACTTTGCAAGTCCTATAGGAGGACGTAGTCAGATTGACATGGGCTACTGATAGCCACATTTATTTTGTTGAGTTGTTAAAGTCATACCCTTTATTTGAAATAAAGCTTTTGTACAGTTCAAAGTTCTTGCCGTCGTTATGGTTCATTTTTAAAGGTCATGGTCAAGATTATTGTGGGAGCATACTTTAGAGATCCTGTTGTCAACCCAATCCCCGAGATAATTTTTAAGAGGTAAGTAAAAGTAAGTATGAAACCCCCGTCTATTTTGGTGTGTTCCACAATAATTTTCTTGGTAACTTCTGTGTTCAAACCTCGGTAGTATCTGTCAGTGCCATTTTCATTGATGTAGCTGAGCCGGTGCGATTGATTGTTGGCAATCCGATTGAGGGGGCGGATATCTGACAGCCTACTATCCGGGTAAACGGGGACAGAAGGATTGGCGCAGTCAACGTATGGGGCATGTTCAACAACACTGGATTACCAGGTTGAACAATAGAAGGATAGGCACACCTAGAACGTGGGGCTGAGTCAACAGTAGGATTGGCAAACCTAAAACGTGTGGTTCGATTAGACTCGAATAAAGAGGTTGATTCTTTGTTAGATGTCTAGGCCAATTGTAGAATTTAAGAGTGTGATTATATAGGAATTAAATGTTGTATTGTATTAGGAAAATTACACTCAGAAAAGATCAGATCTTATACAACTTGAGAAAGGTTAAATAGGCTGGAAACTTAGGAAAATCGCCTATGATCTGGAATCTTATTTTATTTGACCGGCTTATGACATTTTAGTCATATTAAAGATAAAATTAAATTATTTGGATTATAAATGTAAATTATTTGTGTTAGGATATTTTAAAATGAGCCAGGGAAATTTGAACATGTGCTTGAGTTTGTTTCAACATGAAGTGTCTTCGAAAGTTAATTATAAGGTAGTTATAAGTTAGATTTAAGACAGAAAATTGATCAAATTTATATATGGTGAAAAGTGTTGCTCAAATGTTGTTATTTTGCTCTATTGATGTATGTCCCTACAGCAGTCTATTTTTGAATAATATTGTAATGGCAGATGAAAGTTTGAAGATTATGTTAGAGGAGATGTCTGCTAAATTGAAAGCAAGCATGAAGGAGATGGAAGCTAGGAATACTAGTCGAATGGAGCAGAATGCTAGTAATTTGTCTGCTAATTTGAAAGCTAGCATGGATGAAAGTTTGAAAGCTATTCAGACTAGTTCTGCTAACTTAGAGGAGAATGTGTCGCGTTTACAGATTAATACCCAAGGAATTGAGAATGCTGTAACTGACATGCGCTCAGACATGTCCAATGTTAAAATAGATGTGTCTAATGTGCATAAAGATCTTACAATGTTGAATTTAGATGTTGCTAATGTCCGAAGTGATATTTCTTGTGCTAGGGCCGAGGTAGTTGTTGTTAAAAATGATGTTGCGACTGTCCAAGACAAGGTTGAGGAAGTCCAAAGAGGAATCCAAAATGTTAGAACTGATGTGTCCAATGTTCAGGTTGATATTAATAACATTCATTCGGATGTAAACGAGATGCAAAGTGACATAAATAAAATTCAAGTAGAGGTCAACACAGTCTTCGTAGATGTTGCTAAAGTCCAAACCGATGTAAATAAAGTTAGGGAAGAGATAGAAAATTCGAAAACTCTTTGTACACGTAATATAAGTGCATTAACGACTAGGCTAGTTGATGAGTCAGTTAGAACGACAGCGTCTTTAGAAGGTTTAAAGTTTGATGTAGAGGTCATGAGAACCCAAGTATTAGACCATAATAAAGTATTGAAAGAGGATATCGAAATAGACATAGCAGAAATGTTAACGGCAAATGTAGCAATATGGAAAGACGAGTGGAATAGGTCAAGTGGGGAACATGTAACCCAAATTCAGGATCGTATTGAAAGAAAACTTGCCAGTACTCAAATTGATATTAACAATGAAGTAGTACAGATTAGGAAAGATTTAAGCGTCAGGATGGATTCGCTATCCGAAAGACAAGTTGAAGATAGAACACAATTAGGTCGGGATGTGCAAACATTAAAATCTGCATTAGAGGAACAGATTCATAAAGTTGTCTCTGATGTGAATGAAACGACGAGTAAACTACAAAATTTGAAGTTAGGAGAGGCTAGTTTAATGGAGACCTACAAAGAAGAGTTAATCAAGAAAGTCTTAACGGAAATCACTAACAAGGATACAGAAGGCTTGGCTTGCGAAACCAATAGGAATTATGCCAGAAGATATAACCTAGATCCAGAAGAGAGAGACGTGACTCCTGAAGAACGTATATCCAGATTCAGGGAGGAAGATGACGAGAGGAATATGGAACCTGAGTGGAACTATCGAGATAGTGGGAAAAACTACCCGGATTCATATCCGAGGAACGTGACGGTCATCAGGAATTTTGAAGACAAACCGCAAAAATTCAGTAACACTGATAGTTTGACACCTATAGAATATGTAAGGAACCTCAAAGATTATTTCATCGAAGCTCACATTCCCAGAGAGAGAGAGAGATGAAGATTGTGGAGAGATATTTGATTGGAGGACCCCTCGAATGGTTTCGCGCATTTAGATACACATTCAGTAACTTTGACGAGTTTGCAGAGGCATTAATCAAACGATTTTGGTCCATAGAAGCGCAGAATTCGTTAAGAGCGGAGGTGTATTCAAGAAAATACTCAGGTACTCTTCCAACGCGGTACGCTGATTTCTTTACGAGTCAATTATCCCGCTTGAGATTTTTGCAACCCCCATTGTCAACGGAGCAACTTATTGATGCGATTTCTCGTATGCTACCTGTGGAGGTGAGGAGACTAATAATTTCGTCAAACATCAGGGATTTAACCAGCATGGATGAATTACTGAGGAGGTTAGACTACACAAGTCCAATGCCTAACGTGGTACAGAAAGGTCAAAGGCATGACTTCAAAGAAATAAATACTGTATATATGGACCAAGTCCAACAAACTGACAAGCCAGATGAGGAGAAAACTGACAATGTAGGTCCTCACAGGAATAATCAGTTTCGAAATATCAGATCGCAAGGTTACCGACCGTATCAACAGAGAAGAGGCTGGAACTATAGTCGAGGAAATTACAACAATGGAAGAGGCAGATATTACAACAATAATGGTTATAATTGAAATTATAATAGGAATAACCAGAGCCAAAACAGAAATCAGAATCCTCAAGGTCAGGTTATGACACCCGATCAGTATCAGGAAAGAGAGAAGGAAAGCCAGCAATACCTAAAAGAATTACGGGAAAAAGAAGCCAACAACCAAAAGAAAAGGCAGGATGTTGTAATCGATCCTGGGCCTTCTACGAGCCAGCAGAACTTAGAAAATAGAAATACTGGACAGAAGAGCAAGTAAAGAGGAAAGAAATGCATTTAACCACACACAACCCAGAGAGAGGAGAGATTAATGATTAAGGAACATAGAGGAAATATCATACTAGAGTAAGCCAGTAATAATTCAATTTCGTGTTCAAGAGAGTTGAGGTACTTGTAACACTGAGTTTAAAAACAATTTGCAACTGTTTTTAAAACGTGGTGAGGGGAGAATGCCCCCGTAATTGAATTATATAGAGACCACGGTGGCTATATTGGAAATTATATTGAAAATTATGGCTGTCATAGTTATGACGTGAGTAGTCATGACGTAAGCATGGATGACGCAGACGTTATGCCAGCAGGCTACTTGAGCTGAGATTCTCAGTGACGTCAGCATTTATTCGAGAAAGATCCGAGATGTACGACGCAGTCGCAGGAAACGTGGAATTCTGCTGAGGAAGAAAGTATGCTATTGGAGGGGAGGCTTGAATCAATGAACGATAGTCTGAAGGAAGACGGAGATTGCTGAAACTATGGTAGTTTTATTACTTTTTGGAATGCAGAATTGTGGAAATCCATTTGCAGTAGAGGCATTGATCAGGAATTTTGGTGAAATTTATTTTCAGTTTTTGAAAATCCGTCATGTATTGACGAAGTTGGAACTTCTAGCGATGACGCAGTAACACGCGATGGAAGGGATAGATACGCCCCTCATGAAGTTCATAAAAGGCCTTGCGCAGAAGAGAGGAGTCTCATTCTCTCATTCTCAGATCATCAATCGTCTGATAGCTCAATCGTCAGATCTCAAATAGTCATTTCAGTGAAACGTCGGGTGAGATCATTAGTAAGAGTCGTCTTTATAACGCGTGGTGAATCCACTGCATTAAACGAGAGTCGAGTATGCAAGCAGTGCAGGTTTACTGTGAGTAAATCTAGGTGAAATTGAAACGACCATTATAACGCTTCTACAAGATTAGCTGTGAACAGTTAGCGGTCGCCTATAAGCTAATTCTATTGTGCATTGCTACAGTAAGGAGTGTAGAAAAGTTGAACAATTTCGAGGAAGTATTTTGGAAGTTATTGACAATTTTAGACGACTGACAAAAGTGATTTTCTCGCTACATGAGAAGCACTTTGTATAGCCAGAATCTACGCTACGGCTGACACGGCTAGTGAAATAGGGAGACTTCAGATTGCTCTTGTGACACAACGCTACAGTATTATGGAACAGTTTAATATGGCAGTTTGTTCTTCTATTACCATAACCGAAGAGAAGATGGAAGGCTAAAGGACTTAATGCAATTGGGACATATTTCAACGGAGTAAGATAGCAGCATGGAACTTCGCTAATTGCTATTCCACACAAGCGAACATGTGGTGAACAAACATCTACACCCATGTTTCGTGATTAAAGGCTGAATACTATCAAACAGCAATGGAAATGATTTCATACTCACTGAATATGAATATTTCTTCGGAAATTTCTACAAAAACTTCATGGCGATTTTCAACTGGAACTTCAGGGATTTTTCAAGAGAGGTCAGGGTTGTCCCGACTCACAAAGAAGATTATTGCCGGAAGGATGTCGTTCGTCTTCGTGAAGCAGTTCGATTCTCCGATGGTGCTGTTTCTGGTTTCGAGGATGGAGCTCAGCTTTAACTTGGTGAAATGGATCCATCAACAGTCTTCTTTGGGGAATTTTCCTCTGGAACGTCAATCGGCAGATAAGGTAGTCGTGAATGTTTATTGTATTTGAGTTTCTTAGCAATATTTGAGCAACCATTTTCCCATATTTTTGTCCTCATGTATTTTGCCCGATATTCTTGTTTGAGATTCCTATTCTCAGTTCACATTGATGAGTTATGCCTTTTTCGACGATTTATTAAGACATTGTTATGTCATGGGCATAGTTAAACGATTTTGGATCAGTTGAGACTGATATTTAGATTTTTCAGTAATTTGCTTTTTTTTTTGTAGTCTCGATTTGACTGTAAGTTAATGATTTTTATGGCAGATTTAAATTCAGACAGCGTGTCACTTTATTAAAGTAATTCTACCCCAGTTTAATTACTTTGACCAATTTTCTGTCATCATCAAGAAGGAAGAACATTTAAATGATTTTAGAGCGTTAAAAATCCATTACGTTGTTGACGATCTTGGAAATACTAGTCGTTATTTGAATTGATTGCAACACAGACATTTATCGTCAGTTATGAACGATCATTGCATCATAGACCATTTTGTGAAAGATGAACTTTAATTATGAATTATTGAATGCATTAAATTCGTGAAATTTTGTTAGGGGTTTTTTCTCAATTAGAGATTTATATAATGATGTTTGCATTCCCCAGTCTAATTGGATTCTATTAGACTATTTTACAGTTTAATCGCACTTTATTTGAGGATAGTATTTTTATACTACAATTCTTTGAAGATGTTAATCTTAAATTTTGATAGACCAGACAGGCGTATATAAGCGTATTCACTATTAAATTTGTTTGTGATTGGCAAGTTTTTACTTCAATTCGATTCATGAATGAAATCCACGAAGGTTAAATGACAACAGTTTTGAAACAATGAATGATTATAAGAATTTTTAAGTGGAACTATGAATGTATAATCGCTAGTGCAGCGGACATGTTGAAAGTCGCTGATGTATAATGCCCTTAAATAAATGAAGGAGATTCCCACAGTAATTAATGATGATAAAGATTGTGTTAGTGGAGGTTTTTTGTAAATTATGTGGAAGATTTTGATGCCGTATATTTTAATATATGATGAATTTTGGGCCTATTTTTAATGCAGTTTATGCATTATTTTGTAAGCGAAGTATTTTCCGCTAGAGTGTATTGTCATAGTTCGTTGAAAATTAATCAAGTGAATTTACTGTTATAATTAACAAGAGTTTTGAAAGAATTTGAGATAAGATTTTGAATGAAGATTACCGTCACAAATAATTATAATTATTACAACCTTTATTAAACCAGATTGTGACATTAACATGTATAACTAACCTTCATTGGTCGATTATATGGAAACGATTATGAAATTACCAACCGGATGAACATGTGGTTCAATGTATTTCTTAAATTAATAATTTAAATAATTTAAATGTTGATATTGTAAATAATAATGTATATATCTTTGACAATAATGTGGAACGAAAGTAATGTTAAAGGCGTGTTTAAAATTTTTGTAATTATCTTCGACAATATTATAAACAATTTCTAATTGTTATAAATAATTTATGTGATTTTGTTATAAACATTTAAGAGTGTGTTTTATACTCTAAACTATGCTTATTAAACATTTGGATGATAACTTAACAAGTTTAGGGATTGTCAGAATAATCCAGTGGTATGTGAGTTAAGCATTTGAAAGATTTGCGTCAATATATATGAATTGTCTTGTAGACATTTAAAGCTTTGAGAGGAGCTGAATTCTTACGCAGTGTGGCGTGACGAGTGAGCCCCATTTGACAGGCATGCGCCAGGTTGAAGAGTAGACCAGCCGGCCAGACATCTGGTTATCAGCGGGCGAGGTCGATACTCTGGCCTTGCGCCTATTAATACAAGTGTGATGTTTATTAAAAGAAACCAAATGCTCTATATATGTCGTATCCTGACTTCCTTATCCAATCCAAATGTGTTTTGAATGTTACGTTATTTTGAGCTCATGGGAGCTAACATGTTTTATGATAACTTTGCAAGTCCTATAGGAGGACGTAGTCAGATTGACATGGGCTACTGATAGCCACATTTATTTTGTTGAGTTGTTAAAGTCATACCCTTTATTTGAAATAAAGCTTTTGTACAGTTCAAAGTTCTTGCCGTCGTTATGGTTCATTTTTAAAGGTCATGGTCAAGATTATTGTGGGAGCATACTTTAGAGATCCTGTTGTCAACCCAATCCCCGAGATAATTTTTAAGAGGTAAGTAAAAGTAAGTATGAAACCCCCGTCTATTTTGGTGTGTTCCACAATAATTTTCTTGGTAACTTCTGTGTTCAAACCTCGGTAGTATCTGTCAGTGCCATTTTCATTGATGTAGCTGAGCCGGTGCGATTGATTGTTGGCAATCCGATTGAGGGGGCGGATATCTGACAGCCTACTATCCGGGTAAACGGGGACAGTACATATCGCTGTTGCCAACAATAAAGGAAGAATAATTATTCCACTTGTCTGTAACATGTTTTATAATTCGCTTTCTAACCTGTGTAAATAAACTCTGATTGTTGTTGACCTGAACCGACAATTACCGTCACCTTTAATCTTTATAACATTTGTAATTGAGTGTCGCCTCTCATTCATCATAATATGATTCATTGTATTGATTGAGCACACAACCTATAAGGACGAATGAGGAAACGAAAAGAAGACAGTTTGTAGCTGGTGAGACCAAAGACTCTATAACAGAAAGATCGGATACACAATACAAAATGGCGGTTCCAACATTCGACTGTAGCGGCATCTTCGTGAAATTAGTTGTCTTTCGTATACAGTATCTGTTGTCATTCAAACAGATGTTGACATGACAGTGTCATTAGCTAAATGACTGCTGATTGTGCATGAGCATTTCAGTCTCAAAGTAATCCATTCTTTGAGAAGTTTTAATAAAATTATGTGCACAGAATCCCCTTCTACTTATTGTATGGATAAATGCGACATTAGCACCCGAGTGGAACTGGTAGAAGTTAACGATATCATGTATGGATACATGCGACATTAGCGCCCGAGTGGAGCAGGTAGAAGATAACGATATCATGACGTAATTAGGGAACTCTCTGGTAATATCAAGTTAGATTTATTATTGGTGCGGCGCTGTATATCATGATACAATGTTAGTCTTTGTCGCCTAGCGACAATATGTCCGTCAAGTCATTCGATATTCTATTTTCGTGAGACCTTGAAGGAAGTAATATTCGCAATTATTTAAATACTCGAATGGTATAATCAAGTAAGGTGGGTATCAATCGACGGTGCTTGACGGGCATTACATTTGAAGACAACAAACGTCGTCGTAGCGCAAATTCTTCCCGAGATATTTCACTTTTAGTAAAGGGTGAAATTTTTTGAAAATTATTTTAATATATAAGATACATTTTCAGTACTTACAACATTTTTGGGCACAATCGTGTTGATTAACGGAAAAGTAGCAAAATACAATATGTTGACATAACTGAAATAACACTGCTGTTACATCACTATTATCGTATTAAAAGATGCTCTTCACATTGTCCAATTAGCAGCCATTTATTTTCCTTTCTACAAGACCAACAAAATAGATGACATCACTAAACAAGTTTGGCCATGAAAGCTTTCCATGTTGTTACTAAACATTTAAATTCTTATCAACTACTTGCACAAAATATCATAACAAACTCCTTGATAGTATTGAGGAGTGCATAGGCCTGGTTCAGTTTTTATTTTATAAAAAAATATTTCTCTGCAATGGTTTCATTCATGTTTAAATAAGACATTGGATATTCATTATAATATTATTTGATCCTAACTATAATATTGTCTGATATAACTTTCTTTACATTAGAATTGAATCGTAGACATAAGGCTGTGCTATCCCGTGAACTAATTCTTGCAAGAGAGAATCACTTATGGTACATGCAATACCATGCCACTATAAAAGCGCACTGTGCAAATAACTTCACTTAAGTAAATGGTTAATATGCACTATGACTCAGCATGTGCCTCTTCAAGTTGCCCCTCTGTGCAAATGCCTTGCCACATAACTCACAAGAGTATGAATTTAGTTCGCTATGAAGTAACATACGCCTCTTCAAATAACTTTTCCGGGTGAATTGCTGTCCGCATATTGGACAAGCGGCGTGGGCTGCGTGACCATTATAAACCAGGCGTGGGCTGCGTGACCATTATAAACCAAAGTGTGAGCTTCCAATACTTCCTCACGAACGAAACCCTTTCCACATGTCATGCAGGGGAAGGCACTGTCCCATTGTGAGTTACTATGATATCTTTCAGAGAAGATTTTAGATTGAAGGCCCGTCCGCATATTTTACAAGCGTGCAAATCTTGTCCACTATGAAGCAGCATATAACCTTTCAAATGACGCTCATTAGAACGTTCATTCTTTTACGAATCTCAAGTATAGCGTTTCTCATCACCGTGGCGTATTGTATGAATTTTCCAAAAACATCTCCGAGCAAAAGCCTTTCCGCATATTTTACAGATGTATTCTTTACTACCACTATGGACATCCATGTGCCATATTATATGGCTCTTACGATGAAATGACTTTCCGCATTCCGAACAAGCATATGGTTTTTTATCACTATGAACTAACATGTGACGCCTTAGACTACTACTGGTTGAATACGTTTTTTTGCACATTGCACAAGAATGAACTTTCTTGCCGCTGCGATGGATCGTACTCTTCTTTGTACTACTCGCCTCATAATGAGATTCGAATGTTTGGGTGCATATACTCCTGAAATAATAAAAAAAATTATATTAAGATTTTTTATGGTGATGCAGGTGTACACAAAGAAGTTATTCTCATGATATCTAAGTTGTGGAATACCAGAGCACATATTTTGGGAGGGCTATTAACTTTTTATTATTTATTAGAAAGGGCAATTGTGTGCATGATAACATAAGTTCCTAGTAGAACCATACTGTTTTGGTCCGTAATGGAAAAAGAATATTTAAAGGAGCCTTGTTGTGACAAATGTTGGATCTGCACAGACACTCCTCATCATTGTCGTGTATAGTTTATCTTATGTAAATTAATCGGAAAGTGCCCAGTTAAGGAATAGAAATAAGTAACCAGGCTGTAGTCTGATGGCATTGTGCTCAATACGAAGCAAATCCTACTACGATGTATAGGTCATTAAGGAGCGACACGGTATAACGTCGAACTAATGCATTGATTAGAAATTGACAGTGATCTAGGTGGCGGTGACTGGCTATATACAAACTTTGGTAAAAGTTATTTTCTTATATAATTATTTGGTAGAGAAGTAATAATAATATCGTATGGACTCGGGTGCCTGGTGCAAGCTTTGTTAATTGACAGACAGAGGGTAGCTTGCATGTCGAATTTCGTAGTTCCTTTGAACGCTATGAAAGTCAAGGAGGTTAGATATCTAAACTCCTTGACACTACAGCGCTTTCAAGTAGAGAATGGAGGAACTTTGTGTTGGCGGAAAATCCCGAGATTAATTTTGCCATTGAACACGGCCTACTGAATTAAAATGGGTTCTTTAACATGCCAACAACGTATGACATGAGTATCGTGATTATTGTCGCCTTCAAAAATCACTTACCATGGCCAGGGGCGAACCTGCAATCTTGGGGTTGGTAGTCCGACACTATAACCACTCACCCACCGTGGCAAGCTGGTAGAGAAGTGATTCTTTGTTAAAAATTTGACGATATTTCACATGCACCGGTGACTGTAATTCATTAAAAGGGAAGAATTTTATATGTAAATAATGGAGATGTGTCCATGAATTGATGCTTTGAGAGATAAAGCAGATATGTTGCAATTTTGCGGAACGTAAAGTACATCACAATATACATAATAACCCAACCACAAGTAAGCCTAGGTAGCCAATGGAACATGTAATGTACGGCACTTTCCGTATAGTAGCTGATATATTGGTTCATTGAGTATAATAACTTTTCTATCATTCTACTTCGTAGTTGTTATTTTGTGATTTCCATATTTATTCGTTCAATTTATTATTTCTACAAGAAGGGGGGGGGGGGGGTAGTACCATAAGCAAGTCCAATTGTCCTTCTGCCCGGGAGGAGAGATTTCGTGTTCCCCAACAAGGGGCTCGATTTATGGCAATTCACCGAGGTAGGACCTCGAATATGCACATGATAGGTGATACATTTAAGATAGCTGGTAATTTTAAGAGTGTCGGTGTAAACATTAAGAGTGAATTTTGGGGGGAATGTCAGAGATTGTATTGAGATCACGTACTCTTCAGCGTAAAGTTAAAATGGAAAGTGATAGGAGTAGTAGGAAAATAGGCAGTGATATAGCTAACTCATCTGGAGATAAACTAGTGCCTGTGCGTGACGAGGGGGAGATGACGGAAAAGGAAGGTGCAGGAAGTAGTTCGGAAAGGTCCAATAGCGAAGAGAATGTGGTTTCGTATGAAAGCATAGAGGGGGTTAACCTCGACTGGCTCCAATTACTGATGAATAAGATGGAGGAGATGAATAATAATACCAACACTAAAATTGAGGAGATGAATAGTAAGATTAACGGTAGAATTGATGACTAGATCACAGTATTAGGAAAGTGGAAAACAAGGTAGATGGGTTGAATGATAAACTAGGGAAATTGGAGGAGAAATTAGATTCAGAGTGTGAGAAGATAAGCGTGGAAATGGAAGTAAATAGGACTGCACTACTGATGCAGGTGGATAAGATTCAGAAACAGTATGGTGTTAACAGTCACAAGATTGGGATTTTGGAAAGTAGGATGTGAAGCGATAGAGGTTACTTTAAATGAGAGAATGGATAGGGTGGATAGCAAGGTTGAGAAAAATACAAAGGAATGTTTCAGTAGAATAGAGGGAATGGAAGGAAGATTTAATCAAGTAACAGAACTCAAGAACAAACAAGATACTTTATTACAGGAGGTGGACGAAGATAAGAAAGAAATAAACGAAAAATTCAGGAGGATAGAGAAGAAAATGGAAGAAATAGTAGAAAAGAAAGTTTTGAATAGCCAGAGTGTATTCCGGAAGGAAATCAGGGAAAAATAGAGGCGTATATATGAACATGGATTTGAATAGATTAGGCCTACTAGGTAGAGAGGTTGAATTACCTAAGTTTACAGCGAAAAAAACGTGGAATTTATGAAACTGGTGGAAAAGAAATTCAAGCGTCAATTGGAAGAGGAAATTATTGATTTGAATAGTGTATTAGAAATGTTATCAGTAGCTTTTGTAGGCGAATCTAGATCTTGGTTTCAAGTGTATAAAAGTAGTATGACGAGCTTAGAGTATTTTAAAGAAGAGTTTACAGCCAAGTTCTGGAATGAAACTATACAAGGAGCAGGTCACAAACGGGGATCTCGTTAACAGAGTATTTCCTGTCACATGTATTAATATGACAGAATTTAGACGGGTTAGGGTCAGATACTGACATTATTAGGCTCATGTTACGTCAATTCCCAGATAGAATTAAGGAAGCAGCGTATGTACAACAAGTTTGTACTATAAAAAGTTTCAGAAACTCTATTGGAGAATTTTGATGCTCTAAATCAGAATATGGATACTCCTGGTAATGGTAGTAGGATATTCGGAAGGGGTAACCAGAATTATTATGAAACATGGCATGGTCAACGGGCTAATAGGAACCTACAGTATAATAGGAGCCAGAGAAACCATGATAATAGGCAAGGAAATGAGTTAAGAAATGGGGGCGTGGTTATAATCCACATAATGATCATCCAGTTAGGGGACAAGATCACCATCAATATGTCAATGAAAGAAAAGACTGGAGAGGGAATGAGAGAGAGAGTCGACAGCCACAACAGCAGCAACTAGATAGTGCAAATGATTTAAACCCCCAACGGGCTACTCAGCAGGGTCAATGAGTCAGTCCAACGATAAGTTGGTTCACAATTGTATAGTTACATCAGGTAATAATATTCTTGATTTAGACATAAGAGATGAACTAATGTATGACCCAATACAAGGCAATCTTGACGAAGAGGACAGTGAGGTGGTAATACCTATTATTGAAGTGGAAGTATGGGGTAGGAAGGTAAATGCTTTGTTAGATTCGGGTAGCGAGATGTCGTGCATGAGCATGAGATTTTACGAATTGATAAAGGAAGAAGATAGATCTATCGAAGAAATACCTATACGTAGTACTTTTATTGTGACTGCTGTGGGTAGCAAATCCCACAAGGTATGTAGGCAGGTTGCTGATCCTATTATTATAGAAGAGGAATGTGTATTTCAGCCGTGTTTAATTGTACCTAACTTGGTGTATCCGATAATACTGGGGATTGATTGGTTGACTTCTCATAGGATGAAGATGGATTTTCATTTGGGCAATGTTTGTTTTTCTTGGGGTCAGGAGAATAAAGAAGTAGTTTTAGAGTATAGTATCGCAGATAAAGATCGGTCTGCTACTTTATGTTGTATTCAAGGAAAAGAGGAAGATGAGGTATTATATGATGACAGTTCTGGTCATACATCGTACGTCTTATGTGGCTTTATGTCTAAAAAAACGGATCATTGGGCAGAGGTGAATCAAACTGTAGCCAAATGTGGGTTAAATGATGAAAGAGGTGAGGAGTTAATATAATTATTGATTGAATATAACGAGGTGTTTAGTGACAAGCCCAGTAAAACGCATCTATATGAACACATGTTTGAACTTCATGATGAATCTACGTTTGTAGGACCCCTATATCCTATAGCTCATAAATATGCTAAAGCAGTAGAAGATCAAATCAATATCATGTTGGATCATGGGATTATTGAACCTTCCTGTAGTAAATACTTAAATCCTTTGGTGGTGATTCCTAAAAAGGATAATTCGGTGAGATTATGTATCGATGCACGCTTATTAAATCTTAGAATTCAGTCAGATCAGACGCGTACCGAAACGGTAGAGGAACTGACACAGCGTTTTGAGGGGATGAAGTGGTTTTCGATTGTTGATTTGTCGGCTTTATTTTGGCAAATTCCGCTTAGGATTGAGGATAGACCTTTGACCGCTTTTCATTTTAAGAATAGACTACTACAATTTTCTAGGGCCCCGTTTGGTATTAAGACCTCATCAGCAGCGTTGATTAGGGCAATGAGTATTGTTCTGGGAAGAGACACAGGGGATTTTGTCACTAGTTATATTGATGATTTAGTGGTGGCGTCTCGTACGTTTGAAGAACATTTTTTTCACTTGAGGGTTGTCTTCGATAAGTTAAGGGGAGGGGGTTTCACATTAAAACTGAGTAATTCGGCATTTTGTACACAACAAATTACATACGGTATCCACGCATGGGGTTCGACCTGAACAGTCTAGCTTAACCAAAATTTACAACACTCCCACACCTCATAACGTAAAACAACTAAGCTCATTTTTGGGGATCTGTAATTATTTCCGACGTTTTGTTTTGGGTTATTCAGCGTTGACTGAATCTTTTAGGGATCTTCTTAAACTCAAGTCTAAATGGAGGTGGACTCCTGTTCATGATGTGGCATTTGAGAAGTTGAAACAGGGTTTCAATGAAGCGGTTATGCTTCAGTATCCAATATTTGATCGCAAGTTTATTCTATTTACGGATGCATCTGAGATTGGTTTGGCTGGATGTCTGTGTTAAGAAAACGAAAATGGTGATTTGGGTATTGTATTGTTAGCTAGTCGTGAACTCAGCGTAGCAGAAAAACGATATACTATTACTGAAATCGAGTTCCTTGCATATGTATTCACTTAGTAAATTCCGAATGTATGTATTGGGCAGTAAGTTAGAGATACGAACGGATCACCAAGCCCTTACTTTCTTGAAATCATGTAAGCTCACAAGTAATCGTATGACGAGGTGGATTTTAGCTTTAAGTGACTATACCATATGTCATGTGAAAAGTAAAGATAATGTGTTGGCTGATTATTTGAGCCGATCTACTGTTGCGATTGATAATGGTACCCTATTGTTTTGGAAGATGGTATCTTGATATGTAGTGGTACTGTCGAAGTGTATACTGACGAACGTTCAAGGTTACGGCATTTATTGGAAGAGCAGGAATTTGATAGTGAATTATCGGGGGTTATTATCCAGTTACGGAAGGTGGATGTAGGTAATACTGTGACTGTTGGCAAATATATATATAAACTGGTAAGTGGATTTGTAGCCAGAAAGTGCCGAGCAGGCGAATGGAAGATATGTATGCCCAGCTCATTACAAATATATATGATATGGTTTTATCATAAAGAGTTAGGTCAGTTTGGAGCCAGTAAGGTTTTATATGCTATTCAGTCATATTTTATCTGGAGGCAAATGGTTAGCTACATGTGATCTTCGTCAGCGTAGTAAACATCCCAATAGATTGTTAAAAGGACCTACACAAACTATTTGAGTAAATAAGTCAAGGGAGCATGTTTGTGTAGATATATTTGGACCTTTAGTGAAAACCCGGTGCAGATATCAATTCATACTTGAAGTTATTGACGCTTTCAGTAAATATGTGAAGCTGTACCCATTGAGCAAGGCTCGGGGAAGGGTTGTGTTCAGAAGATTATAGAATTTGATATCCCAACTCGTGTACTTTCCGAACACGGTAGCCAATTTACGGCTAAAATTTGGACTACAAAACTGACAGCACTGGGTATTAAACCTATTTATTCATCTATAGGTATCCACAGGGAAATTTAGTGGAGAGGGTGATGAAAGAGATAGGGAGACTTTTTAGAGCTTGCGTTCACGACAAGCATAATTCATGGTATGCGAGATTGACTGATGTCGAAAGATGGTTAAATACGACTGTTCACGAGTCTACGGGAGTCTCACCGTATGAAATTCGTTACGGTAGAAAACCTTCAGATGAAATAGCTAAGATGCTGGGATTAGATGAGGGAGAGAGTATATCTCAGGAGTTAGTACTCCACTTGGCTAGAACGAATTTGGAAAAGGCAGGAGCTAGGAGAATTCGCCAACAAAAGAAGGGTATTCCGGATGAATTCAGCGTGGATGATAGGCTAAACTTTTGCTTAAGATTCCATTTCCGTCATCCGCTGATGATAAACAGGTTTTTCTTGCCCTATTGTGGCCCGTTCTCAATTGAGAGACGTGTCGGTAAATGTGCATATTCCTTAATGAAATCAAAAGGTAATATATTGGGTACGTAAAATATTTTCAATTTGAAGAAATATATATCGTAAGACGGTTGCATTACATGCTCTGTAAAGTCATTTTGCCGAGCAAACCTTGTTTGATATACAAAATATTATACAGTGCATACTTTGCGCCTCTAGACAGTGAAGTTACAATTAGGGCGTATTGAATCATGTGTATGAAATTAGTGAGTGATATCAATAATATATCTACGTGTGTAAATGAGTGGCACAGCGTATATGGACACAATACAGTTGTTCATGTTGAAGACTTTGTCAACAGCAATGCTTTCCGCTTCTTGGAGATGTTGGTCACTATGCCAAGAATCATGCATTTATCCAGGAACTTAAGGAGATTGTCAAAACAGTCAAGCCCTGTGTCATTATTGGTGATACCGCAATTGGAGGTGTGGTCGGACCTGATGTTATTGGTGTTTGGCTACCAAGAATAAGAGGCCTATGGTGCTTTACTCTAAACAACTATACTCACAACGCTGAGTTCTGCATGGACTCTTTCCAAGAAGAAATTTAAATGAAATATTTGTATATTGTCATTATGTTTAGTTTGTGTATATATGTTGTAACGTTTTGGATGAGGAGTGTCCTCGTAATAGTTTTATTAATGTATGTTTTCTCTTATAGGCATTTCGTTCAATCACATGGGGCGTTCTGTGACAGATCTTGGATCTGCACAGACACTCCCCATCATTAATTGTCATGTATAGTTTATCTTATGTAAAGTAATCGGAAAGTGCCCAGTTAAGGAATAGAAATAAGTAATCAGGCTGTTGTCTGATGGCATTGTGCTCAATACGAAGCAAATCCTACTACGATGTATAGGTCATTAAGGAGCGACACGGTGTAACGTCGAACTAATGCATAGGTTAGAAATTGACAG
The DNA here is from genome assembly GCA_946902985.2 of Meconema thalassinum. NCBI lineage: Eukaryota > Metazoa > Arthropoda > Insecta > Orthoptera > Tettigoniidae > Meconema > Meconema thalassinum. Next base: position 145,918,212 of record OX336395.1, on the reverse strand, counting down.
TGATCTAGGTGGCGGCGACTGGCTATATGCAAACTTTGGTAAAAGTTCTTTTCTTATATAATTGTTTGGTAGAGAAGTGATTCTTTGTTAAAAAATTGACGATATTTCACATGTCCTGGTGACTGTAATTCATTAAAAGAGAAGAATTGTATCTCTAATAATGGAGATGTGTCCATGAATTGATGCTTTGAGAGATAAAGCAGATATGTCGCAAGTTTGCGGCACATAAAGTACATCAGAATATACATAATACCCGAACCACAAGTAAGCCTAGGTAGCCAATGGAACATGTAATGTACGGCACTTTCCGTATAGTAGCTTATATATTGGTTCATTGAATATAATAACTTTTCTTTCTATCATTCTACTCCGTAGTTGTTATTTTGTAATTTCCATATTTATTCGTTCAATTTATTATTTCTAAAAGGGGGGGGGGGGTTGCCATAAGCAAGTCCTATTGTCCTTCGGTCCGGGAGGAGAGATTTCGTGTTCTCATTTCATTCTCATTGTGTATATGAGTGGCGTCCAATGATATTTGTTTCTGTTGAAGAGCGATCACATTGTAACTCAATATATGAAACTGCATGCCAGCCATTCGAGATTAAAACGCAACGTTTATCGTAAATCAGGTGTATAATGAAATGTACTGAATGTCAGGCCCAATAAATAGCTACATGCGATGGAAATGCGGAAGTTGTAGAGTATATGAAAGATTTCTCTGTTCAAGCGTTTTAACAATTTGACCATCAACGAACTCAACGATCAAGAAGGAAATGCGAGAATGGAGACTCTGCTCGTACAGATACACTTTAGAAGAACCACCTGATGCCGTACTCAGGTCAGCCCATTCTCTTGGTGTAAAAAATCAGAGGCAACCAGGAAGGCTTAAATTAAGATTGTCAGACGCCATCAACACTGAACTAACAAGCAGGAGGACACAACAGGTGTTCATTGATCCGAAAGTGGATCCAACACCAGTGAAAATCGCATAAGAGTAAGAATAGATTCTTCAGAAAATTACATGTACACCATATTTTATCAAACACACCACCACTTGAAATTACTAACAGGAAAATTTTATTATGGTATTAACTTAGTTAACTATAAGTTGAGATTAAATCATTCTATTTTAAGTTAAATAAACATATTTCTGAGGAACCGAGTTTTTACTGTAATTAACGAGAATACATTTTTAATTGAACACAGGAATATAAAATTTGGTTTATTCTTTTAATATACCGGATATAAATAAGATCGAATTATTCCACAATGAGTCCCGTAAGTTAAACGAAAGGCGTGTAATAATTATACACAGGTATTGTGTGTTGGTTCAGTGTAGTTGATGTAAGCAGGGGCGTATATAAGGGGGGTGCTGAGGGGGCTCCAGCCCCCCCCCCCCCCCCCCGAAAAAGCCAACTTGGGTACAAAATACAATGTATTTCACAGTACTTTTAAGAAATGCTTATCAATTTGTAAAATTTGCTGAATAAATTAACAAGAAATCCATATAGATACTTGCCATTCATACTCCACAGGCTATAATAGAACATGCATTAAGCACTCACAATTTTCCAGGATAGTCAGCTCCCCCCCCCCCCCCCCCCCCCGAAAAAAAATCGTATATACGACCCTGGATGTAAGGGAAGCACACTGGATGTGAAACTCATAGCGCAGACACCACTGTTTTAAGTGAAGTGAAGTCTGCAAGCAATTGAGAGGGTTTTTCTCAAGTCAGAAGGTCGACTACTTCGGAACATTATCATTAATCCTCAGGATCATTAACAATCACTCGTGTAACTAGATAGATCGATTTTATTAATTCCATTTGATCAAATACAAGTATACAATACATTTTTATATAGGACACGTCAGAATTTACATCTATAAAATAAAAGTAATAATAGGTATATAATACTAATACTATAACCATAGCGTATAGAAGAGAAAGTGACGCGACTTGTGGAGTTTGTATGGTCCAGCCGCTAGGTGGCTCTAGCGTCGGCTAGCGCTGAGTGAGGACGGTATCAATACAAGCAGTTGAATGTTACTTTTCAGTAACTGAATGTTATCAGCTTACACTACGTTGTATTAGACAAGATGATCCAAATATAAAATTCTCCGCACTGAGTATATACAACGCTAACGTCCGTTGTGTTAGTTATGAAACATCAGATTGCGTCATAGGTTCATATAATAAGGAAATAAAACATTCTGACGGGGGTCAAAATGTAACTGAATGTGTGAAAATCGTAAAGCTACAGACCATTCACTACTGCACAAATAAAGTAAATATAATATAATCTCTTATATAAAAACAAGTGTCCTGACTGACTGACTCATCATCGGCCAGCCAAAACTATTAAAGTTAGAAATATGAAATTTTGGGAATATGTTCGTTGTAAGTCGAAAACGCCCACTAAGGAAGGGTTTTTGGATATTCAGTTTCTAAAGGGGTGTTAAGGGGGTACACTTGCATTTCATTGAATAACAATATCTCCAGATTGCTATCATTGGAGGATTTGATACTCGGCATATAAACTCATCATTAAAAATAAGAAGATACGTGTCTGAGGGTTTTTCGATGTGGTGTATATTTTGAGGTGAAAGGGGTGAAAAGTGGGGGTTGAAGGTTTCCTAACCGAGCGTGTATCTCTTAAACGACATAGGCGAGGAGTTTGGAACTCAGCGGAAAAAAATCAGCATAAAAAATAACAAAATAGGTGTTTGACCGTTTTTTCATAAATCCAATATAAGGGGCCCATGGGGTGGGGTGAAAATATGGGGAGGGGGGAGGAAACGTAATATGTCTGAGTGTAAAGTTATACATGGCCTATGTTGTAGACAATAACACATTACATCTTTTTTGTCTCTTGCTATTTCATCATACGACGAATACTTAGGGAGTTATTAATGATTTTGTACATTTTGCCGGAATTTTCTAAGTCCCAGGAATGGCATAAAAATTGATTCGAATGAAATTTCGAAAAATAGTTTTTCTTAATACTTTTATTATATTTTTCACGTCTTTTAGGGTCCGGAACCAATATGATATTTTGATGTTTTTTTTCGTCCCATGCATTTTTGGTTTCAGGTGATAGAATTATTTTCCACTAGGGCCGATGCTTATCTATTATATAAAAACAAGTGTCCTGACTGACTGACTGACTCATCATCGCCCAGCCAAAACTATTAAAGCTAGAAACATGAAATTTTGGGAATATGTTCGTTGTAAGTCGAAAACGCCCACTAAGGAAGGGTTTTTGGATATTCAGTTTCTAAAGGGGTGTTAAGGGGGTACACCTGCATTTCATTGAATAACAAGATCTCCAGATTGCTTTCATTGGGGGATTTGATACTCGGCATATAAACTCATCATTAAAAATAAGAAGATACGTGTCTGAGGGTTTTTCGATGTGGTGTATATTTTGAGGTGAAAGGGGTGAAAAGTGGGGGTTGAAGGTTTCCTAACCGAGCGTGTATCTCTTAAACGACATAGGCGAGGAGTTTGGAACTCAGCGGAAAAAAATCAGCATAAAAAAATAACAAAATAGGTGTTTGACCGTTTTTTCATAAATCCAATATAAGGGGCCCTTGGGGAGGGGTGAAAATATGGGGAGGTGGGAGGAAACGTAATATGTCTGAGTGTAAAGTTATACATGGCCTATGTTGTAGACAATAACACATTACATCTTTTTTGTCTCTTGCTATTTCATCATACGACGAATACTTAAGGGAGTTATTAATGATTTTGTACTTTTTGGCCGGAATTTTCTAAGTCCCAGGAATGGCATAAAAATTGATTCGAATGAAATTTCGAAAAATAGTTTTTTTTAATACTTTTATTATATTTTTCACGTCTTTTAGGGTCCGGAACCAATATGATATTTTGATGTTTTTTTCGTCCCATGCATTTTTGGTTTCAGGTGATAGAATTATTTTCCACTAGGACCGATGCTTATCTCTTATATAAAAACAAGTGTCCTGACTGACTGACTCATCATCGGCCAGCCAAAACTATTAAAGTTAGAAATATGAAATTTTGGGAATATGTTCGTTGTAAGTCGAAAACGCCCACTAAGGAAGGGTTTTTGGATATTCAGTTTCTAAAGGGGTGTTAAGGGGGTACACTTGCATTTCATTGAATAACAATATCTCCAGATTGCTATCATTGGGGGATTTGATACTCGGCATATAAACTCATCATTAAAAATAAGAAGATACGTGTCTGAGGGTTTTTCGATGTGGTGTATATTTTGAGGTGAAAGGGGTGAAAAGTGGGGGTTGAAGGTTTTCTAACCGAGCGTGTATCTCTTAAACGACATAGGCGAGGAGTTTGGAACTCAGCGGAAAAAAATCAGCATAAAAAATAACAAAATAGGTGTTTGACCGTTTTTTCATAAATCCAATATAAGGGGCCCATGGGGTGGGGTGAAAATATGGGGAGGGGGGAGGAAACGTAATATGTCTGAGTGTAAAGTTATACATGGCCTATGTTGTAGACAATAACACATTACATCTTTTTTGTCTCTTGCTATTTCATCATACGACGAATACTTAGGGAGTTATTAATGATTTTGTACATTTTGCCGGAATTTTCTAAGTCCCAGGAATGGCATAAAAATTGATTCGAATGAAATTTCGAAAAATAGTTTTTCTTAATACTTTTATTATATTTTTCACGTCTTTTAGGGTCCGGAACCAATATGATATTTTGATGTTTTTTTTCGTCCCATGCATTTTTGGTTTCAGGTGATAGAATTATTTTCCACTAGGGCCGATGCTTATCTATTATATAAAAACAAGTGTCCTGACTGACTGACTGACTCATCATCGCCCAGCCAAAACTATTAAAGCTAGAAACATGAAATTTTGGGAATATGTTCGTTGTAAGTCGAAAACGCCCACTAAGGAAGGGTTTTTGGATATTCAGTTTCTAAAGGGGTGTTAAGGGGGTACACCTGCATTTCATTGAATAACAAGATCTCCAGATTGCTTTCATTGGGGGATTTGATACTCGGCATATAAACTCATCATTAAAAATAAGAAGATACGTGTCTGAGGGTTTTTCGATGTGGTGTATATTTTGAGGTGAAAGGGGTGAAAAGTGGGGGTTGAAGGTTTCCTAACCGAGCGTGTATCTCTTAAACGACATAGGCGAGGAGTTTGGAACTCAGCGGAAAAAAATCAGCATAAAAAATAACAAAATAGGTGTTTGACCGTTTTTTCATAAATCCAATATAAGGGGCCCATGGGGTGGGGTGAAAATATGGGGAGGGGGGAGGAAACGTAATATGTCTGAGTGTAAAGTTATACATGGCCTATGTTGTAGACAATAACACATTACATCTTTTTTGTCTCTTGCTATTTCATCATACGACGAATACTTAGGGAGTTATTAATGATTTTGTACATTTTGCCGGAATTTTCTAAGTCCCAGGAATGGCATAAAAATTGATTCGAATGAAATTTCGAAAAATAGTTTTTCTTAATACTTTTATTATATTTTTCACGTCTTTTAGGGTCCGGAACCAATATGATATTTTGATGTTTTTTTTCGTCCCATGCATTTTTGGTTTCAGGTGATAGAATTATTTTCCACTAGGGCCGATGCTTATCTATTATATAAAAACAAGTGTCCTGACTGACTGACTGACTCATCATCGCCCAGCCAAAACTATTAAAGCTAGAAACATGAAATTTTGGGAATATGTTCGTTGTAAGTCGAAAACGCCCACTAAGGAAGGGTTTTTGGATATTCAGTTTCTAAAGGGGTGTTAAGGGGGTACACCTGCATTTCATTGAATAACAAGATCTCCAGATTGCTTTCATTGGGGGATTTGATACTCGGCATATAAACTCATCATTAAAAATAAGAAGATACGTGTCTGAGGGTTTTTCGATGTGGTGTATATTTTGAGGTGAAAGGGGTGAAAAGTGGGGGTTGAAGGTTTCCTAACCGAGCGTGTATCTCTTAAACGACATAGGCGAGGAGTTTGGAACTCAGCGGAAAAAAATCAGCATAAAAAAATAACAAAATAGGTGTTTGACCGTTTTTTCATAAATCCAATATAAGGGGCCCTTGGGGAGGGGTGAAAATATGGGGAGGTGGGAGGAAACGTAATATGTCTGAGTGTAAAGTTATACATGGCCTATGTTGTAGACAATAACACATTACATCTTTTTTGTCTCTTGCTATTTCATCATACGACGAATACTTAAGGGAGTTATTAATGATTTTGTACTTTTTGGCCGGAATTTTCTAAGTCCCAGGAATGGCATAAAAATTGATTCGAATGAAATTTCGAAAAATAGTTTTTTTTAATACTTTTATTATATTTTTCACGTCTTTTAGGGTCCGGAACCAATATGATATTTTGATGTTTTTTTCGTCCCATGCATTTTTGGTTTCAGGTGATAGAATTATTTTCCACTAGGACCGATGCTTATCTCTTATATAAAAACAAGTGTCCTGACTGACTGACTCATCATCGGCCAGCCAAAACTATTAAAGTTAGAAATATGAAATTTTGGGAATATGTTCGTTGTAAGTCGAAAACGCCCACTAAGGAAGGGTTTTTGGATATTCAGTTTCTAAAGGGGTGTTAAGGGGGTACACTTGCATTTCATTGAATAACAATATCTCCAGATTGCTATCATTGGGGGATTTGATACTCGGCATATAAACTCATCATTAAAAATAAGAAGATACGTGTCTGAGGGTTTTTCGATGTGGTGTATATTTTGAGGTGAAAGGGGTGAAAAGTGGGGGTTGAAGGTTTCCTAACCGAGCGTGTATCTCTTAAACGACATAGGCGAGGAGTTTGGAACTCAGCGGAAAAAAATCAGCATAAAAAATAACAAAATAGGTGTTTGACCGTTTTTTCATAAATCCAATATAAGGGGCCCATGGGGTGGGGTGAAAATATGGGGAGGGGGGAGGAAACGTAATATGTCTGAGTGTAAAGTTATACATGGCCTATGTTGTAGACAATAACACATTACATCTTTTTTGTCTCTTGCTATTTCATCATACGACGAATACTTAGGGAGTTATTAATGATTTTGTACATTTTGCCGGAATTTTCTAAGTCCCAGGAATGGCATAAAAATTGATTCGAATGAAATTTCGAAAAATAGTTTTTCTTAATACTTTTATTATATTTTTCACGTCTTTTAGGGTCCGGAACCAATATGATATTTTGATGTTTTTTTTCGTCCCATGCATTTTTGGTTTCAGGTGATAGAATTATTTTCCACTAGGGCCGATGCTTATCTATTATATAAAAACAAGTGTCCTGACTGACTGACTGACTCATCATCGCCCAGCCAAAACTATTAAAGCTAGAAACATGAAATTTTGGGAATATGTTCGTTGTAAGTCGAAAACGCCCACTAAGGAAGGGTTTTTGGATATTCAGTTTCTAAAGGGGTGTTAAGGGGGTACACCTGCATTTCATTGAATAACAAGATCTCCAGATTGCTTTCATTGGGGGATTTGATACTCGGCATATAAACTCATCATTAAAAATAAGAAGATACGTGTCTGAGGGTTTTTCGATGTGGTGTATATTTTGAGGTGAAAGGGGTGAAAAGTGGGGGTTGAAGGTTTCCTAACCGAGCGTGTATCTCTTAAACGACATAGGCGAGGAGTTTGGAACTCAGCGGAAAAAAATCAGCATAAAAAATAACAAAATAGGTGTTTGACCGTTTTTTCATAAATCCAATATAAGGGGCCCATGGGGAGGGGTGAAAATATGGGGAGGGGGAGGAAACGTAATATGTCTGAGTGTAAAGTTATACATGGCCTATGTTGTAGACAATAACACATTACATCTTTTTTGTCTCTTGCTATTTCATCATACGACGAATACTTAGGGAGTTATTAATGATTTTGTACATTTTGCCGGAATTTTCTAAGTCCCAGGAATGGCATAAAAATTGATTCGAATGAAATTTCGAAAAATAGTTTTTCTTAATACTTTTATTATATTTTTCACGTCTTTTAGGGTCCGGAACCAATATGATATTTTGATGTTTTTTTTCGTCCCATGCATTTTTGGTTTCAGGTGATAGAATTATTTTCCACTAGGGCCGATGCTTATTCTATTATATAAAACTAAGTGTCCTGACTCATCATCGCCCATCCAGAACTATTAAAGCCAGAAACATGAAATTTTGGGAATACGTTCGTTGTAAGTCGAAAACGTCCTCTAAGGAAGGGTTTTTGGATATTCAGTTTCTAAAGGGGTGTTAAGGGGGTACACCTGCATTTCATTGAATAACAATATGACACGACTATGACGCGAGCGAAGCCGCGGGTACCTGCTAGTACAGTATAATGACAAACTCACCCATATAACTTATAGCTCTCAGTTGTCCGAAGCTTTGGACAGCTTACGCGATGATTTTCCAGACTTAGAAGTTGACTGCTCTTTCCTAATTTCTTTCGTACGAAAGAAAAAGCGCACTTCATGAAATGAAAAACGAGTTTTCCAATAAGGTCCAGTTTATGTTCCATACACATCAAAAAATCACGGCCCTAAAACAATCTCATCAATGCTGTCCTAACACTCATAAAATATATCAACCCACAAATTTGAAAGGGAAGATAATTCCATTTCAACGACTACTTCGACCTGTAAAAGAATGTTGAAGACACTGTCAGACGGTTGAGTTAGGTAACTGAAATGAAAATCCACAGCCTGCTTCCAGTCTCCAACCGGGTCAGGAATGGAATGAATGAAGCCCCCATCTAGCGGCGAGGATATGAACTGTGCCGGCTGCCGAGGCCTGACGCACTCCTCTGGGGCAATGATTAAATGAATGATGGATGAAATGAAATGATAGTGGAGAGTGTTGCTGGAATTAAATTTTGACAGGGAAAACCGGAGTACCCGGAGAAAAACCTGCCTGCCTCCGTTTTGTCCAGCACAGATCTCACATGGAGTGACCGGGATTTGAACCTCGGACCCAGCGGTGAGAGGCCGGCGTGCTGCCAAGTTAGGTAACTAAGGGCATTTATTGTGCCAAAGTCCTTTATATTAGTGAAAGTTGCAGCTGTTGTGTCCGACGGCCTTTTCACTTTGAAGGGTTGTTGCACACTTCACACAGCTGATCCCTTTCCTTAGTTGCTTGACAATATACCCGGCTAGATAGTGTGGGACTGCACCAGGCTTCAAACTCCAACACATTTTCGCCATTTCGACTGTCTTTCCTTCTATAATGAAAGTGGTCCGTTTTTATAAGGAAATTATCGGAGCAATGTTTGTCACATAGCCTGCATATGACTTACTTGACAATTTAATGTCTTTCCTCGGAATGGCCTTAGCCCATTTAAATAAATCATCTTCGGCTTTTGGAGGTCTAAAAAAGTGCCTACCTGTTGCAGATGACTTGTCGTATCCAGATCGGCACCCGGGAACAAAACAACACGGCATATTCACTTACACAGTTTTGTTTGACGAATCTTACCAGGTTATAATTCACTCGACAGCACAAACGTAAAGAAATAAGTGTAAAGGCTTACAAATACTAAACACACCAGTGTCATAACGTATGTATTATTTCACTATCGCCTCTTGATCGCATACACTTTTCAACACCAAGAAATAAGGACTAAATACGGCAGAATTTCCATGTTTTCAAACTCGCGAGCGCTTAGAAAGTGTCTCCAGCCAGCCACAACCAACCGCTGCGCAGTCTACCGGCGGGCGCAGCAACTATCCATACTAAAGATACGGCAAACTCGGGAGTCGGCACACTTTCTCTTCTAAACGCTATGCTATAACTATTTATAACTTATTATAATAACAGATCTTACGAGATACAATCTTATTGGACAACTATTTACACCTTACTCTATTATCATAATATGAAAACTTAATTCTATAAATACAACAACTTACAGCTAGGTATTACAATTAAAATAGAAAAGTAAAATATAATTATAGATTCCATCGCTCCTATACATTAAGATATTCAAGTAGAGAGTAAAAACAATGGCACTGCAGATAAGCTTTCAACATTCTATCAAAGGTTTTTATTTTTGGGGCAAGTTTTATATACTGGAGTAGTTTATTGTATAATTTAACTCCTCTGTGAAAAGTTCCTATAGAAGAAAGAGTAGTGGGCCCAAAACCGATCCCTGGGGTACTCCAAATTTAATAATTCACTCATTAGACAATGTTTCATTAAGTAATTTGGTTTCATCATCCTTGTGTCTCAAGCTTACTATTTGTTTACGCCTTGTTAATTAAGACTCTATCCATTTATTAGCTAGACCTCTAATACCATATTGATTTAGTTTTGTAAGGAGGATTTTAAGGTCAACAACATCAAATGCTTTCGATAAATCCAAGAATAGGCCAGTTACATGTTCATTATTGTCAATTAATTTCAGTATACTATTAATACATTCATAAATTGCTGTCTGGGTATATTTTGCCGTTCTGAATCCATGTTGTCAGTTTGATAATATTTTTTTTTTCTATAAAACTTATCAGTCTCTTATACATGATTTTTTCACAATTTTTGCAATTCCAGTTGGTAAGGTAATAGGACGATAGTTATCTAATTCATCTTTTGAACCGTTTTTGTGCACTGGAATTACTTTCGATAACATCAAAATATCCGGGTAAGTACCTGAGAGAATTGAACTGTTTATTAAGTGTGTAAGTGGATTTATTATATTTTCTGCACATTCCTTTAAAATTGCATCAGGGATGCCATCAATGCCAGCACAGAATTTATTTGTTAGCTCTTTTATAACTATTCTTACCTCTTCACTTGTGACATGATTTATAAATAATGAATCACTACATATATTTATTTTATTATTAGAATTTAGTGTATTTACCTGTGATTTATTTAATAATTTTTTGTGGAATTTCCAGAAAATAGTCATTAAAAGTGTTTGCTATTTCCTCTGGATTATTAATCACTTTATCATTTCTGGTCAGTGTAATGTTCCTTTGTATTTTAGCAGATTTTCCAGTTTCTTTCTTTATCACGGACCACATAGTCCTGTTTTTATTAGATGATTGGGAAATAAAATTATCATTATGCATTTTCTTTGCTAGTCTTATTACCTTATTTAATATGCTAGTGAATTTTTGTAGTATAAATTGAATTCAGGTGTTGTGCGGTATTGTTTATATAATTTGTGTAGAAATTTCTTTCTTTGACATGAATTTATAATCCCTGTTGTTATCCAATTGCTAGTTTTGTTATTTTGAACAGTTCTTTGTCTAAAGGGGAATGCTGTTTCAAAATAGTGTTTTAGGGTAGCGTTAAATGCATTAAATTTATCATTTACATTTTGATGGTTTCCTTATTTAATAAGTCATTGAAATATGTAACATTTGCTTCAGTGAATGACCTGCTCTTTGATTTTACTCCATTATCATTATTATTGATTGTTTCGGGTACTTCAAAACTCAGTATTTATCCATGGTGGTCACTAAAACCCGGACAATAGACTTCTATTGAATGGTGATATTTATCTGTATTTAAAAAAAATTGATTAGGAGTAGTTTTACTAATTTTTAAAATTCTTGTTGGGGTATTTACTGTAGGTTTCAGTCCATAGGAAATTAGTAACTGTGTTAATAATTCACAATTTCTATCAAATTTTAAGAAATCCACATTTACATCCCAACAAATTATTATATCGAAATTTACTTTGCTCATGTTATTGAGTGACTATTCTAATTTATCTATAAATAAAGAAAACTTTCCTGACGGAGAACGGTATACGCATACAATTATTAACTTAATCTGCTGTATTTTTACGGCAGAGAATTCAAAATCCTGTTCCATAATTAGATAATCATAAGCTGTTAACTGTTCATGATCTAAATTATTTCTTAAGAAGATACAAGTACCACCATGGCTAATAATAGATCTAGAGTATTTACTACCTTGTATAAACCCTGGGAATTGAATTAATGAGAGTTGTTCCTCTTTCAGCCAATGTTCTGAAATACATAGTGCTGAGATGTCTTTAAGTTCATTTTAAGCATTAGATTTATGTAATCAATTTTATTATAGAGAGACTGAACATTATGTTGGTAAATTTTAAATTTGTTACTTTTGCAAGCTTGTGTTGGTGATTTATTTACATTATTATTATCATAATTGTTATTATTGTTGCTAGACAAATCCGAAATACCATTGTTGGACTCGGTTAAATTTGACATCAAAAGATCTGAATGCCAATCCTCACGTTTGGCTTCTTTTACCAGATTCCCTGCTTCCACTCTAAAGATATTACTGTTGAACTATTCTTACCATTTGAATTTACAATTTTGCAGATTTCATCGCTCAGATACTCTTTTCCTAACCTATTTAAGTGTAGGCCATGCCGAGTGTGGAACTTCCTGTCTAATTTACTTACATCTATAATTTGGAGATTTGGAAAACTCTTACAAATTTTATGAAATCTTGCATTTGTAGCCTCTATTTCTACATTTACACATGATTTAGAAATTAAGTCGTATCTCTGCGGAATGTTTACAATGATGACATTTAAATCTTTGATTACCTTTTTACTCTCGTTTCTATAGACGTCGTTTGCTCCAGCGATGATTACTGCATAGTCCAATGAAGTAAGGGACGCACACTCTCCTACCATCCCGTTCGTGACCGCTGCAATTGGTGCTCCTGGCTTTACTGTCGAAGTGACTTCCATTTCTCCGCTTCTCTCCAATACGCTTGCTGCTACATCTCGCCCGTGACTATCCGCAAATATCCGCATCTTCCTGAATTTTCTCTTTATCACTTTCTTCTTTTCTTCTTGAAGAAAGTCATCATTTTCTTCGACGAATGCTCCAAATGAATTGGAGACGGGAATTTCAGTTACATGTACCGGTACTCCATTTATAGGCCTAGGCATATTCAATCTTACCTTACCAGCAACCTCTGTCGACCAAGTTTCCTTGCTTTCCTCTCCGTTTCTGTTATATCCCGTTAACGAGCACTCTGGTGGTGGTCGCGGAAGTTATATAAAGATAGACTCTCCCTGACTTTTACAAACACCAAGGCACAACAGTTGTCATGGTGCTATTGATACATCCAATATTTATCAAGGAATACTACTCCTTGGTTATCATATCATATGGCTATTAGAGTAGAGATAAATACATAAGGATTGAAGTATTTATTATGTGTTCTTGCTTCGATTATATTAAGCGTGCATTCGACCACTAAAATACATAACAATTGGCGACGAGAATAAAAAATAAATAAATTTATTTATTTTCCGTGTCCAAATCATATTAGATTTTGTCAGTAAGTAGCAACAGTTATAGCGTTAGGATTTGCAGCCAAAAGATCGTATTTTGAACATATATCCTCCATCAAGGGGCAGATCAGCAGGTGATCTGGATCTTGTAACATGCTGCAGTCACAGAACTCGTCATTGTTGACGAGCATGTTCCATTTCTTGAGATTGTTCTTGCAGCGTGAAACCCCCCGTCCTCAGCCTGTTCAATGATTTCCAAATTCCATATGGCAAGTTGTGACCAGGTGCCATTTTTTCTGATAGAGAAATAGTTGGGTCTGTGATCTCTGTCTTCCATATCTTCACACGGGCAGCTTCTTGTGAGCCTTCGAGGGCGGTTACTCCCCTCAAAAATCTGTTTCTGGACTTAAATAAATAAATAAATAAATAACAGCAATACAATGGATGCAGACCAATTTCGACTACTGCTTGAACTGATGAATCAGAACCATCAAAATTTGATCAATCGTCTACTTCCAACTCAACCTAATCCGCAAACCTCTAAATCTAATCCACTTGTACATACAGCATTGATACCTCCGTTCTAGAATTTTGACAGCAAATAAGAGAGTTTCAAATATTATCGGCAACGATTTGAAAACTATCTTTAAATGAAAGATGTATTTCAAAATAAGAATTACTGCACACATATGTTACTCAATTCTATTGGATCTTCAAACTACAACACTCTAGCAGCACTTGTAGCCCCGCAACTTCCAAATGAACTACAATATGATGATCTAATCGAAGCATTAGAAAAGCATTTATGCCCAAAGAAGAATGCACTTGTAACACAGCACAGATTCTTCTCAACATTTCAAACAGGTACACAATCCATTTCAGATTACATTGCAGCCTTACGTAGGGACATTTTTGAATGCGAATTTGTATACCCTTGCGACTGCAAAATTTCCATTGCTGACATATTTTTACGAGCACAGTTCATTAGAGGTCTACGAGAAAACTCGATTCGAGAGCAACTCTTACAGTCAGACATTTCAACATTTGAAGAAATAGCAGCAAAAGCTATCGCACTAGAAGCATCAAAAATCGACTGCCGTGAATTTGCAGCAAAAGAATCTCCTTCAAACCCTGCAACATCAACCAGTAACTCCATCAATAAGGTAACACGAAATTAGCGTACCTCCAGAGATGATTCAAGAACAAAATTTCAACCACACTCTAAAGAAAGGCAGAACCAGTCAAATCATCGACCGAAATCTAGGCCTAGGATCGATTATAGAAAGCTTGGAATAGAAAATGTATACTTACGTTGCGGCCGTGACAACCACACAGCAAAAAATTGCCGTATCCCACCCCACAACCTCAGATGTAACTCATGTAATAAGTCAGGCCACATCTCCAAAGTATGTATTTCAACTCTGCTAGGGAAGAAAAGTATGAACAATGACAACACAGAATCCACAAACAACATCACAGAAGAATATATAGTCCGGAATAATATTAATAATGTCGTGGACATTTACGAGCAACACAGCACGAATGACACAGCTAAATTCTATACAACCGTACTTATCGAAGAAAGACGTCAGAAATTTGAAGTGGATTCCGGAGCAGGATACACACTGTTGCCAAAGAGAGAATTTGATCGACTATGTCTTGATGCTGAAGTTCAACCACCTAACATTGCATTTCGGTCATACACTCATGATGTGTTCCTACCTGAAGGACGCGTAAAGGTTAAAGTCGAATACAATTCACGTCAGTCGACATAGTTCCAGATAAATTCGAACCCCTATTGGGAAGAGAATGGATTAGACATCTGAAAATTGATCTCGCTACTGTTGATCATGGAAGATGTACCGATACAAATATCAATCAAGCTGATATGATGAAAACAGCTGAAGATGCAGTTCAAATGTTCCCGGAAATATTTGTGGGAAAGGTGGGAAGAGTGCCGACCATCACATGTTCACTAAAGCTCCGACCGGAAGTCAGACCTTGCTATTCAAAGGAGCGTGATGTCCCGTACGCTCTTCGAGCCAAAGTCGAACAAGAGTTGGACAACCAAGAACGCGATGGTATCATCACCAAAATCTCGACAAGCGACTGGGGATCACCTCAAGTTGTCATTCCAAAGCCAGACGGTAATGTGCGACTGTGTGTTGACTACAAAATAGGTGTCAACAGAAGGCTGATAGATTCAAACTAAACGATTCGAATAATCGACGGCATTTTGAACAATCTTCGAAATTCTAATTACTTCTGTCGTCTCGATCTTTACAAGGCATACTTACATTTGGCCGTGGATGAAGAAAGTGCAAAGATTCAAACTATTACTACGCATCGGGGCATGTTCAAAGTTAATAGACTGTCTTTCGGAATTAAGACTGCACCTGCTGAATTCAACAGAATAATCGACCAAATATTGAATAGCCTTCCGAAGACCATGTCCTATTTTGATGACATCATCATACATGGAGAAACACTGTAAGAGTGTTCTGGAAACCTCTATGCATGTCTCCAGAGATTACGTAAGTTCGAACTGCATGTCAACATGCAAAAGTGTGAATTCTTCACTACAAAAACAGAATATCTTGGACACGTTGTAGAACACAACAAAATATCTAAATCCGAAAAAGGACCAAAGCAATAAATGAAATAACTCGACCCAAGACTGCAGATGACGTTCGAAGGTTTTTAGGAATGGTGACATATTACGCACGATTTATTCCTGACCTCTCCGAAAACTACTTCGAAAGGAAGAGAAATTTAAGTGGACATCAGCATGCGAAGCAGCTTTCATAAAGCTCAAGAATGAAGTTTCAAGTGATCAGGTGCTTACTCCATACGATCCAGAATTGCCACTCGTTGTAGAGTGCGATGCCCATCCAGTGGGTGTCGCAGGAATCTTGTCTCATGTAATTGATGGTATTGAAAGACCTATAGCATTTGCATCCAGATCACTGACGGATACAGAAAAAAGATATAGCCAGTTGGACAAAGCTCTGGCGATAATGTTCTCCGTTCATCATTTCTTCCTTTACATTTACGGGAGAAAATTTCAACTTATTACAGACAATAGACCTCTTACAAGAATTCTACATCCAGCTTCAAATATTCCAGCAATGACCTCAGCAAGATTACTCCACTATGCATCTTTCCTTCAGGAATTTGATTACGAAGTGAAATACCGAAAGGCCGATGATCATGTAAATGTGGACTGTCTTTCACGAGCACCGAATCCAGAGCACAAAACTTCCATCGAACAAGTATTTGACAACGAAGTTTTAATGTTGTGTGATCAGATCATTAATCAGATTTGGAGCGAAGCAATAACTACTGAAAACCTGATCAAAGCATCTCGTGAAGACAATGAACTCATCCCAATTCGAAATGAACTCAATTCTACCATAAATACAGATTCAAAGTATACCATTCAGGACGAACTCCTCTTCAGGGACCATCGGTTAGTTGTTCCAAATCAGTTACGATCAGCGGTGTTGAACGAACTACACCACACACACGTTGGAATCGTTAAGATGAAACAGCTAGCACGGAGATATGTTTACTGGAAAGGGATCGACAGGGACATTGAAAGAATGGTGATATCCTGTGAAGCGTGTGCACTGCTACAGAAAAGCCCTGCAAAAGTACCTGTACACCAGTGGGATGAAGCAAGAGAAAACTTTGAACGAGTACACATTGACTACGAGGGACCGTACAGAAACCTCCATTTCCTGGTTCTAGTTGATGCCAAATCTAAGTGGGCAGAAGTACGAACTCAAACAAGTGCACCCACATCAGAATCGACAATTGAAGCCCTTAGTGACATTTTTGCTTCACACGGATTTCCATCAGTTCTCGTGTCAGATAATGCTACAATTTTTACTTCAATGGAATTTAAAGACTACTGCATTAAGAATGGAATTATTCAGAAATTTAGTGCTCCACATCATCCTTCAACCAACGGATTAGCCGAAAGATACGTGCAAACATTAAAAGTGAAGCTGAATGCCATGAACAATTCAGATCTGTCACTACGACAGCAGTTACAAGAAATCATGTTCAGGTATCGAGCAACTCCTTTAGCCTGCGGGAAGTCTCCAGCAGAGCTATACCTGAAACGAACCATTACAACTCGTCTAGATGCACTTGTCCAAAGTCACTCCAAAACTCAACAATGTGACTCAAATGAACAGGCAGTACAAAGTTCTACTCGCAAGTTTTCAGAAGGAGAAAGAGTACAAGTTCGCTGGTATCCACAAAACAGAAAACCTACCTCGCGATTTGGAGAGATAGCAAAATGTTTAGGAAAACTACACTACATTATTCTCCTCGACGATGGATCAAACATTAAACGGCAGCTAAATCAAATGAGAAGGACTGGGGTTCAACCGAAAACCAAAACCCACGTATCATTCGCCGAGGACGTACAGGACCAACCTTCTACCCCCCCCCCCCCCCCCCCCCCCAGTATATTCCTCCAGAGATCATATTCACGGACTTCAACAACCCAGTGAATTTCAATCCTAATCCAGCAGCCGAGCCAGTCATAGATCATCGAGTTCGAATGCAAGTTCGACATTCTGAGCGTCCCAGACGACTACCAGCTTATCTCAGTGACTACGTGCAATGATTTTCTTTTGCCCAGGGAAGACTGTTATATCCCGTTAACGAGCACTCTGGTGGTGGTCGCGGAAGTTATATAAAGATAGATTCTCCCTGACTTTTCCAAACACCAAGGCACAACAGTCGTCATGGTGCTATTTATACATCCATGATTTATCAAGGAATACTACTCCTTGGTTATCATATCATATGTGTATTAGAGTAGAGATAAATATATAAGGATTTAAGTATTTATTAATTGTTCTTGCTTCGATTATATTAAGCGTGCATTCGACCACTAAAATACATAACAGTTTCCTTTTAATTTATTCAACTCTTCCATTAACTTAGTAATATCTTCCTTTAGCAGTTTTATAATTTCATCTTTTGAGGACAGTTCGTTTCTCAGGTTATGACATTCGCATGACGGTACCGGTAGGCCTACATTACGACAATCGGTTTCACTTTTCTCCTCATTCAATTTTACCTGAGATCTTGTGATGATTTTATTTACATTTTTTACTTTTATTTTGCACGACGGGCATAAGTCCGTAACGGTTACACTACCTGCCGAGACACTAACACTGTTTACTGTCGGCATACTAGAGATCTAAGTTAGCCTTGATGTTTACACCAAATTATACTAAATTTATTTTAATTATTACTACCTAAATGAATTTATCTAATAACCTACCAATAAAGAAGAATGTGAAATACGTATATCTTCCAATCGGGTGAAAACTCACAAAAGCAACACTGCTCTACTTGGTTCAAACAGTGATTGAAGAAGTCACCGAATCTTTGGATACACGTTCCCACAACTTAGTTTAAGTTTATTAAATTATCAATAAAAATTTCTAAATACTATCAATATTCCATGTTTCACTTGACCTAAGGAAAGTGACTTTATAGATTTTAAACCTCTGTTATAATATTTTCCAATTTTATCAAATATTTACACTAGCTGCTATTTCACTACACTTTCAATTTGACTGGGTGAGATAGAATGGTTTATGACAACACAGCTAGTAAAAAAATCAAAAACTTCATTGACCGATACAGTTAGATAGATACCTAATAATAAAAGTGATCCTATTTACTGTATGGAATGTGTAAAGGACTAGGTTAACCACTTACTCATTTAAATTCCCATTTGAATCACCTGCTTCATCCTGGGTTTCTTCTTTCACACCCTAAGAAAAACAAGAAACTATTTATTTCTACACAAGTATCCTGGATTTTCGCAGTATAAATAACAATAATTGAGAGCAATTCATTTCACTAAAGTACCTGCCAATAGTTTCATATCTTATTGATATATACGTATTATAAACGGAAGTCATAATAAGGTCACCCAAAGAATGATTTTCCCCGTTTTCAAATTAGAATGCTCCATCAGCCATCTAGGAGACAAAGTAAAAAATATTAATGGACAAAGAATTGAAACTAGCACTTGTTATAACAGCCTCCATAATTCAAGAAAAACGATTTTTTTTAAATTTAACAGTACCCTAAGTCTAAACCCGTCAAAGTGTTGTTCCATGTTGTGATAGGATCTTATCACTGAATTACAAGCGGTAGGACTATGCCAGTTGTTATTAGCATTAGGATCTGCATATCACTGAGTAACAGGGAATCAAAAACTTGTGATAGCATCTAAATATCAATAAATAGGACTAACCCATTTTGTACGAGTAATAGCATGTATAAATCACTGAGTAACAAGCAGAAAGAGTATACATTTCCATACCTGTGATAAGATCTAAACATAATTTGGTAATAAGCAGCATGACTATACCAGCCTATATCAGTGACTAACACTGATTGCACAAGTAATTTACTCACCAGGAAGTTCAAGTTATTATCACACCACAATGTGAAATCTTACAATCCAATATTGATATGAAAATACCACTTGATCTTAAATTTGTTGCACAAATTGTATGCTATTGAAATGTCCTAACAAGGATTGAGAGGTCTGCTGTGCCTTGAGGCATCTTCGTAGAAACCAAGCTGCTACAATATTTCCTTTTTTCTTTTTCCCCAACACAAAAATGATTTTTATCCTCTTTTATTTAATGAAACAATTGAAACTCATACTACCATGACCGGGTAGAAATTACAGATGTTAATCATAATTTTGAATAACATTCCTGGTTATCTTCTACAACGAAAACAGATGTTTGATCACCTACTCCAGATAATTGGCCCAAGAAATCAAGTGGACATGATGCAGAGAAAGTTTAATACGTCCATCTACAGTGGTTAGGTGTTGCATACAAACACTACCAAATATATCGTACATTGGCTTTCACGGCCCATGAATTAAAACTCAGCAATTTTTCTAGGTTTATGCCGTGTCTTGTGTGGGGTTTCGCTCTGGAATACCAAGCTGGCTCATCAGCGGACTCGGAACATCAAGAGCCCACTGATGAGCCAGTTTGGTGTTCCTGGGCGAAACCCCACACAAGACACGGCATAAACCTAGAATAATTGCTGAGTTTTAACTAACAAATATGTTAAGCATCTCCGGTAGTAACTTCGCTAAATGAACTGTACAAACTATTCTTCAAGTACTTCTTGAAGTACAATGAATAACCATCTTCATTGTCAAGTTTGAGAGAATATATACAACTATATCTCATTGACATTATCAGCAATGGCCCTAGGTACCTTAGCCAACTGAATACCGTATTCATTATGAATAATATGCAGTAACAAAATAATATTATAAGATTAAAATAATTGTTTCTAAAGGGTTTAATATCTAGGTAATTGGTGCCTACATATAATATTCCTCTATTGTTTAATATCACGACATAGTAGAAAAGCATATACAAAGGTGTGCAAATTATTAGACTCAATGCGAGTTTTCCAAAATATAATTTATACTTTTCATGATTCAATATCCTAAATATATTTAGCAGCTGAAGTTATTTGAAATATTTAACCAAAATGTCTTAATTACATTTTATTTTAAGAAATATATAGTAAAATAATTGTATAGAATTTTCACTACCAGATCGTTAGTGCAAAATGCCACATGTTATGTTTTGATTACTGTATTCTACTTTTTGTATGAATTTGCTGAGGAATTCAAAGTCATTAATACTAATCATCCGCTTTTGAACTATACAAAGATTCACGGCCATGGATTGAAATGCCTGATTTTGAGGGCACATTCCAAAGTCAATGAAACGAGAGAAAACGCACCCAGCTTAGGTATTCCTCGGAATACCCAATTCTGAAAATTTCCTATCGTAATTTCTTATGGAAAAAATTACATGTCTACAGGGGAGAACTTTTCACCAAGTAGGGTGTTAAAGGATGTCATCCGTTGTTCAATAAAATGATTTTGAATAAAAAATTCTAACTCAATTAAATTCTCTAGTTATTTCTAATAATTTGCACACCTCTGTACTGTACACTAAGAAAGGTTACAATTTAAGGTGAAAACCATTTGAAATTATTCCTAGAAATGAGATAGTTTACAAAATAACCTGCACTTGAAGTTCTTCTTTAACAGTAATATTTTCATCGCCGACGCTTGTATCTTCAAATATATCTTCAGGTGCTTCAGCCTTTACTTCCACCATCTTAGCCGAGGGTAGCTCCTCAACAGACTCCTGGAAGGTAACATGTAAGTAAATGACTAAATATAAGATAGGAGCTATTAAAAACTATTTTGCATTAACTACTGAAAGATCTGTCATGTACACAAGTTAGATGGCAATGTTACACAGTACATGGAACTAAAATACAACTTACAATCATAAAGGATTCCTCTGGGTCACATTTGATGAATGTCGCTTCCTCCATTATTCTGAGGAATCTAGAAAAACACAGTAAGTGTAAATAATTAGTCATCTTAATATAAACCCTTAAGATACGTTGTGATTAATATAGGTTATATTTGTCATATTTACAGCATTTAGATTATGATGGCCAACATTATTGACTTGACAAATACGACGAAACTTTCCGAACATTAACATAAAGGGAAACAAATTAAATGCTTTTCAAGCGGTCAACACGACTGTACTGAGTCCTTAATTGCATTGGCTGAAGATGTGAGTAAATTGTCACGCATGAAGGAGAGCCGAGAATTGCATTTCAATGTGTACTTATTTTGACACGCGAATATGAGAGGGGACTATTGTGTCGGTTTATATTATATCGAGACACGTGGACGTGATTGTCAGTCTAACTCGGGAGAAGAGTTTTCTTTTCTGTTTGAGCATCGCAAAGCGGAAATCACGGGCTGGGGCAATATAAAACAAGATGTTCAGTAAAGAACATATAGCCCACTTTTCCTACAAGCATGGGTATAGTTATCACTCTTTGTCCTATTCAAGGAGTATAATTGAATGTTGGTTATAGTAGCTTGTTGAAATATAACGTGCTATACGGATATTAAACGTTGATTGATTGAATCCTCACCTGAATTATATATACAGTAATACAGCCATCACAATAATACAGGGGGTCAGACAAAATTCAACACTCACCCATGTACATGGGGCTAAATGGCCATAATGTCCAGGCATCTCGAATAAAACAACAACAACAGTTTCCTACCCAAATTCTTCCTCGTATAAAAGTACACACACAAGTAAGCCTACACACATCACAGTCACATAGGTGATCAGACAACTTCTACACACACCCACGTAAACGGGACTACAAGACCATGATTCCACAAAACCCCTAAAGAAACAATAACAACAACAATAGAGTCTACCGCGGATCAAGGTCATCGAATATTAATGGCTGTATGCGAGTGTTGAAATATGTGGTGTTATAAGTATATATATAATATTTTCGATTACAAATACACACTATTTATGCTTAACATTATAACGTGTGAGTAGTTATAAATCAATAAATACAAAAGAAACGAAGTAAAATATTTGAACATGCAGAGATTTTATGCACGAACCCCCAGACTAAGAGCCCAAGTCGCTCCCATTACGCCACAGATGCCCTACGATAATACTTGCTCAACAACTGGTTTATTATAACTGTATCATATTTAGTGTTGAAATCAACGATTTCATTACGGTTTTCTGGCGTTTTTATAAACCATTTGATACTAAATATTTATTATTCTGTTCAGTGCATTCCTAGAAGGATATAAACTTTGGAAGTTACGGAAATATATGTATTTAAGAGCAAAAATAGAGGCCATTTTGACAACGGGACGGCACGGGCCCAGAACGATATGGCACGGTAAGCCTGACCTGTTAGTCACTTCTACGGTTACATATTCTATTATAATATGCTGATTTTCAATCGGTCACCTCTTTGAGGACAGATTAAACCACCCTATGTACGATAAGCTGAATTATTGAGGACAGGCCTTGTTGAATCGTAAGTTACGGTTAGGCTATAACACTTGCATGATTCATACATCCACCATCTTGAAGCTATTTGGCTGATAACCTTGTAGTTTGGGTGAAAGGCGCTTCCCACATAAAAGTATATTGTAGCAAAATTTGGTAGAGATCAAATGATTAAGTTAGCGTAATTTGATTTAAGCTTTGAACAATTGGGTGGCCGCCATGACGTTTCCGTCAAGATGGCGGCGATATAAAATATGACACTGAGGTGCCAAAAGGCAAAAACTAATGCTACCTCTGTACCAAAGATCGTTCAATTCGGTTTCACCGAAATCGATTTGCACACAACATGGCCGCCATCTACATACTATTGGGCTGATGACCTTGTAGTTTGGTCAAAGGACGCTTCCTATGTAAGTGTATATTGCTGCAAAATTTGGTGGAGATCAGATGATTAGGTTAGTCGTAATTTGATTTAAGCTTTGAACATTTGGGTGGCCACCATTACGTTTCTGTCAAGATGGCGGCGATATTAAACATGACACTGAGATGTTTGAATTGATAGGGGGGACAGACATGTAGAGTAAACACACTCACAGACACACAATTTTTGGCCCTGTGTTTATCTCATAAGTCTACTTTCATTTCTTGCAAAAATCGAAAGTAGGCTAAAATGACAATCGGAAAGGCGGTGGTCACTTTTAAGTCAAAACAGTATTTAATAATAATTCACCGGAGGTAGAAACTATTTAGCACGTGGAGAGGAGTATACTGCCACGTGATCTGAACTGATCGATTATAAATTTGAGATTTGCCACTAATTAAAACCAGTCATATAATTCATTGCAAAAATTTAAGACGCGACAGTATCTGACTTATTAGATGCATAAAAACACTAATAAGCCTCACAATGTTAGACTAGTCACAAATGTCACATAGGCCTCCAACACTTATCCGTGAGAGTGAGACAAAATCTTAATCAAGTCCAACTATTCATAATAGTAGATTACTGTTGTGATAGCGATAAGCCCCAAATTAGATGTTTATTTTGATATCCACAAGGAAACGAGATTTAATGCTTTTTCAGTCGGTCAACACGATTGTACCCAATATTGTATAGGGTGTTCCCCAAAACGTGAAAAAAGATACTGATAGTATACGTGAGTGGAAGGTGCGTTTTACACTACCACTTTGCTAATATGATATCATTATTTACATACCTTGTATCATATTCAGGGAGTCAATAAAAATTGTAATTAATGTCAATTAACATCTAAATTACAAAAATATTAGTATTGATTTCGGTAATGTTTGTTGTACATTGATCGACGGCAGCCATGTTCCTATTGACGTCACATCACGCAGCCACTATTGCCAACAGGTGGAGTATAAAATACACCACACAGGTCATAATAAAGACATAGGTGATTTATATATTTAGCGTATCGGTATGGCCCATACAATCAATTCATATATAGAAATGAAATATGTACAAATTTACAAGGCAGAAAACAATGAACAAAAAAAAAGACTCCTCACAATTGAATGTCCAGATTACTGATCAACGGTATTGTTTCTGGATTGCCATCAGGAAATCTTCTTGACTACCTGTATATGCCCACGTTTCACATCCTCTGACAATGAGGTGGACGGTCTTTTCGCAGCTCCGCAGTCACACGGTGTTGACAACTTGTTCTCTGCACCTACCATGGCCTGTTCTTATTCTATACAGGGCAGTCCATGTTTTACGTGCTAGCCGGAATACACTTGAAAGTTCAGCACCTAAGAACATACTGTGCTGGTACATCCCCGTACATCGCAATATTAATGCGCGAGTATTCCCACTGTGTGTGACAAAATCCAGGGCCACACTACATAGTATTATTGGTCAATTTGCCGCGAATACCGCCTACAGTAGGGTATGCGCGGGGTTGACTGGCTTACTAAATTTTTGCAAGAAATATAAATTAAGAATGGAACAATATGTTATTCACATAACTATTTTATGATGTGAATGGAACATATTAATGAGTTTTTGGAGAAATTTGCATCATTTCTAAAGAATTAAATATTGGAAATATTTCAGTGAATATTATTTTAACCTAGGGTGAGACCAATCTACAGACACTGGAAGATGACCAAAGTCTCAAGTAAGCTCGTCAAGGACCGGATTTTGTTCGCCGAGTCGACAATAACAAAATTTTGCACACGACACTTTGGTAAGAGACTAGAACGATGGATTTTGCTTGATAACTCAAGAGCCAATCAGAAAAAGCTACATAAATATAGAGGGAATCGTTATTATATTTAATTCTGAAGAATAAAACAATATAAGCACTCCTACATTTAGAGAAGACGAAATTATATTTTCTCATCGAAACAGAATTAAAAATTAATGAATACGAGAGAAAATATGAGCGAATTACAGAAATTAGGACTGTGTTGGAGACTAGTCCGCCATTTCTGACAGTAAGGGGCGCGGCATTGGAGAGCGGGTAGATTCATTCCTTTACTGCGACAGGTACAGTGCAGACCTGTGTCACTGTTCGTCCGAAAGAAGCATATACGCATATACGAGGTACGGCAAGGAACTGAAGACTTGACCGGAGGAGACGCACAACTCACCGAGGAATGATAGGAGATGCCGGTGAAGAAACAATAGCAGTATTTTGAAACTTGAAACGACAGATTATAATACGACATTTATAAGAAGCAGTCTACATTATTGAAAAGAAGATACTACTACATCATTAAGAGTAGTCAGTTATACATCGACTGTCATAGTAAAGAAACCATAAAAAGTATATTTATTATTTATACATGATGGCAAAGAATTCAGGTCAGGAGGGGGGGGGGGGAAGTCCCCAATGTGAATATATTTTGAAGATAGACATGCAGTACTAAATCATGGAGGGAAGTTAGTCTACATTTACGGAGTGGAATTCAGAGTGGACCAGACAACAATGAGTTCATCATTCTACGACTGCAATACCAACAGCAGTGTTCTGAATTACCAACAATGAAACTACAAGAATTTCCATATCCAACTTGGAAAATTCTACAAATAGACATTCAATCTACAATCATGAGGCATTGCGACGAGAGACCAGCCGTTCGAGGAATTCGTTCAACCAGGTTGCGGGAGTTCAGACTGCTAATCGCGATGCAAGAAGACCTCTTGACGCGAGTGGAGTCCGAGCAGCCAGCTGCAGGCAAGGAGGAGAGGGCCGACCAGCTGATGACTTGCAGGCCAAGGGAAACCCGTTATCCAGCGTGCGCCAGGCACGTGGCGAGCAATGGCAGAAACACCTTACACGTCCAGCCAGGTATCGCGAGATTCGAGCATCATGAAGGTAGACGAAAGATTGTCCTAATATCTTAGTAGATTGTTGTGTTTTGGGGGTATTTCAGACGTGACCAACTTTATATGTAGATTTTCTTTACTCATAACTCATGTTATTATGTTGTCAGTTTTGTAAATTTAATTGTAACTTTTATTCTACGTCAGCATGTGTCGTTTTTGACGTATTATTTGGATTTTAATGTTTCATATTTAATTTTGCTGATACGTTTCCAATTAAACTCATTTTTAAACGAAACTGTTTTATACGAATGGAACGCTTCGATAGAATGCGTAAATGTCTATAGTATGCGTCAATGTTGCTAGATCACATCGACTAATATGGAAATCATAAATGAAATATGCTTAGGTATTTATTATGAACATTATAATATGTAACAGAACATGTGTAATAATTATAAAATACTTTCTGAAGTATAATAATTCCATAACGGGATATTTAAGAAACATGACATTGTTATAGTCATTTGTCATTAACACGATAGAGAAATGAATGAAATTAGGATCATATCGTTGACAGACAAAGTCAAGATGATGCCTAAAGATATAAACAATTTTATTGATGTAATTGGTTATTACGAATGTACAGACCAGGTGATGTGTAGATTAGCCTGAGGTTTATTTTAAGATGAAACACATATGTACATGAATAATTAATTCACTGAGAAATACCAGGAAGGGAGGAAATGATTTATTCTTATTAAATGCGAAAACGAGCGGACTAAAGTCTTATAAGGTTTATATTTTACTGCAACGTGGATAATTTTATAATGTGAAGGTAATTAACGGAACTTTGTCAGTTGAAGCAATGTGGAAAATCGTACAACAATGTAATTATGTGAACACAAATACTATTGAAGTATAAAGAGCACGAAGGTAATAGTTTGTGGAAGAGAGTTGTTAGAGTGCATCATAAAAGATATTTCACGTGTTAGTGACTATCTAGTAGGGTCACTGAATCGTATACATGTTTGGAAATGTATGAAGTTGGGTTTTTATTGGAGAAATACCGTGCATTATTATCGTCGGAAGGAAAGGAATGTGTTGAGAAATGTATGGGTCAAGCTAACGCACTATTGAGAAGTTGTTCACCAGTTTATGAAGGTTTATAAGTATATTGCTAGTGAAACCAATCGTTCGGTACAGTATGTAGAAGAAGTTAACTGACATATAAGTGTTTATTTGTGTTGTACGTGTCAGTGTAGAGTAATTCCACAATCCACGAAATTTATTAAGAGTAATAGACCTAGTCTCGCATCGTACTTCCAGTTTAGCGAATTGTATTCTTTGATAATGACATTACAGAGCCGTAATTAGCTTTGTTGCTCGTTACGAAGGTTCTATTGATTGTGACAAAAACATTAGATGCAAAGTGAAATATTGGTTGTAAATTGTATTGGAAGAAATGTTTTAGTGAAAGGAAACACAGCGAGATAGGTAGAACACGTAAGATCTTGTAAATATTTTGATAGAATATCGTGCTGGTCATGATAATTAGAATATTGTAAATACTTTAATAATTTAATAATTTTATTAACATAATGTTAATGTGTCTTAGGAACGATAAATATATAATTTAGGGTCTTATATGTTATCAACTACAGTTTTACAAAAGCTAATGATAACAGCTGATCATTTCAGGCTGTTCTTGAAACCAAGTCACGTAGTGACCTTCGAAAAAGACTTTCAGTATTATTATTATTATTATGCGAACTGTTTCTCGAAATTTTTCGCATGGAAAGTCAATATAGATAGAAGAACTATCTACATTTTATGTTCAAATATTTATTTTTAATTTTTAAATCTTAATATTTGCGTTAGGGACATCTTTTATAGTATGTTAATTTTTTAAATAAACTTACAAGCACTTTTTAGTTTGCTTGCCCTTTTTATAGAAACTGATAATCTTTTCATTTTGCAATCGACGTGCGGTAGTACTACTAGTACTGACAGTAGTGGCTACGCGCGCTAAAGCGCAGCGTTAGGTCATGGGGCCAAGCTCTCTGCTGACTCGGTAGACGCGTGGGTTCGAGCCCCACTGTCGGCTGTCCTTGAAATGGTTTTCCGTGGTTTCACATTTTCAACACCAGGCAAATGCTGGGACAGTACCTTCTGACAGGCCACGGCCGCTTCCTTCCACATCCTTGCCCAGTTTCATTCATCTTCATCCATTCCATCTCTCTTCCCGACGCGCAGGTCGCCCACGGGCGTCGAATAGAAAGACCTGCACTCGGCCTCTCAGGAGGCTACACGACAAAAAAAAGTACTACTAGTTGGATAATAGAACTCACTTAGTCTCAACTTCACCGTTCACGCTCGAGATCCGAGATTCTCGTCCTACCATTTGTTTTAATTGTTGGATTGCTAGTAAATGTGTATCTAGTTAGTAGTACTATTGCATGGCCGGTATGCGCCGAGGATTTCCTAGTTATTCACCTAGAAGGGAAGTGTTGGTTTATCTGGCTGGGTATCAACGTCCTTGCAATCCTTTCCATCTCAGCGGATATAGGTGGTGGCTATGCGGAATTCGGGCACATATAGGTTATTTTATTTACTTGGCGCCCAATGTGTTCGGCATCGATTGTGTTGGGGCACCTATGTGAGGAGTACGAGAAAGTTAAGAGGCATGTTTGTTAAACCAGCTGATGATATTTTGGTTATGTAAAGGTAAAGAGATAGTTAAATTCATGTTGATATAAATTAAATTATGTAGGGATTGTTAAATGAGAGAGGATCAGTTTATTAGATTACGGTTAGATAGGATCATAGACTTAAGTCTATCGTTTTGAATTATGATTATCGGGGTATTCCATTGTTATAAAATGTATGAGTTGGTCACTCTGAAACTCCACAAAGTAGTGTAGATGATACTTCCCATTTTTCTCAAGTGTATTAAATATGTTGACGGGGGATATGACTTTCATCAAATCCGTGCTGGAGAAGATGCAGGAAAACCAAACCAAATTAACAGAGGACATGGAAGCCTTACACAAACTCACACATGATAACACAAAGAAAATAGAAAGAGAAATTAAACAGTCAGCTGCTACAGCTAAATCTGAAATGAAGTCAGAGCTGACAGTAGCCCAATATTTAACTAAGTCCAGCATTACGTTAGTGCAGGAAGAATGCAAAAGAGTTCAAAATGAAAATAGAAAAGCACAGGAAACATCACAGGAAAAAGCACAGGAAGAAGCTAGGAAAGAACACGAAGAAATTAGAAACGCACAGGAAGAGGCTAGAAGGAATCAGGAAAAAGCACAGGAAGAAGCTAGGAAAGTACAAGACGAAATTAGAAACGCACTGGAAGAGGTTAGAAGGAATCAGGAAAAAGCACAGGAAGAGGCTAGAAAGGAACAAGAAGATATTAAGAAAGCCTTAGAGAAACCCAAGAGGAAGGGAGACTAGCCCAAGAACAGAGTATGTTAGCCCAGGAGGAAAGTAGATTTTCCATAGTAGAAAGCAGGAAAGCCCTGGAAGAGCCCAAATCAGCTTTCAATCAAGTGAAAGAGGATGTGACCTCTACCAAAAGAGAAATGGGCACCCTTAGATCAGAAGAGTAGTAGAAGCTAAAATTCAGTGTTGTGAAAATATTATAGATTTAGAAGATAAGATTCACCAAAGCATTAGTAGTGTAAGTTCAGAAAACAGAGTACACATTACAGGTTTCCAGAAGAAACTTACCGACCAGCTAACAATTTAAATGGTATTGTTGATATTGCATCTTGTATATCTAAATCTGTAAAAGAGTTAAAGGAAGAGGTAATAAGTTCTAATAGGGATTATATGCATGAGTTACATAGTAAAATGTTGAAAGATGTAAAATAAAATGAAACAAATGCTAATGTTAATAGAGATAATCTGAAGGAGGAGATAAATAAACCCATTGACAAAATACAAGAATCGAGCACGACCACAATAAAAGAACTTGTAAATATGGCAGATTCAAATAAAAGTGAGGAATTAAACATAATTAGAAGTACCGTACATGATATTAATGTAGGACTTGCGAAAATTAAATCTAATCAGGAGAAAGAACTACTTGATATTAGCGACAAACTGAAATCACTTACCATTGGAGAACCATGTGATCATGCAGGTTTGAAGGAAGAAGTTTGATTAGGAATGAGGCGAGAATTGGCAGAATTTTTCCAGAATAGAGATGAAAAGCTAAGAGAAGAGCTAGGGAAATTTGAATCAAAAGAGGACAGAGTGGAAGATGATAGAGAAAGCATCAATAGCTACACACACGGTAGACCGAATATGACACAAGAAACCGAAAGTATTCATAGGGAATATGGAGTTCTAGGAGGAATTTATGATCAGGGAGGTCAGCGAAGTAACCAGAATGTTATCATTCTCAAAAACGTTGACGACAAGCGTCACGTTTCAGTGATGTTGGAAATATAACAGCTGTAGAATTTCTACGCGACATGAGGTGTTACTTGGATGATAATCGAATACCGAGGGAGAGAGAAATGAGAGAAGTGGAAAAATTTCTCGAATCTGAAGCACTAATTTGGCATCGCGCTTTTAGATACACATACGCCAATTTTGAAGAATTTGCGGACGCGTTACAAAGGAGGTTTTAGAGCAAAGAATTGCAACAAGACATCAGGGCAGAAGTATACTCAAAGAAGTATGCATACTCAACAACTATACGCTACGCCAGCTTCTTCACTTCACAGCTCGCACGCCTTCAGTATCTTCAGCCTCAATTGGCAGAAAAAGAACTTATTCACGCCATATCACGACAGCTTCCTAATGAGGTAAGAAGACACCTAATTTCAGCAGAAGTGAGAACGTTGGAAGGCATGGCTGAAATTTCAAGTAGGCTTGATCATACTAGTTCTACGCCCATCATATCTCAGAGTAATAAGACGAGGCAAAGACAGGAGAGTCGAGACATTAATACAGTCTTAGTGGATCAGACTCAACAGACGGAAGAAAATCGGAGTAGAGTAGGTCCAACTAGAACCAATGAGTATGGGAGAAACAGATATGAACCTGCTTATAGACGCTTTAGAGAAGGAAGACCATATCAATCAAGATATTGGAATAATGGACAGCGAAGGACAGGTTATCCTAGAAACAACGAGATCCGTAGAAATGACTACTATGATAGAGAGAATAGGTCTAACGGAGGAGGTTACCGACGTTACAGGAATTGGAACGGCGATAACTTCGCCAGACAACAACAACAACGACAACAACCACAGCAACAACAACAACAACAACAACAAACGCAAAATATAGGATGGAGAAACAATGATAATGTTAAGAGATACTACCAAGACCGAGATAGAGAAAGTCAGGAGTATTTAAATGAAGAGAAGAAATGAAGAGAGAAATACTCAGAGTAACGAAGAAGTAGAACTTCAACCCTCAACTAGTAGGCATGGCCAAGAACCGAACCTAAGCGGGGTACAAAAAAAACTTCATTTGGAAAAAGAAAGTAGGAGAGGAAGTACAGTAAATGAATGTTACCAAGTACCGTATGAAGATATGAAGAAGAGGAGCTAGGAAGAGGAATAATAGCAAGGTTGCCTATTTTACAAATTATGACAGAAGGAGAGAGTTTAAGAACACTCCTAGATACGGGTGCGAATGCTTCAATCTTAACAGAAAGTTGATACAATAAACTGAAGGATGGAAAATCGATAATATCAATGCCTGCTTTGTCTATAAGAGTACGAGGAGCATTTAACGACAAGACTATGAAATGTAGAATACAAGCATTGATGAGGTTCACGATAAATGGTCATGTTTATGAACAGATATTTATTGTTCTAAACAAGATTAGTTTTGATATAATGCGTATAGACTTCATTACTAAAACAGGAGCTGTGATAGATCTAAGAAATGGTATAGTTAAATTCAATGGAAGGAGTAATGAAACAGAAGAACAGGAGAACGAATACCTCCTAGAAAATGAAATTCCGGGGGAGAACTTGGAAAGAATAATTACAGAGGTGGAATTAGAAAAGCCAGGACAGTATGGATCGAAAATTGAGAATTTTGAGATTTATCGAGAAAGATTAATCCTAGGGTATGCCGATGTTTTCGATGACGAACTAGGATTGATAAAAGGTTTCAAATACCAGATTAAGCTCACTGACAATACACCATTTCAGAAGAAGTTATATCGAATTCCTGAAAAATATCAAGCAGAGGTCGCTGAACTGATAAAAGGCATGGAAAAGGATGGGATAATTCGTAAACAAGCCACACCTTATTTGAACCCGATCACAGCAGTGAAGAAAGCGGGTGGGAGTCTGCGGGTTTGCATAGATGCCAGGGGTCTCAAGAGTTTATTATTGAAAGAATATGACTGACCGCCTAAGATCAGAGAGCTACTTAGGAAGTTTAAAGGGAAGTCTTGCTTCTCGGTCATTGACCTAACTTCATCTTTTTACCACATTGAACTAACTGAAGATAGCAAATGCTATACAGGATTTCTATTCGACCAGACCAGTTATATTTTCGAAAGGGTACTGTTTGGTCTTATAAATTCAAGCCCTGTCTTGATAAGAGCTCTAGATAGCAAGCTCAATGATGAAGTAAAGACAATGTCATATGCTATGTGGATGACTTAATTATTTCATCAGAAAATCCCGAGCAACATTTACTTCATTTAAGGAATTTATTGGAGAAATTGAGAGAGGTAAATATTAAAGTGAAGTTCAACAAGTGCCACTTTTTCCAGGAAAGGATCAATTTAATAGGGCACACGATTGACCAATTCAGCTATCCTCCAAACCAAGATAAAATCGATGCTATTTCAAAGTTTGCTAAACCAAAGACGATAAGAGACGTAAGAGCCTTTGCGGGGTGTGTCAATTTTTCAGTAGTCATTGTCCTCGCAACTCAGAAATTATGGCACCACTTCATGAACTGTTGAAGAAGAACAACAGATGGAAATGGGGCATATATGCAGAGAACGCATTTATTTTGGCTAAGGAGATGCTCAGAAATAATATCAAACTTAAGTACCCAGACTTTGAATGTTCGTTTATTGTGGAAAGGGACGCTTCTAAGGTTGGAATTAGCGCAGTTCTCTACCAAAAGGACCGAGATGGAAACAACCACTATATTTCCCTCAATAGTAGAAAGTTACTTTCTCATGAAGTCAACTACTTCACTACTGAGTTGGAAGCCTTACCAGTGATTAATGATTTGCACCAGTGGAAGAAAATTTTAATTGGACACCAGATCATAATAAGGACAGATCATAAAGCCCTAGAATTCATGCTTAAGTCAGACTTATCGAGTGATAGGATGACTAGGTGGACGTTGTTTATACAAATATTTAATGCAACGATTGCGCTTGTCCCTGGAAGTTTTTTTTTTCAGAAATCCTACAACTGAGAGCAGTGTGAAAATTCAAGTAGTGGAGACGGATGACGAAGACCAGACAACGTTGGAGCGATTACGAAGAATAGCAGTAAGCCAGAAGAGGGATGCAAGTTTAAGGAACTTATATAGATTTATGTCAGGCAGAATGCACACTGATGACGAAAACTATGAAGAAACCAAGAAGAGAGCGGTACACTATGTATTAGTAGAAGACATAGTATGCAAGTACGTAAATGCTAATCACACGAAGGTGAGAATTGTGGTTCCACCCAGACTGATAGTGCCAGTAGTTTGGTTAGTGCACAAGAGCATCGGACACGGGGGTGTCGATAAAACGTACAGTACTGCACAAGAGAAGTTCCATTGGAGTAACATGAGAGAGTCTATTAGAGTCATAATAAGGTCATGTGAACTATGTCAGAAAAACAAGTACAACTGGGAGCTTTTGAAAGAAAGACGGAAGGCAATAATACCCACTAAACCTTTAGAATTGTCCAGCCAGGATATTTTTGGTCCTGTTCCAAAAGGTAGTAGGGAAAACAAATACTTACTAGTCACTATGGACGTTTTCTCTAAAATAGTCATGATGAATCCTATGCAGAAAGCAAATACGAAGACTGTGTTGTATCACCTAGAGAAAAACATAATTCCTAATCTGGGAATGCCTGAAAGATTACTGACAGACCATGGAACGCAGAACATTTCTACGGAATTCCACCAGGCTATGGAGAGACTAGGAATTAGTCATATTTTTAGTTCAATCCGTAGTCCAGAAACTAATCCAATTGAGAGAACAATGTTGGAATGTTCCAAGAACATACGCATATATAGCTCAGAGAATCACGCCAATTGGTTGAAAGTTGTACCACTAATGGAATTCAGTATCAATAATACGAGACATGAAAGCACGAGCGAAATTCCAGTTACGCTCCATTATGATGAAAAACCAGTTAGACCTTGGAACGGAATCTTCAACATTCCGGAAGATGACGAACCATCGATGGAACAACGCATAAAGTTTGCCAGAGAGCATTTCAACAAGCAAGCCGAGAAGAGACTAAAGAGAATGCGTAGTAAGATATATAGTAAACCATTAGAAATTGGAGAATTAGTTTTGGTCAGAATTCCAGTCAAGGCTGATGTATTGAAGAAGGTATACATAAAATTCTCGAATGTGTTCCGGGGGCCATTCACAGTTGGAAAGGTCTATGGAAATTGTTACCAGATAGTGAGAATAGAAGACAATCGTCCCGTTGGAAAATACAACCATTCTAAATTTAAAAGATTTTATCCCAGGATCAACTGAAAGGATGAATTCAGTTTTATACATGAACAAGTCGAGTATTAAAGAAAGTCTATGCTATACTTTCATTAACAGGTCAGGAGGGGATCTGAACTCGAATTCGGTTTGACTCAAGGGATTGTTTGAGGCAAGGATCGAACCAACTTACGTACTAAATTTATGCAAGAAATAGAAATTAAGAGTGGAACAATATTTTATTCACATAACTATTTTATGATGTGAATGGAACATTTTAATGAGTTTTTGGAGAAATTTGCAGCATTTTTAAAGAATTAAATATTGGAAGTATTTCAGTGAATATTATTTTAACCAAGGGAGAATCCAATCTATAGACACTGGAAGATGACCAAAGTCTCAAGTTAGCTCGTCAAGGACCGGTTTTTGTTCGCCGAGTCGACAATAACAAAATTTTGCACACGACACTTTGATAAGAGACTAGAACAATGGATTTTGCTTGATAAGTCAAGAGGCAATCAGAAAAAGCTACAAAAATATAGAGGGAATTGCTATTATATTTAATTTTGAAGAATAAAACAATTTATGCACTCCTACATTTAGAGAAGACGAAATGATATTTTCTCATCGAAACAGAATTAAAAATTAATGAATACGAGAGAAAATATGAGCGAATTACAGAAATTAGGACTGTGTTGGAGGCTAGTCCGCCATTTCTAACAATAAGGAGCGCGGCATTGGAGAGCGGGTAGATTCATTCCTTTACTGCGACAGGTACAGTGCAGACCTGTGTCACTGTTCGTCCGAAAGAAGCATATACGCATATACGAGGTACGGCAAGGAACTGAAGACTTGACCGGAGGAGACGCACAACTCACCGGGGAATGATGGGAGATGCCAGTGAAGAAACAATAGCAGTATTTTGAAACTTGAAACGACAGATTATAATACGACATTTATAAGAAGCAGTCTACATTATTGAAAAGAAGATACTAATACATCATTAAGAGTAGTCAGTTATACATCGACTGTAATAGTGAAGAAACCATAAAAAGTATATTTATTATTTATACATGATGGCAAAGAATTCAGGTCAGGGGGGTAGTTCCCAATGTGAATATATTTTGAAGATAGACATGCAGTACTAAATCATGGAGAGAAGTTATTCTACATTTACGGAGTGCATTTCAGAGTGGACCAGACAACAATGAGTTCATCATTCTACGACTGCAATACCAACAGCAGTGTTCTGAATTACCAACAATGAAACTACAAGAATTTCCATATCCAACTTGGAAAATTCTACAAATAGACATTCAATCTACAATCATGAGGCATTGCGACGAGAGACCAGCCGTTCGAAGAATTCGTTCAACCAGGTTGCGGGAGTCCAGATTGCTAATCGCGAAGCAAGAAGACCTTTTGACTCGAGCGGAGTCCAAGCAGCCAGCTGCAGGCAGGGAGGAGAGGGCCGACCAGCTGATGACTTGCAGGCCAAGGGAAACCCGTTATCCAGCGTGCGCCAGGCACGTGGCGAGCAATGGCAGAAACACCTTACACGTCCAGCCAGGTATCGCGAGATTCGAGCATCATGAAGGTAGACGAAAGATTGTCCTAATATCTTAGTAGATTGTTGTATTTTGGGGGTATTTCAGACGAGATCAACTTTATATGTAGATTTTCTTTACTCATAACTCATGTTATTATGTTGTCAGTTTTGTAAATTTAATTGTAACTTTTATTCTACGTCAGCATGTGTCGTTTTTGACGTATTATTTGGATTTTATTGTTTCATATTTAATTTTGCTGATACATTTTCAATTAAACTCATTTTTAAACGAAACTGTTTTATACGAATGGAATGCTTCGATAGATTGCGTAAATGTCTAAAGTATGCGTCAATATTGCTAGATCACATCGACTAATATGGAAAGCATAAATGAAATATGCTGAGGTATTTATTATGAACATTATAATATGTAACAGAACATGTGTAATAATTATAAAATACTTTCTGAAGTAAAATAATTCCATAACGGGATATTTTAAGAAACATGACATTGTTATAGTCATTTGTTAATAACACGATAGAGAAATGAATGAAATTAGGATCATATTGTTGACAGACAAAGTCAAGATGATGCCTAAAGATATAAACAATTTTATTGATGTAATTGGTTATTACGAATATACAGACCAGGTGATGTGTAGATCAATCTGAGGTTTATTTTAAGATGAAACACATATGTACATGAATAATTAATTCACTGAGAAATACCAGGAAGGGAGGAAATTATTTGTTGTTATTACATGCGAAAACGAGCGGACTAAAGTCTTATAAGGTTTATATTTTACTGCAACGTGGATAATTTTATAATGTGAAGGTAATTAACGGAACTTTGTCAGTTGAACAATGTGGAAAATCGTACAACAATGTAATTATGTGAACACAAATAGTATTGAAGTATAAAGAGCACGAAGGTGATAGTTTGTGGAAGAGAGTTGTTAGAGCGCATCATGAAAGATATTTCACGTGTTAGTGACTATCTAGTAGGGTCACTGTATCTTATACATGTTTGGAATTGTATCAAGATCGGTTTTTATTGGAGAAATACCGTGCATTATTATCGTCGGAAGGAAAGGAATGTGTTGAGAAATGTATGCGTCAAGCTAACGCACTATTGAGAAGTTGTTCACCAGTTTACGAAGGTTTAAAAGTATATTGCTAGTGAAACCAATCGTTCGGTACAGTATGTAGAAGAAGTTAACTGACATATGTTTATTTGTGTTGTACATGTCAGTGTAGAGTAATTCCAGAATCCACGAAGTATATTAAGAGTAATAGATTAGTCTCGCATCGTACGTCCAGTTTATCGAATTTTATTCTTTGATAATGACATTACAGAGCCGTAATTAGCTTTGTTGCTCGTTACGAAGGTTCTTTGATTGTGACCAAAACATTAGATACAAAGTGAAATATTGGTTGAGAATTGTATTGGAAGAAATGTTTTAGTGAAAGGAAACACAGCGAGATAGGTAGAACACGTAAGATCTTGTAAATATGTTGATAGAATATCGTGCTGGTCATGATAATTCGATTATTGTAAATACTTTAATAATTTTTATTAACATACTGTTAATGTGTCTTAGGAACGTTAAATATATAATTTAGGGTCATGTATGTTATCAACTACAGTTTTACAAAAGCTAATGATAGCAGCTGATCATTTCAGGCTGTTCTTGAAACCAAGTCATGTGGTGACCTTCGAAAAAGACTTTCAGTATTATTATTATGCGAACAAATTTGTTTCTCGAATTCTTTCGCATTGAAAGTCAATATAGATAGAAGAACTTTCTACATTTTATGTTCAAATATTTTATTTTTAATTTTTAAATCTTAATATTTGTGTTAGGGACATCTTTTATAGTATGTTAATTTTTTTAATAATTGTTGGATTGCTAGTAAATGTGTAACTACTGTCGACCAAAGTATTATGTGCACTCGAGTTTGTAGGTTGATTGTGACGTAACCAATAGACCTACATAATATCCAATAACATCATCATTTTCGTCGTTCTATTTTACGTGAGTTCATGTAGGTTTGGAATTTTAGTTTATATTTTAATATTTTTTATCGCCATTGGAACACAAAAATTGCCCGTTTTTAAGCGTGTTTCAACCATGCGTCACATTTGAGAATTATTATCTCAAAAACCCGTCATGAGATTGAATCAAAATTTTAACACAATATACATTGGAATGTCGTACAACAGGTTTATTAATTTTAAAATTTTGCCTGTCCAAGAAACAAAGTTGTTATCATTTGTGTAAGGTAACATTTTCTCGGCTTGGGGTGGTTGGAATATGTAGTTCTTGGTCGCGTTGTAATCCTTATACATCAAAACGTTATGCTGTATGACTTAAATATACATAAATTAATTCACTTATTTTATATCGCTTTGTATTTGAATGGGGAAATAAGACCTCGCCTCGCTCGGCAGTGATGGGCTCCATCTCAGCAACCCTGTACAGCTTACCCCGGAGCGGCAAGCTGGTGAATCATGCCTTATTTCCTCGAACAAATACAAACCAATATAAAATAAGTGAATTAATTTACGTATTTCACAGTCATACAGCATAACTTCTTGATGTATAAGGATTACAACGCAACCAAGAACTATATTTTCCAACCACCCCGAGCCGAGAAAATGTTACCTTACAAAAATGATAACAACTTTGTTTCTTGGACACACAAAATTTTGAAATTAATAAACCAGTTATACAACATTCCAATGTATATTGTGTTAAAATTTGCATTCGATCTGATGACGGGTTTTTGAGATAATCATTCTTAAATGTGACGCATGGTTGAAACACGCTTAGAAACGGGCACATGAACTAACGTAAAATAGAACGACAAATTTTTTTATCTTATTGGATTTTATGTAGGTCTATTGGTTACTTCACAAACAACCTTCAAACTCGAGTGCACTTAATACTTTGGTCGACAGTAGTTAGTAGTATTATTGCATGGCCGGTATGGGCTGAGGATTTCCTAGTTATTCACCTAGTAGGGAAGTGTTGGTTTATCTGGCTGGGTTTCAACGTCCTTGCAATCCTTTCCATCTCAGCGGATATAGGTGGTGGCTATGCGGAATTTGGGTACAGTACCAATAATTCAATTTTGACAAAATCTCGGCATAGCCCCTCTCTCACTCAGTGCCTCAAATTGTACCATCCACGACACCTAACTGTGGACCTGGTTGCTAGATGCCATCACAGCCAGCACATGGCGGGGAACTTTGGAACTAATATAGTGTTATCAAATAATCTAACCTACAAAGTTTGGCTTCATACAAGTGTAGCTAGTGGAAGGTTCTTTTTCATGCCATAAATCTATGACTTAATGACACCGGCTTTACTTCCCCTTCGAAGGAAGGCATACTGAGGGATTTTTAACGCTCTTAAAAATCCGACGATT
Organism: Meconema thalassinum; assembly: GCA_946902985.2. Lineage (NCBI taxonomy): Eukaryota > Metazoa > Arthropoda > Insecta > Orthoptera > Tettigoniidae > Meconema > Meconema thalassinum. Next base: position 145,878,066 of record OX336395.1, on the reverse strand, counting down.
TCGGCCGGGTTTGAACACGCGACCTTGGGCATAGAAGTTGAGGATGCTACCGACTACGCCACCGAAGCCGCTCACCCACCCTTCACCAACATTTATGTTTGTACGCAGGCGTAAATTGAATGTTAGGTAATGATGGATTTAAGAGCTGAATAATCGCGGTAGTGTGGCGGGTAGGATGATGGACTTGAGACTAGTGTACAGCCAATCAGGGAGGCGTTGTCGTTTCACGACCTTGTTCGGAGGAATTATCGAAATCGTCGTGACATGCTTCTTCGTAACTCTAGTTAGGCTTCGCTTCTGACCAATTGACATCATAATGAAAACATACAAAGTTCTCAGCGGTTGAAACATACCCGAAGACTTGTACTTGGGGTGACCACCTCTCTCGTATTTGACCATATTTTTGCACGATCTCTCGGCTCCCGTATTTACTGTCTCTTTGGGTGAATTTCTCCCGTATATTTTCGTGAAGTAAAATAACTGTTTCAATCATTCAAATTTTGCGCATACGGTCGAAATTCGTTTAAACGTTCCAGAGCAGACGCAATTGATTCGAAATGGAGTTTTTTCTATCTCGTTTAGAAATGACCAATTTGTTTTTCAAATTGTTCATCAATCTCTCTTTTCTTACGGACACCTCAAGTGAGATGTTTCGACACCCTTGGAAAGTTTATGACGGCATGACCCCCGGTCTAAAAAAGTAATATCTTCCATAACTCGTTGCTCGCACGTCGCTTATTTCTTCCCTCGGTGTAGGTTACGTCAGTAAGTGCTAAGTTGTTGAGGTTAAAAGTATGTATAAAACATCTATATGATTTCATTCAACAATATTACTATTTCATGAACTTGTATGAACCTACCCAATGTGGAGGATATTGAAACAAAGACTTCAGTTGATTTTGTGTATTTTTTTCTTTTTCTTTATAACTCTGGTACAGTATTTCATCAGTATAAATTTCAATTCTTTTCTGTATTATGCTTTGGCCTGTATCAAATGTTCAATTTTTCTAGTGTTAACCTAATTAATATGAAATAAATGCACAAATTACTTCGTGTATTAGTACGGTATCTTATCTTATTATATAACTAGCAACCCGACCCGGCTTCGCCCGGGAACAGTTATGAATGCATTACGTGATAAGCGCTTTTACAACGACCAATATCCGTTTTACGTCTCGGCATGATGGGTTAAAATCACTGACTGGACTATTAATTATATTATCATGGAGATGCATGTGCAACAAATTCTTGTCAGACTTAATTTAAAAATGGCGAGGTGCATGAAACACCGTCCAATCTTAACTTGACTGTGAATTTTGCGGAACGAAAAGTTCACATGCCAAATTAAGAAAAGCCGAGTTGCACTTCCAGGGAAACTCCAAACACAACGATTCTTCTCTAAAGTTTTTAACTCAACAAGACTCGATAGTTTGCTGCTGGCTGTATCTGGAGCAATAAGCTCGTTCGCTAACTAAGCTGTAACTGGGGTGATAGACTCGCCCCTAGCTAACTCGTAAACTGTCGCCTCAGTAACTGAATGGAGAATGTTGGAAGAAATGAAAACGTAAAATCACTTATAGTAGGCGATGTATTGAAGATAGAGATATGCTCTCCCGGGCTTTTTTGTATAACTTTTCATGCTGAATAATTCTTACACCCATAGTATTTAGATATGTTTAACGGTTTGCCCAGCGTAAGCTTACAAAGCGCTCGGACGCCAGGTTTTTTTCCGACTTTTCCACCGAAATCGTTACTGTTCGGCTTTCTTTGATGATAAATAAATTATTTTCTACAGAAATCATCCTCGAGATATCCTTTACAGAAAGGTGAAAACCGCATCAAAATCCATCCAGTGGTTCTCGAGTTTACCCGTAACATCCAAGAATCGGGGACTTTGTTTTATACTAAGTAGAGATACACAAAGGCGTATGTTTCACAAAACTCAAGTTCCTAAACCAGAGGGAATTCGAAGATGTGGTTTGTACCAAAATCTTCCAAATCGTCTCAATGATACAGGAAAAATCTTGCATTTCTAGAAAAGTCAATGGAAATATTTTTATTTGTTTATAAAGTGCTTTTAAACAAATAAACAAGACCATAGGCCCTGGCAGAATTGTGTAGCGTACAGCCCGTATAGCAGTAGAGCCGGGCGGGTAGTCTGTACACATGGGGCGCACACAACCCAATATGCGAGAGTTCTCACACGGGTTCCCTAGATGTTAAAATTTTACAACTGTTTTAAAATGTAATTTCAAAAGACATTACTATACTCATTTGTAAGACTGAGCCCAAACGTTTTTCTTCAAAATACTATATTGCAAATGTATTAACGCTACATAATACTAAATGTTTCACTCAAGATGCTAAAATTCCTGAGTTCAAAATGTCATCACCCAAGTGCAGTTCAGAGTTACCTCTATAAGGCTGCAAAGCTCGTCACGCTGCTATTCGCAGCACCTCGATATTTATAAATGAGGTTGGAACAGGCAGGGTAAATCTGATTACCACAGACACTTTTGGAAAAGAAACCTATACACACGGCTGAACTAGGTTAGAAACTCCAATACAATCACGATCTTCCACTTGTGTTACAACGCGCCCACTTCACAATTAAGCTTGATATTATGGCTCGATTGGAATCGACTGGAGAAGATACTTTTGCACACCCTGGGAAAATATGTATATTTGTCACCCTAGGACACAACACACTTGTGTTTCCCCAAACGGAGACCAAATTTTTTTGCAAACTTAAATAACGAAAACACAATAACCAGACAAATAAAACTTTACGAATTTCAACTGAAAAACAGTTTTTTTATTTTATTTTATTTTATTCAATACTGAAAATATCTTTATTGCAATTATTATGTTCTGTTACAACTGTACATATGTACAACTTCATACCTGTTATATAAAAACGATTATTTATATAACAAAATCAACTCGACTATTTTGTTTAGCAAACCTCGTGATTACCGAATCGATGTGTATAGTGATGTCACGATGAATGTGCAGCAATGCACGCATAGGAAACTGGGGCTTTTTTCGCACCAACATTTTTTGCCGACGTCCAAACTGCAAGCTTGGTTGGCAATTTAAGCTGTGACTTTCTCCCTTTGTCGGTATCAACTCGACTTGCCGAAACTGTAACGTACCTTGATCCTTTTCGCGAAGCTCGATGAAAAAGTCTCAAAACACGCCGTTGCAATTTGTACGAATATTTTTGGTGCGCTAAACGCATCAAATTTCTATCCATGTAGCTTGCAAAAAAATTGGTCTGGTTTTGTACGTTTGGTTATTTTGTGATTGCTTTGTTAGTGATACCATTTTTAGCCTACTTTTCACATTTTGCAAAAATGAGGAAAAAGTAGACTTATGAGATCGATCCGGGAAAATGTGTGTCTGTCTGTCTGTCTGTCCTTCTGTCTGTCTGTCTGGCTGTGTGTGTGTCCCCCCCCTATCAACTCCTAAACGGCTGCAGCTATCGAAACCAAATTTGGTAAGAGCAAAGATCTATACCAGAATATCTCACCGCCATATTTTAAATTGACGTCAGTGCTACCAACTGCTGAAAAATCGCAATTGTAATTTGAGCTCAATGTTGGATATCTCAGAAGTTATGCAAGCGAACTATTCCAAAATTGGCACACACATAGACAATAGCATTCCAGATTAATTTTCAGAAGACCATAAGTGCTAGTATTGCCAACCTGATTATAAGCCTGCCGATAGGTCCAATTTCTAAATGCATGTAACTTCTATACTATCGATTGGATTTCAACCAGATTTCGTATGTACTATGTGTACTACAGCAGATATGACTGTGCGTATTCTAATGAGCCACCAGGGCTGCCAACTGTTAATAAATACTCTCACTATGTTTTTACCCTAATGTCAATATATCAGAAAGTATGAAATCCAACAGCTCTAAACCTTGCACACGTATAGTACCTGATATTCTGCCTTACTTTGGTGTAACTTATATACATCAGTGCTGCCAACATGATTCTAAGCCTGCTGATAGGTCCAGTTTTAAATGCATATAACTTCTATACTAACAAATGGATTTCAACCAAATTTCGTATGTGCTTTGTGTACCATAACAGTTATGACTATGCGTATTCGTAAGAACAAGCAGAGCTGCCAACTGTTAATAAATACTCTCTCTATTTGTATAATCCTAATATCAATATATCAGAAAGTATCAAGTCATCATCTCTAAACTTTGCACACGTAAAGTACATGACATTCTAGATGCATTTGGAGTAACTAATATACCTCAGTGCTGCCAACATGATTCTAAGCTTTCTGATAGTTTCAATATTCATGTACATTTAACTTCTATACTAACAAATGGATTTTATCCAAAATTGGCACTATAATAGATCGTAATATTTCAGATTAATTCTGAGCATCACATACATGCCATGGTTACCAACATGATTTTAAGCGCCCTGATAAATCCAATATCAAACAGCATGTAACGTCCATACTATCCATTAGACTTCAGCCAAATGTTGTAGGTGCATTCTATACCTTAAGAGATGGAACTAAGACTATGCAGAGTCACCAGGGTTGCCTACTGTAGTAATTTACTCTATTACTTGATTTCGTCATTATTCTAGATAGGTCTATATACATTGGCATCAAGCTATAACTTTAAGAAAAGTAGGCTCTTTAGTTCTTCACGGAACTACTTGTTCTTAACAATTTCGATTCTGTGACCCTCCCCCAAAGCCAAACTCTAGATCCGCGCCTGGATGGTAGGTAAGTGCAAGATGGTAATAAAGAGGTCCCCTTGCCAAAGTTGTAATTAAGTCTAGATTTGCAATTAAGCGGCAATATGCAGGAAAGTAAAATGCCATTAAGGTGGTAGCAAAGGGTGCGGGAGAGGCAATAAGAAGGTACCGTAGTCAAACATAATAGGGGTATCAGGTCGGTCATAACGAAACTACAATAGCGTTAAAACCAAACCCGGAAAAAAAGGAATAAAGTGGCAAATAATAGAATAGCCTACTACTCCTTGAGCATGATAATAGCCAAGCGTAGATTCAGCGGGGTGAGGTGAAGTGGCAGGCGGGAAAAGAAGGGCCTGTCAACAGCCCACTGTGTTATCTGGATTTCATGTCTATTCCAATACTGCTAACATAGGGCCGTTGCTCAAATGACTGTGGTGTTGCGAATGAGTGAATGTGTCACCGACCAATGTCGGCTATTTGGTTCTATTTCTACGCACGGACCGGGAACTCGCAGCACGCGTCACCATAACTCCTCATAGTCCGCGATCCACAATTCTCTCAGGCATGGGCGCCCGCACGGGGTGGCAGAGGGAAACACAAAAAGTAAAACGATATGTAAATCAGACAGAAAAAACATTTTTTACAAAAGTGCTTATTCTAATTAATTTTGTGCGAAATATAAATAGTTCAGACATTTAACTTTCTGTCGGGCGAAATATTAAATATAGTGGCAGTGGGCGCATTAAGCCTGTCTGGCAAACCTCGGCAATCAGAATTTTTAAAATTACAATATTTGCTGAAGAACAATTTTGCTACAATAGTGAATACACTCATTCATTGTCTGCATATTACGTAATGGTGCACGATCAGGTGCAATAAGCCTGATATTACTCTTTCACGAATTGATTGCCGGCGGTCGAGATGGGAACTATTCTCTGTTTACTTGTGCCACACGTCACTCTGCTTCGTTGACAGGTGCAGTTGCGCGAGTAGGATATGACTCAGCTCTAGTAACTGTCCGTGGTGACATGAGCTCCTGTGACACTTATCTGCGCTTCTAAGACAGGTAGCGCGCGCAATGCTGCTTGACTTATGTGCAGACTGTGTTCTCCTCTTTACCCTGCGGGGCTCCTGCTACAATAATCAACAAACGGTGGCGCAGCCAGGCTCAGCGGCAATCAAATGTTAAATGGGTAATAGATCACTTTTGCAATAACATCAGATGTGTAGGAAGGTTGTTGACAGACTGGCCGAAATGGACTTGAATGTCATGCGGATAGAAGCAGCTACTGAAAGGTGGAAGTATAGCTTCGCCTCCGCGAATGACGAATGACTTATGACTTATTTCCTCTCGCTCCGTGCGGAGCATAGGGCATCCAAGAATGATTTCCATCGGGATCTGTTTGTTGCCAAGTTCTTCACTTCCCTCCAAGTCTTTCCCGCTTTTCTGGCCTCCTCTTCAATGGTACGTTTCCAGGTGTTCCTTGGTCTTCCCCGTCTCCGAGCCCCTTGAGGATTCCAGTCCAGAGCTCCCCTTTCTACTGCATCATTCTGTTTCCCCAGAGTATGCCCAATGCAGCCCCATTTCCTCCGTTTAATTTGGACTTCTATAGGTTGTTGGTTAGCCCTTTGCCACAGCTCTTCATTTGGGATTATATCTGGCCATCGTATACCCAGAATTCGACGCAGACAACGATTGATGAATACTTGAAGTTGGTGGCTGATAGTATTGGTAACTTTCCATGTTTCACATGCATACAATAGGACAGCTTTCACATTGGCATTAAAAAGTCTGATTTTCGTCTTCCTGGATATGTTACGGTTTCTCCATACTGGATAGAGCTGCTCAAGAGCCCCATTTGCCTTTCTTATTCTGCTCATGATGTCCTCCTCAGCCCCTCCACTTCTCGTTACCACGCTTCCCAAGTAAATAAGTAAACGAATGACGAATACAAGATAAGAATTAACACGTGTGCCTGTCTGATCAGTTGCACCCACTGGAAAGTTACAAATCATCCTAATGTCAGTTATCCTGGTGCGCTTTCGCTTTTTGATGAAACACTTGAGAATGTTACAAAGAAATATTGTTATGTACCGTATATGCTCATGTATGTAGGCTACTATGTACGGTATTGTGTGTACCATGGACGGCCTCCTAGACTGTGTCTGTGTTAGGCTACTTATTTATTTCGTGTGCATGGTCTACGAATGGATTTACATTTCATATAAAGGCAAATGAAAGCCTCCGTGCCTTAGGCGGCAGCACGCCTGCCTCTAACCGCTGGGTCCGTGGTTCATCTCCCGGTTACTCCATGTGAGATTTGTGCTGGACGAAGCAGGGGCAGACAGGTTTTTCTCCGGGTACTCCGGTTTTCCCTGTCAAAACATTTCATTCCTGCAACACCATCCACTATCATTTCATTTCGTCTGTCATTCATATAATAATTGCCTCAGGGGAGTGCGACAGGCTTCGGCAACCGACACAGTTCATATCCTCGCCGCTAGATGGGGGCTTCATTCATTCCATTCCTGACCCGGTCGGAGACTGGAAGCAGGCTGTGGATTTTCATTTCATATAAAGGTAAATAATGTAATTTTATCTTATTATATGTAATGTGCGTTCAAAAAGTAACGAGACGGAGGCTGTAATGCGCAAACCGGTGACGACATCGGCTAATCGTGGCGTGTGTAACGAGGTGTGGTTCCGACCAGAGTGTGGAAGGTCACAACCCGTCGCTAAAGGGCACACGTGCACGTCACGTGACGATACAACACGAGCATCAGCATGCATCAATCGTCCAACGCTGCCAGTCGCATTGCAAACAGCGACATGGAGGCGTCAAACGAAGAGCAAAGAGGTGTTGTTCGGTTTCTGACCGCGGAAGGAGTATGGGGAACGAACATTCATCGCCGAATGTCACAAGTGTACGGGGAACCCTTACAAGGGTCAAGGCGTGGCACAAGCGCTTCAGGGAAGGACGGGTGTCGTTTGCCGATGATGCCCGGTCTGGGGCACCCCCCTGCATTACCGATGACAACGTCCAGCTGGTTGATGCACTCATTACCCAGGACCGCCGAGTGACAGTGAAGGCCATAGCCGCCGTGGTCGGATTGAGCGTCGGAAGTGTGCACACCACCATGAAGGAACGACTGCACTTGCGCAAAGTGTGTTCCCAATGGGAGCCCCACAGTCTTCAACCACACCAGGAAGCATGTAGAAAGGCCTACTGTCTCGGTCTTGGTTGGACGATTGATGCATGCTGCTGCTCGCTTTGTATCGTCACGTGACGTGCACGCGTGCCCTCTAGCAACGGGCTGTGACCTTCCACGCTCTGGTCGGAACCACACCTTGTTACACACGCCACGATTAGCCGATGTCGTCACCGGTTTGCGAATTACAGCCTCCGGCTCGTTACTTTTTGAACGCACCTTATATGATCCAAAAACGACATGGGCACACGCACGAGGAGTCTTTTCTTGTTCGTTGTTTTCTGTTTTGTAAATACACTATGTATATATTTTATTTCTATACATAAATCGAAAGTATGGGCTCTTGGTGTCACCTGTGGGGGTCCGGGCACCAAGGCTGCAATTTTTGATGCGTAAATTTTTAAGCGTGTTTTGACCAAACTGCAAGGTCATCAGCCCAATAGTATACAGATGGCGGCCATGTACTGTATGTGTGCAAATTGATTTCCCCTATCAATCCAAACACGGTGAAACCGAATTGAACAATCTTTGGTACAGAGGTAGCACTAGCAAAGGGTACCTCAGTGTCATGTTTTATATTGCTGCCATCTTAACGGAAACGTAATGGCGGCCACCCAAATATTCAAAGCTTAAATCAAATTACGACTAACCTAATCATTTGATCTCTACCAAATTCTTCTACAACATACATATTTGTGTGAAGCATCTTTTGACCAAACAACAAGGTCGCCAACCCAATAGTTTGCAGATGGCGGCCATGTATGTGCAAATCGATTCCCCCTAACAATTCAAACACGGTGAAACCGAATTGAATGAAATTTGATACAGAGGTAGCACTAGCAAAGGACACCTCATTGTCATGTTTTATATCGCTGCCATCTTGACTTTTGACCATATTACAAGGCCATCAGCCCAAGAGTTTGCAGATGGTGGCCGTGTATGCGCAAATCGCTGCTCCCTATCAATTCAAACGCGGTGAAACCGAATTGAAGGACATTTTGTACAGAGGTAGCACCAGGAAAGGGCACCTCATTGTCATGTTTTATATCGCCGCCATCTTAACGGAAACATAATGGCCTACTTACATGAGTGGAGTAGCTAATTTAATCCTAATTTAGTTGGGCTTATACTCGTGTTGACCGACTGAAATTTACAATTCAATATACAGTAGATCAATGAGGTGATAAAGCCAAAGTTCAAAGAGGGATTGATAAAGATGTGCTTCTGAAAGAAGAATTACAGAACTGACATTGGCAGCTTCTTAACTCACGAAAATATATGTGACATTCTTAAGTACAAATTCATAATACTTAAATGATCCTGCAATGTCTATATCGTTATCAAAGCGACTCTGTGAAAAGTACATGATTTAGTGAGTTCTACTGTATATAGCGCCCTATTTTACTTAACGGTCAGCAATAATCAAACGTAATATTTTCTTTCTACAACGAAAATTTGCTAAAACCATGGGTGTCATAATTATGAGTTAACTTACGTACAATTAGAATTAATCACTTCGTACAAGTTTCATTATGTTAAGAAGATCAATGCGAAGTATTCCCGATAGGTTGTGAAGAAGACGAAAATCATGATGGATCTGCTGTAACGGCCAGTACAAACTAGGTATATTTTGGAAACAGTGCTACAGGTATTTGAATTATTAGGCAGATTCATGTAGGGATATTTCCACAGTTTAATTTAACTTATGTTCGTGATTTAGAAATACGGTTTCAGAAAATATATACAGTTATTTATAAATTAGGCAAACTGGATTTACATTACCATTTTAATGAACTGCTTGATATTTATTTTTGCCCATTTTTACCTGTTTTTAAGAACTGAACATTTTAACAGTGAATCACAAAATAAGAAAAGCGAACTTCAATGACCAAAACTCTGAACTAAAAACAAAAAATTCCTCCCATTCTTCCCATAAAGTAGCGAACAGTTTCAGACCAGCCAAATAATGAATTTCGCTAAGCAAGTAAGAAATGAGAAATGAAACGAAAATTGGAGGTGGAGGTTAATGAAATGAAAATTATAACTTGGACCCCCTCCTGGAAAGAATCCTGCGGGCACCCATTCTCTCAGGTTCACGGAGCTTGGTCCCGAGCAAGAGTTACGACTTCCTTGGATTGGCCGATTGAGGCTGGTTCACAATCGTCTGGGAACAGGAAGCACATTCGCCCCCTTCCCTACGCTCACACTTAGTGCCCTACCGGTAGTTATAAACTATATATTTAAAACAGTAAGCTGATTTTTGTTACCGCGAGATTGACAGAACGGCTGAACCGATTGACTTCGTAATGCACTCTGATGAAAGCCCTTGATCTGTATATATGCAGAGTGTCTTTAGAATAAACAAATATGTTACCATATATTTTTAAATTTATAAACAAAAATGCAAAATGGCGCATGCGCAGAATCAGTTTGGTGATGACAGACATGGCGGATGTCCAGCGCGCTTTAATGTGAGAGTTATTTATATGAATTTTAAAGGAGGGGAATATTCATTAATTGTTGAGAGGAGGTACTCCTCCCTTTCATAACTTTCACAAGGCAGATTATTGAAAATATGCTATTTATGATTCACATAGGCTACCTTTTTGGGAGTCATTAGAAGTTGATTTCAATTTGAATTGTCACTGCTGCACCGGAAATATTTCTTCATTTACGGCAATATATCATTTTCATACATTATTTTTATCTCTTGGGGAAGCCTCCGTGACTGAGGTGGCAGCACGCCGCCCTCTCACCGCTAGGTCCGTGGTTGAAATCCCGGTCACTCGATGTGAGATTTGTGCCAGCAGTATGTTGCAATGTCGAGACTGCAATATTTTGAAGTCCCTAAAGTTGCAATAGTGTCAGAATATAATCGTACAAAGAATGTAACTTATATAGGAAACTTCTTCTGTTTATGTTGTTCATTGTCCGTCATGTTTTGACGGGTTTCAACTAGTATAGAATTTAAATATCTAACGGGTCACGTCCTTGAGGGTATTCAAAACCACTCTCTGTTCGATAAGCGGAATTGGTGAAACCGGGCCTCATTGGGTCATAATTTACGGATTATACTGCTTGCATGGCTGTCATCTTAAAATGGATTTGCTGATTATCTTCTAGTTTGGATGCAGGACGCGCCTCATAATATGAAGGTACCTATTTTTACAGAATTTGGTAGAGCTCCGATGATAAGTTTAGTTGTAAATTGATTCAAGCCGCAGTAGTTAAAAGAGTCGTAAAACCATTATTATTATTATTATTATTATTGATTTAAGTTTTGAACATTTGAGTGGCCGCCATCTTGTTTTGGTAAAGATGGCAACGATATCAAAAAATCCCTCTTGGCATGCTGTAAGGCGAAGGTAGATTTCACCGGGCAAAAAATTTACTAAATTTGCCAATTGCTCTATGCCTACAAAAGTTCCACATGTTAAGCATAACGTACAAGAAAACCCATCTATCTATATATATATACAGCTCAATGTTTGTCTGTCATGTATACAAAATGTACACCGTATCACCGATATGAACGAAATTTTACATACTATCCTTTGGAACCCTGAGGGTAACACTGTCAACTTGAAATTTCGGTCAGACCACTCCATTCCCTGCATTTAGGCCCTTTGGCACAAATCTACACCGTTTCACCGATCTGAACCAAATTTTATATACTTACCCTTCGGGACCTTGCGAGTAACACTGTCTACTTGAAACTTCGGACAGACCACTGCATTCCCTGCATTTAGGCCATTTGGCACAACTCTACACCATTTCACCGATCTGAACCAAATGTTATACACTTACCCTTTGGAACCCTGCGAGTATCACTGTCCCCATGAAACTTCGGACAGACCTTTCCATTCCTTGCATTTAGGTCCTTTAGCACAAATCTACACCGTTTCATCGATCTGAACAAAATGTTACGTAATTACCCTTTGGAACCCTACGAGTAACACTGTCTACGTGAAACTTCGGGCATACCTCCCTACTCCTTGCATTAAGGCCGTTTGGCACAAATCTACACCGTTTCATCGATCTGAACCAAATTTTATATACTTACCCTTCGGAACCTTGCGAGCAACACTGTCCAATTGAAACTTCGGACAGACCACTCCATTTCCTGCATTTAGGCCCTTTGGCACAACTCTACGCCATTTCACCGATCTGAACCAAATTTTATATACTTACCCTTTGGAACCCTGCGAGTATCACTGTCCCCATGAAACTTCGGACAGACCTTTCCTTGCATTTAGGCCCTGTAGCACAAATCTACACCGTTTCATCAATCTGAACAAAATGTTACGTAATTACCCTTTGGAACCTTACGAGTAACACTGTCTACGTGAAACTTCGGACATACCTCCCTACTCCTTGCAGTAAGGCCGTTTGGCACAAATCTACACCGTTTCATCGATCTGAACCAAATTTTATATACTTACCCTTCGGAACCTTGCGAGCAACACTGTCTAATTGAAACTTCGGACAGACCACTCCATTCCCTGCATTTAGGCCCTTTGGCACAACTCTACACCATTTCACCGATCTGAACCAAATTTTATATACTTACCCTTTGGAACCCTGCGAGTAACACTGTCTACTTGAAACTTCGGACAGACCTCTCCATTCCTTGCATTAAGGCCAAGTCCGTTTGGCACAAATCTACACCGTTTCATCAATCTGAACCAAATATTTCGTAATTACTCTTTGGAACCCTACGAGTAACAACGTCTACTTGAAACTTCGGATATATCTCTCTATTCCTTGCATTTAGGCCCTTTGGCACGAATCTACACCGGTTCACCGATCTGAAACAAATTTTATACACTTACCTTCTGGAACCCTGCGAGTAACACTGTCTACTTGAAACTTCGGTCTGACCTCTCCATTCCTTGCATTTAGGCCCTTTGGCACAAATCTACACAGTTTCACCGATCTGAACAACATTTTAGGTACTTACCCTTTGAACATTTGGGTGTGGCCACCATCTTGTTTTGGTAAAGATGGCAACGATATCAAAATGGGACAAAGGGACCTAAAAACCACGTTTTAAGGCCCTAGGATCAATAATGTCCTAAGTAGTGTAACTGTAAGAATATTTATTAAATAAGCGAGTTGCATAATTCCGCACCTACCAGTGTTTTGGTAAAAAAAAAAAACATTGTGAAAATACTTACAAATTACAGTCACGGGGAGTAATTAGTGACAAAAATATTCAAGCCCCTAATGGTAGGATCATCATTATCATCATGCTTAACTGTAGGCCACATCTGTTAACTAAATATAAGGCCTCTGTTATTTACACAAATCTACACCGTTTCACCGATTTGAACCAAATTGTATCCTACTTACCTTTTGGAATACTGCGTAATACGCTGTCTACTAGAAATTTGGACAGCCCTCTTTCTCGGCACAAGGGCGAAATACCGAATTTTAAGCCTCGCAATGCATGAAACAAAACTCGCGACTTAAAATTTGGTTCAGTTCGGTAAAACGGTGTAGATTTGTATAAGTAAGACTCATTTCAGGCCTCGCAATGAAAGAAATAAAATTATGGGTATAAAATTGGGGCAGGTCACTAAAACGGTGCAGATTTGTATAAATAAGAAACAGACAAAGGGACCCGAACACCACGTTTTATGAGCCAAGAACCAACCGTGCCGGAAATATTCCGTTGTTGTAGTAGGGGTCTAGAAATGCTGGAAATTGAGGTGCAACTGTAAGAATATTTAAATGAGTCTATTGTTGGCTGACAATGCGGGCTGCATCACGCTGTCCCTACCCGTGTTCTGGTGCAGAATTGCGAAAATAGTTGGAAATTGCGCTGCCTACAAATTGCAGTCACGGGGAGTAATTAGTGCAAGGAGATTTCTTAGATCCCTTGAAAGAATTGTCGTCAAGAAAATATTAGGCCTCTCTATAAGGGCGTTGGTGTTGACGCAGTATACTGAGGTTATCAGCTGCAATAAGCGTCGGTGCTTTCAAATTTTCTTTGATGTACACCGATTATTTTCCTGCAGCGCTATATGGCGATAAATGACACTGTTGCTCCTTCAGAAGCTCGGAACAGCTGAAGTTTTCCGAAGTGCTCCGATTATTTCCTGCGGCGCTATGCGGCAAAAGACGACATTGCTCACTACTTCTCTAACAGCCAATGAGATATAAGCCCTAGGCAACGTCTTTCATTTCCCTTACCGGTAGGCCCTACTCCTCTTTTTTTTTTTTCTTCCAATTGGTTTGTAAATTACAAGTGTCAGTACTGTAGTTAGTAAATTGCCGTCTCCCTGTCATTATTATCAATATCATAAGGGGAAGATAGGAGCCTCCGTGGCTTAGGCGGCAGCACGCCGGCCTCTCACCGCTGAGTCCGTGGTTCAAATCCCGGTCACTCCATGTGGGATCTGTGCTGGACAAAACGGAGGCAGACAGGTTTTTCTCCGGGTACTCCGGTTTTCCCTGTCAAAATTTCATTCCAGCAACACTCTCCACTATCATTTCATTTCATCTGTCATTCATTTAATCAATGCCCCGGAGGAGTGCGTCAGGCCTCGGCAGCCGGCACAGTTCATATCCTCGCCGCTAGATGGGGGCTTCATTCAATCCATTCCTGACCCGGTCGGAGACTGGAAGCAGGCTGTGGATTTTCATTTTCATAAGGGGAAGATAACCTGGATGTTACGTCCATTATACTGTACTACTTATCACCACCACCACCACCACCGCCACAAAAAGTTATATTAATGTGTAACATCTTTCCACTCGGTTGCTGGATATTTTTGTGGGAGTGATTTTGAAAAGTGGGACGGAAGTGGATCGGTCGGAAGTGTGTAAAGCACACTGCCAGCTTGATCACATCCCTCCTGGCAGCTTTAGCAGCCAGGAGGAATGTGATCCAGCTGGCAGTGGTACCATGTGGAATGTATATAACATACGGATTACTTCAAGGTTTCGAGGCGCCATTACAGATATTTCTGCAAAAAATCATCTTCAAGTTGGCGTTCCTTGGTGTAAATATATTCATTATATCATATTTGCTGAAAACAATTATGATTTATTAAGAGGCTGTTTTAGAATCTCTGGATAAAAGTGATGGGCATCCACTCCACGAGTAACTTTGCTCAACACTTTCATACTGAACGTTAAACGCTCATGCGAACTCTGGTGTCAACTGAGTGAAACACAAATCACGTGTTAAAAGTCTTCGTATCAGTATTTAAATGATGATATGCTTTAATTTGAAGCATTAAGACATTAACCCACATAGCGGTAATTGCAGTGATCAATGTATTATATATCGATGTTTTTATACGGTAACTGAGCTAGCCTTTCATAGACCACTATAGGAATTCCCTTTACTGTCAAGTAGGCGTATTCATAACTAATTTAAGACTCAATTCCACGCAGGAACATTATAAAAAAAATAATTAATGGAGCATTTAAAATTCTTCCATATTAATACCGGCACGTGAAAATGAGTACCTGTCTTGTACTCTGAATTTCTGTGGTTGTAATGGCTGCGTGGATAGCATCTTAGTCTGCGAATCATGAGGTCTTAGGTTCGAAATCCAGTCCCGGCAATTATTTTTGCTACCAGATTATCGATTTAAACGATATCTATCATAACATTATGCGTCATTTTAACAGAATCTACATGAAATTACGATTTATCTAATTTTAATTACAATAGTTTGCAATTTGATTGTATTAAACATTATTTCTAGTAGTCTATAGATAGGATAGAGACTATGGTTTCATTCCTCCTCTTAATTTACAATATAATATGTGATGTTTGTTCAAACAAGTGTGACAGTAGCATATCTCCAATTCAATCTATACATTCATCATAGTACCAGTGTGAAAACGAAGCGTAAATTAACATTTTAAGAATGTCCAAGCTGTGTGGTATACGAGTAGGATAACATGTCAGACGACTTCACATACATTTCATCTCAATTTCACAGTAGGATAACATGTCATATGCGACTACTGTAAGGCTCGTATCTTTTTGATGTGTAACATCTTTCCACTCGGTATCTGGATATTATTGTGGCACTCGGTAGCTGGACATTTTTGTGGGAGTGATTTTGGAAAAGAGACGGAAGTGGATGGGACGGAAACAATGAGCGCGCGCGATGGCGGAGATCGGTACAACGACGTACTGTAAGCCATGTGACTATGTGGAATGTAAATCGCATACGGTTTACCTCAAGGTTTGGAGGCCCCATTTAAGAAATTCCTACAATAAATCATCTTCAAGTTGTCGTTCTTTGGTGTGAAAATATTCATTATATCATATTTGCTGAAAACAATTACGATTTATTAAATCTTCATACTTTTGCTGTATTCTTATTTAATGTAAGCACTCAATACCTCGAGTGCTATATCGCATCAACCAACACTCCAAACAACGTAGGAATTCAGTATATTAACACCGACTACTAACAATAATTGAAACTTCGTTGGTCTAAACGTATCACTGGGAGAAACGCATTTAATATACCTACTGCACACCTAATTTTTAATCGCGCCTATACTTGGCAGTGCGCTATATCGGCAATAAGAGGTCTTTTTCAATAACACGCTGGCATGGGTTCACTAACTGGCCGGTATAAAGCGCAGCTCACATCAAGTAGGCTGTGGATTGCTCACGCATACAGTTGCAGGTATATGTCACTACTGCAGATGCATTGGAGAATCATTTCATGTTTGCTGGCACAAGGTAGCACTATGAGTTCATTCTTTAAAAAATGCGAGTAAGTAATTTGGAATTATTCGAATAACTTGTCAGATGTTACACATCAAATGCGACTACTGTAAGGCTCGTTTTTTTTTTAATATGTCTTTCTCTTAGTTTGTAAGTATCATGTGCCAATTCTGTAGTAACTTAGTTCATTATCATCCTTAAACAAATAAATCCACCGGGCGAAGCCGGGTACTACTGCTAGTCTTCCTATAATTCCGAAAATGTTTTGCTCGTCCCTTGACATAAGAGAGGGTCATATCAAAAATTATTTCAGACAAAAGTTTTATGTAATTTACAGAGTACAAGGTCGAACGTTTGTTTAAGACGTTTGCCCTTGACCTTGAAGCTTACGGGTGAGCCTGTACACAGTATCTCTCTCGCCCTCTCGCTTCATAGTTGTCACCACCGGTCTGATGTAATGGAATTCCAGACTTGAGCATGTGACGACACCATCGTTCAGACCAGTACAGTCGACGTCGAAGTATTGTGTGACGCGGAAGTACACATTACATAGTTACGAACGGAACGCCATTATATTTGCCAATGACTGTACTTCAGCAGATGCGTGAGATAGCTTTGTCAATCATCTGACCGCATGGGACAAGTGACAACAACACAGGTACTGTATTAGTAACTCGCCTCCAGGCTTCCATAATAATTTTTCACTCGTCTAAAACAAACGTCCGGCCTGTACTATTGGCCATTCTAAACGGGTTTGATATTGCGCCAATTAAGGGAATTATGGTTTTCTTTCACGCAGACCTCAATTATTTCCAACCCTTTGGTCAATGGTAGGTGCTATTAAAAAGTGACAGTCAGTCTGAAAGACTAGACTTTGTATCATTTTAAATGCTACAAATGCTGAAAAATGCTAGAAAGGCTGGAGTCTTCGAGCGAAGCGACATGTTAGAAAATTATCTGCATAATACTTATCTTGCTTATCTTGTTTCAAACTACTCGCGAACGGCAAGTGCAAACCAAGGGCAAAGCAAGGTCAAGCGCGCGGGATGCCGCACGCTCACCAAAGCGCGCGGGAACGTGCCCCTTCCATCCAGTCTAAAAACACTTATAGTGGGCGATGTATTGAAGATAGAGATATGCTCTCCCGGAATTTTTTGTAGAACTTTTCATGCTGACCAATTCTTACGCCCATAGTATATTGATATTTCTAACGGTTTGCCCAGCTTAAGCTTAAGAAGCGCACGGACGCCAAGTTTGTTTTCGACTTTTTCACTGAAATCGTTACTGCTTGGCTTCCTTTGATCATACATGAATTATTTTCTACAGAATCTTTCCTCGAGATATCCTTTACAGAATGGTGAAAACCGCATCAAAATCCATCCAGTGGTTCTCGAGATTACCTGTGACATCCAAGAATCGGGCATTTTTGTCTCATACTAACGAAGTAGAGATTGTCGTGGAACATATGCACCAAGCAGTACTATGACGTCCCACACCTCAGTGCATCTGGGTACATTTCGTTCCGTCACCGTAACGTAACGCCAGACCCCAGCGTAACGACGAAGTCGACAAGATCATTTAAAATGATAAAAACTTGGATGACTTAAGTTTTTGAGCCTACTGTAGGCTACGAACTTTGAATGGATTCGATTTTTCACATACCGGTAATAAGAAACTTACCGGTTTAGCGTTATTTAACTTTTTTGAAAACGGGCCCCATTTCTACCCCCTTGGTTCGTTTTTTCCCATTACCGAACTCGACCGAGATTTTGAATGGTTATATTCTTTGTAAAAATAATTGAAAGTGATTGTTTCAAAATGACGGTAGTTATCGTCTCCAAAAGAGAGTGGCATAAAATTATATGGATAATATGAGTAAATAAACTTTTGACCTGACAGTGGTTTTGGGGTCCGGGGAGTGTGAAACGCGAAGGTATGTCGAAATATTTCTGAAGTCGCAACATGGTAGGCCTACCGTACCCATTGCAATAGCTTCCTCATGAAACCTACCTAACATGACACTGAGGTGCCCTTTGCCTGAGCTACCTCTGTACCAAAGTTAGGCTGTAACCATTGTCAAAACTTATTGATCTGGGCGCGTTAGGCTGTAACCTTTGTCAAAACTCATTGATCTGGGTGCGTTAGGCTGTAACTACTGTCAAAATTCATTGATCTGGACGAGTTAGGTTGTCACCATTGTCAAAAACCATTGGATTGGACAAAACGAAGGTTAGAAGGTCGGGGGTAGGTGCGGCCTTTGACCGCGCGCAGCTAGCAGGGCACGGTTGACACAACCATTGATCTGCGCGCGTTAGGCTGTAACCATTGTAAAAATCCAATGGATTGGACAAAACGAAAGTTAAAAGGTCGGGGATAGGTGTGGCCATTGGCCGCGCGCAGCTAGCGGGGCATGGTTGACACAGCCATTGATCTGGGCGCGTTAGGCTGTTACCATTGTAATAAAATAATGGATTGGACAAAACGAAGGTTAGAAGGTCGGGGCTAGTTGCGGCCTTTGGCCGCGCGCAGCTAGCGGGGCACGGTTGACAGAAAACCATTGATCTGGGCGCGTTAGGCTGTAACCATTGTAAATAAAAACAATGGGTTGGACAAAATGAAGGTTAGAAGGTCGGGGGTAGATGCGGCCTTTGGCCGCGCGCAGCTAGCGGGACACGGTTGACACAACCACTGATCTGCGCGCGTTAAGCTGTAACCATTGTAAAAATCCAATGGATTGGACAAAACGAAAGTTAAAAGGTCGGGGATAGGTGTGGCCATTGGCCGCGCGCAGCTAGCGGGGCATGGTTGACACAGCCATTGATCTGGGCGCGTTAGGCTGTTACCATTGTAATAAAATAATGGATTGGACAAAACGAAGGTTAGAAGGTCGGGGCTAGTTGCGGCCTTTGGCCACGCGCAGCTAGCGGGGCACGGTTGACAGAAAACCATTGATCTGGGCGCGTTAGGCTGAAACCATTTGAAAACCACAGTTGTGGGAAAAAACAAATATGTATTTCAGCGGAGCGATATAGCTACTGCTTAGTAAAAACACAGCAGATAAAATAAAAATAAACACTCACTTCAGCCGAAAGAAAGAAATAAATCCATATTTATCACAGAAAATAAAAATATTGCATACATTTATCACGGGAAAATCCTTACAGAGCGAAATTTTGCACAAACTAACGTAATTAGAGCGGTTGAAAAAATATAAATAGTACCACTTTTACACCTTCATGGCGGAAGTTCCTTTTAGTGGCTGGGTGGATATAGTTCCGAAGTTATTTTAAAGAACTGATGTACTCTGGCTTCTTGGGGATAATTAGTCTTGAAGAGATGTTCCGCTAAGTAGCCCGTAAAATGGGCCTTCTTCTTTCCGAAGATTGGAATACTGTATCGCACATTTCTCCACTCCCGTTCAATGTTTTCAGTGTGCACGGAATGTAGTTGTTTTTTGCCGGTTCTGACCCCTCCTACGGCTTTCCTCCTACAAGATGGTGGCGGCGCGCAACGACTTACATGGCGCGCTTTTCAAATAAAGATGGTGAGCATGGCTTAAACTAGCCTATCCTAGTCAAGCTAACCTAGTCTAGTCGACTTCACCAAACCTCATTGAGGACATGCCAAGGAGCTTTAGTGCAAAACTTGGTGGATGGATGCTTTCTAGCCCTAAGGGGCTAATGCACACACCCAAGTAAATGGGGCACACGCAACTACCCTGTGCTGTTCTTATGGGCTTGCGATGCATGATTTTAAACAAGCCAACTGTTGCAGTGTATGACGATACGCAATGTAGGAGTTGCAACCGGACGCTCGGCTACGCTGACCCGTTAGCCAAGTAAGATGTTTGATATTTTGCGAATCCATGGTTGGATTTTGACTTATGAGGTATCGTAGAACTTGGGGTGACGCCCTGAATTTATTTTTGAAATTTTGACAAAGGACCTAACTATACTTTTGTTGATATCTCGCAAACCAATAATTGGATATTGCTATGTGACATGTTGTTGGACTCGGGGTGACCCCCCCCCCCCCCCTTTTTGAATGTATTATTTATTCTTCAAATTTTGACAAAGGGCTTAACTCTACATTTGAAAAGTTTGCTTTTTTAACATTTAAATTTTATTTAATTGTTAATGCATTATTTATATAATTTTTATTTTTCATTTTTTTAAAGGGCCTAACTACACTTATGTTGATATTTCCTGAACCCATGGTGGGATTTGGACATATGAGGTATTATAGGACTCGGGCTGACGCCCCCTTTCCTATAAACAACTTATTTCCACCCCAAAATGAAAACTACCACTAAACGGGGGGTGAAATGGTAATACTTTTCATGCATGTACACTTGCGGCTTTTGTAAGATGACGGGCTTTTTAAATGACCATTTATGGATGAGTTATTTTTTAAGTTTAATTTAAGGACACAAAACTAATAGATCATAGGCATTTTAATATCTTGCTAACCAAAACACTAAAAATGATAAATTAACTTAAGATCTTTTGTTTTTGATGGAAAATAGTAAGGGGTGCAAACTACCCCAAAATTGAAAAATTAATACCTTGGAAACTAAGAACCCTAAAACTATGTGCTATAGCTAAAAAAAATAGGTAATTAAATACTCATTTACCTCGATAGGTGAATGTAGATTGTACACAGAAAAAAGGTATTAAACACCTAAAAATGATAAATTAGCATAGGATCTTTTGTTTTTGATGAAAAATAGTAGTGGGATGAAAACTACCCCAAAATTGAGAAATCGATACCTTGGAAACTAAGAACCCTAAAATTGTGTGTTGTAGCTAAAAAAATAGGTAATCAAATACTCTTTTACCTTGATAGACATTTCGCCTCTAAAACAGTGAATAGTGTTTTATAGGGGGAGAAAGGTGTTAAACACCTAAAAATGATAAATCAACCTAAGATCTGTTCTTTTTGATTTAAAAAATAGTAGGGGAGTGAAAACTACCTCAAAATTGAAAAATCAACACCTTGGAAACTAAGAACCCTCAACTCGTGTGTTATAGATTTCATAAACTAATAATTGTACATGTCTGTGTAGAGTGTCTTTTTACGCTGTGCGAAACCCCTTTCCTCTGGTGCATGAATTTATTCAAATATCCCAACATGGCAAGTTCATTGATTTGAGATTTTAAAAACCAATAATTGGATTTGGATACACAAGGTGTCCTAGGACTTGATATGACACCCCTTTTTTATAGCTTTTGATTTTTTGCAAAAGACCCAAAATGACAAGGTCATGGACTTTTTCCCCCTAATATATTGCAAACCCATAATGTTAGATGTTTACAATGAGTGACGAAACATAGCTAGGTAGAGAAAGAATTATTGTAGGCTACACGTATGGTGACTGACACGTTTTTGACCTTTGGAACTTGTATTCAGACCTGACTGCAGTACATAGGGAGTATAGGTTGCAGGCATGACAAACGGTGTACACAAAATCTGATTTATGGATTCAAGAATTAAGGGCAGACTATCTCTAATTGCTCGTTTAAAGGGGGTAGCTGAAAGAACAAAATGGTGACTACACTGAACTAAACAAAACCAAACCCAACCGAACCAAAACGAAACCAAACTGAACTAAACCGAATCAAACCAAACTAAACCAAACCGAACCTAAACTGAAGCAAACCTAATCGAGAACAAGCCAAGGACCTAAGTGTAAAACTTGTGGGTGGATGCTATCATTGGCGATGTTAAAAGGGAAGGGATAACGCTCTACCTATAGAGGGCAAGAATGCTAACACAAAGTGCTAATGCGCACACACAAGTACATCGAGCACACACAACCATCACATTCTGTTTTTATGGGTTGACTGTTAAAACTTGCTCAGTGGTTTCTGGGTAAGATGGTTGCTATTCACAACAAGCTTTAAGTACACAGGGCTAATAATCTATACACGCACTCACAACAAATTAAACTAAACTGTTTTGCTGGTAGTGCTCAGACAGTAGGCAGATCTTTCCTGGATGTCTAATGTTACCAGCTAACCATTTTGTGCTGCAGTGACAAGCACTCTCGCCTCTTGCACTGGAGATCTTAACCCGATATCCAGCTCTGAGGCCTAGAACGAACCAAACTAAGAATGACGGTCATGGTGGCGCAGTGGTTAAGCTGTTAGCGTTTCACTAAGGTAGACCAGGGTTCGATTTCAGGTTAATACGCATATCATAAACATATAAAAAGCAGTGGTAATGTTGTAACCTAACATTTCTAGATTACAGAGACTCCTTTTAGTTTCTTTTAGGTATTTTAGTTTGTTTTGTTTTATCGGGTTGCCAGTCATGGCCACGGTTGGTAGGCCGCCATGGAGAATCTTGTGTGCTCTGCCTTGAGACTCTTTTATGGTGGTCAGCCAGAGTGTGACTAGGTGGCCTTGGCTGATTGATAGGTGCCTTGATCTTAGGTTAGGTTGCCATGGGATCAGTTGTTGATAGGTAGTGGCTAAGGAACATGGATGCTGCCATGCCAGGAATGTGATGTTGATTTTGTTCGAATGCCAGGTATTGGAAACTTGCCTGTATTAATAAATAGTGGATTTTCTTGAGAATACAGTGTCCTGGTGGATTATTTTAAAAGCACGCATATTGCCCTACTACCTGAGGTGGCTAGCTTGGAGGTTATATTAAAAGTTACAATGGTGCCCAACGTTAAAGCACGATAAATTAATGAATTACACAAATACAGGGGCACGTATAACGAAAATATAAGAAATATGGAAGCTGAGATGATGGCCATGTTGAGGAAGCTCATGCTTCCTAGCGAAAAGTCTGTAGGGATGGAGGAAAGGATCACCTCCCAGATGACTAGTTTTAAAGAGAAGTTGACGGAGAAGTTTGATGAGGTCAGAGACCACGTGGCTAGCCTATGCATCGTAGAAGAGAAAGTTGAGATGGTAGAACCTGTGAATGTGGTTGTGGAGGAGAAGAAGGAGCAGGAGGAAGAAAAAGGGAAGTTGGAAGAACAGAGAGTGGAAATCATATGTGTTGTAGAAGAGAAAGTTGAAATAGTGGAATCTGTGAGTGTGTCTGTGAAGGAGGAGAAGAAATATGAAGTACGTGATGCTAAGGGGGGTAAAGAAGTGGAAAATAAAAGGTCCAGAAAGCTTGGCGAGGTCCTTGATGAGGTCAGTGAGCATATGTGTGAGAAGCTTGACAAGATCAAAGAGCAAGTGGATAGCATATGCATTGTGGAAGAGAAAGTTGAAATAGTAGAATCTGTGAGTGTGTCTGTGGAGGAAGAGGAGAAGATCTATGAAGTACTTGATGATAGGGTGCGTAGTAAAAATAATCAAGAAGTGGAAAAGATAAGGCGAGTTTGTAGTGGTATATGTTGGAGAGACCATACCAGGCGAAGAAGAGCGAGCAGTGGCAGAGGTAGACAAAGAGGTCGCCGCCGACGTAACAGAAGAGGATGTCAAATGGAGGAGGGGAATAAAACTGAAAACAAGGAGAAAGATGAAATATAAGATAACGTGAAGAAGCATAGGAGGAGAAAGATGAGGATACGCAGGAGAACAAGTTGAAGGAAGAAATGGACCAGATGGAAGGCAAAGAGAAGGAGTAAGAAGAGGAAGAGATGTCAGGCAGATCGAGATAAGAGAGTGAAGGATCAGAAGAAGAAGAAGAAGAAGAAGAAAAAGGAGAAGATAAAAGGGATAGAGGCAAAGAGAAAAGAAAAGATGAGAAGAAAAGAATTGCTGAGCAAGATAAGGTAGATGAAGAAAAAGAAGGGAAAGGAGGAGAAGGAGAGAATGAAGGCGGAAGGCAAGTGGCTGACGCCCAAGCACAAAGCAGACTATGCGCGTGCTCAGGCCCTGCTGCAGGCTCACATGGCCCAAGGCATGAAGCTGCCTGCGGCGGACGACCGCAAGTTTCCTCGACCCGGCACCAGGATACGGCCCAACAAGACCAAGCAGCAGCAAATCACTGTCGACCAAGAAGAACAGAAGGTGGAGGAGGAGATTGTGGACCAGTTTCCCCTGCCGTCAGAGGGCAGCATGGAACACAAGAAGGAAAGGAAGAAGCAGAAGAAACTGGAACAGAAGAAAGACGCAGCCAAGATTGAAGCAGGAGAAGCACCTGCAGTAGGAGACGATGCGGAAGAAGACAGACCAGAAGAAGAAAAAGGAGAGGTAGAAGAAAGGGAAAGTCTTGATGATGATGATGATGATGAAGACGAAGATGTTTATGAATACGGCACTGACAGGTCTGATGGTGATTCTGCCGTTCTTTCTGACTATGATGTTGTTGTCGGATTTTTCCGAGGCTGCAGGAATGTCTGATAGACTCGATCAGATAGCTTCGGCTACTCTATCAGAAGAAAATATTTATCCTGGTGATTCTGGTGAACTTGGAATAATTGTTTCTGCGATGATAGTGCCAATGGTTTTTCTGACTATCATGTATAATTTGTTTCTGTTTGTGATTTTTGTTTTTGTTAAGGTGTGTTTCATGTATTTTATTTGTCTATTTTGTGTGTTGATCGAGAAAGAATCTGTAACTTTTGTTGCATATTCTTTATCGAGGGGGCGTTTCAATACGCATGTCATAAACATATAAAAAGCAGTGGTAATGTTTAAAACCAATTACACTTGTCTCTTTTTGCAAATTATTACTTGGATTACAAATACCAAGGAGGACTGGGATGATATACAGTTAGTGCATGTAAGATTTTTTTTTTATTTGAGACTCAAGATTTTAGAATTTACATTTTAGATTTTCGAATTCAGATTTGGCAAAAAGGCCAGACCATAATGTCATGACTTTAATTTTTTGGTAACTAATTATTAAATAAAGACATATAAGGATTTGTATTACTTGGAATTACATTTCCTTCATTATGAATTATTTATTTTTAGTTTTTAGATTTTAAATTTTACATTTTATATTTAATAATTTACATTTTATATATTTTTTATTTTAGATTTTGTGAAGAGACCAAACCATGTCATTCACTGGAAATTTTTTGGTAACTAATTATTAAAGAAAGACATATAAGGATGTGTATTACTTGGAATTATGTTATCTGTACTACATTTTTTCATTTTAGATTTTAGAATTTTGATATTTGATTTTAGATAAAGACCAAACTAATATTGACTATTTATTATACACTAGTATATAGGTAGAAAGATGATTACACTACACGTTAAGACTAATTTTTAGGTCTAGACTGACTTTGCAATAAGAATTGACTAACCAGACATGAGTTAGCTACCAAGGAAACACTTTGGCGACTATGCTTGTTATTGACCAGTACGTAGGGTTTTAGAAAGCTGTTTGCTATGTTGGGTTATATACAACAGATGCCTAGACCTATATAGAAACTGAGCGACCATGTTTGGTAAACAAGACAATATACCGGAGACGATTAGGATAGCTTACCAAATGTTGTTCTGTAACGGTAAATACTAGTCAATGGACGGTGACTCATTACTAAAACCCATTACACGATACCTGAGAGGTTTTCTAAAATTATTTCAAGATACCTTTAACCCTATATTAAACACCCAGTTCACAAGACTGATAACTGCAATGTTACAGATAAACAAACATTCTGCATTCAAAAACAAACAAGTCATTGAGTTAATGTACACTGGAAAGTTTTGTAAACACTCAAGTCCACGGAACGAATTAAATTAGTAACTGTTAGGTTGGCCAAGTGGTTAATGCGTTTGACTTACGTTTAAATTTCTAGTACAAGGAAGCAATGGTTCGAACCCCTTACCAGACATAACTATTACGTTAACATTACTTGATGACACTGTATTATTATGATACTTGGCAGTTATAGAGTGTATTGTTTAAGGCCACTCTTTTTTGAATATAGCCAGAGACAGTTGACGGTTAACAATTGCATTAATAGTGGGACATGGGGATATAAATTAAGAACAAGATGTTCAGTAAAGAAAATATAGCCTAATTTCTCCTAAATGCATAGGTTTAGTTATAACTCTTTGTCCTCTTCAAGGAGTATAATTGAATGTTGATTGTAGTAGCTTGTTGAAATACAATGTGCTATACGGATATTATACGTTGATTGATTGAATCCTCACCTGAATGATATATACACACACTAATACAGCCATCACAATAACATGGGTTATGAGACAAAATTCAACACTCACCCAAGTACACGGGTCTAAATGACCATGATGTCCATGAATCTCAAATGAAACAGCAGCAACAACAGCTTCTTACTCAAATCCTGCCTCGTATAAAAGTACACACACTAGTAAGCCTACAGACCTCACAGTGACACAGGTTATCAGACAACTTCTTCACACACCCAAGTACACCGGGCTACAAGACCATGATGCCGCAAAACCCCTAAAGAATCAACAACAAAAATAACAACGATAGACTCAATCCGCGGATCAAGGACAAAGAATTTAAATAGCTCTAGTCGAGTGTTGAAATGTGTGGTTTTATGAGTACAGCATATTATATAATCTTTTCGATTGCAAATACACACAATATATGCTAAACATTATAACGTGTGAATAGTTATGAACCAAAAATACAAAAAACGAAGTAAAAATAAACGAAACCACGGGGATTCGAAATACGGAACCCTTCACTATGAAGCTAGATCGCTACCACTACGCCACGAATGCAGTACAAGATGGAAATGTAAATACCTTCTTTAGTACGAATGTATCATATTTTGTGTTGTAATCAACGATTTCATTAGCGTTTTTTGGCGCTTCTATAAACCATTTGATACTAAATATGTATTATTTTGCTCAGTACATTCCTATAAGGATATAACCTTACGCAGTTACGAATATAAATGGATTTACGAGCACAAATAGTGGCCATT
The DNA here is from genome assembly GCA_946902985.2 of Meconema thalassinum. Taxonomy (NCBI): domain Eukaryota; kingdom Metazoa; phylum Arthropoda; class Insecta; order Orthoptera; family Tettigoniidae; genus Meconema; species Meconema thalassinum. The sequence goes on along the minus strand of OX336395.1, from coordinate 145,850,561 downwards.
TTGTGTACGACCTACAACCATATGGCATGGTCAATCAGACCTGTTAAATCACTTCTACGGTTACATATTCTATTATAATAGGCTAATATCCTACCGGTAAGCTCCTTGAGGACAGTTTAAACCTCCATATGTACGATAAGCTGAATTGTTGAGATCAGGCCTTGTTGAATCGTAAGTTATGGTTGGGCTATAATACTTGCATGATTCATACATCCACCATCCTGAAACCTTGTAGTTTGGATAAAAGACGTTTCCCACATTAAGGTATATTGTTGCAAAATTTAGGAGGGATCGGATGGTTAGGTAAGTCGTAATTTGATTTAAGCTTTGAACATTTGGGTGGCCGCCATTACGTTTCCGTCAAGATGGCGGCGATATAAAACATGACACTGAGGTGCCCTTTTCTAGCGCTACCTCTGTACCAAATTTCGTTCAATTCGGTTTCACCGTGTTCGAATTGATAGGGGGGAAACAGACATTCAGAGTACACACTCACACACACAGACTCACACACAGACAGACACACAATTTTTGGCCCTGTGAAGATCTCATAAGTCTACTTTCATTTTTTGCAAAAATCGAAAGTAGGCTAAAAAAAGACAATACCCATACAATATTTTTATTTATTTAATGTAAGTACTTTTAAAATATTAACACACAAAATACAACTCTTTTCTTTATTACTATCTAGTCCTTTTTAATTCTCTTGCAATACTACCTCTTTCATATTAAGGGCAGATGACCTAGTAGTTTGGTCCCTAACAACAACAACAACAACAACAACAATATCTCTTGCATAGTCTGTGATGTTGATGGCTCTTGAGACGTGGAAGATGGATTAAACATAACTTTTAAAAGAGGGGTTAAACGTTGCTCAATAACAATGGACTACCTTGAGTAGCAACATCTTTTTTCTTGTACTAGCTTCTTAGCATTGTGATGATTGTTTGTCATCACTAACAGTGTTTTGTTTGGAGCACTACATTGATAATTACTCACACTTAAAACCTCACTAATTTTACTTTTCATATCGCCTCGACATTTTTTTTTTCTTTCTTTTGTTTGAGCATTGCCAGAATATTATTCCTTTTACATTTTGTCGTTTGAGTAGCCTTTAGAGAGTACACGTTGTTTACCTCGAATAGTTGTAGTAAGTTCCATAGCAGTAACTAACCTGTTACTATGATTTACACACTATAAATGTTATAACTGTTTTGGTAATAGAGTGATTTAGCGTTGGCTTTTATATTTAATATGTACAGTTTAAAGTGACAGCAAAGGTGTGAGCATAGTGGTAGCAAAGTGGTAGAAAAGTGGTAGCAAGTTGGTAGAAAAGTGGTAGCAAATTGGTAGCAATGTAATATTACATGTATTGTTAAGAAATAGTTTAAGCGGTTACGTGGATCCATTACACAATAATTTTGGCACGACGAAGCTCATTTTCTATATCCAATAGTTCTTCCTCATATTCAGTATGACCAGCCTGTTTATGGGCATGCAAGTGCTGAAGCCGCTGAATTAGCTTACTGGGATTGTTCCAGTAAACAAATGTAACAAATGATTTTTAGGGCGAAACAGAGCATTGCCATTATTATCATTATCATAATCATCATCATCATCATCATCATCAATATAATCATCTTTATCATTATCACTATTACTATCTAATTCTTTTTGTTTCTCTTGCAATGCAACAACCTTTTGCATAGTTTGTGATGCCTTTGATAGTGTTAGGGGTTTCGTAGATGTTAACGACTGTCCTAACATGTCTTTTTTCAGGAGATAAGAAAAGCTTTTTATCAAACAATGCGCTATCTTGAGCTACATTACTTTTTCATGGACTTGCTTTTGTACCATGGTTAGAGTATTTTGTCCATTTAAATGAGTATTATTTTAAGATTCACAATGATGATCGTTTGAAATAAGTATGATGGAGCATTTTGTCTGAAGCATTCCTCGACACTGTTTTGAACGTTGTTTAGAACAGCACCAAATAATAGTTCCATTTGTATTAGATCTTTTTACAATATATGCATATCCTTTATAGTAAGCACATGGCTTACCATAACTAGTCGTTGATACTTCCATGTCAACTGTTAAGCATAAAATAATCTCTAGTAAAGTTAACGAGGTAATAAAAATGATAGTTTGTAGTATGTGCAGTTTAAAGTAAGAGCAAAATGGTGGAAAAGTGGTAGCAAAGTGGTTGAAAAGTGGTAACAAAATGGTAGAAAAGTGCGGGAAAAGTGGTAGAAAAGTGCGGGAAAAGTGGTAGAAAAGTGCTGGCAAAGTGGTAGCAAAGTGGTAGAAAAGTAATAGAAAACTGGTAGAAAAGAGGAAGAGGAGTAGCAGTTTATAGTAGTCATGATTTTTACTAGAATGTGATTCGAGTAAATGTAATTTCTAAACCTTAGTAGTGAGTAGTCAGTTCTTGGTTCTGACAATAGTAAACAGTTCTCCAACGAAACAGAGCTCATGATTTGTATTATGAAACAGTTGTGTAACCAATTAGGTATCGGTACTTCATAGTTTCATATAGGTAAGAAAAGGGTCACGCTACACTTTCAACTACCTAGTTTCAACTACTTTTCAAGGTCACTCTTCCGAACATTGCCGGGGACTGCCGATAAACACCTATGTTCCCACGGCACACACCTGCGTCATGCCATAAAAATCAAATTAAATAATAATCATATTGCAGTAGAGATCCTCCATGCATTACTATATCTATATTTATATCCATGGTCAGGTGACCTTGACACCTCCTCTTCTTATGGAACATAATATGAACGTGTAATACATTTACAACCTTCACCTTTTTTAGATTCTTAATACAGGCTTCACTGAACATATCACTAGACTCTCATTACAGGCTTATCTGAGCACAATACAATTCGTAACTGCTGTTACCAGCAGCCACGGACAAAACCTCACTCCATTAATAAACAGTAGAACGGATATGTTGAGGCTAATTCAAACATTCAACCAGGACTTCCACAAACATTTAATGTTATTTCTAAAATTCAGATTGGATTCATTCAAATGGCACAATAATCGCCTAGAATTTTATTACACTTTACATCATGCTCTCCTTCGGCTACCGTGTTCAGAATATCAATACAAAAACATCATTAGCATATTTTTCTTATGCAATTATTACTCTACGTGGCTCACCTTCGGTCCACGCACTCATTATAATCATCACTGAACCATGCCTTAAAACAACATAACATAATATCATCTACTATCAGACACTTTCATAAGCTAATTTTAAAATAATAAAAATAACATGAACGACAACTGGAGTCACCTGCGATCGAAGGACGAAGGACAACCTAAAGTCAAAGATCTATCGCAATGTCATCCGTCCTGTCGCATTGTACGGATGCGAGTGTTGGCCGACAACAAGAGTGACAGATCGTCGCTTGGGTGTTATGGAGACCAATATATTGCGATGGACAGCGGGTGTCACCAAATTGGATCATGTTTCCAATGACAACATCAGGAAACGGTTTGGGGTTGCACCAATCAGTGACAAGGTGCGAGAGTGCCGTCTGCGTTGGTTTGGGCATGTTCTACGAGAGGAAGCGGACACAATTGCAAAGACTGGCTACAATATACAAGTCATCGGCAAGAGACCTAAGGGGAGGCCGAAGCAACGGTGGGATGATACGCTACATGGAGATCTGAAGAACCAACTCCTTCATCCTGATATGGCCCAAGAGAGAAACCAATGGCGACAACGTATCCATATAGCGGGCCCTGCAGCTAGGCGGGACAAACAGTAAGGAAATTTGAAGAAGAATAGCATGAATAAGGTCGCTTTCAGCTAAGTACATAGATAGAATATTTATATATGACTGCTTTTTCACCTTAAATGAACTAGATGCCATGTTTTCCGAATATCAAGTCGATTTCATATTTCCTGGTCCACTAATTGCAGTCTTAGTGAGTTTCTTAGGAACCATCTGATGACATATCGACGGCACATGTTTAAGTAGAAGAATACCACCAACCAACACTTACGACATGCTCTTCCTTGGATAGCCAAGTCCGACAAGAAGTAGGCTACCCAAGGTGAGGTTCTACACATGATAGAGTGATGTTCTTCTCGAGATAAGACAAATAAAATAGAAAACATGGGAAATGAAAGGTGCTGAAATAAACAACTCCCTACGTATCACATCCAGTTATAGCATAGGTTCAGAAGATAAAACTAGCTGACCGAGAGGAGCGTAAGCAAAGTGAAAGCAACACAAATCTTTTTCTGGGCCCCTGGGTTTCAATTTATATCCCTCAAAATGTGAGCAACTGGGGCAATTAGGTTGATGTATAGACATAACGCAAACCATGTTTGCCTTTCATTGGTCATGTTAATGTATGACATTAAGAAGATGATGAATTTGTTGATAATTCTTGTTTTGAGGGGCCTAACATGTAGGTTATCGGCTCAAATTAAGAAGTTATCTGGAATTTTATAATATTAATATATTCTCGCATGCTGCCAAAGTAATGGAAAGAATCCTAGAAAAAAAGAATTAGAGTAAAGTTAGAAAATCAAATAGAGGAGGAGCAGTTTGGATTTAGAGGGGGCAGGTAAACAGTGGAACCCATTTTCATTATGAGACAGAACATTGAAAATAGTTGGGAATATGGGAAGGACATGGTAATGACTTTTATTGATCTAGAAAAGGCCTATGATAGCATCCCTAGAACAAAAGTTTGGGAAAGCTTAACAAATAGGGGGATAGGCAATGAACTGGGACATAATAAAAGGAATGTGCATGGATTGCAACAGTAATGTGAAGACTGGAGTCAGGACATCGGAATGGTTTTACATTGACACTATACTAAAGCAAGGAAGTGTGTTGTCACCATTATTGTTCTCATTGATGATGGATGACATCATGAAGGCAGCAATGAAATATTATAGTTGGGCAAAGATGGAGGTAATGTTCTTTGCAGACGATGTTGTGATCTGTGGCAAGGATGATATGGAGGTAAAAGGACAGTTAGACGTAATAAATGAAAAGATTGAGCAATGGGGATTGAAGATAAATGTGGTGAAGAGTAAAACAGTGGTGGCGAGTAGAGGTAAGAAAGAAGGAAAAGGAGTAATCAAAGTAGGAGATAACGAATTGGAAGTTGTGAAACACTTCAAATACTTGTGAAGTGAACTGACTGAAGATGGAATACTAGATTTGGAAATTAGCAGAAGAATACAACCCGGGAGTGCTTTCTACCAACAGGTACGGGGACTAGTATGGAACAAGGATATACCAGTTGAGGCTAAAGAAGTTATGTACAAAGCATATTATGTTCCTATAATGACATATGCAGCAGAAACTTGGACAATGACTAAGAGTGATGAGAGCAGAGTACAGGCAGACGAGATGAAATTCCTGAGAAGTATGGTCCAGAAAACGAGGGGAGACAGAGTGAGAAATGAAGATATACGGAAAGAAATGGGAGTACGGAAACTAAATGACAAACTGGAGCAAAACAGATTGAGATGGTTTGGACATGTCAAACGGATGAATGAAGTAAGGCTACCAAGGTGAGCACTGGAACGACGGATGACAGGGAAGAGAGGACGAGGAAGACCAAGAATACGTTGGATGGACTCGGTGAAGAATAGCATTAGGAAACGGAACCTGGATTGGAATACCGTGTTGTGGTTAATAGAAATGGATAACGGGAACACTACAATCTGATCTCTATTATCTAAACAAGATGTCACAAGTCAAGTCAAGGCAATCATAAATCGCAATCCATAGATTGCAACTCTCAAGAGTTGCAACGTCTCAATTCCCCACATCCTCCCCATCCTGGTCAACCTCCAGGGGGATGACCAGCTGAATGGGGCGGGTTATTGTGGCTCCGGTAGGGGTACGAAGAAACACCGTCCTGACGACTGCATCTCTACCAACACGGAGCTCCTCAATGCGGGCCTTTGCCCACATGTGCCTCGGCGTCTTGTCTTCCTGGAGAAGTGCTAGGTCACCGACCCTTAATTGCGGAACTTTTCCCCGTAGTCAACGAACTTCATGGACATTTCTCAATTCCAGGAGATACTCCTTCGTCCAGCGTTTCCAAAAATCATCCGATACCTTCTGTTGCGCAGCCAGCACTTTGGGCAGATCTTCATTCCCCGCACTTGCAGGTCCAGTCGGTATCGTGGTGAAGCGCTGCCCAATCAGAAAGTGGGCCGGCGTTAGTGCATTTTCTCTGTCTTGGGTGATGGGCCTCGAATTAATGGCGGTTTCGATATTTATCAAAGTGGTGTTCAATGCTTCCTCAACGATTAATGATTTCCCCAGTACCTTTCGCAGACACCGCTTGGTCGTGCCTACCATCCTCTCCCACCATCCTCCCCACCAAGACGCCCTTGGAGCAATAAATATCCTGTTGATGTTGTGATGAGCGAAGTACTGATGTGTTGGAGGGGCTGTGAGAGAAGTCCAGATGGACTTGAGTTCTCCTTTGGTCGCGTGAAACGTCTGAGCATTATCAGTATTGTACCCAACTAGGGTTGGTACAGGATATGAACTTCTGATCTTTAAGGTGAAAAGAAGTCCAGCTACACGCTAGCAGTAAGGAAATAAGGAAGTGAGTCAGGCCATGATGTAGAACATTGACAGCTTTATCTGGAGATACGTGGTGCAAGCGATATGTGAATCACGAGAGTAGTCACGCTGGGATGAATCAGCCAGAGCAGATTAGCAGGGAAATCACCATTGAGTGCTTAGATCTGCACTTTTCTGGCAACAATAGATTGCGAATCAACATCACAAAGTTGTGAAATAAGCCATTTTCGCGGAAACAACGCAAAATTACAACAATAGGTCTACGGGGATCAGAATAATCCGGGAAATTAGAAATAAAGCAAGGATAAAAGTGAATAATTTAGGCCCAGGAAAAAAAACAGTTAGTCAGCAGTTACGTCATTAGGCGGAGCCAAGCGAAGGTAGTGGGAAGAAAATAAAAAAAAATCAATCGCCCACGCAGCTGAGGAGCCTTGTAGATTTTATTTAAATTAATTAGACGATCGATTTTCATGAAACGAAATGGTAATGAGACGTTTGAATTATAGGGAACATAATGATATATTTTTCAAAAACGTGCGACTTCTAGTTCAGAAGTTAGTTCCAGGAAGAAGACAAAAGTAGTTTATTTTTGGAAGTTCCCAATAAATAGCCCAGGTTTCAACCACAGAGCATGCAGTATCCGTCAGCCAAGTGAGGCTACGGGCTGTGTCAGAAGCAGTTCGCCAGAAGTAAGCGGGCAGAGGCTCCACGCTGTCTCCTAAAATGCAGAAGCGCTGCATTATACTTGTCGCAGTTCAGTAAGCCCGGGGAGGCTCAGCGCAATTCCGCACAGTATATAAGTACACCGTACGCAGTATTATCAAGCTGTTTGGACGGAAGTCCGTCCTCACACTAGTAAAGACTCATTGTACTCATGTATGGAGGAGTCACAGAAAGTAACGCAGTTCGTTACCAACCGCAAAAAGTGGATCGGGTTAAGACGAATCAACGTTCATAAGTATCCGCGGTAATAACAAAAAGTTGTAAGTGCGTGGTAAATTAAATCCGCTACGGTTGTTATCAGTGATCACTAAAGCACTTGTGCCAGATCATAATTATTATACGCTACTCGAAAACCGTGACGAAGTAAAATTGCGCCGCGACAAATTCTAGAACAGTAATAAGCTAGAATACAGCAGTCCAGATCAGTAGAGACATTACGCTGGAGGTCATCGTTTCGAAATATACAGACAGGTCTCCGTGAAAGTTAAGTGAAAGACTACAGTATTGAGGGACCAATATTGGAACGAAATCCAATAAATCAAGTAAATGAACACGGGTTCGGGACCCAAGAACAAATATAGTGAACTTTAGCGAAGCTACAGTGTGTCAAATAGGAACGTAGCAATAAGGACATTCTCGTAGGAGAAATAAAAGAAAACTTGTCGCAGATAAGGACAACATACGGCCACGAAGTACGCGGGCCATAGGTTCGATAGACCGCTACGTAAACGTAGAACAAGTAAAAATTGAAAGTCACTAATAAAAGACGATAATAGAAGTCAAAAAGACAGGGCAGAGTCTAGATCCAGTGAAGGAGCCGTTCGAGTTTGCATCACGTCCAATGCAGGGTCCGGGGATCTCATCAGGGCGTCGAACACCGATAAAACGTGCCAAGAGTCACTGAGAGGTGGTGAAATTTTATGCAGTGTAAATAAGCTACAAGATATATGTGTTTTAGCGTTAATATAGTGTTTTACAAATTAGTGATGTGTTTAAATTTAAGTGAAGGTCGATTGGACCAAACGAGGTGTCGCTCACAAAAGAAAGTGCCATGGAAGAGTACTAATTATGTCGTTAGGTGAGTGAAATCCTTCCCAAGGATGGATCAGAAGACGGATCACGATGGTGAGTCATGATTTTTCATTAAAATTGCAGATGTACGATGTACTGGCCCGATGGGATCGGTCGTAACTAGGGAGTTTAACGGTCGAACTCATCGGATAGTTGAATGCACTTATATAACTGAAATGTTAAAATAATATTAATAATAATAGATAATTGCGAGAATGACCTCGCAGAATAATTATATGAAAGGGATCATTAATATAAAGTAAGAAAAACCCAAGAAATAAAATAATAAATAAATGATTTGGAGGAAGGAACCGAAAATAATAATTTAAATGGCTTAAATTTTCGCCATAGTAAAAGCAGATAATGAAACAAATATGCATCATAATAAAGGATTAATATAAATAATGGAAAGGAAGAAATATAAAATAGTTTGATCTTATAATTAAATGGCAAATAAGACAAAAGTTGAAATGAAAAAATAATTGAGAGTTCGTAGTGAAAATAATAAAAATAAATATTATCGAGGGGTTGTGCTCTAAAAATAAATTGATAATGAAATTTATAATAAGGAACCCAAGTAATAAACAGAACGAAATAAATTAAAACGTCTTGACGCATTGTTGTAAAATGATCAATTTTATAAATCTTTAAAAGTAATTGGTGAATAAAAACACCCAAAGAAAATATATTATCACAGGCTAGCGAGCCAGAATATTGAAAATTAAATGATAGGAAGGCCGAGGTCTTACCTCTATAAATAAAAATGTTAATTTGAGATATTAAATAAACCGCGAATGACCAAGCAAGGAATCGTTGTTGCCAAAAGGGCCGAATAATAAATAAATGAAGCTAAAAGCTAATGAATGTGCGTTAATCAGGATAGAAATTACTCAGGAGATGGAGAGTCTCATCGAAATGTTGTGGTTGAAAGATTCCCCTTTCTGTATTGTTGCCGTATGTAAACGTCGTATTGTATTGGGTAGGTGAAATTCCCATAAATTGTATTGCCATATTGAAGCGTTAAAAATAATAGTACATTGAAAGTGCGATCAGGCTGTGTTAAAATAATATTGTAGGCCAAAAATCGTCGAATGAAATACACATGTAAGACCATGAGAGCATTGTTATAATTATTATATGCCATAAATCGTCGAAATAACGCGTTGTAAGTGAATATACATGTGAGACCATGAGGCACTGTTATATCTAATTGTTGTAGGCAATAATCGTCGAATAAAATTTGCAAATAAGACCGTTAGCGGCGTTGTTATGAAATAATATTGATAGAAGGCGTCATACAAATTGTTATTATATTAGGCATCCTCTCCGGAATAAGTTATAAATATCCTGTAAAAACGAAATATAAATAATGATAATAATAATAATAATAATAACTAAAAGCAGGAACAAATAGCTGTTTTAGAAGTGAAACGAAAGTCTTGGTAAAATCATATGGTGAGAGAGAAACAAAGTGCAAGCGTGGTGGCTGGCGAGACGCAATAAATCAAGCAAAGTATCAACACAGGGCCAGGCAGATGTGAGTGCCCAACCTACCGCAATGAATGAGTGAGACAGAAAGTTAATGGGTTCTGCGGCAAAGTGAAGGTTTGTCAAAAAGACTAATAATAAAAATGCCATTAGGTAAAAGTTTTTATAAAAGGATGCAAGCTGAATTTAACTTATAAAATAAAAATGCTGGGATGGAGACATTTCTCCAGAATATAAGTTTGAAGCATTTACATGAATTTTTGACGGGTGTTGTCAAACACTTTTATTGCAAGTAAAAGGATTCCTTCCCCAAAAGAATGTAAGAACGGGTTGTGGAAAATACTGTTAAGATGAATAAAGATCCCATAAAAATAAATAACACAGTGCATGGTACGCTGCAAAAGGAAAGATCATCTGATGCATGAGAATGAAACTGGTAGAACAAGGGTTCGATTCACAGACATGGCATGTTTCTTGTACAGTATTTTGAATGTGTTAAACCTAAGGCTTTGTGGAGAATTACTAATAAGGTCCAAAGGACTAAATAAATGATAGATAAATGAATATTATGTAACGTTAAAGAAACCCAGAAAGGTAAGGATTTGAAATGAATATAAATGTCCAAAGCCTTAGAAAGTTGTAAGACTTGAATGATAGGTGCGCTTGACGCCTCAGTGAAATATACTACAAATAATTATAATTAGATTTAAGCAAGACAAAGAGGTTACAAAGTGATTACAAAGTGGTTGTGAAGTTCATAAAATAATGAAATGACATTATAGTGATCTTGATTAAAAAAAAGTGATTTTTTACGGCACTTGAAGAGACTATGCCAAGTGATTAATTTTTTAGTTTGAATGGCACTTGATGAGACTATGCCAAGTGATTGATTTCTTTTAACATATTTTGAGTAACACTTGAAGGAACTATGCCAAGTGCTTGATTTTTCCTACATGTTTTTGAGTGAAAATATTTTTCTTTTATGAATTAAATTTTGTAATATTTCAAATGTTGTGTTTTTCCTTAATATCCTTGTGAACCTTGAGTATTCCATGTCAGATGTTTAATCAGCGGTGGAGGGAACGTACCATACCCCGAAACCGCTAGAGCAAAAGCCGAGTGCTGATTAATCATCATCCGTGTATACGGGCACAGTACATATCGTGTGTGGTATCCCTCGTCTTCCAACGAACCTCTGAAGTGTGTGCTCCCATAAATGCCGCCAATCTGTGTTTATCGTTTGTATGCACTGCGGCTAACCTGTGTTATTGTACTGTATGTATTTTCGCTATCACGGTTGTAAGGGCGTTTGTTAGAGAAATCGTATCAATGTATCGTTATATAGTATATTAGGTCCTATGTGTTATTTTGTTAGTCTATTCTGTGGCCCTATAGTGTATCGGCCTGTTATCCCTCCTTAATATGGGGTAACTATGGGAATCCATGCACTTTCTAAATTGTTCAAGAAAAAAAATGTGTGTTAATCTCTTATAGGTGTTCATTATCTATGGAATTGTTCTTTCCTATATCGTTATTGGAAATTTATGGCGTCGCTATTATTTATAATATCTATCGGGATGTATGTGTAACTAAGGAAATTTTGTATTATGGTAATCGAACTGTGTTCTGATATTGTATGTTTATAGGACAAGGGTCCGTTATTTTACATTTCCTTACGATAGGTAATGAGAACTTTGCTCGCTCACTTAATTTTTGCGATTATGTCTATATGTGAATCTAAATGCGAGTAGTTTTATAAAAATGTGCGCCATTATTAATTTTTATTTATATAAAGTGTCTAGGCATTTCCCTATAATGAAGAAATCCTGCTATTGTCTGCCATATGGCCCACATATGGGTAAATGACCCCATGTTTCGCACGGCCATGTGTGAGTGTGGCATTTTTACGTGACTTTGCGTAAATCCCTGTTGCTATGTACTGAGCGTCTTCCGCTGACCGCGCGCTCCGTGTCTTGTTACTTCCGCCTGCTACGGCAGAGTCGTGACCTCGCTTGCTGCACGCTGTAGACGACATGTGTAATATTCTATCTACCATGTATTGTCTATGAAAATCTTCGTGCACATTTCATATTATAAATGTATAATTATTATCTACCTTACTCTGTCAGTATGTCCTATGGGGATTTTTAGGCTTTAAGTCGAGTTATGTTGTATGACCAACTAAAACTTGGTGGTGACTCCTGTCTATGAGTGTGGTGACTATATGCCACATTCTACTTGGCGCCCTTGCCAAGGCTTGTATGGCGTATTTGAGCTATGGGGACCTATGGGAAAATGTAGGGCCTAAGTAGTATTGAATATGTGTCGAGCCATGCGCTATTTGCAGCTAGTTTGTGTTAACAAAATTCATCAATTTATCATGATATAGTACACATGTAATATAACCTGGTATGTCTTATTATATCTCTTACGCTAAACATGCATCTTATAATTAATCCCTTGTCATGCAGTATTAGAGATTACCAGTTATTGCTAGCTATTAAATGTCCTAGCGCATAGGGCGCTTGTTATATTTTATCTATTTTTATCTATCTTTTTATCTATTTTATCTGAAGTGTGTTGTACCCCTAGGGTGCACACCAAAGTTATAAAAACCATAAAGGTCAAGTGCTGGGATCATTAATTACTCAGTCCTCTCTCAGTGCAACGACGTGCCGTACCGCTGCTGTCTTCAGGTCGGGTAGGTGTCTTAGCGATCTACACTCTAACCACTACACTACATACTCCCCTCCCCCTGTGCTTGGACTGTATTTTATTTATTATTATCTACTAGTTTGAACTGCTAGCTCTTTTTGTGTATCTCTCAATAGAGATACACATTAAAACTCTAATTAACAGAAGCCACTGGTCTTACTCTTTTATTTATTTAGTCAGTAAGTTCCTACCCTAATAGATTCCACTTAGGTAGGACTTAGAAACAGCCTTAGTGTTTATTTGCTTAATCACTACTCTTGATCAGCAAGTGTCCTTGATACGTGCCGACCACAGCGAACTCGCTACTTGCTCGCGTGCTCATAGCTCTCTGCAGACCGCGTGGCGCAGGCCTCGCGCTTTGGCTTACAACTTAATAGCTCTTACCAACTACCCCTTTACCTAGAACTACCCCGTCAAACAGCACATTGGGGAGTTCTCCTGGCTGATCACGTAATCGATCTCCTTTCATAAAACACTCCCTACCTCTTACAATTTCGCCAAGCTACAACCCCAATTTAGATTAATTTCATCCCCTAGATTTAGTATTTGTACTGGCATCCCTCACAGATACCATACAAATGGAGGAGGCAAGGGTACCGCGACGTTGATTTATAGCAACGTCTAAGGGAGTTCAAACAACGAATTTCCGCGGAAAAGATCCCTAAACCTCGTGCTAAGCCAAGCAAACATTTGCTACGCCCAGACAGTAGATAATTCATATAGGGACACATTAATTAATTGCCCACCCAGTTCGGTCCCCAGTACCTTAGATATCATCATAATAACAATCTTTCAGTTAGTACCACCATTTTCACATTATGGCATCCCTCAACCGCATAAATACATTGCAACGTATAGACGCATTGCAAAGCTTAATTGCGTGGCACAAATCCATAGGCGACAAACAGGATTACCTGAACCGCCTGCAGAAAATACTACGTGCCCAGTATAAGAGAATACTGGGAGCCCTTTCCCACAAGACAGGACATAAATATGTCATTAGGGGCCCCATCCCAGCCATCAGGCAACAACTTAGCCGGACACAGGATAGGATTCATTTACTCCACGAGAGGCTGCACAGACAACATTTCCACCTCCAAAGAGAGCACCTTAGGGCAAATACAATCAACACGCGGATGGCGGAACAGGCCAGGGTGATTACCCTGCAATATGCCGAGATATGGCAACGCTTCCGTCAGATCCAAGCACAATTTATTACATTCGAGTTGCTAACACACTCACCTACCCCAATGGAAGCGACCAATACACAGAATATACCTAAAGCAATTAAAACATCCAATCCCGTAATGCCCACTCCTATTAGGAAGGAGACGGACGTGGCTATGCCACATCCCAAGCTTAACATGGGAAACGAGACACGTGTAGACACAATCACGGGACCACGTCATAACATGGCAATCCCAAAGCTTCCATTAGGCCCTAGGGCACTAGCGCCCATATCGGCTAGCAATAGTCCTAAGGCACGCCGAAAAGCCATACTAGTTCATCGCATAGTTCCAGTCACACTCCCCAAAATAGAGGTTAGAATCCATAAACCTAAGATTACCCTTCTCCAAACGCCTCGCACGGAGAATGCATCCCTTGAGTGGATACCAGGGGCGAAAGCCGCTTTGGCAATCCGAGGGAGACGAAACTATTATTTGAGATAGCTCAGCAATAAAATAAATTCCCAAATAAAGAGCACATTATTTCTAAACAATTAAAAGTACACTTTCCTATAGTATCAGATAAAAAGACTAAGTAATAGCCTAACGAATGGCATAAATTGCTTTTCTAGCCCATTTTTCTTTACCACACAGCATTTAGGTGTAGGTAAAAGATAAGAGATGTCGAGGTACATTCCATTCGCAGCAGTCCCACATAGGCTAGATATAATTTTACCAGTCCCCACAGCCATAAGAAATAAGAGCATTTCACCACCATTCATAGGGAAATAAATAACATACTTTCCCCCCAAATGATTTGAACCCAGGGATAGATAAAATATAACAAGCGCCCTATGCGCTAGGACATTTAATAGCTATGATAATAACTAGCAATAACTGGTAATCTCTAATACTGCATGACAAGGGATTAATTATAAGATGCATGTTTAGCGTAAGAGATATAATAAAACATACCAGGTTATATTACATGTGTACTATATCATGATAAATTGATGAATTTTGTTAACACAAACTAGCTGCAAATAGCGCATGGCTAGACACATATTCAATACTACTTAGGCCCTACATTTTCCCATAGGTCCCCATAGCTCAAATACGCCATACAAGCCTTGGCAAGGGCGCCAAGTAGAATGTGGCATATAGTCACCACACTCATAGACAGGAGTCACCACCAAGTTTTAGTTGGTCATACAACATAACTCGACTTTAAGCCTAAAAATCCCCATAGGACATACTGACAGAGTAAGGTAGATAATAATTATACATTTATAATATGAAATGTGCACGAAGATTTTCATAGACAATACATGGTAGATAGAATATTACACATGTCGTCTACAGCGTGCAGCAAGCGAGGTCACGACTCTGCCGTAGCAGGCGGAAGTAACAAGACACGGAGCGCGCGGCCAGCGGAACACGCTCAGTACATAGCAACAGGGATTTACGCAAAGTCACGTAAAAATGCCACACTCACACATGGCCGTGCGAAACATGGGGTCATTTACCCATATGTGGGCCATATGGCAGACAATAGCAGGATTTCTTCATTATAGGGAAATGCCTAGACACTTTATATAAATAAAAATTAATAATGGCGCACATTTTTATAAAACTACTCGCATTTAGATTCACATACAGACATAATCGCAAAAATTAAGTGAGCGAGCAAAGATCTCATTACCTATCGTAAGGAAATGTAAAATAACGGACCCTTGTCCTATAAACATACAATATCAGAACACAGTTCGATTACCATAATACAAAATTTCCTTAGTTACACATACATCCCGATAGATATTATAAATAATAGCGACGCCATAAATTTCCAATAACGATATAGGAAAGAACAATTCCATAGATAATGAACACCTATAAGAGATTAACACACATTTTTTTTCTTGAACAATTTAGAAAGTGCATGGATTCCCATAGTTACCCCATATTAAGGAGGGATAACAGGCCGATACACTATAGGGCCACAGAATAGACTAACAAAATAACACATAGGACCTAATATACTATATAACGATACATTGATACGATTTCTCTAACAAACGCCCTTACAACCGTGATAGCGAAAATACATACAGTACAATAACACAGGTTAGCCGCAGTGCATACACACGATAAACACAGATTGGCGGCATTTATGGGAGCAAACGTAATACTTCTACACTCGTACAGATGAATGACATGTCCCACACGGTTAAATGTAGACACACAATAACACAGGTTAGCGAATTCCACTGCAAAGGCAGAGTAACACTTGCAACAGTATATAACAAGCATTGATATCATAACGCTCAGTATTGCGACAGTACACAGGTAGATTATTAATACCACAACAAATAGGAAGTGACACAATAACACAGGTTGTTAGAATATCACAGCGAACACCATATACAGTTCCGATAAACACACAAATAGGAAACACGGGGAAAGGAGTTGACAAATACTTACGCGTAGTACAAATAATCCAATACACTATAATCCACAAGAGGTTTTTAATCATAAATGTTAATTCGCCTCACACAGACTTCTTGCTAGGGCAGTCTCCATACACACACTGAATCATGCTCTGCAGACAAGGCGGCTGCATGCGTATACAGATTAACGACACCGGAGACGATAGTAGACCGCGACTCACGTGGTGAACACAGCGCTTCCGGCGTTAACACAGAATCTGTTCCACATTTTTTTACCCACATAGGGGATCTTTTTAGATAGCTCTGCTTTCTAGATTGAAGTGGATTTGACCACCAAATAACGTCATATAAGACAGACATAATGACCAGTTTTCATACAAAGCACAATATTCTCACTTAGCCAACGATTAGGGAAATCATTTGAAGTACGATTACAAGTAACAATCATGACATTAAATAGCCTACGACAGATCGGACGACTAGTTAATCTAGGCGATTGGGGTATTCCTCTAACGGTCTAAATAGTTTCTCATCTATCATCCAAACGCCAAGTACAAACTGTTCGTAATTGTCTACTTAATTACGAAACGATAGTCATCATCTTAACAAAATTAACTCAGCATTTCCATAACAGCCGCAAGGCTCATTAAGGACCACAAATCCTTGCAGAGATCCCCCCTAGTTTACATATACACAATAGAGCAACAAGTAGCAGTACAATCGTCGGTTGGCCAAAATAATTTCCATAAATTTCCTTTTGAGGCAACGTGGTACGACATGGCACATACAGACGTATGTCCATTAGTAACACAATAACGCCATGGCCCATAGATGTCCTACAGTAGACCTCAGGCGTTCCATAAGACCAAAGCAGGTGTATGCCTACCTTCCTAGGTCAAAACACTGAAGGATAGATATCAGCCATGAGTGTATAGATGTAAATATATTCGGCAATAAATACGTTACATGGTCCATAGCTATTCTACGTTATCTCACGGCGTTCCATAAGTCCAGAGCAGGTGTTTGCCTACCCTCCGGGGATAACGATAAGGAATAAGTATCGAGCATAAACATAATCATGCCGGATTTTATAGATAATATTTAGTAAAGGCCCGAGGATTATCTTTAACATATAACAAGTAAATATACACTTAATTACACAAACAAGAATATACAGAATACGGAACACACTATCCTTAGACAAATACATCCGGTCAGGAAGATACAATGCGTAATTTTCACTGCTATATAGCAGAGCACCCGATA
The DNA here is from genome assembly GCA_946902985.2 of Meconema thalassinum. NCBI lineage: Eukaryota > Metazoa > Arthropoda > Insecta > Orthoptera > Tettigoniidae > Meconema > Meconema thalassinum. Next base: position 145,833,098 of record OX336395.1, on the reverse strand, counting down.
AAGGTAGCCCATTATATTCCCCCACGAACAATCTACCATGCGGAACGCAATATTAGCTGTGCATACACATATTGCTACACCTCGCCATATTTTTCATTTTCAAGGAGGGGAGAGTGCAAACCACTGACACACTTTCCTACACAATTGTACATAGAATTGCTACAGCCATAGGAATGCGACATATGATTCCAAACATGTAAAAACACAATCCAGAATACTACATATATTTTCCTGGAGTAGAAAGTGAAAACCACTGACACACTTTTCTCCACATTATTACAGAGAATTTTTATACCCATAGGTGCGACATATGATTACGAACATACAAAATACACTCCTGCATACCACATGTATACTAGATAGTAAGCACATTACTAATATACATAGCACTTATCACATTACGGTACGATGTAATGACAAAATAGTCCCATTAGGATTTAGCCAAAGGAGGACATATATAGATTCCCAGAATACAGATGAATAGCTAATGACCTTTGCCCAGGGTGTACAACACGCCAGCTATACAATCCAAAAACCGCGGGTAAACAATACATTAAATGTGTAACACGTGCGTTTGACAGTTCCTTCTCGGAGCGATAACAAAGCCTTAATGGTACCAACCCACTCTCGTCGCTCGCATCCAATCAGAGTACGGACATGATAAACACGACCTGCTCCAGCCGGACAGCCAATTACAGGCTACAGGTCACGCCTCACACTGACGACAGGTGATATCTCACATACACAAGCGTTATCTCCGAACACGCCTCCCACGAGATAGATAACTTGCAAACGGCCATAATGGATTTAAGTCGCATAGTGCGCGCCAAATTTAAACGGCACTAGATGACAGACAGGTAGTTATTACAATATAATTCAAACAATAGGGTAACCAAATGATTTTATTTTAGTTTACCCCTATTATCCCTCAACCCTTTACGCCGGGATAACATATTTAACGGCCAGAAACCAATATTCTCGGGGATATTTACACCACGCCGCTCTTTACAATAGATACGCCACATTTTATATCCTAGCGAACTTTTGATACATTTTGCCCTCAGATACACTCTTATCTAAACACGCCAGCAAATATAGAACAATATGAACATATATCCGTCACCAAATAGGTAGATAAATACACTTTCCCATTCGGAGGTTTTAATTTATTTTATTTTGGAATACGGCGATATTATTTAAAACATTATCTTTCAGAGTTAGACCGACAGAGTTGTTCCAGGTGAGAGCATGTCCATATAACCACCATACATTGTCCCCCTTTTGAAACCCATAATTAAAAATCCACACTTAGGGATATTTAGGGACATAGTTTAGTGGATAGATGGCATTTATATATACCATTATTCCAGTTCAGAGGATGGCAATAAATACTTACGTACCCCCCCCCCTATTTTCATAGGGTGGATAGCGTGTTATATTTTTGCAGCGATCAACCCCATCAGAGGAGGGAATTACGACACATATAATGCGCTGCAATATAGCCTGGTTTAAGATACCTATACATAGGATCTCTAATAAAAATCCATAGACAATATAAATAGATGAAATCTATAACCAATAGCTCTAGATAATATATCTAGACAGCACACCTAGATACAATTTATACACGGCATCTCTAGACAGTTGATCTAGACGGAGTTTATAGCAAATACCTATCAGCAATAGCTCTAGATAGTATATCTAGATAATACCACTAGACAATACCTCTAGTTAAGGAATTCTACTATATATAATAATAATAATAGATGACCAGTTTTTTTAAGATAGACTTTATAGCCTATAAGTCTAATAAAAAGCATAAAAAGCAGTCACATATTATTATGGCGATAGGCGCCATATATTACCCATAGTATGTCCATGCCACAGAGCACATTTACCTCCCATGATACACATTAAACATTATACAAATAACACAGATACACTTCTTCCCCTATCCATGCGAGGCACTATGGTTATTATGCAAATACCAGGGTGTATACCATGCCTTATCGCTCATGGTTGGATGTTAATGAACACTCGGAACCTTAAAGCTAACAGCTAGCGTTCCAGGCGTAACCCTCTAACACAAGTGCATGCTATGACATTTTTTTTCACCAATGTTTTCACCCTGCATGTTAACTAAAAGCATACAATGCTAATCCACATCCTTCAGCACGGTCACTAACAACCAAGACTGAATACCCAGATCCTACATAATAAAATCCTCACCTACACCGGTCGAGAGTTCCTACCCATTAACGTATCCATAAATCCCCGTAGGACCAAGACTCCGTGAACCTTTATTACCATCCCGTTACCAGTAATTAACAATTTTTTAACATACATACAATTACCCAATAACATGGGAATACCAGTCCACATCCCTCACTTACCTACTAACATGTGAGAAGGAAATATACGCAGCTGATATTAGCTGGAAATCCGATTAACCAGGCGCAATGATAATACACCGTGCCACCACAATTGCCCCCCCCCCGTATAACTACAACACCATAAAACAACATTAAAACGCTAGACACTTATTCTTCATGGTTGACGCACGGCGATGCGCTTGGAAGGATGTGAAATATGTTTTCCAGTTGAAAATATATATTGAAAAATATTTTCCAGGCGAAAATATATATTACTGTGTCAATAAATTGTACCCTTGACATGACATGACAAGACGTCGACGGTGACGATCGACGAGAGGTTATAGTGGTGACGCGCTAGGGAGGGCAAGCGCCTATGTTGCGAGGAAGTGCCTAGCCTGTCTCCTCTCAATATAGGGTCCGTTATACCGTTTTTTTTTGCCCTAGCGTCGTCTAAACTATTCCTGCGGATGGAGGAATAATGGTTCGATGAGGGAATACATTTACCCCTACATCGAACAGAATACTTCCTCCTTCCCAAGACGACCCATAGGACTAAACGTTAGTCAGTAAATAGAGTTAAGTAGATGCTCTAGAATAGGAGCAAACGCCTGCAGCGGCAGGTGTATAGGAATAAGATGAGCATTGAGAAAAGGGAGTAATGAGATAAGTGTATAAGGAGATAAGGAAAGAAGGAAATAGTAAGAGAATATGATAGTGAAATAAGGGTATAAGGAAACAAGGAAATAAGGAAACAGTAACAGAATGTGACAAGGAAAGAATACAAAATAATAAGGGAATAATAACACAAGAAATGAAATGAAATAATGAAACAATGAAATAATGAACAATTATATTCCGGGCCGAGGTATGCAGCACCGATGACCTCTTTGCTCATACCCCCGATGAACAAAGCGCACAAGCAGCAAATACATAATGAAACTACGATTCTTTTTCCCTGGCCAAGGTAACATACTTTATTGTGCCCCAGGAAGAAGAATATTGATATTGCACAAGAGGCAGTATAAGAAGCGTCGAGACCGGACACAGCGCGGATAGGGATGCAATTTGCACATGTAGCATAGACCAAGGATGGCAATGCGCGTGGGAGGTCAATCGATACGGAGGTAACTCCTAGCGCAGGCTATGTAAGAGTAAACCAAACCACTATACGTATGGGTCAACTGGGTAAGCCATTTCAAACAGAATCCGTAGTTTTCGCAAACCACAATCTGCATTCGTAGTCACTCGGTTTACCGATACTACATTGCAAATTGGACGAAGGTCCCTGGATTACTATACGTCCTTAATGCCCCATACCATGTTACGTATTTAGCCGGTCCACTGGTAAAGGAAGTCCTTCTAGGCTCTCTTAGTTCCGACACCACCCTGCGTATTGGACAGCCCTTGGTTCAATTACATCATAAAAATCCGTATATTTTTTTACGGCATAGAAACCAAAGACTATATATCTCGTGAGTAGAATTCTGCAACCCAGGCATACGACTAGTTATTAATAATATGAGCGCTGAGTCCGATCGTGCATACGCAAGTTAGACACAAGATACACTGAAGTTACACAAAACACAGAATAAGGAAGAATAAAAACACACAAAGATAAACACGATGATGAACGAACAAACATATAGAGCAACGATATAAGACAGAAATAGATGGGAGGCAAATACAGTAAAATAATAGGAGACAAGGTGTAAGAAAGAATAAAGAAAGATAAAGGTAAATACAATAATGAAGGAAGATAATGATAGAGCAATGATGTGAAACAGAAATAAGTAGGAGCAAAGTACAGTGAAATAATAGGAAACAAAGGGTAAGAAAGAATAAAGAGAGATAAAGGTAAATACAATAATGAAGGAAGATAATGATAGAGCAATGATGTGAAACAGAAATAAGTAGGAGCAAAGTACAGTGAAATAATAGGAGACAAGGAGTAAGAAAGAATAAGGAAAGATAAAGGTGAATACAATAATGAACAAAGTTAATAGTGGAGCAATGGTATAAAACAGAAGTAGATAGGAGTACAGAACAGTAAAGTCATAGGAGACAAGGCATAAGAAAGAATAAAGAAAGCTAAAGATGAATACAATAATGAATGAAGATAATGGTAGAGCAATGATGTAATACAGAAATAAATAGGAGTAAAGTACAGTGAAGTTACAAAGGATAATGAATAAGAAGGAGTAAATAGAGTGTGAATACATACCCAATAAGAGATAAAGGTTGAAATAATACAAAGATTTAGGAGAAAGATAAAGGTGGATAAGTAAATACAAAGATAAACAAAGAGTTAATAAAACATGGCCAATAGCAATTAAGAATCTAGATATTATGATAATAAACATGTATTTCCATTTCAGCGCAGGTTGAAAACCTGAGGCGCTGATCCCAGACAAAGCACACATGATGGTGCACAATTTGAAAGCATGTATCGGGAGTGGCTCCATTTTGGGGCGCTCACCGACAACAACAATGATCATGATAAAGGGTGATTTATTAACTACAAATAATGTTTTTATATATGCTTCCACAGACAATAATAATGATCACAGGATAATTTATTAACTACAAATAATGTTTTTATATATGTTTCCACAGGATTAACCCCGCAAAGGACGAGGGAAAATGCCCTCTGAAATAATAATTTTTATATTATGGATCCACAACAATTGTAACAAAAATTTGTATGCACTAACCATGTGATTTTTTCTTGTGTTACACAACTGCCCCACCCCCAAAAGTGTACACACAAATGCCCCATCAAACAGCCCCCCCCCCCCCCCCCTAGCACACAATACCCATTTTCAGGCACATATCCAGACCACAGTAGAGATATACCTGTGGGATATCCTCCACTGAAGGTCGGATCAACGAATCAAATTAGCACCTAAAATGAGAGGTGCATTACGGCCACACAACTCGCGCCTATCTCTGTAAAGGACGAGTTGTGCAGCCAAGATGACTTCGCTCGCCCACAGGGAGCAAGCCATACAATAAAAGATTCTGTAAACAACTAGTATATCACCTGCAGGCAGCAGGTAGTAGATAATAGATAACAAATAAGAGGTAATAGATAATAGTGTTTTAGATCCCTTATTTGGGGGTGGATCTAAAAGGGAGAGTTGCTGTACTAATTTATGAGGTTGTGCCTAAAGAAGGGTAGCTCCCCTTGACAGGGCAAGCTGACCAGTGTAGTGTGTTGTGGTGTGCTAGGAACTAGGGGGCGTTCCTATAAATAATGTGGTAGTGTTTGAGGGGATGGGACCCACTGCAAAGGGTCGCTGTACTAGTCGCTCAGCTGACTGCTTGTTATGTAATCGACTCTGCTCGTATCAGCCGGGTGGCACGCGCTTCACTTGAGCACGCGAGCCGCTGTGAGGAATACAATGACGTCTGAGTTGGCGTTATTACTACGGTGTGTCACGTCTGACTGTGACGGGAGTAAGGAAGGGCGTTGGGATGTAAAGAGGCGTATAACAGTAATGCTAGTGTAGAGTGTGGACCAAGTGTTTTATTGGTCTGTGATATTCTTTGTGTGAGTCCCTTGTAGGGAATGAAATTATGTTTATAATGTGATACAATTTGTGGGTGCAGGTTACATAAATAGGAACTCTGAACACGATTGACTGACTCACCTCGGTTGACACCAGCGTAGCTTCGGCCGTCTTGATGGAGCACTGACAATGGAGAGAGAGTTTGACCTCATTAGGACGTCGTTTTATACCTTCTGACGCCCTCCTGTCAGCAATGTATTGGCCCAGTTAGTACTATGTCGCTGAGTGTAATGATTACGTAAGGCTTGAGCTGCTTTATGGAGTAGCAAGCTGTCCTTACAGTATTAATGGATGTTGCCCCGGCTTTCCAAGAGTTGCCTTTTTAGGGGATTTAGCCAGATGTTGGGGGGATGGTCTCCAAGGGGTGCATACCCCTGGGATGCTGTACAAGAGTCTTCCTTCATTTGGTCGCGTCCTCGCGAACGGGAACGGAACTGGAAGTTGGGATGTTGACGTAGTGGTCCTGGAAAACCCTCTCGTATCTCCTGGTGGCGTCGTATCGAAGTGTGGGTGTGAGGTGAGCCCGTGTTCAGAGGGGAGGGTTATGGGATTTACATATATATATATACATTGACATTGTGAAAAAAAAAAACAAAGAAAAATTGACATTTGCGGAAGATTTGATTAACATTGGGAAAAAATTGACATTTTGAGAAAAATTGAACATTACAATAAATTCGGTATGTAAAAAAAAATTGCCCTTGCATTTGCTGGCATATTGCTAGTTAAAAAAAAACATGGTTTCTGATGGTGACGTGTCACATATTTGTGCAGGGAGGAAAAACCCAGGGCCGAACGGATGATTGCTTCGCCCGCCCCATCTTAGGGAAAAAATGCTCCCTGCAATAAGAAAGGTAGAAGAAAATAGAAAAATGGGTGTTCCAGGGTATAATTTAAGGGAAATATTCAAAAGTATTTATTTGTGTGGGAAAAACGGAACACCCTGACAAATGGGGAAGTTAGAAGAAGGAAAAATGAAAGAAAACAAATCATACACATGATGGACATTGGCATTTTGGTGAACAAACAAAAATATATATAGTGTATAGTTGTATAAAGCTTATCCTGAAAAACTTATAAATTACAATGACCTTATGTCTAGTGGAATAATGGTATACAGTTTATCCTGAAAAATTATAATTTACAATGACCTTATGTCTACTTAATCGCGCTAATCCCTTATAATTATAGTTTTCATGAGGTACCTCGCGTGCACGCTACCCGTCTGTACGTACTCTTGCCGTCTCACGGCTGATTCTGTACGGCCACTCCTTGGTACGGTATGGTGGTCGTACCGCTTGTATGTGTGCTTAATACCTAACCTGTGAAGCATCCTCTGTGGGTGAATGCTTTCACACTTGACAATGAGAGTCACTGCCACAAACCGGTTGCGCCCTCATTGTCGTAATCTGCGTCACATTTTGACGCTTTATGTGTTTTAATTGAGTTGATCTGCCAGTAAGCCTGGTACCCCACAGGCACCAGTCCTGCTGTGCAGTTTCATTTTAGAGTGTGTATCTGAAAAAGAAAAATGTGGTGAGTGTTTGCGAGTGTGTCGGGATTAGTGCAAGTTGAAAAAAATAAACAAAAAGTGTACACATCATGGCATGCTGTAGATAATATGCCACTGCTATGTGGCAGTGAAATTCCTGTCACCAGTTTTCTGTATCTGGTGACGATGCCTGTGAAAAAAAAATGGCGAGGTTTAGAAAAAAAAAACATATTAGTACCGGTTGAAGCTGGTCTTTTACTGAAAAAAAAAACATGATTAATGTTACTTAGCTGCAAGGCCGGGCTTACCCTATACGGTGCCGTAATGCCGTAAATAATATGTAGTTGGTCTTACCCCGGTAGCGGAATTGTGGTTACCGGGTGCCGATATATTCCACTTTGATTATTCCTATCTTAATCTAGTATTGTCGGGCTTACCTCGGTAACGGATTTAAAGTCACCGAGTGCCGATATATTCCACTTTGATTATTCCTATCTTAATCTAGTATTGTCGGGCTTACCTCGGTAACGGATTTAAAGTCACCGAGTGCCGATATATTCTACGGTGATCTATATATATTAAAAAAAATGCCTTAAATGTAGGTTTATGTTACCTTATGTCTTACCTTACTTATTTAACTTATTGATAAAATTACTTAACTGTAAAACTATTCTGTATTTACATGCCGAGTGGACCTTATTCTAAAGCCGAAATGTGCTGTGCTATTATTAGCAACAGCTGTCAGTAAATTTGCTTACATCTAAGTGACCTTAACATGGCACTATGACTTAAGTACTAAGATTTAGATGGAGGCTGGCCGCTTGATTTCTCTCGCGGGGGCGCCCTTGTAGTACATTGTCGGGATTGGAACCCAACAATGCCTCGTAGTCCCCTCCGTTTTAATACTATTGTCGACATCTATTCTAGGTCTTAATACTAGTACTAACCTATTCGCAGGCGCCTTACGGTGCCACTAAGCTAACCGTTTCGCCCGCTGTAACTTTCGTGTTCATAACCGTGTGCTGTTCCTATTTGACGTAGGTGAGCCGCCCACTTGGCTCCTGTGAGGGGCGCGCAATGCCCCTCTCTGAATGCCCTCTGGTTGCCCGTTGCGTCGCCATTTATGTGGGCATTGGACAGTGTGGTCCAATGGCATAATATCCTCCGGGAAGAAAGCGTCCGGGGAGTCCTCTTCGCCTGTGTCGGCCGCAATATTTGTATTCATGTGTCCTCCGGGAAGTGAGCGTCCGGGGAGTCCTCTTCGCCTTAATCGGCATTGCTGGGTTGGCCCACTGAACCCTTTTGAGTGCCCGCTATGCTACTCATTTAAGAACTCTGGCGACCCGTTGTCGTCCATTTACGTGGGCGCAGGACCGAATGAGCGCGTACATTCCATATATATATATATTCATATTTCATTCTGCATTATTGATTACCGTCGTGGTCTTCACCTTCACCTCGCGGGGTAAGGACTTGTCGGATCTAGGATTGGTCCTGCTGAACCCTTGGATCCTGCTTCACTCCTGACGAATAGGAGTCTGACTCCCCGCCATGGAAGTCCTACTTACGTAAATTTAACTAACAGTCTAGTCATAATATGGTCGTCTCTAGGGATAGCTCCCGAGGCCGGCGCGGAGTGAGCTATTTCTCCCGCCATTCTCAGAAAGTCTCCCTGCAGGTCTTGGCTTCGACGACCGTGGCTCAAAGTGGGTTTAGCATCCCTTCCTCCCAGGGGCGGTTTATGCGCACCTAGGATTCCAGAGCTTGCCCGACCAGGCCGCGAATGCTTTGACCTTACGTGGTTCGTCTATTTGGTCTAGTCGTCAGTAATTTGATGAGCCAACTGGGGTAAGGGTCCACATCGCCTTCCCCAGCTCTGCTCCAGTGTGGTCCCTCCTGACCTTCGGCTTACACCGTTGTCAACCATCAGTTCGTATCAGATTCCTTTGTAAGAGAGAAAATGTGTCGTAACCTGTGTGAAAGGTTCAACCTCTGTGTAAAATGTAAAATATTTCCAGTGTAGCGGGGTTGCAGATCTTCTAAGTACATAGGCTACTTCTGGCCTACCATCGCTATGTCAGCTTCCCAGCAATAATGCCTTCTTTACCTTAATGGAGGTGTTAGTAGGGTCTGTAATGTCAGGTACCCTGTTATTAGGATTTGGGGGTAGTTATTTGTTGAGTGGGCTTAAAGCATGGTAGGAAGGGTTTTGCGCACCTTTGGGTTCCACGTTAGTGGTGGCCTAGAACCGGTGGTGGCACTGGGATGCTTCTATAGTGAGTGGAGTGGGGAGGTAATTCCCGGGATTGCAAAAATACGAAATTTCATGCAGGTTTGATATTAAAATCCCTGGTAATTGGATGGGATACTCATGCATGAGTCTGGATATGAAGTTTCTGCCTTCATGTACGGATAGGTGTAGGATGGGGCATAATACCATATGTTCCTTTCATGCGGGAGAGCTTAAGTACTAAAGCATGGTTAATATGTATCTATGGCCTCCTCCCTCATTTGGAGAGGCGCATTATGCTTCTTTTAATGTTTGCTGAGCCACCTCTAATACTCAGGCGGTGCAACGGGGCTCAAGGCGTAGCTTGCCTGCTCTTTAAACGCATGAAGTCCATCAACCCCAGTGTGTATTTTGTAATGTAGTGTAGCTGTTTATGGTCGTGTAGATGTGTTTGCGTTGTTTATGTCAGGCTTGAGAAGGTTATGGGAAGGGAGTAAGGTGGTACGCTGGTAGCCTGTTCTCCTGTCGTCCTCCCTTGGTCCATGTTGGCTTTCTATCCGCGCCTTGGGATAGTAGGGCTGCATGACCTAATCTGGTCAGCCATTTGCAGTGTAGATGTGGCCAGTGGTCGTAACGCGACTGGTCATGTGCTAGTCATCTGTAATGATTTATTTGGGGAATAGAATCGCGAAAAGAAGTTATTAAGGGGAGGTCCTGTTTCCTCAAAGTCCCTATGTTCGCTCCTAATTGGTGAGTGCGAGTGCGTGTGTGTGTGTGACTACGTTCCGCTACACCACGCGGACGGTTGGTCTGTTATAAGGCTAAGTCCTAATATGTATCGCCTTTGTGGGCAGAAGGCGCCCGTGGCTTGCCAACGTGCCCTTGCGACCGTGCCCTATAGGCCCAAGATAAGTTTCGCTGTGTCACGTCTTGTCCATTGCCAAATGATTTTGCAGTGTGGAGAAAAAAAATGTATGGCGTTATAATTGTTATGTGTGTGTAATTTCACGGTCACGGGCTATACGCAATAGTGTCTCGTCACCGCAGTATTGCAGTGTGAATAGTCTGCAGTCAGCAATTGGTATGTGCAATTCTGCAAGTATGCAAGTGTGGTCATTGTTTTGGATTCCTAGCCTAATGTAGCAATTCGCCCTAGTTAGGTAATGACGTCGTGTGGCCATTGTTCTCTAAGACCTGTGTCTTGCGAAATTTTCCTACCTGTGTTCGTGAAATGTATTCCTCTATGCCTGGTGTAATTCGAAATTTTATGTCTGGTTTTTGGTGGGAGGAAATGTAGTATTCCCTGTTCATGCACTTGTATGGGCCAATTTCAGTATGATTGGACGCCTGAATAGCTGTTCTCCTTTGCGTCTAAATTTTCACTGGAACTCAGACCCGTGACCTTATGTCATTCTCTGTGTTTTATGTTTGCGTTGTGTGACAGGGCTTGGGGCTTTCCCAGTGTGGTCGTTGCTTGTGTTCCGTGTACCAAAAATACCATTGGATAGTTAGTTTTTGGTACGCGTGTGGTGTGTGGTCATGGGTTCGAATCCGGTTGTCTGTAAAGACTTGGTGTAATCATTTCCGTGCCGCTTATAATATGGCACGTTTCCGTGGCTGTGTAATGCGCATATGAAAGCATGCATACGTGTGTAGAGTTTGTACGTTTTTGAATTCCCCTCGTAGTGTAATTTTGGAAGATATAGGGTCTCCAAATCGGGCGTGAATGATGTGTTGATTTCTGTCCAGTAGTTTTGGCTCGCTTGTCTGCGTCGAGCAGCCTTGCTCATTGAGGAGTATGTTACAGCTGATACGACGGTGTTGAATTACGATGTTGTGTGCTTTCATTTGTGTCATGCTCTGCCCACGTCCTAGTTTTCTGCACGTGTGTGTGTGTGAACCTGATTGCTGCCTATAATGATTGCTAGCAGTGCCTCTCTCATTGTAGAGAAAAAAAAACTTTGTGGTTTAATATGACCGTTGATTTGTAGCTCATGCGCCAGAGGATTTCCGTTTTACTTGGAATCCAAACCACAGGCCATGGCATTTCATTTCGGAAATCCCATATTCGTTGTACGCGAGTGTGTCTGGTCCGCTAGTCGCGTATTTGGTGACCAGATGCCAGAGGCGATTGTATTGTTTTTCGTTTATGACCCGCTGTTAGTGGGACTGTCCCAATTAGTCTTAGCTTTCCCATTATCCTTATTCTAGGACTGGATATCTACTCAACCTTATATTCCTGGTATTCAGGAGGTTGCGGGTTTGGAGACCGCCTTTTACCCAGAGTAATTGTTTCCGGCACCATGAAGGTTGTGTCTCCGGGACAGTTCTGGTGAGTGTTAGGATCGTATCCCGGCGCGGTCAGTGGGCTATTTCTTGGCTCTCTTATCACGCCTGCCCGTGGGATTACTTCCTTTCCTTTTGGCAGTATTTCCGCCTTTACGTGTACCTATGTCTAAAAATTATGTCGTGAACACCATAAAAAATGTTAAAAAATAAAAATGTGCTTGGGACCTGAGTGTAGTATTTACCATTTTGGTAACGTGAGTACTACCGTAATCTGGTTACGTCTCAGGGGAATCTACCGACACTGTCTAGTACACATTAGGAAGGCCATTGCAAGACGGAATTGATATACCTGTATCCACGTCACGAGCAAAGCCAGTGCACTATGGGAGTGAAACCTGCCCTTCAAAGTAATTGTAACTCACCAAAATGACAGTGTCTCGTCTCGATGTGCAATTGGGCTTTTCAGTTGGCTAAAGCACATCTCACCAAATTTTTGAAGTTAGTTTGAGATTCTTAATTCCTGCCACACTTACGGCTTTCGCCCGCAACAGGAGAATCTATCAAACTGTGGAACCCTAACATAGAACGTTTAGTCATTTCTACTTAGAAAGACTCACTTAAGCTTTAAGCTGTGATTTTATGCTTAAGTTGTGTTCAAAATATCTCTTTTTCGGCCTGAAGCCTGCTTGGCTTCCACTTGGCTTAGCATATTAGAGACTTTACGTTATGGCGTTAATCACTTCGCCCAATAACCATTGATGGCCTGAGAGAAAAATGCCATGGTTCCGAAAAAAAAAACAAGAAGGATTTAGAATTGTTCCTTCTACTTTGGCTATATTGCACTGTATATACATAAAATAAGAAAGAAAAATATGCGATTTCATGTTGATTATGTACTTGTTGGACCGTTTTCCTATCGCCCCCGTGTGAAAGAACTTATGTGGCCTATAATTTTGGTGTTAGCGATGTTAGTTTATTTCTGTGGCCCTGGTGGAAGTCGTTATCCTCTTTCGAGCTTCAGTGCTCCGAAAGGTGAAGGGTTTTGCCCTGTTATTAGATTATAGGCCTCTGGAATCCACTGGGGTGTTCCTTTGCTACCTTCCGGCGGAATTTCTAGCAAAGTAAGCTTTGGCCTACTCCCACCGTAGCGCGTGTCTATAGGTTTAAATGTACCTGTATTCGAGAGCCTAATTGTGCTTGGCGCTGCCCTAGTAGATTTTACGGGAGTGTGTATATATTTGCCTGCGTGGTTTTGTGGGGTAGGTGAGAACACCTTTCCTAATCCCCGTGTACTGTGTGGTAATGCCCGGTCAAAATGTTCGTGCGTATATCGTGCACCCTGAGGGCCTAATACCGGTGTTCGCCTTTGTTCTGGCAAATTTGCCCTTTGAACTGGCGGTAAAGGTCGCTTAATGGCTTGTGTCCGGCCTAGCAATGTGGTGGCGTGTAGTCTGACCGTTTTTCGGCCTGTGGCCACGGCCGACTCCTGCCAATGTGTTAGCCTATCTGTGTACGTGTATGTAGGCTTTATGTACTGTAGGGCGGGCTCTATGTCGTCAGCCCATGACGTGGTTATGTCCCTTTGTTTCCCTGTCATATCATGTGTGTTTAATGGCCCTGGCTTCAACTCCCTCTCGTCCCTCTGTTCCGAGGGGATTGTTCTAGGCTCTGCCCCTCGGTTTGGCAAAATTGCCTTCCGATCCGGAGCTGAAGGACGTGTGTTTGTGTTAGGTTTATTTTGTAGTAAGTTGGAGCCTAACCTGGCCGTCTTCTTGACTGTGGCCACGGCGAACTCCTTCCATTCTGTGGCAGTACGTGGCGAGAGGGACATCCTCGCAAATTGTCGAGTCAGCGTATCCACGCTTATGTCCTCTCTCGGGTGGGCTGATGGCCCTACCATGAACTCAAAAATGGCCTTATTGGCTTGTAGCTCACGGTATTTGTCCCAAATTTGGGTGTACTGCCTTATTGAGGCTCATGGCCTGCTTGCAAATTACTGTACTAATGTATTAATGTTTCTGTGCTCTGTATTGTTTTGTGGCCGCTAGTTGGAGAAGCGCTTGGACGCGAATTAGCTCCCTGTATTGGGCGTGTAAACTTGTGTAGTGCACCCTCATTCTCTCGAGGGTTGCATTATCTATTACGGGACCATGTGTGGTGATTAATTGTCGGTATATTCTGTGTCTTTGTATATGGAACCTATTGAGGTGTTCATGTATGTGATTCAAAAGTGTATGTGCGCATCTTAATCGCGCTGTCCTACCCTCTGACGGGGTGTATGGCTGTTTGCCCTGTATTGCCCCGATTTTTGTTTGGAGTGCCCGTATTTGTGTTTGCCGGCCTTGTATGTGCCCTTGGCATCTGAACAATAATGTTAATAATATTGGCGTACCCCTATTGCCTCTATGGCTTGCAATCTCTGCATGAGGTGCCATTCTGACTGCAGTGTATGGGCCTACAATAAGAATAAAAAAAAGTCTGTACGTGTTTGACAGTGTATTCTTATATTTCTTTGATTCTGTATGGGGTTAGGGGGTTGGTTTATTAAGAAGTTCCCCTGTGTAGCTAATTTGGAGCACACAAAAAAAAATGGTGCTTTTTGTCTGGGGGAAACATTTTCTCACTAATTTGCTTGGCTTTTTGCGGTACGGAAGGGGTCGTTTTACCTACGAGGGCTCGTTGGTTGAGTCCCTTTTCTCTATGCGTAGGACCCCGCCTCCACCAGTGTTTTAGATCCCTTATTTGGGGGTGGATCTAAAAGGGAGAGTTGCTGTACTAATTTATGAGGTTGTGCCTAAAGAAGGGTAGCTCCCCTTGACAGGGCAAGCTGACCAGTGTAGTGTGTTGTGGTGTGCTAGGAACTAGGGGGCGTTCCTATAAATAATGTGGTAGTGTTTGAGGGGATGGGACCCACTGCAAAGGGTCGCTGTACTAGTCGCTCAGCTGACTGCTTGTTATGTAATCGACTCTGCTCGTATCAGCCGGGTGGCACGCGCTTCACTTGAGCACGCGAGCCGCTGTGAGGAATACAATGACGTCTGAGTTGGCGTTATTACTACGGTGTGTCACGTCTGACTGTGACGGGAGTAAGGAAGGGCGTTGGGATGTAAAGAGGCGTATAACAGTAATGCTAGTGTAGAGTGTGGACCAAGTGTTTTATTGGTCTGTGATATTCTTTGTGTGAGTCCCTTGTAGGGAATGAAATTATGTTTATAATGTGATACAATTTGTGGGTGCAGGTTACATAAATAGGAACTCTGAACACGATTGACTGACTCACCTCGGTTGACACCAGCGTAGCTTCGGCCGTCTTGATGGAGCACTGACAATGGAGAGAGAGTTTGACCTCATTAGGACGTCGTTTTATACCTTCTGACGCCCTCCTGTCAGCAATGTATTGGCCCAGTTAGTACTATGTCGCTGAGTGTAATGATTACGTAAGGCTTGAGCTGCTTTATGGAGTAGCAAGCTGTCCTTACAGTATTAATGGATGTTGCCCCGGCTTTCCAAGAGTTGCCTTTTTAGGGGATTTAGCCAGATGTTGGGGGGATGGTCTCCAAGGGGTGCATACCCCTGGGATGCTGTACAATAGATAATAGATTATAATTACATATTGAGTTAAGAAATACAATCGAAGGAAAGGTAAAAGATGATGAATACAGTATTCGAAGGAGTAGAGTTGCGCAACTACAGTGATCTCAAAAGGAGTATAAATAATTATGAGAAATTGATTTATTTGTTGATACAGAAGGATAACACATAAATAAGAAAGGTTAATTTTACTAGTCCAGAAAGACAACACAGTTAAATGTATTTGATTTTGTTTTTATTGAAGATCGATGTGAATAAGAGAAATGAATTTTGTTGCTGTATTGATATGAATAATAGGATTTTTATTTCAGGTTTTAATGGTTTTAATGATGTTACACAATATGAAGACTAAATTTTTTTAAAACATTGTTGATATGTAACCGAAATATGATCACTTTGTAATACACTTTTTTTTTCCTTTCCACTCTTCTAAATTTCACATTGTAAAAGTGTCGCATTTCTCCCCACACAATAAAACACTTTTCAATTTAAACCTTTAATTACACCTTGCGACACTTATTTTTCTATCTCTATACTCTATCCCTTTTACACACATACAGGGCACACGAGAGCAGTTTTTCATCCCCATTGGAGACAAGTAAATATATATATGTATCCATGACCTCCCCATTTAACCCTCGGATGTTTTTTTCCTCTCGTGTGTTCCTGCACCCCTTAATTTACCATGTTACAAGTGAAAATTTTATAATATGTCATGATTTATTTACCAAGTTATTATGTGCATTATGTTTCTACATCAAACATACCATGAGGGATCCAATTGACATCCCATCAAGTATACGAATAGTATGAAAAATAGTAAGCTTCACACCCCACTGTTGATTTTTAAGAAACAAATTGTAAAGAAATATTGTTGCCCTCACCACAGACAATTACACTTGATCGCTAAGCACACCCGGACACCCAATTAATAGAAGGCACAATTATTCAGCTCTCAACTTTCGACAATTAAAAGTATAGCACTAAATTTATATTTACCCCCTAACTTACCCCTATCTTCTACGAGGCCACCAATCCACCCTCTACGACACCAACCATACGATGATGACCTAAATTAAAAGAAGAAAAGAAGAGAAGAGCAGAAGACAGAAGATTATCAAGAAAGAAGATGATGTCTTATTTTTTCAAAAAAACACCCCCACGTCTGCGTCCAGTTATCGAGGTCGATAACTAACCCTACAAAGGGGGTTGATGTACCCCTAGGGTACGCTATACCATCCCTTAAGGAAAATATACAAATTCCCAAAACTACAGACTTCTGATATAAAATTCTAATAAAATACCACATACAAAATTACATGAAGAACACAAGTACCACGTTCAGGAAATCAGGTAGGCCCATGCCAAAGGCAACGACCTGAAAGAGGTACACGACTCGCGAGGAATGTAAGAATTCGCCGAGCGTGCACACCAAAGTTATAAAAACCATAAAGGTCAAGTGCTGGGATCATTAATTACTCAGTCCTCTCTCAGTGCAACGACGTGCCGTACCGCTGCTGTCTTCAGGTCGGGTAAGTGTCTTAGCGATCTACACTCTAACCACTACACTACACACTCCCCTCCCCCTGTGCTTGGACTGTATTTTATTTATTATTATCTACTAGTTTGAACTGCTAGCTCTTTTAGTGTATCTCTCAATAGAGATACACATTAAAACTCTAATTAACAGAAGCCACTGGTCTTACTCTTTTATTTATTTAGTCAGTAAGTTCCTACCCTAATAGATTCCACTTAGGTAGGACTTAGAAACAGCCTTAGTGTTTATTTGCTTAATCACTACTCTTGATCAGCAAGTGTCCTTGATACGTGCCGACCACAGCGAACTCGCTACTTGCTCGCGTGCTCATAGCTCTCTGCAGACCGCGTGGCGCAGGCCTCGCGCTTTGGCTTACAACTTAATAGCTCTTACCAACTACCCCTTTACCTAGAACTACCCCGTCAAACAGCACATTGGGGAGTTCTCCTGGCTGATCACGTAATCGATCTCCTTTCATAAAACACTCCCTACCTCTTACAATTTCGCCAAGCTACAACCCCAATTTAGATTAATTTCATCCCCTAGATTTAGTATTTGTACTGGCATCCCTCACAGATACCATACAAGTGCCAAGAGGAACGTGTCGGCAGTCATGTCTGAGCACAATTCCAAGTGTAACGCGTGGGTCGTAACGCAGGTAAAGAGTGCTATGTAACATTTCTTGCTCGTGGTCCCCACCTTCACATAAAGGGGTCCAGCGAAATCAATTCCCGTGACTTCAAAGGGTTTCGGTGGTGTTACCCTTAATTTGGGTTGTGGAGCTTCGATTGCTTGGGCGAAGTGATTTTGCGCCATTTTGCAAGGAAGGCAGGCACGTACGTAACACTTTCTTGACTGCCTGTCGTGCTCTGAGCACCCAAAATTCCGTACGTAGTTCCGACAACACAATTCGCACCCCCAAATGGTGAAGTCTGATGTGCGTTTGTCTGATGAGCAATTTTACAAAGTGATGGGTGCCATCCAAGAGTAACGGGTGTTGTAATTCTCTAGATAACTCTGCAAGTTGTAGACGACCACCTAGACGAATGAGTCCGTTCTCCAGAAATGGGTTGAAGCGGGCTATTCTTGATTCATTTGGCAGAGCTACACCGTCTTTTAGAGCCAGATATTCTGCAGGGAAACACTCTTTTTGTACAGTTTGAATCCAATATTTGCATGAGTTTTGAAGCTCTTGTGCTGTTAACTCCCCAGAGAACCGTTCTTTTCTTCGAACATGTTGCAAGAAACGAAGTATCCACGCAGTGATGCGAAGTAACCTCCAGTAGGAACTGAATCTGGAAGGATCTAATAGGGGTGAAATTTTCTCAAATTTAAGGATATTGAAGATGGTCTTCTTTCCTTATGGCAGTTGTACGCGGGAGGATAGTTGGCTAGGCCAATGTTCTGGTTGTTGTTGTAGCCAAGGAGGCCCAAGCCACCATCCATCAAGTGACTTTATCTGCACCACTGAAATTCCTCTCGACAAATGATCTGCTGGGTTTTATCCCCCTGGACAGTACCTCCATTGAGATGGAGTAGTGTAAGATTGGATTTCAGTTACCCGGTTCGACACAAATGTCTTTCAGCGATTTGGGTCACCCAACCCAGTGTCACTTTAGCATCTGTCCATAAAGTCGCTGCTGAAGAGCTCAAGTCAGTTGCTTTGCAGAAATAATTAAAGAGTCGCGCTCCTACCAGAGCAGCTAACAGTTCTAGTCTCGGAAGCGTGACTCTTTTCACGGGAGCGAGTCGATTTGTGCTGCAAGCCAAACGGACGGTAACACTATGCCCTTGAGTGGTTCTGACATAACATACTGCACCATAGGCTATTTCACTTGCATCGCAGAAGATGTGAATTTCACTGTTGCTTCTTTCGGAAATGCCGATCCATCGAGGAATCTGTAGCTGCGATAACTGTGAAAGACTCGAAATCCAATTATGCCAACGCACGCCTATATCTTGAGGTAAGAGTTCGTCCCATCAAATCCCTTTGCACCAGATTTCTTGGAACAGTATTTTCCCAATAATCGATACCGGTGTTAAAAGTCCCAAGGGGTCATAAAATCGGGAAGTAGTTTGTAACAGTAATCTCTTACTAGCGGGTTCCTGCATGAGATTATCGGTGATATCATGGTCGTCTATGTAGAAAGTGTCAGTTTCAGTGGACCATTTCACTCCTAATACTTGCGTATTGGTCTCTACAGGGCTTCCAGCGAGGTACGGCAGCAAAAAAAAGTACAAAAAGTAAATATTCCGTTTTTTATAGTGAATAAAAGTTTTTTTTTTTTCAAAGAAAAAGTAAAGAAAAGTAAACAAGCAAAACTTTAAATACCAGCTTTCCTCGAGGTAACGACGCAGTGCAAAGACCTTAAGTAAGGAAACGCATGTTCCCGTTACCCGTCAGAAGGCCATAAGTACTGTCGCGATCATAAGTAATGGGATACCCTCGCTACTTCAAACGCTTGTATATGTTAAGAGGCACAAAAAAGTTCTCTGAATCCAAGTAACACATCTTAGCAAGATCTCCAACTTTAGTTCTTAACATTATTTTGTACGTCTTACTGTTTGAGAGTTACACGCGTTTGAAGTAGCGAGGGTGTCGCATTACTTACGATCGCGATAGTACCATACTGGACAAATTATAAATTACAAAATTGACCCATTACAGCTTACCGCGGTCATATTAATAGTTGTTTCAAAGATTTAAAATACCGGTAGCTGCATATTTTTTTCCGTAGCTAGTTGAAACATTTCTTAATTACTGTATATACACTGTACATACATAAACAAATATTTGAACGGCGTGGTATGCAAAATACACTATTTCTAATTAAAACAAAAAAAATATACCTATATTTATGCACAATTCTTGGATAAACATTAAGGCGCCTTGTTAAGAGGTATGGAAAAACGGAGAGGAAAAAAACACACATTCAAACGTTATACATATTTTATAAAATAAATAAAATGGAATTAAATAAAATAACTCAAACTACAATCTTACACCATGTGAGTAGTCTCATACTGACAGAAATAAAGTAAAAAGTAACATTGGTTTCGGACTAGAATTAGTAATCAGTTAGACATTAGTCTCTCTTCTGTTTCTTCGAAAAAAAAATGATGATATGAGTTACGCCTTTCTCTTGTCCAATTTTTTTCTGAAGAGCTTCTGTCTTCGTCTCCTTGTCTTTCCCTTCCTTCTTCAAAGCTTGCGCTCCTTCCAAAAGCCCTTGTACAAATCTCGCTCCTTCCAAGTCATTCTTCTTGATAGCTTCTTTAAATCTGTTCGTCGCTTCATCAAGAAGAGTGTCGGCCGCTTTTACACGTTTTGCGTCCTCAGTCTTCGCTTGTTTCACCTTTTCTTCCAGCTTTTTTATTTCCAATCTTCCTTCCTCCATCTTTTTGTTTGCTTCGATTACAAGTCTCTTTTCTTCTTCTTTAAGTTTCTTCTGATTCTCTGATTCCTCTTTAGCTTTCCTCTCTTTCTCAAGTTTTTCCTGGTACTTCGCATGAGCAAATTTGGCTGCGGTGATCAAATCGGGAGTTATGGGAACGTTCTGTGGCTTGTTCTCAAACTGTTTCAATCCGTGGCAAATGTTAAGTTTGGTGCTGAGTGTTGCGCATGACAATGCTGAATGGTCAGGAGACAAAACTCTGCCGGACAGAGAACAACCTCCTTCCACTTCACTACTGCCATGAGGCTTTGACAAGGTGCTGAATCGTTGGATACTTCGTTCGTTGGATGCGTTTTTAAGGGAAAATACCTTTTTCCAATATTCCTCCACAGGTAATTGTTCATCGGAATTATCAATTTTCTGTTCTACCTGCAGCAACGTCCATTCATCGTCAAGGTGACTTTCGGCCACCTCAAATGGCAAGCAGCGGGCTACTTTAGCCACGCTACGAGAAGTGGATTTGATTCTCTCGGAAAGTTTCAGAAATGTGAAATGTTTCGCGGCATCGTAAGCTAGTACATATTTCTGTCGTAAATATTCACCGGCAGCAATGAAGTGCTCCTGAACATCCTTCTTGAATTGCAGGGCATCGACGCCTGGGACGTTTTTCAGAGCTTCTTGTGTTTCCTTGTCCAACACAATGTCTCCTAATGAAAGGAGATTTACTGAAGAAATGGTCAGGCTTTTGAGGTCTTTTAAGACATCGCCTTTCACTCCTTTTTCGAACAGAAAAGTGTTAAAGAGACAGCATCTCTTCGTGCAGAACGTGGATTAACGGTTCTTCTCTCTGGAAAAGTAATGAAAATCTTTCGAAGATTTCTGCACTTTCAATAATAAAGCAGAATTCTGCCTTCGTTCGAGGTCTTTTCAAGACATTTAAAATACTTCTATAGCGGGTGCTCATTAGAAGCTGCTTGCTGCCGTTTTTGGGCAAAAAATCGATGAAATAAACCTTGAGGGCAGCCCACTGTTCTATCAACCTTTTTGCTGCCGGTGCCGAAGTCAGCCATCGCGATCCCACGTGCTTGATGAATCTGTGATTTGGCAACTGAAGCTTGGTTTGGATCATCACAAAGTCTTCCCCACGACTAGGAAAGTCATTAAAAAAATACACTTTCACTGCAAAATCACTTAGGTCAATGCCGAATTTTTCTAGTCATTTCAAAAATGCATTGTGTACGATGTGCAGATTGCAAGTTCCAATTTCGACAAGTTTTTTTCACCCCATTTTCTACAAGCTCGTCCATTAGTCATATGACAGCCTTATTAACAAAAGGTCCATCACAGCTCAACATTAACAGTCTAGAAATGGCTAGATCTGCATTTTCTAAAGCCTTTACCAAGTGTTCAACAATAATTTCTGCAGTTGCATGACCAATAAAAAAAAAGTCTAAATGACGTCCTACGATCCCATCTTCCATTTTCGACCAGAAACGAATCAAAGTCTGCAGTTCTTTCAGTCCTTCATTATTCGTTGTTTCTTCAAAACACAGGGAGTAGTCAAATTGCATGGCATCCTCTAACATCATTTTTCTAAAGTGTGGACCCAGTGTTTCTGTCATCAAATACCCTACTTTAGTTCAACCTAAACTGAAATCCTCGCCTACTCCCGAACCAAACATATGTTTAAATAAGTGTGAAATATGATCACAAGAAGATGCGGAATAATTGGACACCACACATTTCATAACCCACTGGAGCTCTTGCCTGTACGTCTTGTCCTTAAGGGAAACCACACCCACTTGATAATATTTTTCAGTCGAGATACCCGTTGGAAGCCTGAATTCAAGAGCTTGAAGATGTGGCTGAGCGCTTCATAAATCGTTGCTGGGTTGTATCCCATCTTGCCTCTGCAATATTTTTTTTTTATTTTTTTTTGCGTTTTCCGGTCAGCACATGTTGGTTGACAGCGTTTACTCCTTTCTTGGCACAGCCAATTGAGCACTCGCAAATTTCGCAAAAAGCTGTAGTTTTCCCTTTGATCGATAACCACAGAGACACCTTTTATCCCAGCGAATCAACTAACTCCAACCAGGAGCTCTTTGTGTAGCATGTCATGACCCTAAAAATAACAAGAAATAGCTATGAGATTACCAAAGCTATTTTTCTTTTTCTTAATGTACGCCTACAAAGTCACTTTTTGACTCCCCATTCCTTTCCATCCTAGACAACTAGTAAATAAATCGGTAGCCATTGAAGCAAGTAGCCTATTGCGGGATTAGCTGACAATGATTACCACCCCCCTTGGACGAACAATTTAACATAGGAAAGTTTTTCAAGGAAGAAGTTCTAAAACAATTTTAGATTTCCCTAATACGAAAAGCTTTGATGAAACATAATGAGACTATGCTACACTATCACGTTTATCTTTAAACCAAATCAATTCCTCCCCCTCCCCCCTCCCACTCACCTACACCACAAGTCCAGCGTGGTTGGGAAAATAAAGTTAAAGCACGACGAAGGGAAGTGATCGTTACTAGAATATAATTTAGGATAGAAGCGTACTTACCTCGAAATAAAATTAAACTACACCAACCATCGCTAGGTATGCCACACCATAATTTCTCTCACCGGAAACGAACCAACGACCTCACCGTTCCCCCACCTCCAACGTTACAATGCTTAAAAGACAGCATGTAAAATTCGACCTAATGTTCTTAACGAGAATATAACAAAATTTAAATAGTACTACCCTAGAAATATTCAAACTACACAAGGCATCCGCACCAAAACGAACCAACGATCCGTCCCCTCCCCCACTTCCAAAGCTATAATGCTCAGAAAACAGGTTAAAATCCGGCCTGATGTTCCTTACCAGAATGCTAACATTTTAGGGAACACTTTCTTTAAGAAATTACACAAAGCATGGATAGTTTGTACTGCATTATTGTCACATTATTTTTTCTCTCACAGATAGAGAAACAACGACCCCTCCTCTCCCCACCACAAACAATACTTAGAAAACAGGTAAGAATTCAATCTTTAGTGTTCGTTACGAGAATGGAATATACTGTTCGTTTCGAGAATGGAATATACTGTAACTTTAGATACGGTAGTATAATACTTCTCCTAAGAAATTTCAACTTCACAAAGCATCGCTGGTGCGTATTGCCACACCATTATTTTTCCAACAGAAAACGAACCAATGACCCCTCCTCTCCTAAACGCGACAACGCTAAGAACACAGGTTAAAACACGACCAAGTGTCCCTTACAAGAATAGAATATAATTTTAGATAGAATTTCCCCACATTAATTTAATCAAACCATATTTAGTACATATTACACCAACAGGATTTCTCTCTCAGAAAACGAACCGGTACCTCCTCCCGCCCCCTTCCCCAACTCCAACGCTACAGTGCTTAGAAAATAGGATAAAACCCGACCAAGTGTCCCTTCGGGAACACTGTAATGTCAGGTACCGAGTAGTGTTGTACTAAGAAATTCGAAGTGCACATTGCATCACTACGTATTGCCACAACAATGTTGCTCTTACAGAAAGCGAAATAACGACCCCTCTTCTTCCCCACCTCTACAGCTACAATACTTAGAAAACAGAACGAACATATACTCAAAAAGCCCCTTGAATCACTGTAAACCACAAAGATGTGTTATAAAATAAATGGTATCTAACGCCACATTTAAACAACTAAAGCGAATTCCCATGCAATGTAGGCCTAATCTTGACCTTGGCTTAGATTGTTCACCGATAGGAAGCATATCTTCCTAAACATAAGTGTTTGGTCCTAAACATCAGTCACTAATAAGGTATCACATAAATTACACTTAAGTACTTACCGAGTTGATAATGCACTTGCCGCCCACACTTTCGCAACGCCGTCTGAACGAGGATCGCGAGCTCTATTCTACAGCGTGCCGGTAGATGGCGCGGCATGGTCCGAAGAGGTTTGAAAACCTTAGTCCAGCTGGAGAATCTCTTTCTTGGTTTATAACTAGAGCGCGCTGCACACGCGGCAGAGAAGACGCTATGGCTAGTGCGGCACAAGGTATAAATGAGTAGCCCAGATGCAAAGGCCGCTAAGTGCACTTTTTGTCGATTTTGAGTTGAGCACACCGTCACTTTCGTCTTTTAACTGGCTACACGATGGAATAAGTTTCAGGGTGCATAACCCGCTCAAAGCCGTTGAAAATGGCCAACAAAAATCGCGTTCGTTTGCATAAACCGCTAAATGCATGTTGGCTACGGTTGCAAAGCCAGTTTAATGTTCCACGTGTCCAAAGGCCGCTAAGTTCCATTAAGTATGGCGTCTGCCTTGCCTCATACGGCTGAAAAATACGCTAACTGGTACAAGAACTGCCGATATTCCTCCCACAAAAATCTTTTACGATAAATAATTATTATTAATTTTATTACGATCTGGAAGGATAGTTTTGTGTTTCGGATTTGGGTTGGTTGCACTACTGAGGAAGCGCACACAACAATGATATGCTGCCTAGTCAAAATACACCGTGTAAAGGCACAGTTGATCGACAAGTTGTTTCTTGCATGTGGGCATTTCAAGGCAGAGAAGTGAGTGATCTTTTGTATTTAAGTGAAGCATTTATTGCATTTTGTGGACTGAAATGCTACTGCGGATGATATAAATACGGAGGGAAGAACAGAAATGGCAGAACTAGTGGGAGAAATGGTGCAAGTTGAAGTAGTTGAACCTGTTGATATTGGAGTTGAAAACAACTTCTTACGTCTGGTTAGAACATTAACTTGCCAAAAGATCAAACCAAATAGCGTCGGCAGTTCATCACAAACTGGCTAGCATAAACGTTTAAGGTGCAAAATACTTAGGCTGTGAGGGTCAGAACAAAGACGAGACTATGATCAGCATGCTATCACACTGGTCAATGCTAGATGGATGTGTAGAGGAAATACAGATATGGTTCCCAATATTGGGCCACTCATTTATCCCACCTGACAGAGTTTTTGGGAATATTGAAAGTGAGTGCCTTTTAACATCCTTCCAGATACATCAAGCGTATTGAGAAATTTGCGACTGTAGTTCGCCTGGGACAAGATGAATGTCCTGTTAGAGATTGGAAAGCATACGGGTGACATGGTAAAAAATACCGGTAGTCCAATTCCAAAAAGCGCAGAAAATCGTGTTCATAATTGGCAAAGAAAAAATAAAACATGTCCGGTCCAATGGGAGCCGTTCTACAATGTTGAGGTTGGTGAGGGGAAGAGCATCATGAAAAGAGGAACGAATTTTAACAAACATCCTGGTCCCTCACCAATTCAAGTAGATGTTGCACTCAAAGAAACTAAACTAGAATACGATCGGTGGCCTATAGAGTGCACTTCGGTGAACTCTGGGCAACGAACGGCAACCTAAAATTTGTCAATGAGATCTTCTAGGAGCAAGAAGCCATTCGCAACAATATCGTCCGACCTCAAGAGGAAGTAGACGAAGACCCATCAGATTTTGAGCTGATGGACGGTGTCGAGGATGATCTGACCTAACTTATGGGACATATTTCCTTGTTTTGTGTATATTATTTGAACAATTTTCATTTTGTATGGTGTTTACGATGTATTTAAAAAAATCCTTTTATCGCACCCAAAGTGTTCTATTTTTTCAAATTATATTTTTCCTAATAAACTACATTGGAACTAAAGTAGTTCTATATTAAAAATCTCATCCAGATGGCATTCGAAAACAACAAAATAGCGGCTTTTGCAACCGAAGTTTCATTAAAGACTCGTGACGGGTGCAAATGTCGCTAACTGCACAAAACGTGTGCAAAAACCGCTAAGTCAATATTTTAATTTATGTTTTGGGACAGAAGATCCAACCGTAGATTTCACAGATTTTAACTGAAAAATACATGTTTTTATGTTGATTTTCAGAGGTAAAAAATATGTTATTAGCTGAAATAGTTTGGTCGTAGCAGTTTTTAGTCATTTACTCGGTTTCGTTTATAATGCACTTAGCGGCCTTTGCAAACGGGCTACTCAAATAATAATTGTACAGCAGCGATAGCCAAAAAAAAAGAAAATGAATTCCGAAAAGAGTAAATGAATTTCAAAAAAATGAATAAAAGTAAGTCTTTTAAACAAAAGTAAATAAAGTAAATAAAAGTAAATCGCTGGAAGCCCTGTCTCTAGTACCCGACCTTCGGACGTCCAGATGCACTTCATTTGTTGAGAGTTGGTCGCCCATTTCGCCATGGGCATGTGAATTGTGTTTAGCAGTCCTGTGAGTTCATAATAAAGTTTGATCACTTGGTTCTCAGTTTCACCGCCAGTTACAAAGTCATCCATGTACGTACTACAATCCATAAGGGCGGCAGCATTTGAGAAGGCAGAGTCATGGATATTGGTTAGTTCCCTTAGTGTCGCTGAAAGTAAAAATGGACTGCAAGTTAGACCAAAGGGAACGCGAGCAGAACGGTATATTACGACTTCATCTGTTGTTTCGTACACCCCTTCGCCTTTGTCAATCAGATCGTACCAGAAGAATATGGTCAAATCTCGATCTTTGGAATCGAGTACAAGTTGTAAGAATGCCTGAGACACATCACCAATGATGGCTACCGGGTAGCTTCTGAATCTGAGGAGAACAGAAAGTATCTCAGGCTGTAAATTTGGCCCCATTTCGAGGGCCTCGTTAAGCGACGGACCACCTCCTTGACGAGAAGATGCATCAAACACAATCCTCCATTTCGTTTTCCCAGATTTACACTTCTTAACTAAATGGTGAGCTAAGTAGAACGTATCACCAGTTGTTTCAGAAGGAGCATGTTCAACATGGCGTTTTATAATATAGTCCATCATCTGTGAATAATAAGTATCCTTCAAAGGTTCATTCGCCTCTAGTCTCTTTTGCAATGCGTTGAATAGTTTTACCGCATTGGCATGGTTATTGGGCAAGATGATACCTGATTTTGTAGGAAGAGAGACCACACGGCGATGGTCTTCTATTCGGTAAGAATCATGAAATTCCTTGAGTATCGCAGAGTTTTTGGAACTGAAATATTTATCCTGACTTTTCCTGATTCCCATTGTTTCCAGATCCCAGAACTGTCTGAGTGTCTCATCTAAAGGTGAGGATATCTGTTCAGAATGAATATGGTTTACCAGTGATGAATTCAAAGTGATGCCTGATCGATTTCCGGTCAATACCCATCCAAACATGGTTGGTATGAGTTCCACGGAGGTGGAAATGCACACTGGTGAAGTGTCCTTTACGATTTTCCAATAACAATCTCCTCCAATAAGTATTTCTATAGGCAAAGGTTGCTCTGATTCATTCTTTGGGTCAGCCAACTGTAGTTTTTGAGTGCGTGCTAACATATTAACATCTTGAGGAACGACCGGATGAGCTGAAAAGGCATGGATACTCTCAAATGCAGTAATATTTGTAGCCGAAAGTCTTGACGGCCAATAACTTTGAATTTCAGTTCGTTAACTAGAGACTCATGGATAAAACTGGATTGACTTCCAGCATCCAGTAAGCAACGCGTCTGTTTAGTTCGCCCATAGGGACCCGTAACCAAAACTCGCGCTGTCTGCAGGTAAGTAAAGTCGGATGGAAGAGAATCTATATTTTTAACGGACGTAATGGTTGCTGCTGCATTAGTAGATAAGTTTCTACTGCAGACAGATCTGTGATGCAAGGCTTTGCAAGAAGAACAGAATGCCTTACCCTTTCGGTTGCAGTTCTTCACGGAGTGTCCACGGTTCAAGCATAGAAAGCAGCGGTTCGTGTTCCTGAGTTTGGTAAGTCTATCGTTGGATTGTTTCTTATTTGAATCAACGTGCAGTGATGCTGTTGTGGGAACATGAGTCGAAGCAGATCCAGATCTACTTCTTCTCCCAAGAATTCCATGAGCTTGAGAATATCGCCTTCTGAGATGTTTTCCCTCTTCGTCTGAATTATCCAACGACGACAAATAGCATCGGGAAACGTTCTAAGTATTTTCGGAGCAAGAACTCTCCCGTAGCCGTTTACGTCTTCTCTCAGCGAACGAAGAGCTTGTATGTGTCGATGGCAATCGATGAACGTGTCATTGAGTACTTCAGGAATAGCGAGCTGAATAGGTCTGATCCCCTCTAGGTAGTCTAAGTGCGCCTGTATTATTCTGTTTTTATCCCCATAGCGAGCTTGTAGAATCCGTTTCGTTTCCTCGTATGTATCTGCTATTACGGAGATTCCATCGACTAGCCGCTTCGGCTCGGCTTCCAAGTACCCGCGCACAAATATGTGTTTATTTATGGTAGGAAGGAAAGGGTCTTTATCAACGGATGACTCGAATTGCTCCCAAAAACGTGGCCAAGTTGCGATGTCACCAGCGAAGGATTCTAGCTTAATAGGCGGGAGTCGAACTGAGTGTGAAACCTGCATTGGAATAGTAGGTGTAGTTGGCAGTGATTCAGGGATACTTAAATTAGCGGCTGGATTTTACAATTTACTTGCAATTGTTCTCGATGCCCTTGTGATAGCGCGTTTCGCTGAGTCTATATATTCTTCACAACTCTGAACATCAGTATCGCATTCAGTATCCGATAGTAACTCACGTATAGAATCATCAAGTGTGGTTAAGTTGTTGAGAGTTTCCTGTAGTCTATCTCGGTAGTGCTCCCAGTCTTCGAATGAAGTATTATCAGTGAAATTGTTAATTTCCGTAACAAAGCGTGATGTATTTGCCCTCTGTCTGGTTCGCTTTCTTCTTAGATTGTGTAAAATTCCATCTGTTTGATCGTTATTGCTCATGTTGTACGTGTGTTCACGGAAATGTGCAAGGCAAAGAGCTGTTAATCTGTTATCTGAAGTATCGAATGATTTTCGGTCAGGTGCTACTAGGATCGCTAGTGTCGACGCTTAGATTGTGTGTTAATTACTATGGTCAGTTTTATATTATCTCTGGCCTGTGCTCCGATTTTATAATATCTATGATTAGCACCAGATAACACTACAATATGCACGAACGAAACAATGTTATTACACACATACATAACCAAACAAGAAGTTATTAGGGTCATTCAACAGCTATTCGGTTTACAAATGTGTAGCTTTGTCACTTATCAGTAGTCGGTTGCGAAGTAGGAAACCTTCCTGTCCAGTATAGTGTAATTGCAAGTCTTCCCTCACAGTCTGGAGGTTCCGTAATCCAATTGCAGAGTAAAAACTTACGAGAGGCTTCAATTCCTGCAGTATAGGCCTAAACAGATTATTCCTTAAAATCACTTGATATCATGCGACATCCCGAGTATTTTCGGCACCAAATGTTGTGGTTAATAGAAATGGATAACGGGAACACTACAATCTGATCTTTATTATCTAACCAAGATGTCACAAGTTAAGTAGTAACAATAAAAACAAAAGACAATCATAAAATCGCAATCCATAGATTGCAACGTCTCAATTCCCCACTTACCGTGTCGGAAGAGGAATGGTGGAACGACAGAACAAAGTGGAGAGGAACCATATTTACCCCCACCCAGTGTCAGCTGGAAAAGGGGAAATGAAGATGATGATGATGATGAATATATTCTCCTAATCAACACTTGAATCAATAAATAATTTAATATCGGGATATGCTTCTGGTATTAAACAGTCGTTACAGTTTTGTTCATCGAAGCAAAACGCATCACTCACATCTTAGCCTCCAATAATAAAAAGCCTGCCCAATGGCCTCTGGGAGCTGTCCCCCTGCAGATGCTATGTTTGCCGCTAGAGGCGCTGCATACCCTCCACATGATCCGTTCACTTGGCGGTATTTACACACATTGTACCAGCTGAAATAAGGCCACTTTATTAAGATGGTATACTGTTGCGTGCCGTTTTGTAAACAAGTCTCTAGAAATAATGTTCACGGAACGTGTTTTCATGAATTTCCTAGTCGAGAGCCAACAAAGCAATTATGGATTAAAGTAATAAGCAGACAAGGTATGTAGCATAAGTTGAGCATGTGACTGAAAATTACGTTACTTTCTATTATTGCTCTAGTTCTGATGATGATGATGATGATGAGAATCTCCTGACCACCTTGTCGTGTAGAGGCTAGCATTCTTGTCTGTCGGCCCAGAGGTCCGGGTTGGATTCCCGGCTCTGCCAAGAAATTTAACTCAGGTCTGAGGGCTGGAACGGGGAACACTCAACTTCATGACGTAAAACCGAGATGAGGTGGGTTCAATTCCCCTCTCTTCCATCCTTGAAGTGGTTTTCCGTGGTTTCCTACCTCTACTCCAGACAAATCCCCGGATTGTTCCTAATTTAAGGCCGCGGCCACCTACTTCCCAATCATCACCTGAATTACAAGTACACCCACTACTACAGACACCTCAATTGCACAGGTTATCACACATATTCTACAATACCGAAGTACACGGAGCTAAATGACCAATATGTCCAAGCCCCACTAATGATAGAACAACAAACAATATACGGTAATAATCTTCTGTTTCTATTGTGTCGATGATACCAAGGATAAGTTATGGAACCTTAATGAACGCTCCGTCGTGTGTAGTAATCACTTCATCGAATGTGACTACAGACCAGAATTAAAGGTAAAGTGGTTGAAACCTGATGCTGTGCCCAGCGTTTTCAGTGACTACCCACCAAGTAAGAAACTTAAACTGTCAGTGCCAAGAAGAAATATTGTCAAGTCAACTGTATCATTAAAATGTACAAAATCCCCCAAGGCAGGCTTTGTTGCGGTTAAATCTTGTGCTTTGGATGGTGTCCCCCCACCTGCCATCACAAATGTTAATGATTTAGTCAAGAAAGATGCGTCTACACAAACAAAAGTAAATGTGAGACAATTGAACTCACGGAATAGGATACTACGAACACTGCGTAGGTCACTAATAAGGCGTGCAAGACAAAAAATATCTGCACTTAAAGGTCGCCAAGAGCAACTCAAGCAACGAATCAGCAGGCTAGAGAAAAATATGGTTGACTATAATTTGGACGCAATTGAGGTTTCGAGTGCTGAAGGAAATTTAAAAGCAAAATTTCTACAAGAACAGCTTAAAGTATTTCTACAGAAGAAGCCTAGATGGAGTGACTCAACTATCAGGTATTGCATTATCTGGCACAGTAAGTCCCCGGCAGGTTACCGATTTATACGAAGTAGCGAACTGTTAAGCTTGCCTTCTAATTCTACCATCAAACGTTATGTTGGAAGCACTACTGGTGTAATGGTGTCAAGTTTAATAGTGAAGAGACTCCACGAAGAAGCAAAATTTACTGAGGGAATAAATAAATTTGGCTCAGTTATTGTAGATGAGATGGCTATCCAACCACGCGCGCTTTACAGTAAAGCAGCTGATGGAGTACAGGGACTTGTGTCAATGGGTGGACTGGAAAGAGATTTAGGCCTAGAAAAAGAAATCGCAACAAAACTGCTGTGCTTTGTGTTCGTTGGACTTGCTTCGCATTTTAAAATTCCTGTGGCATACTTTTTTACTCGGGACCTAAAAGCTGAAGTACTTAATCAACTTACTATTGAAGTTATTGATAAAGTGGAAAAGGCATAATTTATTGTTGTACGTGTGGTGGCAGATAATCATTCTACAAATGTGAAATTATTCCGCTTTCTGGGGGTAGCACACCTCTACCTGTCGTGCCACATCCCTTGGACAGTTCACGCAATTTATTTTCTGTCTTATGACCAATGCCAAATATTGAAAAATTTAAGGAATGCATTACTGGACGTGAAGAAGCAGTTAGTTAAGGATGGGAAACCCATATCTGGTTGGTTCATCAGAAAGTTGTACGACCTGCAAAAGGATTTCAAAGTGAAACTAGTTAGAAGACTGACACACAAACATATCTACCCGACAACCTTTGAGAAAATGCATGTGGGCAGAGCTGTCGATATTTTCTCTTCGGATGTTATTTCAGTTCTTGAGGCAATATGGGTCTCAGTTTGGAATAAAAGAATTTCAGAATGCTGAAGTCACTATCGAGTTCTTGAAGCTAGTTAACAAATGGTTCACCATCCTCAATGTTAAGAACACTTTGCAGCATTTACACTCTAGGAATGAAGACGCAATGCATTTATTCTCAGTTGACGAAGAAAGACTCGAATGGCTGGAGAACGACTTCATTCCCTATCTGGAACTCTGGAAGAAAGCATCAGCAGCAAGTCTGGTGGAATTCATAAGTAGAGAAACTTATGAAGCAGTTTGTCTGACGACAAAATCTGCCATACTCTGTGTCAAGTACCTGCTTGAAAATGGCTTTCATTTCGTATTAACCAAGAAATTTTCTTCTGATGAAGTAGAAAGCTTGTTCAGTTGCATCACACAGTTTGGAGGTGGCAACGACCAAACCAACGCTGCAAGTGTTACACAGGCCCTGCATAAAATTCTGACTACTGGACTCGTAAGTGCATCTCTAACGGGAAATGTAGCACCTGAATCTGCCTGTAGTGACTGGATGGTAACACGTAACTCAACCGGGAGACGCACGAGCACAACGATTCATGCAGATCAATCGGCAACAATGAATACAGATTTAGCAAGAAATTTTCAAACACGATTAGAAAACATCGCAAATGAAGCTGAAGGGGTGCCATGTGTTTCTATGACGAGTGCTGCAATGGCCTATATTGGAGGGTATTTGGTACGAACTGTCGAAGACCATATATCATGTCAAGAGTGCCTTGATAAAATTAGTAGTATCCAGAGTCAATCCCCAGTGATGTCACTTATAAAATTCAATGACAGAGGAGGTCTCCGATATCCTAAGCCAGGTTTTGTTTCGCTGCTGATGAGACTGGAAGAAGTAACGGACGAAATGATATCGGTTACGCT
The DNA here is from genome assembly GCA_946902985.2 of Meconema thalassinum. Taxonomy (NCBI): domain Eukaryota; kingdom Metazoa; phylum Arthropoda; class Insecta; order Orthoptera; family Tettigoniidae; genus Meconema; species Meconema thalassinum. The sequence continues at coordinate 145,799,783 of OX336395.1, read as the reverse complement.
GGGCAGTCCAAGAATAGCACCAACATTAACCACAATACTGTTGCCACATGTTGCTAAAACACCTATTCTACAGTGTGGAGTGAGTGATCACCCTGAGGAACTGTGCAAGTTAATATTGCAGAAGTTTCTGCGCCCCTCTGTCACTAACTACACCAATGACATGACAGATGAGATTCGCCGAGACTACTTCTTGAGAAGAAGAACAAATTATGAGAAAAGAGAATCAAGAAAAATTGTTAAAGTCGTTCCTTTTCACTGAACCCCTAGGTTTATGGGACGCCGGTAAAAGTATTCAGTGCAACCGTACCGTACTCTTGTGCAAATCAGACATTAGTATCGTTAGTTGTGCGTGCTATATATGGGAAATCCGAAGATGAAACGAACTCCTATTAGTAAAAGATGAACGCCACTTATATTTTACTCAATTCTACTCAACAACGTATGTTCATGTACTGCAAACATAGTCTATATATTAATTTATGCTGGTATTACCTTGCGATAGCAATGCCATTACATGCTAATGTTGGGTGGGGAATCAGCGCTGCAGTGGTCAATACGCGCACTGCTAGGAGGACACTGTTGTTGCAGAGAACGCCACGATTGAGTAGGCTTTCTATTATTGGAGGCTAAGCTCACATGCATAAAAGAAGAAGCAAAAGTTTCACAACAGCGCCTCACTCATGTTTAAACACTGGCCATGATCCACACCCAGATACATGAATGGTTGTATTACCCTTTCATGAATTGATTGCCGGCGGTCGACAAGGGAACTATTATTACTTGTGTCACACGTTACTCTGCTTCGTTGACAGGTACAGTTGCGCGAGTAGGATATGACTCAGCTCCAGTAGCTGTCCGTGGTGACATGACGCTTATCTGCGCTTCTAAGACAGGTAGCGCAAGCAATGCTGCTTGACTTATGTGCGAACTGCACTCTGTCATCACTGTATCCTTCTCTTTACCCCCGCGGGGCTCCTGCTACAATAATCAACAATCGGTGGCGCAGCCAGGCTCAGCGGCAATCAAATGTTAAACGGGTAATACACAATATTATGTCAGCAGCAGGAGAGGACGGTGCTACTGTGAAACTTATGTAAGCGGTGCAGTGGAGTATGCAGTGTGGGGGCTGATGCGACTGGAGTTTCCTCTGAAACGCCCCTAAAATTCCTAGAAAAATGGGCCTTTATAAACAGAGGTGATTTTTTTATATTTAACCATAATTTTGTTTTTATTTTTGATTGTATCATACAGTGGCGGCCGGTAATAATGTTGCACAACGATCAGATTACTTTAAGAAAAACATTTAATACCGTAATAATATTTTTAGCATTACAGGCTGTACGTTTCCTTTTATATAAATAGGAATTCATGATTTTGTTCTTTAATGATTCAGGAAATCTTATTGTAAGTTACTGTGAACTGTCTGAGAAAGCGAAGTACCGAAAATAAGGTCCCATTAACACCAACCTACACATATGGGGTACAATGCGTAAGCGAAACGCACTCACTAACTCTTTAAATGCCTCACAATTAAATAATTAGCTTTAAATCCCTCCCTATATTATTCTGCTAAGGTCCCATTCCACTTTTGTACCGAAAATAAGGTCCCATTAACACCAACCTACACATATGGGGTACCTACAGGTTCAGTATAACCCAATGCGTAAGCGAAACGCACTCACTTACTCTTTAAATGCCTCACAATTAAATAAATACCTTAAAACATGTATATTTACAATGAAATAATGAAAGAATGCAACACGGTAACCATGGTAACAGAATCTCACAGGTCCATCTATTTCTGTAAGACGCAATGCAATTCTAATTATTACATTACTGTGAAAGTTTCCAGACGTTTATAAGGTTATCACTGAACCAAATTAAGCTGTAAAATTCATCAATACATACACTATAATGCGCTTAAGGGGGTCAAGGAGCACTCTAGAATTTTTCATGCAATTTTCACGTGTGAGTGTGTTACGAAAGGTATTTTTCACCCGACTATAAAGGGTCTCCGAAAACTACATTTAAAGGCCCTTAAATTAACAGCGTCTGTGATATTCCCAGAAAACTAACTTCGCTCTGATATACCTATGAAGGAATGACAAACCCCTAACCACTGCACCAGTAGCTGAATTGATCAAGTCTGATTATTCATACCAAGGATAAATCAGTCATAGCATTCATGATTGAGATTTTGCTAAGTGTACTCTTTACAACTAGAATATTCGCGGGTGAAACCGCGACGGGTAATGCTAGTAATTACTATTCGTTTTCATACCGGTACGCCCCTGACATGTGCTGATTTGCCCAGCCCCATTCACCAAACAACACGACTGTCTCCTCGCTAAGCGCTGCCTTTACACGTTCCTCTCCTAACACTGCCACAACAGTGCTGTGTCTATCTCCCTCACTTGTTAGACATCGCCATGCCTTCACGTGACTAAAGAGATTTGCGGTGTAGGGCTAGGTGCTGTTTTCAACGGGAAAACACCGCTCTGAGAGGTCCTTACTTCACAAATGTATCATTGTGTCAACATGTGGTATATCTCTACAAAGGATGGGGGAGGAAGGGAGTAAAAACCGCACCCTTAACACAGCGGTCGCCTGAGATATTGTAGATGCGCGCGTATTTCATTCAAAGCTTCTTGGCTCCAACGTTCGTCACCAGGAGCCGACTGCAGTGGCATCAAGTAACCAAGTTCAGAAGTAGTGGTCATTGAGGTGGCATTTGTAGCAAAAGTAGGAACTAGGCTACTTGAAAATTGAATATCTGCAGTCCTTACTTGAGTTAAAACCAGATAACACGCACTAATACAGCCATCACAATTAACACCGGTTATCAGACAGATTCTACACACACACAAAGTACACGGGGCTATATGACCGCGTTGTCGCAGCCCCTAAACTGAGGAACCAACCAACCAGTATATTTATTATTGTACAATGTTTCTATCATGAATTTATGTTGAAGAAGTTGGTAGATCACGTGTAATACTACCAAACGGCACTGGGTGGGCAGGGCCCATTCGTGCCTTAATGACGTATCACCCCTGGTATCAATCAGGATGTCTACCAAAACCAACTAACAGATTTCCCTGACAATTCCCTGATTTTTCCAGGATAAATCAGAAAATTCCCTGAGTAACAGTAGCGGCTATAATAAATATATAAAACAGAGTTTGTACTTAAAGAGAATTTCAAAATGTGCTCGAACAATAAAGTTGAAAAGAGAAAAAAGTACAGAAAAATATATTTTCATGGTGTCTACTGTAAGAATGAAGTAAAAATTAGTTACTTTTTATCTACCTTAAGATACGTCAGCGGTCGGTAAGCATAGAAGTTCATCGCGCGGTGAAGAAAAACAACAATGAACTGTGTTTAATCCAGAGAATAAAATTCACATATGGTGTTATAAAAATTTAAAAGATAAACATAAATAATGGATATTTAATATCAAATGAGTTGTTTCAGCTAATATGCTGCCTTGTGTACAAGAAGTTGCTCTGATCTTGGCCGTTTGGGGAGGTTTCCTTTGTCCCCGCGGTAGATCACGTAGAAATATATGCGGCGTTACGTGATCGTCACCGAATTATGTCTTCGCAGTTAAGTACGGAGAAATATCGAGACATTACACGATCAGCGCTGGTCTCAGCCGTTTGACGCGATTCGTAGTTTTCACGATAGAACACGGAGAAAAATCGTGGTTTACATAATCAGTGTCACTTTTAGTCGTTCGACGAGATTTCTATTGTCCATGAGCTCGGGCACGAGAAAATATAGTGTTATTACGCAATCGGCACCCCTTGCTGTCCGTTTGACAAGAATCCAGTTGTATTCGTCATCGAATGCGGAGAAATATCGCGATGTATCGCAATCGTTGCCGCTCTCGGTCGTTTTACGAGATTCACGTTGTCCTCGCGGTTGGACACTGAGAACGCGATATTATGCAATCGGCATTGCATCCGGCCTTTCAACGTTTGTCTGCCTGTCTATATATCCTGGAAGAATGGCGGAGGCAAGCTCGAGGTTGGGTATGGTTAAAATTCACAGTCAGTTATGGATATGTTGTATGGTCGGTGTCGTGATTCGCGCTGTCCATATGCTGTGGTTGGAAGTTCACGGTGGATCACGAGAAGAAATGAGTATCGCGATGCTACGTAGTCTGTTATTTCTAAGTGAGTTGATGCACTTCTCGCTCTCCGTACACTTTTAAGTATACGGTCATGGGAAAAGTGGCGAGTAGGGTTCAGTATGTTTCGTGACGGGTGTCCAACCACCTTTAACAGAATTCCCGCAGTCCTCGTGGACACAAGTTCGCGACCGGGCACGGGTATTATGATTTTACGCAACTGGCGTCGATCTCGGTCCGTTTGACGAGATTCCCGCTGGCAAGCCGTGCGGTCAGCCGGCCGTCTATATGATATGTTTTTGGAGGATGAACGTTCGAAGTAGGTATCGGATATTACGAATTATTCAGAGAGGATTGCACGAATAATACGACAAGATGGCACATTTTCATTCGAATTCAAATTATACAAGTTTTCGAGATAACCGGTTAGATCATATATCCAATGGAACCAAAGTACGAAGGAAAAATAGACATATAACGGAGTTTGGAATTAACCACACTGGATGTCGCAATATTACGAGACGGATAGATTTTTAAAATACAGTCTATGTATTTCGAAGCATTTTTGCGATGTCATTTCGTAAGATTGCGACAATAAATTAATTTGAGTTATTTCTAGACTTCAATTTGAGATATCCAAATTTAGAGATAAATATCAGAAATGAGAGGTTTCAGTTGAGTTTCGGAAGTTATCGCGAATAAACGTCTCGCAAAAAGTCAGGTTTCTGAATAATACAAAAAGATATTTCACGCAAAACTAAACTCTCTTCTTAATGCCGAAAATATACGTTGAACCGATGTATACAGTACCACTGAAGGTATCCTCAGTATGCATTTCGTTGAGGTCGTGCACGGGGAGATATTGCTTACGCAATCGGCGCCGCTTGCGTGAAACTCGCTTCATCGAAATATGTGAGCCTAGCGGCGCGGGTTTAAATGATTTAAACCGACATCGGCGAATTTTCGTTACCTCAAACTATCCAGACATAAAAATTAGCTACTTTTCGTTACTTTCGTTACCCGTTTGTAAAATTAGCTACTTTATCGTTACTTTCGTTACCGGTAGACACCCTGATTCTTCAATATTGTGCCAATTTCTAAATTCTTCATCCATAAGAACTATTGTACTTGCGAGTATTGAAAGTAGCTCATCAATAGTAATGCTCTCAAATATCATACAGTTACACATTTACAGTAAAAACTCGATTAACCGTCATCGTCGGAACTGTGGTCGTGACGGTTGAGCGGATAGACGGATAACAGGAACACTGTATTATTCCTCCAACACATGACCTCAATCAATGAAACACAATTGTAATAGCAAATAATACTATTCATTACATGATAAAAACATCCGTACAGTAGCTACAAATGTGGCAAAATTATGTACTGCGCCCGAATCCCGCTAATCACCACCTATTATCCGCTGAGATGGAAAATACTCCAGGGACGTCGATACCCAGTCTGATTAACCAACAATTCGCTGCCAGGTGAATAATTAGGAAATCCTCGACGCATACAGATTGTAAGATAGTACTACTAACGAGTTACATACAATATTAAAAATTTAAAATAACTGGCAAGACGAGAAAACTCGGATCTCGAGGGTGATAAGGTTATAAACTATAGTGGGCGCCTTTCTCTCTTATCTGCCTTAAATCTCAATATACTGTTTTCAAATAACTTTCTTTACTATATATTACAAATACCTGTTGGGTTTATGAAGTATTAAAATACATTGTCGAAGCCAATTGAACATGTGTAACAAACACTTAAGATAATTACTATTCACACATTTTACAATCATTTAAATAAATTCCGATAGCAATGAATAACGATACTAGACTCTCAGTTACAAATTGTTAACGTCATGGAAGAAAGGTGCGTGGCATGTTATCCTCACTCCACACCTACTTCTTCAAATGCATAAACACACCAGTAACTTCTTTGGCATCCTGTACGGAATCTTGCCTTGCCTCCGCGCAATAAATAAAACTTCTCACACTCATCGTGAACAAACTTCATGAACGTCGTCAATACACTTCCTTTATTAACAACACACATACTTTGTATACGAGGATGCACGGTATCTTCAAATACTTAAACAATTTCAATACATTCTTCCTAATGTAAGAAAATCAGTGACACTATTCAATACTCACTATTGTGTAGTATCTTTCAAGTCACTACAACTTACATTGCTTATACAATCAATTCCTCGTTCCTTATAATTTCTCATACGTTCTGTTCACGCACCAAAATAATTCTGTACGACTTTTTATACAGCTTGTAGTTTCAAATACGTTCTTACTTACATTATATCAAATCTTAAACTTCCGTTACAATGTTAACATAACTTTCTGGGCTGTAGTCTGCACATATTCACTTTAAAATATAAAAAAAAATCATATCCTCCCTTCCTCGATCAATTAAAATATGAATATAATTCATACTAGTCCATCCTGACTTTCTTCCGACAATAGGTGGATTCACAATATCTCACCTTGTCTTTCTTCCGTTATAAATCACATTACTTTTTTTTGTAGCGTTACAAATTCTGTATTTGACTATGCCAATATCTTATCAATGAACTTCGTAAGTTCTCATCACAAAATATGTAATAAAATATGTATTATAAAGCCTAATAACGCTCTAATTCTTTATCAAGTTAGTCTTTCTTACATTTATTTCTGTTCCCTGAACATTATTCATATCTGTGTATTTTATTTCTATAGTCAACAATGACGAGTATTATTTCAGCATATTTCACTATAACTATCAGCTTCAATAATTTAGTTAAGCCGCCACATTAACTTATTGTTCCAATAAAATACATAATGTTGTTCTTAACAAAACATTTCTGATGTCACATATTTCTTAAAATGGTTCTATCAACGCTTCTCTGTCGAATTATTTATCATAATGAAGCATTGCGTACTAAACATAGTATACAACAATGTTAAACGAAGTTATTTAACTAATATATCTTACACAACATTTCTGTCGAAGCATTACAAAATATTTTAAACGTAGCTTTAAACGAAGCAATGTCAACGAAGCATTTAAAAAACGAAGCATTTTAGACGAAGTATTTTAAACGAAGCATTCCACTCTTATATAAAACAGATTGATCTAGAATCGCAAGTATACTACTAGACTGAATTTCCAAATTCTAAAACAAGAAATGTATAACTTAACTCTTCAAATTGTCAAAAACGAAACTCGCTGACGAAAAATATTAATCTGACTAAAATTTACATGAAAATTGGCAATACAATAACATGAGTTATGAGTGATAATGTCTTCACAACATATATGCCGGTCAGCACAGAATCACCTCCAAGACATAGCTAACTACTGATAATGAACTAAATATAACACTCATCTACCTTTTCGGAGCGTCGATCTAACTTTAACGGCATACCAGAAGCAATTTAAAAAATTACGATACTTACAGTAGTCGCATATGAAGTGTAACATCTGGCATAGAAGAAACCTCACGTGAAATTGTTGATACACCGGTATTTTATACTATTATTGGCACAAATATTAATCTATTGTAAAAGGGAGTGTTTTACAGATATTGTAGTTTATAATACGGAACTCATTTTATTAGATGATTTGTAGCTCTCACCAGCACAAGCCTAAATAATGAATACGATATGGATCAACTACACTGCTCACAAAAATTAGAGGATATTGTAAAATCAGCTCATAATGGTGCAATAATATACGAGATCATTTAGTTTTTCAACCATGTATTACTTACATAATGCTATACTGACAGATAAAGCAGCCCATGATTCCAGAGAGCACCTGATGAGTGTTTGAATCAAATGACATGAATGAAGAGAGAATATGGCAAACAAACAAAGCAACATTAACACTACCATAATCGTGGGCCATAGGTGAATATTGTTCTTGAGTATGGTGTATGGTCTCCTCGAACGGCTAGCACTGCTGTACACCTGTGTGTCATTGATGGAATGAGATGAGCAATGAGTTCTTGGGGGATACGTGGCCACTCGTCCATAAGAGCAATCTGCAGCTGAGTAACAGTTGTGGCAGGTGCTGGTCTGCCTGCAATTTGCCTGCCTAACGCATCCCACACGTGCTCTATTGGATTTAAGTCCGGCGAGGAAGCTGGCCACTGCATACGCTGGATACCCTCCTCCTCCAGCATGTCGTCCACCTACCCAGCTCTGTGGAGACGTGCATTATCGTCCATAAACACGAAGGAAGCACCTATGGCACCAGCATACGGCACGACAAAAGGTCGGAGAATCTAGTCTCTATACCTCACAGAGGTCACAGTACCATGTGGGATAATGAAGAGGTCCGTACGTCCACCCAGGCTAATTCCAGCGCACACCAGCAACCCACCACCGCCATATGGGGATCTTTCTTGTACAAAAGATGGGTTGTTTCGCGTCCCTCGTTCGCTCCAGATGCGAGCACGTAGACTATCCGATTCCACGTTGAATCGCGACTCATCAGAAAACAGAAATGAGCTCCATTCGGCATGCCTCCACCCACGATGCTCCTCCGCCCAGTTTCTGCGATCTCTACGGTGTTGTGGAGTTAACCTGGTACACCCCATGGACCTACGGGCATAGAGGCCACGTGCATGAATCGGTTACGGACAGTTTGGGTTGATACTCTGCGTCCTGTTGCTGTTAGAAGGGCACTTCTCAGTTGAGTTGCATTCTGCCGTCTATTCCGGCGGGCTATTAACACAAGGTAACGGTCATCCCTTGCTGTTGTTGCCCGTGGGCGACCTTGTCCTACCCTTCTGTGAACAGTGCTGTTGTTTGAAAATGATTCCACAGTCTTGAGATCACACTCTAAGACACCCCAAGGGCTCGAGCCACAACTTGTTGTGTCTGTCCAGCTTCCATCCGTCCTATGGCCCTCCAAGCCATTGAATCAGGTAAATCACGTTGTGGAGGCATTGCTGTCCCTAAGTCACGTCATTCACTAACTGACAACGGGAATAGAGTGGCTCTGACCTCAGCAACAAACCACCGCCGTGTGACCCTTTGACAGCAACAGTACGGACAGTGCCCTCCGTTTAGGGTGTATGTGCAGGGGTGACGCAAACATATGTTTACCTTCTCCGGGAGTAAAGGAAAGCGATTGCATCTAATGCGGTACGAAACACATAGCATACATAGCTGAGTTTACAATATCCCCTAATTTTTGTGAGCAGTGTAGATTAATAGACGCGACAACGCCCATAGCCTTAAATTCCTTATAGGCCAACTTGCGAGAAAATGCAATGTGCAGAGCAGTATATCATGGAAGGCTTGCCCAGTTCTCGGACATCTTGATTCACATACCAACACGTAATTTCATATCGATTCTGTTAAAATGAGTCATATTGATATAATAATATCGTTTAAAATGATAATCTGGTAGCAAAAATACATATCCCGTCCGGGATTCGAACCCGAGATCTTTAGATTCACAGTCAGGGACGCTAACACCACGGCTATTTCGAGCACGCAAATATAATGCACAAAATGGTGACTTATTTCCACGTTCCAATAATACTGCATTACGGAATTAGGTTTCATTTATATTTTGCTTGTTTCGATAATGTTCCTGCGTGAAATTGAGTTTAAAATGCCTTTTGAATAGACCCTCTTTTGAGTAAAGAGACCGTATTCAGCAATAGTTCACGAAGTCTTGCCTAGTTCCCGTATAACACGTGCTTCAATCAGTTGACACCAGAGTTCGCATGAGTGTTTACTGTCAGAAATGGTATCAATTTCCGACACCGCGCGCTCATTGTTTCCTGGACCTTACCACTGCCAGCTGGATCGATTGATCCAGCTGGCTATGCGTGTAACACACTTCCGTTCGATCCACCACTGCCAGCTGAATCGTTCCGATCCACTTCCGTCCCATTTTTCAAAATCACTTCCACATAAATATCCAGCAACCTAGTGGAAAGATAAAGATGTTACTCATCAAAAATGCTCGCATTCCTGCGGCACGGTCTGGCATCTCTGGGAAGCGTGACCATCTCTCCTGCACGCGCCAACCTGCGTCTGCTCGACCAAGGCCGCCGCTGCTTGAAACTCGGTCACAGCTGGTGGACCTCGTTCCGCTCGCTGCTCGTACTCAGCAATGGTGAACTTCATCTCCGCAATGCATCTTGGTTCTTCTCGACATGACACTGTCCAGAGAACCATTCGCTTCGGAATCATTAGATTCAGACGATATTCGCTCCATGCGACTGCTCTCTGGTAGTAAATCATGGAAATTTCCGTATATAGATAGTGTTCCATGAGAATTCTGGGATGGTAATGAAATCTCATCGTAGTGTAGCATCTTTCGTGAATTCAGTGTACTGCTAATTTAGTCGCAGTTGAAATCCATGTCGTTGTTGGTATTCTGGAGCTCACACTAAGTTAGTGTAGACTAACTTCCCTCCGTGGTGAAATTAGAATAACATCACTCTCTCAATGTAACGATTGCAATTTCTTCTTCCCCTCTGACCTGAGTGAAATTGCATCTTGAATAATTTCGAAGTATTCGTAGTATAATTGGTGAATAATCGTAGTAGATTTATAGAAAAATACTGCTGTGATGTTTCAGTGAAATCTCAGTAATATAGCTACCGTAGTTTTGTAGTAACTTTTAGTATAATCATCTTCTTAGATCATTAAGTTCTTTCGTGGAAATCTAGTTTGTAAAACGTTCAGTTTTAAACAAGTTCGTTCTCTGTAGTATGTTTCAATATCATTCACCGAGCCTCAACTCCTCTTGTCTGAAGGTGATCGCTCTCCTTCGGTCATCCAATGTTGTCTCCCTTCGTTGCTTCTAATCTAGACGTTCTTATTCTCCGAGTGACTGTTGTAGTGAGCAGAGGCGTAGCGCTATAATACGCCGATACGCCGGGCGTTCCCTGATTTAAAATGTGTATTCATCAGAGTAAAATATAACATTGTTTTATTTGATATAAACGCGGCGTTAGCATGTTACATGGCGCTTAGTTATTTTATATCCGAATCCCCCATATAACTAGTCAGCCCGGCCGCGGTCTACGGCTGTGCGTTGCTCTTCTTGTCTGTACCAAGGTAAGTAGACTATAAGGTAGGACACTCCGGTGCCTCTCGCTCCCATTGGCTGCTACACTGTGACGCAGCTCGGATGTAGCTGGCGCATGCCAGCTGATATTTACAATGCATTCTTACGGGAAGCACAATCATATTTCGCTTCTCTTTTCCGCGCGTAGTATACAATCACAATAATGGCAATATGCAAGTTATAAAGAGAAAGGTATAAACACTATATTGCAGTGGGTTATAATGCGAAATATACTTCATAAACACACAAAGAAATATTTAAATTAACTACGCTACCGCACCTTAGTATCAGCTGAGCTTAAAAGAAGCCTCACAAAACACAACAAAAGACGTGCAAAGGATGGAAATACGAAATATAGCAGTAGCAATAGGCTACATAATCATGCTTTAGCGATCCTGCAGTGTAGCCAAGCGCGTTATTTTGCTCACTACGACCACGATGGGGAGCTGCAGTAAGTCGGGAGTTCAGAGGTTCAAATCCCGGCGCTGACAGCGGCTTTCCACACTCTCTCCAGTCAAATGCCGAGATAGTAGACTACCTTGTTTCAAGTTCCGGAGCACTTACCCCATTTCCGTCCCTAACAATTACGGTCACACACACATTACAACAGTCACCTTAAAAGCACGGATTACAAATTGAACACACAAGTACACGGAGCTGATGATCAAGATGTCCCAGTCCCAACAACATACATTATTAATGTAACATTGGTATGAAAATGATCAGTTTATAACCACTTAACTTACCTTTTATGCGACTTGAGTTTTAGATGACGAAGCGACCCAGAGTTTGTTCTTTATTGCTGCATATTTCTCCAGTTATTTGATCTTGATATGCCTATTCAGTTGACGGATTCTGATAAAAGTCCTTGTCCTCACGTATAAACGAATTATCTTCTCATGCACTTCCGGGAATTTTGACCTTATTAAGGTGGTCAGGTAGGTCATTACATTTTTCTTTTTGATATAGTTCGTCCATGAAAAGAACCGAACAAAACTTCAAATTCAATCATTTTATGGAGCCACTCATGTGTTGGACGAGTAAGTCCCCCCCTTTGAAATGATGGATATCCAACCATCCCTGCTCTCGTCTGTTACACACAAATTTTCCCTCTTCACACTTAAACTCTCATCAATGAACCTACTCTTGAATGCCACATAACCGGCAAAGTACTTAAGTGCATCTAGCGAAACGTCATCTTCACTGGAGAAGTATTACCGATGCAACTGGTAGCAAGTTTTAATTTTCAGCTTCTGCCGAGCACGTTAGATGACTCAATACCAAGATAAGTAGACTATAACTCAGAGGCTCACAATATTACAAAGACATTTTTATCGGTCTAGCAATAAAGCGGGGACCAGCAAAATGCGCACGTAGCCGGGTGACTAACAGCCGAGAGATTATGTTAATGCAGCTGCTATATTGCTAGATAATATAATTAATGTTATTGGTTGAACGTCCCTTTTAACTGCTGCTTTTAGAGACGCCAGGGTTCCGGAATTTTGCCTCTAAGGAGATCATTATCGTGCCAGTAAATCTGTAAACACGGCTCCCTCGCATTTGCGCACCCTCAAATGCCAGCCGACTGCACCAGGATTCGATCCAGAAACCTTGGGCATAGCAGGCGAGAACGTTACCGCTGAGTCACGAGGCCAGCTTATATATCACTAGACCGATAAGGAAGACTCTATAGTTTCGTAAGCGTGAGAGTACTTTTGTAACTTTACCACAACTTCCTGCGAGGGTGTGCTTGATCCTAGAAACTGTTAAGAACTGAGAACTACGATGAAAATGAAAATCCACAGCCTGCTTCCAGTCTCCGACCGGGTCAGGAATGGAATGAATGAAGCCCCCATCTAGCGGCGAGGATAAGAACTGTGCCGGCTGCCGAGGCCTGACGCACTCCTCTGGGGCAATGAGTAAATGAATGACAGATGAAATGAAATGATGGTGGAGAGTGTTGCTGGAATGAAATGTTGACAGGGAAAACCGGAGTACCCGGAGAAAAACCTGTCTGCCTCCGTTTTGTCCAGCACAGATCTCACATGGAGTAACCGGAATTTGAACCACGGACTCAGCGGTGAGAGACCGGCGTGCTGCCGCCTAAGCCACGGAGGCTTTTGAGAACTACGATATTTAACCTATTTAAAATATGTGCATTTGTATGATCTATGCATATTATGATTATGAGAGTCCAGAATACTCTCACGTTTCAAGTTATTTGCACGATACAATGCCAAAGAATTTTAGTGTCCAATGCAATTAGCTTATTGATTATTTAGCATTTTATTATATTCCTTATTTAAAACTACAGTACTTTTCAAGAAGTAGTAAATCAGTTGGGTGCAGCCCAACATATTAATTTGAGGAGTTTGGACATCGTGGCCATTTAGCCACGTGCACTTGGGTGTGTGTTAAATTTGTCTGGTAACCTGTCTTATTGTGGTGTCTTTGTGTAGTTGTAAATCAGATAAGGATTGAGAAGAAGGCAGCCGTGGCCTAAGTTAAGAACCAACCTGGCAGTGGCAACCCATAGAAAACCACTTCCAGGCTGGCTGAGGTGGGAATCGAACCCACATCTTCTCAGATTTGCCTCACTAGGCAGAGTGTACCCGGACAGCCACGAATACTAACCGCTACACTAAGTGGTGGTCACACAATAGTCTGACTTGGGACTGCGATAACCGTTTAGCTTTTGGTTCAATGTTGTTTACCTCACTGATTAATTTTTCAAGATTACCATTTTGGAGTTCTATTTATTAGTTTCACGTAAACGTGAATCTTGGGATTATGAGCCACAGGACCTCCTTTTTTACGTGGAATCCGAACCACAGGACATGGCATTTCACTTCGAAAATCTCACATGCATTGACCGGGTTATTTTATCAGTCTCCTGACAGGAGGGTAGCAAGTTTAATGGTACAGACTGTAGTGATACGCCCTTTATAGGGTATTAGTTGACTGCATAAGGGCATGCGAGGACCACCACATTCATATTTCTCTTCAAAAGCGTCCCTTTTTGTTGCTAGAGACGGCTGAGAACTGTTTGTTGTACACGGTCGCCACGACAGTACCCAACCGGTGACGTCACGCAGCAGCCTATGCTCTGGCAAGCCGAAGCGCGGAGCCCGGAGTGGCTCCCCCTGGTCTGTACGCCAGACCTTCTTGGCGTCAAGAGCTATGTACCACCCAGGCCAGGCCACGTTGCAGCGCATGCGCCAGTTCATACTTGTTTCTCGGAAGGGAAGCGCAACCGTACGCTGCCGTTTGAATTGTATGATCACTGTTCTGTTAACTCAATAGACCAATCGCTGCGCTAGTGCTATAGTTCGAACTGTAGAAGTGTAGTTTCTTTTAATTGTGCGTGTGTGTGTTTAATGCTGCCAATATGACTGAAGTAAGTTCACCTGACTCTAATGTTATTAATTTTTTAAAGGCAACTCCTTTGAGCTCTTTATCATATGAACAGCGATGTGAATTAAAAACAAAAAGACCAAAGCCAAATTTATCAATTAAAGGAGTCGGTAAAAATCGCACACGGAGTTTTCAGCTTTCTTGGTATGACAGGTTCTCCTGGCTAACTGGGTGTGTTGAAAAAAACAAAATGTTTTGTTACGTTTGCCTTATGTTTGGAGCGAAAGATACTGAATGGTGCACGGAACGAATTTCGGACCTGAGTAATTTAATTAAAAAGGCTGTAAAACACCAGTTTTCAAAACACCACTTGTTACATTGTGAAGCATTTCATCTGCTAGGTAAAACTCGCATTGAGCATGCATTATCTGAAGCTGCTCGACTACAAGCAGTAAAACATAATGAGATCGTGTCTTCGAACAGGCAGTATGTGCGACGACTCATTCAATCAGTAGTATTTCTCTGTACACAAGAACTAGCCTTCCGTGGCCATAGAGAAGATGAACGTTCTATTAACAAGGGGAATTATTTGCAATTGTTGAACCTGCTCGCTCAAAATGAATCTATAGTTAGAGACCATTTACAGTCGTCATCATTATTAAAAGGAACATCTCCAGACATTCAAAATGGCTTGATAGAAGTTACAACAATTGCATTAAATGAAAAAATCAAATCAGAAATAAATGAAGCCCCCTTTCTCTCCATACAAGCGGATGAGACATTAGACGTATCGTGTAAGAGCCAGATGAGCATAATATTTAGATATTGTGTGGATGATAGAATAGAGGAGAGATTCGTCGGCTTTTATGACGTTTCCAAGAATAAAACAGCTGTGGGATTATCAGAAATCGTGCACAAAGTTTTACTTGACTGGGAAGTAAATGGAGAAAAAGTTGTAAGCCAGACATACGATGGCGCAGCTGTAATGGCAGGCAGACAAGGAGGAGTTCAAAAGCTAGTGAAATAGTTTTGCCCATATGCTCTTTTCGTCCATTGTTACGCCCACCAATTAAATTTGGTACTTCTGTATGGCTCAAAAACAATAAAACAGGTTCGTTTGTTTGTCTGTGCCTTGACTGCTATTCATAGTTTTTCAGCAAGTCTTCTAAAAGGACGGTTTTGTTGACCGAAAGAGGATTTAAGCTTCCACAAGCTAGCAATATGAGATGGAATTTTCATTCGAAGGCAGTTTTCACCATTATGAAACATTTCCAAGGATTGTATAGTACTTTTGAAGAAATTATTGATGATGAAAATAGTGAATGGGACGAAGACTCTGTGAACTGTGCCATTGGTCTCAAAAGACAAATGGATGACCCTACCTTTGTATATTTGCTATGTGTATTCGAAGCTTGTTTCATTTACACTGATCATCTTTTCAAATTGTTACAATCAACGACAGTGAGTATTGTAACTTGCCATAATGAGATAGAGGCTGTCGTCAAAAGAATAGAAAACTTAAGAAATGAAGATTTCACTGACACATGCGTTCAAAAAAGCATCCAGTTGAATGAAAACGTAATGTATGATGGCAATAAAAAGAACACTTTGAGAGTGCTAACTTTTGAAATAGTAGATTCAGTAACAGCTCAAATGAAAAGTAGATTTGAAGATCTTAATCATCTAAATTTCATTGAGTTAGTACAAGAAAAGAAGTTTAAAGAATACACTGAAACATTCCCCCAGGGCAAATTAGATATTTTGGTAAAACAGTATCCATTCTTTAATGTTAACCAATTACTAAATGAACTTCACATTGTTTATGGAGATCAGACAAAGCATTTAGCTCCAAAAGAGTTTTCAAAATATTTTGTTGCCAACGGTCTCGACTCCATCTATCAAGAAGTAACTAAACTACTACGCTTAGTACTAACTATTCCAGCTACTACAGCTAGTAGTGAACGCAGCATGAGCACGCTGAAAAGAATTAAAACATACCTTAGAAATTCTAAGAGCAATAGTCGCTTGTCGTGTTTAAATTCACTGGCCATCGAAAAACAGTTATTAGGTGAGCTTTCATCACAGCCGGCATTTCTTGAACACATCATTGACATTTTCCCAGAAAAGAAGAAAAGACGAATGGAGCTGATGTACAAGACTGTGTGAGGTATGTGACAGTATCTTTCATACTAGCTTTTTTATTTTAAATTAGTTTGTCGTTATAAACTTTGGCGTCCCCAGCTCATAAGTTCACGCTACGCCACTGGTAGTGAGGTCTTAACTCGACCGGGTGAAGTACCAGAATACTCCTCTGTCTCCCGTAACTGTAGCCTCCTGAACTTTCTTCACGCGCAACAATGGCTGTGCTAGCCTCCAACCATCATATAATAATACAAATGTGCAAATATCTTCTAATTCAGCGTTCAAACTCAAATTTCGTTTCGATGAATAAATTTTATTTTCAATTCTCTTCATATTGAAGTGCTGTAATTGTACGAAGTGTTTATTTCGAATTAAATTAATAATTTAGTCCTTCATGTAGATAAACTCTTTTGATTGGCTGTCAGGTGCTAAGCCAAATCTATTGTTCTTTGCTGCTAAATGGTGACGTGCGCCAAATATTCCCTCTCTCCAAGTCCTCCACGCGCCCTGTTCAACTCTCCCGTGGACTGTAACTCCGCGGCTCTTAACCGGTCTATTGACGTCAGAAAAGTTGGATGGCGCAGCCACGCGGCAGAATGTTGAAGCTGTAACATTGTGACTGGTGAGATTTATTTAGATGGTGAAGCATTGACGTCGTGATGGAAACAGAAAGAAATTTGTCAAATTCGAGGTGGTACTGCTCTGTATACGGTTGCAAATCGTATAAAACGGCTACGAAATATCTTCACTACTTTCCTGTACAAAAAGTTCAGAGAGAAAGATGGGCTTCGGCGCTGTCAATTGGAAAACGTGTTACATGTTACATGACAGTGTGCAGTCTGCATTTTTGTGAAGACGACTTCTTTCCACCGGTACTGTTGATTATTGATAGTTATTGTCTCTAATTTGTATTCACATGGATTTAGCTACATCAAAAATACTGATAAACTTATAGCCTATTACTTCTGTGCCGTACAAAGAATGTAATCCGCTCTTCGTAAACTTATTTTAGGGGTTCTTTCGATTGACAATAGCCGAATGGTTAGAAAACTTAAGAAAAATGCTGTTCCTAGCCTTAATTTGCCAGAGAATTTATATTCTTGCCTTTGAACAGCAAGTATGTAGGTCATTGAAGTATGATTTGGCTTAAATTGTGTTTTTGGCTATGATCTCCCTACTGTTGAATTTAGTTAATTAAAATGTAAAATCTTAGTTTTAAGTACCGGTTTGATAACCCATCATCCCAGGCAGGCCGGCAACACCTATACTACTCAGGCAGATAGGTCACTTAGCCGTAATATTGAAGTTATAGTGATGTTAAGTATACATATGCGGTAATGTAGCAGGAGACCGGATCGGCCTAGGCTATTCTAACTTTAATTAGTTCCCATTTCAAGGTTTTACAGTTTTGAGTGCGAATAGTTGGTTTGAAAGTTATACAACAGTAAGGAGAGTATGTTTTAATTGGTATTATGGTTTATGTCGAGCTGAGGAGTGAATTTGGTTTGGCTTATAGTTTGGTTTTTGATCTGTTCCGTTTGCTTATGACAAGTTCAAATGGAGACTCCAGCTTTGTTAAATATCTGTATTTTAAATATTTAATTAAATATATTGATAAAGAGGATGTCTCCATTTTAACTTGCCTGTGGCAAGAGATTAATAAATTAACATTCCTGCCTTTGAACAGCAAGTATGTAGGTCAATATTTGCAATATTGAAGTATGATTTGAGCATCCCAAGTAACGCTTCTTTGAACCCAAAACATTCATGTAAATTCAGGGTTGCTTGATTCAATTTATTATCAGGGAGTCGTCCTTTGTGTTATGTGAGAGATATATATTGTGAAATTAATAAAAACATCGATACCGCTAGGCTCCCAAGTACAGGCTTCATATATGTAACAGCAGACAGTAAATTAACTATCTACATGTGGGTAATATTTTTAACTGGTAGTAATTAGGCACTGCATTTAAATTGATTATAAAAATATTTCTATCAATGAAAGGAAATATGTAGTATTTTGCCATCTTAAATTAGAAGCCATAACAAACGCACACCCAATTACTTTACGTCACTATAACGCCGCCATATTGCAAACAGCGGACCGTAAGCTCCTCCCCCGTTTCGGACGTCAATAGACCACTCTCCCTGTAAATTGTCATGATTCCAGTCCCATTTAAAAGAAATTCACTCTGTGTTAAACTAAATCAGAGTAGACTATTTCCATTCTGGCTTAAAATAAATGTACTTATATCCTCCTTCCTTCATACCTGTAAATGTGTATTTAAGATGTAATAATAAACGATAGTAAACATGTTTTGTTACTGCATTATTTGTTTTGCTTAACTTGTTATATCATAACTGGCATTTCATGAAATGAGCAACAAAATCCACCCCAATGGATAAAGTATTTGTGTATTGTTGTCAAGCATAGACGGTTGAGTTGTTTTGAAACTTTTATTCTGTCCCTACCATTATCATCCGTGGTGGATTAATTTGATAAAATGGCTATTTGTTCTTTTTCATTGACGGAGAAATGACAAAGCTACTGAAATGAAAGAGATTAATAACAAGAGCTCTTTAGCACCCAAATGTTAACTGCTACACTTAAAAAAGTTACTCCCTACATTATAATAAATAAAAATATATATTTTCTCCGGTACATGGATGATGTTTCCACAGCACTATCACGAGTTGCTACTGCTTTTGCCACCTCACTTGGCAGTGACCACATGAAGGCACATTCTGAAAATAGTTTTACACATTGCAACACCGCTAGCGGATCCCCCCCCCCCTAAACCACGGTTTTCTTTGCGGACTAGTAAAGCACTTGCCACAAAAGCTCATGCTTACAATCAGATCATTTGCAACAGTATTATACTCGTCTAATTTTACAGTTTTGCCTTGCTCCAACCGTAGTTCATTCTGCAAAATGCTGTAAATATTCATTTTTAATGTGTGTAATATTACGGTGGTTCATTTCTTGTGAACAAATGGATTATTGCTACAAATGATCAGCCTTACCTTGACATTCTATAGACTAAGCATCAAATTTGAATAATGACAAGTTCATAATCATCGTCATCGGCTTTAACTCGAATCCGAGTATAAATCTTCTTCATTCAGTCCAGTTTGTGGATGTGTTTACGGTGACTAAAGAGTCCAATCCTGGCATGGAACAATCGTCCACACAAGTCACATAGTATTGCTGGAGGAGGACGTGGTTGGGCTGCACGAAGTTTCCTAGCTTGACGCTTGGCCTCTTCATGTGTGCGTCGATCCCTTTCAAACGTCTTCACAGTATCCGAGATGGTACGGCGCCAAGTTGAACGGTCTTCAGCCAGCATGTACCAGGTTTGTGAATCAAGACCTGTCAATATCAGGGTCTGCTTTAATTGGTCCTTGTAGCACCTCTTAAGGCCACCATGAGGTTTGGTGCCATAGCATAACTCACCATATAGCATTTGACGAGGTAGTCTCACATCATCCATCAGATGGACATGACCAATCTGTTTAAATTGGTGACCTATTATGGATGATTCTATGCTGTTCACACTACACAATGCTTCTGTATTCAAAATTTAATCTCACAGTGACTTCAATTCCACAGCTATGAAAGTCAGGCGTCTGAGTTCGAATCTCGACTGATGCATCTTCATAGTCGCTAATAAATTAGAGTTCAGTACAGTACAGTAATATAAACCTACAAGTGAAATAGTTCATGTAGCATGCAAATGATCATTTTCTTCTACCTCTTTGATGCTCGAGCTTTCACCGCGGCAATATTTCGTATTTTTCCGAGCAGTAGTGTCTGCTTTGCATTGGCCTCTTCTTGACTTTCAAACCATTCTATACACTTGGATACCATTGTTTCAGCCTGTGAGTGGCTAATAGTTTGTTATTCGTCATGGTTTGAACACTCTTCTTCATCAGCCCCTCCTCCTTCTTTGGTGGCACTTACGCTGGCACCAATTTCGTCACCACTTAAAATTTGAAACCCCCCGTCCACTCTGATACTTCTTCTGACGTCCAATTTGTACATTATTGCACAAATTGGCCATCACGTCAACTGTCACACTTTGTTATTGCAGTATTATTATGCTATTACTGTACTGACAGAAACTGACGGTTAAACGAAGTTTTACTGTACATACGAACACACAGTCTACACATGTAAATTGTGTGCTCTATCTCTCAAGAAATGAGAGCTTACTGATTTAACGTCAGTACGAACATACAACTACAACAATCATCACCAGAATATACTTTATCAAACCTTACATTCCTAATTTCCAATTATTCAAGGATGGTCCTTGTAAAACTAAAATTCCCTGAGTGCCATTAAAATACCCTGATTCCCGGAGTTTCCCAGAAATTCAAAATTCCCTGTTTTCAAGAGTAGTAGACACTCTGAATGATAGTCACGGTTATATGGGTATTATTACAACTAGTAACATTAAATTCTTAGCCACTTTAAAAACTAGTTATTCTATAAAATAGAGATATCCTGAACTAGCACCAACATGTAGCGGGCAGGTACTATGTAGGATCATTTTATTCTTCAGTTCAAATAACACGCGATAGTCTGTTACAAACACATAATCATATAATGAATGTCAATAAGACTAAAGTCTTGGCACAACCTTCACCAGGCACACCTCTTCCTCGGTTCAATATCTCCATCTCAAATTTGCCATTAGAACAGGTAGACCACTTCTCGTACCTGTGCAGTACCACTTCTGTGAGCAAGATGTGGATAAGAGAATTGGCGCAGCCCATGCAGCATATGGACGATTAGCGCACCGGGTCTTCATAATATAAGATCTGTCCATGAGTACAAAGCTTATGGTGTACAGAGCAGTAGTCATTTCTACATTGTTGTATGGCTGTGAAACGTGGACCCTTTACCGACGTGATCTTAGGAAGCTTGAGCGTTTCCACCTACAAAATCTTTGATCAAACCTGAGGATTAAATGGGAAGACCGCATTACCAATATTGCTGTTCTGGAGAAGGCTCAAATCAACAGCATAGAATCATCCATAATAGGCCACCAATTTAAATGGATTGGTCATGTCCATCGGATGGATGATGTGAGACTACCTCGTCAAATGCTATATGGTGAGTTATGCTATGGCACCAAACCTCATGGTGGCCCTAAGAGGTGCTACAAGGACCAATTTAAGCAGACCCTGAAATTGACAGGTCTTGATTCACAAATCTGGAACATGCTGGCTAAAGACCGCTCAGCTTGGCGCCGTACCATCTTGGATACTGTGAAGACGTTTGAAAGGGATCGACGCACACATGAAGAGGCCAAGCGTCAAGCTAGGAAACTTCGAGCAGCCCAACCACGTCCTCCTCCAGCAATACTATGTGACTTGTGTGGACGATTGTTCCATGCCAGGATTGGACTCTTTAGTCACCGTAAACACATCCACAAACTGGACTGAAGGAAGAAGATTTATACTCGGATTCGAGTTAAAGCCGATGACGATGATTATGAACTTGTCATTATTCAAATTTGATGCTTAGTCTATAGAATGTCAAGGTAAGGCTGTTCATTTGTAGCAATAATCCATTTGTTCACAAGAAATGAACCACCATAATATTACACACATTAAAAATGAATATTTACAGCATTTTGCAGAATGAACTACGGTTGGAGCAAGGGAAAACTGTAAAATTAGAAGAGCATAATACTGTTGCAAATGATCTGATTGTAAGCATGAGCTTTTGTGGTAAGTGCTTTACTAGTCCGCAAAGAAAACCTTGGTTTAGGGGGGGGGGGGGGTTGGGATCCGCTAGCGGTGTTGCAATGTGTAAAACGATTTTCAGCATGTGCCTTCATGTGGTCACTGCCAGTGAGGTGGCAAAAGCAGTAGCAACTCGTGATAGTGCTGTGGAAACATCATCCATGTACCGGAGAAAATGTATATTTTTATTTATTATAATGTAGGGAGTAACTTTTTTAAGTGTAGCAGTTAACTTTTGGGTGCTAAAGAGCTCTTGTTATTAATCTCTTTCATTTCAGTAGCTTTGTCATTTCTCCGTCAATGAAAAAGAACAAATAGCCATTTTATCAAATTAATCCACCACGGATGATAATGGTAGGGACAGAATACAAGTTTCAAAACAACTCCATCACGTCTATGCTTGACAACAATATACAAATACTTTATCCATTGGGGTGGATTTTGTTGCTCATTTCATGAAATACCAGTTATGATATAACAAGTTAAGCAAACAAATAATGCAGTAACAAAACATGTTTACTATCGTTTATTATTACATCTTAAATACACATTTACAGGCACAAACTGAAAGAATACAGATTATAATTGTTGCTTAAACATGCAGAACAGCGAGGTCATCTGCCCCCATAAACATATCAAAAATCAGCTACCGTACCTGTTTTTGTTATCCCTTCACCACATGAACAGTCCGGCTCCATGGCTAATGGATACCATACCAGACTTTGGACCAAAGGGCCCTGGTTTTCCCCTGGAGGGTTGTGATGCTTTCATCATTCATATCAACTACATGCAGATCGCCCACAGGCATCAGTTTGAAAGACCAGAACTACAATCTCCACACCTTTTCTTTTAATCACTATATTTTTCGACCATTAGCCACACTTTCTGTTATCAATATTACTGCATAAAATTTGCCTGCATCTTATGATCTATCATATTTAGACAGAGTATACATAATTTGCTACACTAATGCTGAAGAAATTCCTTACAGTACTCACAACAGTTGACCCTTTTATTACCGGTACCTAAGTTAAGAAACAGTGGCTATGGAATACTTGCGTTTGTCTCACAGGAATGCAAGTTGCAGGGAATTCCAGCAAGTTCCGGTAGTGACAATTTACCGTATACAATGGCAGTTGTACATATGAGGTTTTCTTATAACATATTATTGCACCACATAATTTGTTTTTCATACAAATTAAATTATTTCTATAAAATTTTGTTTGATAATACAGATAAATTATATTTTACCTTGCATTTACAACAAAGTATCAGGATGCATCTTATGGTCTTAAATAAGGTAGGGTACTTTGAATGTGACTGGTAATTTCTCATACGCTACAGTCTTGGTTCTTAACACCCTAAAGATTTAAGTGTATGCATTAAGTTACTGAATTGAATTCTTTAATGATTTAGGAATTTTTAAATTCATTCATTTCTTTATAATACTGTAAATGGATTCATTTAGCTTGATCCTAGGGTCCATTATAGAAGATTTCTTTTTTATATCTGGGTTATAATTTAAACATATAATGGTACATTTGCTACCTGGGCTTCTTGCTCTTAATTGCAAATGAAAAATATTTTGCATCCTAGGTGGAAGACTGCCACATGTAAAAAGGAATATGCATCTTAGTTACCAGGTGTATATGACTCCCTTTAATCAAGTCTGTGTTGTGGATAACTGTCAAAACTCAAATCATGTAAGTTATGCAAGATTACTCATTCAAAAGAGTGAATTAACAAGCAAATAAATAAAAATCACAAAAATAGTAAAAACTGATTTAACCATACCTGCCATAACTGTTAACAATTTAAGATACACTGAATAAAAACAAGAAGTTCCGTGACGAACTAAAGAGCCTACTTTTCTTAAAATTTAAGATTCATGCCAATGATTAATCTATATGGACCTATCTAGAATAATGGCGAATTATGTTGGTAATGAAGACATTTATAATTAATTCGAAATATACCTGCCATAATGAAGCCTATTAGAGCACTACAGTTGGCAGCCCTGGTGACAAGATATATATTCTTAGTTCCATTTCTTACGGCACAGAATACAAAATTTTGTCGAAGTCCAATGGATATCATGGACGTTACATGCAGTGAGACATTGGATCTATGAGCGTGCGTAAAATCATGTTGGCAACAATCCCGTGCATGTGTTGGTCAGAAATAATCTGAAATAATTGTAGTGCCAAGTTTGGATGAAATCCATTTATTAATATAGAAGTAACATGTATTTTAAAATTGGACCTATCAGCAGGCTTAGAATCATGTTGGCAGCACTGACATATATAAGTTACTCCGAATTAATCTGGAATGTCAGGTACTATACGTGTGCAAAATTTAGTGTTGTTGCGCTTTCTGATATATTGATATTACGAAAAACAAATAGAGACAGCATTTATTAACAGTTGGCAGCCCTGGTTGCTCATAAGAATACGCATAGTCATATCTGATATAGTACACATTGCACTTACGGAATTTGGTTGAAATACAATTGATAGAATGGAAGTTACATGTGTTTAAATGTTGGCCCTATCAGCAGGCCTAGAATCATGTTGGTAGCACTGATGTATATTAGTTGCACCAAATTAATCTAGAATGTCAGGTACTATACGTGTGCAACAGAGGCGGCTCCAGCCCCAAACAAGTGGTAGTGCCAAGTAAAAAATATGAAAATATTGGTATATTCATAACATTATATCAGATCAGGTTTCGATTTCCGATGTATATATAGGGCCTACACTAATCTTGAAGTCAACATTTCACATCGGGAATTACCGAATATGGGTAATATATACGATAAGAAAATATATTAAAATACCGGTATATAAGAGAAACTTTTACAGCACTCAACCATTCACTCACTAATAGCCTACAACACAAACTCAATGTTTGACTCTTTAATACCTTGACTCACTAAAAATAACCACGAACCGTTAACAAGAACTGAAGATAGACTAGACCTGGACTAAACTACAAACAGGAATTCGCGCGATTTCATCCAGACCTGACAGTTGCAGATGGTTTATCAACCATAAATATTTAGCTACCGAGGGTAATCCGTGATGCTTTAACATGTAGGCCTACGGTAGTCATGATCTTACCTTTTTTTTCTCTTTTATTCATTCGCTTAGTTATTCACTTTACCTAATAAGGAATTAATAAATACATACATATTATTTTCACTATTTATTACGGCAAGTTTAAATTTCACTATTGGACGCAGAGCCCGCTTTTAGAGAAATCTAAATAAAATGCTCTTTGTGTGAGAGCGATTGGTTGTCAATTTGTGTCAACCAACGCCCCACCCCACCAATAACCAATGAGTAAAATTACTTCCAGCCAATCAGGCCATTGGCCCACACCCACTTCCCTTCCTCCCTTTGTGAAGATTGTGACAGGCATGTCGCTGGCCCAGTACCTCGTATTGACCGATAGATAGCATTGCACTTCACTTTCAGTGCCGCTTTGAGCCAAACTCGATTCGGCACGGAGACCAGCATATTTCCTCATAGCGAGTGACGAGAGAGGCTACGGAAAAGATCGTAAATTGGACTGCGCATGCGTCAACCGTGCCGTATAGACCGCGGCTCAAGATATCACTGGGGCGAAGATGGAATCAATGATCATACTTTACGGACGGAATATTTTAACTACAAAGTAATTTGAAACAAATTAGATATCGGTATTAAACGTAGGCGTTCGAAATTATTCTTTCAGGACTATGAATAATTTATTCTCTCTTCGAGGGCAGTGCCATGGCACTACGCCTAGAACCGCCCCTGGTGTGCATAGTTTAAAGCTTTCGCCTTGCATACTTTCTTATATATTGTTTTTGGGATGAAAAAATAGAGAGAGCATTTATTAACAGTTGGCAGCCCTGGTGGCTCTTGAGAATACACACAGTCATTTCTGTTTATGTACACATAGTACATACGAAATCTGGTTGAAATCCAATTAATAGTGTTGAAGTTATACACATTTGAATATTGGACCTATCATCAGGCATGGAATCATTTTGGCAACACTGTGAAGTATGGCCTCCTGGAAATTAAACTGAAATATTGTTATCTATATGTGTACCAATTTTGGAATTGCTCCCATGCATACCTTCCAAGATATCCAACATGGAGCTCAAATTTCAATAGTGGGGTTTTTCAGCAGTTGGTAACACTGACATTATCACATATGACTTACTTGACTTATTTCCTTTCGCTCCGTGCGGAACATAGGGCATCCAAGAATGATTTCCATCGGGCTCTGTTTGTTGCCAAGTTCTTCACTTCCCTCCAAGTCTTTCCCGCTTTTCTGGCCTCCTCTTCAATGGTGCGTTTCCAGGTGTTCCTTGGTCTTCCCCGTCTCCGAGCCCCTTGAGGATTCCTGTCCAGAGCTCCCCTTTCCACTGCATCATTCTGTTTCCGCAATTATCAAATATGGCATTGAGATATTCAGGTCTAGATATTTACTCACCCCAAATTTGGTTTCGATTGCTGCAGCCGTTAGGAGTTGATAGACACACACACACAGACAGACACACATTTTCCTGGATCGATCTCATAAGTCTACTTTTTCCTCATTTTTGCAAAATGTTAAAAGTAGGCAAAAATGCATAGCTCAAAATTATTATTACTTAAATGAACATAATACACCACAAGTCTTTGCATTTAATGTTAGAAGTTCATAATGCTCTTCAATTAATTCCACTTTCTGTAAGTAACATTTACTATTTTTCATGACTCAAAATTTCCAAATGCTTCTCCAAAAAAAAAAATGCATTTTTAGCCTACTCTTCACATTTTGCAAAAATGAGGAAAAAGTAGACTTATGAGATCGATCTGGGCAATTGTGTGTCTGTCGGTGTGTGTGTCCCCCCCCCCCCCCCCCCTATCAACTCCTAAATTGCTGCAACTATCGAAACAAAATTTGGTATGAGTAAAGATCTACTGAATATCCCAACACCGTATTTCAAAATGATGTCAGTGCTACCAACTGCTGAAAAATCACAATTGAAATTTGAGCTCCATGTTGGATATATTGGTATCTATGCATGGGAGCTATTTCAAAATAGGCAGACGTATAAATAATAATATTTCAGTTTTATTTCCTGGTGGCCATATATGACAGTGTTGCCAAAATAATTCTAAGTCTGCTGATAGGTCCAATTTTTAAATGCATATAACTTCTACACTATCAATTGGAATTCAACCAAACTTCATATGTACTATGTGTACATAAACAGATATGATGAGCGTATTCTTAAGAGCCATCAGGGCTGCCAACTGTTAATGAATGCTCTCAATTCCTTTTATCAAAACACCAATTTATCAGAAAGTATGCAAGCCGACAGCTTTGAACTATGCACACGTATAATACCTGACATTCCATTTTAATTTGGGGTAACTAATATACGTCTATGCTACCAACATGATTCTAAGCCTGCTGATAGGTCCAATTTTAAATACATGCAACTTCTATACTATCATTTGGATTTAAAGCAAATTGTGTATGTGCTATGTGTACCATAACAGATATGACCGTGCATCTTCTTAAGAGCAACCAGGGCTGCCAACTGTTAATAAATGCCATCTCTATTTATGTAGCCCTATTATCAATATATCAGAAAGTATGTAAGCCAATACCTCTGAACTTTGCACACGTATAGTATCTGGCATTCTGGATTAATTTGGAGTAACTAATATACGTCAGTGCTGCCAACATGATTCTAAGCCTGCTGAAAGGTCCAATTTTAAAATGCATGTAACGTCTATACTAACTAATGGCTTATTTTCAAAATTGCCACAACAATAGATCATATTATTTCAGATAATTTCTGACCAAAATATTCATGACATTGTTGCCAACACGATTTTACGTGCGCTGTTAGATCAGATGTCTAACGGCATGTAACATCCTTGCTATCCAATGGACTTCAACCAAATTTTGTATTCTGTACCTTAAGAGATAGAACTAAGAATATATTCAGTCACCAGGGCTATCAACTGTAGTGCTCTATTAGGCAACATTATGCCAGGTATATTGTATTTTGAACTAATTAGAAATTTCCATATTACCAACTTAATTTCGTCATTATTCCAGATAGATCCATTAATCATTGGCTTGAATTTTAAATTTTAAGAAAAGTAGGCTCTTCAGTTCGTCACGGAACTTCTTGTTTAACTTAAGTCTTTCACTGGGGGTGCGATATATATTTGTATGATGATTACTGTACCAGAAACATGGCTACTAAAACAACTATACAATTATTATTGAAAAAATCAAATAAAAATTGGTTCAAAGAGGCCCGGGATGATTTAAAAGAGTTAGATATAATAATCCAACAAATTAAAGACAGGCTAGAGAAGTGGACTCCGAGGAGTAGGGACAGATGACTAACTAATAACACTTTAACAAAACCAATTCACCATAATTGGTGAAAAAAAAGGCAGCAAAATCAGAAAAAATATTTTTTTTGGAGCAGATGAAGAAGCTGAAGGGCATATCTCTAGCTAATATTCCAAAGAATAAAATGTATATGGACTGATTCAAGTGGTCCTATATGAGCATAAGTACAGGGTCATTATCAACGTGCACCCCAAGCGACATAGCTTGCAGTGTTTATCTGCGCACACATAGACGATAACCCTGTAGCTGAATAAATAAATACGAAAGTTGGAACTTAAGTAATGGCAACTATTTATTATCAAGAGGTGCAAAAGTGGTACATGTTAGCAACCATTACAGTCCTTCAAAATAGTCACCAGTGTGGTGTAGAACCCTTTGTCAGGAATGTGGATGTCGTAGTTTACCTTTCGCCGAGTCCGTTCTGTCGATGGTGTGCATGGAGCGGTCTACAGCCTGTCGAATCTCTGCAACAGTCCGGAAGCGAGTGCCACGGAGAGGTTCCTTCATCTCGTACACGAGGATCACCATCACCTTCACCGCACTGGCGGTCTGACGGACTTTCGGGGTGACCCATGATGCCGCCATTCGTGATGGCGTGATCCTAACGCATTACGTTCCTCCACGCCAGACCGTCAATGCACAGTATTACTGTGCGTTTTGGAGCACCACCTGGGCCCAGCATTGCGAAAGAAGCGGCCATACTTTCTGCGGCAACCACCCATCATGTTGCACGACAATGCTCGGGCGCTTACAGCACGAGCTGTGGCAGATTTGTAGGTCAATGGGGCTGGGAAGTACTGTACCATCCACCATACTCCACTGACCAAGTCATGGTGACACCGATTTAATCCCTAAGATGAAAGAACCACTTTGTGGCACTCACTTCCGGACTGTTGCAGAGATTCGACAGGCTGTAGACCACTCCATGTACACCATCGACAGAACGGGCTCGGCGAAAGGTATACTACGACTTCCACATCGCTTGCAACGGGTTCTACACCACGCTGGGGACTACCTTGAAGGACTGTAAAGGTTGCTAACATGTACCACTTTTGTACCTCTTGATAATAAAATAGTTGCCACTACGTAAGTTCCAAACCTTGTAAATAATAATTACCGAATAAGCCCTGACTATCCCAATCTATCTGCCAATAGACATATATTCAAGTGCTGAATTCTAAGGTATTCTAGTTTTGAAATATCCCTACACCGATAAAACATAAGCATGAGATTCTTATTCTTCACATGACTCGCAGTTAGGTCTACAAGATGCTCTTTATACTGAAGATCAAATTTTAAAATCTCCAATTTATCAAAACCACATACCACATTCAGGCATTGGCATGTGAGCCGTTTACAGGCATATAGTTCAAGGTATGCCAACTGTGCGATAAACTGGAGATGTGCTATACTTTCACAAGTAATACACTCATTGTACAATATAGTCACAGATGTTAGATTCTTCACACAATGGAGATGTGTTAAGCTAGCTTCGTGGAAATTAGAGTAATCCATATCAATGAAACACAAAGAGGAGCTAAGGGTTAGCTTCTCCAGTTTTGGACAGTCTTTTGAAACAACCTGGAAGAATTCATCACAGTGCTCATCACAATTGCATAATTGCAGATTTTTGAGATTAGAAAACAATGAAAATATAATTAGATTGTCTCTCAGAGATCTTTCCCATGTATCTTCAATTGTAAGAAACGTAACATTTCTCAAATACTGTGCCTCTTCCACTTTCAATTGCTTTGCATCGTTACATAAACGAAGAAGAGACAATGTCTCCAGCTTAGTGCATGCAGATAAATATGGCAAAATACAGACGTTATCGAGAGTACGACAAGGCAAACAAAGAGTATGCAATTGATGTTGCATGGTTCCCAAGAAAGACACAAGATCTTTTTTTGTCAAGTAACGATCATGGACCTCAACATGTTCTAGATTTGGAAAAAAGAAACTTAAAATATGCCAAGCTCTGAAATCGTTTTGTCCTTGATATAGGATTAGCACTTTTATATTGGGAAATAGTAGAACGTTTACGGGTATGTCATGCAGTACATAGAAGATATCTGTTGACACATCCAATCGTTTGAGCTCAGGACAGTAGTTGTGCAATGCATCAATAATGCACCTCACATTGTTACAGTTTGTTAAATCAATTGCTTGCAACTGAGGGGATATTTTCAACAAATCTATAGCCTCCTTTTCACTGCTGGGTGTGTACACAATGTACTTCCATAAATGCCTCATTCTGGATACCTCTTGCCACCAAGTGCACACAAACTGGACTGATGTCACCAGATCATTGTAAGAGCAATAGGAAAAGATCTTCAACAACACATCTTGGGGTAAATTATTGGCACCCAGACTCATGGTAACAGCAACTCCAGTATCTAAAAGGAAATAAAGGAAGAAATTTCACAATTTGAAAATAATCTAAAATAAGTTTCACTACAACGAGTTCGTGTTTAATTTACGAGCTTGTACATCATGGTTATCAGCCCCATGTACTTGGGATTGCATAAAATTTGTCTGATAATATGATATGTGTGTAACTGGGGCTAGTATTGGTCTTAAGTCAGGAAACATCTCAGCATTTGGCTGGAGTACAAGAGGTTGAAAGTGGTTGAGAGGGAATCAAACCAAATCCTCCGTTTTGTCTTGCGAGTGCAAGGTACCCCAATCCAACGCTTGACAGAGCTGAGTCTCAATATGTATCCCGAGATACAGAAGACTGCTTACTACAAAGAATGAGCATATCATGGACCTAAATGTAAGTTTTGATAATAATAATGTTAATGTTATTGGTTTTACGTCCCTTTTAACTACACAATTGACAGTCTGAAGAATTAAATGAAGAAAAAGCTATTTGCAAACCAACCATCCCTTATTACAAAAATAATTATTCTCTGAATGGTAATGAAGTCAATAGATTAATGGCTGGAGTTCTTGGTGTGTTGTATTTCACATGCATAGGTTAGCAACATATGTACCCTGTGACACAGTGTAGTTCAGTTGTCTCAATAAACGCAGTCAGTCAAGAAGTTTGTGTCGTTCTTAGTAATTACGATAAGCACCATAGAGAAGTAGAGAAACATAATAGTGTCGACGAGAAATGGGATCATGTGGAATTGTTTACCGGACCGTAAAGGAAGTGAGCAGATAAGGTGCAAGAGAAAAGAGACGGACGAATCAAAATTCTGTGCGACTGGAAGAATCGGTGCATCGTGCATTCAAGATGGCGGCAGTAGGAGGATTGGCGACACTGAAAGAATATTCCCCGAAGGAAGAAAGTGTTGAAATATTTTTGTTCCGTTTCGACCAATTTTTGTGTTCTCAATAATATAGAAGACATTCCTGAAAATGTATGTAGGCATTACTCATTTCAACATTGGGCACCAATGTAGAAAAAGTAATACCGGTACGCCAGTTACATCCAGCGGACCTAGCACAGCAGACTCTCGCTCAAATCAAGCAAGCTCTCAAAGAAGTGTTTGAACATGCAGGACTTACAGAGGTTGCAAGAGTGCTGTTTCACAGGAAGGTGCAACAGCTACATGAAACAGTGATAGACTTCATAAATAGGCTTAAAGAACAGAGAGTGAAATGATCATTTGGTGATTACCGTGAAGTGGCGCTGAAAGACAGACTTGTATCGGGCCTTAGATGCAATGCTATTCGTAGCAAAGTAATGCACCAGCGTAATTGTACTTTTGGTGACGTATGTTTCATTGCTCGCAATGAGGAACAAATTCAGAAGCAAATCCAGGACATAACGGGCCAACTTGGGTAGTTGAGCTCACCTTCGTCGGATTCTGCATCTGCAGTGCACAAAGTTCATTGTTCCCGAAGTGGAGGGACGGAGTCGATGCGCGGTCGTGGATCCAAGAACAGCAACAGACGTTGGGGCGGACGTGCTACAGGACGTTCAACAAACAGAGGGGGACGAATGAGCTCTCACAAAAATTACCAGCGCAGAGGCCGTGTTAGTTCTCAAAATTCCCAATCCAGTGAGCAGGGATCCACTCAAGCTAGCAATTCCAAGGATGAAGGAAAATGTTGGAGATGTGGTGATCTACATCACTCGCCATCAACAAAGTGTTTAAGGGTAATGGCTATAATGAATCCACTATATATAGGTCCCTACATCCCAGAAGGAGGGATAGACAACCTTCTCAGAACTCCGACGTGAGGGAAACTGCTTACCTCCCTTATATTCACAACACCACTGACCGCGTTGCTAAGATTCTCCGCAAGCACAAGATAAAAACAGTTTTCGGCACTATGACGAAACTTGGTCAACGTTTAGCATTTAACAAAGATAAATTGTCCCCAATACTACAACCTGGGGTGTATGAAGTCCCATGTACTTGCGGAAAAGTCTACATTGGACAAACAAAACGGTTCATTGCAACTCGCATCAAAGAGCATCAAAGGAACTTCCGTCTAAACCAACCTGACAAATCAGCTATAGCTGAACATGCCCTATCTTCAGGGCACGATGTATGTTTCAAGGATGCTCATGCGCTTGCCCTTGTTAAGCACAACTGGTCTAGAATTATAAGGGAGGCAGTTGAAATTCGTAAAAATCCCAATAATTTTAACAGAGACACTGGATATCAGCTAAGTGACACTTGGCTACCAGTTATTAAGGATCTAGGAAGATAGTTCCTCTCAGTCTCTCTGTTCTTCACCTATTTCAAATTGTACTTTTTTTCCTCTATGGCTACAGAGCCGGGATTTGATCTCCTTTGTTCGTCACTGGAGGAGTTTCCATCTGTTTTTTCGCCGTTGTCTGTATGACATTAGGTATCATTCAGATACACTTCCCTTTTGTTTATGTTTCCTTATATTCACCTACCCCCCCTTCTTTTGGACATCCTCATTCTTCGAGGAGTCTCTATATTTTCACCCCGCCCTTTTTACTTTCTCTTTACTTACTACACTGTCTGCCGTTCTACTATGGTCCTTACAGTAATTTCTGGCAGCTGCTCTCTGGTGACGAACAGAGGAATTTATCTATATTTTTGTAATTTTTTGTAATATCATTGATATACTTTCTTTGGCCACATTGTTTGATTCCATTGAAAAAGGAGGCAAGGTTTCTCCGAAACGTATGGTTCTAATTTAAATACACACGGCATTAGCCCAAAACACGAATTATTTGTAGTCTATAGTAATCCGGGCCGTGAAAGCCTTAATATACATAAAGTGTGTTTTGTTTGTCACCATCAAGGTCATGTTGCCTAGCATCATGCTACTTATGTGCATAGTGAATCATAGTAGTGCAGCAGTGCTAGCAATAATGTGTCACAGGTAATAAGGGAGCATAAAAATGCCAATATTTTTCAAGTTTGTAATACAAATTCTGTTGTTGAAGAGTTTGGTTATGCCAGTCAAGTTGTTAATAGAGGAACTGAAGCTACTTTTGTTGGTTATATTGATATAATCATGGAGGCCACTACTCCTGGAAAACCTGGAAATGCTGGAAAACTCCTGGATTTTTATTAGGTCTGGAAAACTCCTGGAAAATGACAAAAAAAAATGAAAACTCCTGGAAAATAGCCACTGTTAATTATAAAAATCTTTCCATCTTAAATCATACTCCCGCAGCAGTTTTGGGTGAGCACTCTATCGTTAATGAAAGAAATTTCCTCAGGCTACCTGTTTCTGTGTGGGAGAACACGCGATAGTATTTTTGTAAAATACTACCCCAATCATTCCCTGCGTCTTTCCCGAGATCTACCCCTTGCTGCCATCACTGCCATTTGTTATCTATTATTGTTGTTGTTTTTGTTAATATTATTTGAAATTGTTAAAATATTAGTGTAAAATGACCTTTTCATGGTTGTATCTAATAATTATTAAATAAATAAAAAATACACATAGAGCATAGACAACTTCGCCGCAATAAAATTACAGACGGCATTCTTTTCTCTATTTTTTAAAGCGGATATTTGAGTAACAAAGGCTTTTTTTAAAACAACAATTAAATCATTTGTGTGTAGGCTTCGTTATCAATAACGCAATCACCACTAATTTTTGTCAACATCTGTATAAGTAAACCAAACAACTGCTTTATTTTGGTCTTGAAGTAGGCATCCGAAAAAAGCCCCCCCCCGAACTCGCGCTTATTTTTAAATCTGGGAAAATGAGAATTACTCCTGGAAAACTCCTAGAAAATCGTTGACCGATTTGAGTGGCCACTATGTATAATGCATAGCTCAAGTGTACGAAGGTGATGAGAATATAATTGATGAGGGGTATTCCATGAACATCTGTGGAGAAATCGAGGAATGTGAAAAGTATGAGTTTTCTAGTGCATTTGATTTTGATGTGAATAATAATTCAATGGACCAAGGTAGAGATTATAATTATAGGTCACTTGAGTTTACTTCTGCTAATGTCACAGCAAATAATTCATGTCTCAAAAATTCTGAATTAGAATTTAATATCAATATTAGTGATGAAAAGTGTTTGGAAAACAAAATAAGTAAATGTGTAGATTCCATTAAGTAGTTATAGGAGCATGCTTATCATGTGAATTTACATTTAACAAACTCTCCTCATCTGATAAATATTCTTGTCAATAATCAAGTGCTTTCCATGGAAGTTGACACAGGCTCTGGGTTAACGCTCATAACTTTGCGAAAGTTTAAAGAATTGTTTCCTTTGTTATCGTATGAGCAGTGTACTCATATTAAACTAAAATCTGTTCAAGGCACTCCAATTGAAATTGCTATGAACACTGTACTTATGTTACCTAACAGTGACCACGAGTTCAAACCATTACTAGGTAGAGATTGGATTGATATGTTAATGCCAAATTGGAGGGAACCTCTTTCATGTAAACAGATATCTGTCCAATAGAGTGTTGTTATGGGTTCCGAGGCAACCGTTGATGTGCAAAAATTGAAGGGAATGTATCCCCCGGTATTTTGCAAGGATGCTTCTGTATGCATAACAAATTTTAAGGCTCATTTAGTGTTAAAGGATGGAGTTATTCCAGTGTTCCAAAAGTGTTATATGAGATTCCTTATGGTGTTAAGCCAGCTGTGATTCATGATTTAAGGGAAGGTATCAAGAAGGGCCGTTATGTTCCAGTAAGTAGATCTGAATGGGCATCTTCTATTTGGCCAGTTCCAAAACCCACCCCTGGTACTTACAGAACATGTGTTGATTATAAGCGGACCCTCAACCCTAATCTTCATGTTGACTTATCTCTTACCAAAAATCAAACGACATATTTGGTTCATTGGCAGGGTCTCAATGTTTATGTGTACTTGATTTATGTAAGGCTTATTTACAGCTAGAAGTAGAAGGAAGGTCTCAAGAGTGTTCGACTATGAATACACCCATTGGTTTGCTACGTCCCAAGTATGGGTAGCCAGTGCTCCAGCTATATGTAATGGATCAGATACTTCGAGGGATCCAAGGAGAAGTAGTATATATTGATGATGTCCTTGTCAGCAGTAGGAGTTATGATGAATGTAAAGAAAGATGGCATGAAATACTTGTCAAGCTCAACGCTTGAACTTGTGAAAACCTTGTAAATGTATTTGTGTTGGTTGTATGCATCAATAATGGATGTATTTTTTTTAGTTCTTCTCATATTTTCCTTTTTGTAAGGGAAGAATGTTGCATATTTCACATGCATATGTTGGCAACATGTGTACCCTGTGATGTTTTACTGTGTAGTTCAGTTGTCTCAATAAACGCAGTCAGTCAAGAAGTGTTGTATCGTTCTTAGCAAGTAGGATACGCACCATACAGAAGTAAAGAAACACATTATTTGGAACAAACACATCTTGTTGTAATAATTTTGCAACCATTATGAATGAAACTGGAGCCTTAGGAGATGTTATATTCTGCTGCTTCAATATATTGAGCTTATGTAGAGCATTTGTACGGGGGTAAGGAGATTGAGAATCATGTAATAGAAAGGAAAGAGGAAATTGATGAGGATGAGAAAGGAAATTCAATATTGAGATCAGAATTTTATAGTGCACAAGAGGAATTAAGCTGGAACAAAACACCAGGCATAAATGATTTACATTCTTTTTAACCACCGCGGCTTTCAGAGACGCTGGGGTGCCGGAATTTTGCCCCGAAGGGGACCTTTACGTGTCAGTAAACATACTGACACGGCTCCCTAAAATGCCAACTACTGCGCCGGGATTCGATCCACTATCTTGTGATCAGCAGGCGAGAACGTTTCGGCTGGGCCACGCAGCCAGTCAATAGATCAATACTTGTTTTTCTCAACTTCATTATGAAAAATGAAAACAGAAATAAAAATTAGCTTTCCCTATGTGAAATAATATGTACCAGTACGGTACCCTTTTAGTGTACCATTACCAGTAATTAAAATTTCTCAAAACCCACACATTACTTATTTTATATTAGTGTTCTAAGACAAGTTGAAATTTTAAGGCATATCTGTTGAGTTATTTGACATGAAAAGGGTTGAAAATTGTACATTTTAGGATTTTCAAAGATGTTATAATCTGTAAGAAAATTATATTTTCACGATTTACTTGACCTTCTCGCTCAAAACACATAATACAGTACACACCACTGCTTGAAAAAGGAAAACATTTACGTAATATTGCGTAACAAATATTTCCAGTGCAACAGTGATAAAATTAACAGTAATTTCTATTTTAAAGCAATCCGAGAAAGGTATGCGATTCATATATTTTCAATAATATGCCAGATAAAAGTGTAAAGGCTAGGAATAGATATCCTCTAGTACTAATAAACTTCCAAATTTTTCAGTCAACATCTCAATAAACACACTTGAACAAAGGTTCAGTCTTCTGTAGAATGGGTTTTACCCAGTCAACGAAGTAACAATTTACCTGCCCTAACTTTTCACGGGGATCTTTCAAAACAACAAATGAGTCTTCATGTCTACACCAAGGATCATGTAGTCTACACTGGCTGTTGAATAAAAGAGTGTTGAATTGCCAGCATAGAAATTAATGCACCACACGAATTGGTTGACATACGTCTACAGCCTGTAATGATACTTCGCCTGATTGGTCAGAAGATACTCTTTGCTTTGAATTGTGATTGGCCACCTAATATACCCGTTCCATGAGTATTTTACTGTTAGTTTTGTTCAACCATTGGTTTTTGACAATGGTTACAGCCTAAAACGTCCAGATCAAAGGTTTGGACAATGGTTACAACCTAACGCATCCCAATGAATGTTTCTTTTATCAGCAGTGATTTTGTATCCCACATGTTTGAAGAGGAAATGCAGAAAGAGGTGGGAGGAAAGAATGTGATTATAATGGGAGATTTAAATGCGCATGTTGGAAGGGAAAGACAAGGGTATGAAAATTTGTTTGGACCAGAGGGTTGGGGCAGTCAAAATGAGGAAGGTGAAAGATTGTTGGATTTTTGTAAAAGGAATGGCTTGTTGGTTGGGAATTCCTGGTTCAAGAAAAGAGAGAGCCACAAGATTACCTGGTATGCAATGACCTGACTAGAAAGTCGGTAGTTGGCTATATCCTGTACGATAGTGATATGAATACAAACATCATAGACATCAAGGTAATTCCATCAGAGGCCTTGGAAAGTGACCACCGACTACTGGTAATGAACCTGAGAGGGGTCAAGGATAAGAAAGGGACAGAAAATCAGGATAGACGGATAAGGGTATGGAAGTTGAGAGGTGAAGAAAACAGGGCAGAATACTTAAGAATAGTGAAGGAAAGCATTCCAAATGAACTGAAGACAGTAGAAGAGGAATGGGGTAGATTCAAGAGGACACTAGTAAGGGCGGCAGAAGCAGTATGTGGAAGGACAAGCGACAAGAGAGATGGAAATAAACTCCATGGTGGAATCAGGAAACAAAAGATAGTGCAGAACAAGAATATAGCTTTTAGGGTGTGGTTCCAAAATAGGACAATTGAGACAAGAAAAGAGTATCAAATACGTAAGAAGGAAGTGAAAAGAGTGGTGGCTGAAGAGAGAAGAAAGTGGATGGACGAGTGGACAAGGATGATGGTGAAGGTACCAAAAAGGTCCTATATGGGATGATTAAAAGTAAGGGGAGGAATGATATGACGGACTACGCTCGAATGGTGAACAAAAGTGGTCGAGAAGGAGGGAATAAGGATGAACTCAAGATCATGTGGAGGGAGTACTTTGAAAAACTCTTGAACTCGAATGGTGACCCTGATGAAGAAATAGAGGAACTGGGAACAGAAGAGGACTTAACATAGAGGGAAGAGGAGGATGCAGTGAGGAAGATGAAAGGCACCATGTCTGGACGAGATATGTGTAGAGATGCTGAGAGCGACAAGAGCGGAGGGGATACAATGGCTATATCGAGTAATGACTAATGAGTAGGGATAGGAAAAATTCGCGATGGCGAATTATAAAATTAAGTAATACACAGGTGGTAATGTGTTTTAATAACCCTAAAAATGGCGAAAAGATTGATTTTGAACTCGCGAATTTTGTATAAAAACGCGAATTTTAGCTTTTATCCTTTTTTTCCCATTACAGTGCATTTCCGATAATTCGCGGCAATTAACACGAATTTTCGCGAATTATCTGCAGTGATGTTTTAAGCCTAGCAAAAAGAAAGCTATTAAATATTGAAATGTATTTTATGAACATGCAAAAAAATAGATAATACTTTATAACATAGTATTGTAAGACACATTATGTGGATTATACCATTATTGAAAACTAAGAAAAATGACTCATCACTTCTTGTTTCTTAGATGGTTTATTTTTTCTAATTTTAGATTGTACTATTCTGAAGAAAACAATATATGTGAAAGAATATTCATCACTATTTTCTATATAAGTGTGACTATAGATACACTAGCTTGGCTGTGGGAACTTTCGGGATTTCCGTTGCATCACCCCTTCACTCGATAAGTACTGGATCTCAGTTTACCTCACCAACAGTCAAAGTGCGTACAATATCCTCATCGCTTTCATGTCTGAAACCGTGATTGTCTTTATCGATGTCTAACTACTGAAGGTCACTGTCTTCTGCATCTTGATATTCATCCAGGTTTTGCCCTAATGTCATCGTAGTGAGCCCACCTTGCACGATTGAAATATCGTCGTCTCGGAAGCCGACAAAGGCTTGTTTTTGTGCGAGTGTAGTAACAGTAATCTTCTCCCATGACTCGACTGCATGGAGAGCATCCAACAAACACGGAAAGATCGGAAACTTAACGATAAATAGCACGCCTCGATTTCTGCATACAGCAATCTTTATCAATCTGGGCGGTCATCCTGGTAAGTTACTTAGTTATTGAGGTTTTAAGGGCCAGAACTGCGAGGTAATCTGCCCCTTCATCCTAGTAACTACTCGACGCGTGGCGTCATATAGTGCGCCTTTCAGACATGAATATCTAGATGGCAAGTATCCATATCAAAATGTGCCACTACTTCCTGAACCAGTTTTAACCAGGTGGTCTTCTTGGTTTCATTCTGTAGTGTACCTGTCAGAGTACTTGAAAGATATTGAGCAATTTATGAATGAAGCAGCAGGGACTGATAACTCTGGTGTTGATTTTCTGAACAATGTTTCACATGACGAAATACTTGAGATTCAAGGAATTTGGCACAGACATCACTGAACTCATCCCTTTATTAGAAGGCCAGTCTCATCCAACTGTTCACCTTCTAGATGGACATCTACGGAGAATTCAGCAAGCCCTTAAACTTGCTGTTTCTGGAAATTACGGTACATTAAGGAGCTGTTGGCGGGTAGTTGAAATGTGCCAAAAAGAGGGAAAATATATTCAGTTTTAGTAAATGCCGAGTCCCATGCTCTTAGAAAATTAATTAACTTGAGATCCGTTGACCCTGGGAACAAGATTTACAAATGTGTGCCTTTGATCCAGCAGAAATAGTGCCAATGAACATCAATGAGGACCTTGCAAAGAAAATTAAGAAGTTGCCATTCTGTGGAACACTGGAAGAAAGTGAGGTGATAAGAGGATACAAAGAACTGCAAACTTTAATCAAGAAGCAGATGCACGATAGGACCAAGACAGACATTGTTGGAGTTTTGCAAGGAATGCCATTTTATTTCCAAAGTTCTCACAATCTGTGTTGAAAACCATTTGGATACCCTGTTCAAACGCTAACTGTGGACTTCTGTTTTTCAGCTTACACTAGCATGTTAAGTGATATGCGTCACAGTTTATCACAAGAGAATTTGTATCTCATCACCGAAGTATACTTTGAAGAATGACTGAAATGTGTTATGTTATGCATGTTATACATGATATTAAAAAAATCCCACCCAAAATTTATCATTTTGAAAGTACCGAAAAGTGCACTTGAAACAACCGAATTTGCCACTTAAAAATACCGCTTTCTTCACTCTGAAATCACCAAAATTCCTATCCCTACTAATGAGGGCTGTGTGGAAAGAGAGGAGGGCCCCTGAGGACTGGAAGAAGGAAATAATTATCCCAATCTTCACGAAAGGTAGCAGAAAGGAGTGCAAGAATTATCGGGGGATTACAATGATGAGCCATTGTGCGAAGATATTTGAGAAAGTTTTGGAAAAGAGATGATGATGATGATAATTGTTGCTTTAAGGGGCCTAACATCTAGGTTATCGGCCGCTAATGATCTGGGTGATAGCGAAAATGAGAATGAAATGGAAACCAGGACGAAAATTATGTGAGACAGAAAATACGTACAAAGAGAAACTCAGATGGAAACAACTCACAATATGGTCTTATAAAAGGGAATTTAGAACGAAAAGATTCACAAAAAGAATAGATTGAAAAAGACCCACAAAACGTAGGCTAGATTCAAAATACGTACAAAATGCAATGTAGCGTCGAAATACTTACAAAATGCAACTGAAATTCAAAATACTTACAAAATGCAAATAAGATCGAAAATACGTACAAAATGCAATTGAGGTTCAAAATACTTACAAAATGCAATTGAAATTGAAAATACACAATGCAATTCAGATTGAAATAGGCCCTATCCCAGTTCCAATCCAAATTATTCACAAAGTGCAATTGAAATTGAAAATGCTTACAAAATGTACGGTAGATTCAAACGACTCATGTGGATTGACAATACTTACAAAATGCAATTTAGATTGAAAATACTTGACAAAATGTAATTTAGATTCAAAATACCCACAAAATGCAATTGAGAATCAAAATATGTGCAAAATGCCCACCAAACAAAATGCAATTAAATTCGTGCGAAATGCGGTTTTGGTTGAAAATACTTACAAAATGCAATTGAAATTCAAAATACTCACTAAAAGGCCCGTCTACCTGCATTGAAAGACTTACTAAAAAGCAATTCAGATTGTCAATCTTTACAAAATGCAATTGAGGTTGAAAACAATCGCGAGATGTAATTTAGATCGAAAAAACTTACAAAATGCAACGTAGATTAAAATGCCTTAAAAAATCGCTAAAAGGGAATTTAGATACACGGTGAACCAAGTAACAAAAACACTGTGGGAATCTTAAAGAAAAAAGGAAATATAAGGAAAAGAGGAGAGGAGAGGGGAGGGGAGAGAGGAGAGGGTCCGCCCCAAAGGTAAGGGACAAAAGGGGAAAACGGACCCAGCTCAGGAATCCCTCGGGGTCGTCAACTCCCGAACTCACCAGCCGTGAGCCCCTGAGGTTGTAGCATTATCTAGGGTGCACCAGAAGTGGAGGGGCTACATACACCCTGCCTCCTTAAGGGCCTTGAGCACAAGGCAGGAGGTAAAAGGAAAGGAAAAAGAAGGCTGACCCCTCGCAGAAGGAGGGAATCAGAAAAGATGAGACAAGGGCCAATTAAGGCGGGAAAGGAAGAGACTCCCTAGGCCTCGGATACCCTAATACCGTCGGGGTCGGAAGAGAACAAGAGTTGACCAAGT
Source organism: Meconema thalassinum (assembly GCA_946902985.2). Classification (NCBI taxonomy): domain Eukaryota; kingdom Metazoa; phylum Arthropoda; class Insecta; order Orthoptera; family Tettigoniidae; genus Meconema; species Meconema thalassinum. Next base: position 145,756,998 of record OX336395.1, on the reverse strand, counting down.
GAGGTCGACAGGAAAGAAGACAGAGAGAGAGAGGAGCCCGGCACAAGTAAGTGGAAGCAATGCCGGACTCAGCTGGGGCCCCGTGGTCGCCAACCCACATCCTACTAGAAGTGAGCCCCTGGGGGATTGGAAAAGAGAATTCGGGCAAAAATAGAAGGAAGGATGAGAGAAGAACAATATGGCTTTGGAGCAGGAAGGTCCAGAGTAGATGTATTTTTTGCTGTAAGACAGTTGCAGGAAAAACATTATGAATATGGAATAGATCTACTGATGGCCTCCCTGGACATTGAAAAAGCATATGATAGTGTAGGTAGAAGTAAGGTATGGAAGGTTTTGGAGAAGAGGAGTAGGAATGCAGAGTATATGGAGGATAATAATAATAATAATAATATCGTATGGCCTCGGGTGCCTGGTGCTAGCTTTGCTATTTGACACCCAGAGGGTAGCTTGCATGTCGAATTTCGTAGTTCCTTGACTATGAAAGTCAAGGAGGTTAGATGTTAGATATCTAATCTCCTTGAAAACAATAGCGCTTTCTAGTAGAGAAATGAGGAACTTTGTGCTGGCGGAAACTCCCGAGATTAATTTTGCCATTATGAACTCGGCCGACTGAATTCAAATGGGTTCTTTGACATGCCAACATCGTATGACATGCGTATCGTATTTTTGCCGCCTTTCAAAAATCACTTACCACGGTCAGGGGCGAACCTGCAATCTTGGGGTTAGTAGACCGACACGCTATCCACTCACCCACCGTGGCAAGCTATATGGAGGATAAGGATAATGTACAATGGAAGTATAAGCTGTGTGAAAGTAGGAGAGAGATCAGATTGGCTGGAACAGAAGAATGGCTAGAGGCAAGGAAGTGCACTTTCACCGTTGCTCTTCATTGTAGTGATGGACGATATAATGACCAGAGTGGCAGAAGTTATTGGTGAAAGAAGAATGAAAGTAAAGGTGTTTGCAGATGATTTGTTGATCAGGGAAAAAAGGAGGAGGAAGTACAGGAGCAGTTGTATGTATGGGAAGAAATAGTACATGGATATGGGATGAAATTTAACAGAAGCAAAAGCGAGTTGATGATCACAACCAGGAAAAAGGAAAGAGTCACAACGGGAATAACAATAGGTGGGGAAGAATTGAGGAAAGTAGAGAGTTTCAAGTATCTGGGAAGCATGACACAAGAAAATGGAAGAAACATCAAAGAAATAAATGAACGGGCGAGGAAAACAGAATTATTCAGGAAAAGTGTTAGGAGCCTGGTATAGAGTAAGGATGTCCTTCGAAACAGCAAAAGGGTTATATATAGGACGTACTACGTTCCAATCCTGATGTATGCCTCAGAGACCTGGGTTATGAAAGGAAGGGAGCGAAGCAGAAGACAAGCTAGTGAGATGAAATTCTTGAGAAACAGTACTAGAGTGACAAAGATGGACAGGTTAAGAAATGAGAAAATCAGAATTAGTCAAGCAGGGCGCATTACAGGATAGAATAGGAATCAAGGCTTAAATGGTATGGGCATGTTAAGCGAATGGATGGGAGGAGGATACCCAGGAAGATACACGAGATGAAAATAGAGGGAAAAAGACCAAGAGGAAGGCCAAGAGATAAGTACCTGAAGGGTGTGGAGGACTGTGTGCGAAAGAAAGGACAAGACTGGACCAAGGTGGTGACGGAGAGATGGCGGAGGACAGAAGACGATGGAGAGGCTTATGGTCCAAACAGACCCGGCCAGTGGCTGGAAAGTGTGCAAGATGATGATGATGTTGGCAACCAAGTGTGTGCCTCGGTGTGTACTGCTAGTGGGTGAATTGTTGACAGTTGTCTTGTATCTAAGTCGCATTACCTAATACTATAAAAGAAATTCCGGATTTTGATGGCGGCTAACACCGTATATCTTCTCACAACATTAATAGCTCAGCTATCCACAGAAAATTGTTTTGTGTCAGTATATTTTCATCCCATCTGCTAGAGAGCGTACCAGTGAAGGGGATGAGAACCTACGTAAACATTTCCTAACTACTGAAATAAGCCATTAATACGTTTTGTCATGATTCAAAATTGATCAGGAAATACTGTATTTCACTCCACTGTCTATAACCCACTCACCGCCCCATGTTTATATCACGACTTAGCCTATATAGTAAAATTCAAGCTGTGTTGGCTATTATCAGTGTGAATTATGCACACGTACAGTATATCCAACCCCAACGAAACCCATACGCTACTAATTGAATAGGCAGTCTATTTAGCGGTTTGTGAGGGTTTCAAATGAAAGAAACAGTCGTTTTGACAATGTTTACAGCCCAACTCATCCTGATCAAAGGTTTCTGACAATGGTTACAGCCTAACGTGTGGTTAACAGTGGCCCGCCGACCCGACCATTCTAACCTTCGTTCTGGGCAATGCTATGGGTTTTGACAATAGTTTTAAATTCTGGTATTTGCAATAAATACCCTTTCTAATGATCCAAAATTGAACTGGGAATGATGTAGTTCACTCCTAGGCTGTCTATTGGCAAAACCACCCTCCAACCCAAATTATAACAAGACTTATCTAGCCGTTATTGGCGTTAGAACAGTAATGTCAACCCCACGTATACGGTACTAATTGTATAGATGGTCTTTCGTCCATATCAATGTTCTTTCTGTCAACCGTGCCCCGCAATCTCCCACTGACTATTCATACCTTCGTTTAGTCCAATCCAATGGTTTTTGGTAATGGTTACTGCCTAACCCGTCCAGATCAATGCTTACAGCCTCCCGCGTCCAGATTCTAGCTCCCCGCCACCGACGAATGGGTTTTTCCTAGTTGAGGTGAAAGTTATATCTTACATGCTGGGCACACTGTTGTGACATCAATGTCTCGCCCATCTGGAGTGAGCAACAGCCCGCCGTAGTTCAAATTCAACAAGAATGACATATACATAATTTAGCACATATTTCCAGTATATTAGTCATATAACAGCAATTTCAATAGGAATTGTCCCCTGGAAACCTGGAAAAGATGTGAAAATCATACATTCACCATCTAACTGGAACGGTAGCACTAAATGAACGTAGAACGAGCGATAACATTCCCTCTAGTAAATGAATTAGCCAAAATACCTTATCAAATGATGAGAAATAAATCAGGGAATGATGTTTTAATAGACGTTTCCTCCTCGGCCGACTGTGACCCACCCAGGCATCCCAAATGAGATCACGACTAATGTAGCCAAAATTACAGAAGTCACTGCCATTGTCCATAATCAAAACAGTACTGCTAACCTCGCCCTTATATAAAACAAAGAAGCGCCCAGTTGATTCTCTAGTGCGCATCATTTGTGCGCCGAATGGAATCATTTATTCACTATGATTGTCGAAGTTGCCTGATAACAATCAGTAACTTCAATCGGCAGTGCTATGATCAACCTAAGAAGTTGCTGAAGTGATTGCAACAAAAAAAACTATTGTGCGCGAAATGCCATTGATAAGTGGAAGTTAGGAGGATAAAACATAACCTATCTGTAACCTGCATCAAGATGATAACCAGACGTCAAGGTCGCACATACACCCGACCATTCTAACCTACATATTGTCCAATCCAATGGTCTTTGACAATGGTTACAACTTACGCGCCCAGATCAATGGTTTTGGGTGAACCGAGCCCTACAGGCTGCGCACGGCCAAGGCCGCACCTACACCCGACCATTCTAACCACCGTTTTGTCCAATCCATTGGTTTTTGACAATGGTTACAGCCTAACGCGTCCCAATGAATGTTTTTATTATCAACAGTGATTTTGTATCCCACATGTGGGCAACAATGTGTGTGCCTCAGTGTGTACTGCTACAGTGCGCCTTGTTGACAGTTGGAGGAGATGCAAATGCTGTCGGAACATGACAGCCATTTTTAAAAGTGCGATAAATCATCATCATCATCATCTTGCACAGTTTCCAGCCACTGGCCGGGTCTGTTTGGAACACAAGCCTCTCCAACGTCTTCTGTCTTCCCACCATCTCTCAGCCTCCACCCTTGTCCAGTCTTCTCCTCTCTTCTTCACGCTTTCTTCCACCCCCTTCAGCCACCTGTCTCTCGGTCTTCCCCTCGGTCTCTTTCCTTCCCACTTCGTCTCATGTACTCTCCTGGGTATCCTCTTCTCCTCCATTCGTTTTACATGTCCATACCATCTAAGTCTAGATTTCTCTATACCATCCTGTAATGGTTCCTCCTTCATTAATTCTCTGGTCCTCTCATTTCTTATTCTGTCCATCTTTGTAGCTCCAATACTGCTTCTCAAGAACCTCATCTCACTGGCCTGTATTTTGCTCCTCTCCCTTCCTTTCATAACCCAGGTCTCCGAGGCATACGTCAGGATAGGGACATAGTACGTCCGATATATGATCTTTTTGCTGTTCTGAGGGACATCCTTGCTCCATAACATGCTTCTCACACTCCTCCGAAATGCTTCTGCCTGCCTCCCCCGCTCATTTATTTCTCTATCGTTTCTTCCATTATCTTGTATCAGGCTTCCCAGATACTTAAAACTCTCCACTTTCTTCAGCTGTTCCCCACCAATTGTTATTCCCGTTGTGGTTCTTTCCTTCTTCCTTCTTCCCATAAGTCCAACCCCTCGTCCACGTCGTGGGAGACGGGCAACGGCACAAAGTAGGGGATTGCCTGTAGGGGCGAAGTACAGTGGGGACTTCGTGTGCCCCGGGACCGTTACGGTAGCTGTGAAGGTCCTACAGGAACCCTGAAAAGTGACGGCTAACGGGGCTCTGGTGAAGCTACGATAGGCCCAGCAAGCCAGTAGTGGATTAAACCAAATGCTTTCAAAAATGGAAAGTGCGATAAATAAAAAGACATATTTAAGTACTTTAGTAAATATATGAGGTTCTAAATTTCAATGCGTAATATCGCACAGAAGATGAAACAAGGACACAAGCTATGTAAAAGCCACATTCATGTGTATCAGCCACGTTGTATTTTCATTCAGAATTAATAATGAAACTGTTAAGTGGAAGTTAGGTAGATAAAACACAACCTATCTGTAACCTGCATCAAGATGATAACCGGACGTCAAGGCCGCACCGACACCCGACCTTCTAACCTTCGTTTTGTCCAATCCAATGGCTTTTGACAATGGTTACAGCTTACGCGACCAGATCAATGGTTTTGTGTCAACCGTGCCCCGCTAGCAGCGCTCGACCAAGGCCACACCTACAAACGACCTTTCTAACCATCGTTTTGTCCAATCCATTCGTTTTTGACAATGGTTACAGCCTAACGCATCCCAATGAATGTTTTTTTTCATCAACAGTGATTTTGTATCCACCTTTTTTTAAATCAACAGTGATTTTGTATCCCACATGTTGGCAACAATGTATGTGCCTCGGTGTGTACTGCTAGAGTGTGCCTTGTTGACAGTTGAACGAGATGCAAATGCTGTCGGAACATGGGAGCCATTTTTAAAAGTGCGATAAATAAAAATACATACGATATTTACGTACTTTAGCACATATATGAGGTGCAATAGTGCCAGGGTTCCTAAGCCACATTCATGTCTGATGCATGTGTATAAGCCGCGTTCTACTTTCATATAGAATTAATACTGAAACTGTAAAAGTCAGGTTCATGTCACCGGCACTGCTAATCAAACAATTAATTGAGTGGTGCTAACAAAATGACTAGGCTATTAATTGAAATACAGCACCAAAATCCTATTTTTTTTCAGGTTATAATTTAGGATGTCCCAATAATTGGGAATAGGTAGGCCTATTGTGTTGAGACTAAAAATTTACAATATCAATACACCCAACCTGACACTAACAATTTGGGGCGTTATGATGCAGTAGTCAAGCTGCTTGCCTCTCAGCAAGGCGTACTGGATTCAATTCCCGGTCAATCAGGGCTTCCATCCACTCACTCGTCCAAAAGTAGTGAAATAGTGAGTGTTTTCTTAAAAAAAGTGAAAAAAAGGTGAGTTTTTGTATGAAAAAGTGAGTAAATACATAGCATTATTCGCATTTATGGCCGTATATCTGGTTCATAATTTTAACTTTCGTTGATATCTGTAGTTGCAATTAAGGGGGGAGGGCTTGGGTGGCTAAGCTTCCCAAAACCAACCATAACCCCCAAAAAATGTGACAAGACTGTATTGAAATAGACAAAATTTTTAAGAATGTGTATCTGAAAAACAAATTAGCCCCCCCAAAATGTCAACCAAATTGCACTTCTGTTAATATCTCTGAGTACTGTTTGTGATTTTTCATGTAATTAGAGGACACTTGGAAATAATGGATAGGAAAATCAATGCAACACTGAAGAAATGTAATCGTAAAACAAAAATATAAATGTGAACTTTTGTTTAAAAAAAACTTCGTTAAAATTTTCGGAGATCGCTGCATGGCTCCGGCTGTGGTATCGCACCATGGAAGCTTTGCACCATTGGCAGAAATATGAATTACCCATTCATGGGTATATTTTGGGTCGTTTCTAGCAATCTGATTGTGCACGAGACCATTTTTAACGCAGAATGTGACCAGTTTTGTAAGAAAAAAGTGAGAATAGTGAATAATTTTATCAAATAGTGAGAAAAGTGAGACTGCTTTGAAAATAGTGAATAATAGTGAGAAAAGTGAGTCGCTGGAAGCCCTGCAGTCAATGCCTATTCTCAAATGTTATATTGTATCTGAGCAAGTAAAACACTTTACTGGTGATTTTGGCATATGCACATTTACAGTATATCAAATACAATACCGTACCTCGGTTTATTAACATACGCTGTATACACAAAGAATGAGGCAAACTGGCACTTATGAAATTTAGGTGGTACAGATTTTTTTTCTCGAATTGTGATATTTTTATATCAATTATGGGTAAAAGGAGGGTGCTGATCACGAATATACTGTTAGTTTTGCACACAGATGAATAGTTCGGATGTAATAGACAACCGCACGACTGCGAACAAATGAAGCACACAAATGCGTCACACAAAAGTCACAGATGTGGGATAGCAACACCAACACCACCTAGAGAGAAAGCCTTGCGATATGGAATTGACGTGTGAGTGACGTCACGGAGGACCGGCCATGAAAATTGAGACAAAACATTCGAGTTATGGAGGTTATGGTGTCGTTTCCGCATGTTGTGTTTCGTGTTTACAGTTTCAGGTACTGATTTTCTGCGAATTCCTACCCGGTTATACTTAATGGTTATCAGTGTAGTGTAAAATTATGCCTTATAAGTGCAGTGTACCAAATTGTATATGCAATTATGCCAATGGACCGAAAGTAAACGTTTTCTCTTTCCCTAATGATGAAGGTAGAGACGAAATGGATTCGAGCCATTCACCGCAAGGATTCCTACGAAATATTCCATGGTACGTGTTACATCTACTATGCTCCAATTCTCACAAGTTTAGTATAATGGGAGGAAGGAACCTTGTAACAAGTCTCTTTTCTTGTAGGTGTGTGGGCTCCATTTCAAGCCACATAAGATTGAATGGAGCACTAGTATGTATGATGAAAAGAATGCAAAGCTAGTTACTGCACCATTGTATAAATCGAGACTTATTAAATGTTAGTAAGCAGATAGTCCTACCTTTAAATTTTAGCATAGGCTAGCTCCTCTATTCGAAAATTCATTTAGATGTAGAAATCAGAATATTCTAACCTAAATTATGTGCTACAGGCTACTGTCATAGGTTAGGTTTATTTGTTTTATGGGGGCTATCAATTTCAAGTGGGAGGTGTAAGTGGATAGTATCTCATTTCTATTGGAGTTTACATTGCAAGAACTGCACGAGGTTAGAGACCGATAACCTGTAGCAGGTCCTGATTAATCTATTTTTTATCTATTGCAGTAATCTCATTCATTAGATTTCTTATTGGGATGGGGAAAGTGGTGTGTGTGAGTCAGGTTGGTGATTGAATACATTTAGAATAAGTACCGGTAGTGTAATTAATGTAATGCAAGGTGATATAATGATTGTATCGCAACTTAAACGCCTTAGGAGTCCTCTTCAGGAACCAATAACGACCACCTCGCCTCATAGTTTTTAACAACAATTATACATCCGCCTTAGTCAATACATAAACGAAAGAAAATATAAGTTAATTAGATTTGCTCCTGGTACATGTTTCAGGGATTAATTGCTTTTATCCCCTTCATCAGTCAATATTAATACCTGAAGAAAATTATAAAATAGCATAGCACTCAAAAAAACAAATGGCTATTAGACTTAATATGGTGCACCATATAAGTAGGCCTAGGTCACAGAAAAATATTTTAAAGCATAGAGCAAAACTAAAAAAAATATGAGACGGTGATGATATTCAGCCATCAAACACAAGCTAACATATACGTAGAGAACCAGTGGACAGTTCATTCACATATCCGCTCCAAAACACAAGTCAACTTGACTTGGCTAGATAGGTGGAAAACAATCGACGGTAACAGTGAATGAAGGTAGAACGCGCGATAAAACTCTCCACAATACTTGAATTAGCCAAAATACCTTATGAAACGCTGGGAAATAAACCAGGGAACGATGTTTTAGTAGATATTCCCTCCTCCGATGTCTGTGACCCACCCAGCCATCCCAAATAGGTACATGTCTTACATAGCGAAAATTGCAGCTGTCAGCGCCATTATTCTCATCGATGGTTATCAAAACAGTACCATGACAGTACTGCCAACCTCGCGCTTACGGTAGTATGAAAAACAAAGAAGGGCCCAATTCAGTCGCTAGTGCGCATCATTCGTGCGCACCACTCAATTCATAGATAGTGCGCCCAATTGAATTGTTTATTGATCATGGATTGTGGAAATTGCCTCCCAAAGGCCGCACCTGCTCCCGACCTTCTAACCTTCGTTTTGTCCAATCCAATGGTTTTTGACAATGTTTACAGCCTAACGCGCCCAGATCAATGGTTTTGAGTCCACCGTGCCCTACCAGCTGCGCGCGGCCACACCTACCCCCGACCTTCTAACCTTCGTTTTGTCCAATCAAATGGTCTTTGACAATGGTTACAGCCTAGCGTGCCGAGATCAATGAGTTTTGAGTCAGTCGTGCCCCGCCAGCTGCGCGCGGTCACACCTACCCCCGACCTTCTAATCTTCGTTTTGTCCAATCCAATGGTTTTTGACAATGATTACAGCCTAACGCGCCCAGATCAATGAGTTTTGAGTCAACCGTGACACTACATCAGTGGTTATTGCTCGTATGTTTTTTTTAAGTGAACTGTTTAGTCGGTGGTTGGCACACACTTGAACACTTTTACCAACCATGTTCAATAATATGTACTTACAGTGCTCATAGTCGATGATGAAAATGTCCTCCCTCTCTTGTAACGCACAACTGACATCTTCTGATGAAAGAATGGACAACAATCTCATCTAAAAAGATGGTATATGGGCTTTTACAGCCAGTGAATTAAAACTCAGCAGTTCTTCTAGATTTGTACCGTGTCTTGTGTGGTGTTTCGCCAAAGACACCAAACTGGCTCATCAGCAGGCTCTTGGTGTCCCCGTTCTGTAAGAACACAGCGTTGTCTGTTAAAATGCTTATTATTTACAGAGCCAGTTTTTTTAATCGTTTAGCGAGCCTCCTAATTGTACTGGCATTAGGCACAGGTCTTCCTGGAAACTTGATTCGAAATTTTCATCCTGTTTCACAACAAGACTTTCTGCTTTTCATTTACGAATTATGGATATACACACTTTCGTGCAATGTGAATTGGTGTCTAGGCATGACCAACAATCACAGTAATCACAATACTAACGTCTAAACTTTGCAGATACACATCCATATGAATGACAAAACATGTGTGAACTAACGATATGAGTCAGCGGAGCGGAGTATTGCGAGGTCCACTCGCTCCGTACCTGACCAGCCAAATGACACCACAGTTTGTCGCGATTTTCGGGGCGCACCAAGATAATGACCATGTAGTTCAATTAATATTGTGTTACTTGATCCAATTCTGTGCATGGCTAATTACTAATCTATAAGTATAGCAGTGGCGACTGGCAGATAATTGTTATGGGTTTTGTCCATTTTCATTGGGGGGGGGGGGGAAGACTGCTTGATATCAAAGAAAACTGTATTCAATTGCGCGGTAAAACGGATGTACCTCATTCATCCCGATTGCCGCAGTTCAGAGAACATCACATTGTCACTGAATCACCGGATTAAATAGTTAGGCTACATGAAAACCTTTACAAGAACAAAACAACATAAGTTATAATACGAGTGCGAGAAAGAACCGTGAGTGTCACAAGCATGCGCAACATTGCAAGACATGACTTAGTATCGGCAGTTGACGGAGCATCTCAGATGTCTCCATCCACTCCTCGGCTCCCTTGTTGCAATCAGCGGACAACGACGAGCCGAGTTAACTGTTGGGTTAGGACCTACTCGCTCTAGCATCTCAGCCATACCCTTCACTATTGAGATATGGTCGGTGCTCGGGCCTGGTTCCTAGCCGGTTGGCGCGTTTTGCTTTCTCAGACATTTCACAGTAACTTTCTATAAGATTTCCTGAATTTATTAAAGAACAGAATTATGAAATCCTATACATATAAAAGGAAACGTACAGCTTTTATTACTAAAAATATGATTACGGTATTAATTGTTTTTCTTGAATTAATCTGGTCGTTGTGCAATACTGCAACCTTATTACTGACCACCACTGAAGTATAGGAAGAATGTTGCACTGAACAAATTTTTATTTGTACAGATTTTTAACAATGGACTGAATGAAGTCTTGCAAGTTTCTTTAAGAATTTTACACCTATTTTCATTGGAAAACGTTAATGTAGGCCTATTTTAAAAGTTTTAATCTAATGTAGTATGATACGTGAATGAAAATCCACATGATACGTGCTAGAGAGTATTTTTAGAAAGTGTTCGCATAAGGACTGTTGAAGGTGCATATGCCGAAAAATTTATCCACCCTATAAATAATATAATATTAATTCTAAATGAAAGTAGAACGCGGTTTATACACTTGCATCAGCATTGAAATGAGGAAACCTGGTCAATACTGCACCTCATATAAGTTAGGCAATGTGCTTAAGTACATAAATATGTGTTTTTATTTATTGCTCTTTTTATAAACGGTTGCTATGTTCTGACAGTGCTTGCGTCTCGTTGAACTGTCAACAAGGCATACCCGAGCGGCACACACTGTTGATTTTTAAAAAATCATCGGGACGTGTTTGCTGTAACCATTGTAAAAAACCATTGATCTGGATGCGTTAGGCTATAACCATTGTCAAAAACCATTGGATTAGACAAAAGGAAGGTTAGAATGGTCGGGTGTAGGTTCGGCCTAGGCGCGTGCAGCTATCGGGGCACGGTCGATACAAAACCACTTGATCTGGGTGAGTTAGGCTGTAAACATTTTCAAAACCACAGTTATGCAGGGGGAAAAACCAAATATTTATCACAGTTGATCATAGAACCGTCGATTGAAATTACAGATCGTTATGGGCCAATTTCCGCAATCCATGGTGAAGAAACGATTCGATTCGGTGCACGATGTAATGAACTGAGTGGTGCGCACGAATGATGTGCACTAGAGACAACTGGGCGCTTCTTTGCTTTTCATTGTACTATAAGGGCGAGGTTGGCAGAACTGTCATTTATTTGTTGATTGGTGCCTTTATTGTGGCGAAGTTAGGGCTCTAGACCCTCTCTTACACTTAACCACACACAGTGCAACTTACATGAATACTCAAATATGATATACTTAACCTACCAAACTTAAATACTAGGAAAACTTAAATACTAGAAATAAATTAAATTAAATTGGTGACTGCGTGATATTAACATTTAAATGACATACATTTTTAACAAAATTATACTATGGTCATTCACTCACACATTCATACACAAATTGTTCTAGTTGGCCTACGGATTCAAGAGGAAATCTTTACGTGCACGTTTTGAAAGTTGTTAGGGATGTACAATTTCTAACGTCACGAGGACAATTATTCCAAATTCTAGTTCCCGACATGAGGAAAGAGTTACTGAAGGCAGACGAATGATGTAGAGGAATTGCAATTATAGATCCAGATCGTGTGTGACGATCATGAAAGGAAGAAAGAAAACTAAAATTACAAGAGAGATAGTGAGGTGTACTTTCATTGAGAAGTCGATAGATGAGGGTACATATGTGCAGGTTTATTTGTTGTTCTACTTTTAGCCAGGAAAGTAAATCATAAAAAGGAGACACGTGTGAGGAAAATTTAAAGGAGAAAATAAACCTAATGCAGGAATTTAAAGCTCTGTTTTGATGACGATTGATTTGAACAATAGCGCTGACAGCAGTAATTTTCGCCATATAAGTCGTGGACCTATTTGGGATGGCTGGGTGGATCACAGACAGTGGAGGAAGAAATATCTACTAAAACATCGCTCCCTGATTTATTTCTCATCGTTTCATAAGGTATTTTGGCTGATTCATGTATTGTAGAGAATTTCATCGTTCGTTCTATCTTCATTCAGAGCTACCGTTGATTTCAATTTGAATCGTCACTACTGAACCTCATATGCGTGCTCAAGTTTGTAAATATGTGTTTTTATTTATTGCTACTGTATTTTAAAAACGGCTGCCATGTTTCGACAGCGCTTGCATCTCGTTCAACTGTCATCAAGGCTAACTCTAGCGGTACGCACCGGGGTGCACATATTGTTCCCAACGTGTGAGATAAAATCACTGTTGAAAAAAAAAGTGGGATACAATATCACTGTTGATCAAAACAAAATCATCGGGACGCGTTAGGCTGTAACCATTGTCAAAAAACATTGGATTGGAAAAAACGAAGGTTAGAGTGGTCGCGTGCAGCTAGCGGGGCACGGTTCACACAAAACCATTGATCTGGACGCGTTAGGCTGTAACCATTGTCTTGAACCATTGGATTGGACAAAACGAAGGTTAGAAGGTAGGGTGTAGGTGCGGCCTTGGCAGCGCGCGGTTTACACAAAACCATTGATCTGGACGCGTTAGGCTGTAACCATTGTCAAAACCATTGGATAGGACAAAACGAAGGTTAGAATGGTCGGGGATAGGTGCGGCCTTGGCCGAGCGCAGCCAGTGGGTTACGGTTGACAAAAAACCATTGATCTGGACGCGTCAAAAACCATTGGATTGGACAAATCGAAGGGTGTTGGTGCGGCATTGTACCATAAGAACGAGGTTGGCAATACCGGTTTGATGATGAATGATGTGGACAATGGTGGCCACAGCTGGAATTTTGCCTATATAAGTCGTGATCCTTTTTGGGATGGCTGGGTGGGTCACAGACAGTGGAGGAGGAAACATATTTTAAAACATAATTCCCTGATTTATTTCTCATAGTTTGATAAGGTATTTTGGCTAATTCATGTACTATAGAAAATGTTATCGCTCGTTCTACTTTCATTCAGTGCTACCAATATAATAGGGAATACAACAATTTTGTGTTGAAAAGTGGAAAGGATCTTTTGAAAAGGCAATATTTATTTAACTAGTGATAGGTTGTAACCATTGTCAAAAAACATTGGATTGGACAAAACGAAGGTTAGAGTGGTCATTTTTTTTTTTTTTTTTTTTTTTTTTTACAAAACAGCACAGTTTGTGTAACGTAGAAAATATGAGAACAACATGTTTTTGCAGATGACTCACTGTATTCTGTTCAAAACAAACTGGGAATTAGCATGTTTTATGTATTGTCGGGTATGCCATGCTTGATATTATAAATATTGCAATATGAAAACTACTCTAGGGTTACTCTATATCAAGTGTTTGTTACTAAATTATTACCACATCATCATGCCCCTATATGAATCATCAACAACAACAAGTTTCCTCTTTTGTAAATGTTTTCATGGCTAATGACTTCTGCTCTGTTCCATTTCGGTGGGTAACCTTTTCTGTCATAGGCATGCCATTACTAGCCTGTTTTCTTATCACGGATGAAAACTTTCTGTGGTTAGTTGTTGTTGTTTTGTTAGTGGGTTAGGACATCACTGTCATCAGCCATGTGTACTTGGATATGGGTAGAATTTGTATGTGTGTATTGTTATGCTAGAATTGGGAAGGTCAGGTACCGGTATTGTAGTTTTAAGGGGAGGAACTACGAGGTCATCTGCCCTTGGGAAGGAGGTGACCATGGTCTTCTGCTAGGAACAATCCCAGCATTTACCTGGAGGAGAAAGGAGAAATCGAACCCACTTCTTCTCAGTTCAGTTTTAACTCATGAGGCTGAGTGAATTTCGTTTCACACTAAAATCAGAATTGTATTTTTAGGGGCAGATGACCTCGTAATTTCGCCCCTTAAAACAACAATAATCAACAATAACTAACTAGAATTATTTTTCTCGGCAGAGATGGGAATCGAACCTAGACCTTTGGACAGATATGATTGACTATACTGTAGATATTAATTTCCGTTTTAACTGTTACAAATTAATTAGTTATTTGTTGTTGTGTAGTCGACATCTCACGTTAAAATGGGGTGAATATTTTTCAAGTTTTCTATCGAATTCTTCTATATATCGCATTTATTGAGACATCAGTGTTTTCGGTCAAGTTCACACTCGCAAGGTTCGAAATGCATACTTATCGATTATGATCGAAAACGTCGATTTATTAGCTAGAGTAATGTATCGATCGCATCAACTTCTGACCATATGTTTCATATATGGTTACGTTATTTATTTATTCGCGTCCGTAGAACGTAATTTGACACATAAACACTCAGTCGCGTTTCCTCACAGGTTGTTCATAGCAGCCGTGCTGGGTAGCGCGCTCGCTGACGGCCGGAAGGCTATGACGTCATAAATTGTATCGCAAGGCTTTCTCTCTAGGTGGTGTTGGCAACACAATCTCGCGGCACTCTCTCAACTCTCAAGAACTGCAGTCATTTGTTCAGATGTAAGAAACATGTATTAAACGTCTTCTAAGAAACGCGCGACAAATTCGAATTCATAACAGTAACTGGGAGGGGCATCGACCCCTCGTCCCCAAGGGCGTTAAGTGTGTCTTTTCTCAGTCAATGTAAGGAACATCTGTACACTATTTTTATGAATTCAATACCATAACTTTCCAGGTTACACGCCGCAAATTCGAATTTATGACTTAGTACATGGGAGGGAATCGAACCCTCGTCCCCAAGGGCATTAGGTGTTACTTTTTGCACAGCCAACGTAGGGATCGTCTCGATACTATTTTTATGAACACAATACCGTGACTTTCTTGGTTGCACGCCGCAAATTCGAATTTATGACTTAGTACCTGGCAGGGAATCGAACCCTCGTCCCCAATGGCGTTAGGTGTGACTTTTTGCACAGCCAACATAAGGAATGTCTTCATACTATTTTTATGAACACAATAGCGCACCTTTCCGGGTTACACGCCGCAAATTCGAATGTATGACCGAGTACCTGGGAAGGGAATCGAACCTTCGTCCCCAAAGGCGTTAGGTGTGACTTCTCACAGACAATGTAAGAACCGTCTCCATACTATTTTTATGAACACAATACCGTAACTTTCCGGGTTACATGCAGCAAATTCGAATTTATGACTTAGTACCTGGGTGGGAATCGAACCCTCGTCCCCAAGGGCATTAGGTGTTACTTTTCGCACAGACAACGTAAGGAACGTCTCGATACTATTTTTATGAACACAATACCGTGACTTTCTTGGTTGCACGCCACAAATTCGAATTTATGACTTAGTACCCGGGAGGGAATCGAACCCTCGTCCCCAAGGGTGTTAGGTGTGACTTTTCGCACAGCCAACGTAAGGAACCTCTCCATACGTTAATAATATGGAGAGGTTAATATGGAAACAAATGTGGTCCCTCCGCCTCTCAAGGCCTCACGTATTCCGCCTGTAGTGGTGGCTGATAAATCAGAGTATCAGCGCCACTACTGGTACTTGAAATCTGTCTGCTCAGGTGACATCCTGGTCATCAATACCCAGGAGTCCCTGAAGTTCTTCGTTGATTCTGTGGATGACTACCACCTCGTGAAGCAATATTTCGAGGATTCCAATGCCAGCTTTTATACACACATCAGTTACCCACTGATAAGTGTCTAAAAGTGGTGATCAGGAATATTGTTTCAACGGTGGGAGTGGATTGGGTACGTGAGGAGCTTACGGCACTCGGTTACGATCCCACAGACGTGTACCAGTATACTAAACGTGATCAGGCCACGGGCCGGTCCACACCTCTGAGCATAATGAGTGTTACGCTTCCCACCGATTTCTCCGAAACGATATTCTTCTTTGGTATCTTTGTGGAAACAGGGTTACCATCGAATTGTACAAGGGCAGGACTGGTCGGTCCTGCACAATGTTACAAGTGCCAGCGGTATGGGCATACTGCAAATTATAGTAAAATGTCCTTGCGTTGCGTTAAATGTGGTGATGCTCACCGAGCGGAAGATTGCCCCTTAGCCCCTGAGGCTATGGCAAAGTGCGTTAACTGCGGAGGGGAACACCCTGCCTCCTTCAGAGGCTGCGAGCTGTCTAAGGAAATTACCAAACAGCAGGACAAGGTTAAGTCCAAGCGAAACCTCAGGCCTCCATCACGGGACATAACCCAGGACCTGAGCTTCGCTGCAGCCGCAGCTCCGCCCGCGCCTCCTGGTGCATCCACACAAAATGCAACGCCCGCCGGAAACGGTACCCTCGAGCCCCAGTCCTCCTCTGGACTTAGTGATATATTTGACCTCGTCAGGGAGTTGAATTTTGTCAAATTGATACCGATCCTTAAACTGCTACCCGTATTCGCTCTTGTTCGAATACCATAGATAAGGTAGGCTAATGGTTCTGGTAGATGCTGCCGTGCAGTATTTTTCAGAACTGTAATCTTATTCGACAATGGACAGAGTACTTACGGTTAGTGCTTGGAACTGCGAAGGTATTAGCATACTTGCCAACCTCTCAAAATGAAAAATCGGGAGGTTGGACGCGGCGGCGATGGGTGGGGGGTGTGTGTGATACATACACAGGCTAAGACATTTCAGCATATATACTCTGTGAGCTGCCAGAATAGGATTGACAGTTCTCGCCTCGCCTTGTGGTCAGGGAACAAGGTTGCCCAACAGTTAAAATAACTAGCGATCACACTGTACAAGCTAGAGATACAGCTGCCAGGCACTGACGCACGTTGGCTAAGATATTGCAACGCAGAGTACTATGCCATCTACTATGCGAACATGGATTGGTCAAGAGGCAGAGGGGTGATGACTGACGAGGAACTTCCGGCCAAATGTCAATCCTATTCAGGCAGCTCACAGAGTATAAGTTACACTATTAAACTGTACATGACTAACATGATATGACATCCCAGTTTACAAATGTACTTAAGACTGAGTAATTTTAAATCCTAACTACTCTATCAAACAAGCATACCTTTCTTTCGACGAAGGTCATATTATTGGTCGTTGTTGCAGGTGACTGTGGCTGATTTTGCCCTCTTCAAAAAAGGTCTTGCTATATTCTTGCTCAAAACACTTCCCTTTCTGAATCGACTTCAGAGTTGTAAGTTTGTCCAAAGTCTTGTCAGAGAGAGATGACCTGAACTGCGTTCTTGGTTTTCTGACAAGACTGAACATCCTCTCACACTCTGCATTACTATGCGGAATGGTTAGAATGGAAAGCATAACTTTAGACAATTCGACATACTTGAGTTCTGGCTGAGCCATATCTCCCGGCAATTTTTGAGTCTGGAAACATCATCCTAAATAAAGGACCAGCATGATCGGAACAATTGACAGGGTAATAAAGATGTGAACAATACATCAGCACATGTTATACTGTCAGTGTCTTCCTCCTTACACTTGAAATAATCAAGTTTCTTGTTTTTCCCAACACATTGTACATTGTCTTTATGTTTCTTTGAGAGCACATGTTTTAAAATGTCTCCCTTTCCACCATGTGAGATACTGAAATCACACCTGAAATCACAAAATGCAAATGTTGCGCCTCTTCTTGACTCAGTTATATGCGAAAAGTTATCTGTGTACACACTTTTAAATGTCACATCATATTTCCTCGCCATATCACCGAGGAGCGGACGCAGTCACTCAGATCGGAAAATCACAATAGCCTATGGGCATATTAACGCCAACAACATCTAACCAAGTTATACATAAATCATATAATTTCACGTGTGAAACAGATACAATATTCCGCAGCACACAACTACCTATCACCCACAGGTCATTATGCAAAACAACTAGGAACAAGCGCTAAATTAACCTTTTATAACAGCAGGACGTGACGCGGGAATTAGTACGCAGTTATCTATTATCGATACAGAGCGAAACTGCGGTATCGAGATATAACTACAAAACACGTAAAGTCGATCCGTTCGATCGACGACTGGAGTGTCATCTCACACATTCAATCCAAAATTACGCGGGGGATTTTTGAAAAATCGGGAGATTTAATACGTTAAGTGGGAGGGCGGGAGAAATGGTCTGAAATCGGGAGTCTCCCGCCTAAATCGGGAGAGTTGGCAGGTATGCATTAGTAGACAGAAATATGAGCTTGAAGCATTTCTTTCTGCCTACAATGTTGATATCTGTCTCTTAAATGAGAAATGGTTGGATTCAATGCGCGCTTTTCGATACAAAAAAAAAATTACGAGCCTTCCAGTAGTCGCATATGATGTGTAACATCTGACATAGTAGAAACCTCACGTGAAATTGTTGATACTCCGGTATTTTATACTATTATTGGCACAAATATTAATCTATTGTAAAAGGAAGTGTTTTACAGATATTGTAGTTTATAATACGGAACTCATTTTATTAGATGATTTGTAGCTTCCACCAGCACTAGCCTAAATAAAGAATACGATATGGATCAAGTAGATTAATAGACGCGACACCGCTCAGAACCTTAAATTCCTTATAAGCAGGTCCTCTTCATTCACAGACCAACAAGTAATTTCATATGGATTCTGTTAAAATGAGTCATATTGATATGATAAATATCGTTTAAAATGATAATCTGGTAGCAAAAATATTTACCCCGTCCGGGATTCGAACCCAAGATCTCTAGATACACAGTCATAAGCACTAACCCCACGGCTATTTCGACCACGCAAATTTTGTGCACGAGATGGTGACTTATTTCCACGTTCCAATAATACTGCATTACGGAATTAAGTTTCATTTACATTTTGCTTGTTTCGATAATGTACCTGCGTGAAATTGAGTTTAAAATGACTTATGAATAGGCCCTCTTGTGAGTAAAGAGAATGTACTCAGTAATAGTTCATGAAGGCTTGCTCAATTCTCGTATAACCACAACGATTGTATCATATTGATGACTGAATTACCGTTATGTGGGTTAATATTTGAATAGCTATTGTGCAGAAACATAATACCGGCAATGCCGACTCCTTACAATGTTTGATATTAAGGCATTTTACCATTTAAATACTGATACGAAGACTTCGAACATGTACCATATCATTTGTTTCAATCACTTGACACCAGAGTTCGCATGAGCGTTTTCCGTTCAGTATGTCATATACATTCCACATGGCCGAGAGTACGTCATGGTATCAATTTCTGACACCGCGCGCTCATTGTTTCTCGTACCACTGCCAGCTGGGTCTTACCACTGCCCGCTGGATCGATTGGGCAGTGCATACTTCCGTTTTCCACCACTGCCAGCTAGTACACTTCCGTTCGATCGATCGGGCAGTGCATACTTCAGTTTTCCACCACTGCCAGCTAGTACACTTCCGTTCGATTGATCGAGTGGGCAGTGCATACTTCCGTTTTCCAGCACTGCCAGCTAGAACTCTTCCGTTCGATCGATCGAGCAGTGCATACTTCCGTTCGATCCACCACTGCCAGCTCGATCGTTCCGATCCATTTCCGTCCCCAATTTTCAAAATCACTCCCACAAAACTATCCAGCAACCGAGCGGAAAGATGTTACACATCAAAAAACTATGCAATGTATCGAAAAGACAGGCTTATACAGATTATACCCCCTCGCGGTGGTGTGGCCATCCTGATCAGGTCTAGGGTTTGTCATCATGTGCTGGACCCTCTCTCTGTCTAATATAGAGAGCCTGGGCATAGAAGTCATGCTGAATAACTTGCACTACTACTCTCATGCCGTGCGGGCATATCACCTTTGAAAGGTGAATGCGGGAAACTAAAAGTTGGAGACTGGTGCCCGTAAACAGGGCTCCTTTTCCTCCATTTTGAGGGGAAACTTGATAATTAATGATTTTGTGATTGAATAATAATATTGCAACTGGCAATCAGGGTTGGCATGTTTAAAACAACATGTTTTAAACAGCGTGTTTAAAACTGTTTTAAATAATGCACATTGTTTAAAATTAGTTTTAAACTCAACGCTTCAAACAACCGTCTAAAATAAGTTTCTTTAGAAGAACACAAACTAGTTCAACAGCCTTCTCAGTCCCTAACCTATTCCTGACTTTTTAATTAATCTTTTTGCAATACAGAAACGTACAGTGGTCTTCTCTGCCTTCTACTGAAGGTTTTACGTAATAATATAAAGTTTATAGAGTGATTTTGTAATGGTTTTGATGTCCTTGTTGAAAATTTTTGCAAGCAAACATCCATCAGAAAATATAGGGATGTTATTAAAATATTATAAATCCAAATGTCACTGCCACTTTGTCTTTATTCAACAGGTTTCTTGTTGAGATCATGAAAAACACAAACTAGTTTAACAGCCTTCTCAGTCCCTAACCTATTCCTGACTTTGCTATGCACAAACCCAAAAGTGGAGAAAAGAAGTTCTATCCCAGCTGATGAAGCAACTGCACTATGCAGCTGATGTGCTAGGCCTGAAGTTGTATGATGAATGTTATTCTGCAGGGCCATCCACCATGTCAGGGGTTTAATTTCTTTTAGTATTACAGGACCAAACAGGTATTCCTTGAAGGGTGTACATTTTGCTTTGTACTTAATTAGGTCAGGCATTGCATCTGGGTGGTAAGCTTCAAAATACTCCATAGCAGAATGATATTGTTCTTCACTCAGTCTCTGTCCTTGATAGCGTGGTTCTATGAGATTGGCAAGGAGATGGGTATCAGTTACAGCGGTGTTAAATCGTTTCATGAATTTCTTTAAATCATTGGGATGGTTTTCATTTTTGAAAAAATTGAGCAGGTCAAGACAAACCTCTACTGCTTCCCCAATGGTACAGTCATCACGCTGCATCTTATCTAATGAGACTGATGCGGTCTTAAGTTTTTTGAGATAGTCTTAAACATTCCGTTTCATATTGATATCATTTACCTTTGCACTTATAATTGGTTCAATGGCACTTCGATTTTTAGTGCAGACTTTGACAATAATATGCCAGTTACCCAAATAGGACTATAGAGTCAGCTAAAGAATTCCAGCGTACATCCGTAGGAAGAGCAAGAGCTGTTCCGCCAGCCTGTTTGTACTTGGCTGCTGCAAAGTGAGTGTTCCTGAAGTATTTAATAATTTGTTTAACATGTTCTGAAATGCCAACCACCTCCAAGTCATATGCTAACAGATTAAGCAGGTGAGCTGAACAACCATAAGTTATCACTTCTTTGATATCTCTTTTTCCCCTCATTTTCCCCATATTGGCAGCATTGTCAGTGACAAAACTTCGAACATGGCAGCCAAAAATCCCAGCTGGTAACTAAATTTCCCTGCTGGCTGAGTTTCAGATGTAAACATTGGTTTATTACTTACCATACAACTCTGGTCAAGATGATCTCTAAAATATTTATATTCAAGTATTAAAAGTACAGCATTTTATTACACTGTTTAAAACATGTTCAGAATTAAAAAAAACTGTTTACAACAAAACAAAAAACTGTTTTAATGGTTTTTTTACTGCTATTTTGCCAACCCTACTGGCAATGGTATGTCACTAACCATTGCCAGCGTATTTGTTGTGCAATGATATATTTGGTGAAAGAATAATAGTAATAACTAGCGGACCCGTGCGAGAAATCTCGCATGTTCATAAACCACACTTTCCCCAATAGGTTTATAATGAGACACTTAAGGAGAAAGGTTATGTTTTTATTTCAAACAAATGATTATAGAACACTATTTACATTTCAGGATAAAGGAAAGACCTCAGAATGTTAATATAACATGAAACAGGCGTCACAGCAGCCCGTGGACAGCAATTATGGAGCATATCTTCCTACATCAACGGTGTTTGCAAATCGCACACTTCATACAATTTTTTAAAGTCTTTTTCTTTTTTAAGAAATTATAGATATTTATGAAATTATAGTGCAATAAGTCACTGCTAATGTCTATTCTCTTTCATTTGAATGCTCATTTGTCACGATCGGTCGCTTGTGAGCGCCGCAGGAGGGTTGCATACTACTGAAATAATATAGGCCTATATGATGATTGTTTAATTTATTGGTTGAACCAATTAAATTAAAAGGACCAGTGCTAATTTAAAATGCGAGTAGCAGCTTGTATCAGCTTAAGTTCGGGTCAGGAAGTGCACTTTGGTCAAATATTGACCGGCTCGGACCTGCCGATGCTGTAATTATCGCTACGCTCTTGCCATGGTGCGGATGGTTTTGCAGTGGTTTACAGCGGCAGCTTCAACCTGGTAATAGTGATATAATAATGGAAAGATTTGTTATGTTTAATTTGATTCTTTAGGAAATAAGGAAATAAGAGAAACCACTAGTAGGTTGGTTTTTAAGTATGAAAGGAGAAGACAGATCTGAAGTAGATTTTTGGTTGAAAATAATAGTTCTTTATAATAAGCCTCGCTTTGATTTGGGGAATAAGTTATGAAAAACAGATTTGCTCAATGTGTTGGATGCATGCTGTTTCAATCGATCCACAGCCCACCGTCCCGAGAGGGTCGGCCGTGGCCATCCTCACGGGCAGATACCCCGCGAAGCCGCGTTTCAAGTAAAAACAATGTAATTTGTTATAAGACTGTGTTATTGCTTTGAGATGTGAAGTCTTGTAGCGGGGAGTTTGAATTTACTAGCGCTCTTCTCCGATTGGCTGCTCGAGTCCTGTGGCAGCCAATCAGGGCCTGGCTGTGCATGGCTGCTTGGAAATAGTTTTAAAGGTATTTTCTAGTGGTAATTGTTATTGTTTAAAAATTGTTTATTGTTGATGAGGATTGGTTTTACTGTATTTAATTGATTTTGGTGCGAACAGAGTGTAAATATAGGCTATATACCAGTTGAAAGACGGGCCAGTCATTAGAGGCTGATCGCATTCAACCTGGCCTTATGTGATGGACTGGTTTCGAATTATAGGTGAAACTTGTGTAGTTTGAGTCCCTTAGTCATTGGTCTATCATTCTGGGCCAGCTGGCATAGCCTATTACTCTGAATAACTTGCATTATAGGCTGTTTGCCGTGTATTTGCCACCGAAAGTTCCCTTCAATCCTGAAGATTTAGGGGTTCTTTTGAGTAATGAAAACCATGTCCCATCGATAGTGGCTGGAGATCTAAATTCCAAGCATCCCAACTGGCACTCCAGAGTTGCCAATCCCAAGGGTTGATTGTTGAGAGCTTACATCTCAGAGCAAGGTGACATTGCAGTAGATGCATCTACAGAGCCGACCTTATATCCAGTCAACGGCCAGCCCGATGTCATCGACATTGCTGTTTCGAAGCATCTTGGGTATGAACTGTCTTTGACAGTGCCTAATATGCTTAATTCCGATCATAAGCCCATTTTATTTCAACTTACTTGGGACCAACTGTCGGAGCCCGGTTACCTATTCGTCACAAGATCCTTGATTACATTAAAAACAGATGGCATATTGACAAAAAATTGCGATCCACCCCTAGAACTCGTGCTGAAGTCGATTCTGCCATTATATACCCTGATAATAAGGTATATAATGCTAAAAAAAATACATAATTCGACGTGCTAATAGCACACAGAGCACGCCTGAAGGTGCCAGCCATTGCCGGCAAGCCAGACGTCCTCCTATTGGTCAGCTCGTCTCGGGCCAGCTAGGACGCGAGGTTAAAAATATATCTTTCCTTGCGGTTTTGAATACTCATTATGCCTCTTAAAATCTTGATCGCCAATCGCAATCGGACAGGCACTAAGTCCTAAATGACATATCCTATCCAAACCCCTATGCTTTCTCTTCTACTATCGTAGTTTAACTGCAAGTCGGAGGTACCAGTATAAGGTCGGGTGCCACGCGGGAGGTGAGAGTACTCTTTCGCCCCCCCCCACCGAAAAAAGAAAAAAACGGCTTCGAATGCATGGGTCGGGTCAGATCAGGTTAGGCCAGGCCAGCCCTAATCAATTAACAAGCAGAAACATATAATTACACCAAAATATTAATTATCCCCCATACTATTTAATAACCCAGGCAAAGGAGCACATAGTCGCACCGCGTACCTGGTATCGTAGCGTTGCTGACCTGCTCGCTTCGCTCGCAGTCAGCAACTTCATTCAGGGATTAGCCGACTCGCTTCCCGGGCAGCCCACAGTCATATACCAGCCCTCTTGAGCCCCAGTTCTGTATCCCTGATGTAATAAAGGATCATATTATTATTAAAAATCGAATACGTAAGCGTTGGCAGCGATATCGCTACCCACCTGATCGTGCAGAATACAAGAAATTAGCACAGATCATCCACGATAGACTATTGGAACATAAGATTGAACGTTGGGAAGAAACATGCAATGAGCTATCTGAGCACACTTCAAAGAGCGACTATTGGCGAATAGCTCGCTCTCTGAAGAGTCGAAAATAATATTAATCGCGCACTTCACGGGCAACAAGGACTTGTAATCTCTCCCCTTGAAAAAGCTGAGGCCTTTGCTGACTCAATTGAGGGTCAATGCGACGTTCAAGACATAAATGACGATGACAATGTAGATGACGTCGCATCTCGCATCTCAAGGCCTCACGTATTCCGCCTGTAGTGGTGGCTGATAAGTCAAGAGTATCAGCGCCACTACAGGTACTTGAAATCTGTCTGCTCAGGTGAGATCCTGGTCATCAATACCCAGGAGTGCGAAAAATCGCACCTAACGCTCTTGGGGACGAGGGTTCGATTCCGTGCCAGGTATCATCATCATCATCATCATTTCCCCTTATCCAGCTCCTGCCGTGTCGGGGTATTTATGGCACTTCTCCACTTTCCTCTTTCCTTCCACGATCTTGTCCCAGTCCAGATTTCTTTTTCTTACGCCGTTCTTCACTGAATCCATCCTCCTTGTTCTAGGTCTTCCTCTTGGTCTCTTACCCTTGCCCTTCGCCTCCAGCATCTGTCTTGGTATTCTATTTTCCTCCATCCTCTTTACATGTCCAAACCACCTTAGTTTATTCTTCTCAATTCTCTCATTTAGTTTTCCCATCCCAACTTCCTTCCTAACATCTTCATTCCTCACTCTGTCTTTCCTTGTCTTTCCTATCATACTTCTTAGGAATTTCATTTCACTGGCTTGGATTCTACTCTCTTGCCTGCTTGTCAGGGTCCAAGTCTCAGCTGCATAAGTTAATATGGGTACATAGTACACTTTATACATTACCTCCTTGCTTTTCCTTGGTACTTCCTTATCCCAAACAAGTTTTCTTACACTTTGATAGAATGCATTGCTCTGCTGTACCCTCCTGCCAATCTCCATGTCCAACCTACCAGTTTGCATCAATTCACTTCCTAGGTATTTGAACGTGTTCACAATTTCCAAACTCTGACTTCCAATTTTCACAGTGCCCTTTCCTTGTCTTTCCCCTCTTGTCATCACCATGGTCTTGCTTTTCTCTATACTGATTTTCAGGCCATACTTCTGAATATTTTCGTTCAGTGCATCTAGTTGTTTTTGCACTTCTTCGGTGTTCCTTCCCAAGACCACAATATCATCTGCAAATAACAGTAACTTCATTTCTTTATGTTCATATGCTTCCTTTGTTTCCTTTACTATTTCATCCATCACCATTATGAACAAGAGAGGTGACAGCACACTCCCTTGTCTTAGTCCAGTCTTGTTCGTAAACCAATCTGTCTTTCCAACTGGGGTCAGTACCCTGCTAACACAGTTGTTGTACATTGCTTGCACCATTTCCAACATTTCTCTTCCCAGTCTCTTCTTAACCATGGTTTCCCATACCTTCTCTCTGGAGACACTATCATATGCCTTTTCTAGATCTATGAAAGTCATGATCAAATCCTCTCCATATTCCCAGTTCTTTTCCATCACCTGCCTCAAGCTAAAGATTGGGTCCACTGTGGATCTTCCACTCCTGAAGCCATACTGTTCCTCTTGCAACTCTCCTTCCACCTTTCTTCTCATTCTTCTTTCTAATATCCTTTCCAGTATTTTTACTATCTGTGATATGAGGGTGATCCCTCTATAGTTATCAACACTCCTTCTTGTCCCCCTTCTTAAACACTGGTATTATTAGCCCTTTCTTCCAGTCTTCTGGTACACATTTCCATTTCCACACCCACTTTAGCAGTCGATACAGCCATTGCATACCAACAGGTCCAGCAGCCTTTATCATTTCTACACTGACTTCATCCACCCCTGTTGCTTTTCCCATCTTCATTTTCTGTACTGCTAATTCCACCTCCAGCATTGTTATATCATCTTCTGTTATAGAGTCGTCAGGTTGTGTCACTTCCATCTCACCAGTACCATTGCTCACATTCAAAAGCTTATCGAAATACTCCTTCCATCGTCCCTTTATCTCTTCTGGGTGTGTTAACAACTCTCCATCTTCCTTTTTCACTAGCTTTGTAGTAACTCTTTCTTTCCTCTTACTTCTTAGAAGCCCATACAGCATCCTTTTACTGCCACTTACATCTGTTTCCATTCTTCGTGTAAATTCTTCCCAACTTTTCTTCTTTTCTTCTCCTATCACTTTCTTACACCTCCGTTTGCTGTCGTGATACTTCCTTTTGCTTTCTTCTGTTTGATCTCGGTTCCATTCTTTCCATGCAGACTTCTTTTCTTTCACTGCTTTCCTCACTTCCTCATTCCACCATGGTGTCTCCTTCTCTTTCACTCTTGTTGACGTCCTACCACAAGCACTCTCTGCTGCACCAACAAATAACAGTGCCAGGTACTAAGTCATAAATTAGAATTTGCGGTGTGTAACCCAGAAAGTTACGTTATTGCGTTCATTAAAATAGTATGGAGAAGGTTCTTATATTGTCTGTGCAAAAGTCACACCTAACGCCTTTGGGGAAGAGGGTTCGATTCCCCTCCCAGGTACTAAGTCATAAATTCGAATTTGCGGTGTGAAACCCAGGAAGTTACGTTATTGCGTTCATAAAAACAGTATGGAGACGGGTCTTACATTGTCTTTGCGAAAAGTCACACCTAATGTCCTTGGGGACGGGGGTTCGATTCCCCTGCCAGGTAGTCAGAAATTCGAATTTGTCGTGTGGTGCTCTAGTACAGCCGAACTATTAATACGGGTGCAAAACTAACAGTATATTTGAGGCGTCAATTTCCAAAGGGCTCCTTGTCCAAGGAGTGAAATTGTTGGGAGAACGCGAAAAACGTTTATCAGACTTACTGCTTATCGTATGATAATATTTTTTACATTTATTACTATTAATCATGGAACACTTTTGGAGGAATCACAGCTTATAGAACCCAATGATTCTTCATAAAATAACAAATATAACTCGGACAAGGTGCCGTTTGGAACTGCAAGATGGACAAGGGCCGTTTTATAACAGTATGAAATGAACAAGGAAGGTTTAGTTTCTGTATGAATTAAAATTAAAGACAATAATAAGAATAACTATTGATGTGATGTTAACTAATTTATTCATAAAACTAGAGAATAGATTGGTTGATTTGTTCCTCAGTTTAGGGGCTGCGGCAATGCGGTCATGTAGCACTGTGTACTTTGGGTGTATGTAGAATCTGTCTGATAACCGGTGTTAATTGTGATGACTGTATTAGTGTGTGTTATCTGTTTTTAATTCAAGTATGGACTGCAGACATTCAATTTTCAAGTAGTTCCTACTTTTGCTACCAAATGCTACTGTCAACAACTAGTTCTGAACTTTATTACTAGATGCCACCGCAGTCGGCTCCTGGCGACGAACGTTGGAACCTAAGAGCGTTAGTCAAATCTAACCTATAATTTAGCTTCACACAAGTGTAATTATTGGAAGGTACTTTTACATGCCATAAATCTCTGACAAGGGACCGCCGGCTTTACTTCCCCTCCGAAGGAAGGCATACTGAGGGATTCTTAACGCTCTTAAGAGAATAGATTACATTGTTGTTTAGAAACCAACTATGTCCACAATTATTCAGCTGAATCAACATCCTGCATCAGTACTCCCTTATATTTGTCCTCCCGATACGTCTGAATTGTCTCTGGAGCAATTTGATAAGATGATAATCTTTGTAGAAAATTTTATTTATATACGAAAACAATGCTGCCAACTGAAAAACGTGTATTCATTCAAATAAAGCAAAGAGTTAATAATACAATATTTAATTAAGTATGGTAATAGGATATCTAACACATGGACAAGGGTCACTTTGGAACTCAGTAGTGCAGCTTGCTTACCCTCGTAATGGGACAAGCAACCGTTTGTTATTGTATATTATGTCTGCCATATTGGATTTCTGGCATTGGAACTGTATAGGATATTCAAATGCAATTTTTGAGGTTTTTGGGCCGTTTTGGTACTGTAAGACATATATAAATAATGGCGTAGGGATGTGGCGACCCCATCGCCCTGTGGGAAACCACTGCAATCAGCCTCCCGAGTATTGGCGGGAAAACCATATCTTTTTGGGGTAAGGAGGAAATGCCTACCCACAGCCAGATAACACCTCGAGGCAATTATTTCGGACTAAAAATCCGTTCTTCAGCTGCTGCCTTGCAGTGAGGCACGGGACTGCCAAAGGCTAAGGGAGTAAACCCAGAAAGAAAATCCTCTCTAGCGTTAGGCCTAGCAAGTCAGCAAAGAGAGAAATGTTGTAATTGCTTTCACAACTAAAAAGAGCCTCGGATACCAAACACCTAAAGTGACTTCGTCTTTGCATAACTCAGCCAGGAATGAAGGCCAACAACCTGATGTTAGGCCGAGATATACAAAGACAAAAACCAGAACGAGACAGAACAAAACAAGGATTGGAACATTGAATATCGTGACCCTGACTGCTAAAGGTGAAGAACTCGTTGACCTCATGGAAAGAAGAAAGATAGAGGTACTAGGCCTGAGTGAAACAAAGTGGAAAGGGAAAGGTGTAAAATCACTACGGAAAGGATACAAGCTCTACTGGCATGGAAATCCGGAAGAAGCCCGTAATGGTGTAGCGTTCCTCATCAGCAAGAATGTAGATGCAGTTTCAGACATAGAATACACCAATGAGAGGATAATTAAACTGCGTTGGGAAATAAACAAAAAGATTTTGACCATTGTACAAGTTTATGCTCCACAGTCTGGATGTTCTCAGGAGGAGAAAGATGCATTCCTTGAAGACCTAGAAGAACATGTAGAAGAGGATAATATAATTGTGATGGGGGATTTTAATGCACAAGTTGGGGTGGAAAGACAAAGGTATGAAAATGTGATTGGCCCCAACGGATTTGGAAACAGAAATGCAGAAGGAGAATACCTATTGGACTTCTGCCTCAGAAATAATCTCATGATTAAAAATACATTTTTCAAGAAACAACTCAGTCACATAATCACAAGGTACAGCTGGGATGGGAAAGTGAAATCCCTAATTGACTACATTATCTCTGACAAAGAAGCTGGAACCCTAATCACGGATGTAAAAGTCCTCCCAGGAGAGTGCTTAGACAGTGATCATAGACTACTAACTGCCACACTAAGAAATGTCCCAAGGGAAAAGATAAAACCAAGACGCATATCCAAGATAAAAGTTTGGAATTTAGAAGAGCTGGAGATACAGAAAAAGTATCAGAAGAAAATCAGTGACCACATCCCAAAAGATGAAATAAGAACAGGTCAAGAAGAGTGGAAAAGATTTAAAGAAACAATGGTTGGTGCTGCATTAGACATTGTTGGAAAAACAAGCACCAAAGTAAGGTGCTTTTCAGAAAGCTATAAAAGAAAGAAATATAGCTAGGAAAGAACGGGACAAAGAAAACCAGAAGGATACAAACAAAAATGAAATCAGTCTGGAACAATTGAACCAGAAATACAGAGATCTTAAACTGAAAGCGAAGAGATTAATACAATTGGAAAAAGAAAATAGTTGGACAGAATTCACTAAGAAACTAGAAGAGGACAGCAGAAACAATAACAAGCTCTTGTACAGAATTTTGAAAAACAAAAGAAACCCGTATCATCATCATCATCATTTCCCCTTATCCAGCTCCTGCCGGGTCGGGGTATTTATGGCACTTCTCCACTTTCCTCTTTCCTTCCACCATTCTTCTTCCACGATCTTGTCCCAGTCCAGATTTCTTTTTCTTACGCCGTTCTTCACTGAATCCATCCAACTTGTTCTAGGTCTTCCTCTTGGTCTCTTACCCTTGCACTTCGCCTCCAGCATCTGTCTTGGTATTCTATTTTCCTCCATCCTCTTTACATGTCCAAACCACCTTAGTTTATTCTTCTCAATTCTCTCATTTAGTTTTCCCATCCCAACTTCTTCCTAACATCTTCATTCCTCACTCTGTCTTTCCTTGTCTTTCCTATCATACTTCTTAGGAATTTCATTTCACTGGCTTGGATTCTACTCTCTTGCCTGCTTGTCAGGGTCCAAGTCTCAGCTGCATAAGTTAATACGGGTACATAGTACACTTTATACATTACCTCCTTGCTTTTCCTTGGTACTTCCTTATCCCAAACAAGTTTTCTTATACTTTGATAGAATGCATTGCTCTGCTGTACCCTCCTGCCAATCTCCATGTCCAACCTACCAGTTTGCATCAATTCACTTCCTAGGTATTTGAACGTGTCCACAATTTCCAAACTCTGACTTCCAATTTTCACAGTGCCCTTTCCTTGTCTTTCCCCTCTTGTCATCACCATGGTCTTGCTTTTCTCTACACTGATTTTGAGGCCATACTTCTGAATATTTTCGTTCAGTGCATCTAGTTGTTTTTGCACTTCTTCGGTGTTCCTTCCCCAGACCACAATATCATCTGCAAATAACAGTAACTTCATTTCTTTATGTTCATATGCTTCCTTTGTTTCCTTTACTATTTCATCCATCACCATTATGAACAAGAGAGGTGACAGCACACTCCCCTGTCTTAGTCCAGTCTTGTTCGTAAACCAATCTGTCTTTCCAACTGGGGTCAGTACCCTGCTAACACAGTTGTTGTACATTGCTTGCACCATTTCCAACATTTCTCTTCCCAGTCTCTTCTTAACCATGGTTTCCCATACCTTCTCTCTGGGGACACTATCATATGCCTTTTCTAGATCTATGAAAGTCATGATCAAATCCTCTCCATATTCCCAGTTCTTTTCCATCACCTGCCTCAAGCTAAAGATTGGGTCCACTGTGGATCTTCCACTCCTGAAGCCATACTGTTCCTCTTGCAACTCTCCTTCCACCTTTCTTCTCATTCTTCTTTCTAATATCCTTTCCAGTATTTTTACTATCTGTGATATGAGGGTGATCCCTCTATAGTTATCACACACCTTCTTGTCCCCCTTCTTAAACACTGGTATTATTAGCCCTTTCTTCCAGTCTTCTGGTACACATTTCCATTTCCACACCCACTTTAGCAGTCGATACAGCCATTGCATACCAACAGGTCCAGCAGCCTTTATCATTTCTACACTGACTTCATCCACCCCTGTTGCTTTTCCCATCTTCATTTTCTGTACTGCTAATTCCACCTCCAGCATTGTTATATCATCTTCTGTTATAGAGTCGTCAGGTTGTGTCACTTCCATCTCACCAGTACCATTGCTCACATTCAAAAGCTTATCGAAATACTCCTTCCATCGTCCCTTTATCTCTTCTGGGTGTGTTAACAACTCTCCATCTTCCTTTTTCACTAGCTTTGTAGTAACTCTTTCTTTCCTCTTACTTCTTAGAAGCCCATACAGAATCCTTTTACTGCCACTTACATCTGTTTCCATTCTTCATGTAAATTCTTCCCAACTTTTCTTCTTTTCTTCTCCTACCACTTTCTTACACCTCCGTTTGCTGTCGTGATACTTCCTTTTGCTTTCTTCTGTTTGATCTCGGTTCCATTCTTTCCATGCAGACTTCTTTTCTTTCACTGCTTTCCTCACTTCCTCATTCCACCATGGTGTCTCCTTCTCTTTCACTCTTGTTGACGTCCTACCACAAGCACTCTCTGCTGCACCAACAAATGCCTTTTTAAAGTGAGACCATTCCTCTTCTATGTTTTCCACTTCAGTAACTGGGATTTGTTGCTTCAATATCTCCTGAAAATTTTCCTGTACGGTTTTGTCTTTCAATTTCCATACTTTTATTTTACTTTCTCTGATCTCCTTTAGGTTTTCCAATTTTTCCCATCTAAATTTTGCCACCACAACTCTATGGTCCCCATCAAATGCTTCTCCTGGTAAAGCTGTCACATCTATCAGCTTTCTGCGATTAGTCCTTTCCACCAGAAAGTAGTCAATTACTGATTTTGTTCTTCTATCGCCCCAACCATATCTCGTAATTTTCCTGCTGTATTTCTTCCGAAACCATGAATTACCCACTATCAGTCCATTCCTTTCACAAAAGTTTACAAGTTCCTCTCCTTCCCGGTTCTTTTTCCCATATCCATATGGTCCAATGACTTCTTCCTTTCCTTGTCTCTCGTTTCCGACTTGTGCATTCATATCTCCCATGATCACCACTTCTACATCTGAAATTACTCTTTCTACATCCTCCAGGAATACTTCAATATCTTCTTCTCTGTTTCCAGTCTGTGGTGCATACACTTGTATGAAGTCCATCACGTCATTTTTCATCTTCATTCTAATTTTCATTATTCTGTCACTCACACACTCGACCACTTCAACATACTCCTCCAGTTGTTTCGAGGTTATCAGTCCCACACCATTTTTGGCCTCTTGGCCACCACTCCAGTATAATGTATATCCTTTCCTCAATTTCTTCCTTCCTTTACCTTTCCATTTCACTTCACTCAGTCCCATCAATCCAACATTCTCCCTCTCCATGAAGTCTACCACCTCCTCCACCTTGCCTGTCAGGGTCATGACATTCATGATTCCCACTTTCATGTCCCAATAAAAGCATTAGAAATTGAAGATGGAAACATTGTATGGAAAGAGGAAGATGTAAGAAGGGAAATGAAGAAATATTTTCTCCAGCTATATAATGGTAAGGATGTAATGGAGGAGGAATGCAACACTCCAGAAAATCAGAGCAGCAGTACGGAATATGAGCCTCCTCTGACTTGGTCAGAGGTTGAAACCGCTTTGAACAGCATGAGTAGAGGCAAGTCACCTGGCATAGACCAAATGAGTGTAGAAATGATAAAGGCTGCAGGAATCCATGGACTTCATTGGTTGTTCAGAGTTATGAATGCTATCTGGAAGGAAGAAAAAATCCCAGATGATTGGACAAAGGGTATTATAGTCCCTCTCTTCAAAAAGGGAAGTAGACGTCATTGTGGCAACTACAGGGGAATCACCCTTTTATCACATGGACTTAAGCTAATGGAGAAGATTATTGCTAAACGGATAAGGAACATCCTTGAACCCCAGTTAGAAGAAGAGCAATATGGATTTAGAGGCAACAGAGCAACCACCGACCTCATATTTGCAGTAAGGATGATCATGGAAAAATACTGGGAGAAAGGAAGGGATATCATCTTTGTCTTCTTAGATATAGAAAAAGCCTATGATAGCTTGCCTAGAGAACAGATATGGGAATGTCTATCAAACAGAAATATCCCACAAACTCTTATCAGGAAAGTGAAAATGCTGTACAGTTATTGCCAGAGCTGTGTGCAAATAGGAGATGGGTATTCAGATTGGTTTGCCACAACTAAGGGAGTGCAACAAGGCAGTGCGTTGTCACCACAGCTATTTATCTCTGTGATGGATGAAATTATGAAAAGGGTGAAACAGAATTCTGGAAATGATTTCAAGGCATTTGCTTTTGCAGATGATGTAGTGGTATGGGGTTGCACAGAAAATGAAGTACAGCAGAATCTAAATGCTTGGAACCACCAATTTAAGGAGTTTGGCCTCAAAATCAGTCATACAAAGACAGTAGCAATGGCAGTCAGCAGACAGAGGTTGCATACAAGCATTGAGCTGGATGGAGCGAAATTAGAACAAGTCGATTATTTCCAATACCTCGGTAGCATTATGACTGAAGATAACAGATGTTCTGCTGAAGTCACCAACAGAATCCAAAAAGGAGCTCAGTTTTATCACCAGGTCAGGAACCTCCTTTGGGACCAACAAATTCCTTTAACATCCAAGAAAATGATGTATCAGGCCTACTTCTTACCTATAATGACGTATGGACTTGAAACTTGTACTATCAACAGAAGAGATAGTAGCAGACTTCAGGCTACAGAAATGAAGTTCCTGAGAACAATGCTTCAGAAGACCAGAAGAGACAAGATCCGAAATGTGAAGATTCGTGCAGAGAGTCAAGTGAAACCACTTCATGAAGCAATAGCAACATCAAGGTTGAAATGGTTTGGTCATGTGAAGAGGATGAATCCAAGCAGAACGGCAAGAGTATGGCTTGAGCAAGATGTGGAGGGCAAGAGACCAAGAGGCAGACCACGGACACGCTGGATCTCCCAAATAAAAGAAGACATGCAGGGAAGAGGTGTCGATTGGCACCAGGTAGAGGAGGAGGAAATATACCTGAATAGACAAACATGGAGAGCGCTCTTATACTGCACCCGGGAAGCTGGAGAAGGTTAATGATAATGAATGAAGACATATATAAATCAGTAGATGATGCACAGACTAAGCCATTAATACCAAAACATGAATTTTCCATATAGGTGGACAAGGAACCCTTTGGAAATGGGTGCCTCATTTGTGGTCAGCACCTTCGATTTACCCATAAATCATGAAAAAAAAATCACATTTCTAGAAAAAATGTCCGTACCACCTCAACGCCATAAGTTACTAAGTCCCAGGTCATAAATTGGAATTTGCGGCGTGTAACCCGTTAAGTTACGGTATTGCGTTCATAAAAATAGTATGGAGACGGTTCTTACATTGTGCTAAAAGTGACAGCTAACGCCCTTGGGGGACGAGGGTTCGATTCCCCTCCCAGGTACTGAAAATTAAAATCCACAGCCTGCTTCCAGTCTCCAACCGGGTCAGGAATGGAATGAATGAAGCCCCCCATCTAGCGGCGAGGATATGAACTGTGCCGGCTGCCGAGGCCCGACGCACTCCTCTGGGGCAATAATTAAATGAATGACAGATGAAATGAAATGATAGTGGAGAGTGTTGCTGGAATGAAATTGTGACGGGGAAAACCGGAGTACCCGGAGAAAAACCTGTCTGCCTCCGTTTTGTCCAGCAATCTCACAAAGACATGGATTGTCCGGGATTTGAACCACGGACCCAGCGGTGAGGGGCCGGCGTGCTGCCGCCTAAGCCACGGAGGCTTCCCTTCCCAGGTACTAAGGCTGTGTCCCAATACTCAAGTTGTCTGCTATTGACTAGCTGCTAGCTACTATGTGCCATGTGCTATGCACTACGGAGATTTGGGACACGTCTGCTTGATCACAGCCTCCTTCATAGACTTGTGTTCTGAAACGCACTGGACTTACATGCTGGTACCAACCAAACCAACACTCAAGATGGCGGTGACCTGCTGCTCCTTGTAAGCTCTTTGCGCTTTCATCAGCTGTTTTAAATAAACAATACCTGAACGATTACGTTCATGGATGCGCCAAGAAGATAATATCGGCAGCGGCAAATTGACAATTTGAGACGAGGCCCTTACTGTGCGCCGGAGACCATGAACCGAGTTGTCGTTGCAATTCTCAGTCGTGATTACTACAGAACCAAACAACATTCGTGTGAAAATAATTATCACAACACAACAAGATATTATGCTTCCCTCGTGGGTTGTGGTTTGAAGCGTCGAATTTGGCAAAGAATATAGGTCAAGCATAAAGTAGATTAAAGTCAAAGACAACCTACAATTTACATAACCTACAATTCCGATAAGCTACAATTTCTAAACTTCCTTGTACAAGTCGACAAGTCGGCCAATCTAGCAAGCACTTTCGTTGACTAGCTACTACAGACTTGATTGCTATGTGCTAAGCAGTATTGGATCACGACTTCTGACGTCACATCCGGTAAAGTAGTCGACTATCTAGTTCACTACGGCTGAAATTGTACTATTGGGACACAGCCTAAAGCCTGTATCACACGACACTCGCTAGCATGGAAGCATCCACCAGTACAGGTATACACGCGTCTATTACCGTGTGATTTGTACCTTCCATACTAGGTTCTGCCTTCCATGGTAGCTTCCATACAACTCATGAAATTGCTCAGGTGCTATTTTTCCTGGCAGCTTGCATGGAAGTTTGAGTACAACAACCAATCGGATTGCTTTTCTCGTTCTAGTAGAAATCTTAGCGACAACATTAACAAATACATTTGTTATGTAGGTAGGCCCTCGAATAAATCGTCCTCGTAGATCATGTAGACAAAACTAAGTTGCAATATTGCTGTACGATGTGAGGATATAATTATATAATTAAAAAGAAGTAAAAATTTTCGCCGTTGGATAGACTTGAACCCGGGATCTTCAAAACACCAAGCAAGCGCGATACCACTTGCACACTTTTCCAACAGACGTTACCGCATTTTGTTACGCTTCTTATTAGCGCGTATAGTTATATACCAATTATTACGGTTAGATCTTAAATATTGATTGGAATGCATTCATTCAGTACCAGGCATATTTTCAAATGTACTTAAAGCAAGTTTCACGACCGCTTTGCGTTAATAATGCGAATCGACTGTAAATGTTACCCCCAAACGACAACCGTCCTCCATGTTTTATTTCTTACAACTTGGCGAACGAAATGCTAGCGTGTGATACACTTCAGCCATAAAAGCAGGTGTACTGGCGAGGATGAACAGAATCATACAGAATTTTATACCAGCGATCACAACAGCTTCCATGCTAGCGAGTGTCGTGTGATACAGGCTTAAGTGTTACATTTAAATTAGGGGCATTGCATTGAAAAAATTTGTATGAAAACGTTTCTCATGCGCCGCTATTGATTTGTTCGCCACGCAGGCATGCGTAGTCGGCCGCATGTCATTTGTTCGTAACGCGCGCCTGCGCAGTTGGTAATTTTACGAATTCGTAAAAGTATAATATTCCTTACCACCTAAACTCCATAAGTGCCCAAAAGTTAAGGTTTATAAAACGAATGTTAAAAAAAAAATCCGTTGGAAAAGTGAATAAATTAACTTCAAATTGTATTCACAAAGAAAACTTACAGACTGTTTCGTATAAATCTTCTCCTCTGAAATTCTTAGTCACTTATTGAGGTTTTAAGTTGTGGCCTTATCTCCTCTTCTGCATTAGTCTGGAAAGAAAGGAAATATTGTAATACACACCCTAATGAATGAAATAAGCGTCCAGTACATGTTGAAAAACGTAACGGTTACTTACTTTTGCTTATATTTATGAATTTTTAACCTCGAGCCTCCGTTTCCTCAATGGCTAGTCGATCGACGCATTTCAAATCACAGGATACAAATCTTCGAAGTCTTCGAATGCAACGGTCACGAGAAGTTTGTCACGTAGGCAAGCAGCGGCACAGAACGAGCAGCGGAGAGATACAGGAAAATATTTTGGGTAGGCAATCACAATTCTATGCAAGGAGTTTCATTTGACCAATCAGGTTAAGTATCATTACAGGCTGTAGACGTATGATATTAACTGGACGGTGGTATTAGCTAATTTTCGATCACTCACTTGGACAACGAACCAGATACCGAATATTTTTCTTTACTTTTTAATATACCGTAGTTCAATTTATAATTCGCCGTACATTGGCACTAATTAACTACTCAACAACATGTGAGTACAATTGGATAGAAAATTCAATGAGAGTTTAAAGAAATAATAATAAAAAAGCCCAACACCAACTGATGACTGTAGGCAACGAACTTGTTCCTCAACGATTGCAGGCTTGAAAATATGAAAGCTGTGATTATAATTAACTGTGAGACAGCGCTGATCTTATTAAACATGTTTCAATCTCTCAGATTTGCACCAATCACACCAAGCATCCGTCATAAAAAGCAACAATCACAAGAATATATTGGCAGCACTAGGAACCTAAACTTAAGGCAGCCAAAAGTGGAGAGAAATATTGACTACAATCCGTTGGAGTTTATATCCAGATATCAAACTAACTTATTTTATCTTCTAAATGGTAGTAGTGCATGTCCAGACAAAAATAAACAAGGTAGTTGGTAGCATGCTGAGCTTTTATGCCCAATATCGCGGGTACAAACCCGGCCGAATTCGTCAGATTTCTTAAGAAAGTTAAAATCCGTCAGTATGCC
This sequence comes from Meconema thalassinum, assembly GCA_946902985.2. Lineage (NCBI taxonomy): Eukaryota > Metazoa > Arthropoda > Insecta > Orthoptera > Tettigoniidae > Meconema > Meconema thalassinum. Next base: position 145,718,527 of record OX336395.1, on the reverse strand, counting down.
TTCCTTCGGAGGGGAAGTAAATCCGACGGGTCCATGTCATAGATTTATGGCATGAAAAAGAACATTCCACTAACTACACTTGCGCAAAGCTAAATTTCTAGGTTAGATTTTATTAATCCTCTATTAGTTCCAACGTTCATTGTCAGGTGCTGGCTGCGGTGGGATCTAGTTACCAAGTTCACAGCTAGGTAGGAAAAGTAGGAGCTACTTGAAAATTGATGGTCTGCAGTCCTTACCTGAATTACAGATACCGTAAAGCACACTATTACAGCTATCACAATTAATATCGGTTATCGAACAGATTCTACATGCACCCAAAGTACACGGGGCTACATGACCGCGTTGCCGCAGCCTCTAAACTGAGGAACCAACCAACCAGCCCAAATTAAGAACATTTTTTCAGGAATTTTATAATATTAATATATTCTCCCAACGGTAATCAAGAATTGGATCAATAAATAATTTAATATTGGGATATGTTTCCAGTATTAAACAGCTGTTACAGTTTTTGTTCATCGGAGCAAAATGCATCACTCACATGTATAAAAGTAGAAGCAAATGTTTGACAGCAGCGCCTCACTCACGCTAAAACAGTGGCCGTGAACCACACTCAGATACATGAATGGTTTTACACAATATTATGTCAGCTGCAGGAGAGTACGGTCTTGCTCTGAAACTTAGGCCTATGTAAGCGGTGTAGGGGAGTACCCAGTGTGGGGGCTGATGCGACTGAAACACTCCTAAAATTCCTAAGAAAATGAGGCCTTATAATCAAAGGTAATTATTTTTTATATATAACCATAATTTGGTTTTTAACTTTGATTGTATCATACAGTGGCGGCCGGTAATAATGTTGCACAACGATCAGATTACTCTAAGAAAAACAATTAATACCGTATTAATATTTTTAGGAATAAAAGCTGTACATTTCCTTTTATATAAATAGGAATTCATGATTTTGTTCTTTAATGATTCAGGAAATCTTATTATAAGTTACTGTGAACTGCCTGAGAAAGCGATGCGCGCCAACTGTCTAGGAGCGCCCGCCCGTTTGGTCGTTGTCGGCCCCAAGTACTGACCAGATCTCAATATGAAGGGTATGGCAGATTAAGTCCTATCCCAACAGTTACCTTGGCTGGTCGTTGCCCGCTGATTGCAACAAGTGCGCCGAGGCATGGACGGAGACATCCAAGATGCTCCGTCAACTGCCGATACTACGTTTTGCAATGCAATTTGCACGTACTTGTGACACTCACAGTTCTTTCTCGCCCTCAAATATACCTTACGTTGTTTTCAGTGGCGGCTGGTTCAGATACCAGTTGTATGCTGTAACCTATCCCCCATCCAAAGAATACAAATATTTTTATGGAAACACTCACTCAGTAACACTTAATAGTCTCTTCACTGAGTTTACCATACTGAACAAACTATAGTTCATCGATTTACAAAATGTGGCTGTAGGATAGGTTAGTTGGGAGTGTTAAAATACCTTCTGGTGAGAATAGCTGATGGCTTCCTATATTTTTTCCACTGTTTGCTTTGAGCGATTCCCTCTAAAATGCTACCGCAGAGTCTGAAAGGAGCCACCTGCTACGTTCTCATTTCGTGTGACCGGTGCTGCCTCTGTGTGCTCGAATGAAGAATTGCTGTGATGTCTTGGCCTGTGGTGTTGGCTGTTGTCGCAGAGGTGGGCACGCATGCGCAAAAGGCGGAGTTCATGTTTGCTTGCAATAAACGTAGAAATTCTCGCTGAGCTGCGATCTACACAGCCAGTGCCGGACGTGGAAAAGAGCGCACGACTACTAGATACCTCGTTGTGAGGGGAGTTGATATATTTCCAATTAGTTGACTGACATCTTTTTGATGCACTGTATTTGATTGTAAATATTACTAAAGTAATTAATTTTCTAATAAAACAATGTGCTGCAGCACTTCAGCACATAAGATGCAGCCGCCCCTGGTTGTTTTGTTCTCGTGAAGTTAGTCATGTAGACTAACTTATCATCCATTTAATCCGATGACAATGTGGTGTTCTTTGAACTGCGGCATTATTGATGATTGCGGTACATCCGTTTTACCGCGCAATTGAATAGTTTTCTCTGATATCAAGCAGTCTTTTACCCTACCACCTCCCCCCCCCCCCTTCTTTTAATGGAAACAGTGCAACACCCAGAACAATTATCCGCCGACCCCCACTGGTATCATAGCGAATATTGTTATAAATATAAATGAACCCATAACATAGCTGAGTGGTCTGGACATGCTGCACGGTGCGACTGGATAGATGTACATATGGAGATCTGGGATTTGAACAGCACCCTGAGTGTTGTTGTCCCCCTCCCCACTCCAAGTCTTTCAAACTCTAGGTACCCTACTTCAAGTTCCACACCCAAATACAGTTTCACACACGCCTACAATACCATATATTATCAGACAGATTCTACACACACCCAAAGTACAAGGGGCTACATGACTGCGTTGTCGCAGCCCCTAAACTAAGGAACCAACCATTCTCTGGCTTCATTAATTTGACTGTCGAGGTTTTGAACAACATCTTGTTTCAGTTTATGCTTCATATTCTATGGGTTTCAGGATCAAAGAGTTGGCGGAAAATCTCCAATACACCTGGAAAGCTACCACACCCTGTTAAGAGAATAGAACGATTTGAAGTATCGCTTATTAGCCCCTTAGCATGGACGGAGTTTAAGCGCAAGTTTCAAAGTAAAATTTACTATGCGTAATTGAAAATGACGTAACTTCCATATTCTCCGACCAATTTCAATGAAACCTAAACAAAAATATTTTAAAAGCCCTGACTGTACCTTGAGTGTGAAAAGTCACAGTCCTAGGAGACACCTTACGTACAGCCAAATCTTTCAATATCACTCGAATCATTCTTTGGATCTATCAAACAGGGCTCAGAATCCTTATGTGTTCGGTCAAAACATCCTTTACTTCGTCACTTTTAAGTCCGCACTTGTTAGAAACATGGGTGATGAAGAAAAGGGACAAGAATAAAATACGAGCAGTGGAGATGAAGTTCCAGAGGAGTAGGGTAGGAGTAACAAGAATGGACAGAGTAAGAAATGAGAGAGTCAGAGAGATGGTAAGAGAGGAACCGTTGCAAAATAGAATAGAGCGATCTAGGCTACAAGGGTATGGACATGTGAGGAGGATGCGAGATAAGAGGATACCGAAGAAGATGGAATGGAAATGAAGGGAAGGAGGCCAAGGGGAAGACCAAGGGACAGATGGACAAAAGGAGTTAAGAAGAGTGTGGAGGAAAGAGGAGTGTGCTGGGACACAGTGAAAGACGAGAGATGGTGGATGGTCAGGAAACTATGGATAGGCTTATGTTCCAAGCAGATCCGACCAGCGGTCGGAAACTGCTCAAGATGATGATGATGACTTGTTAGACATCGCCATGCTTTCAAGTGACAAGAGATTTACGGTACAGGGCTAGGCGCTGTTTTCAACGGGTAAACACCGCTCTGAGAGAACCTTACTGGGGGGGAAACGAGAGAGTAAAATCCGCACCCTTAGCACAGCGGTCGCCTGAGGGCAGACAAATGAAGATCATAATATTGTAGATGCACGCATATTTCATTCAAACTATCTTCAAATGGCGAAGGTTCCAAAGAAGTTCATTGCAGACATTCTACACCACAAGACAGTCAATATATTCTTAGCAAAGGGCAAGGATAAAAAGGATCGTATTACCCAGAGAGCAAAACAAAAGAGCCCCTCACCGCACCACCGTGTGAGAAGCTGGCAGCACAGCTTGGCATTCTATGCTGAGGAGGTAACAAGGGACCCCTAACTTTCAGGCGATCAACACGAATATATGCGCAATTAAATTGACCTAATGTGGTTTTACCGGAATAAGATTCCATGTGATTCCATACAGGGTCATTATCTTTGTGCGCCCCGATAAACACGGCAAGCTAAGCCAGCTGTGACTGGCGCAGATCGCGGGCACGCTTACACGGTTCAGTTGGTGCTCACTTTCACACTTTTAACTTTTACCAAACATGTTCAAAAATGTGTACTTACAGCGCTCATAGGCGATGCTGAAAATGTCCTCCCTCTCTTGTAACAAACACCTGACATCTTCTGATGAAAGAATGTGTGTCAACTCTTTTATTATTTATGGAACGTGTTTCCTTGAATCGTTTAGCGAGCCTCCTAATTGTACTGGCATTAGGCACAGGTCTTTATGGAAACATGATTCGAAATTTTCGTCACGCTTCAGAACACGATTTTCTGCTTTTCATATACGAATTATGGATATAGACACATTCGCGCAATGTGAATTGGTGTCTAGGCATGGCCAACAATCACAGTAATCACAATACTCACTAAACGTGCAATGTCTAAGCTTTGCAGATACATGTCCATAAAAATGACAAAACACGTGTGAATTAACGATATGAGTCAGCGGAGCGCGCCAACCACCAGCTGATCCAAGAACGCGCGCCCGCAATCCACGCCAGTCACAGCCGGCTTAGCTTGCCGTGTTTATCGGGGTGCACATAGATAATGACTCTGCATAGTATTTCCACAGATCTGTAATTTTGACCATTACCATTCAACTGTCATGAGTAAGTACTAGGACCGAGAAAGAACTTACATAGCATTCATATATATACCTTGTCTTTTACCTGCTGTACTGTAAACAATATTGATGTTATTAAAATATGAATTTCAAGGGGAAATAAAAGGTAAAACCCGCACCCTTAACACAGTGGTACCTGAGGACAGACAAATTCATCTCATCTCTATAAATTTATGGATTCAGCGATTCTGTAAAAAGAATCCTGGATACATGCCTGGAATAGTGTGTGATGTGCAAAATCTGTAACGGCTGATGAAGGCCTCAATCTAAAACATGTCCCGATATTAATCAAGTGTGAATAGATGTACATCCTGGAAATTCAAGAAAAATTCTTCTTAAATTCATCATAATTTTTCCCTTCCAGCATACCGGGTAGAGTAGTTGTATATGAGCAATTCCCATCATTGCCTGTCCATAAATATTTATTTATTCAACAGATGTTCCCAGCTTCATTCTCCTTCACAGTTCGTTGGGATAATATCTTCCCTTTCATTTCAAGTAGTTCTGCATGCATCCACAAGCTAGCTGCAAAGAAATATTGAAAACCCATTAATTTGATGTATACTGTCATCAGAAACCAAAGGTGGGAAGCATATATCCCAGTGGTCTCCACAGTTCGGTTGTGTTCAGTGAATGCAATGCATTGTTTTACAGAAGAGGGTGTCTTTATTGAAGATAGGAGATTTGTAAAGTTGGTATATAATTGAAATATAATGTTAATAATGAATGGTGTTGGTCACTTGAGTAAATATATTTCAGCTAGAAAGGAAATAATTATCTTGTTTAATTTTCTGTGTTTATAGTAAATGCTATTTTGAAATTATTGAATTACATTCAAATATACTAACTTTTCACATTCCAGTTTTCGGCAAAGATGTTATAGGTCACTGAACGTGTGTTGCGTGGGAGCTAGATTTTTTTAAAATTATAGAGCGTGACATGTGTTTTGTATGTATATTGTTTACAGTGCGATACTTGGATATGCTGTAGCATTTGATTGCTGATGTTTTATGTAATAAAGTGTAAATATTTGGTGTTGTACACCTCTTAATTGTTTTCAGACACACTGCAGATTTAACCTGCAGTCGGGCTGCAATCTTCGTTATCTTGTGATAAATCTGAGTATGGTACATGAAGGGGCCACGCTCGGAACTTAAGAATTCAAAGATGTAAACACTGCAGGATGTTATTTTCCTTATTACTAGCAGTCATTGTTCAATATCTGACAAGGGCGAGTCCATCCCGGTAGCACTCAGTACCGCGCACGCACATGTGCAAGTATTTTACTGTACGATTATCGGTGAAGGTTATTGTGGAATATTTAATTACGATAAGTTTTCACTTTTACTAAGCGGCTTCGTTGGCGTGCATTAAAACTCCCTCAGTATGCCTTCCTTAGGATAGGAAGTAAAGCCGGCAGGCCCATGTCATAGATTTATGGCATGTAAAAGAACCTTCCACTATATACACTCGTGTGAAGCTAAATTATAGGTTAGAGATTTGACTAACACTCCTAGGCTCCAACGTTCGTCTCCAGGAGCCGACTGCAGTGGCCTCGAGTAACCAAGTTTAGGACTAGTTGTCATTGATGGTGGCGTTTGTAGCAAAAGTAGGAACTGCTTGAAAATAGAATGTCTGCAGTCCTTACTTGAATTAAAAACACATAACACACACTAATACAACCATCACAATTAATACCAGGCAGTTATCAGACACACACCCAAAGTACACGGGCTTCATGACCGCGTTGTCGCAACCCCTAAACTGAGGAACCAACCAGATATTCTTTATTGTACAATGTTTCTATCATGAATTTATGTTGTGGAAGTTAGTAGATCACGTGTTTTATACTTGCAATCATTCACATATTATCGATCTGACTGATTATTTCATCTATTTATTATCATATCAACAGTACAATGCTATGTTTTCCTGTTAGTTCTTATTGTGAACATCTTCCCCAAAGAAAAACTGTTTTATTATTCCAGAGGGGAGAACATCTTAGTTCTCAAGCAGTTCGAAGGAGAAGAAGATGAGCAGGGTTCAAAGGATACAGGCACAGCCAACTATAAGGAACGCCCTGCCCATAGCACTCTAATCCATGTGGTAAGCATGGTGATGAATGGTGCTGAACGTGTGACTCCGTACTAAATCGCATATGTTCTTTTAACACTCGCATGTTTTACAATAGTGTTTAATGTAGACCAAAGAAGAAAGGCTAATCATCATCATATCATATATATTATTTCAGCGGTATAGATCCCTCTTGCGGCACTCACAAGGGACCGATCGTGACAAATGAACATTCAAATGAAAGAGAATAGACATTAGCAGTGACAAATCACACCCTAATTTTCTAAATATCTATAATTTCCATTTTTTTTAAATGTAAGAAGTGTGCGATTTGCAGATACCGTTGCTGTAGGAAAATTGCTTTCCACTTCACAATTTGGCCCCTGTGATGCCTGTTTCATGTCATTTTAACATTCTGAGGTCTTTCGTTTATCATTTTGCATGGATTTCAGAAACAGTACCGTAAATCAAAGGAATGAGAACGGTACTTAATTTCATTAATATCGAATAACCGGTGAGTGTTATGATGATCCAATTTTCAGTGATTGCCTTCTTAAGCTAGGGAACGTAGACTTGGAATTCTAACTGAAATGTAAATAGTGTTCTATAATCATTTGGTTGAAATAAAACATAACATCCTTTGTCCTTAAATCTCTCATTATAAACTTATTGGGGAAAGTGTGTTTTTTATTGCAACTCAACTCTGTAACAACAGCAACAATCGTACGTTGATACTAGACTACAGGGAGACCAATCCCTCCCCCAGAGACAAATAATAAAAATATTACATTTGTTAAGTTTCTTATTTTGAATGAAACCAATCTTCAGATTGATGACTACGGTATTGATTTGAAGATGTAAGTTAATGCTTGCTAATTTGAAAACATTTCTCTTCACTCGTTTGATATATTTAGTGCTACCCTAACTTAACACTTACTGAATGAGCAAAATAGGGATGTAGCAGTGAGGTGGGTGAGCAGTAATTTTCCTCATCCCTTTCCAGCCCTCACCCCTTAATGTAATGTTGACTAAGCTTATCCCCCAAACACTAGTTAACTTACGCCACTTTTGACAATCCTCGTCAATATTTAATAATTTCGGTTGAACATTACCTTCAATAGCTACTTTTCTCATGTCTACATTGGAATTTAAGCAGTGTATGTAAAACAGATACACAGTGGCTCCGGTGGCATAGTTGGTAGCAAGCTGAACTGCTGTGCCCAAGATAGCGGGTTCCAACCCAGCCAAAGTCATCGGATTTTTTAAGAGCGTTAAAATCCTTCAGTATGCCATCCTTTGGAGGGGAAGTAAACCCGGTGGTCCTATTTCATATATTTATGGCATGTAAAAGATCCTTCCACTAACTAAACTTGTGTGAAGCTAAATTGTATGTTAGATTCTGTTGAACATCTCTATCAAAGTTCCAACGTTCAGTACTAGGTGTCAGTGATATCTGGTGGCGAAAGTTGGAATTACTTGAAATTGAACGGGACTTCTAGCTCGCCCCATGGGTGTCGGCTTGAAGCAGCTACAGCCTCTGGCGAGCTGAACATGTCCTCGGACACTCCCGGCACTAAAAGCCATATGATAAATAAATAAATAAATAAATAAATAGACAGAAATTATAATTATGGGCACACTAATTGGTCAGTAAAATAAGATGAAGTTACAAGAGCAACCGGAAAGAACCACCTATTTAATGTCACACTGGTGCTACTGTGACAAACAGAAGGATGCTTAGTGCTTACTTAGTCAGAAGGTAGTGTTTTCTGACACAGTTGTTGAAGATACTGTATCTGTGGAAATAAATGCAATTGTATCAAACATCCTTCTCAGCAATTACTCTAAAATGATGACAGACCCATTGAATACTTGAAATGAAATTAAGAAACATCAATTGTTAACCCTTGTACGAGTTTTTTTTTAAATTCTTGCCATGTTCTTCTCTTTTAGTATTAGTTAACTTTACGTGAGAGAATTTTATCAGCTTTATCGTTTTATTTCATTAATTGTTAAGAAATTTACATCAAAATCTCCTCTAGTCATGGACTAATATACACAGTCACAAAGCTCACTACATGACGAAATCGCATCCTCTTGACGGCTGGAGGGATATTAGCGCTCGGGCGGCAAGCAAGCTGGCAACTGCCCTTAGCACATTACTCGTGGAACAACTGAATTTTAACTCACCGGAGTGATTATTTCAATTGTGTACGTAAGTCAGGGTGAATCAGTACCTACCAGTGGCGTAGCGTGAACTTTTGAGCTGGGGACGCCAAAGTTTTAAACGACAGTTAAACTACGGAACAAATCAAAAAGCTAATATGAAAGATACTGTCACATACCTCACACAGTCTTGTACATCAGCTTCATTCGTCGTTTCTTATTTTCTGCGAAAACGTCTATGATGTGTTCAAGGAATGCGGGCTCTGATGAAAGCTCACTTTTTTTTTTCAATAGCCAATGAATTATACACGACAAGCGACTATTGCTCATAGAATTTCTAAGGTAGGTTTTAATTCTTTTCAGCGTGCTCATGCTGCGTTTACTACTAGCTGTAGTAGTTGGTTGGTTGGTTCTTAAGTTTAGGGGCTGCGACAACGCGGTCATGTAGCCCCGTGCACTTTGGGTGTGTGTAGAATCTGTCTGATAACCGGTGGTAATTGTGATGACTGTATTAGTGTGTGTTACCTGTTTTTTTAATTTAAGTACAGACTGCAACTTAGAATTTTTCAAATAGTTCCTACTTTTGCCGCTAAGCGCCACCGTCAACGACTACTAGGCCAAGTTCAGAACTTAAGTACTAGACGCCACCGCAGTCGGCTCTCGGCAACGAACGTAGAAACCTAAGAGCGTTGTTTACATTCTTAACCTATCCAATTTAGCTTCACACAGGTGTAATTACTGGAAGGTTCTTTAACATGCCATAAATCTATGACATGCGACCGCCGGCTTTACTTCCCCTCCGAACGAAGGCATACTGAGGGATTTTTAACGCTCTTAAAAAATCCGACGACTTTGGCTGGGTTTGAACCCGCTATCTTGGGCATATAAGCTCAGCATGCTACCAACTACGCCATCGATAGCTGTAGTAGTTGGAATAGTCAGTACAAAGCGTAGTAGTTTAGTTACTTCCTGATAGATGGAGTCAAGACCGTTCGTAACAAAATATTTTAAAATATCTTTTAGAGCTAAATGCTTTGTCTGATCTGCATAAACAATGTGAAGTTCATTTATAGTAATTGGTTAACATTAAAGAATGGATACTGTTTTACCAACAAAATCTAATTTGCTATGGGGGAATGTTTCGGTGTATTTTTAAACTTCATTTCCTTGTACTAACTCTATGGAATTTAGATGAGTACGATCTTCGAATCTACTTTTCATTTGAGCTGTTAGTGAATCTACTATTCCAAAAGTCAGCACTCTCAAAGTGTTCTTTTGATTGCCATCATACATTACGTTTTCATTCAACTCGATGCTTTTTTTGAACGCATATGTCAGTGAGATCTTCATTTCTTAAGTTTTCTATGCTTTTGACGACAGCCTCTTTCTCATTATGGTAAGTTACAATACTCACTGTCGATGATGGTAACAATTTGAAAATATGATCAGTGTAAAAGAAACAAGCTTCGAATACACATAGGTAATATACAAAGATTGGGTCATCTATATGTTATTTGAGACCAATGGCACAGTTCACAGAATCGTCATCCCATTCACTATTTTCATCATAAATAATTTCATCAAAATACATTACAATTCTTGGAAATGTTTAATAATGGTGAAAACTGCCCTCGAATGAAAATTCCATCTCGTATTGATTGCTCGTGGAAGCTTAAATCCTCTTTTGGTCAACAAAACTGTCCTTTTAGAAGATTTGCTGAAAAAACTGTGAAAAGCAGTCAAGGTACAGACAAACAAACGAACCTGATTTATTGTTTTTGAGCCATACAGGAGTACCAAATTTAATTGGTGGGCGTAACAATGGACGAAAAGAGCATATGGGCAAAACTGTTTCATTAGCTTTTGAACGCCTCCTTATCAGCCTGCCATTACAGCTGCGCCATCGTATGTCTGGCTTACGCCTTTTTCTCCATTTACTTCCCAGTCAAGTAAAACTTTGTGCACGATTTCTGACAATCCCGCAGCTGTTTTATTCTTGGTAACGTCATAAAAGCCGACGAATCTCTCCTCTATTCTATCATCCACACAATATCTAAATATTATGCTCATCTGGCTCTTACATGACACGTCTAATGTCTCATCCGATTGTATGGATAGAAAGGGGGATTCATTTATTTCGGATTTGATTTTTTTTCATTTAATGCAATTATTTTAACTCCTATCAAGTCATTTTGAATGTCTGGAGATGTTCCTTTTAATAATGATGATGACTCTAAATGGTCTCTAACTATCGATTCATTTTGAGCGAGCAGATTCAACAATTGCAAATAATTACCCTTGTTAATAGAACTTTCATCTTCTCTATGCCCTCGGAAGGCTAGTTCTTGTGTACTGAGAAATACTACAGATTGAATGAGTCGTCGCGCATACTGCCTGTTTGAAGACACGATCTCATTATGTTTTACTGCTTGTAGTCGAGCAACTTCAGAAAATGCATGCTCAATGCGAGTTTTACCTAGCAGATGATATGCTTCACAATGTAACAAATGGTATTTTGAAAACTGGTGTTTTACAGCTTTGTTGTATTTTGAAGACTGGTGTTTTACAGCTTTGTTAATTGAATTATTCAGGTCCGAAATTCCTTCTGTTGCACCATTCAGTATCTTTCGGCCCAAACATAAGGCAAACGTAACAAAACATTTTGTTTATTTCAACACACCCAGTTCGACAGGAAAACCTGTCATACCAAGAAAACTGAAAACTCCGTGTGCGATTTTTACCAGCTTCTTTAATTGATAAATTTGGCTTTGGTCTTTTTGTTTTTAATTCACATCGCTGTTCATATGATAAAGTGCTCAAAGGAGTTGCCTTTAGAAAATTAATAACATTCGAGTCCTGTGAACTTACTTCAGTCATATTGGCAGCATTAAACACACTCGCGCACAATTAAAATTAACTACACTTCTACAGTTCGAACTATCACTAGCGCAGCGATTGGGCCATTGAGTTAACAGAACAGTGATCATACAAAGTTTACGCCAGTGGGTGTCAACCAGATAGGATTTATTTGGCACCATCGTTGTAGTACGTAATCTGTGGTTTACGCCAGCCAAACGCCGGCGTACGGAAGCACTTACCTTCCGAGAAGCAAGAATGAACTCGCGCATGCGCTGATCCGTGGCCTGGCCGGGGTGGTACATAGCTCTCGACGCCAAGAAGTTCTGGCGTACAAGAAAAGCAAAGCACAGCAGTGGACCGTGGCTGGGCTAAGACTAGTTATATGGTGGGTGCGGAAATAAAATAACTAAGCGCCATGTAATATGCTATCGCCGCATTTATATAAATTAAAAACGAATTTATATTTTACTCTTTGATGAATACACATTCTAATTTTTAAATCAGGGAACGCCCGGCGTATCGGCGTATTATAGCGCTACGCCTCTGGTACCTACTACAGCGTGATAATTCAGATTAGAGAAGCCACGTGTCGTTCAACACTTCTAACTCATAAAGACAATTTCATAGTTTTAATTAGTTCAGTCCTGAAGTCTTACCATAAATGTCAGTAAGACTAAAGTCTTGGCACAACCTTCACCAGGCACACCTCTTCCTCAGTTCAATATCTCCATCTCAAATTTGCCATTAGAACAGGTAGACCACTTCTCGTACCTGGGCAGTACCATTTCTGTGAGCTGTACCTGTGAGCAGGATGTGGATAAGAGAATTGGCGCAGCCCATGCAGCATATGGACGATTAGCGCACCGGGTCTTCATGAATAAAGAGCTGTCCTTGTGTACAAAGCAGTAGTCATTTCTACATTGTTGTATGGCTGTGAAACGTGGACCCTTTACCGACGTGATCTTAGGAAGCTTGAGCGCTTCCACCTATAAAATCTTCGATCAATCTTGAGGATTAAGTGGGAAGACCGCATTACCAATATTGCTGTTCTTGAAAAGGCTCAAATCAACAGTGTAGATCACCAATTTAGATGGATTGGTCATGTCCATCGGATGGAAGATGTGAGATTACCTCGTCAAAATGCTATATGGTGAGCTATGCTATGGCACCAGACCTCATGGTGGTCCTAAGATGTGCTGTGCTACAAGGACCAATTTAAGCAGATCCTGAAATTGACAGGTCTTGATTCACAAACCTGGGACATGCTGGCTGAAGACCGCTCAACTTGGCGCCGTACCATCTCGGATACTGTAAAAACGTTTGAAAGGGATCGACGCACACATGAAGAGGCCAAGTGTCAAGCTAGGAAACTTTGAGCAGTCCAACCACGTCCTCCTCTAGCAATACTCTGTGACTTGTGTGGACGCTTGTTCTAGGCCAGGATTGGACTCTTTAGTAACCGTAAACACATCCACAAACTGGACTGGAGGGAGAAGATTTATACTCGGATTCGAGTTAAAGCCGATGACTTATTTAATGAGTTTCACATAGCATTAATAAGCCATAGCAGTTGTCAATTCTGTACTGTATTTGTTTCCATCACGGGCGGCTCCTGATTAAAATTTTAGGGTGGGCCCAATGATACCATTTTTGTTTTATATTTGGCATTTATTGTTGCCAATACTGCCATTATCATCATTCCACACAACACATATGAAACAGGTTTGAATAAATAGTTCATGCATTAAATACTGTACTCACGTGACTCCTCATTTGTGAATATATTCTCTCCTGTGCTTGGATGAAGCAAATTTATCCATCAGCTGGGTTGGTGAGGTCCTAATATTTTAATTTCTAACTGTGTGTTCAGCAGTATAGAAGAAAAAATACTGGTTAATAAAAATTTCACCTTCATTTTCCTATGTCACACACAATCAGCATATTAAATAACTATGCACCGTGCCACTAAAGTTAAAAACACATTTATACAGTAGAAATTAACTTCAGCCACAGGGCTCACCAACGCACCTGTATTGTACTTGGAATATCAGACAGCTGAAAATGGCTGAATACCTGTTTAAGGGCGAGGGGTGGGGTGGACCCTTCTCCTGTAATCCTGTTTGGCAGAGACAAAAGCAGGAAGTTAAATGGAGAGATCTTCTATTTCGCTTCAAACCAACGCTATGGGCCCATTCTGCTGGCCCTTGAAGAAAGAGAAAAATCCCTGCATAGCACAGAAGAATTCGCATGCAAGACAGTGCTATGTCCACTGTTAACTCACCGAGCCCATTAAGCCACACACTTTACATGGGAGTTTCTGTGGGGCAGCCCTCGCTATGACGAGACTGTCAGGATCTTAAGCTAGGGATGAGTTATGTATACTGAGTTCTTTTTAGAGATTCTAGAAGGTTTTAAGTTGAGTAGCTGCAATTTAAAGTAATTTTAAAAGATAAACATTAAGCAAATTCTTAGTAATACTGCCAGGGTGGGCAGGGCCCATTCGTCCCTTAATGACTTATCACCCCTGGTATCAATCAGGATGACTACCAAAACCAACAGATTTCCCTGACAATTCCCTGATTTTTCCAAGAAACAGTAACAGGTGTGGCCATTATCTTATATATATATATAAGGATGTTCTTTTGTTCGTCTTTTAGGCTTTCATAAACCATTCATCCGATTGCGTTCAAATTTTGGTGAGTTGTTGTGCACCCTTCCGAAATCAATATAGGCATAATTAATCCAATTTACAATAAACAGCGCGCGAGTAGTTTAAACAAATGCGTGTTGGCGATGCGTTCACATACAATTCATCCGATTGCGATCAAATTTTTATGAGTTGTTGTGCACAGTCCCGAAAACGTTATAGGCATAGTAAATCCAATTTACAATAGATGGCGCGCGAGTAGCTTCAACAAAATGGCGTACGTTTGTTTCAAGAAAGTCCCACATGCGTTCATATACCATTCATCCCATTGCGATAAAACTTGGGTGAGATGTTCTGTACACTTCAGGTAAGGTTTCTGGCTGAGTAAATCCACTTAACAATAGGCAGCGCACGAGTAGATTCAACAAATGAGCGACGACGGGCGAGGCGTCTTAACAAAGTCCTGTATGCGTTGACATACCATTCGTCCGATAGCGATGAAACTTGGGTGAGAGGTTGTGTACACTACAGGCAAGGTTTCTGGCTTAGTACATCCATGTTATAATAGGTAGCGCACGAGTAGATTCAACAAATGAGTGACGACGTGCGAAGCGTTTCAACAAAGTCCCGTATGCGTTCAAATACTATTCGTCTGATAGCGATGAAACTTGGGTGAGATGTTGTGTACACTTCAGGGAAGGGTTATGGCGTAGTAAATCCACTTTACAATAGGTATCGCACAAGTAGATTCAACAAATGAGCGACGGCACGCGAATCGTTTAAAAAAGTCCCGTATGCGTTCATATACCATTCATCCGATTGCTATGAAACTTTGGTTAATTGTTTTGCACTCTCCAGGAAAGGTTTCTGACTTAGTAAATCCTTTTTTTTTTTTCAATAGTAGCGCACGAGTAGATTAAACAAATGAGTAACGGCGCGCGTATCGTTTAAAAAAAATCCGTATGCGTTCATATATCATTCTTGCGATTGCAAGGCAATTTGGTGAAATGTTTATTCCACTCCCGCAAAGATTTCTGATTTAGTAAATCCATTTTATAATTGGTGGCGCACGAGTAGATTCAACTAATGAGCGACAGCGCGTGAATCGTTTCAACCAAGTCCCGTATGCGTTCATTTACCATTCATCCGATTGTGATAAAACTTGGGTGAGTACAGTCCTGCGAAGGTGTATGCATTAGTAAATCCGTTTTTCAATGGGTGGCGCACAAGTAGATTCAACAAATAAGTGACGGCACGCGAATCGTTTAAACAAAATCCCGTATCGTTCATATGCCATTCATCCGATTGCGATGAAACTTTGATGAGTTGTTGTGTACACGCCAGGGAAGGTTTTCGAATTAGTAAATCCATTTTACAATAGGTAGCGTACGAGTATATTCAACAAATGAGTGACGGCGCTCGAATCGTTTCAACAAAGTCCCTATGCGTTCATATGCCATTCATTTCATTGCAATGAAACTTTGGTGAGTTGTTGAGCACGCTCCTCCCATGATTCTTTTTGAGATAGTAAATCAATTTTACAATAGTTTAGAGGTGGTTAACGGAAAAAGAAAAAAATTGGGAATCCAAACGCACTTCAACAAAGAAAATTACAACGCCAACACTTTCTTTGATTGGCATTGCAACGCATGCCGGGTACAGCTAGTAAATATATAAAACAGAGTTTGTACTTAAAGAGCATTTCAAGAAGTGCTCGAACAATAAAGGGTTGATAAGACAAAAGAAAGTACAGAAACATATATTTTCCTATATTTTGCAAATTTGCGAGTATTGAAAGTAGCTCGTCAATAGTAATGCTCCCAAAAATCATAGTTACACAGTTGTATACAAATGCACAGTCAACACATGTAATTTGTATGCTCCATCTTGCAAGAAATGAGAGCTTACTGATTTAACATCAGTACGAACATACAACTACAACAGTCATCAACAGAATATACTTTTCCCCCATGAAGATATAAATTCCTAATTTCCAATTAAGGCTGGACCTTGTAAAACTAAAATACCCTGGGTGTCATTAAATACCCTGATTTTTCCAGAAATTCAAAATTCCCTGTTTTCATGAGTAGTAGACACCCTGAATGATAGTCAAGGTTCTTCATCATCTTCATTTCCCCTTTTCCAGCTGACACTGGGTGGGGGCAAATATGTTTCCTCTCCACTTTGTTCTGTCGTTCCACCATTCCTCCTCCGACACGGTGTTCCAACCCAGGTTCCGTTTACTAATGCTATTCTTCACCGAGTCCATCCAACGCATTCTTGGTCTTCCTCGTCCTCTCTTCCCTGTCATCCGTCGTTCCAGTGCTCGTCTTGGTAGCCGTACTTCATTCATCCGTTTGACATGTCCAAACCATCTCAATCTGTTTTGCTCCAGTTTGTCATTTAGTGTCCGTACTCACAGTTCTTTCCGTATATCTTCATTTCTCACTCTGTCTCTCCTCGTTTTCTGGACCATACTTCTCAGGAATCTCGTCTCTGCTGCCCGTGTAGGGTAGTAGTATAGTGAAAGAATTATGAAATATTTGAAAAATTATTTTTGGGGAAGTAGATCTATATCGTACCTTGTGTATCAGGGTTTATTAAAAATTTTGTATGGAATTTATATTTCTCGAGTTAAAAAGAGCTAATATAATATGTTATTTAATGTAATATATTTATTAAAAATATTATGTTAGAAATGAAATGTTAATCGTCCCTCTTAGTCATTGTCCAAGTTTCTGCTGTATATGTCATTATAGGAACATAATATGCTTTATGTTCGACGATGTCGAAATGTAAATATTATATCTCAGAAAACTGTATCATAATGAGGGTCATTATAACACTATTTTTCATTATGAAACAATTTCTCCCACCAATTAGAGCTCAAGAAACAGTTGTTTGACCAATGAGGTGAGGATAGCATCGCACCTGCGCTGAGTTCCAAGGTCTTCTAATTTAAATTTCACTGCGTGTCCTAGTATCATAGTGGGGTAATCGAGGAGGCCATGGTCAAATACAAGGTATTCCCTGCGTCCCATGCGCTCTGTTCAGTACATAAAACTGGCGAAATATCAACAGATATTTATGAATATGTTCGAACATAAAATAGTTATAATAGTTATCGTCGAACATAAACAGTCGTATGCAACTTGCCTATAATGGTAATTAAGACACTCGTATGGAAATTATAAAACTCGCATACTTTCGTTTTATAAACATACTCGTGTCTTAATTATTGCCATTTTAGGCTTGTTGCAAAATGTACTATTGTACATAACTTCTTTAGCCTTAATTGGTATATCCTTGTTCCATACTAGTCCCCGTACCTGTTGGTAGAAAGCACTCCCGAGTTGTATTCTTCTGCTAATTTCCAAATCTAGTCTTCTATCTTCCGTCAGATCGCTTTCCAAGTATTTGAAGTGTTTCACCACTTCCAATTCCATATCTCCTACTTTGATTACTCCTTTTCCTTCTTTCTTACCTCTACTCACCACCACTGTTTTACTCTTCTCCACATTTATCTTCAATCCCCATTGCTCAATCTTTTCATTTATTACGTCTAACTGTTCTTGTAACTCCATCTCCTCCTCGCCCCAGATCACAACATCGTCTGCAACCAACATTACCTTCATAAAGATGAAGGTCTTTCATTGCTGCCTTCATGATGTCATCCTTCACCATTAAGAACAATAATGGTAACGGATTATTGTAGCAAAAATCAATACAAAACCTACGTGCACCACAGTGGTACAAGTCTATATGCCTACCAGTCAAGCTGATGATGAAGATCTTGAAAAGATCTACGAAGAAATAGATGAAATTCTGAGGTTTATCAAGGGAGATGAAAATCTTATAGTAATGGGAGATTGGAATGCTGTGGTAGGAAAAGGAAGGGAAGATAGTAGGAGATTTCGGATTAGGTGAAAGGAATGATCGAGGAAGCAGGGTGATGGAATTCTGCACCGAGCATGAGTTGGTCATAGCTAACACCTTATTCAATAATCACAATAGAAGAATATACACATTGATGAGACCAGGAGATACAGGGCGTTACCAAATCGACTTCATTATGGTCAAGCAGAGGTTTCGAAACCAGATTTTGGATTGTAAAACATATCCCGGTGCTGACATAAACTCTGACCACAATCTGGTTGTTATGAAATGCAGATTTAAGTTGAAGAAACTGAAGAAAAGTTAAAAGCCAAAAAGGTGGGCAATAGACAGACTGAAAGAGAAGGATGTAAACGAAAGATTCAAGAAGAGTATAAGGAAGGACAAATGAAAAACCCTAAACAAACTTCAATTGCAGACGAATGGGCACTTTTGAAGAATGAAATAACAAAATCCGCAGAAGAAAACACTGGTAAGAAAGAAAGAAAGAAAGAAAGAATGGGTAGAAAACCGTGGATCACTCAGGATATACTAGAATTGATGGATGAAAGGCGGAAACACATGAACGTAAGAGATGAAAAGGGGAAAGCCGAATACAGACGTCTGAGAAATTAGGTTAACAAGAAGTGCAAGGAAGCGAAAGAAGAATGGTTGAAAGAGAAATGTGCAGGTATAGAAAATTGTCTGAAATTAGGTAAAGTAGACACAGCTTATCGAAGTATTAAGAATACTTTTTGGGAAAAGAAGACTAAGTGCTTTAATATTAAGGACACAAATGGAAAGCCTCTAACAGATAGGGAAGAAAAGGTTGAGAGATGGAAAGATTACATAGAGTGTTTGTATAAGGGAAAGGAGATTGAAAATCATGTAATAAAAAGGGAGGAGGAAATTGATGAGAATGCAAAAGGAACTTTAATATTGAGATCAGAATTTGACAGAGCATTGGAAGACTTAAGCAGCAACAAAGCACCAGGCATGGATGATATACCGATTGAGTTGCTACGCTGCAGAGGAGATGAAGGTCTGATCAGGTTATTTCACTTGGTGTGTAGAATTTATAAGACAGGTGAGGTACCCTCTGATTTAAAGAAGAATGTTATGAACCCTATACCGAAGAAAGTGGGAGCTGACAGATGTGAAGATTACCGTACAATCAGCTTGGTCACTCATGCTTCAAAGATCCTGTCAAGAATAATTTACAAGAGGACAGTAAGCCAGATAGAAACGGAGTTGGGTGAAGACCAGTTTGATTTCAGGAGAAATGTAGGGACAAGGGAAACTGTACTAAGTCTTAGGCAGATTTTGGAAGGTAGAATAAGGAAAGATAAGAGAACGTTCATGGCATTTATAGACTTAGAAAAGGCTTTTGATAACGTTGATTGGACTAAATTGTTTGACATTTTGAAAACGATTGGAATAAAGTACAGGGATAGGAGGGTGGCCTACAATCTATACAGAAACCAGACAGCAGTCATTAGAGCTGAAGAACATGAGAGAGTAGCTGGTATTCAGAAAGGTGTAAGGCAAGGCTGCAACCCATACTTTTCAATCTTTACATTGAACAAGCAATGAAGTACATCGTAGAAAAATTTAAAGTGAGAGTGAAGATTCGAGGAGAAATAATTTCAACTCTGAGATTTGCCGATGACATCGTCATCTTGGCCGACACGCCTGAGGATTTGAGTGAGTTTTTGAATGGTATGGACTCAGTCATGAGGAAAGAATTCATGATGAAAATTAATAAATGTAAGACAAAAATATTGGAATGCAGCCGATATAATCAGAATCCTCTCTGGACATCAAATTGGCAGGTGAAAAACTGAAGAAAGTAGGAGACTTCTGTTGCTTAGGAAGCAAAGTAACCAGTGATGGACGAGGCAAAGAGGATATAAAAAGTAGGTTAGCTCAGGCAAGGAAAGCATTTCTACAGAAAAGGAATCTGTTGACATCGAATATAGATTTAGGTGTGAGGAAGTCATTTTTGAAGGTCTTTGTCTGGAGCGTGGCACTCTATGGAAGTGAAACTTGGATTATTGGTGCAGCAGAAAAGATGAGAATTGCAGCGTTTGAAATGTGGTGTAACAGGAGAATGATGAAGATCAGATGGGTAGATAGGGTTACAAACGAAGAGGCATTAAGACTAGTGGGAGAGGAGAGTTGTTTCTGGCGACTGCTAATGGATAGAAGAGATAGGTTGGTAGGACACATACTAAGACTCCCATGAATAGCAAGCTTAGTTATGGAAGAAAGGGTCGAGGACAAGAACTGTAGGGGTAGACCAAGGTTAGAATATGTTGAACTAATTGCCTCGGACGTAGGGTGTGGTAGGTATGTAGAGATGAAACGATTATCTCAGGACAGGGAGGCATGGAGAGAGCTGCATCAAACCAGTCAAAAGACTGAAGACTCAAACAACACCACAACAACATGGTGACAACACACTTCCTTGCTTTAGTCGAGTGTCAATTTTAAACCATTCCGATGTCCCGACTCCAGTTTTCACACTACTGTTGCAATCCATGCACATTCCTTTTATCATGTCTCTCAGTTCCTTGCCTATCCCTCTATTTGTTAAGCTTTCCCAAACTTTTGTTCTAGGGATGCTATCATAGGCCTTTTTCTAGATCAATAAAAGTCATTACCATAGCCTTCCCATATTCCCAACTCTTTTCAATATTCTGTCTCAGAATGAAAATGGGTTCCACTGTTGACCTGCCCCCTCTAAATCCAAACTGCTCCTCCTCTATTTGGTTTTCTACCTTTACTCTAATTATTTTTTCTAGGATTCTTTCCATTACTTTGGCAACATGCGAGATGATGGTGATTCCTCGGTAGTTACCAGACACCTTTCTGTCTCCTTTCTTGAATATTGGCAATATTATTACCTTTTTCCAGTCTTTAGGAACTTTCTTCTCTATCCACACACTCCTGAGAAGTCGGTATGTCCACTGCAGTTCCACTGGTCTTGCCGCCTTGATCATTTATATTGCTACTTCGTCTATTCCCACAGCTTTCCCCATCTTCATCTTCCTAACTGCCCATTTCACCTCTGCCATAGTAATATCTGGTTCTTCTTCTATCTTTTCCTCCACCGTTTTGGCTGTTTGCGTAACTTCTCTGCATGCCTGGCGTCTCACATTCAACAGCTCTCGGAAACATTCTTTCCATCGGTCCGTTATCTCTTCTGGTTTTGTCAATACTTCACCTTCTTTGTTTTTCACGAACCCAGTGTTCACCTTTTCATTTCTTCTACTTTTTAAAATTGCAAACAGCAATTTCTTTCCACAATTTAAATCCTCCCTTATTTCCTGAGTGAATTCTTCCCAGCTTTTCTTCTTTTCCACTGCAATTACTTTCCTGCAATCTCTGTTTGATTCTATATATTTTGCTCCACTTTCTTCAGTCTTTTTTGTTTTCCTTTCCTTCCAAGTTTTCTTCTTCTCCCTTTCCTTTTCTTTCACTCTATCATTCCACCATTTTGTCGCCTTTTCCCGTACCTTTCCTGATGTTCTACCACATGTTTTTCTGCACTGTATCGAAATGCACTCTTGAATTACCACTAGCTACATTAAATTCTTAGCCACTTTAAAAACTAGTTATTCTATAAAATATAGATATCCTGAACTAGCACCAACATGTAGCGGTCAGGTACTATGTAGGATCATTTTATTCTTCAGTTTAAATAACACGCAATAGTCTGTTACAAACACATTATCGTATTATGAACTTGGCATTATTCAAATTCGATGCGTATAGAATGTCAAGGGAAGCCTGTTCATTTGTAGCAATAATCCATTTGTTCTCAAGAAATGAACCACCGTAATACTACACACATTAAAAATGAATATTTACAGCATTTCGCAGAATGAACTACGGTTGGAGCAAGGCAAAACGCTGAAAAATTAGACGAGTATAATACAGCTGCAAATGATCCAATTGTAAGCATGAGCTTTTGTGGCAAAGTCCGCAAAGAAAACCTTGGTTTAGGGGGGTTGGGGTCCGCTAGTGGTGTTGCAATATGTAAAACTATCTTCAGAATGTGCGTTCATGTGGTCACTGCCAAGTGAGGTGGCAAAAGTAATAGCCACTCGTGATAGTGCTGTAGAAACATCATCCATGTATCGGAGTAGCAGCCACACGTGATAGTGCTGTGGAAACATCATCCATGTATCGGAGTAGCAGCCACACGTGATAGTGCTGTGGAAACATCATCCATGTATCAGAGTAGCAGCCACTCGTGATAGTGCTGTGGAAACATCATCCATGTATCGGAGCAGCCACTCGTGATAGTGCTGTGGAAACATCATCCATGTATCGGAGTAGCAGCCACACGTGATAGTGCTGTGGAAACATCATCCGTGTATCGGAGCAGCAGCCACTCGTGATAGTGCTGTGGAAACATCATCCATGTATCAGAGTAGCAGCCACTCGTGATAGTGCTGTGGAAACATCATCCATGTATCGGAGCAGCAGCCACACGTGATAGTGTTGTGGAAACATCATCCATGTATCGGAGTAACAGCCACTCGTGATAGTGCTGTGGAAACATCATCCATGTATCGGAGTAGCAGCCACTCGTGATAGTGCTGTGGAAACATCATCCATGTATCGGAGCAGCAGCCACACGTGATAGTGCTGTGGAAACATCATCCGTGTATCGGAGCAGCAGCCACTCGTGATAGTGCTGTGGAAACATCATCCATGTATCGGAGTAGCAGCCACACGTGATAGTGCTGTGGAAACATCATCCATGTATCGGAGCAGCAGCCACACGTGATAGTGCTGTGGAAACATCATCCGTGTATCGGAGCAGCAGCCACTCGTGATAGTGCTGTGGAAACATCATCCATGTATCGGAGTAGCATTCACACGTGATAGTGCTGTGGAAACATCATCCATGTATCAGAGTAGCAGCCACTCGTGATAGTGCTGTGGAAACATCATCCATGTATCGGAGTAGCAGCCACACTTGATAGTGCTGTGGAAACATCATCCATGTATCATAGTAGTAGCCACTCGTGATAGTGCTGTGAAAACATCATCCATGTATCGGAGTAGCAGCCACACTTGATAGTGCTGTGGAAACATCATCCATGTATCAGAGTAGCAGCCACTCGTGATAGTGCTGTGGAAACATCATCCATGTATCGGAGTAGCAGCCACACTTGATAGTGCTGTGGAAACATCATCCATGTATCGGAATAGCAGCCACACTTGATAGTGCTGTGGAAACATCATCCATGTATCAGAGTAGCAGCCACTCGTGATAGTGCTGTGAAAACATCATCCATGTATCGGAGTAGCAGCCACACTTGATAGTGCTGTGGAAACATCATCCATGTATCAGAGTAGCAGCCACTCGTGATAGTGCTGTGGAAACATCATCCATGTATCGGAGCAGCCACTCGTGATAGTGCTGTGGAAACATCATCCATGTATCGGAGTAGCCACTTGTGATAGTGCTGTGGAAACATCATCCATGTATCGGAGTAGCAGCCACTCGTGATAGTGCTGTGAAATCATCATCCACGTATCGGAGAAAGTGTATATTTTTGTTTAATTTAATGTAGGGAATAACTTTTTTTAAGTGTTTTAACTTTTAGGTGGAAATAGATCTTGTTATTAATCTCTTTCATTTCAGTAGCTATGTCATTTCTTCGTCAACAAAACAGAACAAATAGCCATTTTATCAACTTTATCCACTGATCGTCTGGTGATGACAATGGTAGGGACAGGAGACAAGTTTCAAAACAACTACATCACGTCTATGCTTGACACCAATACACAAATACTGTATCCATTGGGGTGGATTTTGTTGCTAATTTCATGAAAATGCCAGTTATGATATAACAAGTTATGCAAAACATGTTTACTATCGTTTATTATTACATCTTAAATACACAAACTTAAAGAATTCAGATTATAATTGTTGCTTAAAGGTGCAGAACAGCGAGGTCATCTGCCCCTATAAAAATATCAAAAATCAGCTACCTGTTTTTGTTATCCCTCCACCACATGAACAGTCCAGCTCCATGGCTAAATTGATACCATACTAGACTTTGGACCAAAGAGCCCTGGGTTCGATTTTCAACCAGGTTGAGGTATTCTAACTTCATATAGTTAATTCCCCTGGGGGTTTGTGATGCTTTCATCATTCATATCGGCACGCAGATCGCCCACAGGCATCAGTTTGAAAGACCAGCACTACAATCTCTACACCTTTTCTTTTAACCACTAACTTATAGTTTTCGACCATCAGCCACACTTTTTGTTATCAAAATTACTGCATAAAATATGCCTGCATCTTATGATCTATCATATTTAGACAGAGTATACATAATTTGCTACACTAATGATCAAGAAATTCCTTACAGTACTCACAACAGTTGACCCTTTTATTACCGGTACTTACGTTAAACAGTGGTTATGGAATACCTGTGTTTGTCTCACAAGAATGCAAGTTGCAGGGAATTCCAGCAAGTTACCGTATACAATGGCAGTTGTACAGATGAGGTTTTCTTACAACATATTATTGCACCACCTAATTTGTTTTTGTATACAAAATAAATTTCTATACAATTTTCTTTGATAATACAGTTAAATTATATTTTTCCTTACACTTACGTCAAAATATCAGGGTGCATCTTATGGTCTTAAATAAGGTACGGTATTTAAAATGTGACTCGTAATTTATCCTATGCTACAGTCTTGGTTCTTTACACCCTAAAGATTTAAGTGTATGCATTAAGTTACTGAATTGAATTGTTAAATGATTTAGGATTTTTTAAATTCATTTATTTCTTTATAATACTAAATACTGTAAATGGTTTCATTTAGCTTGGTCCTAAATGGACCTGTGGACCATTTCAAAAGATTGTTTTAAAGCTGGGTTATAATTTAAACATTTAATTGTAAATCTTGCTACCTGGGCTTCTTGCCCTTAATTGCAAATGAAAAAATATTTTGCATCCTCAGTGGAAAATTGCCACAAGTAAAAAGGAATATGCATTTTTAGTTACCTGGTGTATATGACTCTCTTTAATCAAATCTGTGTAGTGGAAAACTGTCACAACTCAAATCATGAAGACAGCAAATTTACTACACATAAATCTGTTTTCTTCTCTTGTCATCTGTGGAATTCAAGCAGTAGAAAACTGCTACATCTTAGTTGTGACAGGTTTTTTCTCGTTTTTTTTTGTGTGTGTAAGTTATGTAAGATTGCTAATATAAAAGAATGAATTAACAAGCAAATAAATAAAATTCACCAAAATAGTAAATATTGTTTTAACCGTACCTGCCATAACTGTTAACAGTTTAAGATACGCTGAATAAAAAATACCATAGCTAAAAATTATTATTACTTAAATGAACATAATACATCACAAGTCTTTGCATTTGATGTTAAAGTTCATAATGCTTGTACATTAATTCCACATTCTGTAAGTGATATTTACTATTTTTCATGATTCAAAATCTCTAAATGCTTCTCGTGAAAGAAATATTAATTTTTTAACCTCAGTGTTCCACCGGGGGTCCGATATATATTTGTATCATGATTATCGTACCAGAAACATGGCTAGTAAAACAACTATACAATTATTATTGGAAAAATCATATAAAAATTGGTTCAAAGAGGTCCAGGATGATTTAAAAGAGTTAGATATAACAATGCACCACATTAAAGACAGAGTAGATAAGTGGATTCTGAGGAATAGAGACAGACGACTTAAACTAAGAACATTTGAACAAAAACAATTCACCATAATTAGTGAACAAGGGACAGCCAAATCGGAAAAATTGAAAATATTTTTGGAGTAGAAGAGGCACATCTCTATCTAATATTCCGAAGAATAAAATGTACATGAAGTGATTCAAGTGCTCCTATGTGAGCATAAGAAAGTGCAGGGTCATTATCTATGTGCGCCCCGATAAACACGGCAAGCTAAGCCGGCTTTGACTGGCGCAGATCGCGGGCGCACTTACTCGGTTCAGCCGGTAGAGGTGTGCACTTTTACACTTTTACTAAACATGTTCAATAATGTGTACTTACTGTGTTCATAGTCGATGCTGAATATGTCCTCCCTCTCTTGTAACAAACACCTGACATCTTCTGATGAAAGAATGGACAACGATCTCACCTAATTTTTGTCAACTTTTTTAATATTTACGGAACAAGTTTTCTTGAATCGTTTAGCGAGCTTCCTAATTGTACTAGCATTAGGCAAAGGTCTTCCTGGAAACATGATTCTAAATTTTGGTCTTGTTTCAGACAACTCACTAAACGATATGAGTCAACGCAGTGGGGTATTGCGAGGTCTGCACCTGGCCAGCCAAATGATGCAACAGTTTGCCGCGGTCCACTCATTTGACCGGCCAGTTGCGCAACGAATGGACCTCGCAATACCCCGCTCCGCAGACTCGTATCGTTAGTTCACACGTGTTTTGTTATTCATATGGACGTGTATCTACAAAGCTCAGACGTTAGTGTTGCACGTTTAGTAAGTATTGTAATTACTGTAAACTGAACTTAAAACAATACACAAGAGATGAAATCAAAGCCATCACTGCTGTCAGGTGAGTGTTACAAGAGAGGGAGGACATTTTCAGCATCGGCTATGAGCACTGTAAGTACATATTATTGAACATGTTTGGTAAAAGTGTAAAAAAGCACGCCAACCATGAACGGCTGAACTGTGAAAGCGCACCCGCGATCTGCGCCAGTCAAAGCCGGCTTAGCTTGCCGTCTTTATCGGGGCACACATAGATTATAACCCTGTAGCTAAGTAAATAAATAAGTAAATAGATTATAACCCTGTAGCTAAGTAAATAAATAAGTAAATCATAATTACCGAAGAAGCACTGACTGTCCCAATCTATCTGCCAATAGACATATATTCAAGTGTTGATTTCTCAGGTATTCTAATTTTGAAATATTGCTACACCGATAAAACATGAGCATGAGATTCTTATTCTTTACATGACTCGCAGTAAGATCTACCAGATTCTCTTTGTACTGAAGATCAAATTATAAAATCTCCAAATTATCAAAACCACATATCACTTTTAGGCATTGGCCTGTGAGCTATATACAGCCATCCCATACAGTTCAAGGTATGCCAAGTGTGGGATAAACTGAAGATGTGCTATACTTTCACAAGTAATACAATCATTATTCAATATATTCAGCGATGTTAGTTTCTTCACACAATGGAGATGTCTTAAGCTAATATCTGGCATGTTACTGAACGTAGTGAAACAGACAGAGGCACTAAAGGTTAGCTTCTCCAGCTTTGGACAGTTTTTTGAAACAACCCGAAATAATTCATCACATGACAAATTATAATCGCAATTGCAGATTTTTGAGATTAGAAAACAATGAAAATATAATTAAATTATCTCTCAGACAATTTTCCCATACATCATTAATTGTGAGAAACATAATTCTTCTCAAATACTGTGCCTCTTCAACTTTCAATTGCTTTGCATCTTTACACAAACGAAGAAGAGACGATGACTCCAGCTTAGTGCATGAAGATAAATATGGCAAAACACAGACGTTATCGTAAGTACGACAAGGCAAACAAAGAGTAAGTTATGCAATTGATGTTGCATGTTTCCCAAGGAAGACACAAGATCCTTTTTTGTCACGAAAAAATCATGGACCTCAACATGTTCTAGATTTGTCAAAAGGAAACTTAAGAATTGCCAAGCTCTGAAATAATTTTGTCCTTTAGTAAGGATTAGCACTTTAATATTGTGAAATACTCGAATGTCTTCAGATAGTGCATAGAAGATGTCTGTTGACACGACAGTTTCTGTGCAATGCAACAAAAAATGTACCTCTCATTGTTACATCTTGATAAATCAATGGCTTGCAACTGAGGGGATATTTTCAACAAATGTATCGCATTCTCGCTGCTGGGTCTGTACACAATGTACTTCCATAAACGCCCCAGTCTTATTGCCACCAAGTACACTCAAACTGGACCGATGTCACCAGATCATTGTATGAACAATATGAGAAGATCTTCAACAACACATCTTAGGGTAAAGTATCGGCACCCAGACTCATGGCAACAGCAACTCCAGTAGCTAAAAGGTTATAAGGAAAGAAATTTCACGATCTGAAAATGAACTTGAACAAGTTTCATTACGAGTTCTTGTTTAATTTACGAGCTTGTACATCATGGACATCAGCCCCATGTTCTTGAGATTGCATAACATTTATCTAACAATGTGATATGTGTGTGTAACTGGGGCTAGTATTGGTCTAAAGTCAGGAACCATCTCAGCATTTGGATGGAGTGTAAGTGGAGAGAGTGGTTGAGAGGGAATCAAACCAAATCCTCAGTTCTGCCTTACGAGTCCAAGGTACCCCAATCCAACGCTTGACTGACCTGAGTCTCAATATGTATCCCGAGATACAGAAGGCGGCTCACTACAAAGATTGAGCATATCATGGACCTAACTGTAAGTTTTGAAATCCACAATTGACAGTCTGAAGAATTAAATGAATCCCTTATTACAAAAATAAGTATTCTCTGAATGGTAATGAAGTCAATAGACTAATGGCTGGAGTTCTTGGAACAAACACATCTTGTAAAAATGTTTGCAATAATTTTGCAACCATAATCAATGAAACTGTATCCTTAGGAGATGTTATGTTCTGCTTCAATATATTGAACTTATGTAGAGCATTTGCATGGGGACAAGGAGATTGGGAATAATGTAATAGAAACTGAAGAGGAAATTGGTAAGGATAAGAAAGGAAATTCAAAATTGAGATCAGAATTTTATAGTGCACAAGATGAATTAAACAGGAACAAAACACCAGACATAAATGATTTACTGATTGAGTTGCTACGTTGCATAGGTGATAAAGGTCTGATCAGGTTATTTCACATGATATGGAGGATCTATGAGACAGGTGAGGTGCGGTACCCTCTGATTTCAAGAAGAATGTTATCATCCCTTTATCGAAGAAAGCAAGAGCTGACTGATGTGAAGATTGCCTCAAAGATCCTCACTAGAATATTTGACAAGACAGATAGAAACATAATCGGTTGAAGACGAATTTGGTTTCAACAGATACGTAGGAACAAGTGAAGCTGAACGAAGTCTTAGGCTGATCTAAGATAAAGAAATAATAATAATACCAGTAATATGATTGGTTTTACATCCCTTTTAGAAACTTTGAGTTGCTGGAATTTTGCCCCGAAGGGGATTTTTAACGTATCAGTAAACTTACTGACGGTAAAAAGTCAGACTGACATGGCTCCCACACATTTAAGCACCCTCAAACGCCAACTAATGCAAATATTTCAAATATTTTATTCTCTGTAAGAAAATAATATTTTCACGATTTACTTGACCTTCTCGCTCAAAACACATAATACAGTACACACCATTGCTTGAAAAAGGAAAACATTTATTTACGTAATATACCGTAACAAACATTTCTGCTGCAACAGTGATAAAATTGACAGTAATTTCAATTTTAAAGCAATTCGAGAAAGGTATGTGAATCATATATTTTCAATAATCTGCCAGATAAAAGTGTAAAATATAGGAATCGGTATACTGTGTACCGAGGGTACTTCATTCGGAATTTCTCGTCTTTCCCTCGGTGATCGAGCTCTTTCTCTCTCTTCAGTATCCCAAAGTTTATGAATATATTCCTTGCTTTCCTGGGCACGTCCCCGCCAATCGCGGTCAGTCCCGTATCGTGGATCACGATCTCTCCTATAACCGCCGGAGTATCGATAGTTTCTCCTCATACGATTTCCATAGTTTTGACGTTCACCTTGATTCTGATTTTGTTGTCGTCTCTCATTATTATTGCGCTGGTCATTCAGCTCTCTTCCTGACTGACGTCTCCAATATGGCTGGCTGTTTTCCGGACGATTTTGTTCATATGGTGGCCTGTTCCATGACCTTCTGTCTGGTCCACCTTCACGACGTTCGTACTGATTATTTATTACTGGTTTCGGTGTGTAAGTCTGGCTCACTTTATCCACCGTGGTCAGATTAAATTCTTCATCTCATTCCTCTGTTCTCCCCTGGATCTAGGTGATGTGAACTGCTCATTACTGGTGTCTAATCTTCGCAGAATTTGGTCACACTGTGTGAAAGTCATGGCGTCAGCCGCAATTAATACGCGCTGGACGTCACTTGGGTATTGGCGTATAATGGTTTGTTTCAAGTCTGCTTCAGCCAATGGGGGTTGCAGACAACGAAGTTTGGCCAATTGCATAGCGAAGTAATTCGCATAACGCGTGGGCTGTGTAGAGCTGTATCTCTTTGTATACACTTCAGCTCTAATGCCTAGCTGTATCTCGTTGGACCAATATGTCCATAATAGGGCTTCTCTGAAGTCTCTAAATCCCGTAAAAGAATAACGAAATGCCCTGAACCAGGTACAGGCTTGACCTTCAAGCAAGCGTTCCCCGACTCTCAGTTCACGCTCAGGTGTTACGAATGTGTCTCTTAGATAATTTTCCACATTATTCAGGAATTCGACCGGAGTAATTCCGCTTCCAGTGCCAGAAAAACGGGCTGGTTGTTCCTCCCTCGACCTGATGATCATTACATTCGGATTGTGACTCTGTCTCATTGGTGAAAACTCTGGAGTTTTATAGTTCAAATAACTAGGTTGCTCTAATGGTGTAGTATAACATGGACCTAGTATTGACGTGACATTCGTCGCTATGGCTGGTACCGGAATATTACTCATAGTTCCTGGTACTCTAAATGGATTCGTTCCCTCGGTGGAAGTTGGTACAGTTGTATTTGATCAAGGGTATGACCTTCTCGGTTGCTCGTAAGTGGTACTGGAAAACCCGGGGCAGTCATCATCCTCGGTGTGTTCATAGAAGTGGTAGGAACATTTTCCTTAGGAGTAGGAAAGGAAATAGTCCTAGCTTGTGTCTCTAGTTTTTCTAGCAATCTGCGTTCTATCTGTTCGAGATCTTCGCTATTAGTTGTGTTGCTCGTGGCAGACAGATGAGTCACTTGCAACTCCAAACGCTCGAGTTTCCCTCGAAGACATTCGTCCACCTCCTGGACAGTCTTCTTGTACTCCCTCGAAACTTCTACTAATCGTCCCTCCATTAGTGTTTGATGTTGTGTGAATTGGTCCTTAACTCCTGTGAATTCTTCCCTGACTTCTGCAAAATCATCCCTAACTTCCTTAAAAGTAGTTTCAATGGTCGTCTGGTGCTCTGTCAGACGGCTCTCAACTGTAGTTTTATGTTTACTCATGTTTTCCTTGACGCTAATGATTTCCCTTGTCAATTCGGCCTGATTGGCGTGCAGTTGATGAGTAAGATCCTCTACGTTTTGTGTCAAAGTAGCAACAAGCTGAGTACTACTGGTCAGCTCATCCCGAAAACGTACCATGTTCTTCGCGATGGTTTTCACGTTCCCGTGAACGGCTATAGCTACGCCTCTCATTATGCGCATGCTTGTGCTAACCAAACCTACTTCTCTTCTGATCCCATCTTGAAGAGTCTGGTTTTCGTCCAGTTGTCCCTCGATGGCTGCTACTCTAAGGCCTAATTGATCTTTAACTGTGGCAATCTGCAATTGCAACTCACTCTTGCCTTCTAATATTTCAAACTATTTTCCTCAAGGCTTTCTTCTATCGCCTCTAACCGTGTTTCTGCTTCTTTTCTACCCTTGGCTAGGTCAATGCGAATATCAGCTAACCCCTTAAGTAAATTAGCATTAGCTTCCGCACGACTGATTTCTAGATCTCGCCTAAGGTTAGCTAAAGATTGGGTGTTAACAACCAAAGTGGCGTTAGCACAATCAATCTCACCTCTTACATCATGAGCCATGTTAGTAGGTATAATAAGCCGAAGCTGGCGCAGGGGCTAATGTGCAAGATGGCTGCCACGCGCAACTCTCTTATGTTATTCTTATGGGAGGGAGAGTCATAGCTGGCGCAGGGGCTAATGTGCAAGATGGCTGCCATTCACAACGAGCTTAGGATTATGGTTGCTCTGAGCCAAGATATTATTTATATTTTGTACGAGGGTGAAAGAGGGGGGGGGGGGGGGTTGTTCAACGTCTAGTGACTTAGCGCATGATGTTTTTTTTAATAGTCATTTTTTATTTTCATATTTCTCACACGGTTATTTACAATTTGCAATATTGTCGTTTTTTTATTTATTTCATTTTTCAAGTTTTGCACCTGATCAATATTCAAAAGTTGATTTTACATTTAACTGTTATCACTTTTTCAGCTCTCACACACATGGTGGGATATGCTTTACACACATACGTTAAGCCAACCAGGACGTTAAAATGGTAGAAACCGCCGTTAACAACACCGCAAGGGTTGTAGCCTTGTCTTACAGAGTTGTAGCCAGTACTCTACACCCCCTCTGTGAGGGGCTTAACATCAACCAGTCAAAGCTTGAGTATGTCATGAAGCTGATACTCCAGTAAGTTAACTATAAATGCTATACGTAAACTCTTATCACAGGTGTATCAACAAGGTTTGCAATCTTGAATGACGAATACACCTCAAAGGTCTACTCTCCCTTCGTAAAGGGCACCGCGCATTATAGTTAAGTTTAAAGAAGTATATGCTTTTGTGCCTCTCCTCTTTTCTCTGGGCTTGAGACCAGCACTAGGGCTTAAGCCTAGAGGCAGAGTTAACACACACACACAAACACACACACACAGGCGTACGGAGAAATTAATCTAGCACCAGAGGCCCTTAGATTAGATTTTTATTTATCCATTTGATCAATTACATGTATACAATACATTTTTTTTATATAGAACACGTCAAAAATTACAGAGAAATCAATCTTGTGCCATAAGCCTTTCATTCACTCACAGGCTTACAGAGAAATCAATCTCACGCTAGATACCTTTTCATTCACACACAGACTTATGGAAAAATTAATCTTATGCCAGAGGTCTTTTCAATTATAAGTACAAGACCTGAGAGTATGTGTGGAAGGTGACCACTTCCTTTCCACTCCTCATTCCACCACAACATCTGGTAGGTTCCATTGAACACAATGAAGTTTGGGAGACACTGTATTACTTTGTTGACTTGATATGTATAACTTAGTTATTTAAGTGTGGTCAACGGTTGTGTAATGACCATAAGCATGTGTAGCTATACCATCAGAGTCAATTACTCGTTTATCATCACGAGGACACAAAGCAATTTTGTTTAGTTTTACAGATGATATGTTATGTTGTTTAGATGCGATAATGTTCATCGGTATTCTTTTTACCTCGTTCTTCATGAGACAATCCTTATAATCTTGAAAACTTAAACAATTTTTGACAACACCTTTGCTAATACCTTTAATCTTTTTTATTTCTAGTCCATTAATGTTTAAAGCATACATTTTAGCTCTAAGTCCAGCAAATGCTTTAATAATACGTCCACAAGCCTCGTCTTTAAATTTTCCCAAAGTTTTCTTGTTTGATGAAGAGTAACATATGTGATTAGTAGGATAATCAGATGTGTCCAGGTGTTCTAAAAATTTCAACTTATCTTGATAAACATCTTGGGTGTTAACCAAATATATAAACGAGTCTGTGTCCATATACATGAGTTTAAGATTTTCGATCCCATAATAGGGTAGCAGGACATCATAGTGGTGTGAATACATAAGAGTTTTTGAAATATCCAGGATACACATTCCAATATATATAGGCTTATTGAATACAATGCTACGTTTAGCCATGTGGAATGCAGCTAGGTTAGGACCATAAATTGTTCTGTCGATAAATGTTGGTTTAGCGATTAGCTTTTCAGCTCTTTTGCTGTCAGTTACAAGACGTATATCTATTCTTTTACGAATATTTTCCATTGTTTTTCCAAAAATTGCATTGTTAAATAATTTGTAAAGATTTTTCTCAAAATCATTTTTAGCTTGTTTTCGAAGGTTGTTATTAAAATCTACGTATGCCTTTAGCCAAGGTCTCTGTTGAAACTTTAACACACGATGAATTTTTATCAATTTTAGTCCATGATTTAGAGCCTGTTTAAGTGACATGTAATGAACAACGTACCGCCTTCGATTTCCAAGATGAGGAATTAGTTTTTTGAGAGACGAATCCTTAGGTTGTATACACTCTGGTAGGAAAGGTAAATCGTTGTGTAAATCATGAAGGTTGGATGGATAATCGACATCAATGTCTAGAATGTATCCAACAGGATCGTCTTCCTTTAGCGTTTTTAGATCAATGGTATCTGGAGAAACCCACTGAAATCCACCGTAAGGAAGGGAGTGGCACATAGCCCACCCGTATTGGTTGTTGGCATCATCATAGGTAATAAACTGCGATGGTTTCTCGGAATCATATGTTTCCATGTATTTATTGTTAGCTTCAGCATACCTATGAGAAACCTGGCATATGCCTCCACGTATTCCAGACTCTATTAAAAGAATCTGATCGTAATCCTGTAGCAATTCCAGTTCAATGCCAGTGTAAAGGAGCATTGCCTCGAAACTTAAACCAGGTGAAGTAAAGAAGTGTGCGGCATCCACTCGATGTGTTTCTAATGTTTTGTTTCTAAATGTTTCAAAGCTGTCTGCAAGAAGGAGTACATCTGAAGTTAGGTAAAGGTCACTATATTCCCCTAGAGTTTTAATTTTGAACTGATTCCAGACATTTTCGGCATGTTCATAGTCTTCCTTACTAACATCTTCTTGACTTAATTTGTTAAAGAATGCTTCTTTTGGAGGTAAACACGTCTCACTTAACTTTTCCCAAGAATCAATGTAATCATAAGGAAATACACCTTTACGAGTCATGAGCGTTGCATTTTCTTTCCCAAAGTACTTGTCTGTTTCAGGGTATGATGTTAAGTTTGTAACTAAGCTTTCCAAACTACTAGGCATCAACCGAAACGTATCCACAAATCGAAGCTTAACATTTCCTACATATTTGGTGAAGGAGATGTAATTTTCTTGAGAGTTAGGGATAACGTCCACTCTCTCAGTAGTACATCCCAACTGTTTTACAATGAAATTTGCATCGTATCCACTCATATTATGTAGAAATACGGGAACAGGGTAACGTGTTTTACACCTCAAATTACAGTTATTATGAGCGCTTCCACGATATTCGCCTGTAATATGACAATGATCTCTAACTTTCCAGTCCTCTTTGGTAAATGTTTTATAGCATAAATAACAGGTTTCAGAAGATTGGAACTCAGCTTCTTGATCATGAGTTAAAGCCTTTGGAACATTTAAGCTGTAAAGGTGATCAATTTCATTAGCTATCGATATCAAACAGTCCATAAACTTTTCTGCAGCGTCAGATCCACGATAAATAAAAGGCTGGCTCGGAAGGTTTGTCTTTATATGTTCCACAGCTGGCGAGGGTTTAACATATACACCAAAGCTCATTGGAACATGGCTCTGGTATGGGACTGTATAACTTGCCTCAGGATTAGGTAGACATGTTTGGTATGGTAAAAGTATACTTTCAAAATCTGCGTAGATAACGTAAGGTATTCTAAGCATTTTTTCCACATTTAAGAACTTGAGAATTGGGTTTTTAATAGGCATTTCAACCCTAGCAATGTCATGCAGGACACACAAAGCTCTATGTTCTTTTAGTTTATCTATCCCTCGTTGACCATATTGATTATCAAAGTGAGTAAAACACCGTTTACACGTATATATCTTATGTCCATGGTGGGTGATCTGATGTCCTACTAGTTTATCAAAATCTTTGATAAAGACGTAGTGGTTCTGGCCAGATGATGAACTTAGCAGAAGAAGGTCGCGGTGGTCTTGTAGCTCTTGATCTACAACCTTTAGAGGAAACAGTTTGTTATCTTCTTCCAGTCCAAATACATTAATGGATATGTTGTTGGCTTTCTCAAATTTCGTAATGTCAGCTAGCGATGTAGGGAACGAAACGACTGAAAAATCATACTTCTTTTCCAGGTCCTTGTATTTACTAACGCGTTGAGCATCCTTTTTAACCAGTTTTGCTAAAATGGCATACATAAAACACCTTTCATCTTTCAAGTTTTGTGGATTAATGCAAGCTTTTTTCGCATTTACAGCTGCTGGTAAAGGAATATATGTGCTACCACGCAAGGGATTATACTTATTTATTTTCAATCGCACTCCTTCAACTGCTAGCAAAGCCCAATTACTGCCTTTTAGCTCGGATTCCTCCATTTCCATGGTTAACTTTTTAAATTGCGTTTCCAAGAAACTACTTAAATCTGTTTCCAAAAATATGGCCTGATTACGAGTTTTAAAAGCACGATCTGTAATTTCATTGGTAGATGTATGAATAAATCTGCATTCAGCCACAAGATTAACTTTTAACGACTTGTGGTTCGCTTGTTCTTTTTGTATAACATGGATTATTTTATGCTTGGACTCGTTGAGGTATGAATTTAAATCCTTACACGTATCACACCGTATAAAATAGGATTTTAGACGACAATCAAAAGACGTTTCATATTCATTAAGTCCGTTTTTATCAGGAACCATTGAGAGTAGGTGATGTTTTGTAGGTTCAGATTTTTGTATTTTGGCTGATGACATAACATTACAACATTCTTCATGACGACGTCCGTTGTAAGCATTGTTGAATTTGATTCCACAGGTTTTACATTGATGGAATTGTCCACACGATACTTCATGACGCTTTCTAACATAGTCTCGAACAAAAGTTTTTCCACACACTTTGCATATATAGCTTGGAATAGTTTGCTCCATGATGGATGTTCTTTTCTGATAACAGTTGATTTTTTAAGAAATAAATCACACCTGTGAAAAAGAGAGACAGAGCGCTGTACTTTCCCATCAACCTAGTTGAGAACAGTTGTGTAAACTGTTTATAGGATACAATATATTTAAGAGGTAAGATAAACTTTTTTACATTGTTGGCAATAATAATATTTATAATACTATAAAATAATAATAATAAAAATGTATTCTATGACTTACTGCTTACAATCTAACATTGAATTTACAAACATCCCTGACTGTCACCTAAAACAGCGTTTCAATCCCCTGAGCTTTCCTAAACGAATACACATGCTTACAGCTTACATATTCTATGACTGAACATACACTATTTACATGTAAATACCACAGATATGCACGCAGTGGTATTCTTTCATAATAATAACATGGCTTACATTGAGGCCCATGGAGACTAAACAATTATTGCGATTTTTATAAATCTTCAAGTTTCGTTTTGGAAATATACCATCTAAATACGTGAGTCATAATTTTGAACTTACTAGTAGCCTCTAAATTACAGATTGGATACAACCCTAGATGCTATGTTAAAACTTACTGCGTATGATAAGGCTGTAGACTGGACGGTGAGACGGTCTTTCACGATGTGAACACTGTGAGAGGTAGTAGTCCACTGGCGATATGCTTGCTAAGGGTCCTCTAATATTCCCTAGTCAAGGCTAACTGCTGCTTACTGCGTAGTACTGGTGGGTGAGACGGTCTTCCACGATGTGATCACCGTAAGAGGTAGTAGTCAACTGATTGTATTCTTGCTAAGGGTCCCCTAATATACCCTAGTGGAGGCCAACAGCTGCTTACTGCGTAGTACAAGGCTGTAGACTGGTCGGTGAGACGTTCTTTCACGATGTGATCTGTTTGAGAGATCAGAGTCAACTGAAATTATCCTTGATATACATCCCCAAATATACTCTACCCTAATACAACCGGTGGTTAACTTCCTACAGAAATACCACTATAGAGACATGTAGAATCTTAACACAAGGTTTTGAGTGAAAAAAGATATGTACTAACGGTATTATTTTTTCATAAGAATAACATGGTGGTATTTATACCCCCTATACGCTAAACTAATATTTGGATAATTTTAATTCATGAAGTTTTGTTTTGGAAATATACGATCTAAATACAATGGTGATAATTTTAAACGTTCTAGTAACCTCTAATTGAGAGATAGGGATGCAGGCTTTGATGCTATGTTAAATATAATCAGCTACTTACTGTATATCACAAGGCCGTAGAATGAATCCTTAGAACACTTTTAAGACGATGTGATCTGTTTGAGAGATCGGAGTCAACTGAAATTATCCTTGATATACGTCCCCTAATATACTCTACCCTAATACACTCAGGGCTTAACCTCTTACAGAAATACCACTATAGAGACATGTAGAATCTTGTTACAAGGTTGTGTATGACGTTCGACATTTGCTACTTATCAGTGAAAAAAGATATGCACTCACAGCATTATTCTTTCATAAGAATAACATGGTGGTATTTATACCCCTAGACGCTAAACTAATATTCGGATAATTTTAATTCTTGAAGTTTTGTTTTGGAAATATAAGATCTAAATACAATGGTCATAATTTTGAGCGTTCTAATAGCCTCTAAATGGTAGATAGGGATGCAGGCATAGATGCTATGTTAAATATAATCAGCTACTTAGACGACTTTTCACGATGTAACCAGCTCAAGAGCTAACAGTTATCTGAAAATATTCTTGCTGAAGGTCCCTTATATACCACCTTTTTCTAGAAATAAATTACACCTGTGAAAGAAAAGACAGAACGATGAACTTTCACATTAACCTAATAATAATAATAATAATCCCTTACATTTTTTATTTTGTCGTGTGATCTCTTGAGAAGCTGAGTGAAGGTCTTTCTAGTCAACGCCCGTCGGTGATCTGCTTGCAGGGATGAGAGATAGATTGGATGAACATGAATGATCCAGAATAAGGATTTGGGTAGGAAGCAGCCGTGGCCTGTCAGAAAGTACCATTCAGGCATTCTCTTGGAGTAGAAGTGTGAAACCACGGAAAACCATTTCAAGGACTGTCAACACTGAGGTTCGAAATGTAATTGAAGTTCAAAATAGTGACAAAATGTAATTGAAATTGACAATACACAATGTAATTTAGATTGAAAAACGCACATTTTAGATTGTAAATACCGGTACTCACAAAGTGTAATTGAAATTCAAATTACTTACAAAATACAGGTGAAATTGAAAATGCTTACAAAATGTATGGTGGTTTCAAATTACTCAGGTTGATAGGAAAAAAAGGACAGGAGCCGTTCAAGAAAGCGGAAGCAATGCTGTACTCAGTAAGGGTCCTGTGGTCGCTAACCCACGTCCTACAAGTTGCGAGCTCCTGGGAGAGGAAGTTGTAGCCATTAGCTACCTGTACACATTTTCCTGGAGTAGAAGTGTGAAACCACGGAAAACCAAATCATGAACGGTCGACAGTGAGGTTCGAAGATCAATTAAGGTTCAAAATACTGCAAAATGTAATTGAAATTGAAAATACACAATGTAATTTAGATTGAAAAACGCAAATTCCAGATTCTAAATACTCACAAAGTGCAATGAAAATTCAAAATACTTACAAAATGCAATTGAAATTGAAAATGCTTACAAAATGTATGGTGGATACAAAGTACTCAAGTTGACAGGAGGAAAAAGGAGAGGAGCCGATACAAGGAAGCGGAAGCAATGCTGGACTCAGTTGGGGTCCTGTGGTCGCTAACCCACGTCCCACAAGTTGCGAGCTCCTGGGAGAGGAAGTTGTAGCCATTAGCTACCTGTACACATTTTCCTGGAGTAGAAGTGTAAAACCACGGAAAACCATATCAAGAACGGTTGAGAGTGAGGTTCGAAATGCAATTGAGGATTAAGATACTGACAAAAATGCAATTGAATTTGAAAAAACACAATGTAATTTAGATTGAAAAACGTACATTTTAGATTCTAAATGCTCACAAAGTGCCATGAAAATTGAAAATACTTACTAAATGCAATTGAAATTGAAAATGCTTACAAAATGTATGGTGGGTTCAAAGTACTCATGTTCACTGAAAAAAAAAAAAAAAATCGGAGAGGAGCCGATACAAGAAAGTGGAAGCAATGCTGGACTCAGTTGGGGTCCTGTGGTCGCTAACCCACGTCCCACAAGTTGTGAGCTACTGGGAGAGGAAGTAGTAGCCATTAGCAACCTCTACACATTTTCCTGGAGTAGAAGTGTGAAACCACGGAAAACCGATTCATGAACGGTCGACAGTGAGGTTCGAAATGCAATTGAGTTTCAAAATACTGACAAAATGCAATTGAAATTGGAAATACACAATGTAATTTAGATTGAAAAACGCACATTTTAGATTCTAAATGCTCACAAAGTGCAATGAAAATTCAAAATACTTACAAAATGCAATTGGAATTGAAAATGTTTACAAAATGTATGGTGGATGCAATGATCTCATGTTGACAGGAATTTAAAAAAACGGAGAGGACCCTATACAAGAAAGTGGAAGCAATGCTGGACTCAGCTTGGGTCCTGTGATCGCCAACCCACGTCCTACAAGTTAATCCATCTTGGGGGAGGATTGGTAAGTAATCGGTCATGGCATTTAGTTACGGTACCTCCTGGCATTTTCCTGAAGTAGAAGTGGAAACAACAATACCACTTCCAGGAAGGATGAGTGAGAAATCTGACAGACTTTTTCTCGGTTTTTATCAAGATCAACCAGAAAAATACGTCGATTATAATTCATTATTTTTAAATTTGGCGGTTGCGTGCTACCCTTTATGATATGTCAACTGGAGTTAGCTACTTACAAGTCTATATATATTATCACTGCTGAGACACTTACGTATGAAGGTCTTTCTAGATGTCCAATTAGAAGCAGATGATCTCGTATATCTTTCCATTAAATCAACAATAACTAACAGATGTTTCACTTTTCAAGGTCACTTTACTGACACACACACACTAGAACTTACTATGATAAAGTATCCCCATTATAAACTTCGCTGAGTGATTGGCTACCTAAAGGTGGGTAACCGATTATATTCAAATTAAAAATATATAAATAGTAATATCATTCACTTTATAGTAAAGAAAGGCATTGGAAATCATTACAAATCATGCTTTACACCAAAGGATTAGGGTATTATTATTACATTAGTTGAAAAGCGTACATTAGAATAATTATTTTCTTATTTACAAGCCAGCTGATTGCCAGTCCCCCGACACGCTGTGTACGCCGCTCTGTTATCAGAGTTATGTAACTACTGTAACAAGATATATCGAGTACTCAGCACCCTGACAGAGCGCAGCACAATACAGGATATTATCTTATTTCAGTAGTTACATAACTCTGATAACAGAGCGGCGTACACAGCGTGTCGGGGGACTGGCAATCAGCTGGCTTGTAAATAAGAAAATAATTATTCTAATGTACGCTTTTCAACTAATGTAATAATAATACCCTAATCCTTTGGTGTAAAGCATGATTTGTAATGATTTCCAATGCCTTTCTTTACTATAAAGTGAATGATATTACTATTTATATATTTTTAATTTGAATATAATCGGTTACCCACCTTTAGGTAGCCAATCACTCAGCGAAGTTTATAATGGGGATACTTTATCATAGTAAGTTCTAGTGTGTGTCAGTAAAGTGACCTTGAAAAGTGAAACATCTGTTAGTTATTGTTGATTTAATGGAAAGATATACGAGATCATCTGCTTCTAATTGGACATCTAGAAAGACCTTCATACGTAAGTGTCTCAGCAGTGATAATATATATAGACTTGTAAGTAGCTAACTCCAGTTGACATATCATAAAGGGTAGCACGCAACCGCCAAATTTAAAAATAATGAATTATAATCGACGTATTTTTCTGGTTGATCTTGATAAAAACCGAGAAAAAGTCTGTCAGATTTCTCACTCATCCTTCCTGGAAGTGGTATTGTTGTTTCCACTTCTACTTCAGGAAAATGCCAGGAGGTACCGTAACTAAATGCCATGACCGATTACTTACCAATCCTCCCCCAAGATGGATTAACTTGTAGGACGTGGGTTGGCGATCACAGGACCCAAGCTGAGTCCAGCATTGCTTCCACTTTCTTGTATAGGGTCCTCTCCGTTTTTTTAAATTCCTGTCAACATGAGATCATTGCATCCACCATACATTTTGTAAACATTTTCAATTCCAATTGCATTTTGTAAGTATTTTGAATTTTCATTGCACTTTGTGAGCATTTAGAATCTAAAATGTGCGTTTTTCAATCTAAATTACATTGTGTATTTCCAATTTCAATTGCATTTTGTCAGTATTTTGAAACTCAATTGCATTTCGAACCTCACTGTCGACCGTTCATGAATCGGTTTTCCGTGGTTTCACACTTCTACTCCAGGAAAATGTGTAGAGGTTGCTAATGGCTACTACTTCCTCTCCCAGTAGCTCACAACTTGTGGGACGTGGGTTAGCGACCACAGGACCCCAACTGAGTCCAGCATTGCTTCCACTTTCTTGTATCGGCTCCTCTCCGATTTTTTTTTTTTTTTTTCAGTGAACATGAGTACTTTGAACCCACCATACATTTTGTAAGCATTTTCAATTTCAATTGCATTTAGTAAGTATTTTCAATTTTCATGGCACTTTGTGAGCATTTAGAATCTAAAATGTACGTTTTTCAATCTAAATTACATTGTGTTTTTTCAAATTCAATTGCATTTTTGTCAGTATCTTAATCCTCAATTGCATTTCGAACCTCACTCTCAACCGTTCTTGATATGGTTTTCCGTGGTTTTACACTTCTACTCCAGGAAAATGTGTACAGGTAGCTAATGGCTACAAATTCCTCTCCCAGGAGCTCGCAACTTGTGGGACGTGGGTTAGCGACCACAGGACCCCAACTGAGTCCAGCATTGCTTCCGCTTCCTTGTATCGGCTCCTCTCCTTTTTCCTCCTGTCAACTTGAGTACTTTGTATCCACCATACATTTTGTAAGCATTTTCAATTTCAATTGCATTTTGTAAGTATTTTGAATTTTCATTGCACTTTGTGAGTATTTAGAATCTGGAATTTGCGTTTTTCAATCTAAATTACATTGTGTATTTTCAATTTCAATTACATTTTGCAGTATTTTGAACCTTAATTGATCTTCGAACCTCACTGTCGACCGTTCATGATTTGGTTTTCCGTGGTTTCACACTTCTACTCCAGGAAAATGTGTACAGGTAGCTAATGGCTACAACTTCCTCTCCCAGGAGCTCGCAACTTGTAGGACGTGGGTTAGCGACCACAGGACCCTTACTGAGTACAGCATTGCTTCCGCTTTCTTGAACGGCTCCTGTCCTTTTTTTCCTATCAACCTGAGTAATTTGAAACCACCATACATTTTGTAAGCATTTTCAATTTCACCTGTATTTTGTAAGTAATTTGAATTTCAATTACACTTTGTGAGTACCGGTATTTACAATCTAAAATGTGCGTTTTTCAATCTAAATTACATTGTGTATTGTCAATTTCAATTACATTTTGTCACTATTTTGAACTTCAATTACATTTCGAACCTCAGTGTTGACAGTCCTTGAAATGGTTTTCCGTGGTTTCACACTTCTACTCCAAGAGAATGCCTGAATGGTACTTTCTGACAGGCCACGGCTGCTTCCTACCCAAATCCTTATTCTGGATCATTCATGTTCATCCAATCCATCTCTCATCCCTGCAAGCAGATCACCGACGGGCGTTGACTAGAAAGACCTTCACTCAGCTTCTCAAGAGATCACACGACAAAATAAAAAATGTAAGGGATTATTATTATTATTATTAGGTTAATGTGAAAGTTCATCGTTCTGTCTTTTCTTTCACAGGTGTAATTTATTTCTAGAAAAAGGTGGTATATAAGGGACCTTCAGCAAGAATATTTTCAGATAACTGTTAGCTCTTGAGCTGGTTACATCGTGAAAAGTCGTCTAAGTAGCTGATTATATTTAACATAGCATCTATGCCTGCATCCCTATCTACCATTTAGAGGCTATTAGAACGCTCAAAATTATGACCATTGTATTTAGATCTTATATTTCCAAAACAAAACTTCAAGAATTAAAATTATCCGAATATTAGTTTAGCGTCTAGGGGTATAAATACCACCATGTTATTCTTATGAAAGAATAATGCTGTGAGTACATATCTTTTTTCACTGATAAGTAGCAAATGTCGAACGTCATACACAA
This sequence comes from Meconema thalassinum, assembly GCA_946902985.2. Lineage (NCBI taxonomy): Eukaryota > Metazoa > Arthropoda > Insecta > Orthoptera > Tettigoniidae > Meconema > Meconema thalassinum. The sequence continues at coordinate 145,674,255 of OX336395.1, read as the reverse complement.
CCTTGTAACAAGATTCTACATGTCTCTATAGTGGTATTTCTGTAAGAGGTTAAGCCCTGAGTGTATTAGGGTAGAGTATATTAGGGGACGTATATCAAGGATAATTTCAGTTGACTCCGATCTCTCAAACAGATCACATCGTCTTAAAAGTGTTCTAAGGATTCATTCTACGGCCTTGTGATATACAGTAAGTAGCTGATTATATTTAACATAGCATCAAAGCCTGCATCCCTATCTCTCAATTAGAGGTTACTAGAACGTTTAAAATTATCACCATTGTATTTAGATCGTATATTTCCAAAACAAAACTTCATGAATTAAAATTATCCAAATATTAGTTTAGCGTATAGGGGGTATAAATACCACCATGTTATTCTTATGAAAAAATAATACCGTTAGTACATATCTTTTTTCACTCAAAACCTTGTGTTAAGATTCTACATGTCTCTATAGTGGTATTTCTGTAGGAAGTTAACCACCGGTTGTATTAGGGTAGAGTATATTTGGGGATGTATATCAAGGATAATTTCAGTTGACTCTGATCTCTCAAACAGATCACATCGTGAAAGAACGTCTCACCGACCAGTCTACAGCCTTGTACTACGCAGTAAGCAGCTGTTGGCCTCCACTAGGGTATATTAGGGGACCCTTAGCAAGAATACAATCAGTTGACTACTACCTCTTACGGTGATCACATCGTGGAAGACCGTCTCACCCACCAGTACTACGCAGTAAGCAGCAGTTAGCCTTGACTAGGGAATATTAGAGGACCCTTAGCAAGCATATCGCCAGTGGACTACTACCTCTCACAGTGTTCACATCGTGAAAGACCGTCTCACCGTCCAGTCTACATCCTTATCATACGCAGTAAGTTTTAACATAGCATCTAGGGTTGTATCCAATCTGTAATTTAGAGGCTACTAGTAAGTTCAAAATTATGACTCACGTATTTAGATGGTATATTTCCAAAACGAAACTTGAAGATTTATAAAAATCGCAATAATTGTTTAGTCTCCATGGGCCTCAATGTAAGCCATGTTATTATTATGAAAGAATACCACTGCGTGCATATCTGTGGTATTTACATGTAAATAGTGTATGTTCAGTCATAGAATATGTAAGCTGTAAGCATGTGTATTCGTTTAGGAAAGCTCAGGGGATTGAAACGCTGTTTTAGGTGACAGTCAGGGATGTTTGTAAATTCAATGTTAGATTGTAAGCAGTAAGTCATAGAATACATTTTTATTATTATTATTTTATAGTATTATAAATATTATTATTGCCAACAATGTAAAAAAGTTTATCTTACCTCTTAAATATATTGTATCCTATAAACAGTTTACACAACTGTTCTCAACTAGGTTGATGGGAAAGTACAGCGCTCTGTCTCTCTTTTTCACAGGTGTGATTTATTTCTTAAAAAATCAACTGTTATCAGAAAAGAACATCCATCATGGAGCAAACTATTCCAAGCTATATATGCAAAGTGTGTGGAAAAACTTTTGTTCGAGACTATGTTAGAAAGCGTCATGAAGTATCGTGTGGACAATTCCATCAATGTAAAACCTGTGGAATCAAATTCAACAATGCTTACAACGGACGTCGTCATGAAGAATGTTGTAATGTTATGTCATCAGCCAAAATACAAAAATCTGAACCTACAAAACATCACCTACTCTCAATGGTTCCTGATAAAAACGGACTTAATGAATATGAAACGTCTTTTGATTGTCGTCTAAAATCCTATTTTATACGGTGTGATACGTGTAAGGATTTAAATTCATACCTCAACGAGTCCAAGCATAAAATAATCCATGTTATACAAAAAGAACAAGCGAACCACAAGTCGTTAAAAGTTAATCTTGTGGCTGAATGCAGATTTATTCATACATCTACCAATGAAATTACAGATCGTGCTTTTAAAACTCGTAATCAGGCCATATTTTTGGAAACAGATTTAAGTAGTTTCTTGGAAACGCAATTTAAAAAGTTAACCATGGAAATGGAGGAATCCGAGCTAAAAGGCAGTAATTGGGCTTTGCTAGCAGTTGAAGGAGTGCGATTGAAAATAAATAAGTATAATCCCTTGCGTGGTAGCACATATATTCCTTTACCAGCAGCTGTAAATGCGAAAAAAGCTTGCATTAATCCACAAAACTTGAAAGATGAAAGGTGTTTTATGTATGCCATTTTAGCAAAACTGGTTAAAAAGGATGCTCAACGCGTTAGTAAATACAAGGACCTGGAAAAGAAGTATGATTTTTCAGTCGTTTCGTTCCCTACATCGCTAGCTGACATTACGAAATTTGAGAAAGCCAACAACATATCCATTAATGTATTTGGACTGGAAGAAGATAACAAACTGTTTCCTCTAAAGGTTGTAGATCAAGAGCTACAAGACCACCGCGACCTTCTTCTGCTAAGTTCATCATCTGGCCAGAACCACTACGTCTTTATCAAAGATTTTGATAAACTAGTAGGACATCAGATCACCCACCATGGACATAAGATATATACGTGTAAACGGTGTTTTACTCACTTTGATAATCAATATGGTCAACGAGGGATAGATAAACTAAAAGAACATAGAGCTTTGTGTGTCCTGCATGACATTGCTAGGGTTGAAATGCCTATTAAAAACCCAATTCTCAAGTTCTTAAATGTGGAAAAAATGCTTAGAATACCTTACGTTATCTACGCAGATTTTGAAAGTATACTTTTACCATACCAAACATGTCTACCTAATCCTGAGGCAAGTTATACAGTCCCATACCAGAGCCATGTTCCAATGAGCTTTGGTGTATATGTTAAACCCTCGCCAGCTGTGGAACATATAAAGACAAACCTTCCGAGCCAGCCTTTTATTTATCGTGGATCTGACGCTGCAGAAAAGTTTATGGACTGTTTGATATCGATAGCTAATGAAATTGATCACCTTTACAGCTTAAATGTTCCAAAGGCTTTAACTCATGATCAAGAAGCTGAGTTCCAATCTTCTGAAACCTGTTATTTATGCTATAAAACATTTACCAAAGAGGACTGGAAAGTTAGAGATCATTGTCATATTACAGGCGAATATCGTGGAAGCGCTCATAATAACTGTAATTTGAGGTGTAAAACAAGTTACCCTGTTCCCGTATTTCTACATAATATGAGTGGATACGATGCAAATTTCATTGTAAAACAGTTGGGATGTACTACTGAGAGAGTGGACGTTATCCCTAACTCTCAAGAAAATTACATCTCCTTCACCAAATATGTAGGAAATGTTAAGCTTCGATTTGTGGATACGTTTCGGTTGATGCCTAGTAGTTTGGAAAGCTTAGTTACAAACTTAACATCATACCCTGAAACAGACAAGTACTTTGGGAAAGAAAATGCAACGCTCATGACTCGTAAAGGTGTATTTCCTTATGATTACATTGATTCTTGGGAAAAGTTAAGTGAGACGTGTTTACCTCCAAAAGAAGCATTCTTTAACAAATTAAGTCAAGAAGATGTTAGTAAGGAAGACTATGAACATGCCGAAAATGTCTGGAATCAGTTCAAAATTAAAACTCTAGGGGAATATAGTGACCTTTACCTAACTTCAGATGTACTCCTTCTTGCAGACAGCTTTGAAACATTTAGAAACAAAACATTAGAAACACATCGAGTGGATGCCGCACACTTCTTTACTTCACCTGGTTTAAGTTTCGAGGCAATGCTCCTTTACACTGGCATTGAACTGGAATTGCTACAGGATTACGATCAGATTCTTTTAATAGAGTCTGGAATACGTGGAGGCATATGCCAGGTTTCTCATAGGTATGCTGAAGCTAACAATAAATACATGGAAACATATGATTCCGAGAAACCATCGCAGTTTATTACCTATGATGATGCCAACAACCAATACGGGTGGGCTATGTGCCACTCCCTTCCTTACGGTGGATTTCAGTGGGTTTCTCCAGATACCATTGATCTAAAAACGCTAAAGGAAGACGATCCTGTTGGATACATTCTAGACATTGATGTCGATTATCCATCCAACCTTCATGATTTACACAACGATTTACCTTTCCTACCAGAGTGTATACAACCTAAGGATTCGTCTCTCAAAAAACTAATTCCTCATCTTGGAAATCGAAGGCGGTACGTTGTTCATTACATGTCACTTAAACAGGCTCTAAATCATGGACTAAAATTGATAAAAATTCATCGTGTGTTAAAGTTTCAACAGAGACCTTGGCTAAAGGCATACGTAGATTTTAATAACAACCTTCGAAAACAAGCTAAAAATGATTTTGAGAAAAATCTTTACAAATTATTTAACAATGCAATTTTTGGAAAAACAATGGAAAATATTCGTAAAAGAATAGATATACGTCTTGTAACTGACAGCAAAAGAGCTGAAAAGCTAATCGCTAAACCAACATTTATCGACAGAACAATTTATGGTCCTAACCTAGCTGCATTCCACATGGCTAAACGTAGCATTGTATTCAATAAGCCTATATATATTGGAATGTGTATCCTGGATATTTCAAAAACTCTTATGTATTCACACCACTATGATGTCCTGCTACCCTATTATGGGATCGAAAATCTTAAACTCATGTATATGGACACAGACTCGTTTATATATTTGGTTAACACCCAAGATGTTTATCAAGATAAGTTGAAATTTTTAGAACACCTGGACACATCTGATTATCCTACTAATCACATATGTTACTCTTCATCAAACAAGAAAACTTTGGGAAAATTTAAAGACGAGGCTTGTGGACGTATTATTAAAGCATTTGCTGGACTTAGAGCTAAAATGTATGCTTTAAACATTAATGGACTAGAAATAAAAAAGATTAAAGGTATTAGCAAAGGTGTTGTCAAAAATTGTTTAAGTTTTCAAGATTATAAGGATTGTCTCATGAAGAACGAGGTAAAAAGAATACCGATGAACATTATCGCATCTAAACAACATAACATATCATCTGTAAAACTAAACAAAATTGCTTTGTGTCCTCGTGATGATAAACGAGTAATTGACTCTGATGGTATAGCTACACATGCTTATGGTCATTACACAACCGTTGACCACACTTAAATAACTAAGTTATACATATCAAGTCAACAAAGTAATACAGTGTCTCCCAAACTTCATTGTGTTCAATGGAACCTACCAGATGTTGTGGTGGAATGAGGAGTGGAAAGGAAGTGGTCACCTTCCACACATACTCTCAGGTCTTGTACTTATAATTGAAAAGACCTCTGGCATAAGATTAATTTTTCCATAAGTCTGTGTGTGAATGAAAAGGTATCTAGCGTGAGATTGATTTCTCTGTAAGCCTGTGAGTGAATGAAAGGCTTATGGCACAAGATTGATTTCTCTGTAATTTTTGACGTGTTCTATATAAAAAAAATGTATTGTATACATGTAATTGATCAAATGGATAAATAAAAATCTAATCTAAGGGCCTCTGGTGCTAGATTAATTTCTCCGTACGCCTGTGTGTGTGTGTTTGTGTGTGTGTGTTAACTCTGCCTCTAGGCTTAAGCCCTAGTGCTGGTCTCAAGCCCAGAGAAAAGAGGAGAGGCACAAAAGCATATACTTCTTTAAACTTAACTATAATGCGCGGTGCCCTTTACGAAGGGAGAGTAGACCTTTGAGGTGTATTCGTCATTCAAGATTGCAAACCTTGTTGATACACCTGTGATAAGAGTTTACGTATAGCATTTATAGTTAACTTACTGGAGTATCAGCTTCATGACATACTCAAGCTTTGACTGGTTGATGTTAAGCCCCTCACAGAGGGGGTGTAGAGTACTGGCTACAACTCTGTAAGACAAGGCTACAACCCTTGCGGTGTTGTTAACGGCGGTTTCTACCATTTTAACGTCCTGGTTGGCTTAACGTATGTGTGTAAAGCATATCCCACCATGTGTGTGAGAGCTGAAAAAGTGATAACAGTTAAATGTAAAATCAACTTTTGAATATTGATCAGGTGCAAAACTTGAAAAATGAAATAAATAAAAAAACGACAATATTGCAAATTGTAAATAACCGTGTGAGAAATATGAAAATAAAAAATGACTATTAAAAAAAACATCATGCGCTAAGTCACTAGACGTTGAACAACCCCCCCCCCCTCTTTCACCCTCGTACAAAATATAAATAATATCTTGGCTCAGAGCAACCATAATCCTAAGCTCGTTGTGAATGGCAGCCATCTTGCACATTAGCCCCTGCGCCAGCTATGACTCTCCCTCCCATAAGAATAACATAAGAGAGTTGCGCGTGGCAGCCATCTTGCACATTAGCCCCTGCGCCAGCTTCGGCTTATTATACCTACTCATGTTTAACATATCTCTTTTCTTTATGTCTTTGGCGGCCGTCCCGGTAGACTCAGACGCCATGTGAAATACTTCCTGTCCGGACGTGCCATTAGGCTCTTTGCCTTATTATTTAAAATGTGATATTTTTCTTTCTTATTTAACATCGTCACTACGCCGAAGCCTTCCATTAATTCAAGTAAGTAACGCATCTAACCTTGTTTCAACTATGCTCATTTCCTAAATTTAACTTTTCTTTTTGGTCTTCGTCGTGTGCTTGGATTTGCTGTGGAACCAATCAAAATGGCGGTCTCCTGTTTTGTTTAGTTTGAGTCTACGGTTTAACCTTTTATTTGTGCCGTGAAATATATCTGCGAGTGATTTTGTGAGTGTATGTTTTTCTTGCTGCCTACTGCATTGAAGTTGTTTTGATCGGGCATGTTTTCGAGTGGGTCACCCGTGATTTGTGGACGTTGGCGTTTCGACTATTCTCCCAACACGAGGCATGACACCATATATTTTAGCCCTTATGTATTCCCTTCTTTCCATGCTTCGGGCAACTGAATTCACGGTGGTAACTTTAAGTAGACCTTACCGTATTCAGCTCGAACTCGGAACGTAAGTAGGGATCCATATAGGTTTTTGCATGTTTTGCTAGACTACCTACAAGCACGAGTTGCTTTGCGTTTTATTACTGCATCGTCGGCCGGCATTTTGTGTGTTTGATTGCGTGTGTGTATCTTCGATATATTTCACGGACACTTTAGGTCATTTGTTTCTCCTTGTAGTATCTTTGGGTTTTGCATTTTTTTTTCTCTGGGGACAGCTAGCTCGATCGCATCCCCATTGCTTGCCACAGCCTCTGCGACACGCACGCAGTCCCTTGCCGTTCTTTGCTATGCTTGTTGTTTGTGGTCGCCATGACAACCATCCATCTCTAGGCGGAGAAGTGATTGTTGTTGATCAGCGACCGGCTCGATTGCCTTTTGGTCAATTACCTCCTCCCTTTTTACATAATTTTTATTGGAAGTGAGTACAGGTTTTATTTTATTTGTTTCCGTTATTTATTATTGTAAGTTATTTATTGTTTATAATCATCTTCCCCGTTTGAAAGTGACTGTATTTGACCTCTAGGTGAAGGGTACTCTTTTCTTTGTGTGTGTTATTCTGGCCGGGTTTCTTTGTGTGTTCGATTTCACTATTCATTAAATTTCCATTTCTTTATCCATGTGTCTTATTTAGTAGTGTTTGACGATCGGGCTGCTCTCTCTCTCCATCTCTCTCTTCAAACCTAGGCCTAACTATTTCTAGCTTTCTAGCACCAGGAGGGTATTCCTACCACTCGTCGTGGGACCACCTTCACGGAGTCTGGAGTCGCTCGGCACATCTGGCCTGCAAATACGGGCCCAGCACAGGTCAGAAATTAACATCCATTTCCACTGCGTACTCCTTTCTTTTCTAGTTGGTTCCAGTGATGCAGCTAGGAGGCGCGCCAAGAGTATGTTCATTTTAAATGGGCGGTGTAGATGGTATCAGTTGCGAGGTTAAGTCTCCTGGTCGCTTAGCGATATCAATTGGATTTTAATATTTCGCTACATATCTTTCAATGTTGTTTTTATTCTGTTTCATGTTCCCTATTGCATACTATGCAAAGAAATATTGAGAGTCAATGTGAACTTCCAAGGAGTATGGACCATACAAATAACAAACTGTAAGGAGAGTGCAATGAGTTGGACCCTATCAACGAACCTCAGCATTGGTAATGTACTAACCAACCCTACTTCTCGTTTCGTACTCATTGCAGGCGCAGGACGGAGGCAAGACATTTGTAGTTATTGTTCTGAATTGTAGCTAGCAGTACTTCTGTAGCTTAGCCATGTATTCTTTCCCAGGTTGTAACTTGAAGAAGGAGCTCTTCCAGTCTGACAATGATCTGCTATCGTTTGAAAGTGTCTGTGGGAAAGACACTAATCCATTGACTGAGGTGAAAGGCTATCGCAAGGGAGGCGTAGCCAATATAGTGTCCAAGTGGAGAATTTCATTTTCTGGTGAACTGGGAGTTTCGTCTGTATTTGAGTTCTTAGACAGGGTCAGTGAACTCTGCCATTGTTATGACCTCGAACCAGACGACATTGTTGTCTGCCTACCGTTATTATTGAGTGGTTTAGCTTTTAAAATGGTATCGACTTACCAACAGATCTTTCATCTCGTGGGTTGATTTCTGTAAGTCAATAAAGGAGCGGTTTACAACTTATGATTTTGAACATGACTTGAAGGCTGAAATTCTTCGCCGTACCCAGGGTTTGGAAGAGCCTGTAGACGATTTTGTTACTGGGCTAATGACTATAATAAGTAGGTTGTCGCAGCCCCTTCCCCTTATTGAAACTGTTGATATTGTGTATAGAAATCTGGCACCTGAGTACAAGTCTTTCATACGCCGGTCCAGTGTGTATGTATAGTGTGGCTGACATTGTTGATCAAGAACGTGAATGTGAGTTCAATCGGCGCCTGCGCAAGTCATATGTACCCCCCACCCCTCCCCTCTGACAATTTGTTTCCAGAGACTGCATGCGCGCAATCCCAGATTCAGAGAACTGCGCACCCATCTTCAATTTCTCGTCAGCAGTACCGGGCAGTTAACCGTCCATGCTCGCATATTGTCGGGAGTATTCCCAATGCTACTTCTTCTGCGAATCCCGCTCCTCAGGATCAACAGTTACCTCGAAACCCGAACATGTATAATCGTATAAGATGCTGGAATTGTGATCGTTTGGGGCATCATTTTAATTCCTGCCGTGCACCCTCTCGTGTGTTTTGTCACACATGTGGTCTTCGTGACGTGACGCACGTAGCCTGTCCTAGATGTGCTTCGCTTCAGGGAAACGAGCATGGGTTCCCGGTTTAGACCCGCAGGAGTGGCCATGTGATGAAGTTCGCCGGGAAATGAACATTTCCACGACTGGAAACTTCTGTCCTTGGGTCCCTGTAAGTGTTAAGAGATTGTCGATACCCGCTTTACTGGATTCTGGTGCTTCACGTTCATTTATTCAGCGCTCCATCGCGGAACAGCTTCCTGTTACTCAGATTTGTCCACATGATGGGGGTTTAAAATTTTATTCTGCGGTGAAGTCATCTATTTCTGTTTCTAGCGTTGTAACATGTCATATTAAGATATGTGGTTATTCTTGAGATTGGATCTTCCGTGTGGTGGATGACTTATCTACGCCTATGATCTTAGGTTCTGATTTTATGTACAAAGCAGGGTTGAAGCTTGATTTTTCGGATCATTCCTTCAGTTTAAATCGAAGTAGCGGTTTCATTTTAATTCTTATGAAGCGAGTGTTCCTTGTAGTTTTTCTGGTATCGCTGCTGTTCAAATACCTCCTACTTAATTCACGAGTCAACGTGACTCTTTATCTGATTTGGTGAAAGAATTTCCTGATGTTCTCACGTCGGAACTGAGTTCGGCTATAGGCTACGAGTGTCATATAGATTTAACTGATGAGGTTCCAGTTAGGTCAGCGCCATTTTCGTGCTCTCCGCCAAAACTCATTGCCATGAGAGAATATATTGATGATCTTAAGGCACGCGGTGTTGTGAGCCCTTCTAAGTCATCTTATGGTAGTCCAGCATTCCTGGTGCCTAAAAAGAGGGTACTTGTCGATTAGCGGTTGATTATCGTCGACTCAATTCTAAGGTGGTGTTCGACAACTTTCCCCTTCCAACTCTGGAGAGCGCTTTTCAGCATTTTCACGGGGCGAAGTATTATTCCGTCCTAGATTTGAATTGTGCATATTTTCAAATTCCTCTAGATCCCGAGAGCCGTAAGGTAAGTGCGTTCTACACTCCGTTCGGCCTTTTTGAGTGCAATAAATTACCCATGGGTATTTCTATCGGCGGACAAGTTTTGAGTAGGGTTTTGGACGAGTTATTTGGAGATTTAAAGTATTCAACTGTGTTTAACTATCTTGATGACCTCGTGATTTACAGTCAGTCTTTTGAGGATCATCTGATCCATTCACGTGAAGTCCTATGTCGTCTTCGCAGAGCCGGACTCACTGTTAATCCGGACAAAATCTCTTTGGTTTCGAAGCAAATCAAATTTTTAGGCCACATTCTTTCGGATGTGGGCATAGAAGTGAACCCTGAGCGTGTCCAATGTATCCAAGAGTTCCCTACTCCCACGAATGTGAAATCAGTCCGACGTTTTTTGGGAATGGCAGGCTTTTACAGTAGGTTCATTAAGGGTTTTCGGACATTTCAGCGCCCCTGAATTATTTGAAGAAGAAGAATGTACGATTCGTGTGGGGCCCCGACCAGTGTCTCGCCTTTGAGAAATTGAAAGAATGTCTTGCTCCCGTCCTTCGAACTCCGGATTTTGGGAAAGATTTTATGTTACATTGTGATGCGAGTGATGTCGCAGTTTCTTGTGTGCTTAATCAGCAGGTGAATGGTAATTTGGCACCCATCGCTTTTGCCAGTCGGATGCTGAACGATTGCGAACGTCGGTATTCCACTTTCGAGAAAGAAAGTCTGGCTGTCGTATTCGGCTGTGAACGTTTCAGATCTTTTCTAGAACATCGGCACTTCATAGTGTATACCGACAATGAAGCTCTGTCCTGGATGCGCTCTCATGTCAAAAAATTGGGTCGTATAAATCGTTGGATTCTTCGTCTATCCTCTTTCAGCTTTGACATCATTCACGTCAGAGGCAGTGAAAATGTTGTAGCCGATTGTTTGTCACGCATGTTTGAGGAACCTCCTCTCATTGTTGAGATCCCCAAGCCTGTGAATCTTCTCCAACACATTCCATGGTCTTTTACTGACATCCGTACGTACCAAGCAGATGACCCATTTTGTGTCTCATTGCGTGAAAAAATTCTCGGAAAAGATCCGGTGTATCTGAGTTTTCATTGCGCAATGATGTGATAGTGCATACTGCTCCTCGATCTTCGAAATGTAGGATTTTCGTGCCAGAGAATATACGTATGCTCTTGGCGTATTTCCATGAATCCTGTTTTGGATTACATTTACGTATGACGAAGACTTTTCATAAAATCTCCCAGGAATTCTTCTGGCCTCATTTGAAAGTGGATGCTTTTGCTTTCGTCCGAAAATGTGTCACGTGTCAGCGTTCTAAGCCAGCAAAGAATTCTCGCATTGGACATCACCACGCTGACACGATGTCATATCCTAATGAGCGCCTCTTTATATATTATTTTGGTCCCCTAGTTAGGCCATCTTCTGGTCATCAAGCTATACTTACTGTCGTTGATGGATTTTCCAAATTTGTATGGTTATTTCCTGTCAGGGAAATCAGCACACGTACCACTGTTAGGCTTTTGACTAATCATATTTTTGGTGTTTTTGGTCCTCCAACGTTTTTAGTGTCCGATAACGCGAGCGTTTTCCGGTCCAAGTCTTTTAGACCAATGTGTTTTTCTTGGGGAATTGATCATGTCTTTTTGGCACCCTACCACCCTCAGCCAAATCACGTTGAAAGGTTTCATCGTAACTTGAAGGCTTGCTTGAGTGCGTTCCACAACGCAGATCAGTCACGTAGGGACACAAATCTTCAGTTTTTCTCCTTAGGATTTAACACTGTTCTTCAAGAATCGACGAATTCTACCCCTTCGGAATTGTTTTTAGGAAGGCCTATTGTTGATCCACTTCAGCTTCAGTGGAAAATAGATTAGCTGGCTGCGCCATCCCGCCGTACCTCAGTCAAAGAAAAATGGGAAGTTGCTGTACGGCATCTGAAAAGGGCACGAGATCGCGTGGCGTCTCGCTATAACAAGGGTAGGCAACCTGTTTGTTTTCAGGTGAATGATGACGGGCTAGTGCGCCTGCACCCACAGAGTTCGGCCAAGAAAATGGAGTCAGCTAAGCTAATGCTTCGCTGGAGCACGTCCAAAACTATCACTAGATTTTTAACACCTGTCACTGTTGAATTGATCTCCAAGGAGAATCCCACCGACGTATCCAGAGCTCACATATCTCAATTGAAACCATTTATTGTGTAACCTTCTTATTTGTTGTGATTAATGTTGTCCTTTTTCTACGTAGGTTAGCCAATCATAATTTGATTATGTTATTCAAGGAAGCTAGTATCCATATGGCGTCTCCTTGGCCTGCCTATTACTTAACCAATTTTGACCGAGGCAGAGCCAAGTACAAATTTTCAAGCTCAAGAAAGAAAATAATACAAGAAAGAATAGGCCTACATACTGTGTAACTTAATATGTATTGTAAAAGAATATGTATTTTTCGAACTCGGCTAGTAGAGAATTTATATTCTATAAATAATGGACACATTATATCGCTTCTTTGTTATTTTAATACGTCACTTTCATGATGGGTATAAGGGGAATGGCAGACTTCGGCGTCAAAGGGCGAAAGTCTTTTGTTTATGATTTTTGTCCGTTTCTCTATCTATTTTTCTTCTCATTGCAACGCTCATGCGAACCGTAATACCATTATGACAAGCCCAGGGATCGTCAAAGGAACGCGCGCCTTTGGGGACCCCGAAGGAGTTCTGTCCAGATATTGCGATCGCCGAAGCGATCTGATCATTTTTATATATTACTTCCTTTCCTAACTTTATTCTTTCTGATATGGCTCATTTGCATAAGTGATTGTTATATCGATCCCCCTCCCCCCTCATATTTTGGGTACTGTTATAGTTGTTGATAAACCACCTGTGTGATAAGGATGTTGTGTATTTTTGAACAATTGGGACTTGATTTATTTCAAAGCGGTGGTGCTTATGATGTAAAAAGAAAAATTATTTATTATTATAAATATTTTTTCTTTTGGGGGGTGGCGTGGATCCAGAGCCATGTTTAACATAACTCTTTTCTTTATTTCTTTGGCGACCGTCCCGGTAGACTCAGACGCCATGTGAGATACTTCCTGTCCGGACGTGCCTTTAGGCTCTTCGCCTTATTATTTAAAAAGTGACATTTTTCTTTCTTATTTAACATCGTCACTACGCCTAAGCCTTCCGTTAATTCAAGTAAGTAACGCATCTAACCTTGTTTCCACTATGCTCATTTCCTAAATTTAACTTTTCTTTTTGGTCTTCGTCGTGTGCTTGGATTTGCTGTGGAACCAATCGAAATGGTGGTCTCCTGTTTTGTTTAGTTTGAGTCTACGGAATAACCTTTTATTTGTGCCGTGAAATATATCTGCGAGTGATTTTGTGAGTGTATGTTTTTCTTGCTGCCTGGTGCATTGAAGTTGTTTTGATTGGGCATGTTTTCGAGTGGGTCACCCATGGTTTGTGGACGTTGGCGTTTCGACTATTCTCCCAACACGAGGCTTGATATATTTGAGCCGTTATGTATTCCCTTCTTTCCATGCTTCGAGCAACTGAATCACGGCGGTAACTTTAAGTAGGCCTTACCTTATTCATCTCGAACTCGGAACGTATGTAGGGATCCATATAGGTTTAGCATGTTTTGCTAGACTAACTACAAGCACGAGTTGCTTTTTTTTTATTACTGCATCGTCGGCTGGCATTTTGTGTGTTTGATTGCGTGTGTGTATCTTTGATATATTTCACGGACACTTTACGTCATTTGTTTCTCCTTGTAGTATCTTTGGTTTTTGCATTTTTTTCTCTGGGGACAGCCAGCCCGATCGCATCCCCATTGCTCGCCACAGCCTCTGCGACACGCACGCAGTCCCTTGCCGTTCTTTGCTATGCTTGTTATTTGTGGTCGCCATGACAACCATCCATCTCTAGGTGGAGAAGTGATTGTTGTTGACCAGCGACCGGCTCGATTGCCTTTTGGTCAATTACCTCCTCCATTTTTACATAATTTTTTTTTTGGAATTGAGTACAGGTTTTATTTTATTTGTTTCCGTTATTAATTATTGTAAGTTATTTATTGTTTATAATCATCTTCCCCGTTTGAAAGTGACTGTATTTGACTCCTAGGTGAAGGGTACACTTTTCTTTGTATGTGTTATTCTGGCCGGGTTTCTTTGTGTGTTCGATTTATCTATTCATTGAATTTCCATTTCTTTATCCATGTGTCTTATTTAGTAGTGTTTGACGATCGGGCTGCTCTCTCTCTCCCTCTCTCTCTTCAAACCTAGGCCTAACTTATTCTAGCTTTCTAGCACCAGGAGGGTATTCCTACCACTCGTCGTGGGACCACCTTCACGGAGTCTGGAGTCGCTCGGCACATCTGGCCTGCAAATACGGGCCCAGCACAGGTCAGAAATTAACATCCATTTCCACTGCGTACTCCTTTCTTTTCTAGTTGGTTCCAGTGATACAGCTAGGAGGCGCGCCAAGAAGATGTTTATTTTAAATGGGCGGTGCAATCACTAAGGGAAGTATTTAAACGTGCTATATCAGCTGTGAGGTCACCCCTAACAGTATCTATGAAGGCATTAACAGTGGCTACATTTTCAGTTATGGAGGTATTAATAGTGACTACATTATCAGACATATCACCTCGCAAGGTGGCTACATCAGTAGTCATGTCACCTCTTAAGGTGGCTACATTTTCATTTATGGAGGCATTAATAGTGGCTACATTTTCATTTATGGAGGCATTAAGGGTGGCTACATTTTCATTTATGGAGTCATTAAGGGTAGCTACATTTTCATTTACGGATGCATTAAGGGTAGCTACATTTTCATTCATGTCACCCCTTAAGGTGGCTACATTAGTAGTCATGTCACCTCTTATTAATCTAGTATTTTCCTGAAAGTCACCCTTAACAGTGTCTAGGGAGGCATTAATAGTGGCTAAGTTAGTATTCGTATTTCTTAGCATCCCGTCCAACATGATCGTCAATCTCTCCTCATCCATAACGTTAATACAAATTTGAGATGTAGGAGGAGTCATCTTACATCTAACTAACTACAAAAATGGAAATGGTCCGGGGTGGAAAGTTGGTTTTCATCAAATAAACACCCACGACTACTGCTGGACTTTCGAAGACAACTGATTCTACATTTACATTAACAACAACAGGCAAGCAAGCAAAAGACAAGTTTCATTTACTCACGACGAAGTACTGGCAAAATATAAGTCCTATCCTGAATTTTAAATATAGTTGTACTTCGCCCATGGTCTGACATCTTAAAAGAAAGCCATGTGACCTATTGTACTGCTGGACGACGTCTAGAGTTCGTCCCAGTCCAGACAAATTGTCAATAACCAATAAAATATTATCCTCTTCAAAACGGCATGAAGCTGATGGCCTTCATGTCCCTACCCTAAAAATCGGCCACTTAGTTGGGCGCCAAAGGAATGGATATAAGTGTTATGTGCCCGTTTGAGGAGATCATCTGGTTACCACCAACCGTGTATAGCCTCCCAGATGACCTCTTTTTCCGAACACATACCGACGAAGAGGATAGGAGTGCAAACCAAAAGGGCTCGCCGGCTGTGAGACTCCCCTGTCCCAAGGATCAGGTTCCCATCATGATTTGCAATGTCAAAGACACCCTGGTAATACACTCCCCACAAAAAAACTACGAAAGAAAGTAGTCCAGTCTTAAGAAAAGATCGTTGGAAATGTTTATTTATAAAATCCAACCCCTAACCTAGGATCTGAGGGCATTAAAACGGCTAATCCGCTATCTAATCAAACACAACAAAGAAAGAAAACTAACCCCTAAACTATAAATTTAAACCCTCGTGATCAGTTCTAATTACAATCAAAAAATCTCGCAAAACTGGGGAAAACGGTACAAACCCTAACTAAATTTACAATGGAAAAGGTAACGATGTTCTAGGAAGAATCATCGTGCCATAAATAAATAGTCAAACATGACTGCAAAAATCTAAATGACGCTAAAAGCCATCCCGCATTTACATTTAATATTTATCTGTCAAAGCTAAACCTTGAATTACCGAAACATCGGATCCGAACGTCCGTTTATAAATTAAACAAACCTTGTATAACAGTCGTTTCATTACAATCATACACATAACAATGAATTATACAATAATACTACAAAAATAAACAACAGAAGGGTTCACAAAGGGAAAATGCACTGAAGTAAATTAAGAAAACACAGTAATTCTTGATATTACCCTACCTACTTTGAATTGGAGACTGTTTGTTCCATCCGTCATCTAAAGTGTATGTGAATTCAGACAAGGCATGCTCTTAAAACATGTCAAAACAAACATATGTTACACGACCCACTAGTTGACTACCTTCAGTCATCAGACTGATTCCTGTCAAGTCTAACCATGTATTTCTCTAGAGTTCCCTTCCAGGGATATCCTGTCTCAAGCACGTTGCATTGGTCCACGTTGAAACAATCATGATCAACGTTAAACATTTGATTAAGATTTAATTGAAGTTTTAACCCACGCCGGTTTAGTAATAATTATCTTTCATGATTTAGGTTTCTGATTATTACTATCTTTGTTTAAGAGTGTCTTAATTATTGAATGACCAACATGCAAGGCTAATGGACTGAAAACTAAACACAACAGAATGCACGTGGCATCTGTTTGTCAACAATAACACAAATTATAATAGTCGTAAGTCTTCTACAGATCCTTACGAGATGCATGATCCGAATAATCATAGCAACCTTGAGCACTAAGCGGCTCCAATATCATAGAAATATAATCTAGTCCACAATAACACATTTCCAGATGGGAAAGCAATGCTCCATCTAATTACCATTCTAAAAATATCTAAACGTGTCCTCCACTGGATCACGAAAAGCATTCACCTCAGCAGTCAACCCTATGAATCTGCTGGCATAATAAATGAACGGAAACCACCCCATAAATCAACGTGTCAAAACACGGAAACAATCAATCACCTTAAGTGAGAAAATAAGCCTTCAAAAATAAGCAAATGTGTGGCTCCATTCTATAAGAGTTACTCTGATAGTATAAAAGATAAGGTAAATATCCTTCTTCTTTTCGCTTACAACACTTGCGAATTCAATTAAACATTGAGAATGTAACTTCTTAATCACCCTATACTCAAACAATTACAATGATACAATTGTACATTCCAACTGAGCTCCAAGAACGGCTCGATAAAAATAATCTGGCTAGCAGAAACAAAGTATGCTATCGTGCGTCAACTGTCTCACTTGAGAATCCAGTCTGCTGCTCTGCAGGTTACAGTAAATAACCTTGAGTGTCGTGAGCGGTCATCCTCACGAAACTCGAGTGTTATTCACCACGCTTCACTGCGTATCAAAGACTATCAAAACATGTATGCAAACTAGTGTAATGCATTCGAAAAATGTATATGGTTTGCATCTCTTACACCTTATAATACAATGTCATTATTATCTGGACAACAAGGCCTCGTAACTCGCCTTGAAAAATGAAGTTTAAACGTAGGCTGGGTCACAGCTTGGCAAAGCATAGCAAAAGAGAGATGTGTCACTATGCAAAGACATTAAGAAGATACTCCACTGTGTCACAAAAGAAAAGAATTCTCCAAAAATAATGTGCGCAGTGCACTCAAAGTAAATAAGGAAGAAGGAAGGAAGATTGTAGTTTTACGTGACCGTGAATCTTGTGATTATGAGTCACGGGACCTCCTTTTTACGTGGAATCCGAACCACAGGACATGGCATTTCACTTCGAAATCAAAGTAAATAAATGTTTTTAATAACACCATTCTCCTGGCTTATAATTGTCAATGATACGTTAAATGTTGAATGGTCGGTTGATGAGTGCTTTGACCACAGACACTCCCATTCTTTGACATGATTCTCCTTGAATCCAGGTTCTAAGACCTTCAAAATGTATTTACATAAAAATGTTAGATGCATAACCCTTACAGCATCGAAATGATACGACCGACTAACAGTGGCGTATTCATATCTTTAACAATGAGGCCTCAAAATTACCAAAAAGGAATAAAATACTTTGAGCTGGTTAAAACAAATAAATCATTGCTCCTTCTAAGCTGACGTCAATTCTAGGGACTATACAACAATTATGACATATAAATGCACCCCTCTGAGGTGGCTAACTCTGGGCATAAACTTTCTACCAAAAATGTGGAAGCCTATGACAAGTGAAAAGTATGCCTTCAGTGGCATCTACAAGAAAATACAAACGCTACCTAAATGACTGTTATATCTCAACAGTTGACTACAACTGAATCCACCCCCGAGACCATAACCAAATACAAGTAGAAATTAACGAAAACTCACGGCACCCTGTTTCACACAAGGAAACATCCCAGGCTTCAATTTAATGAGTAATTCCTTATGTTCCCAGTCTGTAGTAGTATTTTCCTTGGCCATGGTTTGCGTAATCCTCGTATCGGCTTCCATATTGCTGGTGTTAGATGATCATTGGCTCCTCCATTAGGATATTTACATCATCATCTCGTTCCTCGTGGTACAGGTGTGAATTAGCATGTCGTCCCAGTCACACATTTTTGACATTCTTCTTACAATGATTAATAAGTTACAAAAACACTGCTTTCATCACTGATGATAATTTATCTAGCAACACTGGATTTAAACTTTAAAGAATAAATGGCCATGTGCCTGATTTACTGAAGCTATCATTCACAGATTCGTCGGCACATGTGATAACACAATCACTGGAATATTTGAGTGAGATTCGCCTTTGCACGGCGTATTTCTCTGACATTAATACAACTTTTACAGCACTCAATACTGTTAAATAATGCTATAATTTTTCACTTTGATGAAATTTTACGACCCACATTCCACTATGTGGTGTCGCGTTACACATGTACTGGACGTACAAGAACAAAATCACCAAATCACTTCTTTTACAAATATCACCTTATCGTGATTACTATTCCGTCGAATACGATTTCACAAGCACTGCGTGGTGCTGATAAACTTTAGGATGCTTTGTCAATCCTTAGATAAGACTTACTTAGTCTTCTCACAACCAAAATGTTCTTCGGTCACTCAACCGGACTTATGCGAATACACTTCCGTGCGGCTCAAGCGCAAATGGGATTGTCCTTCCTCCCTGCATGGCGTGTTCCGGCTTCGAATACCCCCGAAGTCATTTAGCTTCTACTTCCTTCTTCCTCGAGTCTCTGCGATGCAAATACATTTAATTACCCAAAATATTGCCATGTTGACGTGGCTAAAAATGCAGAATTACTGATTATGATATTTCTCGAAGATTCACATCGTAGATAAACATCTGCGATCATGATTAATCCTTCACAAGCTTCCAAACGAAGTCAAAAATTCTCCTGAAGATGATACAGGCTTCCGAAGTGCGTTCAGTGATTACATGGTTGGAGTAGTCCCTGATACAACTAAAAATCATCACCAGCATGAGATCAAGCGGTCTGTTATGTATTTTAGTGGTCGAATGCACGCTCAATATATAATCGATGCAAGAACACATAATAAATACTTAAATCCTTATATTTATCTCTACTCTAATACACATATGATATGATAACCAAGGAGTAGTATTCCTTGATAAATAATGGATAAATAAATAGCACCATGACAACTGTTGTGCCTTGGTGTTTGGAAAAGTCAGGGGGAGTCTATCTTTATATAACTTCCGCGACCACCACCAGAGTGCTCGTTAACGGGATATAACAGTCTTCCCTGGGCAAACGAAAATCATTGCACGTAGTCACTGAGGTAAGCTGATAGTCGTCTGGGACGCTCAGAATGTCAAACATGCATTCCAACTCGATGATCTATGACTGGCTCGGCTGCTGGATTAGGGTTGAAATTCACTGGGTTGTTGAAGTCCGTGAATATGATCTCTGGAGGAATATACTGGGGGAGGGTGGTAGAAGGTTGGTCCTGTACGTCCTGGGCGAATGATACGTGGGGTTTTGGTTTTCGGTTGAACCCCAGTCATTCTCATTTGATTTAGGTGCCGTTTAATGTTTGATCCATCGTCGAGGAGAATAATGTAGTGTAGTTTTCCTAAACATTTTGCTATCTCTCCAAATCGCGAGGTAGGTTTTCTGTTTTGTGGATACCAGCGAACTTGTACTCTTTCTCCTTCTGAAAACTTGCGAGTAGAACTTTGTACTGTCTGTTCATTTGAGTCACATTGTTGAGTTTTGGAGTGACTTTGGACAAGTGCATCAAGACGAGTTGTAATGGTTCGATTCAGGTATAACTCTGCTGGAGACTTCCCGCAGGCTAAAGGAGTTGCTCGATACTTGAACATGATTTCTTGTAACTGCTGTCGTAGTGACAGATCTGAATTGTTCATGGCATTCAGCTTCACTTTTAATGTTTGCACGTATCTTTCGGCTAATCCGTTGGTTGAAGGATGATGTGGAGCACTAAATTTCTGAGTAATTCCATTCTTAATGCAGTAGTCTTTAAATTCCATTGAAGTAAAAATTGTAGCATTGTCTGACACGAGAACTGATGGAAATCAGTGTGTAGCAAAAATGTCACTAAGGGCTTCAATTGTCGATTCTGATGTGGGTGCACTTGTTTGAGTTCGTACTTCTGCCCACTTAGATTTGGCATCAACTAGAACCAGGAAATGGAGGTTTCTGTACGGACCCGCGTAGTCAGTGTGTACTCGTTCAAAGTTTTCTCTTTGTTCATCCCACTGGTGCACAGGTACTATTGCAGGGCTTTTATGTAGCAGTGCACAAGCTTCACAGGATCTCACCATTCGTTCAAAGTCCTTGTCGATCCCTTTCCAGTAAACATATCTCCGTGCTAGCTGTTTCATCTTAACGATTCCAACGCGTGTGTGGTGTAGTTCGTTCAACACCGCTGATCGTAACTGATTTGGAACAACTAACCGATGGTCCCTGAAGAAGGGTTCGTCCTGAATGGTATATTGAATCTGTATTTATGGTAGAATTGAGTTCATTTCGAATTGGGATGAGTTCATCGTCTTCACGAGATGCTTTGATCGGGTTTTCAGGGGTTATTTCTTCGCTCGAAATCTGATTAATGATCTGATCACATTACATTAAAACTTCGTTGTCAAATACTTGTTCGATGGAAGTTTTATGCTCTGGATTCGGTGCTCGTGAAAGACAGTCCACATTTACCATGTTCATCCGCCTTTCGGGATTTCACTTCGTAATCAAATTCCTGAAGGAAAGATGCATAGCGGAGTAATCTTGCTGAGGTCATTGCTGGAATATTTGAAGCTGGATGTAGAATTCTTGTCAGAAGTCTATTGTCTGTAATAAGTAGAAATTTTCTTCCATAAATGTTAACGAAGAAATGATGAACGGAGAACCTTATCGCCAGAGCTTCATTTTCCAACTGGCTAGATCTTTTTTCTGTATCCGTCAGTGATCTGGATGCAAATGCTATAGGTCTTTCGATACCATCAATTACATGGGAAAAGATTCCTGCGACACCCACTGGACTGGCATCGCACGCTACAAGGAGTGGCAATTCTGGATCGTATGGAGTAAGCACCTGATCACTAGAAACTTCATTCTTGAGCTTTATGAAAGCTGCATCGCATGCTGCTGTCCACTTAAATTTCTCTTCCTTTTGAAGTAGTTTTCGGAGAGGATATGTCTTTGTGGAAATGTCAGGAATAAATCGTGCGTAATAAGTCACCATTCCTAAAAACCTTCGAACGTCATCTGCAGTCTTGGGTTGAGTTATTTCATTTATTGCTTTGGTCCTTTTTCGGATTTAGATATTTTGTTGTGTTCTACAACGTGTCCAAGATATTCTGTTTTTGTAGTGAAGAATTCACACTTTTGCATGTTGACATGCAGATCGAACTTACGTAATCAGCTGTGGCCCCCACCTGTGGTTGGACCGTGACGTAGCCAGCGAAACTGGGTCAATGGACAGCGTGATGACCTCGCCTCGTTCTCCTGGTCCCTTCCTGGTTCGTTGGCCGTCCTTCGGCTTATCGTGATGGATTTTGATGTTTCTTCTCAATGCTGCTTGACCAGCGCATTAGGTTTGCCCCGAATCTCGTTCCATTGTAGTTTGCAAGAGTATTTCAAGATGTGAGTGAAATCTCTTGTCGTATAGTAGTTCCATTCATAGTTTCAGAGTCTCGCGTGGATGGATTACCGCGATCTCCATCTATGTCGAAGTATCCTGGACTTCATTGTAGATACTGCGTTTCTGTTTCCCTACATTAATGCAATTAGCAGTACATCAGCATTTGGTAAAAGAGTGAACCAATGATATCTCCCCTTTGCCTGACTGTAACTTGCATTTTTGATACTGGTATTTGTAGTGTAATACCACCGTCGAATACTGCTTTGAAGTAGAAAGAATAGGCTGCAGTAAGATTATTGTTGTGTAGAAATATCAATCTTAAACTGTGGCTGCACGATACACTTCCGTCCTCCTGTAGTAAACTGAGCCGTATGAATGAACTGCTTGCACGCTGTGTGTGTGTGTGTGTGTGTGTGTGTGTGTGGTGCACAGCTGCAAGTCCGCCTAGCAATGTTAGCTTGCACGCTAAGAGTTCTGTTTTCACGCCGATTTCATTGCCTTATGAAGCCTCGCGCTTCACTTGATATACGTTGCACTGTTATAAGACGTTTTGTTCCCAGACTAGGTCTTGCCTCGACCTGGTCAATGTATAGAGTGAATACGAGCGATTCCCTGCTTGTCTCAGAACCTCTTTTCAAGTCTCCCCTACTCTTCTCCTTCTGTGACGCGACTGCTGACCTCCCCACGCTGTTGTCACATGTTGTTACCTCTCCTTCCTTGTGACGACACACTACTGTCTCCAGACGTGCGATCCGCGCTTCAAGCGATGTCGGCCTGTCCATTCCTATAATTCACCTGTTTATTGTTTAAATAATTTCTAAATTTCCATCCTTTCTTCCGGCCTTTTATAAATGTTACTAGTACTTGCTTGACATAATAAAATACTCATTCTGAGTATAAAATCTTTAGGTCTTCGATTTTATTTCTTCTGAATCATTTTATTCCGTCATTTCTCAAATTCGCGGGTTTTAGTTCTCATCTCTTCTGAGTCACGGTTTTAGCCATAAATAAATTCGGGCGCAGTACGTTATTACACTTTTTAACATTTCTATTGATGCGACGTTCTCACGGTTTGACAAGTGAGTTCATATTTCGCTGACATAATCGTAGAATAATAAACACCAATGTTCCCTCACACGCACACACCTGCGTCGCGCGCGATTGGGATTGGTTTTGTCTGGTGCATTGGAATTTGTTTTGTTCCCCTCTAGATGCTTACTGCTCGGGTCCAAGCTCCGTGAACCTGAGAGGAATGTGAATGGCGAACTGAGTGATGGTGACGGGTGATAAGGATTCCCGGTGCGTGCGTAGTAACAGAACCAAATACATTGGTTGGTGACTCACTCACTCATTCACAACACCGCAGTGGTTTGAGCAATGGCCCTATGTTAGCAGTATTGGAATAGACATGAATTCCAGATAATACAATGGGCTGTTGACAGACCCTTCTCTTCCCACCTGCTCCACCCCTGCCCCTTCCCCTCATCCGCAAGTTCACAGAGCTTGGACACGAGCAGTAGTTGCTCTGGGTATATTCTTTTAGGGCCTTCGTAGGTATCTGGTACTTGCTGCATTACATTTTATTTCCTCTTTTATCTTCTTTTTAACACCGTTTAATAGGTTGCCCATCGTAGTTAGGCATTTATTGGTTTACTATCTCCATGATTTGATCATCTGCGCACATGTCTTTGCATAGCTTGCAAGCTTGGTTGACAGGTGCCGTTATGCGCTGGTTGTCTCATGAGATATCGCAGTTGGATTCTCTGTACTGTTCCGATCCTGTCATTTGACCAACAGATGTCGGTAGGTGCTGGCTGGCGATTACAGTTCCCTGTGTATCGTCAGCAGATGGCACCACTTATCCCCAAGGCAGCTGTCGTGTCCCCCTTGCTTGGTGTCTGTTTGACCATCATTAACCTCGCTTTAGGTTATTTTCTTCCCTTTCCTTTATACACCTAGAGCGGTTTTCACTTCTATAAAACATTTCCGGATAGAACTCGCCGCTTTCTCCACATCTTCTTTCATCTCTTTCAACTCCTATTTCCACGATATTTTCAGTGGTTTTAAGAGCACTATCACGACACGTATCGTCGTCGTCTGCCATCTTTGAGAAAAAAGAAATCTAGCGTAATAAGGTCCATTTAAACATTCATTCGTCGATGTCGACCATTAGAGCATGGATAATATTTACATCATAGGCTTTCTCGGCCGTTATCTCGTTTATCTAGGCTTGCAGGATTGAGCCGCGTCGTGTATCTGTGTATGGATAATACAATGAGGAACTTATTTTACTATGCATGTGCGTTTTCTGATAAAGTATGAAAGTTATTAACTCTCCTGGAATTTTGTCTGGGTATTCCACAAGTTAGATCTCGAGAGTATAACTTGTTCCAGTACGCATGCATCACTCTAAAGATTTCTCGATAATATCAAATCTATTTGTTTTTATTTTTAGTTGTATATGCACCCAAACATCGGATTCTAACTACAAGACAATTCGGACTCCAAGCCGATACTCCCCCACTGAGCTTGAGGTGTGTAGCACAGAGTGATACGTTGTTCCACAGTGGCCATAAAGAACATTCATGTCATATATGTAAGCAAGTGTTCACACAAAGTAAAAATTTGAAGAGCCATATTCTTCTGCATAGTGGAGTAAAACTTCATGCTTGTAATGAATGCGGGAAGACATTTCAACGAAAAAGTCACGTAATCGTTCACATGTTGGTACATAGCGGGAGTAAATCTTACTCCTTTGAAATGTGCGGAAAGGCTTTTCGTCATAAAAGTACTTTGCAAAGTCATCTTTTACTCCATGGTGATGAAAAGGTGCATTCTTGTGAAACATGAGGGAAAGCGTTTCAATTGAAGCGTTATTTGAAAGGACATATGTTACTTCATAGTGGACAAAACGAGCACGCTTGTGAAGTATGCGGAAAGGCGTTTTCTCGGAAGGCTTCTATGAAGAACCATATGGTAGTTCATAGTAAGGCATGGCCTTTTCCTTGTAGAACATGTGGAAAGGCTTTCGCTCGAGTGTTTTACTTGGAAGCTCACACTTTGCTTCATAGTGGTCAAGGAGCGCACACTTGTCAAATATGCGGAAAGCAAATCGCCCGAAAAAGTTATTTAAAGAGCCATATGTTACTTCACCGCAACCTCAATTATTCAAATTGTTGTGTAATATGTGGCCAGGCTTTTACACAGAGGAGCAATTTGAATACTCACATGCTGATTCATAGTGGGAAGAAACCATACTCTTGTAATATATTCGGAAAGGAATTCACACTGAAAGGTAATTTGACAAATCATTTGCCGCTTCATGAAAGTGATTTGGATACAGCGTTTTTAA
Organism: Meconema thalassinum; assembly: GCA_946902985.2. Classification (NCBI taxonomy): domain Eukaryota; kingdom Metazoa; phylum Arthropoda; class Insecta; order Orthoptera; family Tettigoniidae; genus Meconema; species Meconema thalassinum. The sequence goes on along the minus strand of OX336395.1, from coordinate 145,648,660 downwards.
ACTAGCATTGTATTTTATGCACGTTAAGCGAAAAACTCTTGGAAGATATGGTTCATGAGATAGCATTGTCCTTTGGATTCCAAATTTAGCATTGCGTTGCTTCTCCCAAAAAAAAAACCGCATCACAACTTTGGCATGAACTAGCGTACACACATGCTATTTCACATCCATGGTACTCAGCAGAGTTGTTTGTTTATCACTTGGTGACATTATTATGTTGGAATGTTGCAGTCAAGGACATAACCCTCCAGTCGTAACAGTTATCGTTGTGATCGCCCTAAACCGCAGTGGTTTGTGACGTACAGCATCGTCTGTCAGTGCTGTGTGGGCTGTCGTATTTGTAAGTACAGCATGGTCTGTCAGTGCTGTGTGAGCTGTCGTATTTGTAAGCAGCATATGTAGGTTAGAGCACAAGACATGGGAAGGCATTTACCATCAGAACAAGTCACGCATGCAGTAACCCTCTTGCGGGAAGGACGCACTCAGCGTTAAGTAGCAAAGCGGCTTAGCGTGTCTCACTCAGTCACCTGCAGGTGGTGGCAGCGATATCAAGAGCTACACACTGTCAAACGCTGATATGGTTCAGGGAGAATACGGAAAACAACGCCAGCTGAAGACCGATTTCTTCGTTTACATGACCTACGAAATCGCCGCAGTACAGCCAGGAACCTACGAGGCGAGCTAATTAATGCACATAGAACTGTCGTCAGTACACAGACAGTCCGCAATAGACTAAGGGAAGGTTAGCTCAATTCCCGGAGCCACTTAACGAAGATACCGTTTGCAGTTTGCACAACAGCATGTCAACTGCCAGCTCCGACACTGGACGCCAGTATTCTTTGCCGATAAATCCAGATTCCAGATTTCTCCAGAAAGCACGTTGCAAGGCAAATTTCGTTCTCCTTGGAAATCCAGTTGGTCATATTCTAGTCTGGCGACGTCAAAGAGAACAAAATTTGTCTTGCAACGTGCAGGAAACAGTCGCTTTCAGTGGCAGATCAGTGATAGTTCGGGGAGGTATTTATTTGAACCATAGAAGTGACCTCGTAGTCATTCAGGGGCAATTGGCTGCTGTGCGCTACATTGAGGAGGTTCTGGAGAACCATGTACTGCCCATCGCAGACAACATTGAGCAATATTTCAAATTACTGCATGATGGAGCCTCTGCACATTCTGCTAGGGTCACCAGGGACTTCCTTGCAGCTGCTGAACTTCAAGTAATGGACTGACCCGTGTGTAGCCCCGACCTCAATTGTATCGACCATCTGTGGGATCTACTTGGTAGGCCTAACCAGAATCGCCCACAGCAACCACACACACTCCAGGAGCTGACAGCAGCATTATTGGAATAGTGGGCATCCCCCAGGATGCCATCTGGAGGCTTATGAGAAGCATGCCACGCCAGTATGCTGTTGTGCTACGAGCCAGAGTTGGGGACACAGGGTACTGCAAAGAGTTAAGTGTAAGTTTCAGTTTATTTTCAGTTGTATTCAAGTGCCGTGACTTTCGGTTTTGGACCACTGTTTCTGTTTGGGACAATCAAGCGTAACCGTGTGGATATGTTTCGTTCATTTTTGGTTTCTGTACAAATAAAGGGACATATTTAGATTCTCTATAATCTACGACCGCAAATTAAAGGCACACAGAGTATTAAAGACAACCAAACTTTTGATGCGTTTCTTTTTGTGAGCAGTGTACAATTTATAGATCTAGTATTTTGCAGCAAATGTGTTACAAAAGGATTTTGTGCAATATTACTGTATTTCTAGCAATTAGGACAAAAATTAATGTAGCTCATAAATATGAAATTGCTCGTCATAATGTTTGTAAACTATTATAGAAAACTAACTGAAGATCCTAACATGCAAATATAAAATGTGCACATTTGAACCATGATGGTGCATACAAACATTCAGAGTTATAGAAATGTTGCATCTTAAGTCATTAAATGTGAAAGATACAGTATAATTTCCATTGGAAAATGTCAAACTCATTCCACTGAACAGAAACCCAATTTTAGGTAATTAATAAATATTTCCTACAAGTTTACTCTTATTGATAAATCATAGTATCTCTATTTATTTGTTCTTTTTAGAAGAAAAAGCAATATACAGTTATTTTCAGAACGAATCATTTCACATTTTGCAATTTATCATTAATACAAAACTATTAGAATCTACTTGTGGAGGTTATAGAACATATCACGAAGATACATGATATGATGAGTTTTGGATAAATTTTGCATAGTGAAAATCCTATAAATGAAACAACTCTAATTAAATAATATGACTGCTTCCACAGCCATTGTTGTTTTTACAGTTTTTTCTTATTCTTGCCATGAGTTGATTAAGCGACGTTGTTTCATTCTCTATAATGGAGGATTTTTTACATGAGTAGATGCTGGAAAATAACTTAGATAGGGCAGAAATTAATGAGAGTTTGTACCGTATGACCAAAAGAATGCTACTGTAAAATTGTATCTGTACTCGTAGGGCTTTGTCTTCCTCTTTTCCTCAGAATGTCACTACAGTGCACATGAGTCTGTATTGAACAAGTGATTCAGGAATTAAAATAAATACCGTATGTGTTTTACTTTTTATACTTCTCTCGTAGAAATTTTCGATCACAATATTTTATTAACTTACCTATGTATAATAAAAAGGGGAGATGAATGTTATTTATAAAGAAACAATATGCATAGATATTAAACGCTTTGGTAACAAATACATACAAATTAGTGATTTTTCCTTACCCCTCTGTCGGGCGCAACCTAAATAATACAACTGTCGGCTGTAGCTAATCTGTCAGATAAACCATTGAAATATATGTTTATTACATTATATCGCCTAGAAACGGTGTTAGAATTTGCCATCCCATTAACTGTTGTATTTTTAAATTGAAGAAAGGAAAATATTCAGTTTAAATTATAAAATGCTCAATTTTCACTCAAAATAAAAGAATAAATACATATTAAGAACAAATTCAAATGCTGCTATCATATAACACTCAAGCTTTTCTAGTGAGATTTAAACGATCCACAGATTGAATTAACTAAAACAAGGGGATATTGTTCGTATCAATATTAGAAAAAAATAGGTACACTTATAAAAACAAAAACATAACTTATTAATACTTACGCAATCGGGCGCACTTAATCTCCTGATGAATCGGCTCACCAGTGGCGGTCTGTGGGTGGACACAGCACATTTATGAGAACATACACCCATAATGGTACATGTTGCCCGTACCATGAATTGACAAGGAACCTGATTTACTCAATTAGTTTTATTGTGGTGGCTATCTTTATCGTGTCATTCAGCTTCGGTCTAATAACACTGTGATACACACCGATACTTAAAAATAAGCTGAACTTAATTGCTTACCATTGCCCCAGGTGTGACTTGTAAGACACATCATTTATTTTAATGGTGGTAAAAATACTAGTATGTGTCTTTAATGAAACCATGAACTGATTGAGTTTATGTAATCTACACTTTAGGGATATGTGTTATGGATAATTTACCCTTCACCTCCTTAAGTACGTTTCTAATGACACCTAGTATGTACAACCGGTAAGCTCAATGTTACACTGTAAACAAAGGAAATATAACCACACGGGTTTACAAACTTAACTCAATCTTGCAGTCACCAAAACATTCAAAGCAAAGCAAACATGGAGGCAGTTTGAAAATTTCTCTAAATAAAGAGAACATGTCTCCAGTTAGATTATCTAAACTAGATGCAAATGTGCTAACGCTATATATTTCTCTTTCAATGTATGTATGTATGTATGTATGTATGTATGAAGTATATATGCTGATTTTTCTCAGCACATGTGCGTCTTCAATGTGCTCCTATCGTTAAAAAGTGCACACCAAGTACGTAGAACTGATTGGTTGTGACATAAGCGCCATTGTATTAATGCAACTACTGTATGATCCAAGTTGATATTTAAGGATTTTAATGGAGGGGCACGTGACCTTATGCTCACCACGGAGTATCGAAGGACCCTGAAACAAGGACGACCTCACCGTCACGCAACTGGCGAGGAGAGTGGGAGCCATTGCGACGCACGGTGAAATATCCAAGCCTGGGGGAGAAAAGATATTTTCTCTTAATCTCACAGATTATGTGTGCTCGACGGAGGGTTAATATTCATAATGGTGTGTCTTTTTTTATTTCTTCGCATTTTCACTGAATTTTCAGTTAGGATTTGAAATTTATATTGCTGGTAGCCCTGCAATAATGATTTGCTTTCTGTTGACATTGAAATCTCCTTGGGAGAACCCTTTATATAGTCCAGGACACGTTAAATAAGTTACTAGAAAACCAACATGGCCGCCACATTTGGTGTTGCCAACTTACATCATTTAACACCAAAAAGTCAGCACACGCATCCATGTAACACGTATCGCAAATGATCCAAACTAAGTAAAGGCTCTTTTACGAAAATACGTTTTACATGAAGTTGTGAAGCAGTCCTTGCTCAAGTTAGGGACATCTTGGTCATCAGTCCTCGACAGTAACTCTTAAGCAGTATCATGGTAGTGAAGTTAACTTAAATTATCTCTTCTAGATTGAATTTTAAAGCATCATATAAAAAGCATAAGAACAGAAACATTAATACTTACTCAATTATTTTCGCCAGGGAGCTAAAGATGAGCATGTTCATTTCTTCTTATAGGCTATATTTTATAATTAGTCCAAAAATGCAGACCATTCTGTTTTAAGATGAGTGTTCAGAGAAGGATTTAGGAGTAGGAGAGAAATATAAAAGGCAGGGCCGCCGAGAAAGGGGGAAAATGGGCCGTAAGCGGTGAGGGCCCGTAAGCAATGATGGCCCGTTAGTGATTGTTTACGTTTTCTTGCGAATATTGTTTTATTTCTCTTAACTTTATTTTGATTCAAAACCTGGTAAGACAAGTGTTGGCCTAAGTGTTATTGAATATGTTCTTCGAAGAGGTTCCCCTGCAAAGCGTAATAACCTTCCAAGTGACGGAACAAGAGCCTTCGTGAGAACAGTTTGATTTTCAAAACTACAGAGTGGAGAATGTG